>OZ001354.1:19739762-21201675 GCA_963924055.1 Drosophila limbata
AAAAACAGCAAGGCAAAAGAGAAGAAACCCAAAAAAAGAGGAAAAACAAGAAAACAAAATGAAATGTATGCTAACTTTATATAATTGGCCATTCTTTTAAGCTTAGACTTGTTACTTTTTATGTACGAAACGTCTAATTAAACAGGTCAACGGGTTGTTCGATTTGCTCAGAGTGAAAAGAGGGAGAGGGAGAGTGAGTGAGAGAGAAAGAGAGAGTAAGAACTTGGGCCAGTCTTCATTCGACTCTGACTCTTGACTGTTTGTTGTTCACGTTAACTGTTGCAGTAGCCGACGACATGGCAACTGCATCTTAACCCCCTCTGCCCCCCCCCCCCCCCCTTTTAACTGTGACTGCAAGTGCGAGTGAGATGGAGAGAGAACAGCCAACAATTGCGAGTGCCTCCTTCTTTTTTGTTCTTGTTGTTGTTGTTGTTGTATGCAGCGACAGCTACAGATACAGATACTGGCTACATGGCAAAAGTATCTTTTTATCTGCTTGCGCTGTGTGTTTCTACGATTGTGTCTGCAGGGATGTGGCACGACTCCCGAGTCGAGTCTCCTCGACTTGTGGCGCTAGCTCGTGCTCATCCCGTGTCCCCATCCTCATTCCCGTCGACATGTTCGTGCTTGCTCGCTCTGCCCTTAGCTGAAACTGAATCTGTATCCGAAACTCTGCTCGTTGCTCTTTTTCGTCTGAGCACAAAAAAAAGGGGGCAATCCTCCCCCCCCCCCCCCCCTCCCTTGACTGCTCCACTCGACTCCACAGTGCTTGCGTCTCGTTTATTTATGATTATCTGTGTACAACTTGTTTCGTGTTCATCGCATGTCGATGCCGAATGATGGGTGTATAGGCCATGAGCATCTATCTGGTTTGTTTGTTTGTTGGTTACACCCTATAGCATTAAACCCTGCCCCGAAGCGCACACATGTACATACACGTACATACGCAGCATGTATCTGTACCCTTGTTGTATGTACAACAACACCAACAACTTCACAGATACGGATACAGATACAAGTACAACTGCAGGCAGATCAAGCTAAGCAATAAGAAGAAGAAGACGAACTCACCTCGGGATCTTTTGCTTTATTAATGATTTTTCCAGAGTTTCTTGGTTGGTTCACGAATTGCAGTTGAGCTCCTCCCCCACACAGTGAGGAAAAAAGGGCACTGAAAATAAAATAAATAAAAAACAAACTATTAGCTCAATAATGTTGATAAAAAAATATAAATCTAGCATCAAATAAATATGTAGTTATACGAAAATGTCTGGTATTTCTCGTAGAAAAAGTTCATAAAATGATAAATCAAGATTTTTAAATTTTTAATCTAATCAGAATAAAATTCTCAAGTGGTTCTTAAATCATTATACTTGAATTTAGTAGTCTTAATTTTAGTGAATTACTTAGTTTTTTCGCTCTGTGTAGTGCAGCCTCCTTTTTTTAGTTGTTGTTTCGTATTTAGCATATTTTCAAGCAAAAGTCAGCAACTTCAACTTCAACTTCAAATGTCATTTATCCCAAACTCTTCGCTCTCTCCATAAATATTTAATGCATGTCCTTTTCTTGTGGTTATATCAATAACTAAAAGAGGGAAAACTACGTTTGCTATCCAGAAAAATCAATCAAATATCTTGAATAAATACTAACACACACACACACACACATACAATCAAATTCACAGTGAAGCGTTGTCGAGAGGACAAGCACGTACAGGACGAAACCGCAGAGAGACAGCAGGATACACAGAGGGAAACTTGAGTGGGGGGAAAGGAGACATAGTCAATAGGGCGGCTGGGAACAATAAAAAGCGCTGGCATTTGAAAATGAATCAATATTCGACTCAAAAAAAAGATAGAAAATAATAAAGGAAATAGGAAAAATCCAACACGCATCTTTATCCTTTATCCTGACCGCGATTCCGAGTCCCACTTGGAATTGAAACTTGTGTGTTGTGGTGTGAAGTGAAAGGCAAATTTAGCAGCTACACCTTTTCATTTGTATCTATTAGATTAAAATTCATGTCGACGCGCTAAAGACACATATACATACATATGTATCTATGAACTCTTGTGCTGTATTGTGTTGTGTTTCTCGCAAAAGATACAGTGTAAAAAGTGGCAAGAAAATTGAGCTGGAAGCTCACAATCATCATTGGCTTTGTGCAAACACACACACAGGGGGATTGACAACAACAACAACAACAAAAAGAAGAAGATGAGAAAGAGGAGAAACAACAGCAACAACAACAAGCGCTGCTTCTGCTTTTGCTGCTATCTACAACAGAACACGAACAAGAACAAGAACAACAATAACAAGAAGCGGTGGCAAGAAGGGGGACGAAGAGGCGGGGAGGCGTGGCGTGGCGTGGCAAGTTGAAGCTTGCCACCAATGCGAGAGTACGAGTTACAGATACACAGATACAGAGATACGCACGCAGTTGTGTGGCAACAAGAAAAATACAAAAGATACAAATGTATCTCGTGTTCGAAATATAAAAATCGTTAAACAAAGACTGACGTTGTTCCTGGATTTTCGATCGACTTCGACTGCGACTTCGACTGCGACTAACGACTGCGGCCAACGCAGACGTCGCCGCCGACGTCGACGCTGACTGAATCGAATCGAGTCAACTCGACCCGGTCCGCGGGTGGCAACCTCCCGTGGCATAATCTAGCCTTCCCGTTTCTGCTGCCAGTTGCCAGTTGGAAGTCGTCGGTCGTCGCTTTTTCAGCTGCACAGCTTTCTCTCTTTCTGTGCTGTGTCCCCTGGTGACGGCCCCATAGCGCCACTGAGCGCCCGCCTCCTGGCCTCAAGAGATGTCGCTTCCTGCCACTGCTCCCATGCCACCAGGCCACATTTCCCCTCTCCACATCCACTCTGCACCCATTTATGTCGCTGCGGTGGAAGCTGTGGCTGTGACTGTGGCTGCGGCTGTGGCATCAACTTCTGCCGCTGCTTCCATCTCCTGTGGCAAGCGCGACGGCATTTTGTGTCCCTCGCCAATGACTTAATGTGATCTGAATTTGTTGCAAGCAGCCCAATTACTGCCACACAGCAGTCGCCATATGCAAAATACGTGGCAACGTGGCAGGTCACCAGGAGACTGCACCAGCATTGCATTGTTGTCCCCTTGTCACCTGAGGATCTGCGAATCTGAGGATCTGTTCAATGCGATCGCTCTTAACTCGCTTGACTTCTGCTTCTTTTTCTACTATTTTTTAAACACACACACACAATCACAATAAGTTACGGTCCGGATTAAAAGCCATTCTCTGTTTCGCATCCGCAATCATCATCATCTTGCCTTTTTTAATAAGGGCGTCCACTTCGATGAATACTAAATTGGATTGCATTTGGAAGGCATCGAAGCAAAGTTGAAATTGGGATAAATTAGATATAGACACAGATATTTATTTGTCTTCCCTTATATCCTTCTGGGATATTGTATCTTATTTTAGAATTTTTTTGTATTCTAAAAACACACTACATTTTAAATGAAATATATTAAAAGTGTATCTTTAAAAAATCTTTTATGAATAACAGAATGATATTAAATTAATGTATATTTACATTATTAAAGTTTTTAATTTAAATTCTTATTTATGTTCTTAATGTTTATTTTCTATTATAAATAAAAATATCTACTTTTACAAGAAATTAGCTTTGAACTTAATTCCCAACGATTCGAAGCCATTTTGGAACTAGTCCGAAATATATAGTTATTGGAATAAATGTAGTTTGAATTAAAATTCTTATATATTTTAAAAATGTACAAAAAATTGTATTTTATAATTAAACAATAAACAAAAATAACGAATTTTCTAAATAATAGGGGAATGTACTAAATAAAAACTGGAAACTATTTGAACCGAAGATGGTTATTTCCGTGTGTTTCCTCAATATTAGATTTAGTTGAAATTTTTAAATGTATATGGTTATTGGAATAAATGTAGTTTGAATTATTAATACTTATATATTTCAAAAATTTACAAGGAATTTTATTTTACAATTAAATAAAAAAAAAATAACTTATTTTCTAAATAATAGGGAAAAATAAAAACTGGAATCTATTTGAACCGAAGATGTGTATTGCGGTGTGTTTCCTCAATATTGTATTTAGCTGAAATTTTTAAAATTAGTTCTTAATAAGTTTAACCAGTCATAGGTTTATACATATGAAAACTTTAATATAGTTTTATTATTCACTTTATGCTATCAAATCAAAGATAAGCTCTAAAAACTAAACGTTGAATACCAGATTTTTGGCTTGAAAAATAATCAGAAATTTGGAATAGACCGATTTATAGTATAATATAATTATACAATATAGGATTGTCTTATTTTATATTTTAATAATATAAATTGTGACTACTTTTGAGTGAAATTATAATAAAATAAAATAATATACAATAAATTAATTCATTAAATAAAAGATCAATAAACAAATTTTTGTATTGGATGAATTTCCAATGGGGCAACATTATTATCGATGATATGCACCTCTCTCATATCATCTAACAGTTGTTAAATGTCTGTGGAATAAAGCATGCGTTTGAAATGGACAGAAGAAGGAGGAGGAGTAGATGATGGAGCGTGGCAGGGGGAGGGGGAGGGGGAAAAGGCGTGTCACAGGCTGTGGCATAACCAACTCACTTACATAAAAGTGACTCGTACAACAAAGTAACTTCATTTAAATGCTGTAAGAATTTGTTTTCTGCGTGTGCGACACACGCTGCCAATGGGGTTGTGAAGGGGAGGGCAAGGGGGCAGGGGGAGGGTGTGGGGATGATACGTTGCCAAGGTGGCAATATAATGCTTTAAATGAAATTTCAGCTGCAGCAGCAGCGAACGAACGAACGATTTCCATTCAAATAGCATACATATGTTCATACATCTCTACATACCCAATGAATCTATGTACGAATACGTAAATGTAAGTGTATGTGCCAGTGTATGTGTATGTGTATGTGTGTGTGTGTAATTATCTTTGTATAAATGTTGCTACAAAAATGATTCAACTGCGCTCTCAGTCACTCCACTCTCTTGCACTCGCTCTCTCACACGCGCGTTGGGGCCAAACGCCATACGCCATTTGTTGGGCTCCCTTGATCTTGCTCTCTCGCTCTCACGCTCACGCTCACGTTGAGCTCGAAGCGTCGGCGGCGCCGTCACTCCTCACGAGTGGCGTTTCAATTAATTAGAAAAAGTTAAAGAAACCCCTCGTCCCCAACAACAGCAACAAGAGCAAAAAAAAAAAAGGAAGGAGGGAGAATGAAAACAGAAACAAAAAACAAATACGAGTGTATCTCCGTAATAAAATGTAAGCGCGCATGCAATAGCAGCTGCGGTGGCGGTGGCAGTTGCTATATCGGTGGCACTGTCGGCGCCGGCGGCAGCAGCGCGGAAGATGCCGCCAATCCAGCAAAAGAGAGCCAACAGTTAACGTGGTCAGCAGGCGGCGGCAGAGGAGGCAGCGCCAGCAGCAACAGCAGCTGAGGATGATAAAAACTGAAGCTGAAGCTGAAACTGAAGCAGCAGCGACAGCAACAGCAACAGCAACAGCAACTGAACTCAACTCAACTCAACTGAAAACGGTGGCCCACCCCTTTTACGAGTTTTGTTCATGTTCATCAAGTTTTTTCTTATTGCCATTACAGTTTGCAGTTTTCCAACGCTTCGCTGTTGTTGTTGTTTATGGCAACAAATACTTGCACAGCCCCCCCCCCCCTCCCCCCACACACACACTCTCTCCCACTCTCCCACTCTCTTCACCTTCTGCAACTCAACAGCTTCGACTTTCTGTTCGGCAGCAAGTAGCAGCATTGCAGCAACAACAACAATAAGAATATCAAGAAAAAAAAACAACAAAGGCAACAACAGTGCGTACAAATACATACATCGGCATTTACAACAACACGCAATAACAGCCATTTTTCTAGTTGTTAAGTTAATTTTTTCATGTTCTGCTGGCTCGCTCGCACTTAACACGCGGCAACAGCAACGCGGCAACGAGGCAACGACAACGACCAGACGAGACGAAACCAAACCAAACCAAACCCGCACTCGGAGTCCACACGACGATGTTGACAACAGCCAACAGCCAACAGGCAACAACCAACAAGCAACAACGAGCTGAGCAAATGCGATTCGTGGGGCACTGGCACGTGCTATCTCGCTCTTGCGCTCGCCCAACACAATATCCCAGATACTTTATTTATGGTCGCAACAGCAGCAATAGCAGCAGCAGCAACTCAGATAATTTTTCTGCTTTAGTTGTAGTTGTAAATGTAGCTGTGGCCGCTGTCGATGTCGCTGCCGCTGCCTCTGCCGCCCCTTTTCTGAAATCGTGACGCAACCGGTTCTCGTTTGTTGTTTTTGCTCAGCAGTAGCAGCATTCAGCAACCCGTCTCGCTCGCACTCATGCGCTCTGTGACAAACAGCCAGCCCACTTTTAATGATAATCATTATTGCCGTTGTTACGGTCGCTGTTCGTAGTCGTTGTTGTTGCTCTTTTCTTGTTGATACTTTTTCTGCTCTTGCTGGCTCTCTGCTACACACACACACACACACACATACAGCAAGAGAGCGCAGCACACACACACCCAAGCACGAACATGCACACGAATTAGGGGAGAAACGAGTTTTACCAACCGTCGCGCTGCTCTCTCTCTCACTCATACAGCCGGAGAGATTCGTATCTGTGTGTATCTGTGTATAATACGACTCTGGCTTTACTGTTGTTGTTGTTGTTGCTGCTGCTGCTGCTGTTGGCTCTGCTGCTGTCGCTGTCGTTGCTGCTTCTGCTGCTGCTGTTGTTGTTGTTGGTGTTTTCGCTGTTTTCGATTGTCGGTTGTCGTGTAATTCCCATTTGTCGTACACTTTGTAGTTGCTCAAGAAACTCATGTTAGTCTACTTTTGGCTGTTACGCAGATTGTTCGTATCGTTCGTTCGTTCGTGTCTCTGTGCCTGTGCCTCTGCCTCTGTCAGTTGCCAGCGCAGTGCCAGTGCCTCTGTCAGTGCCAGCGCTAGCGCCTGTCGTGCCGCTGCTCGCCTCAAAATCCATTCAGTGTGCGTTCGCATTGCATTGGCTCGTCTTCGTCTGCGTCTTCGTCTTCGTCTTCGCCTTCGATTACGACTACGACTACGACTTCGCTCTCCGCCTCCGCCTACAACATTAACATCTCTCGCCTACGACAACTTCGTCTTCGCCTTTGTTTCCACCGACGCCGACGCGGTCATCCAGCAAAAACAAAAAAATAGAAGCCTAGGCATCAGCATAAACGACATATAAACAGCAGGCGCTTAGATTCGGAGAGTTGCGAAAGTTCTCAATTCTCAGTCAGCAATCGAAAACTATACGACTCTGGGATTGTTCAAACGTTCAAGCGTTCAACCGCTTAACCGTCGGCAAATGCGAAATGTGTCAAATCGGCTAAAAAACGGTTAAAACGGCTAAAAACGGTTTAAAAAAGAAACACAGTGTACACTAATACATTCATACACTGACATATACACGCCCTTAAAGAGTGATTAATTGAAGCTATTTTTGTTCGAAATCGGAATGCAATAATAAAACACAAATACAAAAAAATAACAAATGAAAAAAAGTATATGATTCAATGAAATAAATTAAATACTTAAAACACAATTAGGAGACCAGCTCACAAATTAATGCAAAAATTGTGCCAATTCTTATTGAATTGAATTGAATTGAATTGGGAATTGTGCGTGATTCGAGTTCGAGTTTCGAGTTTCGATTCGTGCCGCGTTGTGCGTTTTTAAAGATCATTATTAGTTCGAATCGAAAAGCAAATCTAAATTAAATGACAGTGCACAGTAATGAAACCGGTGTCTGTTTAGTAATGGTGCGTATTTAAAATATTAAAACTCTTGTATTTATAAGTATTAGAATAAATTTAAATGAGCGAGAAATCACTCAAGTATATAGGACTATCAGTTGATTGCTTAAACTAAATTTCGATAAAGTTTTCACAAGAATATCGAAGAAAATCTTCATTAGAAAAAGCCGAAAATGAGTGGGGATCAACTAAAGTCAAATGATCATCATTAGGACAAGTTTTTTATGAAAAGGGAAAGAAATTCTGCTGATCACTTGTTGAAAAAGGCTGAACACTTCAGTTTGTCAATTGGAATTAAGGGAAATACGTGCTTAAAACATCGTAACTCGATCGAAATGAAGATGAGTTCCCTTAATTAGTTTCAACTTGTTGTACAAGGTGTTAAATGCAACGATTGGACTTGACAGAGTCAGATTGTGGATCGCAGATAACAGACACATGCATACATACATACATACATATGTACTCGCAAGCAGGCATTTTAAAAATAAATCGACAAAAAGTTAAGTAAAGTAAAGAAATTTCAAATCGATGTCTGCCAAATCCACTTTGAATCCCAAAATGTCAGCCATACATTTGTGCTACATTTGTTTGGCGTGCCAGAGAGTGTGCTTGTATATGTGAGTGTGTGTGTGTGTGTTGTCGAAACCTTTGTCGACACATGTACATGGATGCTAAGCAGTACTCCCATATAACGGTGCATACAGTTAGTCAATAAATTGGTTTGACTATTTTAAAAATATTATATATTTTTATTTTATTTTTAAAAATAGTAAAGATCAATAAGAAACTATAAAACTTATCATATGTGCCAAATTTCAAGTCGTTGGCTTTAAAATTGCTCTTGTATTTTGTTTTTCTGTCTGCATACATGGTAAATTTGGTGCGTCTAGCTCTTACCATCTCTGAGATACTTTCTTTCATGCGGATAGACGGATTTTTAATAAAAAAATTTTTTTTCTATTTATTTATTTAACATCCTAGTGTTTCAAGTTGTAAGCAATTATTTTTTTTCATCATTTCAATTCGTTTTTTGAACTTTTTGAAGAGTTACAAGCAAAAACATATATGACAATGTTGGGGAAAAACTGAAGAATGTACAGTCGAGCTTTCAGTAAAATTAATAATTTTATGAAAAAGAACTCAATAAGACGAATATCTCCATAACTCAGAACTTTCTTTGGATAATGGTGATTCGAGTTAGGGAAGTTCGACTGTATTTATATTTAGCAAAACAAAATACTTGACTAACACTATGAGATTTACAAATTTGTCAAGACAATTACTTGACGGACTGTATGCACAAGAATATAATATCTATATAGGAACTGCTGTTGCTCGATTGTATCTTATGTGCACAGACAAGCAATCACACACACTTAGATACACACTTAACATGTCCGTAGATGTTGAAAATCAAAAAAAGGCCTTTAGATACTTGGCTGGTAATCTGATCTACATGCTGGCAAATATGGCAAGTTAATGTTGCCTCTTTGCTCAACTGTAATCAATTCAACATATACTTGACACTTCAGCGCCAACACACACACACAGTCAGACACCAAACACACACACATGCACACTCAGAGCACTTGTACACACACACTCAAGCACAGACATTAATTACAAATAAGTAAAGCGGCAAGAACAGCAACAAAGCGCTATGAAAAGAGCCCCATAAAATGCTTGCGATAAACAAAACAACAAAAACAAAAACAAATAATGTGAAATGCAACTTGTAGAACAACAAAGAAAACTGAAACCGAAACTGAATCCGAAACCGAATACCGAAAATTCGAATTGAAGTCACAGCGAAAAATGCAAAACGCTGTTTAGATCAAAATTCCGCTGTGCGAGACTGGGATAGCTATAGTGTGTGCTTACAAATGTGTGTGTGTGTAAGTGTGAGTGAGTGTGGATATTCAACACTTTTGATCAATTTCCAACAAGAACATGAAAAAAGTTAACTATTTGTTTATTCAAATACTTGTGCACTCATTTCAATGAACAGATTGATGTATCTGCAAAGAATTCAAAATTGTTCTTTTTTAAGCACTGTACCTAAAAAGTTTGTCAAGAGCTGTATAACAGACAGAAGGAGCTATAAATGTTTTTGATCAGCATCAATATCAGATTTGATAAAGCAATGTTCGTCTGTGTAAGGAATGAAATATGAGTGACTATAAGAGCTAGACAAGCGAAAATTGGCTTGCAGGTTCCTTCATATCTTAATATGATCAAGATTGTTATAAAAAATGGATCAAATGAAACTAATGTGAGGAAGAATTAAAAAAAGGACGGAATACCGAAGCAAAACTGATTGTAAGGAAGTTCAGTTCTGTATAATTTGAAAATGTAGGCTCAAAATCATGGGTTGGTTTCCCGCTTCAGAAGTTGGCGCATTTCAAATAAGTTTAAATTAATATTTCATATATTTGAATTTGCTTATTGATCACAGGGTCTGGTACAGTAGGGTTCGCTTATTTGAAGTTTTCACTACCAGTTTAATTTTCAATTGTCCACACAAGTATTGAAGAGTTTAAGATATGTCCAACGAACAACATGGCCGAGTAGCGAGTGATAAACATCGGGCGGTAGATTCAAAGGCGCCAACTGATAACCCATCCCCGTCCCCAACTCCCACTTCCAGCCCCTTTCCCACTCCCAAGTATTTCCATTTAAACTAGCCAACATTGGGAGCCGGGCCCCATATGGGTCATAGAATTAATTTTTAATCGCGTATGGCCACTTGAGTTGTCACTTGGACGCAGTGCATCCGTCTGTCTATCAGAGAGTGAGAGCGTGTATGTGTGTGTGTGTGTGTGTGTGTCTTGGCGATAAAAATCCAATCTTGTAGCCTTTCGATCATTTGTTAAAAATGAAAAAAAAAAATGAGAAAAATGGGGAAGAGAGCGAGCGCCGCCGCAAAGACAAACGAAAAGCGAACGGACGAAAAATCAAGAAAAGTTTACGAAAGCAAGCAAAGAGACGATAATAAATAAACCAGAAACTTGTTTGTGTCTGAATGCCGCATGCCGCATGTAGCAAGCATGTGTGCGAATGTGTGCGTTGTTGCAGTTGCAGTTGTTGTTGTTCTGGTTGTTGTTGTTGTCGTTGTTGAAGTTGTTGCAGTTGTTGCTTGACTAAAAGTGTTGACAAAAGTGCGCGATAGGCTTATATGCACACAAGAAACATGGACACAAGATCCACAACACACACACATACACACGCACTCACACACACACTCTTAGGACAACGTTGTCGTTGTCGTTGTTGCCGCTCTTCGTTGCAAGCAATCGGCTGTGTAATTTAAATCAATGTTGTCAATCGAAAACATGATTTGTTGTTAATGGCGGCTCCACTTTGATGATCATGCCAAGACGAAGACGAAGAACGAGGAACGAGAACCCAGGGAAGACTAGGCTATTAACCGAGGGGACTCTAGTTGAGTGGGCAGAGGGCCGGAGGGAAACAGGAGGGGACAGTAGAGACGCGCTTATCGCATTGATAAGAGGGCCAACGATTTTAATTAAGTTTCCCCCTGGCTACCTATAGAAGGTACAGTAGGCAGTAGTTGATACCCATTTGTTGCACTCTCCCGTTTGTGCTGCTTCTTCTTCTATGCGTTTTGTAACTTGTCCGTATCCGCATCTCTTGCAGAATGCCGTTTCAACTCGCCTTGCTGCTTCGTCGCCTACCACGCCCTCCACAAACGCCGCACAGACGCCACATCCTCAACAGCCTCCACAGTCGCAGCCACAGTCGACGTCCTCGTCCTCGTCCTCCTCGTTGCATCCAGCGAGCCACGGCCACGGTCTCGGCATCGGCTCCGGTCCGGGGCCAACGCTGACCGCCGCCGTTGTCGCCGCCGCCGCCGGCTTGCCGAGCAGCGTGCCCCTGCCATTGACCGTACCCGGTTCCGGTTCTGGCTCAGGCATGGTCACCTCAACCGTACCGCCGGGCGCCCGCTCCGGCTCCCCGTGCACCGCCTCCGCCGTCACGCCCTACGGCTCCGCTTCGGCGGGCAGCAGCGCCGGCGCAGGTCCGTCATCGCTGCCGCCGGTGGGCGTCGGACCTCCGCCGCCCGGTGGACCGCCAGGAGGACCCGCGTCTGGCAACCCGAATCCCAATCGCTGCTGCGACACTGGACGCACCATCTACACGGATCCCGTCAGCGGCCAGACGATTTGCTCCTGCCAATACGACATGTTGAACTATCAGCGACTCGCTGCCGCCGGCGGACTTGTTCCGGGTCCAGGAGGCGTACCGCTCGGCGTTTATCCCGAGGGCATGTCAGCCTACCTCTCCGGCATCGCCGGCGACCAGCCGCCATTCTACGCTAATCCGGTAAGTGAACGTGCCGCATGCCACATGCCACATGCCACATGCAACATGCAAACGCATTCCAAATGCAGTTGACGTTGTCAAAAAAATTTTAAAAGACAAGATTTAAAAAGTTCACGACTTTAAAATACCTAGCAGTGAATTTAGTTCATATTTTAATGCTTACTTCCAAAATTGTAAAAATTACTGCATACTTTTAGGCGATTTCCTTGCTTAATAATGTAAAACAGCCATAAATACTGTTTTATTTATACGATCTTGGCGGAAATAAATAGGATAATAGATAATATTTATAGAAAATATACAGTACCAAAAAGAACTTTATATTTGCAATTTTGGCGAATTTTGTAATACACTGATTTCCTCGTAGACTTCATAGCAGTCTGCATGCAGAATTTGTTTGCTCTAGCTCTTTAAGAGTAAAGTGCAGAAATTCTTATTGAAAAAGGACGTAGTATCTTGAATGCCAAATTTGGTGTTTACTTTTATACTCTCTGAAATTAATGCTGATCAAGAATCTGTATACTTTGTTGGGAGACCTAACGAATAGAGAATACCCTTTTAGTCTACGAGTAAAGGGTATAGCTATAGGCACCAAAACTAAAGGGAAGAAAAGGAAAAACGAAACGTTGCCTCGGCCTGTTCATAAGTCATGAGACTAAACAATGGTGCAATAAATTTCTGAATTTGTCCAACGTCCGTGCTGGGACCACCGTCATCGTCGTCATCCTCGTCGTTGTCGTCGTCGTCGTCGTCGGTATGGTCGTTATTTGATCGTGTGCCAGAGCCACGCAGACAGAGAGAGAGAGAGAGAAATGAAGAGAGACTGAGGCAGAGAGAGAGAGAGAGAATCAAGTTGGTCCGCCGTGCTTCCGAACATGTGTTTGGAGTTTGGGCTTATTGGCGTTCTAGGCAGAGATTTGTCAAAGACTTTGGAGCCCAGTCTGGACACTGACACTATGATCATTGCCTGGTACCTGTGCCTGACCTCTGGCGACCGCGCCAGGGTGATATTTCAAGTCGCATTATTGTGACTGCGAGACTAAGCGCGTCTGGTCATGGCCATGTCACATGCCTTCCTTCCTTACAATGCCGTCCTCCCGAAGACGGCTCTCCGTTCTCTTTTCTCCCTTCTCCGCTCTCCGCTCTTCTTTCTTCGTTCTCGATGCTGTTACAGCATGTCCGGCGCTTCATTCATTCTGTCCATTGTTCGCCGAATTATTTCTAATAGCAGCGTGTAATTTGCCTTTGTTTGCAAACAATTCTATTTGGTTTCACTTCCCGGACCACATGCCGCGTCTAGGGTCAATTCAGTGACTGTTTAAGGGTCGGGGGCAGGGGTAGGGACAGGGGACAAGGGACAAGGGACATTGGACTCCCACTGTGACTTGGCCATAACGAAACAGACCGGATCTTGTGTGGCTTTCAGTTCGCTTGAATTCTAAACAATCCGAGAGCCCATTACTCGACATATGCATCTGAGGACACTCAATTAGCTCAATCTCTGGTTCATCCTCTGCTTCTATTCCAATTCTCAGCCTCATCAGCCCATAAAATCATAAAGACCTCTAATAACTGCAGACGAATCTAAAAATATTTGTTGATCTCTTGATGCATTTAATGGGATTGAATTTGACTCTACACAATATAGAGCTAAAGTATCTGTATCTTTTATTGGCGTTAAATTAGCTGGGTAACAAATTAACTCACTATTTCTAAACATTTGACGAATTGATGGCAAAAGATTCTTATGAATAGATCCTTTCATTCACATAAATATACTGCTATTCATAAAATATTTGTTGTAATTTACAAAGTTTAAACGCTTAGCTACATTTTCTATATAGATAGAAATATTCCAACCGGTTCTGGGAGACAAGACAGCTGAAGAGATAATTCTTCAGCCAGAGCAGAAAGCGTTTTCTATAATAAATTTTACATTAACATTTCGTGATAACTTTACAATTCCCTGTACAAGGGTTCATATTCGTAAAGGGTTGTATATTAACATTGTTAAGAGTAAACATATCTTTATAGCCTATGTGTTGTTAAGAAAGCTTTGCATATCTCGTTCCAGTAGAATGTTTATGATATGAATGCGATTGCATCGCGTGCAGCTCGCAGTTTATGCTTAAAAGGATGTTCAGCAAAACAGCTCCAATAATTCCTACAGAAACTGAAACCGTTGTCAAATTACTTAACAACAATTTGAAGTTTATAGCAAATTATGAAAAATAAATTGTAGAAGACAATATTCAAATTATTTTGAAGTCTGCCAACTTAAAGCCAACATATTCGGGCCTTTTCCGAATTTCACTTTCGATAAGAATTAAATTTGGTTTCGGCGGTAATCAGCGGATTGATATCACTTTGAGATGATGAGTTTAAGTCCGATAAAGCGAAAACCGATCATTTTTAAAAACTTGGTCTAAATTCAAAGTGAATAAATGCATATCACATATGCTAAAAAGTAAATAGTAAAAACAGGAAAAGGCCTGATTAAAAAATGTGATAAAATCATACATTTAAAAAAGATTACAAAAATTGATAATTTAATTTCATATAAGAAAATAGACTATGATCATTCAAATTTTAAATTCTGGCGGTTTCCCTCGAATTGATAATCATTTAAGAATTCTTTTACCTCTACTAAGTGGAAAATGTTGTTAAAAGTTATTCAGCGAAAACTGAATAACAAAATGTTTGTTTATTCAATTTGGTCAACAGCAATTTGCAGATATGGGCATCGCTAAGCTGGCTGTCTGCAAAACACGGGCAATGCCGCGCATCCATCAATTATGTAAATATTTACATCAAGTGTTTGAAATGGCCGCAATAATGACGAACTGACCGAGTGAAAATCGATCGTCGCACTTCCCATTGTCGTTCCATTGTATAATTTTGTGATAATCGAATGAATATGAATGCATGAATAATCGAATATATATGCAGAGTATAAATATCGATTTGTATGTTGAAGGCGCTTAGACAAAAGCTCAGACAAAAGACAAGAGCGGGACAAGAAAAAATAAAATAAAGTAGCTGTGGTTTTGCATAAATTTCGTTTTATTGCCGGTTTCGTATTGTTATTGAAGATACACACATGCCGATGTATCTTTTGATGTGAGTGTGTATCTATAGACTTATTAAAACAAAAAACAAAGTCATCTCATTTGAAATTTATCGATTGGTAATTTAGCACTGTCGCTCTCAATTTGAAACTCGCCCACGCCAGCAATTTGATGTACTTACTTATACTTTTTTTGAGTGTACACTGTACATCACATGCACATTTGTCTTAATATTGATTGAGGCATTTAAAAGGCACAACAGTTTCGAATTTTCCGGCTGCGCAGCTGCATAAATCATCCCGGCGATCGTAATTAGTCAACTGCGGCATTTTCAAGAGCCGCCGCCGGCGCTAAACTGGAGCAATTTTTCTTGGTACTAAGGAAAGATATATATATACATATGTATATATATATATATATATTTTGGGCCGGAGTTGTAAAAGTGTCGGCTCTGTGCGGTGGATTCATTACTTTGACACGAGCTGTCAAGCGGCTGTCATTTTGCCGCAGCACGGGCATATATCTCGCTGTCTTCATTCCCGACGCATGCTAAATGGTGGATGATGGCTCTGAAGGTGGATGTGACTGTAGATGTGGATGGGGATGTGGATGTTGCACCAACGTCGCTGCTGTCATTTCGAATGGCACGCAAAAAGAGAAACATTTGAAGAGCGCCGCCTGCCCGCCTGACAACAAATAGGCCAGGCAAGTTCAATTCTGTTCTGTTCTGTTCTGTTCCTGCCGCGCCCGGTGTCGTTGAGGGCGTCGACTGCTACTTTTCGTACCTTATTAATAAATTTGTCAACACGCAACTGACAGCCTGTCCGCCTGTGATCCGCCCCCGCCCCCGCCCCCGCCCCTGTTTGTGCCCCGTGCCCCGTGCCCCTTGGCCCTGTCAGTTGTCAGTTTATCTGTTTATCCTTGACGTTAGCGCATATGTTGCATCCTGACTTCAGCTGCTGCTTCAGCTCCAGCTCCAGCTCAATTAGACAATAGAAGAGTCCTGTTGCTTACGTTACGATGAACTTGGTCCGACTCTATTAACTTTTTATGCTCTGCGCCCAAAAAGGATTTATGAGTATTATAACTCACTGGCAATTTATGGCTGATCATTTCTAATCTATTATGATTAAATAGAAAAAAACTTCTACTGGGGATAAAAGCATATTCAATTCCCAATATTGCTTATATGGAGTATGATATTTAATTTAATATAATAACTATTCTAAAAGTTATGAAGAAATGACGGATGCCAAACTATTATTATGTTATTTTAAAATAGTTAAAATATTTAAATGGCTACGAAATGTCATAAAATATATAAAACGTATAATTTTGAAACTAGATATCAAATATATTGATATACAGTCGAACTTCCCTAACTCGAATCACCATTATCCAAAGAAAAGGTTCGAGCTATGGAGATATTCGACTTATAGAGTTCTTTTTCTTAAGTTTATTAATTTTTCCACTCATTAACTCGAGTTAGAGAGAAATTCGAGTCATAGAAGTTCAAGTTATGGAAGTTCAACTGTATTAAATATTAAATATATTAGATATTTGAATTTATTTATTTATTTCCTTTTCTATAATTTATTTTATGTTAAATATAGCCAAAAAAAATACTTCTACAGAGTATATTGCTGTCGATCAGACTAGGTTTGTTTAGGAATTTTCCCACGCCGCTTGTCTGAATAATAATAATTATATAATGTTTTTTTAATATTTTACATATTTTAAATAATTTGTTTAATATTTTTTTGACTGCCCTTTTTGCAATGTAAAAAAGCTGCAGTTGCTGAGTATCTCACTGCCGAGCACACTCGACTGCAGCGTTTTAACTTGTTCAGACTCTCTAAGTGGCACAACATCATCAACAGCAAGAGCAACAGCAACAGTAAGAGCAACAACATCAACATCAATGTCAACGGCAACAACAACAACACCAACAACAATGCATAAGGCATGAAATTTCGCACTCGACAATAATCTTACTCGGGGGCACAACACACAAAAGACAACAACGCACAAATGTGTGTACACTGTGTGTGTATGTTGTGAGTGTGTGTGTGGCATATCCATATCCACAGCCACATCGACTGCCACTTTACGTGTCCCTGTGTCCCTGTGTCCATGTGTCCATGTGTCCTGTGGGAGCTACAAAAACTTTTGCCGCTGGCAAAATTGACTTGAAAATGAAAATGTAACGAAAAAGGCAAACTACAAATCGAGTCACTCGCACTTGCACCAATGACGAGCAGAGTTGCCACCCTCCCACACATGTGGCACTAAACAACCCTAACAAAACAGGCAGCAGGAAGAGGAAGAGCAGCTGGAGCTGGAGAGGATTCTCTGCCTCAGTACATGCACTGATTTGTCAACTTTCAAAATGTCGAAGTGTCGTTGTTGTTGTTGTTGTTGTTGTCGTTGTTGTTCATCTCGGGGGTTGTTGCCAGACTTTGCTAATGGGTAAGGTGACGTTTTCTGAAGCTGGTCTAAGTACTAAATACATTTACTCATGCTACACATCAATCTCCCTCTCTCCCTCTCCCCCCCTCTCTCTCGCTCTCTCTCTAAGTGTTGTGGAAAGTTTTTGTGTTGTTGCCGTTGTTGTTTGGCTTTTTGGCAAAGTTGAAAATGTTCGTTAACAGTAAATTTTGCACTTTTATACACACACATACACACACACAGAGAGAGAGAGACAGAGAGAGAGAATGAGGGTGTCTACGAGAATGTCTGAATGGGGCTGCCTACAACAAACAAATTAGCAGTCATGGCAACGAACAACGGGCCAAACAAACAAGCAGCAAGAGCAACAACAACAACACACACTTACAACTTTCACATAACAACAGCAGCAGCTTCAGGCGCCACCTTGCTCCTTCCTCCTGCTCCTGCTCCTGCTTCTCCTCAGCCTCTCCAGCCACAGTACAACTTTATAAGCGCCATACGCAATAACTGTCAACTACGTGGAAACGTTTGCAACTCCTCCTGAGGGATTTGCTGGCACTGTAAACTCAAAGACAAGCACAAACCCAAAGTCAATGTCAAAGTCAAAGTCCTCAAACGGATTCAGTTGGAGATTCCATCTGATGCTGATTGTGATTCCGATTCCGATTCCGATTCTGATTCCATTCATTCTTCAGATCAACAACTCGCTGAGTTGCGTTGAGTACAGACAGGAATGCGTTGCGATGCGTAAACGTGCGTTTATTTTTAAATCGAAGCAGCAATTAATTAACTCGACCCGTCATTACGCGCATCATTCACATCGCATCGCGTCAGGCGACAGACCACAGGCAAACCACACAATTCTGCGCCCGAAACACACACACACACACATAGGGAAAGGGATAGGGAAAGGTGTAGGGAATGAGAGAGGAACAGGCGACAGTCGATTCGAATCGAATCGAATCGCGATGTGTCGACCAATTGTCGGTGTCGGGTTATGTCCCCGGGGCTTCCATTAAGTTTGGCGTGAAGCGCACACAGCGTTCCACAATTTAGTTAACAATGAAAATTCAATGAATTTCCAGTTTCGTTTTTTCCTCTACACGAACTCATTAATTTATTGGCCTTCATTCAGTTGGGGAAGCTGCGAAATCACAGTTGGCAATGCGTGAATCTGCACACTCCCCACAAAAAAAGGGGGCACAACCACTGTCCCATATACATATCTCTTTTTTTGGGTATACCTCCTTCAACTTTATGGTTTTTCATTCGATCTACTTAAAAGGTATTATCTGAGATCTGTCAAAATAAATTCACTTGCGCTTTGAGAATTTTAGAAAATACAACTACCTAGGTGAAAAATTAAAGGAATATGTATAGGAAAGTGGTGTGTATAACTTTGTAACATTTCATTCGATCATGCCTAAAATAAGAAATCAGGGGTGCCAAAGGAATCGCTTTCGCTTGAATTTGACATAAATTTCATACAAAATTAAGTCAAATTCAAGCGAAAGCGATTTCTGTGGCACTCCTGAATATACCGATTTTTCAGCTATTTAAAAAATTACCACTCTATAATTGAAAAAAGCCTAAACTATACGGAAGGGGTTGCTAAGGGTGTTTAGTTATTTTTGATGGAACTTCAAGTCCGCAAGATAGATTTCATTGTCTATCAAATACAACAATTTCGAAATTTCTTAATACTACGCTCTTTTACCCCTGAATCGACAGCAGGAATTTCAGCTGTTTTTTAAGAACTTTAGTGTTCTTCACAAATAAATTGACCCGTAATTCAGAAATTTTAGAAAAAGTCGTATGTATTATTTGACACGTATTTCAGAAATTTGAAGAAAATATATCTCATGAGTGGAAGTGAATCCTTTATGGATGTGAAATGTAGTGATTGTGAATAAATTTAATCAAAATAAAATTATCAGGTGTGCTACAGAAATCACAAGTGAAAGCGAATTCAGAGAAAAGCAATTGCGCTCGAAAAATTTCTCAGTGCCACAGAACTTCGAGTGATTTAACTTTTTAGCATGTTCACCAACCTTTTCGAACTCGTCTGCTAGGATTAGCGCCTTTTCATATTAAATTGTCCACAGGTTTGTTTAGCAACTTTTTTAAGTTATATAATTTTTTAATTAATATAATTTAATTTCTTTATATAATAATTGATTTTGTATAGCTTAAAAACATTTTAAAGTTATTGGTGCGAAATCTTTATTTCTGTATCTCTTTTCGACACATATTTCCTTACTTTCCTTTCCCACCTATGCTGAGTGAATGTTTGCAGTTGTAATGAAGGCATAAACTTTTCATCACAATGTTCAGTCGGTTGTGTGTAATATTAGGAGTCGATGCCGACTAATGCTGTGGAGGATCAGGTAGTTGCAGTGCTTGTACAATGCACATGTATCTCGAACTCGAACGAGTACTCGAAGCTGTAATAATAAACGCAAAACGTAGTTGCACACTTGTCGGGTATTCATGTTGTATTCATATTTTGCATCACACGCTAAAATCTCGGGAGCTGTTAAACGGCAGCGAAGGAGGCGGAGACGATGGAGGGGGAGGAGGAGGAGGAAGTGGATGCTGCTGAGGATGGCAGTTGCAGTTGCATTTAGTTGGCTCCTACTGTAAGTGGTAGCAAACGCAACAATTTATAGGATGTTGCACTCGCATGTCCATGTCCATGTCCAAGTCCATGTCCGTGGGCAGCACGCACTATAACACGCTCCATTCGGCGACAGAGAGACAGACTGAGAGAGAGAGACAGAGAGAGAGAGAGACAAAGACCATACAGATTTAGAGGTAGAGTCTGAGGCGGATACTCTTGATGTTAATGCTAAACACGGTGCTCTGTTGCTGTTGCACGTTTGATAGTTGAATGCGATTATTGTAAAAGTTGTAAAAATTGTATAAACCGGTTCAGGAAACAACGCCGACCTCTTTGCTGCTTCATTGAGGAATCGGATTCGGGAATCAGAGTCGGAGTCGGAGTCGGGATTGGGATTGGGATTGTGCAACTGGTAATTGATCGCTCGGGTGCAAGTTGCGACCTTCCCGATGATCAGACAGAGAGACAGACAGACGGACGTATATTTTCACATTCGGCAAACTGTAATTTAATATTGTCTTGACTTGCAGCCAAAAAGGTTGTAAAACGTTTTGCTAAATGACTTCTGCGAACTGCGAACTGCACGTTAACGTTACGAATGCTTTTCCTTCGGAAGGACCAGCTAAGGAGGCCCAACGGCAGATCTCTGTCGCCGTTTATCAGTCTATCGCCGACTTGACTTGGCTCAAAGCAGCTAACAGAAAACACAACAGAACTTACCACATGCTGGGCATGCGAACCTCTTCGACTAGTCGTGTTTTTTTGGCCCAAAAAAACGTCGATTTGGCGCTGGATATTGCAACGGCAACATTTCTCGTATTTGCGGCGACACACAAAATATTTCCGATTTGGCAGCAGACCCAACGACCGTCGGCTCATGATAACAGACATTGCAACAGCAACAACAACAACAACAACAACAGTAACAACGACATTGGCAACTGTCGCTGATGATGCGTTTCGAGATGTGTATCGATCGCAGAGTTTACATCATCGTCTTGACCTTTGACTTGTATTCCTTTTTTTTTCATGCCAAACAGCTGCTGCTTCTTCCCTCCCTCCGTCACTCCACTCAACTGTCTTCATAATCTGTTGTCGTTATCAAGCTTAAAACACGGCAACACAGCTGACATTAAACAGCGACAACAACAGCAACAACAACGACAACAACGACAACAACAGCAACAACATCTGTCGCTGTGAATTTAGACAAGACTAAATTACTAAATGTGTATATAAGTAATTGTCATGTTACACTTAATCAACAAACACACCTACATACATACATACATACTTACATACATAACCATGTATGTACATACATTTATGCACATCATTTGTGTGCGATTTTAATTACGCGATTCAAAGCTCGCATCTGTTTCTAAATGCCAATTAAATGTGAGTGTATGAGTGTGAGTGAGTGTGTGTGTGTGTGTATGTGTGTGCAAGTGTGGCATTTAGGAGTATTCACTTGTATTCACATGTCGCTCATTATCAAAAAATGAATATAAAATGAATTCCAATTGAACATAGCGAAAGCTGTAGTGATTTTTCTGTCACGTCTTGTCCGCATGGACAAGAGCATCGAATGCTGTTCTCTCTCTCTCTCTCTCTCTCTCTCTCTCTCGCTTATCATTGACTTAAGTTTGCAGTGGAATGAGTTCAGTTGAATCAAGCACTAATTCTTCAGTTATATATGCAACTATAAACACTTATAAGGATTTGTACATAAATTGATTGATAGTAGAAATTCAACTCTTATGTATCCTTTTAATTATCACTAAATATAAATGTACTTTAATCAGAATCTTCTTATAATATACATCTATATATTTTTATATATTTAGCACTCCTCTCTCAGTTTCTATTCCTTCGATGATAACACAAATTTACCTCTTGTGAGATGAGAGCTCTCTCGCTTATCGCTGAGGGAAGCTGTACAGTGGGATGAGTTTAAGAATTTTAGAAAGATAATGCTTAATTATTCTTTCTTTCTATTCAATTGCTGATAACAGAAATTCAGCTCTTTCTTTGTGGAAACTGAAAAACTTTCTCCAGCTTATTACAGCAGTCTGAAATAAAAATCATTTTTCTCAGTTCAATTTTTTACTGAGCTTTGATTTCTGGGGTCTTTTTCAGTTAGGGAAAATAAAAAACATTTGAAAAACATTCTTAAATTTATAGAATTATTATTACGTTCAAATCAACAAAGCTGAACAATTTTCTTCTTTAACTTCTTTTTTAACTATTATTTTAACAGTTCTTAGAACTAATTAAATAAAATCAAATAAATGAGTATTTGATTTTTCTCTATTTTGCTCTCTCATCTTTTTGCTTTTTTATTTTAACTGATAAAGCAATTTTCTTGCATAGCAAGCGTATTTCGCCCACTGTGCATACATATTTTTGATAACAGCGACAGGCAACGAAACTAAGCTAAAAAATCGTAAAATGTGTACTAATCATTTGTTTAACATGATTTTTAAATAATTTCGGGTTCAAGGTCTCGATTTTTGGTCAGCTGGTTCAATTTCAAATTCATGTTTTCAAGAACAATTTGTGAGATTATAGAATTCAATTTTTAATAAATTTAATATTTATTTCTTTGCAGGCTGGCATCGACTTGAAGGAAAATTTGGTAGCAGGCGCTGCACCTTGGCCATATCCCTCCATGTATCATCCGTATGATGCGGCATTCGCTGGATATCCCTTCAACAGGTAAGAGTTGAAGAAAGCGCCAAATGAATAACAATAATTTGACATTGAGACACGAGTGCGTGTTGTGTGTGGTGTGTGGTGTGTGTTGAGTGGTGTGTGTGTGGTGTGGTGTGTGTTGAGTCTTGGCGAGAACATGAGCGGTGGTCCGACAGGCGATCAACGCCAACACATCAGTCTAAAGACGTGACCAGCAAGCGAATCAAGTGAATGAATGAATGAATCAAGTAGGGCGCGGCCAACAGTAGCACTCACTCACGAGTACTCGACTCGAATCAACTGTTGTTGCAACCGAAAGTTGTTGCATTCAAATGCCAAAAGCCACATGAAATTTGGCCAATGCGTTGAAAAGTAAAAGCCAATATGTATTCATTTTTTATTGTATTTTCTATTATCATAAATGACAATTTATTTGCTTGTAATTGATCGCCGTCGGCAGAGTGGCTGCTTCCGCTGGACATCGACAGCGACATCGACATCGACATACATCGTAAATATCCAAACAAAGTTGTCGATTGAACACAACATCGACAACATCCCGTCACGTCACGTTTCGTCAGGTAGATTACCCCTCTCTCTCTCTCTCGCTCTGCCTCCCTCCTTTTATAAGCGACTCTTCTTGTTGCTCTTCTCATTGTTTCTGCTGTAATTGACACCCATAACAAAAATTTGAAAGTTGAGTCATGTCCATTGTTCATGTTGTTGCTGTTGTTGTTGTCTATCAATAATATTCACTATAAATCAATTTTGAGTTATTTTACTGTGACGTGCCGCCAGTGCTCCCCCTGCAACTAGCGAATTCGATTTCGAATTCAGCAAGTTAACTCGACATCGATATCGAATTGTGGATGCCGTTGTTCAGCACAATGTAGGGGAACTAAAAACAACAAAAAAGCCCTACCCTATTGTAAATATGTATGCTTAGGGGCGTGGGTGCTTTGCCATTTGTCGTTGCATTGTTCTTAACATCCACCAACGACATCCACAACGACATCCACAAACGACATCCACAAACGACAGCAGCATCGAATCCACACGCGTTGATAGAGAAAATTAAAAAAATTTATTCAACTGTCATGTGATCAAAGGCAGAAATGGCTGTCGACGCAGGTGTTTTGCACTCGGCGACACTTCGCTTTTCAAATTTAAATTAATTAATGCAACGCACACAGCGACTGCGGCAGCGACAGAATGGGCATCAGTATGAGAATCAGCCTTTCCAGCCTGTGCAGCTGGTCGGGAACTACAAATGGGACAGCAACACATGTATGGGATGTACTTGTGTATTGTGTGTGTGTGTGTGTACGAGCATGTAGACATACATACAGTCACGCACTAAAGTATTGGCCATTTGTTAATTTTTCACTTTATTGCCTATTCAGTGGCACTGGGAAAATAACATATTTCTTAACGATCATTATTTGTAAATCCAGCAAAATAAAACATTTAACAATTAGTTAAATCCGCATTAACATGAAATGAAATTTTCTTAAATGGGCATGACACTGCTTACTTATGATGGACTCCACGTATCGGAAAACTGAATCTCTTCATAACCGTTCACAGTTGTTAAAAAGGCTTTCCAATCATTTTAGTGAATTTAGAATTCGGAAACTGAAATTTCTTTCACTAACTGTAATATCTTCCACAATTTCTTAGAAAATTTCAATTTTTCCTGATGAATATTTTACGACTAAACCAATAACTGATACAAAAAAATGTATTTATGGTGGATTTTTAATTTAGATTTGTTAACAAGAATCAATAATATTATAGAATTAAAAACATATACAGAAAGTAGAAAAAAGTAAAAGCTAAAATCATCATAAATTAGTCACAGAAATAAGTTTGTTGCCAAGAATTGATTGCGAGCTGCACTTAAATTGCCAATACTTTTGTGAGTGACTGTATATAGCTGCTGTTCCGCTGTGCACTCTCGCTCTCTCCCTCGCTCTCGCCTCTTGCTCTCATGTCCAGGATAACTGCCCGCAAAAAGCGATAAAAGACAGTTGCTGCGCCATGTCGAGTCCCATGCATTTGCATATCCTGGCCATATTCGAGCAGCAGCAGCAGCAGGAACCGGAGCAGGTCGGGTCAGTTTGAAAATATGTTGCCAGACCGCAAACTGCACATGTGTACAAGCATTAATGTTGCAGGGACACAGACATGTCGCAATGGCTGGCAAATGTGTTTATTATGAACAAATGTTGCACACAAGTGTGGCAAGTAGCAAGTGGCAAGTGGCAAGTACTCGTCTGGTCGTTGGGGGCACGCCCAATAATGGTCTGCTAATAGATACGCAACCAGTTGACCAGTTTAATATGCTGCACATTTGGCTAACGAAGTCACAGTTCCTCCTACACTGCCTTCTAAATAAATACCCCCATCTAACCACACTTTTATGCTTTTGATTGTTGCAGTTACGGCATGGATCTGAATGGAGCCAGACGAAAGAATGCCACACGGGAGACGACATCCACGCTGAAGGCCTGGCTCAATGAGCACAAGAAGAATCCGTATCCCACAAAGGGGGAGAAAATCATGCTGGCCATCATCACAAAAATGACGCTCACTCAGGTGTCCACCTGGTTTGCGAATGCGAGAAGAAGACTGAAAAAGGAGAACAAGATGACGTGGGAGCCGCGGAATCGTGTCGATGACGACGATGCCAATATCGACGATGACGATGATAACGATAAGAACACGGAGGACAATGATTTGCTAGGTAAGTGGCAGTTGTTGATACAATAGTTATAGAAAAGAAAAGAACAGAAACATTAAATACATTATCCAGACTAAAGTTCAAAATTAAATTTTTGACATAAGCAGATTGATTGACTGAACAGCAGAGATAACAGACTCAAATCGAAAATTACCATTAACAGAGGCGGAGTTTCCCACACTGAAATGTACCGCAAAACAACATTATTCCTAATCGTGTCAGAGGTTCAGGAATTTGGGAAATTCTAAAACGAACAGACAATTTGATTTTTGGGGTTCTACATATAAGGCATTATACTAACTGAATAAAATATTTTTTAGTTTTTATGCCGCCAAGACGTCCTCCCTTCATAATAATTGAGATAGAGAAAAACTTACTTTACTGAGAAGAAAAGAAGATAATTACAGTAGTAATGGGAAATGAGTAATTTACACTTACACATATTTATCAAAATTGAGATATTTATAAAAAGAGGAACCCCTTAGTTATAGAAAATAACTTTATCTAAGATTAATTGATACCTGTAAAAATTGAATACCTCTAGAGCAGTGGTCCGCGCCAACACAGTCATATGTTTGCATTGCGTTAGTGTGCATTTTTGTTCGCCTAACAGCGGAATAACAGCAACGTAACAGAAACAAATCGCAGCAGCGACGCAGTTCACACTGTACGTGAGTGGCAGCGCAGTAGCAGCGCAAATTTCCAATGCGCACGGGATAGGGCTGTACCGAACCCTGCTCTAGAGTGAAACAGCTAGTTAATGATATTTAAAAAGACTATGCTTTCTCCAACGTACTCTGGTAAATCTCTCTAACCTTGAAATATGAAATTCCTTACTTGCAGATGCAAAAGACTCTGGCCTGGGCTCCAATGACGACAAGGATCGCATGGGCAGACTGGGCGACATGATGACCGATCGTCCCGGCGAGAGCAACAACAGTGAGTGGTCCGAATCCCGGCCAGGCTCACCGAATGGCTCGCCCGATCTGTACGATCGTCCCGGCACGCATCCACTCTTCCATCCCGCCGCCCTGCATCATCACTTCCGGCCTCCGACCGGGTCTCCGCCGGATATCGCCGCTTACCACCATCATCAGCAGCAGTTGCTGCAGCAGCATCAGCAGGCACAGCAGAACTCCCTGCAGACGGCAGTGGGAGGCACCGGCGGCAGTCTGACGGTGAAGCCGCGGATCTGGTCATTGGCCGACATGGCCAAGGACGGCAAGGAGTCGAACTCCGCTCCGAAGGAGAATTCGCCCGCGCGCGAGATGCCGCCGACACAGCCCGGATTCTACGGCCATGCGGGTCAGCTGCAGCATCCGTCTCCTGGCAAAATACTCTCCCCCCTGGCGGCACGCATCCCCAACTATGCGCCCTACGTGCGTCCCGATCTCTACCGCGGCTTCTACGGACCCGCGGCAGCAGCTGCCGCCCATCTGAGCGCGCCCACGCAGGAGTTCCTGGAGCATCAGCGTCACTTCGGCGCCAGCCTGGCCGCCCACAACGGACTCGGCATGAATCCGCTGCTGTGGAAGGCGGCGGTGTCCGGAGCAGCCAGCGGTCAGCACTTTGCCCCGCTCAGCTTGACGACCACGAGCAACGCGGGGCAGCCACAGGTGGCGCCACCGCCGGGTGCGTCGCCATCCGCCTCGAGCTCCTCCTCGTCGATGGGCTGCGATGTGGTGCATATTCCCACGAGCGGAGCGCACACGACTTCACAGCACATGATTGGCCCCATTTCCAGCAATTCCACGTCCTCGTCATCCTCCTCCAACTCGGGCAAGATCTCGCCTGGCGTCAATGTCACCTCGCTGAGCGGCAAGCCATGACCCTCATCGCTGTCACTGTCCGCTTCAGCTTCTGCGTCCGCATCCGCATCCGCGTCCGCTTCCCCCGATCCGTACGCATTGCCGCCGGCGGTGGCAAATGGAACAACCGCTTCTCCGATCTCGGCATTCCGATCGCTCTCCTTGATCGCCATACGGGAACATCACCTGCAGCAGCAACAACAGCAACAGCAACAAGGACCCAAGCTGTTGAGGCCATAGCTCAAGGGCTTGGATCAAGCATAGATCAGTTAAAGAGAGAGAGAGAGAGAAACAGATAGAGAGAGAGAGAGAGCATCGATCGGTAAACTTTCGGACAATAATTTACATGTGATTATTCGGTATTTTGATTAACGCCGCTTACACCAACCAACCAAATAGTAGCAAGAAATCATCCCGCTCAGACAGAGGAGCCGGCGGTACCATTGGCATTGACTAAAAGCAACCGCAACTGCAAACTGCAAAAGGACTTTGTGCAATTTTCTGTGGGAATGAAAAATCCTAAAATCTAATTGATAATTGATAACTGATAATTGAAAATACATTAATTTTAAATACATACAACTTATGCAATCAGAGCTTATAGGAAATAAATTTGTAAGAGTTAGTGACAAAACGATCCCCCAATGACATCATCAGGACCATTTAACCCTCAAACTCCCAGTCTCCCAATCTCCCTCATCAGCCTGATCACACTTGTTTTAAGTTTCAATTCTGAAAAGCTTGTAACTCCAATTCTGGGCTGATCAATGCGATGGAGGCGATCGATCCTTCCTTTGTGGGTGGACATAGCAAACATATCAATGTCGAGCACGCTCCAAGATTCCCCCTGCCCCTTCTTTTTGCTACCCCTTGGGCCCTCATCCAAACCAAATATGCAAGTAAAATGCGAGCAATGATTGATTTAGTTGTTTTGTAGTTTTTGTTTTTATTGTCTTAAGTTAAAACTTTGTTCCTGTCGTTTGTAAATTTAATTTATTGTAATGTACTGTACTACTGTATGTATGTATTTATTTGATAAATTGGCAAACACACACGTTTTACCTAAATATAATAGTGTACGAATATACGAGTATATATATTAGTATATAATAAATATTATATTTAATAATTATTGCTGTATTTTATGCACAAATTGTATGTAAGCTCGCATAATTTTAGCGCCCTAAGCGGATAGTGTAATATATAAAGCAACTGTATATAACTACATATATAAATAAATATAAATAAAAACTGAAAGCGATACATATAAAAAATAAAAATATCAATGTTTTTTAATACTTCTAAAGTAGAACTTTAGGTACCATTTTTCAGATCATGATTTGTGCTTAACTGAAACTTGTATTTGCTGAAAATCACAAGTTTTTCATCGAAGAAACTCATCGTTCCGAAGCAACTTTATGCTAATGACGATCGAATTTGCTGAAACTTGGGCAGGATATGTAAGGAGTACCTCAATATAGATATGCTAAATTTCAGCGAGTATCTATAAAAACACAAAAGCATACCTGTGAAATTTCGATTAGAATTACTAATCAACTAGATTATTTTTGGAAATAATCACTGTTGAAAAATTGATTACGATTACAAAAAAATCAGAAATAATCTAAAATTATTACAATTATTCCATTATTCAAAAATAATCAGAAATAATCAAAAATATTCTTTTTGAGTATTCGGATTATTTTTGATTATTTTCTCATTATTTTTGAATAATTCTGATTATTTATGACTATTTAGTTAAAATCAAATTATTTTAAATTTTCACAATCAAAGTAGCTAAAACATTTGATTATAAAGGCTTTTGTAGCTAATAATTTAGGTTATTTCTGATTTTTTGTAATCGTAATAAATAAATAATTGGGCAAAACCGAATAAAAATAATTATAATTTAATCATTTGTTCGACTTTTAAACAAAAATATTCTAATTGCTAAGGATTATGATTCCTAATCATTATTTAACAGGTATGCACAAAAGCTTTATAAACTCTCATATCATTCAGTCCTTAGACTGTAAATATACTTGGTCTGAATACATTTGATAAGTTTAAACATTAATATGGAGAATTCATAGAAAAAATATCAAAAATAAAGAAGTTTTAAATATAAACTCATTTTCATCATTTATATTTAACTTATTTCGGATGTGTACAAATATCTTTATTACAAAACCTATACTTGTACTTTTCTAAACAAAATAGTTGTTTTTTAACCGATTGCTTTAATGAAATTTTGTTGGTAAAATCTCATCTATATTAGAATCTATATAAATACATTCGCGAATAAAATCAAAAATGACTTGGGGTATGTTTTTGGGAATGTGTAAAATTGATTAAATTTGTCAATAAAATATATGAGAATTTCTAATAAGTAACATTAGAATCAAATCAAAAATGTCAATTATAATGGTAAGTTGCAGATTTTAAACAAAGGTAAATAAATCTTGGCTATGTAATTAAATAAAAATTTAATAAGTACGCATAAGTGCTTGAGTATAAGTTGGAGCTTAAATTGGTATTTGTAAATGTAATCACAAATCGAGTACAATGTCAAGTCACTCCACAGTTTACAGTTTACAGTTTAGAGTCGTTGATGATGGGCCTTGGTTCTCTTATTGCTGTCGTCATGTCATCGTCATCGTCGTTGTCGTCGTTGTCTTCGTCGTCGTTGTCTTCGACGTTGTTGTCGTTGTTGTTGCCTTCGTCGCCGTCGTCGTCGTCATCGCAAGACAAACTCTTTTGGTTATTTTTCAAGGCGTACGATTTGGTGCACTGGCGAAAAAGCTGAAAAGCAAAAATTGCATTTTGCTGGAAACGTGTTTTCCTGTAGCGCAGACCGGAAACAGCATTCGCAAACCTAAACAGAACCAAAAACAGACAGAGCCAAAGACATTCGACAATGGGCATGAATGAAAGTAATAAGCTGGGGGCAAACAATTGTCGACAGTTAGACAAACAGACAGACAGACAGATAGCTTATAAATTTAAAGATGAAATACAAACATTACTCACTACAGTGTTATTTTAATTAACTGATTATAATACTTAAAATTTCATTCAAAAATAATCAGATTTTTTTTAAGCTTCCATTCAATTTTATAAATATGCACATGTAGTAAAAACTACCAAAAATAATAAAAGTTTAGTAAATGCAATTAATGTGCTTGCTGCACCATTCAATTGTACAAATATTTTTACATCATATCTGTAGTCCATCAGTCTCCGGACTTTAAGTCTTCTACCTGCAAACACTCAGGACTTTTTTGACTTTTCAGTGATGGGATCTGAAAGTGATTTCGTAAATGCACTCTTTATTTTGGTCTTTGTTCCGCCGACGATCAATAAGAGTAATGCTATAAACCGATTAGTTGACTACAGTTGTAAGGCAGCAAACTATTTACAACAACAAAAAGAAATAAGAGTGAGAAAAAGAAAAAGTGAAGAATCAATAATTTGTATAAAAGAAGAAAGTTGTGTGCCTACCGAACGACTCTACATAATTAAATCATTCGACTGAAAAATCAAATGGAAATACCAGGCGATTGAGAGTTAATCTGGTGACAAACGTTATCCGTTCCAATTTCCAATTTCAAATGACGACTGAGAGACTGAGAGACTGAGATTCTTAGCGGCGCTGACAATACGAAGAAACACGCCCGACATTTTATGCTTAGGCCTTTTGTTTGGACCCACAATGAGGGACAAGAAACACGACAAAGTGCTCGGCGCATGAAATAATAATTTACTTCACAAAAACAGACGTCAGCTTAATATTTAAGAGAGCTCTTTTTTCTTCTGCTTCAGTTTTTATTTTTTGTTTTTTATATATTTTTGGTTTTCTTCTTCTTTTACTGTTGTGCTACTGGTTTTTAGTTTTTTTTTTTATTCAAGACACCGGATTACGCTGCTTGTGTGGGATTGACAGACACCTTTGTCGCCCTCTTCCAATTTAAGCCGATGCGTTCAGTTCAATTGGTACATATATAAATGCATAACTCCACAATCGTTGTTATAACTTTGTCACAATATTTCTATGGCCGAAATACGCTGAAAATCACACACACAAAATTGCTGCTGATAATGTGCCGACAACGGAATTAAGCAAAGTAACGAGTCTGCTCGACTAAAAGATACCCTGGCCAAGTCACAAACTTGTCTGGATGAATAGATTGCATTATCTTTAAACACACAATTTAGTAAGAATTATGCTAATTTTAAACACAGCTGACCTGAACTTGATAAACAAATCTGACAATAATGACACGTCATTAACGCAGACAACGAACAAATTCCAAAACAATGCTGGGAATTGAAAGCGAATAAATAATTTTGGTTTTTTTTCTGCTTTTCTGTGGAGCTAGCAAATTGAAGCTTCCGTGTTTAAGCAACTGGAACCGACTCAAGAAAATACAATTTACATGTGCAATTTTCGGCTCCTATGCCGAAATTATTAGTTTTTTAAATTTGTTTTAGCAGTCAGACAGAAACGGTCATTAAACTGTTAAATTGTGATGTTCTTAAAACACTATAAGAGCAAGAAATATTGAAAATATTATGTCTGAAATTTGTTGATTAAAAGCATAGCATAAATAATAAAAAGTTTGAATATAGTTTTAGAAAAAGTAACACAATCAAAATGCACTTTGAGCACTTGAGCACAATTGAAACAACAGATAAATTTTATTTGAAATATTTAATAAAAAATTTCTAACATTTTAGGAGCATCTAGGATTAAATCTGGAGCTTTGAGGAAACTAAAAAAAAATTCAGTCATAATAAGGAGATGATCGTACTAAAAAATTTAGTTCTGCAAAAATCATAATTTAGAATCAATCGTAATCAAAATAAAACACAAATCAAAATAACAACAAAATCAAATAAATTTATATATCCTCAGGCATTTCCAATCTCTCCCATCTCCAAAGATTCGCAGATGCTTCGCAAATGAGCCTCGATCAGGGAATGAAACGACAATTGGCCAATATGGATATCGCCTGACTAAAGAAGTCCAACGAGATAGCGTTGATGTGTCCTTTCAACAGAATGACGCCTCACACATTTGGGTACTCATGCGAGTGCGACGAGTACTCGTATTTATTTTGACACGTGCGCCCCCTGCGTAATTCAGAAGACATTCAGAAGACATTCACATCCGCGGCTGGCCTTTGATTCGAAAACTGTGTTGATGCCGCAAATTAAAAGATCAAAGTGAATTCAACCGCAACCCAAAATGTTCATACTCGTATTATGAGATGCAAAACTAAAAGAAATACATTCGCACAAAGGTGATGTATGAGTGTATTCATGACATCCGTGGTGCAATGACAAATGTGCGAGTTGATTGGATTGAAAAGTAAAAGTAGAAAAAAAAGAAGTAGATGAGAATAGTGCGTATGACAAAAGGAATCACACTCAATACTCGGTACTCGATGCACGTTCGAGTACTCACATAATAAGTATGAGTGCAGCAGGAGAGATAATCTCGCTGGGTCGTGGTCGTCTTCTGAACAAAAACAGCTTGAACATGTGAATCAATGAGGCACTCACATGTGGGTGAAGTGTTGGTTGTTGTTGTTGGCAGGAAGGTACGAGTGCCACCTTTTGGTGCCACAAAAGATACTTGCACCTCAGCTCTCTCTGTCTGCGTCTGTGTCAGTGTGCGCGTGTGTGTGTGTGTGTGTGAGGCAAACAACGTTGCCAGTTGCCAGTTGGTGTTGCCAGTTTGAGTCGCTTTTGTCGTTGTTGCTGTTGCTGTTGTTGCAACGGCAACGTCGAGATCGGTGTTACAGATTAAGGCACTTGGGATGTTTCTTATTGCATGTCGTGATTGTGTCAGTTTGTATGTTCCCACTGGCAGGCAGCACTCGGAAAAATTAAGCAGCAACCAATCATTGTTAAATATAATGCTTGCCCGTTTGTTTAAATTGAAAAGTTTTAAATTATCACGCCACAGCATCAAAACCAAATCATTCCAATTAAATGTGAATCCATTTCAGCACTCACCACAGTGGTGCCACATACACACACACACATACATATGTGGACTTACCGTGGTATTCTCTGATTTCTCTTTGCCAAATTGAATTGTGCCTGCAACTAACAAGATCATTTTTTTTATTTTGTGAATACTCGTGGTACTCTTTTACTATTCAAATTGTCGATCAAAGTGTTCAATCTATTGAGAATCTTTTTCAGCTAGTGCACAGTGAGGCAAATGATGAAATATTGTCTTTCATAATTGAAATGTTTTGAAATTAAGAAGATCAATTCGTAAATACTCGTAGTACTTATTTACTATTCAAATTGTAGACCAAAGCGTTTAATCCACAGTGGAGCAAATAAAAACTTTTTTCCATTTTTTTTTTTATTTTTTCATCTTTTAAATTAAAAAGCGCTCAAATTATTACTATTATTTATTATTGTGAATACTCGTAGAACTCATTTACTATTCAAATTGTAGACCAAAGCATTTAATCCATCGGAAATCTATTCAGCAAGTGCACAGTGGCGCAAATAATTACTTTTTTTCTATTTTTATTATTATTATTTATAATTATTATTGTGAATACTCGTAGTACTCGTGTACTATTCAAATAATTGGCAAAATATTCAGCACCTAACGGGAATTCAGAGTGTAGCGGAAACAAAATGTTGATTGATTTAGAAAAATTTTAAAATATCCTATTCGGTTATTAATAAATATTCGTAATAATCACTTACTAATAAAATTATTTGAGCTGACCAAAAAGGGCACATTATAGACTTACAATGGCATATTTCTCTATTTCTCTAATCAAAATTGCGATAAGATCTGCATAAATATTCGAAATATTTAATAATTCTGCGAATAGATTCAATTAGCAAATTAAATGAGAAAATTTTAAGCAAGCGCACAGTGGAGCAAATATATAGCCACAGTGGTATTAATCAATTGTTCCAAAATTAAGATGAATTAAAATTTATATTTTAATTAAATTTATATTTTATTATTAAAATTTTATTTTCTTTTTTATATTTATATTTTATATATTTTATTTAATATTTATTTATCATATTATGAAGTCAAAGTGATTCAATTAGCGAAAGTTGACTTACAATGTTGTGCTCACTTTTAATCAGGGATTGAAACCGAAACGAATATCGGTTTCAGTTACGGTTTCGGTTATATTCGCATTTAGGTTTTCGATTATCGGTTACGCAAAATCTTTGAATAACGGTTTCGTAACGGTGAACCGGTTTTTGTATGTTTCGGTTTTGAAATACCGGTATGGTTTCGGTTAAAAAAAAAATTTTTTTTTCCAAAAATATAGTTAGATTATATCATATGTAATAATAATTAAAAAGGCATTACTTTCTTAATGCTTCATTCACACATTTCTTACACATATTCTTCAGTTTGATGTAGCTTAGTTACATTTTAACAATTTTAATATTTTATTTAACAAATTTTTTTTACTTGCGCTTATTCAGTTCTATGAAAATTCGATTATGAACAACACAAATAAAAAAAAAAATTTTAAAAAAAATTTTAAACAAAAAATAAAAATTAAAAATGGAAAATAATTTTTTTTGGGTGTGTGAAAAACCGAAATCAACCCTTATAAATGAAACGGTTACTAAACGGTTATTTCGGTTTACAGAGTTTCGGTTTAAAGGTTTCGGTCAAACGAAAATTTTTTTTTTCGGTTACGGTTTCAGTTACGGTTTTAAATTTCAATCGGTTTTTACCGGTTAAAGGTTACGGTTTCGGTTAGGGTTTTAATCCCTGCTTTTAATATGGGGTAATTTCTATTCCCGATGATGCAAAGTTCGCACAGTGGTACGAATAAACACTTACACATATTATTTGGTAGAGCTTCTCTTTACAAGTTGAATATTATTCATTAAGATGCTATGAATACTCGCGCTAATTATTCACCACTCAAATTGGTGGCAAATAGTGTAGATTCCACCTGGGGATTTGAATCGTTGAATTGTTGAATTGTTGACAGTGATCGCGCCACATGAGATGACGATATGCACACGTACAAATGTAGACAGAGAGTCGACATCGAGATCGGCAACAAGATCGTCATCGGGAAAGGAATAGGGATAGGGATAGGGATCGAGATCGGGATAGGGATCGGGATCGTTAAGTGGCTGCTTACCCATATCATCTCGTTGTCTGTCAGTTGACTATGCCGAGGTGTGCGTCAGATGCTTAATTTAAATTACTCGAGGGGCGGCAACGAACGGGACGGGAAGAACAGCAGCGAGAGAAGCAAAAGAGAGAGAGAGAGCGAGAGAGAGAGAGAGGAGCGAGCTCAGCATGAGTAGCTGCGATTTGACACCTCGACTGACAGCTGAAATTGTGGAAAATTATTGAGCGCATTGGAAGTGGAACCCAAGAGGGCGCCCATTAGATCCCTGCTCGCTTTTTATTCTCCTCTCCTCTCCTCTCATCTCATTTCTCTTCTTTTCTTCAGTTCTTTAAATGATTGTTGTATACAAAAACAGAACGTCTTTATTTTGAAAGCCCCTTTGTTGCATATTTGGAAGTTGTGAACAGGGATCATCGTGGCCAGACCTCTAATTTAGTATTTCACATCAAATTGCCGTATAATTAAAATGTTCTTGCACTTGGTTGCTGTTTTTACGACTTCACAAACAAATAATCATATATTTTGTAACCGTATCTGGCCATAATTTTCAAATGCAAAGTCGATTCTTAAATGAAGTCTTCATAGAAGTCAATTTACGCCCAATTCATTTCCGAGTCTCGCATGGATTGTTAGATGGAGTGAAGGATATATTGAGTTCAACGAGGAAGAGGAGATGAATTTCTCAGGGAAATGGAACCTTTTATTATAGTATAAAAATAAAAGTCGATTATTCTATGCAAACAGATAGTAAAATATTCCAGGGACCGTAATCATTATAAGTTATAAATATAATAAAAATTACATACTAATGATTATATTTTAATTTTTAACAATTTTGTTTAGTGATAATAATTATTTTTGAGGAATTCCATAAAACTTAGACCGTAAAAAAAATAAGTAAATCTCAAAAATAGTGATTATTTATAATTTTTATTTTTTCCTTCACTAATAAAAATTATTTTTGAGTAATTTTTAAACTTAGACCGTAATCATTGGCCGTGTTCACCAGAACTAATCAATCAGTAATCATGTATTTTGTTTGTTCGATAACAAAGCATCACATCACGGAATTTCAGCGTACTATTTTGGTGATGAATTTTTAGTCATCATACATCACAAAATTTGAAATCATGATTGCTAATCACTGCATTTCACCAGAATAATCATGCAAATTTAATCGATTTTCTGTTGTCGATTTGTTCTGGTGAACACGGCCATTATTTTTGATCAAAAAAAAATAAAACTCAAAAATAATCATTATTTATGATTTTTATTTTTTTCGCTCAAAATAAAAATCATAAATTTAAAAATCATGACGGAAATGCAGAGATTAAGAAAAAAAAATGATTATGGTGTGAACCATTTTTTTCTAGGTCCATTAGAAGTGTGTGATTTTTTTAGTTAAAAAAATAAAAATAATCATTATTTACGATCCCTGAAATATTCAGATTAATTGATACTTTATATTTAATAATTGGAAAAGGGAATTTCTTCTTTTAAAGCATAATTACCTAATTTATTTCATAGATAAGTTTATATATTAATCATCGACCAAGAAAAGTTTAGATCAGCTTGCTTGAGACACTTATATAAATTATAAAATTAAATTAATTATATATTATATATATGTCTAAACCAAAAGTACTCAAATTAAAGATACGCATTCTAAAGGAAACGTCGAATCCCTCAAACTCCTTATTAAACTACCTTTCTGACGGGGTTATTATTGAGTTGCCTTTTGGACATTAACTATAGCACGGCCCGAGCTCCTTTTAAGGGCACGCAGTACAATATGTTAACAATAATGAATTCAGAATCATGTCTTTTGTCGCCGAAAACATTTACCGCAACGAAATGAACATAAAACTGTCATATTTTCTGATGACTTTATATTTATGAAGGCCAAAAATGTTGATCGTAAAAGCGAAAACAAAAACAACGAAAAAAACGAAACCAGTTGTTTTTCTCCAGTGCGTACGAGTATATTTTCGAATTATCATTATGAATTCATATTCGATGGAAAGGAAAGAATCCTTCCCAGCTCTGCGACTCTTCGACTGTCAGAACACACAGGCGGTACGTGCTTTACATTTTAAACGATTCTTCAAGTCGTCCACACTAATTGATCGCTTCCGAGCGTGGAACCCTCAGAAACGAGCGATTGCAGATTGTCAAACTGGACCAAATGAAATGTAATGATGTCCTCCTGTCACTCTGACTAGATTATTTCCTTCCAACTGAATTGACTTGATGTTTGACATTTGTCAATGATTATTGTGTTCTGTTCATATTTTTGGTAGCAACCGATTTTATGATGTCCACAGAAATAACTCTACACTCCTACCTGTAGGTATGTCTTCTTTTTATTTCTCTTTTTTCCTTTTCTTCAGTTCCTGAACTAATTGCTTATTGCCATCATAAGCAAGATGTTTGAACCATCTAATATAAAATTGAACATGCATAAATGTACCTTCATTTTTTAGCTGACAAAGTTCCTTTCTTGTTTTTTTTTTGGTGGCCTTATCAACAGGTCTCCAAGCATTCGCCGGTAGAGCCACGAGTAATTCGCAATTCGTATCTGTTTTCGCCTCAGTCTGCTCATATCCGATTTCCCGCTGTAAGTCGAGTCCGTCGCAATCCGAGTGTATTCAATTTCGGCTGGTTATTCACTGTTGTTTAACATTGAATTCCGGAATATTTTCTTGGAACTTCATTTTCCCAAGCTTTTTGTGTAAGCGCTGACACCTGAGCAGAGACAGCATACATATATACTTACCATGTGGACAAATTTGAGTCTTTATAATAAATAAATAAATGGAATAAATAAACATTAAATAAATATAATAAAAAGCCTTATAATTTCAAATATATATTAAGAATTATTATTTTTATTAATTATTATTATTATTTATTATTATTATTTTTTAAGACACTTTTTCATATATCACATCAAATTAGTTTTAAATCCAATATAGAGAATTGCCATAATTATCTTTAACATCAAGATTTACTTCGATACCTTGTTAACTAATCCATTTCAACAATCATTACTTACTGCCAAAGTTTCCCAATAAATAAGAAGAAATTAATTGTGTAATTCAGTTATCGAGTACAGTCGAAAAATATACTTAAAGGGGTGGGGGGGTGGTAGTTGCCCCTTCCACTCCTCGTTTCATTATTAACAACATTATTTCCCATTCGAATGGAAAGTGCTTCAAACTTGTTTATGATTCGAAACTACGCATGTACATAAAACACACTCATACAAATCCATTCATATTCACGCACACACTCGTGAGTGTGCTGGAAATTTGTAAAGGATTGTCCGGACTTGGATTGTTGTTGTCGCCACGCTTCTGGGGAAATGTTAAAATGGAACAATCTGCCACATTGTGTAAAGTGTACACTGTACACAGTGAACACAGTGAACACGAACAAGGGCAACCACCGCGCATTCAGCATCAATAAAATCATAGCACGCCCCTTTGGAAAATGTGAAAATGTGAAAATGTGGAAAATGTTTCAAATAGACGTCATACTTTGTGGGGCTGTCGAGAGTTACAAAAGGAACTGTGGAACCATTTAGGTAGGTGATGGGCAGGGAGACGAAGAAATTTAGGTTGGAGGCTCTCCGACAAAAGGACTTTTGAAAATAAATGGCCTCAAATATCAAATGATTATTGACGCTTTTTATGTTTTAATAATGTGAGAGAAATATTGTATATTAAGGGTTAAATGAACCACCCACGTCATAAACACTCGTCGCCCCCTTTAACACAATAAAACTTTCAAATTCCGTTTTAAAACGACACCGGCTGTTTCAAAATTTATGGCAATTTTCTTTTGTAACAGCCGTTAACTTCTAAAGAAAGCCGAATCTACTTATAAATATACTTGTGTATATTTATATGAATATGTCATGCTTAGACTTTTTTTTACAAATGCTCAAAAAATAAGAAAAGAGTTGCAAAAAGGGGGGTGACGAAGTTTAGATACCCTTGCAGAAGGTTCCCTGTTTTCTCAATTGAAACTTGAGAAATATAAAAGATTTAATAGAACAACTTTAAATTTTAAATAATAGTTTTCAGGGAATTCTGTTGAAAATGCTAATCAAGTGGCAAAGCTTAAATATCTTGAAAAATACAAGAAAATACACCCCTTTCCCAGGTTAACTGACATCCGCAATATCATGCACTGCTTGCTACAAGACTCGCACTTTGCAAGCAGTTCACTTTAAATGTAACTAAATCATATGAAATTCTAATAAAATAACCAACTATTTATAATTACAAATCAGAGTCGTGCAGTAATTGGAATTTATGATGATGTACTTAGGCGGATGCTGAAATTACATTTATTGTGTTGGCATCGATAACAAATACTGAAGTGCGCATAAGTTTTCCATCAAGGAAAACTACTGTCTCCGTGATGTGCAGCATATTAGCTAAAGGAAATAAATACATTTATCATTTCTCGCCAGGAACCAAGACAGACCACCCGTCGCCATTAGAGAGCAAGAGAGAGAGAGAGAGAGAGGGAGAGGGAGAGAGTGAGAGTATATCCTGTAGTTTAGTTTAGTGATGCGTCTGCGTCTTCTGTTGATAATGCTTCTTGTGCTACCGCTGTGGTCCTGCATGAAAGTCTTGTTTTCCTGTCCTGAAATTGCCACAATATCCTTTATGTCCATCGATATAATGGACACAACACACACACCGTGTTATTGTTAAACTCGTTGCTGGGTTCGAGTATAAATCCCCCAGTGTCAGGGTCTCTCTGTGTGTCCGCCAAAAACTGTATTAAAACGAATACAAGAATAATACCCAAGTCATTTATCACTTGGCATATTGTCCGGCTCTCCGATTGGCGTAGTCCTCTGAACCCATTTCCCGCTTCACTGCCACATCTCCTCCTCCTCCTCATTTACTCACTTACTTACTTACAACAAACAAGAGACAATCGTACCATCACATGCGTTTCGCACTATAATAATAAATAAATATCGAGCTCACTCTCTCTCTCTCCCTATCTCTCTCTCTATCTCTACTCGGCACGAGCAATGGTCCTCGATTGAATAGGATGACCTTTTCACTGTCATTTAATTTCGAGCATTGTCTATGCGCTTTGGGAACTGGGAACTGGGAACGGAAACCCCTAATCTAGCCATGATGTTATTCGAAGTGCTATCATTTTGTCTGAATGAACTGAATCAACTATTGAGGGATGGAAATTGAATTGAACTCTGGCGAAATATTTTCCTTCAACATTGTTGGAATTCACTGTCATTTCTCTTTCTTTCTTTCTATCGCTTGGAACACACATTTTGAGGTCAAAATATTTACGGTCAGCACTTATCTTCCTTTATAAGCAACCTTACCAAATTATTTGTATACTCTTGCGATGGTTACTTTAACTTTGTGGAGTAACGAGTGCAACGCATAGATAGTGTATATTGTTTTGATTTAAATATATATAGTCAGGTATGTAAATGTATTTAAGTAGAAAGGCTTCTTTACCATACTTGTAAAAAATACTAAATATATGTTTGTTTTATGTAAACCACCCCTAAATTCTCTTCAATGTATTCGATAATGATGCTGCTAATATTTTGCCAGACTTAAAAGTGATTTCGTGACTGTTTGACTTTCTGTGGGATAACGAAAATTATAATATGACTGATTACCCCAGTAGCATGCCTTCGATCTGCCCACAAATCAATTCATGTTCCCTCACAAACAAGCACAAAACACATATACATGATGTATCTGCAGCTGAGAGGGGTTGATTTTCCTGCCCTTTTCCTCTGAGTGTCGAAAAAATCGTGTGCAGAATTTAGTAGTAAATCAATAAAAAACAAGTGGATCAGTCGAGTGCACTCGACAGTAATATACCCTGAGCCTAGGCCACGGCAATTTATACATTATCTTTAAATTTTAAAAATTTATTAAAAGTAAAAATATTTTTAAAAACGAAAAAAATTCGTTGACCTATTCAGGAATTGAACCCACGCCCCTCGCGTGACTCTACCATTAAACTGAAAATTCAAATAAACGAAAAATACTAAATAATTAAAAATCTTTTGCATCGACCAGACCGGGACTCGAACCGCGATCTCCCGTTTCGCGTGCCTAGCACCTATCACTTCGACCACTCCGCCTCTTAGACTGATGCTGGCAAATTCGGTTAACATTCTCGATGTCCATTCTGACAGAGTAAATGTTAAATCAATTAAATGACGAATAATTCTATTTATATACATATGAAGCTGCCAATCTTTAAAGCTTATTATCTTCACTATTTATGGCCCAATCATGTTGAAAGTTGGTAATTAGTCTCAGGACATGATCCTACACCCGTTGGTGTAAAAAAAATTTAAAATTTTAACTTAAAACCCTAGATTAAAGGTGATGAAAGTTTTTGATGAATTACGCCCACCACAATGGGCGTGGCAAAATTTTAACATAAACTTGTTCTGCCTGACACTATAGGTAGTCTTCATTCCAAATTTGGTGGTCCTAGCTCTTACCATCTCTGAGATCCTTTCGTTTACACGGACCGACAGACAGACGGACAGACGGACATGGCTATATCGACTCGGCTGTTGATGCTGATCAAGAATATATATACTTTATGGGGTCGGAGATGCTTCCTTCTCCCTGTTACATACTTTTGAACAAACTTAATATACCCTCAGGGTATAAAAAAGTACAAAGTTGTCAGAGTATTTTTTATTACATTTAAAAACAGTTTAACGAAAAGAAAATCTTTCATCTAACGATCACTGCAATAGTGGGAACAGCAATACTGGGAACAGAAGTGATTAGCAAAAATCTGAACTGCTTGCATTGAAATGCTGCCTAGGCAAGCAGTGTTGCATAAAATCTAACGCTTTTTAGTTTCAAAAGTGAAACTAGAAACAGATTAACCTAAAACTGCAACTGTAACCACAACAAACTGAACATATTCAATTATTTAAGTAATTTCGCTGCACATGTAGAGAAAGAAAACTGGCAACGGTTCAACGGTTGCCACCACACATGGTTGGTAATATTAAAACACGTGTTGTCGCTACCGCAAACGCAACACGGCATTTACGAGTACGAGTACGGGTACTCGCTGCAATGCCCCCAAGGCTGATACGTGCGGTGGAGGTGATGCCGGTGGTGTTGGTGGTGGTGCTGCTGCTGGTGGTTAAGGATTCGCATAACGTAAAATTGCATCCGATGCTGCAGCCTCATTAAAAACAAGGGAGGCGTAAATCTGGGTGTGGCCCATCAGAAATTTCCATATTGAAATTGAATTTTCGCGACGTTTGTTGCGGTTTTGCTGTGGGCGCTGCCACTTTTCCGCTTTTCCGAGCTGCAGCTGCAATCGCCGATTTAAAGCAGACTAAAAAAGTAGATGCCAATGTCAATTTTCATTCATTTCACTTGCACTTGCCAAATGACAAATAAAGCAACAGATAACTCAGATAACCACAACCACAATCAACTTATGTACATACATTCAATTTACATAAATATGTATGTGTGTATATACAGCGTTTGGTAGTGTTAAAAGCTCGGGATAATTTAATTAAAATTGTAAAATATTTGGCGGATTTTGCATAAGCTTGCAAAATCCCATTAATTCAGAAAGCAACCCATTGTTGACCGCAACACAATCAAAATATGCAAATTTATCGCATTAACTCGTGAAACTTCGAATGCCGCCAACTGCCAACTTCGAATGGGATAACAGCAAAGAAAGCCAGCCCAAAGTGCTGTTGGTAAACAAATACCAGGGCTATTTAATTGAGAAACGACCTCAAGCAACTCAGCTACGCCCTAGCCAAAAATATAAGATGCTCACTTTATGGCTCGAAAGGCGCGAGATCTTAGCCCTCGGTCCTTTAGGCCGCGCCAAATAATTTAAATCTCTTTTTTTTCTCTTCAAATCTTTGTTGGCAACCCTAAGAAACATTCTAAAAGGGGCATGGAATAAATTCGCTTTCATTAATTTTACGACTGTGTTTGTTCTTTAACATTAAGTACTTTTACATAAGCATTAAATATTGTTATTTAAATACATGATCTGTTGGCAGATAACATTTCAACTTTGCTTCATTAACTATGTAATTATTTAAAAAACAAACATAAATTGCTTATAACTAATTTAGATCCAACTGTTACTATCGTTCATCTAGTTCACTAAACTTAACGAAAGAAGCAACGCACCTGATTATCGTTCGTCAAGTTTGTTCGATGGGCTTCAATCTCCCTTGCTTTGTGTTGCCCCTTTAGCCATTTTATAGCTATGCACCTTAAAAATAGCTTTTTAGCCTGAAGTTCCGCATTAATTGAACTAAAAAAGAACAACTCAAATACACAGCTCACTCCAAGTTAAATATTCTTACTTACTTTTGTTGTTTTGAGAAAGACTACTTACCATACATATTGTCTGGTTAAATATATGTAAATATTTTTGCATGAACACTAACTATTTTGGCTTAAGCATTTGTCTATTGCCTGATGGAAACAAACAGACAAATAAGAAATATGCAAATTTGTGTACTCGTATATTCAACAATGGACTAACCGTTTAAGTAATTGAATATCCATTTTCTTCTGTTTACATTTCCAGCAGCATCGTCGCCTCGGACACTTTGGCTAAGAACACAATGATGGTTGAGTGGAAATCCCCAATTCTAGTCTCATTGGCATGTCCTGGGATACCGCAATTGAGCATTTGGCTGGCACATTAACAGCAATGGAATGGGTAGGTGGGGTGGACGAAAAGACTGTGGAAGAACGAAGGAGGAAGGGGAGGGGGATGAAACGACCGAAATACTTACCCATAAATGCGTACTGTGTCTGGTCTGGTTTGGTTTGGTTTGGTTTGGTCTGGTTTTCCGTTTGGCGTGACAAAGAGTGGGCGTTACTCTACAATCCAATTTTCGGATTTGACTCCATTTAGATGAATTGAAGGATTAGAATAGGCGAAAAAGGTTTTCCAAAGCCAATAATGGCCATGGGGACAATTCAATTTTCGCCTAGCATACTTAAAAAAAATTTAAAAGGGATTTATGGCGTTTTCGAAATTGATGTTGTTTTCTAATTACATTTACATAACATTATTTACTGTTATGTGCTCATTATGCTTGATCTGAAAATGCAAACACATGTCAAGGGTATTCGCACTTGTAAAACGATACATACAAAATTGCTAATCTGGTTAGTATACCCTGTAATTTTAACAAACTGTTTACTTGGATTACAAATCTGTGTTAGATGTTGTCTTTTGTAATTAAGTAAAACATGTTGAAAATTACGCTACTTAAAAAGGGTATTTACTAGTGGATACCCTGTAAAGTGGCCAAGCATAACGATTTACATGTGTAAATGTCTTGTCACTTGAAAATTTACAAGACTAATTTATGTTTTATCAATTTTAACTAAAATTTAATATCTACACTTAAAAAAAAAATTTTAAATTTTATAATAAAAAATAATGTTTACTAATTAAAGTTGAACTTGACCTCCTATAACTCGAATTTCTCTCTAATTCGAGCTAAATGAGTGGGAGTAAAATAAATTATCCCCTTGGATAATGGGGATTCTATTTGGAGAAGTTCGCTGTATGTGACAAGTTTTATCAAAAATACTTTTAAAGTTGTTAAAATTCGACATACTCAATTCCATATTTCAAAATATGATTGCAGGGTATAATTATTTATGATTGCGATGCAGCAGCTTCACCGGATTGGTGTGAGCCGTCGAAGTCTCCCCAAAAAGGGGAAAAGAGAGGGGAAAAGAGAGGGAAAAAGATAGGGGAGAAGAGTGCGTCATACTGCGCAAGTTGTGTCTGACCTGCACAGCAGGCGCTGGCGGAATTCTGTTCTTATCTTATCCTCCTGTCGTGCCTGGGTACACAGAGAATATGTTCTTATTTGTGAAATTGCTTACTTGTGCCGATCTCTGACTAACTAGTTTCTACTCGTATCCATGAATGCTGCTCCTGCTCCTGCTCCTGCTCCTGCTCTGTTGTCTTCTGTCTTGTGTCCAAGTCCAAGTCGCAATGCCTTGTCATTGCAGTTATGTTGATAATGTATAACAACAATATATGAATGCCGAGACAATGAAACAAACAAGAGATTACTTGAAAACTGTTGATGGCTTGCTGCTATCCTCGCCCAAGTATCTTTGGCCAACAACCAGCAAAAAAAAAGACCCCCTGGCGTCAAACACAGCCACATCCGATGTTATTTCACCTACGAAAGGATGTTTGCACTCCGCTATCAAAGCATACATCTGACAAAATTATTTGTTTGTACCTCCTACAATACAACATGACTCAAAAATCATAACAATCGAACGTGCATAAATAAATATGGATACATATTCATGTGTATTTGTTGCCTCTTGGGTACTTAAAGCTCCTCCATGGGAGTAAGTTGCCCGGCAAGTGAGGAAATTGTGGCTTTGTGTGGAGAATTTGTGTATTTCTTCCAGTTTAAAATTTGTATTCTTAAATTTTTCCTTAATGAATTCCGCTTGAAAAATTGTTTAGTTTTGGCAAAGTTATGAAAGTTTGAATTTGGCCTGATTTTTAGGAAAAAATTATCCGTTTCAGAATCAAATTTAAAATGTGATTTAAAAAGATTGCAAAGTAAGAATTGAGATGCAAAATTATGATTTTTTGAAAAACATAAAAATTGCATAAAAATGGTAAAGAAACAAAATTAATAAAATTTTAATGTAGAATGAAAGTTTAAAGTTGACTTCCGATCTACTTAGCAAGCCAAAATTTTCGTTTGTATTTTGTATTTCCAATTCTTTTTTTTTTAGGAAATATTTGGAGATGTTCTTTATTTGTCAATTTTCATATTAAACTCCATACACTCCATTAACATTACTAATACACAGGCTCTCTTTGAGTACTGCACTCTAACAACTTTAAACATAAATAGTTGACACCCCAACAACGACAGGGTATCAAAATCATATATGGCTACAATTCCATTATTTGCCGCCCAATCGATTGATGACGATACCAAAGTTTATTTCATTTAAACCCCTTGGATGCCTTTTAAAATCTCACCCAAACGAATTAAGACACGTGTATGAAAGTGTCTTGATTTTAACACGGAAGAATTCCACCCTTCTTCTTTTGACAACACCCCATGGAAGAGAGGAGAATCTCTCATGCTGTGAGTTAATTCCTTTCGATGTGGTTATGAATTAGGCACAACTCATCATTTGCAGCATCTGAGAGCTGGGAGCTGGGAGCTGGGAGTGTGTCCTGGGCAGGGTGGGCGTTACCGGTTCGCCTTAGCAAAATATCGAATCAGACACACAAAGTTTGTGTTAACACCCGACCATTACATAGCCGAAAGCCATGGCCATCAGGAAGAACAATATGGCACGTGACACGTCCTTACGTCCTTTACCGTTGCCGTTGCCGTTGCCGTTGCTGCCAAACGTCGCCATGTGACAACAAACAAATAAAACGTGCCGCCCATGCCCCCTTTCGTTCCATATCCACAGATCCAAGGATGGTAAGTAAAAAAAAAGAACATAATGTGCAGTAGATGCCCATACTCTTCCCATCCTCTTACTCGTATGCAGCCTTCCCTTCCCCCTTGCAATAAGATTTAATACTCCAAGAACTATAAACTTCATCTTACATACGATACAAACATTGTCATGCAGGGCAATATAATGTACTATGTAACAACAACAAAGGAAGTCCATTAAATGCTCTGTATATTTAATCAAGAACTTTGTTTTATCAACGTTCCTTCCTTTCCTAATCAATTCCTTCCTTTAGACATAGAAATTAATTAAATGATAATTTAATAATGTATGTGGTGTTGAAAAATTAAAGAAATCGATGGTTTCTTAAATCATAATTAGTATCAATTATCTAAGCCATGAAATGCAGAGTCTGAATACAGCTTTTAAAAAAATAAAATAAAATATATTAAAGGTCCGTTTCATAAGTAGTTCAGTTTAATTTTAAAAGACCATTTTTATTGTGAAAAATGTTTTATAATTTGACACTATTTCCAATTCATTGAACGTCGAAATCGTGATGAAATTATAACAATTCTCAAGTTGTCAAAATGAAAATGAGCGAGGAGTATAGAAACCAAACAAAACAAGTTTTCTATATATCTATCTCTGTCGTCTCTCTCACGTCGGACTCTCTCTGAGAGCTGACACCAAAAACGTCGCCCCGAGAGAGAGCGAAGACATCACCTTGTTATAAATTCATCTTGGTTTAAATATTAGCTCACATTGAAAATATGAGCCCAAAAACGATTAAATAACTTAAATTTAGTGTACATATTTATCAACTTTACACCTGGGACAGACCTCTGGGATTTGTATTTTCAATAAATCTTTCAATTCAATTATTACGCCTAAGCATTCATGTATAATTTGCTATTCATATTATACAGAAAGAAAACTTTAATTTTTTAGAATCAAAAGTTGTTAATTCATAAAAAGGAAAAAAAGTAGTCTCATCCAAAATTTCAATAGAATTGTAGAACATTCTAAAAGCTCTAAAATATGGAAAAGGGAGTTCGTTTCCCTCAAATTAGTTTGAGCCAGAAAAGCTCAAAACCATTTCGTTGATTCGACATATAAAGTAATTTCAAAGTATTAAAAATATATATGTTTGTTAAATAACATTGTTTGATGCCCACTAATTAAGTGTGTTGAAAATGTTCGGAACTACCAGTTTGTTTAATGAGAACTCTTGTGTGATTGCGCACAGAACACTCAGTTTAGTAATCAGTAATCAGAGGGGGTGAGTACAGTGAACACACAGTGGGGTGACTGCTGAGCTGCGTTGATATTATATTATGAAAGTCACATCAGTGATTCCCGAAGTGATTCCTTGCGAGTGAAAGCCGACGGGCAAACGGGGTTTGGGTTTGGGTTTGGCTTGGTTTGGTTTGGGTTTTATGAAGGTAAACAAGGAGCGACGTTCGCTATTTGTGTTTGTTTTTGCATCACTGTCAGTGCACTGAGCACTGACTTTGACACGTTTTCTGACTTAATTTTAGTTTATTGCTTTTTATGTGTGTGCGGTGAGTGAGAGAGGGGGCAGAGACAGACTGCGAGAGAGGGAGAGGGAAGCTATTCGTATCATAGTCGGGCCACAGTTGGACTGCAGTTTATGTCCGACAAACAATTGGCGTTCTTAACTCGAGCGACGCCGAAGCGGCACGTGTTGCGGATGAGACCGGCACTGAAATGCCCACTGCGCAGTGCGTCCTTTGAAGTCAGCCTCCCACTACCTCGAACCTCCCTTTTAACCACCCACATCCCATCGCGGACTGATGACTCTTCCGTTGACTTTGCCAATTGGCGGGGTCGTTGTTGATGCCAAGACGTGAAATAAGTCAGCCTCCTCCTGCCAGACGACGACATCATCAGTTTAGGGTTGCTGCTGCTGCTGTTGTTGCTGTTGTTGTTGTTGCAGGGCTACCAAAGTTCTCTCCACTTATGCATGTTGCAGATACCAAGTTCTGTGTTTGCTCTTCTCACGCTTGTGACTACCAAATGACGGATTGAAATACATATGTAAATATTTGTTTGTGGGCCGCTGGTCGCTTTTTATGCCCAATCCTCCCAATCCCCACGGGTACCCTTATTAGATAGCAGGCACATTGCACAAGTTGCCTGATTATAGACCTGTGATAATGATAATTGTTTTTTTTTTTTCATTTCCATCCTTGTTTTATAATATATTCATTGATTCTGTTCTATATTTGACGCAAAAAGACAAAGTCTGGCACGTGGCGTAGTTTATCGAAGTGATAAGATGATAAGGTGAATGAATGGATTAAAATAAGTATATTTCTACGCTAATAGAGACATTATACAAAAGTAGAAGTTATTTGAAATGCTTGTATGAGTTTTTCAAAGCACTAAAGGTTAATATAAGAAAAAATAATTTTCTAACATTTAGGGCTGTTTTTTCCATGTAGACACAGTGACACACAAAAGTATTGACACAGCAAGAATTTTCGCATTTAAGGCTTATTTGCGCCGGTATCAATAACATATGGGCATCAATGGAAAGGTCATTTAAATTCCGTTTGAATAATACAAAGCTTTCCTTAACCCATCAAGTACCCAATTTCGAATTTACATAAATTCTAGGAGTGACTGCAAAAAAAATTTAAAAACTCTATTTGCTAACATTTATTATAATTTTGAGAACATTTCTTAAAAGGCACTTATTCGTCTTTATAGTGCCTTTTAAGCAATTTTCTAAAAAATCATAAAAAAAAATAGTAGCTAAGAGATTTTTGAAAATTTTTGTTGCAGTCTCTCCTAGAATTGTTTAAATAATTTTTTACATTAAAACATTTGACATTAGCATAAATTCGAAATTTTTAATAGGTACTTTATGGGTTAAGGAAAGTTTTGTATCATTCAAACGGAATTTAAATGACCTTTCCATTGATGCCAATATATTAACGATAACGGAGCAAATAAGCCTTAAATGTAAAAATTCTTGCTGTGCCAATACTTTTTTGTGTAACTGTATAAATTTTATTTAACATATAGTTTCAAATTTGACATTAATTTCTATACATTTTACGTCAAATTCTCTTTTCAATAGTTATCAAACACCTTATTTAGACATTGAAAAAACGGGCCTTAATTCCATTATTTATTATTTACCTATTTATTGTTTAATATTTTGTTTTATTAAACTCGATTGATTTTGAAGAAAAGATTTAAGGATCTATGAACATACGTTTCCCACAAGTCGACAACATTTAAATCAATTAGGGTATTCAGAAACTACGATGTTTGTGAAATATGATAAAGTGATATAAGTTGTAATGACAACAAACACACAGAAAAAAATTTATCAAACCAAACTGCATACAAAATTCGTCGTATTGAGACAAAGTTATAAATATAAAATGGTTGTCAAACTGTTAAAAGTATCCAACAAAATAAGGTCACACTGAGGTTGATATTGGTATTGGTTGTAAAAGTAAGTAATTGTTCTATGTCCGGTGGTTCTATGGCCAGAATAAGAACTTTAAATTAACATAAATAATTAGGGTTCGAATCACAAAAATAACAATTTTAATGATTGTCCCTTAAGACTGATTTTAAATCTAAATAAAGAGATCAAAATTATTTTAAATGGTTTAACTGATTTTTTTACAGTGGCAAGAGAATTAAAAGAGACAAGAGTGAGAGAGGGTGACACAAAAACCCATCAGTGCCAGCGAAATGAAGAGAATCATTGATCAACTCATTGACCTGGGGAGTCATCCCAAATACGACAACAGAAACTTAAAAAGTTCACAGCTATAGTGATAATACAATAAAAGAAATTCCGTTGATAGATTATATGAAGTACTTTAAAATTATATTGGTGTTAAATAACTCTAATAAATCTTTCTTATAATGAAACACATACATATATGTTCGCCTTTGCGAAATGTAAAAAAATTATGCTTGCTGCTGCCATTTTTCTATGAACACAGAAAGACAAGACTAATTGCAAGTGAAACGGGCACTTGGATGGGGCAGGAGTACATCAACTCATCATCTACACCATGTCAATCGCCAATAACAATTATAAGCGTTACAGAGTTTTTGAAGTCGAGCAACTGCTGCTGTCTGTTGTAGATATTTCTACAGTTTCAGTTGGCAAAAATGGGAAATAAATAAAAAGAATCATTAAATTTTCAACATCGTCCTCGTACAGGCCGAGTGGCCATTCATAAGTGTTTACACAAGTCTTCACTTTTAACTGAAAACATAATTTTCAGCTTGATGATGAATTTAAGTGGCAACCGGCAACCGGCACGAGTACGAGTATTCTCTGATTCTGACATACAGAACGTTTCTATGCACCCGACAATATTGACTCAAAAAAGTTAATTAATTTAATGAAAGGTCTGCTAGGTCGTACAGTTGTTATTAATGTATGCATGTTTGTATGTAATGCTGAATAAATTGCTTCTCTGCGGAGTAAGTGCATAAAATGTACATTTGAAAGTCTCAGTTTGTGCAAAAAATGAAATGTAAGCGCATTATCTTTTAGGGAAAATTTTAAATGAAGCTTACATCAAGATCGATTCTAATTAAATAAAATTAAATTAAATTGTAGAAATTAATTGATAAAATCGTCGTTGACTTTCTCTAATTATTCTTTAAATTAAAAATAAACACAAGACACGGACAAACTTGGCCATATCAACTCCTTTTAAATTAGTCGCAATACTTAGCAACATTTTAATAAGCACTGCAAGATTAATGAAACGATCTTGCACTCTCGATAAAATACAAATAAAAAAATAGATATGGGCAAACCCTAAGATTCGCACGTAAAATTCGTCAGTTTTTGTAGATGAAAATTTAAAAATTCTTTGGGCTTTTGAAAAATGAACCGTCAACTTTTGTATAGACCTTATAGAGATTCAAGTGTACTTTCGAATGGCACAAAATATAATTGTTCATAATGTTGTCTAACGCACGCTACACTAGTTAAATGGAAGTTACTTTTAAATTTTCCATTTCATTGTAATTTTTAGCGAATTGTGCATAATAAAGCACACAAAATCCAATATCTAAAAAAAAGCTGAGAATAATAGAATGCAGAAATAACTTTTTTAAAATCAAAAAAAGTTTATGGTTTTTTAGCAAACGCAATAGACACAAGTGTCGCACAAGCAGCTTGAAAAACTTATTTTAAATTTAACTTTCTAAATCTTGCTAAGAATTAAAATAGTTCATATTACACTCTGACTGTCCTTCTTAGTGTAAGCGTTAAAATACAAAGTGAATTAATAAAATATATTAAAAAAAATATTAAAAGTGAATTTATTCTAATGTAAAATCGTTATGCTCATCCTAATGAATTCCTTCTAGTGTATATTGCTTAAATACATTACATTTCTGGAAGAAAATTTCACAAGATGTGAATTTTTTATCAATTCTACGTTATTTTGCGGCAGACTGTTTCTGGGATTAGCCAATATGGTAATTAACTGTATAGTCAGTAATTAAAGCACGCTGACAATATTCTATCTTCATACCATAAGCATCCAGTTAATGAGATCTTCTGCTGCTTGCTAAATAAGTTAAGGATATTTATTTGAAAACTCATAGAAAAGTGACTGGTTTCTTAAATGTAAAAGATACATATTTTATTTATTATTTTTTTACACGAAATCTTATAAAATAAATTAATATACTTCCTTTGGTAGCTTTATCAATATATAAATACGCACATACAGACATTTACATAAGCATCTGTATAGACACATGTATTGTATAAGGTTAAAAATATAATGGTAAAAAAATGTATACATTCGCCGCATTCAAATACTCGTACATCCTATATGTAGTTTCATGAAATGTACATTTTTATAATATCTATGTATTTAATGTGTAAAGTTGCCTACACTTATCTTATGAGTACACACACAATATTTCCTTAATCCTCAATATTTTCCGATAATTTATGTAGATCTGAATAGTTTATAATGGCGCGATGTAGGAACTCGTATTGTGCCTGCAATAACAAAACATGAAACATTATTAATGACACATTTTTTTCTATTTATTTCCAATTCAGTTTATATTAAAAATGTATTTATATTACTTACGAATGAATTTAGAAGTCCTGGTCGCTGAGATCGCAATTTTCTTGTTGTTGAGCAAATATCTACGCTCCTCTCGAATCGCAGATGCTGAACCAAAATGCACATAGCAACAAAAATTGAACTTCGATCAGTACCCAAGCTGTAATAACAATAAGTGTGTTTTTTAAACGAAATTCCATTAAAGTCATTTCAATGATTAGCACAAAATTACCTGCAATGAACTGTAAGGGGAGATCGGCAACCAATATTTTTATGGCTTTTGTAATGTTTGTGCGCTTGGTCTACAAGTTCAATTATTCCTCGACAGACTTCAGGAACTTCTCCATCAACCGTAGGCCAACCGTTATATTGGAATTGCGTTACCTTGAGAGTATCATCAATTTTGCAATTTGTTACATAGAATTCCCGTCGTGTGTAATATGGGCCGTTTTCACTGTGTACGTATTTAACGAGTATTTGATCGTATTGAATTTCATCATCTGCCCAATAACGTGGACACTTCCTTGGACCGTCGCCAATCTGCAAGAGTAATTTTATCAAATAATTTCGATCTGTGACGAGCTAGTTTTTTTTTTCCAAACTTACTTCAGATATCATTATAAGTGTGGACACACTTTGCTCTGATATCATTCTCCAAAAGTCTCCAACAGTACTTTCCAAAGGATCTTGTGCAATAATAAATGATTCAGTATTATCATATCCTTCAATAAACGAAGCATTTATGTATGTGGAATTATCCCTCATTGGTATTGGACTTAAAATAACCTGAAACAAGCATTCAATATAATCAATCTGTAATTCATTTAATTAATAATTTTATATGCTCACCCTATTACGGTCATATGGAATGACTTCATGGCTTCTATTTTTCTGCATATTCTCTTCAACTTCGCCGACGCTGCATGTCTTATTTATCTCATCAGTTGTATTAATTAGTCTCTATAATTATAGATAAATTAATTGATTTTCAATGAGTGTGTAAGCCAAACAATATTATGGTACAAACCTCAAATTCGGTTTCAAGCAAGCATTTTCCGTCATTCGGCTTAAACTTAAGGGATTCAATGGTCGATTGCAGCTGAGCTAAGGGTATGTCCGTGTTTCCATATGTGGCAGTATCCAGTAATGCCCGATAAAGGAAGATGTATTGTTTCTGAAAAGTAAAATAAAAGTTTATTAAAGATGTAGCTACTAAAACAAAGTGTAATCTTACCAGTGATTGAACCAAAAAGTTGCGTTGATGTCGTAAATCACACACGGTATTGAAGATTGAAACCATACTTTCCTCTTCCAATTGTTGGACCAGAGAATCAAGGGCAACAAGTGTGCCTGTTCTGCCAACACCAGCACTGCAATGTACCAATATTGGCCCTCTTTGCACAGAGTAGACGGAATTAATTTGTCGTATAAACTTAATGATACCATGCGGATGCTCTGGTGCCATAAAGTCCTTCCATGTTAAATAATGGTATTGCGTTATTTGTCGATGATCTTCCTCTTCACCAATTAAATTTGATTTTGTGACGTCTAAGGATCGTATAATGTAATCACCAGTTTTACGCTCGGTAGTAAATTTAACCGATATATCTCCAAACTGCTTGGAGTCAAAAACTCTTTCGGGCCAATATTTCGCGCATTTCGATTTATTGTACTCCTCCAGATTCGTAAGCATTACGATTATCTCTAAATGTTGTTCCCATATCATTCGCCAAAAATCGTTAATGGTAGTTTCCATTGGACCCTGAGCGCAGATAAACTTTTTCCTTTCCTTGTATCCAATCACAAAGTTCGCGTTAATATAATCAGTACTTTGATTTCCATTAGTTGGAGATAATTTCACTCTTGTTTGATCATATGCCTTTATATCGGGATATCTATTTTTGCAAGCATTTTCCTTCATGTCACTATTCTTCGTCGTTCGATCGCTGAAGCGGTTAGGCAACATCTCATACTCTCGTAGAAACCCATAATCTGTATCTTTATGTCGGTTTTTATAGGCTGTAACCAAATCTAATTTATGTATAGGTCCTGTATCAAAGCCTTTCTGATTTCCAGAGCCGATGAATTGACTATGATTGTTGATTCGTCGTCCAAAAAGTGCTCTAAAAGTTAAACAAAAGTATTTTGATTAAAGTACTTAGAACTCAGTATAGAGGCACAATTAAATACCTTAATGAATCCCTTAATGTCAATGTATCTTCATCAGGCAACGCGTTTTTGGTTTTATGATGATGAATCATCCATAACGTTACAAAGAGGACAATGAATCCAAATGAAATAGCAAGAACTGTAATGCCAGTATTCAAATAGAGCTTCGTATCATCCAACGATTGAATATGTTCAGCTTGAGTCGCAGGTGTAATTACATCAAAGTAATCACTATACGCCCTAAGAACAGTATCTTCGGATCGTACTAAATGAAATATATTTATTAATAAGTTAAACTTTACATTCTATTTTAGCACTCACCGATAATTTCAATGAATCCAGTGTAGTTTGAATTTATATCTATTTCTCCGTCCCAAATGTCTGGAAAGTTATTTGAAGGAACTTGATTTTGATGGTGCAATGGAGTGTCAGTGCTTAAATTTGTTTCCTCTCTTTCCATGGCAACTGTAGGATTACGTCTTCTTCGCTTTCTGCTTTCCAGCATTTTAATCGAGTTTTCTGTTAGATTTCCAACTTTATTAAGATCTTCTTTTTGAGGCAGAGCGGAATCTAAAATTAAAAAAAAATAATTGAATGATTAACAAACACAGTCTTTATTGATACTATCTCTTACCTGTTTTTGCAATAGTGTCCTGTGTTTTGAAAAAGGGCGTGCCCTTCAGACATTTGCGGCACAAATCATCGTTGTCAATGAGATCCTCGCGTTTCGTGGTGAATCGCATCTCATCTCCCAGGAATATTTCCGATTTAAAGTAACGAGTGCTAAGCATTTCTGCTAAATATGCATAGTCATGTGGCTTACTATTGTTATTCAGTTCATGATACGTAGCTATATTTAACTTTTCCGGATGTGGTAGTTCTTTGTCTCCATTTATTATTTTAACCAGATAGAGTCGGTAACAACATATAGGACCATTTCTTTCGCTTATTTTGGGTAAGTATAGCTTCAAAACGTATTTGGGACCATTTTTAACCTTTGTCCACAAGGTTTTTCCTATGTTTTCAGGCAAAGAGACAGGCATAAAGCAATTGGTTACCGCTGGTTCGCCAGTCTTTTTATGCCTTGTAATGGCAGAGACTGTAACAGTATAGTTTGTATTGGGACTGACTCCTTCATAAATCGTTTTGTGACTAGGTTCGTCCACTCTTCGAATTTTTGGTCCCCATTTCTCACTGTATTGATGTTCTCCTTGTTTGTATGTATAGTTTCCTTCCAGGTTAATTAAATATGAAATTATTTTTCCATTTGGAGTTTTGGGCACATTCCAACCAATAGAAATGGAATTGAGCCTTGAAATGTTTTGCTGATTACAATGAATTTTCAAATTTGTTGGTTTCGTTGAGACTCCATCCATTGTAGTACCATTTACAATTTCCGACCACGGGCCACATGTCCTTGTTAAATCACTGCAAGCCCGAACCTGAAACTCGTAGTCTGTAGCGGTTTTCAGTTTATCAAACATGTATGGCAAATTTCTTGAATTCTGTTGGTAAATGGCTTTTTCAATTAACTTTGGCACATCGCCAGATTCGGATACAGTCAATTCATAGTATTGAATATATTCAATTAAATCCTGGGACGGTGGATTCCATCCAATCGTAATGGTCGATGCTGTGCTACCAGTTGTTTCAACTTTGGGTATAAACGTTGGATCATGATCTAATGTGGTGACTGCCAATGGATATTTATTTGGCGTTCCATCACCAATCGAGTTTTTTCCTGTGATGCGTAAATGGTAAGTTGTATTTGGCTTAAACGTGTCCAGGACATATGATGTTTGGTTGCCGTTTATGTAGTGTTTATAATATTCAAAAGTCGGAGAACCTTCCTGTGAGTACTGAATAAAGTATTTTTGAATTGGATCATTTCCATCGTATGATGTCCAATTAAGGAATATTTTGTTGGCGCCAACAGCCTTCACATAATCAATACTGATTTGTGGCACTTCCATCACAAGTAATGTAATTTCATTGGATGTGATCTCATCGCCGCCAGATCCATATAAAACACATTTATAAGTTCCATTTTCCTTTTTGTATACTTCAGTAAATTCCAATGTAAAATTTAATCGTGTTTCACTCAGCTGAGTTACTCCGTAAAAGTTTTCCAAATCCGCAACATGGCTTCCATCTCTTAGCCATTTCAATTGCTTATTTGTCGTAGTATTTTGTGGATAAATATCAAATACACAATACAATATGGCACTTTGTCCAATCTTTCGCTTGATTTTATCAACCGTACTTTGAATGACTTTTGGTTGAAGGAATGCTTGCAAATTATATTCAATTGAATTGTTAGTTTTAGGTAGTTTGCATGTATAGTTTCCAGTATCCGATATAATGACATCACGTATGTGAAGCACATTGTTATATTTAGCTATACCATTGCTGCTGGCACTGGTGTTTTCATCCGTTATAATATCAGCACTAATTGTAAATCTGTAAGCAATAAATAACAATATCAATATGAGTGCACAATATTATAAGTTGAAATCAAAGAATATTTAAATAGTTTGAATAGATATAATAGTTTAAATTGAAATACACGGTAAAAATACAGAGTACAAAAAAAAAACATCCAAGTCCAAGAAGTTGTATATTTTAAAAAATATTTTTTTTATCAAAATTTTTAATTAAAAATATCTGAATGCATAATGGATTCATGGCCTAAAATATCTCTATAAAAATTGCTTACCTGGTGTCCACAGTATTTATGCTTTCATTATTAAATATCCAAGTCGCAGGTTCGTAATCAGATGAGCATCCCAAGGAAGTATTTGTTCCAATTTTCACCCATTCTATAAAAAATTAACAAAGTTAGTAGATTTAAAAGTGTCACTTAATAGATATATTATTCTCTTTGTCCAAAGGGTTTGACATAAAAATAACGAATAAAATACATATTCTTTTAACAAAAGACGAATTGAATTTTTAGTAAAGTACAGAATCTTTATAAATCGCATAACAATCGGCAAATCAGTTGAAAATGTACTCTACGCGGTCGATTGCAAAGAAACTAATTGCCCACCGGGTGAGTAACTCAACTGTTGACGGGGGCCGGTCTGAGATACCCCCTCCTCCAGACTATGTCACACATTTCCATAATTATTAGTATACACTTGCTTGACCATTCCAAGGGTGCATGACATACGAAACACACAACTAATAAATACACCAAAGGCAAATGTCGAGCATGTCTCGTTCTTTGCCTTTCGTTTTAATATCCTTTATCATGAAACAAATAGGCGGTATGTGCACTCAAATTTATGTACTTACACACCCACATACATACATACATACTCTGTATCTCAGTCGATAAATTTCTGTATATGTATGCGTATATACAAAAGAAAAGGTTTTAAACAACAAAACCAAAACAAAATAGATAGACCTGTATTTATTTTCGTCAAATTAATGAACCTTTTTAACATTGTATATATATATACCTCTAATATATCCTTGCGCAAATACATTGGTAAATAAGAAAAGTAAAAGAGTCACAAAGCCAAATATTCGGTGTTTGTAAAAACACGCCATCGCCTACTAACTATGTGATTCCTTTTCAGTATTTAAAAGGACACAATGAAGTCCCCTTCCTTTTTATCAATTTCACTGTTTTACACCTTTATAAAAGCATATTAGTTTATTTCTGCTACTAGTTTATTAAAAACTGGCTAGACTCTATTTGGCACAGGGTGTATGATAATCAAAAAAATATTCTCAACTGTTCCCATAGATTGCTTAAATGTTCTACAATTCAGGTACAACAGAATTGGAACGTTTTCATTTTAATATTAAATATCGATAGCTTTTCTCATCAAAAAACAATTATTTGTGTTAAATGCGATTATTAAATATTTTATAATTCTTTGATAACGTTATTCATTATGTGCACACTTCTGGCTTTGATTTCTATGCAATATTCAAAACAAATTCTTATTAAATAAATTTCTTCAAGATGATTACCAATATTGAAAAACTATATTAAATTTTAATCGAAATTGACGATATTTCGATTTTTCTCAAAATCAAGCACGCTGTAATGGAATCGATAAGATAAAATGCGACGCTACCTTGTATACGTATATTGTAGAAAATAGAAGCGGCGTTTTTTATTAATTTTCGTTGCCGGCTCTGCTTTTATTGTATTTATCTTAATTTCGGCAGACCCTGAAATAGTTAAAAATGAAGTTGGTGAGGTACGATAAGTATATTAATACAAGAAATAAGATATTATAACCTGCATAGGATTTGCATGTGATATTTACATGTGTGATCTATAAGTTTGTATACACATGCAAAATGAATGTGTATTTATGCACATACATATCAACATGTATTTGCAGAATATTACAATAAAAACCCGCGCAATTTTTAATATAATTGTTGTTAAGTGTGTTAATAAAACATCTCACTTACTGCACGCACAAAATACTAGAAAATGTGAACTGTATTAACAAAATATAAATCGAACATTGTTGAACTTGCCTTATTTTATAGTTTAATCCTATATTTAAAATATTAAATATTTATGTTTCAGGTTCTTGATGAAGCTAAGTCATGAGACTGTAACAGTTGAATTGAAAAATGGCACTCAAATCCATGGGACAATTACTGGAGTAGATGTTGCCATGAACACCCACCTTAAAAGCGTAAAAATGACCATCAAGAATAGAGACCCGGTGCACTTGGAATCCTTAAGCATTCGTGGTAACAATATACGTTACTTCATTTTGCCGGACAGCCTGCCACTGGAAACTCTGCTGATTGACGACACTCCAAAATCGAAATCAAAGAAGAAAGACAGCGGTCGTGTTGGAAATCGTGGACGAGGAAGAGGAAGTCGTGGACGTGGTGGACCAAGGGGACGAGGCAGAGGCCGGGCTCCCGCCAGACGTTAAATATGTAATACAGAATAAAATAAAACCTACAGTACTGGATAACTTTCACATTCGACGAGTACAAATTAATACAGCCAACGGACACCTAATGGGCTTCTGTCAACGACACACGTTAATAAGAACTGATTAAGTGGGAACGCTAGTTTCCTATTTGTAGTGTATGTTTTGGAAGGTGTCTTCGTCATTTGCTCCGATTTTATGCCATACGCTTTTCAAATTTTTAATTAGTTATTGAAGGGGACGTGCCCCAAACCAATTTTAAATTAACTTTATTATTTTAAAAAATTTATATTTTGCTTCGCTTATTGAATTTGTACTTAATTAAGTAATAATAAAAAAAGTATTTTTTAAAATTTAATTAATTTCCATTAGAGAAAAACATGGACCAATTTTTGATAAATAAATCCCAGTGCCACCGTGCGCTGGCCTGCAGAAACATCGATGGTTAAGTCGATAGACTGGAAACCTGTATTAACCACTCGCCATTTTATTGAGCTATTTTATGATAACAACGAACGGTCACATTGCTTTAATTCAGTCGTAGTTCTTGTTTTTGTTCAACATTTTAAGTTTTTGCGTTTGCTGTTGAATTTGGGTATTATGCCACCCCCAAGACCAAAGGGGATAGGATTTAATACAGGGGTCACACCAGCTAGGCCCAGCTCAAACACCCCCATGTCAGAAAGACAACAAATGGCTTTATTAATCCAAATGACAGCAACCTCCTCAACAGGTAAGCCAAATGTAAATATGTATGTCCCTAAGTACATTCCTTGTAGCTGTGTAATTGCGTAAGTATAAACTGTAGTGTTCTGCAGGAAAGTGTTTATCCCAAATAAATAAGTTGCAGTGCAATGTAAAACATATGTTTGTGGGCGTAATATATACGATTCTAAACATATGTATGTGCATGCATACACATGTATATGTAGTATGTCTGTGAGTGTGTGCATATGTAAATTTCTTCATGTAGATACATATCTATGTATGTACATACAATTTTCAGTGAGATCTTTTTCACGCCGTGAGTGGTAGAATTGTGCAAATGTTTTGTAATATGCAGTGAAGTACACTTCATAAAGTATTCACTTATAATCCTGATGAGTCTTTATGTCTGTAGAAATGTGAAAATGGCACAGAAAACAATTTTTCCAAGGCGATAACACAGAAGCAGCATGGACGTTGCGTCGTTTGTGAATTTGCTTTTATGCTTTGAATGGGCATCCTGATCAAATGTATTGGGGTTTAAATGACACGGATGTACCTCCTCCTGCATATTACAAACATTAACTCAAAGGAAAGATATAAACGACAAAAACAGTTGCACATATGTACATTTTAACTCATTTGTTCCATATGTAAAAATGTACATTTGTTTTGAATTATAAAGGCATCACATGTAAATATTTAGTATGACTTAGACATTATTGTGGAAAGAGGGTATAATCAAAGTTAAATAAATTTTTCGTTAATTTAAAATATATTTAAAATAAAGTTTGTATAATCATCGTTTAATTTTATCTTTAATTTCTTTTAGAGACATCTCGTGCTCATTCAAAGAAAAATGATAAAAAAGGAGATGCTGAAATTGACGAGCTCAATGTTACGGAAAAGCAATTAGAAACTGCCGAGGGTAAGGACAAGCCAGCAATCGACGATGGTACAGCGGACGGTAAAAATGTGGAACAAAATATAGTTCAAAGCGTCACAAGTACAAAGCGAAGTTATTCGGATATAGAGGAGGAGTTCGAGGATCATGGAGATGACGTAAAAAAGAAGAAAAGAAAGGATTTAGATAGTCAAAAAGATGCGAAAAACCCAGCCCTTAAGATATCTTCAAAGATTGACAAAAACACCAAGTTAGCATCTACAAAGAATTCACCTTCTGGAAGTAAATTAACCACAACTGTTGCTGATAAGGAAGTGGAGGTTAATAAGACGGTGGAGATTGAAAATGAAACAGAAGGAAGTGAAGATTACAAGAGCAATGATAGTCTCTATAATGGTGGCCTGAAAGTTCCACCATTGAAAATTGTAATTCCGCAACAGAATTGCTCAATTGATACCGATGGAAACGTGCTGCGAACGGGGAAAGTAGCCGCATCTCGAAATGCAGCACTGCCATATGTTGTCAGCTCTAATAGCGATTCAATTGATAATATATTATCAAACCAATGCCTTAGTCCTCATGAGAGTCCACAAAAAGTTAATATTGCTTGCTCCACAATTTTGGATGATAAGAATATAAAACTCTTCAATGACGAAAAGAATTTAAGGGTCCTACGCAGCTCTTATCGGAGTGGTGTGACAAGCGCTGAACGCAGCTCCAACAATTCATCTCCGCAAATGCAAAGTAGTTCTCCATCTCCAGCATCGTCGAACCATGCTAATGATAATGCTGACATTAAGGTATCATATTCAAATATGACATCGAGCCCGATTCAACAAAATCAATTTGACCACGACGTTTTGCCGAACGCGCCGAGTCCTTCAACTTCTTCAACATCGTCGTCAAAGGAAATAATCTCATCTTCAAATGCTGACCTTCATCCGCGAAAACGAAAGATAAGACCCAAAAATAATGATGATAACTCAAAGACATCCCAAGCTGACACTTCAATAGCCTCGGGCGAATCTCATCCCCATGATTATCCATTCACAAATGGATTCCAAATGTTTTTGAATATTCGAAGACAAGTGGAAAGGAAATGGAAGAATTTATATCCAGTAAAACCACGTCCACCACAGGGATATAATGATTATCTTCTTACTAAGCGATCATACCTTCTAAATGATAATGTAGAAACGCCAGAAATAGAAATACCGGATGCAATTCCTGAGAGTATGAGATCGTTTTACCTTCAGCAAGAAAAAGCCAGGCGAGAACTGGTCGAAGAACATACAGTGGAACGAGAAAAACTTTGTTTAAATGTTGAACAAGAAATAATCCGAGTTCATTCAAAAGCAGCCAGAAGTATATCTGGTCAATGTGCACCGTATTCCGTTTGTACATTCTTAAAAGACGATGAAATCTATAACATGATTACCCCAGAACAAGACGAAAAAGAAAAGAGTGCCCGCTGTCGATTTAATGGTCGATTGTTGCTAAGCTGGCTACAAGATGTTGACGATAAGTGGGAAAAAATTAAGGTAAGCTCTAACTAATATTTATTATAAAACTGGCAATTAAAAATTTATTCTTACTTTTCAGGAATCAATGGTTTTACGACAGCATAATGAAGCGGAAAGTCTTCATGCAGTGCAAGTAATGGATTGGAATATATGCTTAAAAAGAAACAAATTGTGTGACTACGTTTTTGAATCCACTGTAGACAAGAACCACGTACCTATCGTTCATGTCGGAGAGGATTTTGATACATTACCAGCATGAGATTGTACAGCAATTAATTTTAGTTACAATACTTAATATTTACAATATGTAAATGATAAAACCTTGTAAAACTTGTAATATTCATTTTCTTAACGTCCCACATTTATTTATTGTATATTTTCTCAATAAAAGTAAGCTAAGAACTGAGTATGAAAGTGTTTCACCCAAGTCTGACAAAAACGGTTATTCTTTATAGGAACCAAATCAATTAACATGTGCTCTACGAACTACATTTTGCTCTTACAAGAGCAGCAGGCATCAAGCTAAGAGATTGCTCACTGCGGCGTCTATGTGTGTGTGTGATCAATAAAGAGAGCTCGCTCAAGCTAGGTTTCACTGTGCTCGCGGGAATCAAAGCAAAGTCCACAATGTAGAGTATAAATATAGGATTCCGGTTGCAGCTGACTTCAGTTGCGCTCGCCGGTCGGTGCAGTTCGGTTTGGAATTTTAGTTATTATTTTTATTTATTTTTTATATAAGTAGTAACGATGTGTTAATATTATTTAAAAAAAAGCATATAAATCAACATTAGTTCACTATTAAGTTTGATACTTTATTTATTTTATGGTATTTAAAATATTTCGCGCATACTTGATCATTTCCTGAAACAAAAAATTAAGATAGAATTAAAATTAAGGGACAGCTTGATTATGGTTATATTTGCATGTAAACTTACTTCGCAGGTCTCCGATAAAACTTTATTATTAATTATTTGCTTAAGAATTACTGCGACCTCCTTCTGCTGCGATGGAGTAATTTTCCAATTGCTGTTTAATGAGAGCGCGGATAAGGCAAATAATGTAGCTTCAAGCTTATCGTCATAATCATCCTTAGCCTCCATATTATTTAAAAGTATTTGTGCAGCATTTTGCTTATTAATAAGATCTGTAAAGGAAATTAATTATCTAAATATGTTAATTAATATCTCATTATAATTCTCACCTCGGAATGAACTATCATTTGATGTCAAAGATGCTATAAGAAATGCCGCTTTTATATAAACTGTGACATGAGTAGAGCTCAAACAAGACAAAAGCTTTTGAGCTCCCTTTGTTCTCTGAAACTCCTTTAGTCCAAGTGGACAATTTTGAATCAACGACGATATAGCGTAGATAGAGCCCCGAGCTAAATCCTCATCAGCATCGTTCATGGTTGAAGTAAGTACTGGAATTATCTTCTCATTTACAAAATAGTTTTGGCAAAACTCATTATTTTGTGCCATTTCAGCTACTATATAAATGGATTGGGGTCGTAAATCACGATTTGGGTTTCTGATGTATTCCAATATTGTGGTTATTCCTCCAGTTTTAACAAAAGAATTCGCAGCATCAATATCATCAATATTATCTCGAATAATATCTAAGCATTCCAATTTTTCTGCTATGCTAACAGATTCATTTTTTAAATTAGCCATTGCGTATTGAACCTCATCGACTTTCATGGTCATTGACTGCAGGGCACCTTCCAGAAATTCATTTCTCTAAAGAGGAATTTTGAAAGACTCATTGAAAGAAACATTGAAATAACAGCCAATAAATGTTCAATTTATACCTGGGCATCAATTTCACTAGGATTTTCAATTGGTTGGGCGTCTTCTCCCATGTTTTCAACAGCTAATCTCAACAGTCCCTGCAAAGAATAAAGCATTTACAGTATCCGTGTATCGAATAACATGTATTTATTATTACCTCTAAGTTTTGTTTCCGCTTGGCAGGTAATCTATTGGAATCCATTTTGTATTTGTTTCTTTAAATATTATCTAAAAATTTTATGGAAATAAATAACAACATGTGAGACGCACGAATAATGAAGATATATCGATGTATATCGAAAAGCATCGATACAATCCGATTGACTCAATAACGAAACTTTACATTAGATTTTAGCGTTGTTTAAAATACAAAATTTTGGTATCTTTTGGTACTTTTCATTTATCACTCCTCTACATTATGGTCAAAGTATAGAGTTGTACGCTCTATCTGAAAACATTTTGGGCGCTCGAAATGTTCGATGTTTTGAAGTGTGGCCTTACAAACTTCAGTGTGACAGCATAATACTAAAAATCACTAAAAAGTTGAGAGATTGTTGGTCTTATGCTGCTGTGGTCACACTGTTCAACAGCTGTGCACAACAAACAAATAAATAACATAATTAGAGAAAATGGACAAAATGAACAGGATAAGTAAGAAGCAGCGACTAATAACCTTATGATTAAATTAAAAATAATTAATTTTAAAAATTATATCCCACAATATTGGCCTCTTTTGCACCTCTTCAATTAGTCTTATTCTCTCTTTGTTTTCAAAGATCTTAATTCGGCTTATATTTTGCTGCTTGTTGGTCGCCATTTCTGTTCAAAAAGTTTTCGACTAGTCGAAACACTGATTCAATCGATGTTTTGAAAGGTCATAGAAAGCTGTCAGCTGTTTACCAAACAGTGCTGTAAAACGCCCCACATTTTCTGAGCTGTCTATATTTAGGTACAGCGTACATGGGTTTAAAAATGGCCTTACGAAATAATTTCGAGCCAGTTTGCAGCCCTTTTTTTATATGGAGTTTTGGCCTTGCAAACATCTGGAGAAGACTGAACCATTTCAGTCTCTGGTCTTGACATTTGACTTTGCCATATTCGGGCACTACATTTAAATATTTAATAAAATATATCATTAACAATTCATACACTAGTAAAAAGTAAAGCATATGTATATATTTTAAAAACATTTAGATTCTTGCAAAGTTTCATTTTTTTTCTATTCCAATTAAATTTTCTGTTCCATTCCAGCGCTCCAATTCAAATGTTAGGTTTATACTTCTGCTTTTATGTTATGTTATTACAGCTGATTTGTGACTACATTGGATAAGGTGTTTGCTTTTTTACCAGATCGCCTGTAAAATAGAAATAAAGTAAATAATATTGAATATTAAGAGTCGCCGTAAGACTGTACGGCTACAATAATGTTAAGGGACTTGATAACGTGGGTTTTAAATACTTACCTCGGAAAGTATTTGGAAAACTTGAACTCTGCCCAATTATCTGTTGCGTTGTTATCAGGTAATGATATAAATATGTATTTTAAGAATAACAGAATAAACAAATTGCATTTGTGTTATTTTTAGGAGAAGTAGAGCTTGAAAACATTCCAATTAGAAAGGATGCGTTGCGGTCGTTTGGATTACCAATTGAAGTATCATCGGGGAGTATTGGTAAAATTAAACTTCAAGTGCCGGTTCGTCAATTTCGAACGTCTCCGTGGTGCATATCAGTAGAAGGATTGTTTTGTGTCGTCTGTCCGAAGGATTTTGAGAATTGGGATGAGGCAAAAGAAAAACTCCTTGATTTGGAGTACAAACAATCTGTTTTGGACACTGCAGAAGCCAATTGGCGGTCCGAAAAAGGAAAACAGGTCGAATCCTATTACTTTTCGTCCTATAATAATTGGCTTAAATATGGCACAAACATGGCTACAAATATTATTGACAATATTGAGCTGAAAATATTTGATGTGCACTTTCGATACGAAGATATCGTGGATGTGGGTAATAGCAAAATTGCTGCTGGCATTAGAATCGGATCCCTAACTGCACAGACCTGTGATTGTAATTGGACGACGGGCACAAATAAAACGATTAATAATGACATTAATTATAAAATCGTCGAATTAAAGGAATTGTCGTTATACTGGGATATATTGCATGATGATATCAAATGTCAGAAGTTCTCCAATCAAGAACTTCTAACAAATATGAATCCGACGTGTCAATTGCGGCCCCACGAATTTATAATAAAACCAATCAGTGCAACAGCTAGATGGAAACGTGAAAAATCGCCACAGGTTATTCGCTCCAAAGAAAAGCCACGAGTCTCTTGCGATCTCTTAGTGCCTGAAGTTATAATTGTTTTGTCCAAGGTAAGTTAAACGTATATTTGACCATGTCATCCTTACCTCTTAAAATTTATATAGTACATTGCACAATAATCATAAACTATATTGAAGCCCGTTTTTTTTATCAGTTAATCTTTGCCATGTTTAAGAATGAAAGTAAAATTTATTTTTCTGCTGATTAGATATTGAATTTTAACTATCTCTATGCAACAGTGAATGATGTGCAGTGGATTTATATAAGTAATAAATGGGAATGCCTTATTATTATATTTTTTAAATATACTTTTCGTAATTACTTTTCAGGCGCAGCATGTTCAAATACAGGATAAGCTGGCAGGAATTCGACAAATAAAGGAAATATCGCAGTACAGATTAAAGCGTCCAGCGTTCAGTATTTTGGACAATCCGAAAGCATGGTGGAAATATGTTCTCGTTTGCCACGGAAGGGCGCTTAAAAAGAAAGATGAGAAATATTTGACACTTAATGAGAACCTGAGATATATGAGAATTTATCAAACGGTAATGTTAAATCCCAACGAAAATTTGTCCACGGAGGACAAGGAGTTTAAGTCATACATTGAAAGTGATCGAGCAGTATCGGAGTTAATTATTCTGCGTCGGATATGCTTTGAGAAAGTATTTACCAAAGGACTGGCTATTAAATCTTACAACGCCACAGGCAAACGTATGTTATTCCATTGGTTTCCAAACTGGATGGGATGGTACGGCAATAATAATGCAAACAGTATGGAACAGGACGAGACCTTGCAAAATTTGGAAGACGACATTTTAGTAGCATTGGAGCATTCATTACAAAGTCAATCAAACTTAAAGTGTGACACTGTTTTTGGATATTTTACTATTGAACTCCTAAAAGGATATGTTATCTTACAAACAGAAGACATCACGAAAAGTTTAAAGAATGCATGCATAGAAATGCAGTTTAATAATCTGTCATCTTTCCTTCAATTGAATCCTTTATTTACATCCTATGTGGTAGGAATATCTTTGGGAGAAGTTTATTTATTAGATAAAACAAACAATGATTCGAAGCATTGCTATTTAATAAAGCCACAGGCAGAGAGATCATCCTTAGCACACCAGTCGGATTTGAAAATGACTTCTAGCTCTACAAATAAACAGGATCCATTGTTTCAGTTACAGTATGAAAATGACGATCAATTACAATATCGACTATTAATTAAGTCAAAGAGCTTGGATTTAATATATAATCCAGACGCCCTTGATTGGATCCTGAAATTCTTTACCAAATCTAATAATGTGCGTCCTATTATTGAAAATAATTATCAAACTGGAAAGGAAAATAACTTTCTCAATTCTTGGAACCAACTTATTCTTGGCAATGAGGTGAGTTTTAATAAAGAAGCTATGATGTCTGATACTCTTAACTTATTTTAAAAATCAATTGGCAAATTAATAACAGACATATTTTTTAAATGAATTATGTTAAACAATTTTATTTAAATTTTTAAATTGAATTGTGATAAAATTTACCAACCGTGTTTGTCTGCAAAAGTTTCAAACAAAATACCGGTCCAGACAAATATTTTCTTGTATATACTTATTAAATGGCATGGTTGGCTTGATACCTTATGAGTTCATGCATTTGCACCACTTCATTACACTTTCACATTCTTTTTTATCAGATCGACATCAAACTCAAATATGAACTTTGGCACGCCGAACTTATACCTTGTATCTTGCTGAAATGTATATTGAGAATCAGCATAATACTAAAGTTATGATTTCGTTTTATTTTAAGCCGAATCGAAAAAGTTGGACCTTTGAAATTGAAGTGTTTGCACCACGAATTATATTTTTGGAAAACTACAAAATCAATAATTCATTAATGGTCCTCATGGATTTTGGAAAGTTTCAACTGGTTAAAACCGATTTTCAAAAGAAAAACTCAATCTTTACGTCAAAGACTGAAGAAACGTTTACTACAGATAGCAATGGCGAGGAAGAGGAAACATATTTGACACCATGTTCAACTCCTCCTGGATCAGAGAAAAGCGGCTCGGAATCTCCCACAATCCATGAGCATTTCTTCAGGGACCTTATCAATAAGAACAGTCAACTGGAATCTGTATTGCAGAGTAAAATTTATAATACATACACCATAAATTTTACAAATCTACAAGTTCTAGTCTGCAAATACCAAGAGAGATGGGAGGCTAGCTTAAAGTCTTCTTCAAATTTCCATTTGATCGACAAATTCAATATTACACTCACAATTAAGCAGCGTATTGTATTTACATCTGATCCGGAATACCCTTCCTTTACGCTATTTGGAACATGCCCAATGATATTAATTCACGGCAATGAAGAAAGAATTAAACATTTCTTAAATATTGTTTATCCAATTACAAATAGCTCACGGTTCAAGGATAAAAAGATACAAAAGCCCGAAAGTAAAGTTATTGCCGACAATTATAATGTTAATGGAAGTCATTTAGTTGTTCAGTTTGCAATTGGACAACTAATAATAGAAATGCAATCAAGGGAAAAAAGCATTGCCGAACTGCAAGTCATTGGAGCTAGAGCTGGTATTATAACGACGGGAGGAAAATCAACCATTACAATGTCTGTCCATGGATTACTACTTGTGGATGCTATTCAGTCATTTGGTCCAGACTTTGAGCTATTGGTGGCCAGTCATCGAAATGTTGGGTAAATGAATCCATCTTTTACATTTCAAAATTACCATGAGCTTATGTGATGTTTCCTTTCAGAATGGACAGCTTTTCAGGCAGTCTCAAACATAGCACCGCCTGTTCACCGGTTACACCCAGCTCTCCAGATCCAGCAGACTTTCACAGGCCGACCAGTCCACACATAATTAAAAAAGCAGTCCAAAATATTCAAAGCGGTAATTAAACTTCAATTTAATTTAAATATGTAAAGATAATGCTAGAAATATTTAATTTTTTTTAATTCAACATATATTTTAGAGTCAACAACGGATTACTTTGAAGAAACGGAATTAAATGCCTTAATAAACATTGATATTGTGATTATTGCACCAAATGAGAATAACTCAAACTACGTGCATAATACAAAAATTTCATTCAATAGTTTGGAAATTATAGGTATGTACACATATAAAAATAATTTGTTAAGAAAATTTAACAATTTCGTTCACAATCAAATTTTATTATCTTTCAGCTAACCAAGAGACAATACTTGAACTTTTAAATTTTGCCGAACGAATTTTCCATTGTCAGCAAATAATGAAAAACGTAAGCAATGAAAGCGTTAAAGAGACTGCGTTGGGATTAAGCGAATCCGAAGGATCCCTTAACCACAATAATAACGAAATCATTTTTGATTTCTTTCGGTTAAATGTTTTGATACTATATACGATAAAACGAGATAAATATGATATTGCTCGTAAAGTTGGTACGCTTACAATAAGCGAAGCGAAAATCAATATTTCAATGCAATCGAGCTTAAATATAATTGGATCGTTGGGCGGCATACAAATCATCGATATTACGCCGCAAGGTATTCGACATCCGCGAATTCTGTCAATTGGCAAAGATCCGGAACCAGAACTCAACCGTCAATCAGTGCTTAACCAACTCTCCAATGAAATCTATTTAAATAATTCCGAAGATGACAAAAGTGAGCAAATTGATGCTTTAAGTTTTACAACACAATGGAATAACAATACTGCAATTAGTCTTCAATTGCGAATGGCTTCAGTTTCTTATACTCACAACCCTCGGTTCTTACATGATTTCAATTTTTGTATTACAAATTTCAAACAAGGATTGAAGTAAGTAATTTATCTCATTTAAATCATATTCAAACCATGATTATTTGTCTTTCAGGGAGTTTTTAACTTCAATTGGTAATAAAGCAACAGATATAGCCAAAGAATTTGTACAGCAAATAAAAGATGTAAATGCTCAAACAAAACCAGAACAGTCTAACAAACCGTTTGAGGATAATTCCAGGATCTCGTAAGTTGTTTATTAATAAAATGATTTAAATGTTTTCATTATATATGTTATTATATTCTTTCTTTTTTGCAGACTTGATGTTATTATAAACAGTCCCATAATCGTTCTACCTGTATCAAATGATAGCAAAGAAGTTTTCATTGCTAATTTGGGAAAGATTTGCTGTCGAAATGATGTTGATGAGTCGCTAGAACACATGCGTCAAGATGTGATAGTCAAATATTTAGTAGAAGTTACAAATATTAATTTATTCTCATTAAATATTAATGAACAAAATGAAGATTGGGCATTCACTTTCCCAATCGCAAGCAGAATGTATGCCAATAAACAAAAGGCCTTTCCGATACTACATGATACTGCAATATCTTTAGAACTGAATCTTGGATATGGTGATGCAAATGTCGAAGAGCGGAAAATACAAACGCTTTCGGTAAGTAAGCATAAAAAATTAAATTACATGTAAAAGTCAACTTGATTTCTTCTTTAGGTCGAAGGAAGTATGGTAGACACTTTAAAAGTCACACTTTATCGAAAGCAATATAAAAATATGTTGGACTCGATTAAAAATGCCACAAACTTTTCGGATGGCAATGAGAATATAAAACCAAAGATACAAAGCTCAAATGTTACTAATTCCACTGATTCCATTAATGATGTACCGCGATTAAGTACAACTGTTAAATTCTCAGTCCCTGTACTTGAAATTAATCTGCAAAATGAAAGCCATGAGCCCTTAGTAAATGTTACATTTAAGGACTTTTTTGTTAAGCATCGTGTTAGAGGCAACGAAGAAGATGTTAAAGTCATATTGAACTCTGTGCTAATGGAAGACTTGAAGTCGGATTTGTCATCTCCATTTAGAAATATGGTAACATCAATAAACCTGGAAAACAGTTACCGAAAGAAGAAACAATCATCCTCATCGTGTCCGGACTTACCAAGTTTCTGTAGCAAACATAAGTCGATATCAACATCAGTTCCCACCAACCTATGCGAGTATATAAAGCTGAAGAATAACGAAAAGCAACTGAAATCGAAATTATGTAGCAAAAAAGATTTAAGCGATCAAAAGAAGCACAATTTGGTCATTTATAGATCGCATACTAAGCGTTTACTTCAACAGACTTCCGAGACCAAAATTGAAAGACAAAATTCTATAGAATTTAATTGTTTGAACTTGACAATTTGTGTAGACAGATGGTATACGATATTTGACTTTTTCGGCTTAATTACTGAAACGGAAAAACCACATCATTTAGTTGAGCAAAAAGATATTATTCCAGAAAGTAAGTAACTTAACATATGCTCCAAAAAAACTACAATATTTATCTATGTTTTTATATATTTCAGGTGTGTCGGAATTTTGCAGCAAACTTAATGTTTCCATTCGCTCGTTAAACTTTAACTTGACTCGTAATGAAGCTGTCTTAACTAAAATAAATGTATCGAACGCAACATTTTCTATAATTCAGGAAGCTTCTTTTAAAGCCATTGAAGGTTGTCTGGGTTCAATTACGGTATACGATCTTACCAAATTTGGATGCGTGTATAAGGAAAGGTTTTTAACGAGTGGCTCAGAAGCTTTAAATTTTGTTTATAAAAGGTAAGCATTCATATTTATCATACTAAAAATATTTGCACTAAGTTGTTTTGTTTTTAAAAATTCGTTTCATTTGCTTACAGAAAACTTACTGATCTGGAACCTTTAAATAGCATTAATGCCGATGCAGTCCTATGGATTAACATGTCATCTGTTCACTACATTCATACCAAACGTTTTGTAGTAGAACTTCATTTGTTTATCAAAGATTTATTGCAACTGCAAACGGTAACTTACTCGTATTTGATAATGTAAAACATGTTTATGAAATTCATATATTACCTACTTTAAAATAATCTTATACTTTAACTGAATAAACAAATTTTGTATTTATGTACAGCCCGTGATAAGGAAACTAAAGAAGCATAAAGTGGATACGGATCGAAGTGAACAGCCGTCTAAGATGAAGCTTTGCATTCAAGCCGCTTCCCCAATAATAGTTTTGCCAGCTTGTTATAATAGTAATCACGTTTTAATTGCTTATCTTGGACAGTTTACGTTGAAAAATAGCTTTCATTTTGCCAGTGATGAGTGCATCATAAGTAAAAAAGGAATTACTCCAAGTCCAGATGAAATGTTGGACGTCATGCGCATTGATTTGGTCAACATCAATTTCTTTTCCGCTGAGCGAAGTATTCAGAAATTAGAAACCAACTATGACAAGGAAGTATTTATAAATATCGCAAATACAATCTTCATAAAGGGCAATAGAATATTCAAGGAATCATGCTATCTTAATGTCCAAGTGGAGCGTAATCTAACAACGGCGAGTTCTCGAGTTTGTCCGGATATAAGTGTTAAAGGAACATTCTCCAGATTAAATGCAACACTAAATATTCAAAATTATAAGCTCATCAGAGGACTTTTAAGCAACAATATTGGAGAGCAAATAGAGGATGTTTATAACAATTCCTTGAGCACATCGTTTACTTCAATGGAAACATTTTCGGCATTGAATTTATTCACCAAGACTGAAGACTCGACCAGGGTTATGACGTTGCTTTCGATAAGGATCCTTCTGGAAGATGTTTCAATTTTACTAGTTCTAAATACGAATACACAGCCCGACTTTGTTCTGGAACCATTGGCTTGCATTCACTTTATACGATCCCAGCTAGAAATTGACATGTTCAGCGATGGAGCGCAGGACATTGATTTAATATCCAGCAACATATTAATTGTTGACGAACGACCTAGCGAAGGTAAACATATTGCAAATAATGTTTTCCGAAACATTTTGCAACCTTCAAAGAAGAGTTCGCCCCAAAAACATTCAGCACAAGTTGAGATTCATTGCAGAAAGCGGGTAAATTTTTGCAAATATACAATCATGTTGAACGATATGAGAGTAATCGGAATCCTGGACTTTTTGGAACATCTAAAGAAGTTTTTGGAGGAAGACTCCTTACCCGTATTGCCTGTGAGTCCGAAATCAAATCAACCATTGCAAATGGAACAAGGAAATTCTCAAACATCGGACGCTTCGGTGGTCGAATACATTATAAATGTTACCGACTCTGAGATAATATTTGTAGAACAGTGCAACCGGTTGGATTCGAATGCTATCATTTTAAAGAGCACAACGGTAATCTCATACAAACCCAATAACAGTACTGTACCCCTGTCCATAAATATAAACCACTTGGAAATCTTTTCCTGCATATTGGACGCCGAGGATGAAAGTGCTTTATCTATCATTGATCCATTTACGTTAAACATAGAACTGAGAAATAATTGCCTTAATGTTGTGGTACAAAAGCAATTAAATATTCGATTATCGTATATCGACATGAAACTGTTTTTGAGGATGATTAGCACGATTCCAAACCAAACATCGAATCCACAGAATGTGCTGTCCAAATCGAATTCGGAATTTGAAAAAATCGCCCCTCTGCTTGCAATGGGCTTTGAAATAACAAATTGCTGGTATGCCATGGAGCTAAACAATTGGAAACTCAATGATGCCGCTCTATGGTTGTCCCAACAAAAGCGGAACACAACCCAGAACCCGGCATTGGAATTGAAAACCGCAATACTGGATGCCAACTGCATATCAATGTGCGTGATCGATGATTGCATGGATGCGGATGTGCCGCTCCTTGAGATATCCCTAACAAAGGTTTTACTGAAATATAAGTTTCAAGGAAATGCAATCGAAGTGGACAACCTGAGTACCAATAATTCAGCTGAGGGTGATCTGGACACGGAAGTGACGCTTAACTATTACAATCGCCGATTGAGTGGATGGGAACCTTTGGCTGAAATCTGGCAATGTACAGCCAAATGGAAATACAAGAGACTTAATTTTGACAAAAGGAAACGATTCGAAATCTTTGTGAATAGTAAACAGTTGCTCAAGATAAATATAACCTCAACGTTGATTGAACTGTTTCATATGGTTTCCAAAAATTGGTCAAGCGACTTCCATTCCTTGGACAATGTGAAGAACTCCAATTTCCGACAACGATCTCCATTCGTTCCATTTGCATTACAGAACCTCACGGGCTCAGCACTCCTCTTTAAGCCAATCTACGCACAGTTGGGGGACTTGACATGCTCGGAGCTGCATCAATTGGAAATCATAAAGAACTGGATAACCGTCGAACCCAATGAAATCAAGACATTCGACTTTAGTCAGAAGAGTAAGCTGAGGCACATTGACTCACATCTGTTGAACTTACATCAGATTCTTGTGCAAATCCATGGTTGGACATTGATTGGACCGATTTCCATAGATAAAGTCGGCATCTACTTTCGCACAACAATATTGGATTCGCACTATGAGAAGAAAACTCGCATTATCTTTGATATTTCACTAATGGGATCGGCACAGAAGCTAATTAAAGTCATGTCCCCCCTAAGAATAATCAACAAATTGGATCACGAGGTTATTCTGAAAAAAGTATTAAATAAAAATCAGTTTGACGCGATCTCAGCGATAAGCACGATTGCTCCCAATGATCAACAGTGCGTGCCGCTAAAGTTTCTTGATGCATCATTATATATCTCTCATGTTCCATCATCAGATGGCAAAAGATCCACAACTAATGCTGATGCTGATGATGTCGGATTCAGTAATGATGAAATCACTTGGAAAGAGGCCGTATTAGATAGTCCGCCAAATTTGTATACCTGTTACGACGTTAATAAGAGTATTCTGTACACACTTATCAATATAAGCAAGGAAATGTATCCCTACAAGGAGAAGAATATGCCGGGAAATGCGATTACACTCCTTTCCCCGCTCATGCTGAAGAACATGCTCTGCTGCGATTTAATTTTCAACATTAACGGATGCAGCATTGGCCGCATAAACGCCTTCCAAAGCAAGAATATATACAATATAAATATTTGCGAATCATTCAATTTAAGCATCACATTGGATAATTTCCAAGTGTCCGGCCAACTAAAGATTCCAACGAATCACATTGGCGTTGTTGAACCAAAATTAAAACTAATCGATTCTAAGAATCGAGAGCTACATCTTCACATATCGATTCAATGCTTTAAGGGAAAGGGAATAGAAATATATATAAGTGCACCCATTTGGATTATCAACAAGACGGGCCTTCCACTCATCTTTAAGCAAGAGGGAGCTACTAATATTGGTGCTGGACAATTTGAGGAGCATGAAACAGCTCGTCAAGTTTCCCCATTGATGTTCTCATTTTCCGATCAGGAAGGATCACCTTCCTTGGAAGTGCGGCTGGGCAACTCCTTTGGGGCCAACAATCAGGTAAGCTTTATCCCAACAAAAATATCAATTATTTCTAATATGCGTTTTGTTTTTAGTGGTGCAAAGGTTTTCCATTGATCAAGACCATAACACACCGAGAGTTGCGCACGGAAGGTGGTCCAGGATGCTATACAATTGGTATAAGTGTTCGTCGTGGACGAGGATTCTATTCGAGCACGACCTTTGTGACAATGTCTCCTCGTTTCCATCTCTATAACAAAAGTGGACATAAGCTGGAGTTTTCGCAACAATGTAATATCGTACAAAATGTAAGTACTTTAAATATAAATATTATTTTATTAATATTAGCATAATTATTTTATAATTATCTTTAGGAATATGCTCATGCATCTCATATAATTACTGCGCCGATTGATTGTAATTTCCAATTTCATTGGGCAAACTGGGATCGGGAGCCTCTGATTTGTGTACGAATTGCAGATGTTGAGTGTTGTTGCTGGTCGAAAGGCATACCCATTAGTGACGAGCAGAGTTTGTATATCAACATAAGGAATGAATGGTGCGAAATGTATTTCTTGAGATTGGAAATCATATCTCGAGATGCGACACTTATACTATTGATTACTGATGCCAGAAGCTTACCACCTCCAATCCGAATTGACAACTTCTCCGAGGTTGTTGTGAATTTTTCGCAAACAAATTCCCGGCCCATTTGGTCAACACCCGTTAGGCCACAGTCGTCACTATCATATGTTATGGACGATCCATTAGGCACACAAAGATTGCTTATGGAAGGTCCAGGAGGAAACATTGTTGAATTTCCAATGGATTTGTCGAATAGTAGTAAAACATTAACTTATTCAAACTTCATATATATAGCGTTTTATAACACCTTTGATCAGTTCAAAAGGGATGGTGATAAGCCAGATGAGAAATACCAACAATTAGTCCTAGGTGTCTATGACAAAAAAGTGATTATTATGGAAAAGAATTCTGGAGATCGCTCACAATTGTGGCTAATGAACTCGAATGGGCAGCTGGAACATGAGGGATCCACACCTCCGATTCAATCGAATGAAGGCAGTGCTGTCCGATTGGTATTGGACTTAGAGAAGCCGCCGAATCCCACTGAGTTCACACCTCTAGTAGTTCGCACGCCCAATAAACAAAGAGTCACCACGCAGACTTGGAGATTTGAGAATGGACGACTTATGTGTCACGCAAATATGTGCGTGCAGGTAAGGAATTATCATCTCTTTAATTGAAATCAACTTAAACATTCTTTTCTTAACAGTCTTATAATGGGAAAATGGGTTTAAAGCCGGGAACACAGGCAGCTTTAGGATGTATTAAGCACAATTCCAAAAGCACGGATGCGATACCCATTCAACAACATTTAGTTGCTCAAAAGCTGAGACCTGGCTCGGGACAGTTGGAAATATCTACTAAAATGGATGGACCAATTCGCACTGTGCAAATATGTGATATTAAGCTAAAACCAAATGAGATTATTTTGGCACCGGATTTATTATGGACTCATGCGTCCTTCAACAACAGACAGATTATTGATAAGGGAAAACCGAAAGCCGTAAACGAGTTTCAGGTATGATTTAAAAAGTAAACTAAATCAGAATATTTAATAATATTGTATTTCGTATTACAGATAAATGTCGAACTTCCTAAAGGAATTGGTGTATCAATTATAAGTCTGAAGCCCTGCGAGGAAATCGTTTATATTAGCCTGGACAACATAATTGCAGAAGTAATAGATAGTTCTATGGAAAAGTCCATTGATCTAAATATAGCATACATCCAGATTGACAATCAATTATTGGACGCCGCCAGTCAAGTGACTCTGCATAGTTGTATCCCAACTGATGATGTTCAGAAGAATGCGTTGCTTTTGAAAGTGAAAATGTTGCCCAGTCCAAATAAACATGCTTTGATATTTAAGCATTTTACCCTGGATGTAAAGCCGTGCATTGTGTATCTGGAAGAGAAACTTATTTTGAAAATTGCTGCTTTTCTTGGATATGGCAGAGAGAGCAAACAGAATTCATTCCTGCCCTGCGACTATGAAGATTTTGTAAAGAAATCCTTGGAGAATGATATGAGAAGATACTACTTTGAATATTTTAGAATCGAACCGACTCAGGTTCGTCTATCAGCATTCACATCATCCAAGCTACCGGAGGAATTGCAAAACACGAAAAAAGCTCTGGGCCTGACGCTGATCAAATTTGAAGATGCTTTGATAGAGCTTGATTATTTTTCGGATAAGTATCATTTTGAAACAATCGACATTTATCTGAGAGCGATAAAGAAACATTATATTAATCAAATCAAATGGCACGCCGCATCGATATTGGGAAGTGTTGATTTCCTGGGAAATCCCCTGGGATTCGCAAATGACCTGTCTGAGGGCGTATCTGGACTAATCTTCGAGGGCTCTGTGAAAAGTCTGGTTAAAAATGTTACCCATGGTATTTCCAACTCTACGGCAAAGTTAACAGAAACATTATCGGATAGTTTGGGTAAAGTTGTACTGGATGATCATGACAACGAGACGAGACAACGAATTTTAGAACTACAATCTAATACATCCGGCGGCCACCTTGCAGCGGGTATTAAAGGCTTTGGATTTGGTTTGCTCGGAGGAGTTACGAGCATTGTCCGACATACATACGATGGTGCACAAGCTGATGGCGTTCCCGGTTTTCTCAGTGGCTTGGGAAAAGGATTAGTGGGTACTGTGACGAAGCCAATTATTGGAATGCTGGATTTGGCATCGGAAACAGCAAGTGCCGTTCGTGAATCGAGCAGAGATACACATCGCACATCACCAAACCGAAAACGTTTGCCCCGATGCATAACTGGTGCTCCAGGCGGACTCTTGCCTTCGTATTCTAGTCGTCAAAGTAAAGGCCAGCAATACCTTTACTTAATAAATCGCAAAAACTTTACGGAAAAAATAATATTTTATGAGCCAAACATTTGGAGTGACAAAGAGGCGAGATTACGCCTTCTGGTTTCCACCGAATACGTTCGCATGTTTTCCTTATGCGAGGGAAACCCAACTGTAATGTTTGAGGGTCACCTCAGCGTCATACTATCGTGTCATCATTTGTCAACAAACACTGGAATCACTCCGTCTGCAAGCAAGGCTTCATCAAGCTACTACATAGAAATATCAATAAACTCACCGAAAATCACACGACCAAGAATTCGATGTCGGACTGAGGAATGCGCTGAAGCTGTTTCCAGATGTGTAAGTTGAATCTAAATTATTGTCTCCTGCCTATTATTGATTTTTGTATATTTCTTTTCAGATTAATTACGCTAAAAGTGTTTTCGATGAACGCGAACTGTCGCTCATTAAATATTATTAAAGTTAATTATAATATGTAATTATTTTGTATATATATTTAAAGCAGGTTGTTTTGTAAGATTTGGAGAGGTGTCGGAGATGTAGGTAAAAGAAAAAATCTAAATAAATACTGTTGTACATTGAGTTAATGAAAAGAGCGAATAACTGTTTATTTATATTTGGTTTTTTTTTTTATTAAAGAGCCGTTCGCATGAATTGCGTAACTTTGTCTGTATACTAAATTAAGCTTGAGTTAACTGAGTCAGTTCTCTCAATATACGGTTAAAATATATGATTGTAAAGCTATTTAAAAAGTCTTTCAGAACATAAGCAGCTTTATTTAAATAGAATGCGGTTAAAATTGAACTCCGTCATTGAGAAAATTAACCCAATTAATATTAAGGAATGAATAAATATATTTAATGTTCGAGTTAGCGTATGTATAAAAAGCACATTGATTTCACAAACACCGCACTGCAAAGAACGTGCTTAAGGCTTGATGGATTTCTGGAAATTAAAGAAGAAAAGGATAATTTGTTAGAGACGTCTGTGAAATTAAATGCTATAAATTATAACTTACATCATCTGAAAACTCCATGTCATCCCTCATCTGTTTGGAACGACGCTTTTCGGTTGATGTGAGAAGTTGTGCAACTTTTGTTTGCTTAGCCAGATCGTATGCCTCTTTTTTACTACGCATTGCACAGTCTTCCAGAGTTTCGGCCGCTTCAAACATGCCCTGTCGCCGGTAAAGTGCCCCAAGGTTCTTCAGTGTAGTTGTGACGGTAGGTGAATCAACTTTAGCAGCTTTATGCCATCCACCATACTCTCCATACGGTGTATTTTCGCGATTATCATATTTGTGCTCCTCACGTTCTTCTGCCACCTACAATTAAGACAATTATTAATGAGGTATACTTAAGCATAAAATATCTTTGAATTCGAAAAACGCTGAGATGTTGCAGGTCATCATCAGTTATAAATAATCTTGGGTGCAGAATAAGGTAGTACCTGTGCCAAGTTAGGTAGTTATATTCGTTTCAACCGTTTATCGGAATTACTACCCGAACTTCAATAAAAAATAATAATCAAAACCTTCAAATGAATTCATAATTATATATTACCTGCCAAATGGGCTTATTTTTGCTGTCGATAGCTCCAAATTCACGCTCGTGGGCTCTTGTCAATACTTGCTTGTAGAGGATTTCGGCTTCTGCATATCTTCCCTGTTTTAGGTAGCATCCGGCCAAATTGTTTTTAGTCTTGGCCACGTTGGGATCATCAGGACCAAGCTTTGCTTCATATATATCAAGGGCTCGTTGATAGTACTTTTCCACTTCATCATATTTGCCTTGATTTTGGCAAAGTAATGCCAGGTTGTTCAGTTGCTTAGCAACGTCTGGATGATCTTTGCCCAAAACCTTTTCGCGAATTTCAAGAGCACGCTTGCAGAGTGGTTCAGCATCCTTGTATTTACCACGTTTACCGTACAGGACCGCCAAGTTGTTCAAGGTTGCAGCCACGGCTGGATGATTTTCTCCCAATGTTTTGCCACGAATGGACAAAGCATCGTTCAATAAATTTGCAGCCTCTTTGTATTTATTCTGTTGAGAAAATAAATAAAAAATTAGATAGTTGCTCTTTACAGACGCTGATTCTAATCATACTCACTTGATCACGATAAACAAGGGCCAAAATGTTCAACATTGTTGCAACATCTGGATGATCGTGACCACTAGTTTTCTCGAGATCCTCAAGGGCTTGTTTGCAAAGTGGAACTGCAACTTCATATCTAGAAGATAACGTAGAAAAAATTTTTATAAAACATAAAGTATCTATAGAATGTCAACAGTATACAACGAATACAATACCTGCCCTGCGATGCATACTGAATAACCAGATTGTGAAGTGTTCGCAGACGAGCTGGAATTTCATAGCCTGATGTTTGATTTGCAAATTGGCTTGGAGGAGTCGGAGACATGTTGTTTCTATCTTCATTTTCTTCATCTGGGAAAAGCTCAACCACAGGATCTGCACGCGTCTTTTCGCACGATTCATCTTGATCCTGATTGTCATCATACTTCTTCACAGATGCCATAAATTCAAGATGTTTCTTTTCCTCTTCCAGCTGTGCCACCAATTGCTCGGATGCCTGGAACTTCTGTTGAGTGTTGGCGAGTTCATCTCGTAGCCAAGCATTTTCCTGATGGAGACGGCGCACTTGTGTCTTAAGTTTCTGCTTCTCAGCTTCAATATTTTGCAAGTGAGAAGTCAGGGCCATCATCACTTGTGCTTCGCTCAATCCCAGCTCAATATTTTCAATATTCTTTCGCAATATATCAGATTTCTCATTATCCTTTTGAACCTCCGATATACCATTCATGATGGAAACATGTTCAACGCGCAAGGCTTCCAAGCCTTGCAAAACAGTTTTCGTATTGCTTATGATTTCGTCTTGCGACATTTGCGTCATTTTGCCGATTTGTTCGATTTTCTGTCTGTAAGCACGAGAAGTGGAAATTGTTACTTAAATTTTCAATGTAAATTTATTGGTGCCTCTTTTTTCGCATACTGTACGTATGAGCAAAAATAATCAAGCATGCGGATTATCCTGGATTTGCAAATATTTGCATGCCTTTTGGATTACAACTATTATGACTGTTTGAAATTTATAAATATTTATACATTTCTTACATTCTATAATTTTTTATAGCTTTTGAAACAATCATTTTCACAAAACTCGTGTCGACTAAGAAATAATTTCACATCAATCGATAAAGTCGAAAATTGCGCATGCGCTTGCTTACTTAGAGGCTGTATCAAATTTCAATGGAATGTCCTTAATAATCTTTACACATAAATAAGGGCATACTTTTACTCCAACGTTGAACATTCAACTAGAATATTTAATTATTCCAATAATAAATAAGGACGTTAAAAAAACCAGATATTTTACTTTTATAAACAACAGTATTATAAGGCATTATAAAATCATTCATGATAATTAGAATAAACATGTAGATATCAAACCTATCAATTACTTAGTTTCTTGTATTTTATTCTCTTCTTGCCAAATTTATTAAGGTTTAAATAAAGAATGTTTTCTTAGTTTCCCCTTTTAAAAACTTTAGATTTCCAAAATTACTAAAAGAATAATGTATTAAATATATCGAATAATTGTGTTAAAAGTATTAAGTAAATTTAAGTTTTTTATGGATAACTGAGTGAATTTCCACCATTTGCGTTATTCTCGCAACAAACATGCCATGTTGCTCAATTTCGGTTGTGTCCAAGTGAAGCAATGGAGCATTTCATGAACAGCGTGTAAGGCCAACTCGACTTGAAGTTGCTTTCATGAAAGTCGCTCGCTTAAAACACACATTTACTCATGGTACTGAGTCAGCTGCTGTTTCGCTTGCCCTGAACATTAGAAAACAATAATAAGCAACTCGAGAGTCAGTAACATTCCGTTATGTGTATGTACATTGTACAATGCCTGCAGTGGTGTACATATAATTGTGGAACTGACTGTGTATCATGTACTTATGCATGTATGTACATATGTATGTACCTACGTACACAATATGTATGCAACTAACTTCTGACAACTGCATTAAAGTAATACATTAAACTTTTGTATTACACCTGTGTTAGCAAGGCAGAAATCACAACAAAATTGTCTTGATCACAGTTTTAGCATACGCACTTATGAGCATACTTATGAATGTATTAGTCATTTAGTAATGAGCATTCACCAATTATTTAATGTCGCGTTTAGACCAAAATAAAAATAAACATATATGTACATGTACATTCATGACTATGTACAAATCCTCACTGTCCGCATGTTTTAAACTGCACATACATAAATAAAAATGTATTCACGTCTAAATATTTATGTACATGGCATACTTATGAATGACAATGTACCCACCATATACAAATGTTTATGACGAAAGAATTTTCAACGCACATACACGTACATAAATACTTACATCTATGTACATGAATTAATAAGTACAATTGTAAGTACATATGTACATAATAATACAGATGCTAAACACGTATAAACACTCTGCGGCATTGCCGTATACATACATATCTACCATCCATAGAAATAATAAAAACTTACATGCAGAAACACAACTTATAAAAAGATTTAAAAGATACAGATTATTTTTTAATAAGTTTTAGTATCGAATAGAGTTAATAAAGTGATATATTGCTCTTAAGCAAATGTTCCCTTTGGAACGTTAAAATGGAACACTGTTCACTTTATTTTAAGCCAAGTACGCTGGTCAAATTCAAGATAAAATGAACAACTCTAGTTCCAGATTTCATTCATATGAACCATTTTTTGTTAATCATAAAAATTAAAAATTTTATATTTTATTTAACATGTTAATCGAATGAAATATATTTATTTTATTCGGATATACGTCATTTTAAAAATAATAAATTTCTTTTTGTTCCTTTTCATTGTTTCCTAATGGAAGCAATTCAAATACTTATGTTATTACTCTTTGGAATAAATTGAATATTGCTTTAATTTATGAAAGTATGAAAATTAGCTCTTATTAAATAAAATAAATAAATTTTTGATTTAATCCAATAAAATCATATTCTGAAATATATAAACATATGTGTTTTTATTCACTTATTTCGATGTTATTGACATCTCAGGAACGGTGTGTCAAGTTGACTGGCTTTAAATTAAAAGTCAGAATATGTTAGTTTCCCTTAATATATTAATAAACCTGATGTAAGTATAATGTTTACTCATAAATTTTGTATTTAGATTTTTTTATTATATTTAAACTAAAAACAGTTAATCACTATCATTATCATTTAATATGGCTGACATAACCTCCGCAAACTGTTCTGCTTTATTTAATATTTCATCTCTTGTTAGATTTGTATTGCTGCGTAAATTTTGAGCGGTAATAAGCAATTTCTCAAAATCATTCAGTTGATTTTCAAGTTCTTCAGCATTGTTTGAATCCTTGCGATTTGAGCCTGAGAAAATATTATTTATTTAATTTGGTTCATAAAGCTCTTAAAGTCGAACGAGGTAAATGAGATATGTATGTTACTTACCGATTTTTACATTTGACCATACACAATTTCTCAACCCCTCCAGAATCTCAGCATAACTTATCTCTTGAGTGTCTGCTGTTTTGTCTGCATCTTCTTTTAGTGTTACAATATCCAATACTACATCTGTGACATCTTTAAGTTCTTCAAATGTTAATTCATTTTCAGCGCCAGTAAATGATGTTGTTACCAGGAATCCAATCTGAATTTCATTATCTTTTATAAAGTCATTTATTCCAGGAAGACGCTTAATGAAAGACCTCTGAAATATTATATCACATAAAAGGTTATAAAATAATAAATAACCTGCAGAATCGACTGAATTAAACAAATTGAGAGTAACTTAGAGAGCTTATCAGTTATAACTAATAACTTACATCAGTAGGATCAAAATAAATAATTAAAGCTTCAGTTATCTTTTTGATTTCAGTTGGAACACTCTCAAATTTTCCCTCAAAGGGAATTAAAGATATGCTGGTACTATAATATTTTGTACTAATGTCACACTTAAAACTTTGTATGACCGTTGATTCGTATGAATTAGTTGCTACCAATCTTGGTTGATTCAGTTCAGATAGTATATCTGAAAATAAAAATAGTTTTAGAGGTCAAAATTTATGAGTATAGGTTACATATTAATTTTAAAAGAATTCGAGTAAGAACACACATAAACACAAAATAGTAAAAATTTTACCGATATTGGTTAAATCAGGTTTAACTGCCTTATAAACTTGGTAATTGAAAACAGCGTGCAAGGACAGACCGAAATTGGGATAGTTAATATTAGGACATATACATCGTCACTTTCAAGAATACTAAACATTTTACGGATATTATCCTTTACAGCGGCTCTTCCCCCTTCCCATTCTGTGGCATCCGAACACATTGTTTACAAACACATGTACATAAGAACAAAAACATGAGCGTACCCACACATGTGTACAAAATATCACATACTTTCGGTAATCTCCACAGGAGAAAGGCTTCCATAGGATAAAATCAATGTGGCTGGATCCATTTCAGTTAAACTGTGCTTCTCCACAACACCGAATTTGTAAACAAATATAATTCTTGAAATCTGTAAAACCAATAGTTCTTTTATCGAACTAGTTATATCATCGATAAATCTAAAATTATTGCCTGGTAGCGTAGGTACATTGCGATGATGTATACATATCGTACAAATATATTTAGGTTTCCCTTTATGTTAATTAAATTTAACCAATACCTACATCAATTAAAATTTATACTTAATGTACATAGTTTTATTATATTCAAGAGATTTCTAAAATACCGAAAAAGAAATTTACTTTGTATTGCTGGGAACCAAATTATCGATATTTGATTACTGAATTATTTGAATAAGATTTAGTTCATTTAGTATTATTAATTGGGTGAACTAGTTAATTAACAGAAGCACCTCAGTTGGTGCTGAAAAAACCTCGGTCGTTTTTAGTACAAATTTTTGATAGAAACATGCCTCCTAGTAAACTTGACAGCCTTTACCGACGAATGCTCATAACAAGATTTTTTGAAAAAGGATGGGGAAAGCCAGAAAACTTACACAGGTAAGTTTGTCGACTATGTGGGTTGTGAATGTGTCTTTTATATCCTTTACGTAATAAACCAATTGCAATAACTACTCTGTAAATTAAGATAATTTCTACTGTGTTTACTTTGTTTAAAGTCTACCCTCGCTTTAAGCCTAAGATATCTGAAATATTGTGTTTTTTTTATCCAAAAGTTCAACAATAAAACTTGGTGCTGATGACATACATACATATCATATTGTTTTGGTGATAAAGTAGTGTTTACATTGTTGCGATATTAAAAACATATCGTATTTAAATTAAGGGTATTCCCGTTAGGTTAAGTTATAATAACAGATAGAAAATGAAGAATAAATAATATATATTAAGGGTGTTTGTTAAAATTAGCTAACGTTATATTTGATTTGACTAAAAAATGCTCAATAATATTTAATTCCGTTTATCATTTTGCCTTTTTATTTCAATCATAAGCTCTGTACATTTTCACAGGAATGTATCTTAACTTTTTCTTCCACTTGATTGAACGATCCGCAATGCATATTAAATTACACATGATTTCTTGTTGAATTATCAATAAATTGACGGATGGTGCTCTTACATTTAAATTTAATATATTTCATGTTTTTCAACCTGGGTGCCTTTCGTGTACGACAAAGTGGATAGCATTCTTAACTTCGTCAATTTCTACCCATCTGCCTCTTGAAGTCCTCGACAATCAATAGCACAGCTGGCAGGACGCGAGTTAGTTCTTGAATCGATAAATGAATTTCAAAAGACAAAAAAATAGTTAGTGGCTGATCGAATATAATTTAAACAACTTTGAACCGATCGTTTGCACACCCATTAATGTTGCGAATTTAGCCGATTCTTTGTATATAACAGTTTTTTACCCAGTTTCCAACTTGAGTGTGTCTCGCGCTTTAACGACTAGTCCAATCAATATTTCGGATGGCGCGAACAATTTTCGAAACTAACTCGGCATATCCGAGTAATCTTGTAAGTACACGTAATAACATTAATATTTTTGCATTTTCAGAGTATTTCAGTTTCGAAAAATTATTTCCTGCAGAGAAACATGTTTTAAACTGGTGCCACGCGACTATCCAGTAGAGATAACAAAAAAGAAAAAGTATTCAGATTCAACTTTAATTGAGGGAAACTTTACGACTCCACTTGAGCTACATCTACCTGGAGTCGTTCCGGCAGCAGCACAAAAAGCATACTTTCAGTTATTAATTCCCAATAAGTGGATTAACGAGGAACATAAACCGATATGCATTCATTTGGCAGGAACTGGAGATCACGTGAGTATTATCGTTTCTTACACTCGTAATATAATAAGTAGTAAATTGCTTTTGAATTTTTGTTAATTAGTTTTTCTGGCGTAGAAGAAATTTTATTGCGAAGCCTTTGTTGAAAGATGCAAACATTGGATCTATAATACTGGAAAACCCATTTTATGGATTACGAAAACCAGACGATCAAATGTATGTACGTCGAAAAAAAATTGATTTAGATTTTTATTGGGTTTTTTAGGAGTGGAGTTCTTTGCTAATGCTTGGTACTGACGTGAGATACATTTTTAGCGGCGGAAAATGCGAAATATTTCTCTGTCGCTTTCTCCTCTATTAACTTTAATCTACATTTTTCATTGTCTATTCTCTCCTCTTTTTATCCAAATCAGATCTGCATGTTCTTATTTAAAATAAACCGCTGTTGACGCATAGAGTTACCACTCAACAGCTAACTATTGAGCACTTTACGCCGCGTAAAATTTATCTAGCTTGCGTACTAAGCTTGACACTAGGCCTTTTATTTCACGTCAGTACCAAGCTTAAATTTCCACATCATATTTCGTTTAATTTCGTAATTTAAATATAATCCTGTGGAAAATTCGCTTATCAATATCATTTTCAGACGATCTAATTTGCATAATGTATCTGATATATTTGTTATGGGCGGGTGCCTAATACTTGAATGCCTTGTTCTCTTGCATTGGTGTGAAAGAAATGGATTTGGTCCACTCGGTATCACTGGATTATCAATGGGAGGTCATGTAAGTAAATATGATTTAGCTCGAAAACAGAAAAATAAATTTTTTTAAATATATATTTTATGCCCTAGATGGCCTCGTTAGCGGCAACAAACTGGCCAAAGCCTCTAGTTCTCGTTCCGTGCTTATCATGGTCTACTGCATCTGCTGTATTCACCACTGTAAGTAATATAATTATTAAATTATAAGTTAAAATAACAATTCGGCTTAAAAGTTATCAACCATTTTATTCAATTTGCAGCAAAATAAGAGCAGACAAATAGATCAATTTATTTTTAAGCAAACATTATCATTGATTTCCTTTCATTGTGTTTATATTAATTTATTTTAGGGAGTAATGAGCCAATCTATTAACTGGGATATGCTGGAAACGCAATACTATTCGGATGGTCAATATAGAGAACGTCTATCAAAAATGGTCACTATTATTGACGACGCCTTTACGGCAGGTCAAAAGTTTATCCAAAATTTTAATCAGTCTCTGCATGAGCTTAAAGAAGATATTGATGATACAAGAAAGATTCAAACACAACAATGCGAACCTGATGAAAACAATTTGAAAGCTCAAAGCAATTCAGTAGAGAATGCTAGTAATTCAATATTTTTATTGAAATCGCTAGAAAATTTAAAGCTGGATTCTAACAATATGCAGTTGCCATTAAAAGATATCCTTAGTAAAAATCTATCTAACAAGTCAGAATTAACTGTGTGCCAGCCTGAGTCGATGGATCGTTCTGCATTGACGAAACTTATGACTTATATTTTACCTTTATCTGCACAAAATAGAAATAAAAAAATTGACATTACTAAAACAAATTGGTGGGAGCGAGAGGCTTTACAATTCATGCGAGGAATGATGGATGAGTGTACGCATTTAAGGAACTTCTCAGTACCATTCGATACCTCCCTAATAATAGCAGTTTGTGCAAGGGACGATGCTTACGTTCCGCGAGACGGCTGCTCGAGTCTTGAAGATATATGGCCTGGAGCTGAAGTCAGGTATTTAGATGCTGGCCATGTAAGCGCTTATGTTTTGCACCAAAAACTATTCAGGTAAATCAATTAGTTAAACAATGCTCACATAATGATATACCAATACCTTTAATTCTTTCAGGTCATGCATAATAGAAGCCTTTGAAAGAGCTAAAAAGATCTATGGAAATGCGAATTGTAATGACTTGAAAGCAGCTATTAAATAAATGTGATAATAAACAAACCACATTTGATTGATTATCGAGCGAGTATCTCGTATTGTGTAAATGAATTGGAGTTGAAGATCAGTAAAAACACAATAATTAAGGAAGGAATTATCTAGTTGGTAGAGGAGAGTCAAGTTTAGGATGGCCTCAAAAAAACAAGTGTCATATTTTTTCAAAAGTTAGATTTGTTTATTTAGACAACTTTTTATTATTGGTACTCTAAAATCTGGAAGTTCAACAAGGAAATTTTACAAATGTTTTAAATATTGTATAATAATATAACTATTATAAAAAAGTATAAACGATCTTTGACGAATGTTACTCCAGCACCAATCTAACAATTTTTATACTTATATAAATTGTACAATAATTTAAAGTTAACAAAAAATAATACAGTTATTTTATTTTGTGTCATGTTAGTACTCTGTTTTTTGATAATGTTCCTTTCGAAAGGCGGATAGCTTCATACGTTGAGATTGAAGCGCTTGTTCCATTTCTAAAACCTTAACTTGTATATCCATTTCCATTGTTTTAAGCTGCGATGGTGTTAATTTACAAAACTCGTTCTCTTGCTGTTGCTCCGTTCGTGCATTGCCATCTTTCACGGTGGCAACAACAACTCCAGTTGCTTTTGTTACGTTTCGTGAAGCAACTGTCAAGTTAGTCAAATTTTGACTATCATGATGCGCTTTGACCTTACTGGCAATAACTAGCTGCACCGTGCAGGCAGCAATTTCCTGGGCAGCAACGATAAGTTGGAAGTTTTGGCCAGATTCACTGTTAATTGCAGTATTGGCAGCGTCAACTAGATAGTTGGCTGCCTTTGCCACACTCTTTGATGCCGAAATCAAACCGTCCGACCATTGGCTATTACGCTTGTAGAATTCATTCTCTGTAGCATTGCCTAAAATATATAAATTCGTTATTAGTAACTTTTAAAATTTAAAAACATTAATAACTGCTTGGTTTACCTTTCTGGGAAGAAACAATTTCTTGTTGAAGCACACGTGATTTCAAAATTAAAACTTTTATACACTCCATTAAGCTTGTGCAGGCCTCCAATATTTTCTCGTTCACTTCCAGTTTAATGCTGCTGTCCTTCTCACGGGATTTGGAAAGTAAATTAATGATTTTAGATGCTGCTTCCTCAATAGCGGCGTCCATTTCTTTTAGTTCAATTTGAATAAGTTTATCAAGGTCAACATTGTTTTCATAATTGTTCATTACTCCGCGTACCAGCCCATTTAATTCAGATAATTTATTTTGTATCCTTTGAACAACACTATTGATTTCTAGATTATTTTCATCCTTTTGTACAAGCTCAAAGAGTTCTGATAAGTCTGGGCATATAGAACGCACTTTGTTTAAAATATCTGAAACAGAATAGAATTCGATTATTCAACGTTATTCCACAAGCATAATTCCGCACGATACTTGCCTTGACCTTTTTCAATCTCTGTTGTAGATTTATAGATCATGTCACAATAATCATACAGTTCTATAAAATAATATCCTAAATATAAAATGTCATGCAACTTTTCAGTGCTTTCGTCGTTTGGTATTTGAGCAGATGATAACAATTTGCTTAGCAAAACCTCAGTTTTCGTGGATATTCTTAAGACTCCTTCCAAGGGCTCTTGAATGGTATCATTTAATTTGGAAGAGCACATTTCTTTTACAGTCTGAATAGTTAGATTCCTTAACATCTGCAATGCGTCCAGGCATTGTTGATTCAGATTTGATAGGGAATCGTTCTTGTTCGATGCGTTGACTAAATCTTCTTCGCGTTGCTTCAATTTAGATTGTACATCACTTAAAACTTTCTCCGATAGTAATTTTTCTTCTTTTAAGCTAGCTAAAGATGTTTCGGCCACCTGTCAAATATTAACTTTAATATTGTCAAATGGATAGCAATCATAAATGAGATACCTGTAAAGCAGTTTCCTTTTGTTTCAGCTTGCTTTCAGTTTCCCCTAACTGGCCGCGCAAGTCTCCTGTATCCTTTTGAAGAGTTTCTTCAAATTCTTTGTTTTTATTAGACAGTTGGGAGCATTTCTCTTCAAATGTTTTAAGATTTTCTACGATTTCCTTTTGTTTTAGATTTAATGTACTTTGGATATCACTTAAAAGTTTCTCGGATAGTAGTTTTTCTTCGTTGAATTTTGTTATAGAAGTTTCGGCTTCCTGTAAATTTGATGAAATATTATTCCGAAATGTTGTTTGGTAAATAGAAATCAAATATTATTTACCTGCAGAGCTTTTTCCTTTTGTTGAAGCTTGTTTTCAGTTTCTACTAAGGTGCCACGTAAAGCTTGGGAATCCTTCTGAAGAGTTTCCTCTAATACTTTATTCTTAGTTGACAGCTCTGAGTATTTCTCTTCGTAAGCTTTAAGATTTTCAACAATTTCATTTTCCTTTAAACTCAATGAGCTTTCTGCTTCAGCCAGCTTTTGTTCTTTCTCCAGCAAAACTAATTTAACATTGCCAAGCTCAGTTTCACTTTCTTTTAGAACATTCACCATTGAATGCACCTCAAGATTTTCATTTTCCTTTTTTTGTATTATAGCCTCATATTTCACTTGCATTTCTTTGCCAACAGTTTCAAGGTTCGATGAATGATTTTTCTGATTTTCAATTTCCTTCAAAAGCTTTCCAGTATTTTCTTTATCTGCTGTGATATTTTCATTTAATTTCAGTATTTCGTTGTTAAGATCCTTAATCTGCTCTAACAATTCCGCATTCATCTGCTTTTCTTTGTTTAACGATTTGGAATATTCACTATGCTGAAAGAACAATGATAGGTTATTAGTTTTATATAAAAATATTTTGATTATAAAAAGACTTACCTGGCGAAGTAAATTAATATGTTCATCTCTGATTTGTGTGTACATAAGTTTCAGCTTATTAAACTTTTCTGAAGATAACTTTTGCTTTTCCTCCTCTTCAAATACCTTTTCTGTAAATAAATTGTCAAGTTAATAAACCAATATAATTTAACTATAGTTCGAGCTTACGAATTAAAATTGGATTATTTGTCAATTGAAGTTCCAATTCATCTTTTTGCATGCGCATATTTGCGCACATTTCCTTCGAAGATTCCAAATCGTTGCTTAACGCTGTGTTACTCCTTTGAAGCTCCACAATATTATGCTTATAAGACTGTTCCAATCCATTAAAGTGACTAATGCTAGCATCTAGTTTGGCTTTCAGTTGCTGTATGGTGTCCTCCTTATCTTCTAGCATATTTTCCAGGACATTAATGCGTTCAGTTAACATGTGATCATGTTCAGCAAAATTGCCAGCGGAATTAGTATCGACAAGATCTTCAACCACTGGATCTGGATCTGGCTCTGATTGAACATGTACCACAGGTGGAATGTAGCTACCAAAATCAACCTGCGATTTAAAATTTGGACTCTGCTCTGGCAACTGTGGTACTGTAATAAGATCATGGAAATACTGCAATGGCCTAACATTATCGTAAAACAGTTTTAATCTAGCAAAAATACCACAGAACCTTTCCCTATGACCGCTTAGGACATCATTGGGCAACTTTTCATGAAGCTTAAACATAAGTCTAACACTGATATCATACAATGGGTTTGAATCTTGTATAAGGGTTATTAATGGCGCCAATCTGCATTGTCCTGGTTGCGTCATCGACGATATGCGATACGTATTAATTGAATTAAAAACAGCGACTTGTAGAGCAATTATATCATCCAAATAATCGAAGATTTCCACACACAGTTGAAAGCTAAAATAAATAAATAGGTAATAAATGTAAATAAGAAATTAATATAAAAAAACCTTTAGCTTTAATCAAAATAATTCAACTAAAAAATACCCTGTACCAATGCTTGATAGTAGAAAATTGCATTCCCTATTTGGAATCTCACTGGGTACAGAGTATTAAATTAAATTATTAACATAATATTTACTGCATACTAGTAATTTAAATCCTTATCGGCGATCGTTGCAATCTCAGCAAATGTTATCAATAGCGAACCGGGATACATTCGATTCTTGTCATGGAAGTTTAGTTTAGTTACCAAGAGCTTGCTGTAAGCCTTTATACAATATCCAATATCATCTTGCAGATGGCCCCATAACTTTCCGATTTCCAAAATCATATTTGAATGCTTCTGGGATTGCTGCAGAGCACATTTGTGTCCTTCTCTTAGAACTTTATGCAGTAGATGACAGAATTTCCATGCCGTAAATCTATTTTCCATAATGGGCTGTCGTGTTATAATTGCCCAAAATGTTCTTGCTTCCTTCGATTTGTGTATTATTATAATAATGGAGCGAGCATGTTTCGACTTCAATGGCGTTTCCATTCCCTTAAGAGCCTTGCTTACACTTATATTCTATAAGTAAAAGAAAACAAATTATTTTAAAAAGTAGGTTGAATACTATATGCATAGAAGATGAAAGAATTGAGCAGAAGTACAGAAGTAATGATACGGAATTTAAGGCCCCAGGTTTAAATAGATGTGAAACGCATCAGTCTTCGATAATTAAATGCTTGTTATGCTTTTCCAATTTTATAATATATTTAAGCAAAAAAATCATTTATTCCATGTAAACCATGACCTTTCAATTGATCACAAAATAAAGAATGAACAACATTCAAACAGAATTTGGTGTTTACATTGAATCATTTTTTCAATAGTTGTTGCGGTGCCAGTCCTTTTTTGATGCACTGTTTCACTGCTTATGAATGGGTGTGTAAACAACAAATTTGCGCAATGAGCTTGATCAGATTTCAATTTCAGCGCATATTGCATTTGTTTTGGTGCAAGATTCTTGTATTTGTGTACATATACATTTGTAGTTTAATAAACAAAAAAACGTACACTTTAATGTATGAATGTGAGTGCATTGTTTGCTTGAGTTTAGTTAATGAATAATGCAATTACTATGTGTGCTTGTATTGACGCACAAACATATTGAAATTGGTAGAATTACATATGTACGTATGTCGGGAAATTAGGGCACAATAAAACACAAGTATGTAAATATGAGGTATTCGTGACATTGTTACAGATGTTTGGATCTGTACATACCAAGTGTAAGAAGTCCTTCTCTGCGTTAGTTGTCATTTTGGTTTTAACAATTTACTTTACGAACTGTACTGCGAGTGATTCACACTCAGATACAAATGAGTGCATAAGTTTCGAATGTGTGTGTGTGTAAACTGAAAAACCGAAATACATTTATAACATTAATTATCTTATCAGAAGTGTATTCATTTGTACTCGCTTGCACAAGCATTGTATATACAATTATACATATGTACAATAAATATTTGTTATTAATTTATCGATATTTACGATACTTGAATGACTATTGTTGCATAAAGACAGTAATATCATGACTAGATATCGATAATTTCAGAAATGATGGAACTGAAACACGATGCAAATAATCGAACGTTTTACAATGCATGAATTGGCAGATGCTCAGTTGAAGCAAAATTTGCATGTATAAAATAAACAATGAGAAAATCAAGCAAGGAAAACAAACATTTGCACAAAATCAGAGGATTAATGCACAAAAATTCAGATATTCATCTTATACGAAGTCTATTTCGCTTGTAAATCATCAGTGCATATATTTTAATTTTGTATTACAAAGTAATGATAATTGTTCGTTCACGTATAAACAGCTGATGGCAAAATGCTAAATTCCATAAAAGTTAAGATGTTTTGAGAATTCTGTTTCTTTCATTTCGTGAGTTTGCGTGTCTTGATTTCGATTGTAAAATAGGGTTGTTCAAAATGAACATGTTCTGTTGTTCAGTTCAGTTAGTTTTGAACCAACTCTTATACAAATTGAAGTTGTATCCCTATAATAAAGGCGCCAAAAAGAAGACGATTCAAAAATTTTTAATATACAATTGAAAGAAGAAGAAAACGGACTTTTTTATGTTACTATGAGATAAATTAATTTTTATGTTAATGTGTTAACAATGAGATGGCGGCTGGGCACTTTGGGAATAGGTGTTAATAGTATTTGGTGTTCATTAGCCATTTCACTCAATGCATATTTTTACACTTTTTGTATATATATGTGCATATACAGATACAGGTATATATATATTGTATTTCATTATCTGTATTGTCTACTTTAAAAATATATTTGCATTGCATTTACATGAAAGCAAGAAATTCTCTGATTAGTCTTTTTAGTTTAACTACAATATAAACACTAAATTACAGGTATAAAATGAACGCAAATAATAGTGAATTAAATGTGGGATTTTAATGGCATAAAATGTCCTTAAGTCAATTTAATTAATAACACATATATTCATTTGTGTTGTTTTTATTGAGAATTGAGAATTTTCTTATGAGAATTTATTTTGTATTATTGACAAGAGTTCCTTTTAATAATTAGAGTCCTTAATATTTGATCGTTAATGAATTTTCAGTCTAGATAAATATTGTGGTAAGAACTCTGCTTTTTCATAAGAAGAGTATTTTAAAAAATGAAAGTATAATGTTACGCTGAAATATAAAATAAAAAATATATAAGACTGTGACCAAAACTTGCTGTAACATTTAGTGCCCCAAATAACTTAACCTATTTTAAGAAGCATTACATAAGTTTAGAGAACAATCACTTAGCTAATAATGCTATTTTTAGTAGCCCTAATTTAATGACCTTTCAGTTGATTGCTTTTAAAGGTTCTGAAAATGTCCCGTTTACCTTGGATAAGACAAATTTGTTGAGTTCTTAATGTCGAGGGAGATCCTTGGAATCTCTAAGGAGAATTTATTTTAATATTTTTTGTAGAACAAAATATTATAGCATCAAGTATAAATTTATAAATAAAGATTAGAAATTTACAATGAAATTAAATATTATAAAATTAAAAATTTCTGAAGGTTTCACAAAAATTAATTTCAATTGGAAAAAATACAAAAATTCGTATCTTAATATTCGTTTAAAATTGAATTTTTTTTTTATTCATTAGCAAAATGGCGGATGAAGAAGATCCTTGGGGGTTCGATGGTGGCGATGATGCTGGTGATGCGAAAACTTCACAAGCTGCTTCCGTTGATGCTGCACCATCAAAAGCGGAGAGCGTCAAGTCTGAGCAAATATCCGGAACACCTCAGGCAGCGGATGCTGCTGTGGATCCGGATCAAGAAAATATTGCCGAGGCTGATGTTGAAATTAAGGCACCCCCACCACCGCCCGAAGATGATGGGTACAGGAAACCAGTCCAGCTATATCGTCATTGGGTCAGGTAAGCCCATAACTGTAAATCTATCTCTTGATAGGGACAAAATTCTTGTTCAAAGGACCGATAATTAAATTATTTATTTCGTAATGTATTTTTAATTGTAAATTTCGATATTTACAGGCCAAAGTTTCTGCAGTACAAATACATGTACAATTACAGAACCAATTATTATGATGATGTAATTGATTATCTTGACAAAAAGCAGGTTGGAGTTACTCGGGATATCCCCAGACCGCAAACTTGGGCAGAGCGTGTGCTTCGGACACGAAATATCAAGTATGAAAAATATAAAATAATATCATTATATAATATTCAATAACCGTTTTTTACAGTGGAGCCGATATTGACGCTTTTGTGCCATTAAAGCGGGATAAGCAATTAATTCAAACATTGGCTGCATCAATTCGAACTTATAATTACCATACTAAAGCATATATTAATCAGAAATATGCAAGTGTTCTTTAAATTGATTATATAACTGCCAACATTGATTGAGAACTGAAAAGTTATGTTTGATTATTTATCATAGGATGTGGACATAGGAATTTTGTATATACGTATGTACATATAAATATATTAATTACATTCACAATTTGATAGCCCAAAATTGTATTTGAAAACATATATCATCGTTATCATCGTTAATTATCAATTTCAATATTTCAATTCAAGCTATTATTTAATAAACACTAAGACGACACTGTTAATAGACTAAGAATTTTTTAAGTTATCGGTGTTTTTTTTGTTATGCTTCTTTTCCTTTTCCAACTCAACACTCAACACGACCAACAATAATTAAGTAAGTGATAATTTTACAAACAACAAGATCTAAAAGTACAAATTACCATTGAGCAATATATAATAACTGTGCAATAAATTACATAAATAAATCTTATAATACAAGCTACAATAGCTTTTGTAAATTTCTTATGTAGTGGGTCTCAACTTGAGTTGTGTGGGTGACAATTAGTTGGTCAGTGGTGTGTTATTGACTACCCGATACCCTGTACTTAGCTGAGTTATTCATCATTTGATTTGGGTATGTTATGAATGAAAAATCAGGCAAATGTCACATTTTGAGTGGCCATAGGGTATATTTTTTAATAAAAGTAATTGGAGATCGTATGTCATAGTCAATTTAAAGCGAGTACTCGTATTGTGACCTTATTAGGCTTTTATTCATAAGGCACTTATTCCTCAGATTTATTCACTCTAATTTTAGCTGTCCCCTCGCATGGATGCTCATAGTTTTCTATCAAATTCAAGCGGCTCGTAACGTCATGAACTGTATCCTTACTAGCTCTCTCAAGTTTTGGCTGTTAATACTTATTATTCAGTGGTCAATTGAAGTAGACACAAAAACCGCTTGGTAAATATTATAATTAATAATTATTAAAATTATTTTATAATAATTAAAACTAAGTTTCCCGTTTTAAAGCACTACCAATGATTTACACGCTCTGATTCTCGCTCGTGGTGGCAGCAAAGGAATTAAAAACAAGAACTTAGCTAAAATTGATGGTTTGTCTCTCATATCCCGTGCTATTCTGACAATTAGAAATTCTAGTTGCTTTGAACACATCTGGGTCTCTACAGATGACAAACAAATTGCACTCGAAGCTACGAAATGTGAGTAAAAACATGGAATACTTACATATAATAATATTTGCTTGTTTTTTTTATTACCCTTTTATTTTATTAACTTCTTTCAGATGGGGCTCTTGTGCATAACCGAGCTGCGAAATATGCAATGGATAAATCATCATCCATTGAAGCCGTTCAGGAATTTCTAGGAGTCCATCAAGCAATACACAATTTTTCCTTATTTCAATGCACTTCGGTTTTTTTAAAAGAAAAATATATTGAGGAAGCGGTAAACAAATTTCAGTCGCATGACTGTGTTTTTGCTGTAAAAAGGCAAGTTAAACAGTAAAAATTTAAAAAAAAACAAAGTATTTAATTGCATTATTTTCAGAACCCATTACTTGCGATGGAAAATGGTGAATGACAAAGTATTTCCCGTTGATTTTAATGCAGAAGCCAGACCCAGACGGCAAGACTGGGCTGGAGATTTGGTGGAAGCAGGAATGTTTTATTTTTCAAAAAGAATTCTGGCCATGAGAGGAATATTTCAAAATGAAATGTGAGTGGTAAAAAACAAGTAACGATCAACTTTTAATGTATTGATTTAAAAACTAGGTGTTCTATTGTTGAAATTGCACCAGAAGATGGCATGGAAATTGATTCCCCTAGAGATTTAACCATAGCACGATGTATTATAGCTGGTTGTTAATTGGAAATCAACACATTAAGCGCATAACGGTCGTATTTGAACGGCAAGACGGGATGGGAAATATATCGATCGATATGAAAAGTCGACTGATATGTTGCCCATATGAACTACTTGTGCTTTAGTTATCGATAAGGAATCAATATTATCGATAAGTCAATGCTTTGAATAAGGAACTCTCATACATAGTTACATACAGTTACGTTTGACAGACAGCGAATTTGAAATTAGCTGATTATGTTTATACTAATGACAATGTATAAATTAGCAATTGATGAAAATAAAAGTAAATAATGATTGCTTAATAAAAGCATCAAAGTGCTTATTTTATAACAGTATTCATAAATATCACAAGGTAAACAAAGGCATAGGTATTCATAATTGCAATCATCATATAAAAGCTGCTGAAAATGCTGAGCCAGTAGCTATTCTTATATTTATTCTCAAAGTGCAAAGATCTAGAGCTTAACAATGATTCTTAATATGTTTTTATTTTACTTGTTTATTGAAACTGCATACCCAGAAGGTAATATTGAAAAAATAAAAATAAATGAAATAAATTAATCTATTTCTTCAAAGGACACAATTCGCACATAAGCCAAATGTCTGGTGTCCCAAACGACTTTATTGAGACCGCAGAACCATTTACGAAAATTGGTTTAAAGTATTATATGATCGAGAGTCAAACGCCCACTAATTGGTTTGCAGCTGCAATGAAATGTCGCGAAATGGGCGGCAACCTGGCAAATGTGCAGAGCAGTGAGGACTTACAAGCCTTAAGTAAACATCTAGACAAGTCCAAACGTTATTGGTTGGACTTGACTGATCTCGCACAAGAATCCCAATTTCGTTCGTTAACTACCGGAAAACTGAAGGACACATATCCGCTATGGAACACTGGTGAACCCAATAATAGAGCAAATCTGGAACATTGTGTTCATCTGTTTCACAATGGTAACAATTATGTTATCAACGACTACGAGTGTGATGGAAAATATCTATATATCTGCGAATCCAACTATCCCAGGACGTTAACGTTTGTTATATGGTAAATTCAAGAATAATACAAAAATTATAATAAATATATTATTATATAAAGCATTAGGTTAATGTGACTCAACATCATATAATACAGAAAGCTGAGTAACGCTTTTATTAGGGAATTAGTTATAGAGTTGCGGTTGGACTCAAAAATTTAATTATTATATTTAATAAATATTTAAAAAAATTTATTAAAAAAAAATTAAATAAAATAAAGTTTTGTAATAAATGTCTTTGACGTAATTAAATATTGAATAAATAAATTAAAACAATTTTATTATTTGTAATAAATTGTTTACTATTTTTTAAATTTAATAAAGTTAAAAATACTTTTTTAATAGAAAAAAAGAATAAAAGTGAACTAATGATTTCAACTAATATTTATGAAGAATCCCTATATGAATTAAAAATGTATTAAATTAATTAGTTCATCAGGAAAGTTGACAGCCCTGATTTTGTGTATAAAAGTCGGTAATTCTAGATGAAACTCAGTATTTATTATGCCACTGCACCCAAGATTGTTGTGTTTAATTCATTTGAAATGGTTTCAAAAATACTACGCCTAGTTTTTTACAGTTTCTATTATCTGACTATGATTCAGGGCTCTTTAGTTGCCCGTGCAAAAGGTAATGCTTAACAAATGCTTAAAATTGTACTTTAACTAAACCCATTTAATATAGAGCCACCTACCAAATTGGAATTCAGTCAGTCGTATGGAATCGCAGATGATTTTCATGCGGAGACACGACCATTTAAGAAAATCCTCGAGAAATATTACTATATTGAGAATGAAGGCAAACTAAATTGGTTTGCAGCCATGCATAAATGCCGCGAATTGGGAGGAGACTTGGTTAATTTTGAAAACGACAAGGAATTGGATGCGGTGCTAAGCGAATTGAACAAAACCAAATGCTATTGGATTGACTTAACTGATCTGGCCGTGAAACACAAGTTCCGTTCAATAACTACTGGACATCCTTTGAGCTTCGTGAGATGGGGCAGAGTAGAGCCCAATAACTTGGGCGGCAATGAACACTGCGTTCAGCTGGTCGCCTACGATCGGAAAATCTTCATCATGAATGACAACAAGTGCCGTCATCAGTGTTTCTTTATTTGTGAAACCAAGTTGCCCCTTCAGGCAAACATTGTGGTTTGGTGAGAGCTAAAAGTACTCGTATATTTACTAAATTCCATACTATGTATATCTATACACACCTCTTCCGCTTAATATTTACGGAATATGAAACAAAGATTTTTTAGTGTTAAATTTATTGAATTAAATAAAATTAATTTTCAAATTGAATTGAAATGCCAAAAATAATTATAAATGTATTTGTAAATATATAAAGAAAAAACAAAAATTAATAGTTTTGTTGTAAATAAAAAAAATGAGGTCTCTGACATTTAAAAAAAAAACACTGAAATTTTGAGCGATTACTTTTGAAAGCTTCTTCAAAATCTCTAACGATTTGTGGAACACAGTTGTAAATAAATATAAATTTCAGCTGTATACAAATTTAGGAGCTCAAAAGCCAAAAAAAAACACTGCAAGTTTATTATTTAATATTTTTGTTGTTGATTTTAATGATTTATTAAGCTTATACACATATCGCACGCCAGTTTAAACATCATTTGACAAGCGTGCACTTGGTATCCTTTTCTTGATTTAGCTTAAACGAATTTGGCTTTTGAACAAACAAAACGATCAATAATTATTTAAGCTAATTTTGTTGTGTATGCGGTAAACGCGTTATATACATAAAGTTATATATATATAAGTATATTTAGCTATGGTTGGTTGACATTAAATCGAATACAATTTCAATTTGATAGTCTTGAAACAAATATGATTTCATTTGTAAATGAGCTGTGCAAAATTATTGTGGCTTTCGAAGTACGTACATTGGACATTATTTATAATAAAAATATATAGATATATCTATAATATAAGTGTATACATACATATTTAAAATTAAGCAAGCAAACTGTTAACGTGATACCATTATACCAAAGCAGTCAGCAGCACATTTGAGTTGGCATTAAATTGGCATTGTTTTTAAAATAGTTCAATGAATTTTAAGTTTAAGTTTTGCTTCTTCAATATGCCGCTATATTTAAGAATCTCGTTTGCTTAACAGGAACCAAGTGTAAATATTTATCATTCTCTTTTAAACGCTATAATAAATTTGGCAAATCCAATTGTTTATCAATTTAATAACAATTCCTTGTTTTTTTTTTGTAAAAAATTTTGTTTTGATTTGGAATTTAGTTTTCTAATCAGCAATTTTTGTTATTAATTGTAAAAAACGCACATTATTATAATGTATTAGTTGTTTTGTTTTTTTTGTTTGTTCATGGTTTATGCATAAATTATTAACAAATCACAGTAAAAAGCAACAATGCTAAAAATGTCCGTTCCGCATGTTACGATGAATACGAGCATGAATATGTTGAATATTTTATGAATATTATTTATTACATACTAATTCGATTTGTATGGCTTGAGTTTACTCGTATTAGCTGCGATTAATATGTAACTGTAGCTTAATTAAAATTTTAAAGAAAACAATAAACAATAGAAACAAATGAATATAACAGAATTGTTTACGATTTGATTAAACATCTAAAATTCAGCAACATAAAACAATTGGAATGTTTCGATTCAAAGTAGTTGCCAATCAATAAAGATAACACTTAAAGTTAATACTTAGAAATGCATAGAAATTAAAAAAAATAGAGTAATAATTATAATAACAATAGTTGCGTATAAAGATTGGATAACAAAAAGCTCTCAGTTACATAGTGCATCAACAACTATCCATAAACTTTAGTTTTTTATGTATAAAAATGATGTATACAATGAACCACAATGGAAAAGGGGCACTTGGGTAATGCGGGAATACAATGAGCAAACGTATTAATGTGTTGTGTGTAAATGTCTTGGAACACTATAAAAAGCGTTTATGCGTGACATGTACGTGATCTCATAAACAGTGAAAAGATGACATCAAACAGTTACGAGTTACATTCAGTTCACACGTGACCAATATTAGCATTCCGTTCTTCCTTAAAAAACTAAAAAACTTAAATTTCATGGCATTGTTTGAAAACAATGTGACGTGTAAACGCTGCTTTGCAGTCCAGTAAAGTTTACACGTAACAGAAATCGAACAAACTAACAAAATATGTATTACATTTGTTATTTAGTATGAAGAATGCATAAATAGTACATAATATCTGGTACACGTGTAGAACTTCCTGCATTACAATTACAATTATTGATAGTAGTTACGAGTTTACACTTAATCGTTACAAATATATACCTGGAGGGGGATTAGTTATATACACATTTAGATGGTAGGCATTAAAAGTAGCGCTCAAAAAATATACACACAGTTATACATACAATCACACGGGCACACAGGAATACAAATACACAATTAGAGATTTTACAGAATACAGATTATGAGGAATAGGAATACATCAATATTTGGGAATATATATCTTCAGTTTAATCATCATTTAGCTGCCGATGGCGATGCAACAATCAGCTGCCTGCCTCGAAACGTGGCTTCGCCGCGTTCGCCTCCGAATTGCTGGCATTATTCCCCAATTCCTGTAGCTCAATCTCGCTAAGCAGCGCCCAGTTCTCACTATCGCTGTGCACGTGCAGGCGCAGCTCCTTGATGGCACCAATCTTTGGATCGAGCAGGCCCTCAGCCACGCCCAGGCTATCAAAACCGCCCACCACAAGATATCCATCCGTCGTGGTATTGTATGTACTCCAAACGGATGAATTTTCACTGAGACTATCGGCGGGTAACAGCTCCACGGTCGTGTTGTAGAAACGATCCGACGGGTGCTCAGAGTTGCCGCTGCGAAACAAATAGCGACGCAGCAGCGTTGGCTGCTCAAAGATGAACTGCACCAAGTCGCCGGGCTGTGGGAGAAGACCCCAGAAATAGGATTCGCCACGGTACGCGCGCTTCAGCACAAAGTTTTTATAAGGCGCGATATTCGATTTAACCGTAGCCGGAGGATTGTGCGTGTGTGCATAAAATGTGGGCACTTTGCTGCCAAACTGTTTGTCCTTTAGCTTTTGTACTTTGCCCTTCAACGAGGAGCTGGTGCCAATGTGCTGGAACAGGGATTTGCGAAAGTGCTGCCAGTATTTGGCCTTCTCCTGATTGCAATGCTTTTGATCCTTGTCCGTTCGACACACTTTCGATTCAATAAAGTACGTGAGCAGCCAGTCGACGGGCTTATCATTGTAGAACATTTGAAAGTAGGTTATCAAATAGGGTAGCTCAGCACTTTTAAACATTTTGCCAATGAAGCCAAGCTGACAAAAGTCCAAGACAAACCAGGCCGGCTGGTCTGGCTTGGTTAAAGCACTTTTGATCAATGCAAACTTCTTCATGGTGGTGATAAACTGTCGCTTCGTCAATATATCATCCTCCAGCTGCACGTAGAAGGTGCCCTTGGAATGGGCATAGGCCATAAGGTAGGCAAAATCCAGATTTTGCTTGCTACGCCATTTCACACGCTCCAAGGGATCGTTAAGGGTGATGCGCAGTCGCTCAAAGTTTGGATAATAACTGGGAGCTGGCGCAATAATGTCTATAAGTCCATTCTCCACATGCGGCTCAAAACTAGTCTCAATTTGCTTTGCTATCAGCTGCACAGCTTCCAAGTCCGTTTCGCCAATATAGACAATGATGAGCGTCTCGTTTTGCTCCTCCTCGTTCATGTTCTCAATGAGATTGTGCAGGGTGCCAAGCAGATAGGATTGCTTTTCGCGTCGTACTGTTGGAATACCCAGTACAATACTCACATCGCTTCGTCCTTTGCTCTGTAGATACGCGGGACGCAGGGAGCCCGCGTCGTCGAGCAGATGAGGCAGGAAATGATAGGCATTTGGTAGCCGTATATTCTGCACTGGTACAAAGCCACGTGTCGCTCCAGATCCGCCAGCTTTCGACACATGAGATGCATTGCGCAGCAACTGACGGGCCTCTGGACTCAGGGCATCCAGGAAATTAGCCACAGACTGTGGCGGTGGACTAACATTGGTCAGATTGCTGCCATTGTTATACTGCAGCTGACCCAAGTACTGTGAGAGCAGGGACACATCCTCCTGGCGTGCACGATACATGGATTCGAGGTACTGCAGCCGCATATGACACTCGGCCAGGCGTTGCGTCAGGGACTGTTCGGTGGATAGTTCTGGACCCAAGACCATCAATATCACAATGCAGGGCGCCAGTATGAGCACCGTGGCGATTAACATGCAATTCCTTTGACGTATTTTAAACATATTGTTGTCTGATTCGTTGCTTGGCCTTCAATCTATTCGATTGCAATTAAACTGAAAGAGAAAAACGTTTCTTAGTTGTCCATTACAATATTAAACAAGATAAGAGTACAACATACCAATTTAAATCATTGCCACTTAACGATATTGTTCGATGTGGTGCCGAAACAAATTTTGATTTGTTTACGCGTCAACCAACTCCAACTTTAATAGGCTCTGTAATTAAAAAAGCATTTGCAAGTTAGTATAAGACAGTTTTGTTGATAGAAAAATATGTAGTTAATCAACGCTGAGAAATGTTAATTATTATAGAAAAATTGTCTATTAACAATACGATAATAAATTATTATCATATTTATAGAGAACTAAAATAAATATTATATAAATCAATTAGTTTCTAACAATATAATATTATATTATAGACTTGGTCGGGAAATGAGAACTATTAAAGACCATATTATTTTAATTTCAGTACGTATTAAAAAACGATAATTATTATAGAAAAAGACGAGCTAAACTCATAACAATAGAATATACAAATAATAGAGCTGTTTCAGCATAAAGTCATTACAGAGACTCATTAATACTCATTAATTAATTACTCTATTATATAACAAACACATTATATAAACACTGTTTCAATTAAAACTGCAATACAATTGACTGCACTAGCTTCTAAATATAACAATAACACATCATCTCAGTTTGTTGATAGGTTCTTCTATTTAAATCAGCTTCATTTCCGTTTACCAGTGTTAATTTCGTTGCTCGACTTCGTTGTGCAATTCGTCGTCACATCGCCGCTTAGCTGAACTGATGGCTGTCGTCTCCACAATCCACATTATTACGGCACGTTTTAGTGACTAATATAAGTGGGTTGCCCACCCATTTTGGACAGTTTTCAGGCTGGGAGGGACGGGGGCGATTTAGCAAGTATGGCAGTGGCAATCGTTGTTTTTGTTGGTTTACCCTCAGCCGTGAACGTTGTTGCTATTAACGTCTTTTGTGAGGCAGCTGTCGCTATTCTCGCCACATGACCTGCAAGCAACAATAGTTGTATTATATATTGTCACATATATATGTGTGTACATAAGAATGTGCGAAAATATAAAATAGAAATCTATTTACATGGCCAAGCGCCAAATGCTTGCAATTTGTTCCTCTTCTCGTTGTTGTAGCTGTTGCAATTGTTGTTATTGTAGAATTGTTTGTTCTATCGTCGGTGGGGTTTTGCGAGTGCTAAAAGAAAAAACAGACAAACAAAACAGAAACGTGTAAATTAATGAGCTAATTCACCTTAATGGGCTCAGCCCCGTTTTGTTTATACTAACTCTCATTTTACCTTACATATTTGTTTAGTAATTATACACACATGTTTAATTTATGCGCACAGACTTTCAGGGTGACTACTCGCTGAGTACTTTATGAGTGTATTCAGATCACAGGTAAATTAAAGTCAAAGATCAAAAAGATTTCATACATACAATAGACATTAAGTTGGATTTAAGATTTATACCTAAAAATATGGATTTGAAAAGCTAAGAATCTGGCTGTTACCTGGTTTTATTACAACTCAGTTTAAACCAGACTCAAAACTGACTTAAAACAGATTTAAAGCTGGCCCAAAACTGAAAGCCAGTTTATATATATAAAAGGAATATTACTTTTCATACTTGCTAGCGCGATATTTATATATTACAGACAATATCACTTTATCGCTTGGCTAAGTGTGAACATTAACGGTTGAAATGCATATTTGAGAAATAAACAACAACAAAAAGTGGAAGAGAGACGACGCCGAGCAAACATAAATAAATAAACAACATTAGCAAAAGCGCCCAGTACCACACACACACACATATATATATATATAAACACTGACACACGCAATATTATACTTTCTGCCCGCTCTCCTCTGTATACCGCTACTGTTCATACTCACTGTACGTAATATTCAGTTAATTGCAGAAGCGGCTTCACAAATAAACGCACAATCAGTGCGCAATTTACGCAACTTAAGTTGAACGACACACCAATTGCGTTAATAGGAACTGATTAAGTGAGAAAACAATACGCTAGTTTCCAATTTGTGTTGTATGTTTTGGGTGGTGTCTTCGTCATTTGCTACTTTTTTTTGCCATACGCTTTGCAAATTTGCATATACTCATTGAACAGTTACATTTTCGTTACGGTTGGTCAGTTTGTTATGTAAATGCACTTGCCAATTATTGCAACACTCGCGATATTTTATGCATTAGTTGGGAAAAGTTAATAAACTTTTCCGTGAGCAACAATAAATAGTGTTTGTTGGGTTGCTCATAAGTGAGTGAACAAAAAAGAGTTGCTCACTGAAGTGAGCAAGTGAACATGTTCCTTCCGCAACGGTTACCCACCACTGGCACATTAACAACAATAAGCAACACTATCGATAATTGCGAAACATAAATACGCCACCTATGGTTTTGTTTTAGAAGTAGGTGACTAGCTGACCATTTTTATGGGTGCTGGGTGCTTGTCACCCGATAATTAGTTCTAATCAAAAAATTCGCAAAATTCACAAATTAGGGGAAAAAAAAATTCCACAAAGTTCCTTTTTAAAATTGGCAATATCATTATTAAACTTTACAAGAAAGTTTTTAAATAAAGAAGATATTGAATACAATCACCGAATACCAATGTTCAATATGTATACACAGTTGAACTTCCTTAACTCGAATTTCTCTTTAACTCGGGTTAAATGAGTGGCAGTAAAATTTATAATCTTAAGAAAAACAACTCTATAAGTCGAATATCTCCATAACTCGAACCTTTTCTTTGGATAATGGTGATTCGAGTTAGGGAAGTTCGACTGTATATATTCTAATTGGATTTCCCTACGAAATTTTAAATTGACCAAATGCGAAATGAACGATTTAGTTCATGATTGACTGAATATGTTCATTCGTTCATTAAGTTGACATTTGAACTTTTTCAGAACGAAACGACACAATTCTAGAAAATGATATATTTAACCCTATTAAATGGCACAGGCTATGTTTTCAATGCAGATGGTAAGCAGCTAATCACAATATAATCAAATAATCACAATATAGTCAAATTCATTTCCCTAGACTACATGGAACTGCGCACAAAACATAGAATCATGGGTGCTCCCGTGGGCACGGCCAACAGCAAGGGCTGGAGCTCTAGTGAAGCCGGTAAGCGTGTGCTTTTAACCAAATTGGTTATTATAAATAATAATTTGTGAATTGTGTTTATCTTGCAGCTCTGCCAGTGGAGTTGACTAAATGGGAAACGCAGTGGCTTATTGAGTTGGGAATTGCTGTTTTAGTCAGCAAAGCAGAAGCTTTGACTGCGCCACCAACATCCGAAATGTTGCAGGTTTATAAAACGGAATTTGAGGCGGGTTTATCGGCACAGGCAGATGCTTTAAAGAAGGAAAAAATGCGAGAAACTGAACGCCATGTGGATAAAATCTTAATTGGCAAACGCAACAAGTTGTTGAAGCAAGGAAAAAAAGTTGAGGGTGAGAGCCAATTTACAGGGTATTTAGAGTGCTTACCGTTTATAGAAAATTTCTTTTATAACAGCTGTTGCCCTAACAACTGACGATGTGCTCCAAGAGATTGCCAATAGTTTCGTATTTGAACGACAGAATGCCCTCGTGGAATTGCCCTGTTCTCATATGATAAATCACTGTACGAATATCTTAACTCATTAACCTTTTGTTTTTGTATTAACTTTATTTGTTTGTTTTTTTTTTTGCAGTCGCTGAGATCTGTACTGACTCCGTTTATGACAGCAAATCGCTTAAGTATCGCGTCTTTCGGGATTTGTGGCGACGTGGGAAGTTCGTCACTTCTGGCGAAGCTTTTGGCGCTGACTTTCTGATTTACCCCGGCGATCCAATGCTCTATCATGCCTCGCATATTGTTATAATTTTAAATTCACCTACTATACGTCCTCTGGAATTGATCTGCAAGGTGCGTCTATCGGTAACCGTCAATAAGGACTGTGTTTTCGCCTATGAGGAAAGCGATGGCAACACGATTGTGTATCAAACGGTTGAATGGCGCAAATAATTTCAGGTGAGCGCACACCTTTAAAATGGTATTTGAATTTATTGAAAGGTTACTTTTAACCAAATTTAATATAGTGAAAAGAGAAAAATTTATTAATTATATCCCTTTTTATTCAAAAATTCTAGTTCTATTTCTCTGTAAAATTGTACAACATCATTATAATTTGTTTGATGTTTTCGTTGAATATATATTGTTCTAATCTAAAGTTTTTATCAGGTCAATAGGTTGAATCATATAACCTGTTCTGATTACAGAATCAACTTTTGTATTCCATATAAAAATAATTTAATAATTATTATATATTTTAAGAAGTAGCAAAGTTACAATAGCATTTTGAAAGATTCGTTTATTTACAGTTTATCAAATCACAAACTCGCAAAGCGTATCTATTATTTCAAACAGGGTATTTCATCTTTCATACGCTTACATTTGTTTTCAAAGCAATTGTTACAAGCTAGTCCGACTGCCCAGTCCCTGTCTGTGCAGAGAGGTGATCTCTTGTATTTGTTCCAATTTCAGAAGATTTCGTGTTGTGGAAATTGGATACAACAACAAAAAGCATTGTATGACTTCGGACTCTTGTGTCTCTCTGTTTCTTCATGTATGTGTGTGGGTGAGTGCGCGCACTCACGCAGACATTCATACAATGCTATTGTGGGAAAGCAAAATAATACATATAAATGAAACTCTTGGACAGTGTTTGGTCCGCTTTTCGAAATTTCTTGGAGTACACGCGACCGGCGCTATCCTCTCCTCTCAACAGTGTCAAACCTCTCCGTTTTGTATCTCAGCAGCAGCAGCAGGAGAGGGAAACTGCTGTCGCCACTCGACGGCAGTCACAGGTTAAAATTTGTATGTAAAAATGAGTTTATTATTGCGACGACATTCAAAACGTTGAGATGTTTTGTTCCGTCTCCGACTCGGAGAAAAGTTTGATAAAGCGATTTAATTAGTGAATATTGGCTGCAAAATGAGGTTATAATTCGATTAGCCCCCAAATCACTGAACAAATTCAAATGTGTAAGCAAGCAAACTTAAAATACAAGTGTATATAAATACATATGTACTTATGCTTATATATGTACATATTGTATATGTATTTGTTTGCATATTCGTTTTGAACAAATTTTTAGCATGTTTCGTGTACTGCGTTTCAAGCATTTCGCTTTTTTTTTTAAATAGACTTCGACAAAACAGAAACAAAAACGATAATAAGGTTGCTAGCGCAAAGAGGTGTGACAGAGGGGAGTTGGCCGCGAGGCCAGGCAATGTCGTGCTGTGCCGTTCGAATTTCATCGAGTCAGCCAACCGCACCGTGGTTCCTAATTCATTGGATTACCGCCATATCCATACATGACCATTTTGTTTCAGTTCTTGTTCATTGCGATCTACTGTGCGCTGCGCTCACACTAGTCAGATTGCCGCTACCCCATGATTCTCTCCACCACCTCAGACCACCCCAATGTCTCTTACTCAGCATTGCCAGCCCTAAAATACGCTCACTGCCTTACTGCTGATTGGACTTTTAAAGCAGCATTAACATTTTCTCGTGTCCAGCATCAAAATCAAAACAGAGAAAATTGTAATCTTGCTTTGTTTATTTTTTTCGGCTCTACTCACACGCCGCTCACTTGGTTTATTACTTCTCAGAGTATTTGGTCGCGCCATGGATAGAACTCTCCCTGGCATTATTACTCTCCCCGCCAGCAGCGAGTCCAAAACAGCACGATGTTTCAGTCTCTGCTCTTAAGCGGGACTTGATCTGCATAAATAAATGGTCGGAGCGGTCTCTGGGATGCATGTCAAAAGTAACAGGTGATTGCCTGAACTTGCTCGAAGAGCACACCGAATATACTGCGGGTGGAGAATTCGAAAGAGAGAACCGGCTTTTGGCAGGATCTGTTGATAGGAATATTTAAGCTGGCGAAATAACTTAATATTACTGAAACCACTGATACAGAAGTTGACACTTCATAGTTTAATTTGTAATACTTAATATTTTATTAAAAATTTCTAAAATCGTTTTTAATATTTAAATTTTAACTATTTATTAAATTTTTTTTTATTTCTTATATATTTTATTTTGCCAATGTCGAGAAAAATACTCTTGCTTGCATTGGCGTTTCACTTAAATTTATTTGCGTCTGGTAACGCTGTTAGTCAACTGTACTTTCAAGAGCGCGCACTGCCAGCCATCTCTCTCACTCTCATGCGCTCACCGCAGCAACAGTGTCACCCACACTCACACGTATACGTTCATGTATAAGCGCACACACAGGCAAACCTGAAACCACCACCAAAAAGTGGTTCTGCGCGCATGATCAGAAATTTTCTCCGTATAGAGACTAAAACTCGTCATACGACGCGACCGTCGCGCCGCGCTGGCAGAACGTAATTCGATCGAATACTCAGAGCTCAGTTCGAGTTATTCAACGTTGGCGAGCAGCAGCAAAAAGAAAACCAAGAGCCAGAGCTACCAGCCGTGAGCGGCCGCCAAGAAGGGAAAGCAAACCGAACCGAGTATAAAATAGCAGCCAGCAGATTTTTCTTTGCGCTCCGGTGAGAAGATAATTTCAACATGCATAAAATTGTTCGCTCCGGGAGCGACAGCGTGTAAACAAACAAAATAACACAATAGTGAATGAAATTCTAGTTATAAAACAAATGCAAAGGCAAAAACTAAATGCGTGGCGTTAACTGTACAAATGTAAAAAAAAAGCAGACTGAAAAAGAAAGAAAAAAAGTGGAAAAACCCGAACAAAATATGCATATTGTTATATCTATGTGTGATTGTGTGTGTATGTTGGCGCGCTATTTTTATTTTAAATTCAAAGAACAGAAAATTTTTTGGTGCCAGTTGCTTAGTCGTGTTTTTTCCAAGTCTAAAGTCATGCATTTCCATACGTTCGTCAATCGGTCTGTGTGGGGGGCGGGCGGGCGGACGGCCCACATTTCATATACGAGCTGTAAAACTTGCTCTCTTGTTGTCTCGCTCTCGCGCGCTCCCAGCACAAAGTTGCCCACTGTTTTGGAGCGGGAGTGAGGGGCGCGCATGTCAGCGCTCCCCCTGTCTTCTCACACTCACACATACATGAACAAAAACTTTTTCTCGCGAGAGAGCGAGAGCACATGAGTTGTGGGTTATTTGTCTGCCATCTGCTTATGCTCTTTACTCTTTTTTCAGGGGGGCTACGATAAGAAGCAGCGCGCTATTCAGTCGTCGTGAAAGCTCGTGAACGTGGAGCCGTAGTGGAGCAGTAGCAGCATTTTTAGCTGCCATTTATTAAAAATTTCTTGTTGATACGTTGCAAGAATAACAGCCTCGTCGTGTTGGCTACAAACAGCAATCAATACAATTACAACGCTGGAGAACAACTGTTGGATTTGGACACGACAGCTCTAATGTCGTTGCCAATGAATTCGCTGTACTCGCTCACCTGGGGCGACTATGGCACGTCTCTGGTATCGGCTATACAATTGTTGCGCTGCCATGGCGACCTCGTCGATTGTACGCTGGCAGCCGGTGGACGCAGTTTTCCGGCCCACAAAATAGTGTTATGTGCCGCCTCTCCATTTCTGCTGGATTTGCTAAAGGTGAGTACGCGGCGAGAGCTTTTATTCTTTCCCCCCACATCCACATACATAACCTCAACAGTATTTTATTTAATGGCATGTGTGCTATGTGCGCGTACAGTTTGTAAACAGAGAAACCAACGTCGTTGTCCGCCTTGCCAAATAGGTTATTATATGTGTGTGTATTTGTGTTGTGCGAGTGTGTGCGCGCTTGTGGAGCAGCTTTGGCTCCCGAGTGCACGTCTCCAACTCAATGTAATGTGCATGTGAGCATTGCGTGCTCTGCGTCTGTCTGTGTGTGTGAGTTGAAGACGTGTGCACTCGCGCTCTATTCCTGGGTTGGATACATTTGACGCTCTGTTTTATGCTCAGCAGTAGCAGCAATGTTAACCATCGCTATCTCTCCAACTTTCTGTCGATTTAGTGGGCTAGAGATTTTTGTGTAAGTTTTCAATTGTCAATTGAGTTGAATGAGTTGCGCACTCTGGGCGCTGTCGCTGACGCTGGCACTGTTTTAACCCCATCTATCCCCCTCGTTGCCCTTAGCCACACACTGCTTATCAACTTGTTTTTATTAAAAAAAAAAAAAACGTATAAGCTTTTATGAGTGCTAAAAAGAGAGAAAGAGAGGGAGAGCGAATGAGCGCAACGGTCTGTCATATAAGCAGAGTGGAGGAGGGAGGGAACCAAAAGTTGCGCCAACTTTCAGTTCGAATGTGTTAGAGCGAGCGCAAACGAGAGCGCCAAGTGACGGGGCTGCCTGACTGCCTCTTACTTGCTACTCTTGTTGTTGCTGTAGTTGTTGTTGGGTGCACACGAGCGCGACCTCTTTTTACTTATGTATGTGAGCAAATGTGTGTATCGGTGAATGTACAGTTGATATTGGCTATGGGGCATGTTAAAAAGGGGAGCAGCCTAACAAAAGTTTTGATAAAAGTGACGATTTTAATATGTACATATTCCCAGAAACAAATTGCATTCTAGATAAAATACTCACATGCACATATTTACCATCGAATTTCTATTTATAAGTGTTTTTTTATAAATAAGTTCAACTGTGTTGTGTGCGTGTCTGTCATAAACAAGTTCTACTGTTCAATGTACAGAACTCATATCAAAATGATGTACATACCGACATACTGTGCACATATACATATATAATATTTTCTGTATGTACTTTGCTTTTAGGTTTGGTTCTTTTTCTTATATTTCTTTTACAACATTGGATATTATAATTTTCATGTACACTACTGTACTTATTTGAGTGCTCTGTTTCTTTTCAATGTTGATGATTTGTTTTAAAATTTGAAATTTGCAATATTTACTGTTGATCAGCGCCAATCAGATATTCACTGTTGTTTGTTGTCCACATGTCAAATCGGACCAAAACAGAGCGCAGAGCAGAGGAGAGCGTAGAACACCTGACGCTGGCATCTGACTGGCATCGGCTTTATACTTATGCTCGCTCCCCGTTCAAAAAGTAAACAGAGCGTAATTTTTAAAACGTCGCTCAGAGTCGATTCTGTCGGTGGGAAATGTCAAAAATTGGTTTTATGTGTGAACTCTGCAAGAGTCGCAGTCTCTGTCGCCATAATAAGTGTACATGCGAGTATAGTGATCTCGTTACACTCACATACACACGCTAAACACGTAAACAATGCTCTTTGTTGCTCCCGCTCCCTCACCAAATGCAACCAGCGAAAAGCAACCACTCTGAAAAAAATCGATGAGCGTCAGCAATGGCTACAGCGACGCGACGTCAGCAGCGAGAAACAGCAGTGAGCAGGAAGGCAGGCAGGCAGACAGACAATCTAAAGGGAGTGTAGAGTTCAAAGAGCGTGCGGTACGAGGCCTTGCTGCTGGTTTGAGTGCGACGGAGCGCTGGATGACATTTAAAGAGATTGGGTGAGAGGCGCAGGCAGAGAAAACTAACAGTGATGGTGGGAGGGGGTAAAGAGAGGGACGAGCTGTCGCTCACCGCTCACTTTAAGCGCGCCTCTGTCAGAAAGATTTCTACTTGCCTGCTAATTAAATGTTCTGTGGCCATGGGAGCGAGTACGAGTGCGAGTATGACTGCCTGCGAGCGGGTGCTCTTTCTTGAGCAGCGCAGCGGTCATGGGCTCTGTCGGCAATCAGCATCTCCAATCCTGCTGCAGAATGCAGAGCGCGCATAACTCAAAGCCGGTTTATTCGTTCGGATGAGAGTATGCGTCTGTCTCTGTGTGCGAGCGTGCGTGTGCTAAATGTCTGTGTGTGTGTGAGTGTAAGTTTTGTCGTCGACTGACTGTGTTGTTTGTCCGTTTGTTTCGGTGGTCTCACATGATGGCCAATTCTTTTGTCTCTGTTTTGAACTGCCGCACGCAGCAGCAGCAACACTGATTGAGCGCGCTCTTCGTCAGCCGGCAAATGTTTTTGGAGCGCCAAGCAACACGGTACGAATATGTTCATACTCAACTAGGGAAATTGTAAGTCGCCCAGCCGCAACAACAGAGTTTACCTATCTTATGGGTTCCTTATGATTTATGGGCGTCTTGCATTTTGAAGAACAGCAATTGAAATTTCGAGCAGTTGACAGTTAACTTGACGTAGTATTGAAAATTTATGCTATTTCTAAGTCAATTTAATTCTAGATTGATTATTTCGAATATTGTTTATGTTTTATTAAAAACTTATTAGTTAGATAATTTGATATAAGCTATTATATTTAAGACTCAACGGAATGTAAAACAGTTACATAATTTGTCTGCATCTGTTTGTTTATTGTAGAACACGCCATGCAAGCATCCAGTTGTGATGTTGGCGGGCGTGAATGCCAACGACTTGGAGGCACTGTTGGAGTTTGTTTATCGGGGCGAAGTGAGCGTCGATCATGCGCAGCTGCCATCGCTGTTGCAGGCGGCACAGTGCCTCAATATCCAAGGACTGGCACCGCAGACCGTGACCAAAGATGATTACACAACGCACTCGATCCAACTGCAGCATATGATACCACAACACCATGATCAGGACCAATTGATAGCGACCATTGCAACGGCCCCACAGCAGACTGTGCACGCACAGGTTGTTGAGGATATTCATCACCAGGGACAGATACTGCAGGCCACCACACAGACAAATGCCGCCGGACACCAGCAAACGATTGTGACAACAGATGCATCCAAACATGATCAGGCAGTGATTCAAAGTTTCTTGCCCGCGCGCAAACGCAAACCGAGAGTCAAGAAAATGTCACGTAAGTTTGCCAAGAGAATCAATACAATTGAAGAGTGTTAAGTAATTATGATAATTCTTATTCTACAGCCACGGCACCGAAGATCAGTAAAATTGAAGGCATGGACACGATTATGGGCACACCGACATCCTCGCACGCAGCCGGTGGACAACAAGTGGTACAACAACAACAGGTGCTGGACGAGAATGGTGCTGAGACTCAGATGTTGTCATCGACGCCGATTATCAAAAGCGAAGGCCAAAAAGTTGAGACAATTGTGACGATGGACCCTAATAATATGATACCCGTTACATCGGCGAATGCGGCAACTGGAGAGATAACAACCGCGTCGGGAACAACTGTAACGCCCAGTGCCAGCGGCACTAGTGCCACGCCCAAAACGAAACGAACCAAACATCCGCCCGGAACAGAAAGTGAGTATTGCCCCCCACCCTAATCCCATTGTAATCATGACTGTAATCATTACATTTGTCTCTTGTTGTTGCATGCAGAGCCAAGATCACGCTCACAATCGGAACAACCTGCTACTTGCCCCATTTGCTATGCCGTCATACGTCAATCGCGCAATCTGCGACGCCATCTCGAGCTGCGGCATTTCGCCAAGCCGGGCATCAAAAAGGAAAAGAAAAGTAAGTCCGGTAATGATACGACACTAGACACCAGCGCAGAGTTCAACACAACGGCGGAGGGCGACACCAGCATCATAGCGGGAACTGCAGCGGGAACGGGAGTGGGAGCAGCAGATGCGCCAGTTACTAGCAGAGGCAGTGGGACGCCCATAACACGTGTGATAGCCACGCCCACGTCCAGCAGTAATACGATAATGGCCAGCACAGTGCTGCCACAGCAGCAATTGCAGCAACAGCACCATCAAACAACGCAGCAGCAACAACAACAACAACACCACTTAACAACATCATCACTCAGTGCAGCAGGTGGAGGTCAAACGCATCTCATGGGCGTCAGTATCAAGCATGAGGGCGGCGGCGGTGGCAACAGCAGTGCAGCTGTGCAACAGCAGCAACAACAACAACAACAGCAGCAGCAACAACAACAACAGCAACAGGGCATGCAAAACGTCATACACATTGTGGGAGATCAAGTGTTTCTGCCACAACAGCAACAGCCACAATAGACACAACGCTGCCGCCCAATGCCGCCTGCCAAATCATTCCTCCTTAACACACACACACACACTCACAGACAGCACAACACATTCATGCTCACACACACACACTCACATATACACACACACACATTGTTTGTAAATAACAAATAATTATCCGTCAACAAATGAATGTTTTATTTCATTTTGTATAATTTTTGTTGTAAGTTTCATAATTTGGCTTTTAAATTTTTAACCCAACAATAACAAAAGATATAATAATAATAATAATAATAATCTATGCAGTATTTTCTTGCATATAAACGCTAAATACTCCCAACTATTTAACTTGAACAAGAAGAAACAAAAAATTAAAACAATTATGTCGCATATTTATAAGTTGTAAAAACAAATGCAGTTGAACATTAACAAAAGATTATTAACAAATATTTTTAATTATAAGCTTTATTTGTGGCTTGAAACAAAATTCAGTTTAAGTTTCTCTTTAAATAATATATAATTATATATATATTACAAATTGTTTAATAAATATATACGTATATCATTTTTATATAAACAAAATTTTTTTGCAATTAATTTTTGATGCTGCGGCAAATTTGTTGTTGTTAATTTATTTCCTTGAATTGATTTCATAATGATTATGTTCGCCACACAATTCTTTAATTGGCTCTCGTTTTCCGTGCGATTTGTGTATAATTTTTATTATTTTTGATGTTGTTTTTGTGCAAGAAAATACTGGAGTTGACATTAATTGTAATGAGATTTCAATTAGTTTGTTTTTTTTATAATTTAATACGATTTTTTTGTTATACATTCACTAAAAAGTTCTAATCTATTAATCAAGCAATTCATTGTTAATCTTTTTCACACACACACTCACTCGCTATACACACAAACACACACGCACACACACTTGTACAACTATTTGAAGTTACTTCTGCTCTCGTTGTTTATTGAGTCAGGTTGTTTCAGCTGGTGTCGCCCGAGTTGTAGTTGATTTCTCCCCTTTCACTTAATCCCCTTTGTTGGCCACATTTCTTATATTGATTTCCCCGTACTTTGCAGTACCCAGCGGGAAGAAACCTGGCAGCAGCACATCCGGATCTGGGCAGTCCCAGGCGGGAGCAAGCGGAGCGCTAAACTCAAGTGGAGTTGTGCCCCAAGTGCAAACCGTGCAATCTCTGCATCCGTTGCAAGGAGTGCAGGTGAAAAAGGATCCCGATGCCCAACAGCAACAGCAGCAGCAACAACAGCAGCAGCAGCAACAACAACAGCAACAAACAATGACAGTAGCAACCACGGCTGGCGGTCAAGTGCAACAGCAGCAGGTGCAAGTGCAACAACAACAGGTGCAGCATCATCAGATCATCGATTCGTCGGGCAATATGACAACGCCAACAACCAGCGCCCAAGCAGCTGCCCAGCAACAGGCGGCGAATCAGCAGCAGCAGCAACAGTTGGTGGCACAATCCGATGGCAGTGAGAGTGGGGCGCCTCTGTCGATTGCCCAGGTGCAAACGTTGCAGGGTCATCAGATTATTGGCAATTTGAATCAGGTGAATATGACTGATTTTCAACAACAACAACAGCAGCAGCAACAACAGCAGCAGCAGCAACAACAACAAACACAACCACAACAAACGCTCTGAGCAGCAAAAAAAAACAAAAAGAACGCAAAACACTTTTGACGCATCGGACGAACGCGTAGAATTACAATTCTGTACCTAATCCTTGACTTGGTTATCCTCCAATATACGCTTTAATTCTCCCAGAACGCGTGTAGTCCTCATTTGAAGCACTATCAAACACTTGGTCATAAGGAGCAAACTAGATTAAGCAGCCAACTGTGCTTATGTATCCAGAGATTTACTGTCTGTATATTTGACCCCAGTTTAAGTTTCAATGACACTTGTCTAAAGTCCCATAAATTTCAACTTGCAACTGTTTGTTGTTCATTTAGATTAATTCAATGTTTCAGCTTAGACTTTAGACAAGTGTCTTTGGGCTATTTTTAATAGTTTGCTCTGCATTTCTCAAGTAACTTTTAGTTATTTTTATTATCAATTTTGTTGTACAATTCTTGAAAATTGAAATGTTGATTTCGCTATGTTTAATTTGTTTTGCTATAGTCTTAGTTTAAGTTTAAGTACGAGCTATCTGGTTATTGGACTATGTAATTGTAAAGTGCTGTAGCTTGACACGCCCACCCCCCCTCCACCCAACGCCCACTTCCTAAGTTTGTTATGTGTATGTAGACTTAATTGCAATCGGGCTAGGCTAGAAAATCCTAGTCAAAACTTAATATGCAGATCCGAAGAGTGCTCATAAAGTTGGGAGATTAACTTGATTTCTGCAATAGCTAATAATTCACTTTTATAAAAATGTTATATTCAAGTAATGGTCAAGTAAAACTCTCCAGAACTCTAGATAATCCCCTCTTTGTGACAAGTCTAATCAAGCCAATCAGATAACTGTAAGCTTTAGTTTTCTACTCTATATTTTTTTTGAAACCTTGACCATAATGTCTGCGACGCAACCCCAACAACTTGGAGCTCTAAATTGATTTACAAATACAAAAATGATAAATCTTTATATTTACCTAATTATTTCTTAATTTTAATAGTTGCAAATTTTTAAATAAGTCGCCGCTTTTGGAGTAGGTCACATATTTGCACCGAAACAAATTATATATACTTATATATCTGACGTATCATTTGTTGTCTTTGATTGGTGCAAATATTTGAGCTGCCTGAAGAGGAAAACAATTACCTTAACTCTTATTACTTAAATAAAATTTAATTTTATTTAATCTGACAAATAAATGAATAAACCAAAAAATGTTTGAAAAAAAATGAAAACAATATTTTAAAGTATTTTCTGTTTGATATTCGGTGTTGGTTTTTCTTATTTATATGATTTGTATGTACATATTTTCCAAAATGGTTTTGGCTTTTAGTTGTAAGATATGTTTTGTTACTAACTGTATTAATTTCATGTAACTTTGTATTTTATTGTATTTATGTGTATTTATCTTTGTCTTTCATATTCCCCTCGATCCCAACTGTTCGAAACTAAACCTTGTGACTTACGGCACTTAACGCATCAACATGAAACTCACACACACTCACAAACACACACACACACACACACTCACAATGGACATCATGAAATAGGTTCTCTTTTAATTCGGAACTCGGAAATGTTTCTATCTTGACATTTCTTAACTATAATACAGTATTGTTTAGAATTGCATTTTTTTTAAAGGAAAGTTTTTTTTAAACGAATATATCTGAAAAATCAGTTACTAAAAGTTAACTTTAAAAGATTTAACCATGTTTATAATCAAGTTTTCGTTTCGATTTCGTTTTCAATAATTTCGAACGAAATCAGAATTTTGTTTATAAATGAAAGACAAAACGTCACTAAAAAATATCTAATTATATAAAACAATTTTAAAATATATGTTAATTTTTCTAAGAATTATTTCCTTCAAACTGTTTCATGGTGTCCTTGCATTGTCCTTACACAAAACTCACTTGGAACCCATAACCAAAATCATTAACGAATCGTCTTTTTTTATCTTGTCTTCTTCTCTCTTATCGCTGCCTCGTTGTCTAACCATAAAACTAAAAAAAATGAAATGAAATATGTTAAATAATCATGCCTCAATCAATCAATCAAACAAACAATCAAATCATTGCATAATAATCACAATGTAAACAGGGCAACAATAAGAACATTTTGGTAAAGAAGGTTTTCATTTTGAAAGGCGGTAATAATACGTAATGATGAGCCAACGATATGACCAGCGGCCCTGGAGGTGGTGGAGGAGCATCCGGGGGCGGTGGGCAGCCAGCGCAACAGCAGCAGCATAGCAAATGCAGCAACAACAACAGCAGCGGCAGCAGCAGCAGCAACAACAACAGCGCGGCAGCAACAGCAACAGTGAACAGCAGCAACACTCAGACAACAGCAGCGGCAGCAACAACAACAACTGGAACTGCAACTGGTGGAACCCTGCAACGGCGTGTACTGCGCGGACATGCGGCGCAGACAACCAGCGGAGAGAGAGTGTTGCTCATCAACTATGTGCCACAAACGGGAACAGCTGGAACGACATCAACAACATCCACAGCAAGCACATCAACACAGTTGCCCACACGCAAGATACTCCAGGCCAGAGCCCAGGCGACAGCAGCAGCAGCAACGGGAACAGCAGCTGCAGCAGCAGCAACGGGAACAGCATCAGCAGCAGCAACAAGTGGAGCTGCAACTGGTGATGGCAACACAACGCCATCCGTCTCCTTTGCTGGCCTAGGCTCCGAGGTGACAGTGACGCTGACGCGTACGAATCAACGTGCCAGCGTTACAAATGTCACAGCCGCCGGTCATATTGTTAGGAATCAGAATCAACAGGCAGTTTATCAGACGACACAGAGCACACAAGCGACAACAAGCGGATCAACGAGCACAACACCAATGCACGAGACAGTGCAACATATTGCGACACCAACAACACCGCCACCACTGCGCTGGCAACAGCAGCAGCAGCAACAGCAACAGCACGAATATCAACATGAACATTTGGTGGAACAGGATCACATTATCATTGATCATAATCAGCAAGCGGATGGCGATGATCAGCTGATCGAATACGACGGCAGCGAGGGTGTTGTCATCGAGGATCATCAGCATCAGCAACATCATCATCATCATCATCAGCAGCATCAACAGCAGCAACATCACCTGCATCATCATCAACTGGAGTTGCAAGAGGATCTGCAGGATCACGATCCACAGCAGCAACAGCATCATGATGTTGTGCAGGAGGTCTATTTGCAGTAAACCACTGTTATATAATTCTATATATTATTATATACTATAAACCGATGCATATTAGCTCTAAGTATATCTAATTTAAGCAGACTCTTCAGTTCATTACACATAGAAACCGAATTCTATTCAATGAATATACAAATTTAATAACCAGACCAAATTTCCTTAAATTTGTTAACCATTTTTAGTTGATTTTTGTCGAAGCTTTCTCACACACACTGCACACGTACGCTGCAGCTTTGCAAGCTCAAAGCCAAGTAAACTGTGCAGAGCTTTTTAGGCGAAAGCACACTAATACATGTACATTTTCCAATAGTCATACATTTCTATGTATTTATTTCTTTAAAGCCCAAATTGTATTGTATATAAAAGTAGAATCAAGAAATAAATCGAATATTAAGTGAAATTGCATATTTAATATAAAATTAGCGTTAAAAAAAGCATATGTATAAAGTGAATTGGCCTAGAATCTAAGATAATATTCAATATTTAAAAAGTATTTTTAGATCGTTTGAAACAGATTCGCATAGGAAACAACAAAGAAATAAATATAGAAAGATATTTTTGTACCATACAAATTATGCTTCGAATTTCAAAATAAAATATATGAATAATTTATGAATAAACACTTTAATTATTTATTGTGTCAGTTTAAAGTTTACTTAATCAATATCAATTGTAAAATACAGATTTCACAACGTAGAAAAACCACAATTAAAATAAATACGTAAACATGCAAATATATATTTCAAATCAAAAAAAAAAAAAATAAAATCAAATTGATACGTTTTAGATTTTGAAAACTGTGAAAAAATTGAGAGAAATGGAGAGGATATAATGCAAATCAATATGTAACCCAGTTTGGGGGCCAAAGCAATAAAGGAAGTCGGGTTGAGTACTGAAAGCTAAAAAAAATTATTATTTGAATAGATTTTTACTATAATTATCGACAAAGCAGCGGTGGGCACGCATGGGCTCCGGGAGCCAGAGGCTGCTCCCTACTGTATTTCTGTCAGATTTCGTGCCCACCGCTGTTTTAAAGTATGAGGAATTTATAAAGAATTTGTTTGGCTCCCTCAACTATTTGTAAGTATGAGATATTATTGGTCGTAAGTGATAAAATATTGTTAAAGCTTACGTTTCAAAAAGTTAGTATATAACTAGACAACGAGGTATAAAGTGAAAAAGTAAACAAAAAGGTTTTATTGGTTTTACATTTTTATTTTAATAGTTTGCCTTTTTAACTGTTGCCTATACACAATTTCCATCTAATTTACAAAAAGCCATTTAACAACTATTTATATTTACAAGTTTTACTTTAAAATGTTTCGTTTTTTCTTTCTTTTATTACAATGTGGCAAATTAAAAAGCTAGAACAAACTACAAGCTATGAATTTCAGCTGGCGAAATGTACACAATTTTCTTAGTTTAACAATAGAAAACACTTTGATTCAGCTAACTTCGGACTTGCCGAAGTTCTAATACTCTTACTATAAGTTATAGTGTGACGAATTATTGTAGTGTCTTAGCGTTTGAGATATTTGAAATATGATTATGGTCATGGGATCGTACACGCTTTAAGGATTTATATATTGTTTTTAAGCAGATTATATTCACTAGCATCGAATTTGAGCAAAGAGTTTATAAAATTTGTTTAGATAATAGATTTTCTAGGAATTAATCGTATCTACATTTTCTTGTATTTGTGAAATAGATTAACAGGCGCTAACTACGCTAGTTAATAATTCTATAAATATTTTCAATTTGTTTAATTTTGTATGCTTAAAATTCTTAAAATGCAATTTCAAATATTATTGTTCCAAGTTATCATATAACACTTTTGGACCTGCGTTAGTTAATTTTTGTTTTGAAGCAATTTTTAACTACATCATTTAATTGATTTGATTTAAAACTTGTTTAATTGAAATGCAACTTTTTAAGTACCAATTAGATTTAGCTCATCGCATTGTTTAATTTAATTGTATTCATTTAATGTAACTCCCCTTTTTTGCAAGCTTTAAAAGTTATTTTAATTCTTATTCAACTAGAGTTTTATTTGGCGCTCTTCATGAGGCGACTGCTGGCAAAGCATTCGCCAAAGAAACGATCCAGCGAATGATATAAATGCGGACGCACATTGACCAGTCCATGGTCCTCATCGGCGTAGCTCTGAAAGCATTAAATCAATATTAATTCCATTAATTTTATTAACTTATGCAATTGGCCTTACAATCTGCTTGAAGAGAATGTCGTGGCGTTCCAGATTCTTGGCCAATATCATGGCCTGCTGATAGTGCACATTATCATCGGATGTGCCATGAACAAGCAAATATTTCTTGCCCCGCAGCTTTTGGGCACGAGTGCTCAGCCGGGACTTGGCATAGCCAACCTCATTCATATCTGGCAGACCCATATAACGTTCCGTATAAATCGAATCTGAGCAAAAGAAAGCGCAACAATTAACAAATTGTCATTTTGGTTAAGAGTCTCGCTCACCATAATAGGTCCAATCGGTGACAGGCGCTATGGAGGCGGCGCATTTGAAGACTTCGCTGTCATCATTGGCCAGCGCCATGGCAGCCGCATAGCCACCATAGCTCCAGCCCCAGATGCCAATGTGTTTAGCATCTATATAGTCGAACATTTTCGTCAGATTACTAGAAAGATTTAAATATGTAAATAAAACATATACATTCGAACTTCCCTAACTCGAATCACCATTATCCAAAGAAAAGGTTTTCTTAAGTTTATTAATTTTACTGCCACTCATTTAGCTCGAGTTAGAGAGAAAAATTTGCGCTATGAAAGTTCAACTGTATTTCAAAATTTAAAAAAAATCTTAAATGGATTTCTTAATTATTGTTAAATATCAACAATTTTGAAAATCAAAAGAATTTGATCAAAATCGGTAAAAAGGTTTCAAAATTATTTGCGGCTTGCAAACATTATAGATTAATAATAAATCAGAATAAAAGAAATTTGATAGTTAGAAATTAATTTTTGAAGATATGAATAGGGATAAAATTCGATTAAAATTACATATAACATAAAGATATAGAGTAAACTGGGTAAAATGTGACAGTAAAGGGTATCTGTAAGTCGAAACTTACTGCGTGACCGTAGTCTGATCGTTTATCTCCACGGTGCCCAGTTGCAGATAAATGGCATGTAGAAGATTTTCACCGCGCAATCCCGAACCGCGTCCATCAATCTTGGCATAGATCACAGATTGATTCGAGCTGAGGTAAGTGCCCCAATCCATCATCCATTTGTTGGTCACCTGGAAATCAAGCAAAGCGTTTCATTAATAAGAGATTGCTGGACTTATTTGAAGCAGTGTGCTTACGGAATAGGAATCGGGTCCGCCGTAGACATCGACCAGCATGGGATATTTCGTTTTGCCGCTGGTATCCAAATTGGGGGGCAACTGAAGCAGCACCTTGGCCTGGAATCCCCCATCAATGTTGACTGTGAGTATCTTGTGTGTGGGCAAGGCCACGCCTTCCAGCTTGGCACGCAGCGCCTCATTTGTTTCCCAATCGAGAAGTTTCTTCAATGTAACCTGAGCTGTGGATTGGAACTACAAAGTGATAAACTTCCCAAGTGATCTGGAATTGGATTTGGGCTTACAGTTCCCATAGCTCCATTCATAGATGGCTGTTGTGGGTATGCCCGGTCCCAGGGATGTAATCACAATTTGATTGTTGTCATTGAAGATGGCCGAGTAGTAAGTCTGCTGCACACCTCCCGATGTCATCAGTTTGCATGACAAACAGTTTGGCGTCTGTTTGCGAGTCGTCAACGCGCGTATCACATAGAGATGCAGTTGCTCCGGATGCTCCTCCGTGTTGGCCGTATAGAAGATGATGTCATGCGACGGATCCCAGTGCAGAATGCTGTCCACCACAAATTTGCCACTTGTCAGCGGCTCCGGCTCCGCGTTGAGCACATCTGTCGACAGCAGCTGCAGTTGCTTGTAGTTCTCATGGGGCAGCACAAAGGCCAGGCGGGAGCCATTGCGGTTCTTGAACGGAGCCGTATAGAGATCAACCCAACCAGTTTTCGATTCCGTGCTGTAAAGCTGCAAACAAGATTAAAATAATTTGTGACTTAGTGTTAGATTCCTAAACAAACTCACCTGTTTTCGAGCTAGACCATCAAAGCTGACAACATAGGCAGCGTTTTGAATGCGATTCATCCAAATGGAAAGCACATTATTGTCATCCAGCCAACTGACAACGGTGACAATGTAATCTGTTTCAGTATTGAGCGTACTTGGAATTGGCATGGAGGTAAGGAACTCATTGCCGTCCATGGCACGCTTCAGATCGGCCATAAAGAGAACAACACGCGGATTGGATGAACCCGCCTTGGGATAGTGAATCTCCTGATGCAATGGATACTGGAAGCGCAAATCACCCGCATCGCCGTAATAGGGGAAATTGATGACATGCGTGGGCGAATCATCGAACTGAATGAAGGCGATTTGAGTGCCCGAGGGATTGAACCAGGTAGCCACATTGGAGCTGAATACCTCCTCCTCATAAACCCAGTCGGGTATACCGTTCAGAAAATTGCCAGTCTCTGTCGTCGTTATGGCAATCTCCTCATCCAAAGCACTCTTCTTATAGTACAAATTGCGATTGAAGTTGATAATTAGAGCATTTCCCACCGGAGACCATTGGACCATGCTCAGATATTCCTCTCGATTCTGTATGGTCAACGGGGTCAAAGTATTCGTGCTGAGGTTATAGACATCATATTGGGCTAGGAAACTGTAGCGGAAGTTCTTCTTGTAGTTCTTGGCCAACAGCAGATATTGACCATCTGCTGATTTTTCATAGAGAATGTAGTGGGCTGCATTTGCCAGTAGTGTTTTGACCTTCAGTGTCTTCGTATCCAGCTCCACAATGTTCTGCAAATAAAATATATATAAGTTTGATATGGTATCTATAGATAATATGAAAATAGTTTACATTAAAAAAATATATATTTTTAATTCTTTAATCTCAAATCATAAAAATTGCGTTGCTTTTCATTTTTCATCATTATTAAAAATCATTAGTTGTACTATTTAAAAATATAATGAATTGCTTTTTGAATGTCATTTTCAATGGTAATGAAATGTCATCTCATTCCTAGTACTTTTTCAATGTCAGTTAAATGTGATATCATTATGATAAATTCCTTAAATTAGTTTACTTATAATACTGTTTACTCACTGCAAGTTCCTTGTATATCACTGTATTGCCATTGCTCCAGCTGCCATTAAAGCGTTTCGCGTATAATTGACCACTCAGCACATCCTCCAGATTGATGGCCTTATCGCCAGTGTTATCAGTATCACCGCTACCATCATTCGATCCCACAACGAGCACTATCATAGTAGCCACCAGGGCTACGGCGATAACGGCACCAACAATGCTCAATATGATTCGCACTCGGCGTTTCTTCTCCTTGGAATAGACCAGGTTCTGTGAACAAAGTTATAGAAGGGCATTAACAAATTGATTTTTAAAAGGTAGTGCTAAATAAAGATTTTTTCATATAAATATGTTTTATTAAGGACTGATTATATTAAAGATAAGTTTGTTTTATAACAAACTTTGAAAATCTGTTCAAAAATACGCTTTGAAAACTGTTTTGCGTTTGCAGATATTATAATCAAACTCGTCTTTTCTAAGTTTATTTAAGACTTACAAACTTAGTTTCCCAAATATTAGAGTGCCATATTATATAACATAGTTAACAAGGAAATCCAGTTTTTTTTTTGTTGCTTTAAAACAATCTAAAATGTTATTTATAGTGTAATAATTCCTAATGTTTTAAATAGTAAGACTTAGTATTTAATTCAGAATTCAGAGTAAATAATTAAACAAGAAAATTAGCTGCCGAAGTTTTATAGAAATAGTCGTACATTATCTAATAGCTTCCATAAGAAGTATAAATTGAAATATGATCATTTTTCTAATCACATACATATATGTATAATACCGATAATTATTATACCACAACAATTTTGTGTGCTTCTCAAAACTCAATATGATTATTGCGCTTTGCAACCAAATAATATAAATAATCTTCCAGCAATCTCTTCCTGTTTATCATTCATTATTGTGGTCAGCAGCAATATCGTTAATTGCGACTGGTTTTCCAAAGCTGTGCACCTTCTAAACCTGCCCAAATTAGGTTTGGGGTAAACAAATTCCCACTTCGATGAGGCTTTTGCCAATTTCGCAGCGAACTGCGAGTATTCAGCAATCCCCAGCACGTTCCAAAGAGTCGCAGTATGTGAGGAATGGAAATAGATATGCTGTTTATTGGAGACGACGTTGCGCATGCCCAATAGCTTTTTCTTTTTGCATTGCCCCCTTTGGACTGATACGGAGGGAATAAGAGAGGCGAGAGAGGAGAGGAGAGGTAGGGAAGTGGCTGAAAGTGAGCCCAAAATCAAAAAGACGCGACGCTAACTGAAAATGAAAGTAGTTTTCTATACTGAAGTTGTCTTAAAACTGGTTTTATGTTGTTGGCTGATGCACTGGGGGAATGTGTGGGGCACAAGGGGACGGGAACGGAGGGGAACTGACAATTGCGGCATGACGTAAGCACATAAAACACATTTACCAGGTAGCAAAAACTCTAAGAAATTGCTTTTTATGTAAGTATTTTTTATTGACTTTTTTTTGGCTTTTGTCATTTTAAACATGATTGCATTGCGCCACTTTGTACAAAATAAAAGTGAAAGAAATACAAACTATTTAATTGAGCTGTCGTTACTTGTTTAAATCTTATAATAATAACAAATTGTGCTCGTTTCTATTATTTATATTTGTGTCAATAGGTCTAAGAAATGATGTTAAATGACAGTTGTTGACAATAATGCGTCGCAGTTTTGGCAAACTTCAAGGTTAGACGACTTTTATAATGGGATTTCAGTCAGGTATCAACACTTTATTTATAGTTATTTCTTTGTTGTTTAGCTTTGCACGCTTTTAATTTTGCTTTAAAAAGTTTATAAAAATAAGAAAAAATATTCAAATTACAAATCTGAGTAAAAATTAAAGATTTAAATTTCCCTATAAACTTACTTCTTTATGAATATTAATTTTTTTTAAACTAATTTTGTAGTCTTGACTTGGGAATTTCAGCGTCTATTCATAGATAAATGGCACGTGAGTATTTAAGATCTCCGACAACCGGTTAAAGTCCATTTCTACTGAATTTGCAACATTAATGCAAACAAGTTTTCATTACTTGCAGTCAACTTTGACCTTTAATACCAGTGTTTGATTCAATCCGCACACATTTGCCATTAAAATATGCAGACTGAAATCGGAACAAGAATTTTCACACACACACACTAATACAGATATTGCCACGCCCACGCCACGTGAGTTCAAATGTCCCCAATGATTTGTTGTTGTGGCAAAGCAAAAATATATGGCACCTTGGTGGCAACTTGCAACTGGCTAAAAGCACAAAGACATGTTAGTTACAAGTTGTACGATTTTATGGCCAGCACAGACATAAAATATGTTCCCTCTGGTCCGCATCGCAATGATTTGGTTTCTTCTATTCTATTCTCTTTTTCTTTGGAAAGGTATCGGGGTCAACAGAGCTTTTCATAAATGCAGATCAAATTGAAATTGTTTGTTCTCGTTTAGTTTGAATTCTTGTACCCTATTATAATAGAAATGGGATTTTTAACTTTCCAATTGGTTTGTATTGAATATTTAATTATAGTCTGTATTGTCATTTTAATACGAGTTATTGGAGAAATAAATACCCAAAATTCCACACATTGCTTGAGATTATTAAAACCAATTATTGATGGAAATTTAAAGATATTCATTTTCAACAACAACATTCAAATTTTATTTAAATTAGATTTCATTTTATTTTCTAGTTCATTGTAAAATTTGTGGCATTTTGTTAGAGTATCAAAATGTCGTTTTTATATAGAAAATTAATTTTTATGGTGCAATTTATAACTTTTTTTAATATTCATTCGAAACAATTTATTCAGGATTCGTAGCACGTAAATCCTTATTCCATTATTTTATTAGAGTATCAAATAAGATTCATTTTCATCTCTAGTTATATTATAAATCAACATTAAAATTTTATTTTAATTAGATTTTATTTTACTTTTGAGTTCATTGTAAAATTTATTGCATTTTGTTAGAGTATCAAAATGTCGTCTTTTTATGGCAAATTATTTTTTATTTGCACCAGTTATAACTTTATTAATATTCATTCGAAATAAATTATTCAGGATTCGTAGCTCGTAAATCCTTATTCCAATATTTTATTAGAGTATCAAAAAAGTTGTCTATGCCTTCAAAGATTTAATATCAATTGTTTTTGATGGTGCGCAAATTGAAAAATCGCCCGACTTGTTTCCCATTCGTGTTGCCAATGCATGACTTTTGTTTGGTTTGGGATTGTTTGGGGATTTGTGCACAATATGGCGCAATTAGTGGCGCCAGAGAAACCGAAACGAATTCATTAAATAAATATGAAACCGAATGCTTTTAGGAGCAGCCAAATCCCATGGGCAGAGGCAATAGAAAAAATTGGGGGAGCCGGGGGGGAATGGAGCCCAATTGAAATCGAGTCTACTCGACTGGATTCGGCTTGGAGCTTGTGCACTTGAACTTCCGGCAATTAGTTGGTTAGAGGAAAACAAGTTAAATGAAATTTATATAACCATGTTGCACCACATGTCGTATACTTGTTTAGTGTTTGTTGCCATTGAAATTGTTGCTGCTCTCTCCACTGGTCTGTGTGACAAGGTCCTTACCCTCCACCAGATGTCCTGCTAAAAAATGAATGAGCCGAGTCGTCTGCCTTTTGGCTTTCCACTTTAGTCTTTGGTTCGTTGGGTGGTGCTCGATGGTGAATGCTCCTTGGGGCGCTCTTGGCCCGTCATTTGTCGTTTAGTTTTTCATTAAACTGGCAAAGTTAATTAGTTGTTGTCCTGGGCGTGCCGTCTTTTGTGTCCTTGGGCGCCTTTTTGTCGTTAGCATTGTTGCTGTTGTCTTTTTTAATACAATTATACTAATTGTGAACACATTTTCGCCTAAGAGTATTAGACAATTTATCCAAATAAATTGTGCGCTTATATTATGTGGCTAAGGAACTGCCAGCAAGCATTTTTCGAAGAAGAGTTAGATACTTAAGTAATTTATTATCATGTCCGTCTGTAAGAGCGCCTAGATCTCGGAGACTAAAAGAGCTAGAGACTCCAAACTCATCTATATTGCATGCAGATCGAGTTTGTTTTAGATTTTGGTTCGCACCACTATATCATATAGCTGCCATAGGAACGATCTGTCGAAAATCAAGTCTTAGTATGAAAAATTTTTTTGTTGTTTGAGATATCTGAACCAATAGTGATTTATGTAATTTTATAGTAAGTACGGGGTCTCCGACAGTCGATTATGCTCGACTGTAGCACCGTCCACTAGTTTTGGACTCATTTCATTGGTGTTATCTTCCATTTGAGACTACAAAACAATCTGTAAGTTATGATAATTGTTATGATAAATGTATGTATGTGGCAATCGGACGGATAGGATAAAAATTCATTCATTTGAATAAATGATGCTGACATATTCTTTTTATCCTGTTCTTTATTGTATACAAACTATACATTTAAATCCTTTATACATTTTATGTGAGAATCTAAGGATTTCTTTTTCTTACTGCATTGAGTTGAATGCTTGCAGTTCTGTCAATTAAACTGTGTTAACAGAATAAATTAAATCTTTTTTTTTCGTAATTCTTTCAAGAACCAATCAGCAAGAGTATAAATAAGTCGACTCTTTTCTGCTTTGTTTCTTACTCACTATCGTACTCAACATTCTATTGTTAAGTTTTTATCACACTGATTCTAATTATACTATTTATTTACTTTCTATCTTTATCTGTCCAATATTATTTGTTGTTTTATCCAATGAAACTCAACTCTTTTCAATTGTAGCTTCCTCTTTGCCCTGTTGTGTTAACCACAATTAAACTAATTACTTTGCTGTAATATGTTCTCACTTGTTGCATGCCACACAGACAGACACACACACACACAAACGTCCAATGGGAATGGAATTTGATCTCACACCGCTGTCCGAGTTGACAGCGTTCAATTGGGGTCTCATTACCGGAGGTTGGCAGCTGCCACGCCCATCACTTTTCGGGGTGCATCAATTTTAATTGAAGAGCAACAATCTGTCCAAATATTGTGGGAGTGTGTGTGTCGCTTACCTTAAACCGTGTCATGCCACTGCCACCACCAAAACCGCCAGCACTGTGCAAATCATCATCGTCCATGCTGCTGCCACCGACTCCCCCCAGCATTGACTCGTGCAGCTTGGCACTGTGGCGTCTCAGCTGATAGCTCCCAGTTAAGTTGGAGCTGGCAGCCTTGTAGTAGTAGGGCGGGTGCTGGTGTCTATGCGAGTGGAGCGCTGACGCGGATGTTGCTGCCGTCGGCGTTGCCGTTGCATCCTCATAGTCATAGTCCAGCAGCTCAATGGGATGCTCGCATTTGCAGCGATGTGGCGGTGTTCGGTGTGGTGTTGCTAACGTTGTTTGCTGCTGCTGGTTGTGGTAATGGTGTCTGCTTTTGTTGCCGTTGTGGTGACTATGACTGTTGCTGTTGCCGCTGCCGCCACCATGCGGATGCGGAGGTTGAGGTGGTGGCGGAATGTCTGCGGGTGTTATATAGATTTTGCCACCACCCGCACCACCAATGGTGCCCTGCTGTTGCAGCTGCTTGCTCGGCCAGTGGAACTCATCAAACTCGCTTGAGCTGTTGACCAGTTGTTGTTGCTGCTGCTCCCACTGCAACTGTCGATGCTGCTGCAGTTGTTGTTGTGGTATGTGTCGCAAGCAGCTCTGTTGTTGTTGTTGTTGGTGTTGTTGCTGCTCCTGCTGTTGCGGGTGCTTGTGGTAGCGATAATATTGATGAAGCGCTGTGGTCGCACTGGCGGGCAGATACTGCACATCGAGAAGAGTAGCCATAAAAATTGTTTGTTGACATCAAGTGCGCCTGTTAAATCTTTGTTAAAGTGTTTTGTGTACTTTCTCTGTCTGTGTGTGTGGTGGATTCTTGGATTGCAACTGAAGCTGGGATCTGCACTTCGATTACGAGCGTGCTTTGTGATAAAACGTAAAAACACAAATTTAAGCAGCAACAAACTTCAAAGTAATACTACAATACTAAAAAATATTGCAATAAACTACAAAATATAAGTGTATAAAACAAAGCTACCGCTTAAATATATTGAACGGTTCCGTATTGAAAACGAGCTAGTTAGCTGGAACCAGTTCACGATCATTAATATCGACTAAAAGTTTCCAACTAGAATTTGCCTGATCTAGTTACTAGAATCATGGTGAAATTTTGTATGAGGTGACGTATTTCGATGAATGGTAGAATTATTTACATGTTGATGCATTCACTCAACATCGCATTCCTATTTCGTTCACCGCAGTGAGAGAATAAGAAAATTATCTGTTGCTTTATACTTTTTACTGACTTACTGCAGATTAAGTACGGTACCTTGTCAGTATTTCACCATGATTTAAACTAGTTCAAGTACGGCGCAGCTTTTTGCATAGCAGTGTTATCGATATTATTGATTGATGAAATGCGACAAGCTGCAGATAAATTAAAATCAAAATTGCAACTATTGCTGATCATTTAAAAATCAGTTTAGAAAAAAGGAGACATTTGTGAAAAAAATCTGAATAAATTGCTGTAAAAGCGCTTTTGCGCATAGCCATAATTGATGCGAGTGCCATATTTAAGCCCGTTGCAGCAGAAGCTCTTTCAAAACGAAATTCTCAAATGGCCTGCAGCGTAAGCAAACAAACTGAGTTATGAAATGCAATTTCCACATGGCCAAATAAAGGAAACAAAACCAAACCAAGCCAAACAGCGGCAAAGCAAGTCATAACCAAAGCCAAGTGAGATTTGAGCCAAAATGCATTAGCTCGATTTGGTGGCTAGCTCACCGCAATTATTTAATTACACTGTGGACGGTGGATGATTCCCCGCTGGCAGCCGCCCAGTCGTCCAGTCCCTCGTTTTTTGGCTTAATCAAAGAGTCAGCGCGCAGCCAACCAACCAAGTCAAGCACAACACAAAAGAGCGACGAAACTTTTGTTGCAACTTTCGTTGCAGGCAGCCAAGCAAGCCACAAAAAGGACTCCGAGAGCAACGTCATCAGTGTCCCAATGTCGCCCACACATACACACACATACATTTATACTCTCACAGAGAAAGAGAGACAGACAGACAGACTCACATGCAGGCAAAGGGAAGCTTCAAAGCTCGAGACCTCGGACCAATACGTATCGCTAATGATGATCAAATAACGGTCCAAATGCGGGGATCCCAGCAACAAAAGGGCCCACAAAAATCGTTAGCCCACTTGGCAGCGCACCAGAAAAGAAACTCTCAGCTGTCCCCAGCCATGGTAACTGTGTCATGTGCAGCATCCTTGTCATCCTCCTCATGGTCGTAATGAGCGAAGCTTTTACTTTTACAGCCATCAAGGGGGACTGGGAGGGAACAGCACCTTCCACTTTTGGCACTTGTCTGCTCTGTACTACAAATGATATGTAAATACCAAACAATTTGCCATGAACTGAATATTCTTGTTACTCGGTTTGAGTTTCTATTTAATTACAGCTTGATCAATGCGCCAAAAACTATGCAACGTTTGTATAATTTTCTTTTGAGACGAATTTTATTTGATAGCTCAATGATTGTTTTGAAAAAGCTTTAACTAGAAGTGTCCTAGTTATATTGTATTACCTATTTCATTAAATAAAAATTCCTTTAGCTACATTATTTGCTTGGCTTGCCAACAAATTTGCTAAACAACGTCAACAAAATGTTTTCACACAAAAAATTTCAAGCGAAAAGTGCTATAAATATGCACAAGTTGTGGCACCAAAAAAAAAAAATATGCAATTCTTTTATTTACTATCGCCTGCAGTGATTCCCCTTTTTCTTTGCCGCAGCCCTTTCTCATGCATAACCAAAACACAAATTCAAATGCGCCAACATAATAAATAATATTTTAAAACACACATGCCAAAATCACACGTGCCAATTGTGTGTGTGTGTGTTTGTTGCACGCCTAAAACTAGGCAATGAAAACACGCCCAGAACTACAATGCATAAATAATTTAAAGTTTTTAGGCTCGTAAAACACAAAATCAACTTTAAATTTGATCATAAATTATGCGTGTGCAAATGTTTTAAATGAAAATTTTTGGTTTTGAGAGATTTCTATCGAAAAATGTTGGGGGGGAAAACGAAAATTATAGGTAAATATCATGCCAGATAACAGAAGTTTCAATATATTAAGAAGCTTAACTGGAATATTATAGGCCGAATATCATGCGCTAATTATTAGCATAATATGTAAATTATTTAAGGAACTTTGTCAGGTGTTTTTTATTTTAATATTTTGACTATAGAGTATTTTTATTCGTTACGTACCTGATCGCTTTGTGCTGTTTCAGTTGCGGAAACATCATTGCCAGACATTTTATAAACGTTTATTGGAATATTTTGCGTTACGAGTGCATAAATTTAACAGTTTTAACTAGATTAAAAAGTAAATATTTTCAATTAAAAATCAAATTATTTTATTTAAGTCGATAGTTTTATTGCGCTTATTGTCGAATATTTAGAGTTATTTATGGGCTTTTGAATGTTTGGCAAGTTTTTATTTTCAATTGTTCACTTTTTATTTGAATTTGATTTATCACATATATTTTTAGTCAGTTGTTATTGGCATTTCAGTTGTTAGTTTTCACTACAAATATTTAGAATTCTTTTAAAAATGTTTTTATGTCTCGAATTTGTGTTTGCTTTAGCGCCAGCTGATGCAGAGATTTATTTAGATATTAGTTTGAGTATTTGTGTGTTGGTTGGAAGTGCACTTTTCGCAGCAAGTCGGCAAACATTTTGTAGATTTATTATTATTTTATTTGATCACTTTTTTTTAAGTTTTGCATGCGGTTTTTGGGTTTTTTTTTTTTTTTGAGTATTTGTTATTTGCTTTGTTATTTTATTATTTGTCTTTTACGTTGCTTTTAGCCTAATCCTTGTCCACACAAGCGAGACCGAGCTGATCTCCAAATTTATTCTGGGTAAACACACACACAATATCTACAATCTCATTTTGTGCAGTCAAGACAGGAATTGCCGCTTGTCATTTAATGCAAATTAAGCAATTTAAACAACAAATAAACAAATGCGTAGAAAACAAATTTGCGGTTAAAATGGGACTATACTAAGATGAAGATGAAGCCCAAGAAAACCCACACAAACACACACACACACGAGTGCGTTTTGCTTTGCTGTTTATTTGGTTCGTCGCATTGCACATAACTCGTTACTCATACGCCGCTTTGTACGACACAAAATGCCACCGATACCAACGTTGGGCCTGCCCCCCCCCCCCCATCCACTCCATCCACAGCCTTGGCAAACAGCGTGCGGTTTTCAATTGTCAGTGGCAAGCGACTGCGGTAGACAATGGTCCCAAGCACTGGGAGGGCTCCAGGCCCCAAGTAAAAATAAATAACAAATATAAAATACCAAAGAAATTGAAATTGCGTAAAAGAAAACCCTCCCCAAAAAAGAACAAGACACAAACAGAGAGCACACATTTAAGTCTTACACAAACATACAAAAGTAGGTAAGAATTGCTCTGCGGAACAAGATAAAACGAGAGTAAATCGTTGGCCCAATAAGAACGAAAAAAATAATGTGATAAATGTGCCGTGCCCTTTGTGCTAATGTGTTTGAAAATATGTGACAACGCAAAAGTTTCGGGCATCGGTAAGGGGTATTGAAAGTGAAGGGAATATAAATTATTATAATACTGGAAAGGCTTGTGTCGAATATTGGGTTACTATTTAAACAGCCCTCGATTTTGGCATTTAAATCTTTAGATTAATATTTTGAGATGCAATTGGAAGAACATTAAGGTCTTAAATTATATTAAACAAACTAGTTTCAATGTTTTTAAAGTTACATATATACAAAAGAAAATGTTTGTAAATATTTTAATTTATTAAAGCTTCATCATTTGTGGACTACTTAAAATACTTTCAGCTTTTGGTTGGTTAAAATTTGCAGTTGTAGCGAGCTGCTATCAATCAAGAGCTCTTAAAATTGACCAGACACGACGACCATTAGGCCCAACTCAGGACCATCTTGAGGCTTTCCAAGTAACCAAGATTCTCATACTTTACGGGCGGTCCTGTTGGCCGAATATTTTATCTTGTCGTTTCTAGGCACAGCTGCTTTTTAGCTGAAGTTCATTAAATATTAATGAGTTTAAAAGCGACAAGCGATTTGTCCTTGCGCAAAGGAAATTTTAAATTTGCAGCTGACAAATCGCTTTGTTATGTACATTCTGACAGCAAAGAAGTTGCACAAACTCTTACACTACACTTACAGAATTACATACGAATATGCTCATGCACAATGGATACTGCTAATCCAGGGTACATATCGCCCAGACTATTTGATTTTCCATTTGTAATTGGAAAAACAGAAATTGCAAGTGGCATTCAGCAGACAATGGCGAAAAGCTGAGGGGACATGCTTCAAAAGCAAAAAAGCGATTGACCAAGTCTTTTTTTTTTTTTTTATCAATATTTTACAAATCTGTTCAAGTTGACTTGCGATAGAAAGATAAAGCGTTGAAATTGCTAGAGATTTATCTAGTTATCGCGCTGTTAGCTTTTTGTGCAGCGTTGCCAGAGAACTTTTTTCCCGTCAAAAATTAAACACAGCGAGCAGAGTTCTCAAAAGTCGACAGCACTGATTATAGCATCGAGTTATCGATAAATTTATTTGTTCATGAAAAACTAATGTTAATTTATTTGTTTCTAATGATCTAATAAAATTAATTAATATTTGTGATTTAATAAAATTAATGTATTTAGAGCAATAACTTTTATTTCTTTTGAGCAACCCTTCCGCCAGAAGTCAGACAGACAGCACTGCGAAATGTCAAAAACTCGAGTCATCTAGTCAAGTGGTGAAAGTGATTAAAATTTAGGCTCGAATAGTGCATAAAATAATTAATTAAATAAATATAATGTCTGACGCGAGCGACAATTTGAATGCTGACTCCAATTATAACGACAATTCCTTTGAAAATCCATCGTCGGAGACAGACAACGAAGACTTGTTTTCGGATACGGAAACTGAGGATGAATGCAGTTGCATTACTGCGCCAGTTGAAAGAGTCGAAACGCAGGATCCGTCCATGACTTGGGGAGAGAACAGCTCAAGTCTGGACGATAGCAATCAGTCATGGAACGAAGCAGAATACGAAGAGCCAGCTTATTACGTTGATGTGACTGAAGGGGCTGCACAGCCAGCAGATGATAATGCTGATAATAATGCCACGGAGGGTGACGTTGCCTTGCCAACTGAAAGTCAGGCGAACGATTCAGGATTGGATCTTCGTCCAGTACCGGCCTCCATAGATCTGACCCACAATCAACCCTCCGCTAACTGGCAGGAATATCATGCACATGTCCGGGCCTCTACCCGTCGATTGCCCTTGCCGGACCATCGTAATCGATCAGCGGCTCCAGCTGTCCGGCGTCGTCTCTGTGGTGGACAACCCAGCAATCGGCCATGTTTTGTGCCCATGGGAATTGATCCTGACTATGGTGGCATCCTATACATTCGTAACGATACCGACTCCGAAGAGGAGCCCCCACTACCACCGTTGGTAATGGTGCCACGTCGCGGCAACAGCGTCAGCGATCTCAGTCAATGCAGCAGCGAGGAGGAGACCGTCCAGCAGAATGGAGAGCAGCGCCAATAAGCGTACAATTAGGGGAACTCCTTAAATTGAGTCGGGGACCATTAACAAAGCACTTCCCGAAGAAACTCAAGATCAACTTGGAAAGTGTTCCTCAATACGATTTTAAAAAATGTAAAATAAAATATGCAAATAAATAAATATTTACATATTTAGTCTGACATTGTATACTATACAGACCCTAAACGGATAAAAGTTTTAAAATACAAATTGCAATAAATTCATTCTCCAATTTTTAAACAAAAATTACGGAATAACACTTATCTTTTATTTTTAAATAAATTGCGGTAAAAAGTATTATTTGCTTAACTGTTATTTACAATAATTTATTATTTTTTTCTTCCATTTCCTACAACTCTTTGTGTAGCTTATTTTTAAATATCGATAGTTGGTTCAATTAGTTCATGAATTCATCGAAATTAAACTTCTCAAAAACAGTCTGGCAGCTCTGTTGAAGCTGTAAGCGTTGAATTAACATAATGTATATGTATGCAAATGTGTATGTAAGCATATACATATGACTTGTGAAATGTCGGACAGCGACTCGTGTGCTGAAGAAATCGTTTATATTCTACGCAATAATAAAATGATTTATATATGTGATCGAACATCAACAGTATCATCGACATCCTCGTCAGTGGGATCGGACTCCGGGCTCGATATGGATGAGGAGTCTCAATTCAATCGTTGCTTCGATGGCTTGACAATCAACGAATTGGAGTCTGAATTCAATCGTCCCTTTGAACACTTGAATGTTGACGAAAAGGAAAAAATAACCACGTGTAAAACATTGACAACTCTGGAGCTAATCAGACCTCGTCGAGCTTTATGGTCTTCTTCGAATGTACGCCACTTTCAATCAGATGTCCAAACAGTTTCTAAATTCATGCCGATGAATGTGACGCAAGTTGATGATGAAGTCAGTATTTGGAAATGTATTCTACTATTTTTGTCACTTTTTCTAATATTTATAAGCATGTACTTCCAATTGAGTGCTTCTTTCAGTCTGATGATACACATTAATTAATACTTATAATAAAATAAATTTTCTCCATCTATTTTAATCAATAGTTTTGCAGTTTACTAAATACTAAAATGTGAAAATTAATTTGAAGATGTTCAGTATAAATATATTTGTGACTATGGTTTGTTTTTTTTATTGCTCAATTTATTATATGTAAAATAAAATGCAATTGTTTGGCTAAAGCTTAAACATTTAACAATTTGAGTTTAAATTTAGAATTAAATTATAATATTTTTATATGTAAGATTAGTGGCTAGAATCAGGAGTATTGATTGTATATTTCAAATAGAACAAACTTGTAAAGCAGGATAATATTTGTACGATACATACAAGGAATTCTCTGTTGACTTGTAAATTTAAATACTAATTTCTAGACCATCTCACAATAATCTTTTAGCCCAATTGTTATGCAGTGCCAGCAGTGTGTCATTTCAGCTATTTGTTCTGCCCAAATATCATTCTTCTCCTCTTCTCTCCATCTTAATTATTTTATGAACATTTTAGGCAATTTGCTTGCTTGGATAAAAAATAATAAAAAAACTTGGCTTAAATAATTGCAATCGAAAAATGCAGGCGGTGGGACAAACAATGGGCTGGAAGTACTCAGATATTGTGGAGCTGTTGTGGTTGGCTGAGGTTGAGGTGGGTGTTGAAACTATAAATTTGCTAGTCTATGGACCAATGTCTGTCTAGCACTTGGTTGGCTCTGGGAAATTTATATGCCAGCTGCCTGTCGTAGCGTATACTCCGCCTACACACAAACAGCATGCACTCACACACTCACACACTACACACATACACTTCTTTGTTATGCAAGTTAATCCTTTTTATAGCTATTGTTCAGCGCATCAAAGCTCTACATCGGATCCGCAGGATGCAACCCGTTAGGAGGATACACGCACGCCCTGCGCATTTGTTTCAATGCAGCAGCTGTGGAAAGGACCGCAGAAGCTGCAGCGGGATGGGGGCAGGGGGGGGTTGGCAGCTGTAGCACATGTCACTGCATTTTTCAGCGACTCGGAGAGGCGAGACAACCAACATATTAGCTGCCACACGCATATAGTATATTTGCTGGTTGCTGATCCGGGCAGCTGTGGGGCCCGAGTTGATGTACATATGTATGTATATGCATCTACTTGATGGCTTGGGCAAAAATCTGGTGCATGTTGTGTGGAGGCGTCAACGGAGGCGTCGGCACTCAAAGTGTTTGTGTGGCATGCCGCAAATTCATTATTATTTCTCCCCCCCAACTCTCGCCCACTCAAGCAGCTGCCTGCAGTGGCTCTATAAACACTCAACATATGAAGTAGATAAGCAGAAAACAAAAAGATTCTCTTAAGGACTTTTTCGACCAAGTTCAGCGTGGATTTAAAGAATTTGCGCAAGGTGGCAGCGCCACGACAACAGGTGAGGTTAACAAGAGGTTTCATTTTCATTTTTCTCTTTCTAAACAGTTAACTTCTACAATAAATAATATATTGCATTAAGATTAATTTTGGATTAATTATTTCTTTTCTCAGCGAGAGCTTAAAGATTTTTGAGCAAGGCGGCAACGCCACAACGGCAAACAAGGTTTCTTTCTATTCGTTTTTCCGTGTTTTTAAATCATATTTAAGTTAATAACATTTAAAAGTTTAAGTATATTTCATGCAAATTTCCTAATTATTCTCAGAATCTTAAATCGCAGATTTTCATATCTCTTAGACACTTAAAAGCTTAAACATATTTGATTGCAGTTTATTTGTTTTATCTCTGTTCTGGGACGTGCACTAGCATTACCCCAGTTTAACCTCTGACCTCTGGTACATTATAGCCGAGCCATGACTGAAGCCTTAGGACAGAGAGCACAGCATTTCAGTCAACTGCAACTGCTGCAATTTCTCATTTTAATAAAAATGCAAATGTCTCTGGCTCAAAGTGAAGGAATGACACTGCCTTCACATCCACCCCGCAGGCTACGTCATCGCATTCCTTCAGTTTACCCTCTCCGGGGACTCCCCGCTTGTCCAGACTCCAGTGCATTTTCTTATATTAAACGTTAGTAAAACTTTTCAATTTTTCACCATGAAGACTGAAAACAAAAAGAAAAAAAGGCATGGCCAATAAAGGAAATAAGTTTCCAATAAGTCAAGAAATGCCAAAAGCAACGATGATGAATTCTACGAGAATTGCTTTTGATAGACATCGAAATCAACGGAGTTCCAGCTCTGAAGTCAGTTCAATTGTTTTCGTTGAATGCTGCCATATGCTTAATTATTCAATAAATTCAATTGAACGGATGACAAGGGCAGGCAAAAGCCTCACAAAGCGATTCGACAGGACAATAGTCAATTCAACACAATAGATATAAATTGTTCACATGGAAAGATATGTATGTGCATCAAGAGATACGAGAGCTATAACAATTCTACAAGAATTTAAATTAAACTTTAGTGAGATGGCAATATTTATAAATTCGATGAAAATAATAAGGAAATAATTGTACAATATATAGTACATATATACCTTGTATAATTATTTCATTATTTTCTTGTTATAGTTATAGAAATGTTTAAAATGCTTTGCCAATAAATATCTTAAAAACCCATATATTGGCAGCTTTTCGAAGAAATGTATATTTATTGCATGGCATAAATATCTTTATCAAAATATCATAGCTGTCAAATTTATCTTGGAAATTTTTTACTTATCTTTATAATGTTATTATAATCGTAAATAAATATTTATCGTCCATTTATATTGACGTTTTTACTTAATTGGACTTATCAAAAATAGGGAAATTGTTCGATTAAAGTCGGTATTATATAATGGGGGAAGTCTTGTACTTTGACTAATTAGGCAAACTTTTATTTATTGCTTTATATATTAAAAGAAAAATCTAAATATAAATATATTTTATACAAGCTTTATTTATTTCAGCTTCAGGATCAGAATATACAAATATGCACGGGCAAATTTCGGTTTTAAATTTGTACTTTTGTACTTTGACTAATTAGGCACACTTTTATTTATTGTGAGTTGGAAGCTTTATATATTAAAAGATAAATCTAAAAATAAATATATTTAATATTTATTTCAGCTTCTGGATCAGAATATACAAATATACACGGGCAAATTTAGGTTTTAAATTTAGATTGAATTGCGGATGAGAACAATTCTTATTTTTTGGCTTATCAAAGAAATAAAATCCGAAACGCGTCTTAACTTTTCCACTTATAAGTATGTAAAGTCTAGCTACTTTTTATCCGCTGGCTTTGAGGAATCTGGTTTCATAATGGCCGGTGTTACAGTTTTAAGCATGGACATTAATTTCATGGGGGGCTTCTCAGCGGGTTTGGCGCTAGTACCAGGCTTAATGGCTTTTTTGTCCTCCGGCTTACCACAGAATTTTTGCAGAGTTGTCTGCACCTTTTCGGCATTGCTGCCCACAAACTGCTCGAGTGTGACCTTATCTTTGATGATTAGAAAGGAGGGCATGCTATTGATATCATACTGCTCGGCCAGCTCCACATTGTCATCCACATCGATTTTGAGGACAAGCAGACAGTCTTCATACTCGTTGGCCATAACCTCCAGGTGTGGCCCAATGATGGCACACGGACCACACCATGTGGCAAAAAACTCAACCAAAACATGCTTATTGCCAGCCTCTTCAATGGTCTTATCAAAGTCAGCCTTCGATGTGATTGTGATAACCTTTTTAGGTTTATTATTCTTATCGCGGGCGCCGGATGCCATCAGTGAAAATAGGAAATTTCGGTGTGTCTAATTTTGTTGGCCGAAATAAATTCGAAAACTGTTGTCAAATATTTTTACATCTGTAGATCATCTGATCATTTTTTTGGCAAGTTAAGCCCAGTTGAGCATGTCCATAAAATACAGTATGCATAGCGTATAAGCAACCAAAATTTGGTTGGAGTCTAAAATGAAGAGATAATTTTGAGCAATCCTCTTTTGGATTTGTTCTAAGTTAATTTGTGAAAAAAGGAAAGAGCAAAGAAATTTGTTCTACAATAATATTTAATATTTTTAATGCGATTAATTTCACATAAACTTAAAAAGATATATAATTTTATTTCTGTCATAATAAAATATGTCATTTTACGCTCCAAAAATTGAGTGGTTCTAATTTGCGAGAGGTTACTGTATTCCAATTTGGCCATCAACATTTTTGTAGCATACTTCTTGGGGCATCAAAAAATGCAATTGAGCCTGTGTAAATTGCCAGCTGTATTGCTGTGGATACGGATAACAATGAAGCATGGATAAGGATAAAAGGCAGTCCATGCATAGCTGTTACTTCGACTGCCTTTGACTCTTAATGAAAAAGGCAGCAGTTGCAAAACAAAGTTCGCTTTAAGCTGCTTGAATGCGCTCACACACACCCTCACACATTAACACACACACACATTCTGTGATTGCCTGATTGCATACTTGTCTGTGTGTGTGTGAGTGTGTACTTTACTGTAGTTTTGCCTGCTTAGCAGCCTTTTTGCCGCTTTTAGTTGCACTCTGTTGCCAGTTGGTTTGTGTTGTTTGTTTTGTTTGGCTTGTCTCTGCATTTGTCAAGAATTAAGAGAAATGCAGCCGAGTATCTTCAGCTGCTGCACCACAGCACCCACTGCCAACCACCAGCATTTTCATGTGGTTCTTATCTTTTGTTCTGTCTCTGTCTCTCGCTCTTGACTGTTTACCTTAGGGCTTTGCTTGGTCTTTATTTTCTTTTCCCTTTTCTTTTTGTACTCTTTTATATTTTTTTGTTGCTTTCAGATGCAGTTGCAGTTTCAGTTGCATTTCTTGTTGGCCAAGAAGTGCCCGTCGGCTTAAAGCACTTTAAATACGATTCGCCAGCTTGTACTTGACATTGAGCCATCGTTAATAATCCGCTCGTTAAGTGTACATCCTCTCTCTGCTGTCCCCACAGCAGGTTGCATAACCTAATGAGCAGCATGAGACTGACAAATGGCAGCATTTAGCTGACATACACAGCCGGAAACGACAGCAGGTGGGACAAGAACAACGCGTACAACGTTTAACGTGTTAACCGTATCAGTGTCAGTGTTGTGTCATATTGTGCAATCGCCTCAACACGCCAGTCGGAGAACGCGACCAAGTGCGCGACTTCCGCACATGAAGGCAGCGTCATGCCTCTAACCTTCTCTCCTCTCCTCTTCCACTCTACTTTCTCTTTTCAGCCCGCTGCAAAAGTGCTGACCTCGCAGTCGCACCTTGACACGCGGCGTATGAGCAATGTAATAAAATGGCAGCCAAACAGCTAGTGAAACATTTTTGCGCGTTTGACAACAACAAAAGGAATAAAAATAAAAGAAATGAAAATGGAAGTGCAGAAAGTAACAGTAAGAGAAATAGAATTGAAATGAAATGAAATGTACAAAACGAGAGAATAGCAAAAGTCACGTATGTGGCAAGACAAATTGCTTCAAGTGCATAGACTGCCACTTTCATTCACTGTCATTCAGTCAACCAGCCATTCATTCAGTCTGTCAGTCTGTCAGTTTTCCAGTTATTTATATATTGCGCATGCTGTTAGCATATTTTTATTGCGGTCAACTATGAATTTGGGTTGAGCATTAAATGCTTGTCGTGTTATCCAATTCGTATACCCTGTAAAAAGCTTATGCAAATGGAACATACCCACTTTAATATGTTAGGTTAGTAAAATTGAGAGTTGATTGCAGAATATACCAAATATTTATTTCGTTTAAAATTTATGGTGTTATTTAAGAGGTATTTATACCCTGTAAAGCGTTTGTACAAGCGAGAATTAAAATTCTAATGATAGAAAATAAGCATTTGAGTTCAGTTCGTTATTATGTAGAAAGAAATATAAAAAGTAGAATAATAAAAATAAATGTTGAAAAATTTAGACAAACTAAGTTTCCTACTTAATTTAAATCTTTTATTTTCATTCAATTATTAATAAAATTTTTGGATTTTATGAAACCCTATTTTCTGCTTAGAAAATATTTTTAATTTTTAAACATTTACACATGTGTTAATTTTTATGGAAAACACAGTATAAACTTTGTGTTAAAATAATAAAAGTATAGCAAAAACACCTTCTGCCTCAAACCATTTACAGGGTATTTAGTAACGTATTTGCTGTGACAGTTAAAATGCTTTCGAAAGACATTTAACAAGCGCTGGTCAAATACAATGAAATGCCACATGAGAATCAGTTGCAACTATTTGAAGAATATTTCATAGAGGTTTTTTCAGCTCAAGTTCCAGCACAAAAAAATAAAAACACATATGCTCGGAAAATGATACAACAGCTTTCTTCGTGTGACTTTTTGATGTTTGCAGTGCAATGAATGGGGGCTGGACAGCACATGGCATTGTTGGGCTGTGTCTTCCTTACAAGTACATCTCCCTGTTCACTGTTTAGATAATTGGCTAGGGCTCTTGGCTTTATTTGGGTGTCGTCCTCTCATATAAACAAAACAATCTCCCAGTCTGACTGTGAGCACGTTTAAGCATGTCAATGCCGTTGTTGTCTGGCATTGTCCTGCTCCAACTGTCAGTCCCCTAAAAATTATGAACACCAGCAGCAGCAACCACAGCAACCACAACAGCAACGATAACAACGTGCACAACATCAGCAAAATTTCATTGCTCGAATTTTCATTCAACTAGCTTATGAGGTATGACCTGAAGAGGATGAGTTCATGCATTTGAATTTTTGGAGTGCTCCCGCTGCTTCTCCCTGCTTTTCTCTGCTTTTCTGTGCTTTTCTCTGCTTCTTGCAAGCAAATGCACGCACAGCTTGTGCTGCTGCTGCATTCAAGTGTCAAAAAGCAAAACACATTTACATTCATGCTGGGACCATTGTAGTCAGTGCCATTCTAGCACCTACTACCTTCACACCTCTCCCTTCCTCTCACTCTCTCACTCTCTCTCTTTGCTAAGTAGTTGGTTTATGCGGCAGAATGTCAGGATGCCGTCTGGGTGACTTGTTTCTGCTTCTTTCCTGTTACACCGACAAACGGAGCCCTTGTCAACGTGCAAAATCTCTCAAATTTTATTATGCTCGAATTTGCTGGCACTTCACAGCTGCCACAGCTGCCGAACCAGCAAACATCCCACCACTTCCACCATCCCATCCCACCAATGTCAGCCCCTCTCAGTATCCCGCTCAGCCGCTTTTATGGCGCTTAACGTCAGCCCATTACAAGGCGCAGGAATCAAGCCGAGCAACAACTTGAGCATCAACTCCACCTCCGCATTGACAGTTGGCGTTTTGGCAACCAGCAACAACAGCAACCAAAAAACGACGGCATCAGCTAGTAATGAGGCTGAGTTGAGCTCCGCCAGGATTTGGGCCTGTCTTATGGCCCAGCTACCAGATGAGGCCATACATTTTTACAAGCTGCTAATGTGGGCTTTATATGAACATGAACTTCTTTTCTTTTCGTTTGTGTGTGTGTGTGTGTGTGTGTGTGTGTGTGTTGAGGCTCTTGAATTTGCCTGTAGCCATAGTTGGGGCTTTGGCTTTAGCCAAGGAGTGGCAAGAACTAAACTGCATCGATTTACGAAACACGCATTTTTATTCATGTTTATTACTTAAAGAGCGACGACTGTGAGGTTTTGTTCGTAGCCCCTAAAAGCTTAGCCTACAAAGTTAGATTCTCGATTAAAAAAAATTGAAACATAGGAAGAATTTCTTCTTCTTTTTTCTAAATAATGGCAGTTAATTAAATTTCAATTAGCACTTAACACTGTCGAGCGTCCGACTGTAGGATACCCGTTACTTAATAAAATAAATGTAAAATATTTTTTATTGCATGCTTTTTTACTACCGTTCTGGTTGGACGATCTTGTTGCGGTTAAGTAGGATAAAAGCCTATCATAATAGATCACGTCAATGACCAACAAATACTTAATATTCCAAAAACTGTGCGCGTGGTGGCTTTTCGCGATTTGCGGAGGCGGGAAGGAGCGTGGCAAAAATTTAAAACAGACTTTATCTGCGTGGGGCTTATGGAAGTACGTGTGCCAAATTTGGTTGCTCTACAGAGAGACGGACAAGCAGACGGACATGGCTAAATCGACTCGGCTGTTGATGCTGATCAAGAATATATACCCTTTATGGGGTCGGAGATGCTTCCTTCTTCCTGTTACATACATTTCAACAAAAGAAATACACCCTTTTACTTATTTTTCAAGTGACGGGTGTAATAAATCCAATATCTTTTGTATTTAAGACTTTAACAGTTTTAAAATAAAATTTGTCTGTTTGTGCTTTAAATGCAAATTTTACATATTTTTAATTGCTTTCACTTATAACTCTTAATAAAGAGTTTTACATAAAAAATACAATAATAAAATAACAAAAATAATAATAATAAAATAATAAATTTTATTTGTATGCATCTAGCTAAAAAATAAATATGCTGTGTAATTTTAGAAGATTGCATTTTAGCAATATTTTATTTAAAGAGTAATTAAATTTTTTTTAAATTAAACAGAATAATAAGATTGCTTGCAACAATTTTTGATTTATTTTTCATATAAATATGTCCAAGAATATTGATAGATCTGCCAACATTATGCCATCTTCTGTCTGCTTATCTGCTGCCTACTCCATTACCATTTTCACTCATTAGCCTAATTAATCATTTTAAAATGCGAAGAAACCATGATGATAGTCCCGTCTCTGTCCGGGCTAATCAATAAGTTAAATGTGCCCAGTAAAAAGCAAACAACATCAGGAGACCAAACCAACTGCTTAGTTGAGAAGCATAAAAGAGCTTCAATCAATCAAATGTCACGATAGAAATCATCAACAGCAGCCGAAGCTGGAAGGTAGAGGAAGAAGGCAAAAAGAAAAGGGTTTATCCCCTGCTCCCCCTATATGGTACTACTGTTGCTGTATGGCATTAAAAACCACATGTGCTTCAGCACAAAACATTTTATGCTCCAGATGGTTCAAGATGACTGAAGGTGCGGTATGGTATATGGCATATGGTATATGGTATATATGGTATACATATACGTTGCCAGTGGGTTTTGGGTGTATGGCTCTGTAACTCAGTTCTGTCTTCCTAACAAGCTGCGTCAACAAACTAAACCACTTTGAAATTAACACGTTACATTGACATTGACAGCTTTATGCGTGGCATGCCGAGTGTCGAGTGTCGGTCGAGTGTCAAAGGAGGCAGCAGCAACCGTACCAGCATCTAAGGTAGTAGCTGTCAGCTACAGTTTCAGTTTGAGCTGAAAGCACGAAGGGGCTGCCAAACGATGCGGCAAATATGGAGAGGCAACCAAATGCTGACGGTACAGCGGCCGGAAGGCGCGCAAAAAAGGCAATTTCCGTTGCGGCGTAAACAAGACTAAAGCTCTGAGTGTGTGTGTGTGTCTGTTTGTTGTGTATGCGTAGTTTTTATGCGTTGGCTTTCAGCGAAACGAAAATTACCAATTCAAATGTCAGCAGTCGTGGAAAAACGCAGCTATCACACAGCTCCTCCTCCCACTTGACGTGAAATTAAATTCAGTGTCAATTCGGTTGGTTCTTCTCAACTTCTCAGCTTCTTCAAGGCGTGCGACTAACGAGGAATCAGCTGCCTTCGCCTGCTCGTAATCAGTCGCCGAAACTCGCAGCTCTACTCGTAGCTGAGACAAATTGTTGGGAAATCGTCTTAAGTGCCACACATTGCGACCCTTAATTTATGTGCGCTTTTTTCCACCCTTTTAACAACAAAACGAATGGAGCATGTCATCTACATATGCGACTTATCAAGCATGCTCTAACATATAATTAAAGTTATAATTTTGTTGACATATTTTAATTTTAAATTTAATGAGATTACATTTGAAATACACAAGTTAAACAATTTTTTATTATAATATATTAACTTTTTGTAAAGAGTATTTCATATTCGTTGTCAATTTTATGTATTGGTTAAACCTTCCTATTTTTCACTGCTTTTTAATTTTTGGTGCGTGCACAGCCAAACGAATTTATGCCCTTCTGATGGTGGCCCCAAAATTAGTTGGGGGCAGTGAAGCCTTTTGGGTTTTCGCAATGAAAAGTGCAAGTGCTGCAAAAGTAAACTGTGTGGAAACATTCAAGGAGTGTACATTTTGCCGCTGTCTGTAATTTAATGTACACTCATGGACAAAATAATAGGTGCGCTCTTTCTTTTTCTATAACAGCTGTTGTAAGTCAAGTCTTCAAATTTAAAATATATATTTGGAAAGGTCATCTAAATTCCGTTTGAGTGATGCATAACTTTTGTTAACCCATTAAGTACCCATTGAAATATTCGAATTTTAAAAAAGTCAACTTTCAAAATTGTTTTCCTCGATTTTTTCCAAAAAATTTTGGGATGCAAAAACATTCTTCAAACAATTTCAGGAGTGACTGCAAAAAAAATGTTTTAATAATATATTTGCTAGTATTTTTTTTATAATTTTTCAGGAAAGTTATGCATCATTCAAACCGAATTTAGATGACCTTTTCAAAAATATTTTTTAAATTTAAAGACTTGACTTACAATAGCTGTTATAGTAAAAGAAAGAGCGCACCTATTATTTTGTCCATGAGTGTATGTTCGGTAATGGCCTAAAAGGGTTGGAGAACAGTCCAGCAAGAGGAACTGGAATGGAACCTGTTAAATTTCTAGCAATTGACTGAAATAGGCATTGAAAATCGGACCATGACACTGACCAAAATTTAAAGAAAACAAACAATTGTGTGTCATTATCGGCATAAAGATTATAAAGTTTATGGATCAGATTGCTTAGGAATATTGCGTGGTGAATTTACGATTAAATGTGAAATAGATTGTGTAATTTACAATAGGAATTCAAGGTTTACCAGTGTGTAAATCATATAAATATATATTTAAGAAGTAAGCAAGTTTTTATATTGAAACTAGTTCAGTTTAGATAGATCGAATAATGTTCACAGTGAACAGAAATTCCAATAACAAAAGATACTCTCGAGATGCGCTGTAAAAATTGGATTATATTGCTGAAATCTGCTGCCATGGCGTAAAACAATTTGATTGCTATTTGATTTCGTCCCTTTTACAAAAAAAAGCATAGCAACAATTGATTTGTTGCGTTAGCAATTTGTTTACATGCAATAAATTTACAAATCAACGATAATGCAATTTATTTGCTCACATTTGTAGACACACACACGTATGTATGTATTTTTCTTTTTCTGCCTGTCTGTCTGTCTGTCTGTCAATCGGTCTTTATTATTGCATTCGATATTCGTTGGGCATTTTATGTGCCATGCCAAAAAAATGGTCCACTTTATTGGATTTGTGAGCGAGAATTTACGAGTCAAAGTGTCAGCCTGTTTTGTCATATTTTAATGCTCTGTAATAATGTAAATCCCAAGTGGACATATTAAATCAGGGATTAAAACCCTAACCGAAACCGTAACCTTAAGCCGGTAAAAACTGATTGAAATTTAAAACCCTAACCGAAACCGTAACCTTAAACCGGTAAAAACCGGTAAAAAGAAAAATTTTTATTTGACCGAAACCTTAAAACCGAAACTCTGTAAACCAAAATAACCGTTTCATTTATAAGTGTTAATTTCGGGTTTTTATACATCCTAAAAAAATAATTTTTATTTTTTAATTTTAATTTTTGATTTTAATTTTCTTGTGTTTAATTTTGAATTTTTATTTGTCATATTCATGATCGAATTTGCATATCACTGAATAAGCAGAAATAGATAGATTTGTTAAGTAAAATATTTAAAATTGTTAAAATCTAACTAAAGTACATCAAACTGAAGAAGAAGTGAAATTAATGTGTGAATGAAACATTAAAAAAGTAATGTCTTTTTAATTATTACTACAATATTAATAATATAATTTTACTTTTGGAAAACAAATTTTTTTTAGTGAACCGAAACCGTACCGATATTTCAAAACCGAAACATACAAAAACCGGTTCACCGTTACGAAACCTTTATGCAAAGATTTTGAGTAACCGATAACCGAAAACCTAAATTCGAACATAACCGAAACCGTAACTGAAACCGTTATTCGTTTCGGTTTTAATCCCTGTATTAAATATATGTTAAATATATAAATGAGTATATGCACACTTGCATTTACATATATGTTTCAAATGGATTTTTAAAAACAGAAACTGAGATTGAACATTGTTTTTTACAAATTTCGCCGCCTTTGCATATTAAAAAGATAGTAAAACAGCGGCACTTTTTTTGTGCAGGGTATTTAATCGTCATATACTGCTAATTATGCATATTTTTAGGTTTTTTTGCTGTAAATATTATTTTGTTTGTATATATAAAAGTGAAAAGAATAAATCGTTTATATTAAATTAATGACTTTAATTTGATTATGTGATAAGTTTTGTGGTGTGTGCAAATATATAAAAATTTTTTGGGATTTTTCTTTAGTAACTTTATCAATTAAACAAGTTAATTTTAATTAATAACACAGTTAGACATTTAAATGATTTATTTTTCTGTATAACTATGTGTCAGTATCTTTTTGAAACTATGGAAACAAGTTATTAAGTACCACATACAAAAACTATTAATAATTTTTAATAGTTCTTTCTACACTTTAATTAAATGCAGTTAATTTAATATGAGGCACACAACATTTAGTTACTTCATCTGTACAATGCTTAAAGTATTATTATCCTGTTATAGTTTACCGCATGTCGTAACCCAAAGCCACAAATAACTCAATACAAATCCAAGTGTATCCTAATTGAACCATCTAATTGTCATATAAATTTCAAATTTTACCGCCTCAGAAACTCTCAGACCGCAGGCAAAGCCAGCAAAACAACAACAGCTACAACAACAAGTCAATAAGCAAGTTCAATTTGACTTGGGTTAAGTTGAACAGTTATAAGAACTGACTTCTTGTATCGTAAATATTTACGATTTACATAAAGTTTTATTTTTAAGCTGGGCGGCAATTTTGAAGTTTTTCCCTTTTTATGCCACAATTTTGCCGTTGTTGTTGCTGTTGCCGTTGTTGTTGCTGTTGCTGTTGTTGTACAGTTAATTGAAGTGTGTACTTATGAACTTGGCCAGTTGCCCCTTAGAAAAAATATCGTACAATTTTCTTTGTGCCATGTTCTTCCCCTTTTTTTCTGTTGTTGCTGTTGCTCTTGCTAAGCTGCAGCTCATGAGCCGGCCATTTGCTGCAGCTATAGGAAAACGAGAAAAAAATGCAGAAAAGTGATAAAGAAAGAGAGAGAGCGAGATAGAGTTAGAGTAAAGGAAATGGCAGCCACAAAGCCCGTACAGTTATATAGTTAAACACCATTTCTGTACCACATTGGCGGACTTGAAATCTCCAAGAAGCAGCTGTAAATGAAACGAGCTTTTTGTGAATTCTCTGGATTTCTCATTGATATGCCAGCCAGGTTGTGTTCTCTGTTTAGTTTTTCTTTGGCTTTGGTTAGACCCTAAAAAGTATGCCAAGATTTTGCATCGACTTTCGTGTGCTTACAAGAATTATCATTGCCTTCTAATTGCCACACGTTTCACATTACGCTTCTGCCACATGAAACGTGATTTTGGAGTGCCTAAAAACTGACTATACATTTGTTAAATATTACTCGAGCTGCATTTCAATACTCTTGCAAGGAGTATTGTGAAATTACAATGGAATGTGTAATAGTTAACTGGAGATATATCTGTTGCCTTAGCTCTCGGTTTAATCACACATTCACAGTCCACGGTTTATTCACAATACAATCTGCTTAGATATCAAATATCATAAATTTTTTTTGCTGGTTTTAAATTTATTTCATAGATTTCAATTTTAAAATCATTGAACCATATTATAATAGTATTTAAATTTATTGGTCTTAATCGTAACAAAATAATAATAATTTAATACGGATTTCATTGAATTAAAAAGAAATATAGATTTTACAAATAAAATAATTTTTAATCTATAAGAAAGCCACCTTAATAAACTTCAATTTACTTTGATTTTGTTATTTAAGAAAAGTTTCTTTTAAATTAAAATAACTTTATCTAAATATAACAGTTGGCTGTAAAAGTATTCAGCCTATAATCTTTCAACTTTTTTTTCCAAAGGTTTCAATATGAGTTCGCTTTTACCACAACTCACCTAGTTGCCTTTTTTGTCCTGACCAAGCACACACACACACTCACACACATGCAAACTCACTCACACGTACATATACTAATGCATACAAGCAATTGCAATGTGCTGGCAAACATTTCAGCTCTTGGCAGGCTTCAATGCTCATTGCCAGACTGTTGACATTTTAATAAAAATTATTTCAGTGCATTCGCCGCATTGCAGAAACGCCTCTAAAAGACTTTTCCCTGTATGGATGCTTGGCAGGGAGGGTTTGGGCGAGGGGAAAGGGGAAACGAGTTCAAAATGTGAGTTGTGGCACCATTAAGAACTCTTGGAAAATGCAATGTTCACACAAAATGTATTTGGCAGATGATGCGAGAATGTATTTAAGCTGCATATCAAACTGAATTTCTTATTGAATTTTGCAACTTTGTCTGGAAATCTGGCTTAATATATGAAAATGCTGAAAGCAAATTGGCTTTTAATTGTTTAGTTTTGGCTTTAGAGAAGAGCTTTAAAAGTTTTTAAATAACAGCAGAATAGAAAGCGAAAGAAGGAGGAACAGAGAGGCAGAGAGAGAGAGAGAGAGAGAGAGGGAGAGTAGTGCAAAGCATATTTAATGCAGTTAAACTCAGCCGCGATGGGGAATGTTCACGAATTACAGATTTAAGAAAATCTATTCCTTAAAAATATTTTTTTTAAGAATATATAAATTTTTTAAATACTTATATTAAAGGAATTCCGGAAAACAGTTGTAGATTTGGTTTAGATTTGGTAGAATTCTAAACCAAATCTAAACCAAATCTTAAACTGTTTTCCGGAATCCCTCTATTATTTTACAAAAGAAAAATGTATATTTCATATACAATATAGTTCTAACTTTATTTTAGCAATATAAATAAATTGTTATTAAATATTTTTATGTATTTTAACGGAAATCTTTAAAAATAATAATTGGGGTAGTTCTAAATCCACAATTTTGTCACGACCCGCGCACATCTCTAGTTGCAGATCCCCAAGGAGCAGGTTGCAACAAAATGTTGGCCAGCAACGTGGCTCGTAGCGTTGCTTGCAAATAAACTTCAAGTTGTTCAGCCGCTTGTGCGAAACCATTTCTTGTTTTCGTGCCTTTAACCTTTTTTTGTGCTTTTAAACTCCACACCGAAACTGATTCGAAAGTAATAAAGTTTTATGGCACCAGCCAATTAGCGAACTACGTAGGCCAACTGGCGCCCGACTCGACGGCCACTGGCATTAACCCCACCCCTCCCCCCATCCCCTCGCACTCTTCTACTTCTTATCCACGGGTATTCACAATCATTTGTATTTTTGCCACATAATTTCATTCAATGCTGATCTTAAGGCCCTGCTCATTATTAGTGAGTTGGTTTATGAGTCTGTCGCCGCTGCTTCTTATCTGTTATCAGCTTATCAGTTGACTGGGCTTTGTCTATGGGCGGCTTTGTGTACTCATCCTTCCAGCATGTTTGCAAAATGTTGGCAGTTTGTTGACAGCCTTCGTGTAGATAAACCAACAAAGACACAAGGCGCAGACAATGGGGGCGAAAAAGAGACAGAGATACAGAGAGAGAAGGAGAGAAGGGAATGTAATTTCAATTCATGTTCACTTTTGGACAGCAGCAGCATCTTGCTTGTGGTTGTAATTATTATTTGATATGAATGACAAAAGCTGCATAAATTATTGATACAAGTGTTGAACTCATAAATGGAAAATGCATTGATAAAAATAATTCAAAGGCTAAATGACACTGGGTTGAAGGAAGGAGATAATTATGAAATAGTGATAATAAGGCTCTGAATTGGCAAAGAATAAAGTGGAAGTAAACTTATAACTTCTATTTTATCTTCTTCTTTATCTTCTATTGTGCGAATTTAAAAATGTTGCTTTCATTATTCAAAAAACAAATATTGTCAAAGCACAAGTGAAAGTGACACAAACACTTGCTAAACTATACTGATTTTAATTATAAACTAGTGACATTTTTTTTTTAGCAATTTTACAAGTTGCTTCACTGAAATCTTTCGAAATATATATTTAACATTTACTTTATTTTATTATTATAATTGCGAATTTAAGCATTTAAATCTTTACTATGCTGAACTTTTACTGCACGTTTTTAATTGTTGTTTATCGTCTTGTTGATAACGAAAGCAACTGTAAATTATCTCTTGATGTCCCATTAGAGCCCTTCAAGCTATTACCACAAATTATATGCTAACGTCCTAAGCTTTGTTGTTTATTTGTTCGCAATCTGAAACCCGACTGAAGTAACTATAATTGATTTTTTCTGGCTGTTGCTGTTGTGGCTTGTTTGTCGTTTTAATCTGGCCAGCAGAAAACACAAAATTACGCAAGTAAGTATATAACCTGAGGTTAAGTCCAATCCATTTTATTTTCATGCCAACTTATTTGTTGTTCGTTCAATAACGAGGACAACAAGACGACAACATGAATTGCCTGGCGGCCAATTTGCATTGATAATACTTGAATGGTTTAATCCAGAATCCAGCCAGCGCACAAATTAAATAAATATTGTAAATATTTGATGCACATACTGCTCTCATATTAGTCCCCAAATTGGAGTTCATCAACTTCTCTTTTTCCCTCTTATGTTTGCTTGTCTTTATGTTGCTTTGATGTTTGCATAAAGTTCAAGTTAATAAAATTTTTTTATATTTCACTTTGGCCTGGCACACTATTAAAACTAGTTTAGCTGCCAAACACACTCACACACACACACACACACACACACACGCACAAAGTGCGAGTTGAGAAGCTTTTAATTTAGCTTTAGAAAGAACTTGATCCAAAGTTTTTATTACCTTGTGCGGTTGCTTGGTTATTAAACGGACGTACTTGCAATCTGTTTTATGGCCGACATTAATAAGCATTGTTTCAGCCACACACATACACACACACACAGACAGTGAACAGTGTCAATTTTATGTTGCCTACTTCCAGGCGTTGCTAGCAAAGTGACAATTGATGTTGTAGCTGGACCTCGTTTGTAGCACGATAATTAAACGTAGTTATTTACTTGCAACAATGGCAGATAACTTGCAACACATATATGTTGAGTTTGACAACGGCTGTAGTTAGTTTGTAACTTCTGTGAGTGACATAAAAAGGAATGGAGGCAGTTAATTTGGCATTAAGTCATTATTCTTTTTGGCTGCATATTTGACAGCTGTTTGGGTCATAAGAGCATCCAAGTGTTTTTCTATTATTGCCCTATAATATTCGTAAGACTTTGAGCCATAAAGATGAAGGACGATTGATAAATAATACTCAGCTTTCAAAAAGGGTCAACCTCCAAAGGTCGATGATTTTTATTGCAGTAAAAGAGCGATTGTAATAATAGAGTGAGATTGCGATTAAAGGGGAATTATTACATTGAACAACGAAATCATTTGGAATTTAGCCAAAAAAATACAGACATTGGAAAGGTTAGAACAAACTGAAAGATAAACGAGAAGAGATAAAAGTCAATAAAAATGTGTTTGAAGAATAAAATACACTCTACAAAATGAGACAATAAGCGGAATGACTTTGGTTATAAACGGAATCAAATTAAGTAATTGAATGTGTTATTTCAAAACAATGTGATACATCTTTCTTAAATCATAATTTAAGAATTATTACTAATAGATATATCCTTGGAGTAGACTGTAAAATATATAATTATTGCAAATTTTGCTAATATCTGATTTATGATTAATCGTTGATCATTTGTTATAGTAGATGATATATTTTGGTATTCTAAATTCTAAGACAATTCTGTCCTTGCACATAATTCGTCAACCTCCTTTCATTCTCTGCTCCTTTTAAGGCCCATCTCTGATTTGAGACTAATCAAAGCAAAAGCCATTGCTAACAGCTCATTGCCAAATGACAATGGAAGTGGCCAAGCGCCGGCAAAGCTATTAATTAATAGAAATAACAACAACAACAACAATAGCTGAGCCCACATAAAGGACTTGGATAAAAAACAAGCAGCACAAAAGCAACAAATTAGCAACAGTCGCCACACACACACACACACACACACAAACACCAACACAAACAAGCATGTAGAGAAATAACTGTTACAAGGTCCTCAAGTTCCATTGTTCTCCAGGACAGTCATATATGTATTATATCTATATCTTGATTACTATGAGAATATATGCTGCTCCTCTTATATATTTTGTGGTCAAATTGCGAGTTTTTTTTTTATTTGTGAATGCTATTTTCAAATTGTTGCTTGAATTTAAATTTAAATATTGATTTTGTGCGCATTTCCCGTTGAGGACTAGAACAAATATTGACGCGTTGAGAGAAGGTGCAAATAATAGGGCCTCAGTTGAGTCCCTGTCCGTTTTGGATACAGTTTGAGAAGATACCGTTGTCTGCTTGAGCGCATGTCGGGAACGGGACTCCGAAGGCAGGACAAAGAAGAGCCAAAGACAGAAGAACCACAAGAGGCAACGTCAGCTTCAGTTTCAGCTTCAGTTTCAGTTTACAGCCAGTCGGTCTATTGTGCATAATTTGCGTGCCTAATGAAAATTTCATAGATGTTTCAAATGCAAATAGATACAACACATTTGTCTGTATTCTGATTGTGTTTGTCCTTTGCTTTTGGTTGCCATATTACCAGACAACATAAATGGGTAGGAAGTGTTCCAAATTAGGTTTTCAGCTAAATTTAAACTTGCTTTAGCGTATATTTGGCTAATTTATGGCACGGTACGTTCACGATAAGATAATCCCTTAACCGCACACGCATCGCAATCTTATCGTTAACATCCACATGACATTTTTAATTGTCCTAAGTGGCCATTATCGACTATCGATTAGCCCGCAGACATGTGATTGGATTGGCCTACATTGTTCGTATTTATAGAGGAAAATGTATATATATTTAGTTTCACACTCTTATTTTCTGTGTTTAAATTAAAAATTGTACGACATTTTCAACTTACACGTTTTTTTTGCCTGTTAATTCGTGTTGTCAACTTGTTAAATATTCAAATAGTACGAACTACGAACTTTTTACCAAGTTGGCATCTTCCGTTTCTAACTTGCAAATTAAGTGTTGGAAAATGTAAGCAACTTTTTAATCTTGTGCAAGGTTAAAACTAGTTCAAAGTTGCTGTGGATTATTATGCTGTCTGTTATTATGCAGCTCATTTCCACTGCAAAGGCGATTAAAATTGTCCAGGGCTGCACACTTACGTATAATCTTAGTGCTTAATACTAATTGCCAATTGAAATAAATGAAGAAAAATATATAAAAGTAACTTAAATTTAAAATAATAAATTAAAATAAATATAGAAAATTGATTTTAAGTTGAAAACTAAGAGAGTAATATTTAAAAAATTCAAGTTAGCCAAAAATGAACAGTTTTAAGTCTAGTGGTAGAATTTTAAACCAGAAAAAAACAATGCTTGTCCGCTTCGAATTAACACAAAAAAAAATTTGATAAGATAACACAAGAAATTCGTTGGTTATAACTACAAATCAAACAATCTAATAAGATAGAAAAATGTATTAAGAAACTACTCTTCTTGCCCCAAAAAAACAAAAAAATAAAATAGAATAGAAAAAACTCTTTTAAAAAAGAGAGAAATGAAAATGACGGTAATTGTAAGTGTAATCAAATAAATTAGACAAGTACGTGCAAGTGCGTTATTTTCAGCACATTAAGTGCCGTTATTGTTGCTGGCTGCCACAATGACGAATGAATGAATGAACGAGTGGACGAATGAGGGGGCGGACAGTGCCAACAGTCGCAACTGAGCTGACTGAATGACTCGTACTCGTACTCGTATTCGTATTCGTACTCGTACCCATAGCATTTACCGCCGCTCTCCGCTTTGAGTTTTCCGACATTAAGACAATCATTTTAATTGAAGTGCCACTTGTACTAGCAGCAATACGCTGCCTGTGCCGAAAAATAAAACGAGAACAACGGACACGTCTCGTCAATGAATGGACTTTGAGGGAGGAGGGGTTGGAGGCGGAGACAGACCATTGTGCTATGCCAAGTGCTGAAAATAAAGTTTTGTTTTTGCTGCTGTTTTAGTTCTTTAGTTATTTACTTAAGGGTTTTCAAAAGTAAGTATACGCATGTGATTGTGGCTGAGTGCAGCATGGACAATCAGTGCCGAGTTGAGTTGGATGTTTAAAAACAATTACTACTGCAGATGAGACTACTTGATTTTAAATCTTTAATTCATGATAACATTTTAATGTAATAACAGCACCTGTGATCGTTAAATTGTATTTAACCAAAGCATTATAATTCTCGTATGAACTATAATATTCATTTAAGTAAAAATAGTGAAAAGTGAAAATACTCGTAATTTTACTGATAACCTTCTGTGCTCAGCTAACTATTCAACAACTAGCAGCAAAGCTGGGTTTTTCTCTTCATTTAGAGGGTTTTCCCACTAAGTATTTTACGTGGGTTTTTTTTCGGTTTTTTTAAATTTTCTTTTTATTTATTATTTTTATTTTTTTTGTTTAAATTTCCTTTCATTAAATACGAACTGACAATCGCTAAAGCTTCTAACAGAATCTTTTTTTTTATTTTTATTTATTTTATTTTTATATTTAAAAACACTTTTATTTTTAATCGATAATAATAATAAGGATATGTAGATATATTATAGAATAGCTGAAAATAATATATTATCTTAGAATAAAATAGTGGAGTAATAGCAAATTACATTAAAAAAAGCTATAATTCCAGCCGTTTCTAAATTATTTTTAAAACACTCGCAATGGGCTTTAAAAAAATCAGATTTGGCGGTTAAAAAGCTGTTTGGCAACACTGATAATAATTAGGTGCAAAAGCGATAATCGAGAGCGAATTCGCTTTTTTTTTGCTCTCACTGCATTATTGTGAGTTAAACTGTGCTTGCACTTTGCTAATTAAGTTTAATCTATGTAATTGTTTTTGTAAATAATAACATTGTGCGAATTTAAACAACAACTGATGTCATTTTGCGGCGATTGCGGTAGCCGCATTGTGGAAATTACTACAGAATGAGTAAAATCGTATTGGAAAAAAATGCAACTGCATGTAATAGACTTTAAAAAGAATATAGAAACATTAATAGCGCTTGTGCTGTGACTCTTATCCGATTGTATTTAATTGACCAGTTCAGATAAGGCTGCTTATCTGATATATATAATGTTATATCTTTCAAATCTAGCTTGTTCGCAGCTGCCAAGTTTTAATTCTCTCTGAATTTTTATGCGCACTTTCAAGTTTAATTTGCCAAGTGAAGTGAAAAATTACAGATTTGTTATGTCAGCATTCATGAGGAATTCAGTCAAGCGTTCTGTAGTCAACAAAATGAAGGTTTTTCTGGGAACTTGCAAGGATTCTCGTGATAAAAGGAATGGCAAGTAAAAGTGGCAGCTACTTATTAACTAATGTGTTTACTAAATGCAACCCATGTTGCATGCCACATTTACCACACATGTTTTTCTTGCTTTTTATATAAATGTTGCATTTAATTTAGAATATCAAAAGGTGAGAAAGGGTGAACGAGAGCGTTTGAAAGGCCATTGAGCAGATGATGAGATGTTTATTTTTTCCACATTTCACATTTCTCATTTGACGCGTGCGTTGCTTTCAATGTTAATTATACTCGTCGACACTCTCATTATGCATAAATGTGTATAGAGGTAAGCATGTTTCTAGAGGGCCTCTCGACCTTTTTGTCCCGTTATTCATATTTTTTCACTCTTCAACCTTTTTTTTTTTTTTTTTTGATTTTTTCTGCGTATTAATATGAAATATAATAACTCAGCAGTAGCACGAGCAGAGACTTGAAACGGAGGCTGGGTCAGAAATATACAACGGCAACAACAAATTTATATGCTATTTTAATGGCCCTATAATTAGCTCATTTCCCAAGCAAATGTTTGCCTTTTTCAGCGCATATTGTTTACCTTTTTGATGAGCCAGTGCTATGATGTTGTTGTTGTTGTTTATGTTGGTTATTTGCCCTTGTTTATTTGCCTTTTAACGCGTTGCTCTTTTGGCGTTTTACTGCGCGCGCGTAACACGTTACGCATACGTAATATGAAAACGCCTCGAATTAGGCTATGAAAATTTGCCATTGCTAATGAAAACTGTGCCGGTCTGTTATTTTTTCTTTTTGTCAATGCAGCCTAGTCGATGGCAGAAGCAGGACCTGGGCGAGGGCCAGGCTCAAATGCCCAATTGGGCATGTAGACAAGTTTTGGTTTTCTTTCCATTTCCATTTTCATTTTCATTTGGCAAACGGGGCCACTTGAATGCGCAATGAAGTCCAACAAAGTGCCAACTGGAGAGAACCGCACAAAAAAAAAAAAAACAGAAAAAAGCAAAAGCTTCTGGTATCTTGTATTTTGCATAAATTTAACGAGCACTGCAGAAAACAACAAGAGAATTCCAACAAATTTCCGGCTTGCAATCGCAGCCGATTTGTTGGCACAAATCTAAGCTTAATATTCATAAAACCAAAAAGTGCAACACAGCCCTCAAATATCCGCCAGCTTATTGTTGACATTTCTCCCTCCAGCCTCCAGCCTCCAGCCACGCCCACAGGCAGCCACACGACAACAAAAGTGTTAATTAAGCGTCACAAAAAGTTGGATGTCGGCTTTTTAAATAGCATTAAATTGTCAAGTGTCTTGTTGTTGTAGTAGCTGGTATTGTTGTTATTGTTACTGCTGCTGTAGTTGGCGGCTTAATTATTTTTATAATTTTCAGTTTTCCTCTTTCAGCTCTGTGGGAATGGCTATCCCGTTAAGTGGCTGCTGCTGCGGCGACCGCTCGTTAAATTTAATCAATTAATTTTGCTTTTTGTTTACTGAACTTCCTTGTCTCTGATTTACGTGCCACACAATGTGGCACTTGAACACATAATGAAAATGTTTACATCTGAAATTATTAATTGGCACATGATTTTTAATTAGAATGATCTTTTTAAAGGCAATATTGCTGATTGATTCTGTTTGAGGATAAATAAAAAAAATAAAAATAAAAACAATGTGATCAACCTAAGTAAAAATAAAACCAGAAACCACTAAATTATATATATACAAATTTTTCATTGATTGCATATATGTAAATTAATGGAACTGTTTATTTAACCTCAACTTATTCCGCATCGGATATGTATCTACAATTCCAAGTCCAAAGCTCAATAAAAATCAAATGTTTAGTTTTTTTGTCTATGAACTTTTCCTGTTGTGCACTGGCCTAGTAATATTTGATAATTATTATCAAATACAAATAAAACACATAAATGAAATTGTTTCAATTAATAAATGCTTGATTTGTTTATTTTAATAGACACATATTTTAAATTTTTTAATTTTATTATTGCACTTTTTATTGAAATTTTTGATTGTTGCAGCGATTGCTTTGATAAGATTAATGTTGCGAGCTAATTAAACAAATATAATGCTTTCATTGGCTACAATTCAATTTATGAAATGACCTATGACCTGTAGTTGTATAAAATAGATGTAGGAAATTTTAGCGAGGGTTTTCTTTTGAAATTCGAGCGCTCTTATTCAAATAATTAGTACAGGGTATCTACTAGTTGATCACCGTTGACTGCTTGTACATTTTGCGTCTTGGCAAAAGTTTTCTTGTAATTGACGAAAACGATTTTAATTTGATTTTACAACTTTCATCAATCAGTCAATTGAATATTACACATACGCAGTGTTGCTAGTCACAGCATCTTTTGAATACATCTAAATATAGAAACGAATATCTGTCGAACATATATTTTCTCAGATTTGTATATATACATCCACATATGTACAACAACAGGGAACAGTTTGAATGGCCTCATTTTTGGACAGCTGGCAGCGTTGTGAGCTCATAAATGTTTTTCGCCAAAGTACATATGTGTGGAACACATATTGTGTACATGTACATGTATTTTATTTTGAATGATCTTAAAGCGGCTTAGCATATAACTATGTAGAAATCAACTTCCTTTCGCTTTTCACTTCCAATATCCAATAAGACTTTTTGGATTATGTTTACTAAATGTCACTTGCATTTAAACGACTTTCTATTTGCTTCTCTTCACAGTCCATGTTTTAAGTTGCAACATCAACATGACAAGTACGTGTTAATATGCAGGTAAATGTTGTCGAGAAATTAACATGCAATTTGGTTGGAAAATAAACATATCTAAATTTTGATTAAATTAATATTAAATAATTTTTAAAATCCAGAAAATTACTATAAATCATTAGATTTAAGAGAATTGTAATGTGTTTATAAATAATTATTTATATGTTAAATATCTTTATTAACCATATTTTATATTTGCTTGTTTACAAAATCAAATTATATTTGCTTGTTTATAACATCAAATTAATTTTTGTTTATGACAATTTGTATCTTTAGTTAAACTGAGTGATTATATAGTTTTCAATATTTACCACATTTTATTTATGTTGTGTTTTGATAAGTTGGAAATTTTATTGTGTTAACCGAATCTATTTACTCGTTTATTTACCGACTTGCTCAGCACAACACTTGCAATTAGTTTAATGCATCATTTTGACAGTTCGGCAGGTGGCCAAAAGCAAAGCCAAGTTTGGTAACCACTTCATAACACTTGACAGGTCGACCTGCTTATAAAGTATGTTCACATTCATTGCAATTTTATATCGTTGTTCTCCTTTTCTTTTTAGTTTGGATAAAACATAAAATTTCACCAGGGCGAGAGCCAAGTTAAAAGAAGCGATACAAAATTGCTGTCAAGGGTTTTGTATGTTTCGGATTTTCTTTTTTGTTTTTGTATTATTTTTTGTGGCATAGACAAATCGGCGACGGCAGCAATGAAAAAAGAAAACACAAATAAATAAAGTGAAAGGGAATTGGCAAGCAAATCAAATATTATAACAAGTTGTAAATGAAACGTGAAATTTGATAACAGTTGCAAATTCACAAGTCAAACAAACAGACAGTCGGATAGAAGGAGAGGGAAATAGCGCAAGCTCATAGATTGAGGAATGTGCACAGATAATCGCGAAAGCAAAACAAAAAAGAAGAATAACAAAAATAATAAAAATTCATATGGAGCTGCATAAACTAATGAAAAATCAGCGACGGCGACAAACAATGCAGCTAAAAATCCAAACGCCAACGCAATGGAAATGAATATACATCCGACTGTCAGTCTGTCCATTTGTCTGTCTGTCTGTCTGCTTGTCCGCCGGTTTGTCTACATGTCCCAATCCGTTTTGCCCATGCATCTGTTTATTAAAGCACGCGAATGACACTCACACAGCTACGCAATATTCCAACGTTCACACACACAGACACGTAATATCGCGTACTATTTGACCGCACAGCGAGAGTGCGATATTAAAGTAGAGAGAGAGAGAGACAGTGAGAGTGGGAGCTCCAGCGAACGAGCGAAACCGAACCGCACGTGGCGACTAACAAGCGGCAACTAAACTGTAAACTGAGCCAAGGCAGCCCAAAGTCACAGCACAGCTGGAAACTCACGTCAGTTGGAGCAATTGAGCGAGAAGCAAAGCACAAAACAAGGAGTGAGAAACAAACCAGATTACGTGATGGCGCAAAGCGTGTGCATGTTATTGCCGGCGAAAGAGCAGAGCACAACAAATGATGCAAAGAGCGCAAGACTCGCTAAGTGCAAAGTGAGAGAGCGAGAGCGAGTGCATTGAGTGTAAGTTGCGTATCGTAGGCAACAGGTGTCGCTTGTGGCCTTCACACGAGAGAGTGTTTGAAAGTGTGTGAGGGTGTGTGTGTGCGTGTGCGTGCGTGAATGTGTATGTGTATGTGTGTGTGTGATTGTGTGGCTAAATTGTCGACAAATTGTTTAGAAGCGGATTTCAGTTTTGTTCGAGTTTCATGACTCGGATTACACTTTTGTTTTAGTTCTTGTTTTTGGCTTAGTTTCATTTGGTTAGCGTGCAGTGCGTATACGTAATATTTAAGCATTGACAATTTGAGTGTATAACTTGAGCGAAACTAAACTGACAGCGATTAAATGATTAGCATTAAATTAAGTCGGTTATGCATAACAAAATCAAACACTTATTTGCTTTAAAGTTTGAATAAATTTACGTTGATTTTAAATTTTAAAACTGCTCCTTAGTCAAGCACTATTCTAAACCAAATCTGAACTAGAGCCCCCATCAAAATGAGCTGTGAAGTGGCCTCTACTCAAAGTAGAAGTAGGAGATGAAGAATGGTAGAAAATTAATGAATATTCCGAGTGCCCTCATCACTTTGACACTGACCCAACCTCAGGCCAAACCCGCAGCATGCCAATTAATCCAATTAGGGAAAACAGACCCTCAGTTAAGGGGACATTGGCCAGGAGATGGAAGAACCTCAAAATGAAGCGACAAACCAAAATCAAGTGCTTTGCGCAATTAACATTTTTGCACATTTACCAGTAAAATTTGTCAAGCAACAAATGAGAAATGCTGGTAATGCAAATGAGGCTTAAGATAGAGCGAAAAGTTAAGTAGATAAAATGAAATCCCTTTACTAAACGTCATCATCATCAATACGATTAAAATGAGCATTAAACCTTTTGTCATTATTAAAGCTTAAATGCTTATGCAGGAAACGAAGGGGAAACAAGGCAAGGATGTATTTGGCACACAGGATAATCAATTATAAATGCAGTGCACAGCAAGGCGAAGAGTTGCAAAAGGACTTGATTTGAGTTGCCCCGAAATTCAATCATATATGGTGATAATTGCATGTTTATTGTGTCACTGTAAACAGCATTAAGTTAATTAGACAACTAATCAGCTTACTCGAATAATTATATTAACCAAATGCCATCAATCAACTAAGTGACTCGAGTTTAAGTAGGCACTGCAAGCAAAGCCTTTAATAAAATCAAACAGCACACACGAGACAAATAAAAGCATAACTCAAAATCAAATTAGGACAACTATTGACTTTACTTTGGACCATGGACTTGAACTGCATCGAGAATCGACTGATGATATTGGAGTGCCTCAAGGAAAATGCACACAATATGCTCGTGGAGCAGGTACAGTTACGTGACCGCATCTCCATGGTGCTGGGACGGGCCCGGAACACTTTGGCCAGCATCCGGGTTCTGAATACGCAGGTGCGTGAAATGAAGGTGACTGTGGAAAACGCGCTGGCTGCCAATATGGAAATGTCAAGCAATGAAAACAAGTGGGGAATGATTGAAGGCGACTCAGTTGAAGAACCAATGGAAGCCATAGAAGAAGAAGAGATTCTTGCAGAAAGCAGCATCGAGATGAATGAGGAAAGCTCAGTTGAAGAATCATTGGAAGGGAGTCTCGAAAACTCACGCGACTCGTTTGAAGATTACTCAGTTGAAGAATCAGTGGAAAAAGTAGAGGAAGAAATGCTGTCTTAAGTAGAGTAAACTTCAGTGTGAAGAAGTGAAGTTTAAAGGTGGATCTGCAGTTGCAATATTTATATTTTTATATTTCTGTTTAATTATATCACTTCAAACTTTAATTAAAAGCAAATACAAGATGTTGGATGTTTCTTTGACTCAATCAATATTAAAGTAATGATTTCATTATTAGTTTAGTTACAATTTTTCAAAATTATTTAATGAATCGATGCCCAAATATAAAAGGAGTGTGAAATACTTTTTTCAGTAATTATTAATTTTTTTAAGAATTTTTTCAAATAACTGTGTGTGTTGTAATAAACGATATATTATTTTTTATACAGCTACATCTTTGATTTACCTTTTTGTAGTTAGATTTCGTCAACATTGTTGTTGACTCTCAACCTTTGCTTGACCCGAATATCATCAATTATGCCAAAGCAATGCTCGGTGATTGAACAGAGCAACATTTTTGTCGCATAATGAAAAGCAAAGAGAAAGAAGTAGAGAGTGAGTAAGTGAGAGAGAAAAAGAAAGCTTGCCTTGACTACTTTGCAATAAATCACATTTTCAGCCGCACATCAATTTTAAATTCCGTTTCTCCAGCTAAAGTGAAAAAAGGTAGCAAAAAGGGAGCGTTGAATACCTTAGTTAACTAGATTATGTGGTCCAAATCAATCAACTGCTTTCAATTATGGCTACAACAATTTTGTTGTGTGATGAAAATTAAGCGCAAATATGTGCTGAACTCAGAAGTTGACCTGCCTGAGCTTCGGGTCGAGTCAGTTGGGCGCATGTGGCGTATGTGTAATGTCAAACACAAAGCAGCTTATACTTTTCATTTTATTTTTAATTAAAATGTTTTACTCTACAGAGTTAGCTTTTTGTATAAGTACATGCTGAGCGAATAGAAAATATAATTGCTTAAATAGATATAAAGAGATTGCATAATAAAAGAGACTTAAAATGTGACAAATCTAAAGAGCTCTCAACTAAATGTTCGATAGTGTGATTGTGTGTGTGTGTGTGTGTGTCGCTTCCAGTCAAGCATATAGTAAGCCGATAATGCGCCGACAATGGCGCGATTGAACAGCGCTTTTACGAGTCTCCTGAAATCGGCTTAATGTCTCTTGACTTCAATTCGCCTCGTATGAGTTCGAGTATTCTCCTTTACTCGCTTACTCGCTTACTCGTAGTCGGCTTAAGAGTTGATGCTGTCAGTTGATAGACCATTAAATCGATAGTTTTAAGCTGTGCTTTCAGTGGAGCTCAGTTTCGCAACTGCAATTGCTATCCTCGCTGCCCTTCGTGTGTGCAGCCAATGGAGCAAATCAATTATTCAATTGAACCCAAAGTGGTGTCTGTTTATAATGACACTCGCTTAAAGCAATTGCAATGTGGATTACAACAAAAATAGAGTCAAATTCTTTTGATTCAATATTATTCATTCATCTTTGATTAGTACTGTTGAAGCACTGTGGCCTCAGATTGAAGTGAAGCTTCAACGATGAATCTTTTGTATATATTAGCAATAAGTAGTATATAGTTTAAAGTAAAACTTCTTGCATTTGTTTTTTGAAACCAATATTGAAGCAAATTAAGCTAAAAACCAGAAAAGTTGGAACAGTTTCAAATATACAGGTATGCTACAGAAATCTCTTCCACTTGAAAAATGACATAAATTTCATACAAATTTAAGTCAAATTCAAGTGGAAGAGATTTCTGCAGCACACCTGATAATGTATATTCTTGAATGGATTAAGGCCTGTCTCCAGCACAGCGAAATTTTTAAGCTAGGAATTTGCCAATTGTTTCGTGTGTGTGGAACATAAACAGAAAAACAAAAAACGTGTGGCGATGTACCTAAAACGTGCATGGTCACTCTGTGTTTTGTAAACAGCGCCAATTTTGAAAGTTGAACTTATTTAAAAAAATTAATATAATGAGCTCTGACGATGAAGTGATTGTGTTGGTGGCGGCATATATTGTTGCAAAAACTGTTTCATCTCACTTTTTGGTTTTGCGCACAGTTTTTTCTTCCACTTTTTCAATCGACACTAGCGAAATAATTGTCGACAATATATTCCTGAGCTGTGTATCAGCTGTTCTCTCAGTCCACACACGCTGTCGATAGGCCATTTATCGATATTTATTTGTGGGTTGCGTTCAAGTTGCTGGATACTCAAGAAACGAAAACGTAAACGAAAAGTTTCCGGCACAGTTTTTTTATATGAAGTTCGACAGAAATTTTTATTTTCCCGGCTTTAATCTCATAACAAAATGTAAGATTAATTTCAAAATTACAAATTGCCAATTATGTCATTCAATAAACAACTGAAAAATGGCGGGCTTTTTATTATTGTTAATCATTTAGTAGTACTGTCAAATATCATTGTTTAACATTTTAAGTCTACAGCTTAAGCAACAGCTTCTGCTTAATTTCCAATTAAATAAAATTGAATAAATGTTCAGCTCAATTAAAATCCATAAAACATTTCCACTGTATTGGATTGTTCAGACTTCAACTTATCTAATAAATCCTCAAGTGTCATTTTTACCAATAAATTGTTTGACAGTTGACAAAGCTTACCTTACGCAGTCGTATGTATAAGCATTTCAAAGTAAATGTTTAACAGCTTACCTGTAAGTAAAAAAAGGAAACAAAATATTAGGACAACGTGCGCGTATAATGAACATTTTTGTATCCTCCACCCAAACCAAAAAAAAACCCGAACTTTGTTGGCAAAGTAACTTTGCCGTTGACAGCATAAGCAGCTAATGCTTTAAGGTCAAAAAAAGGCAAGAAAATAATGGCTGAAAAAGGTTTTCCTTTAAGAAAGAAAAAAACGGAAACAACAATATTTGTTGAACGTTTTTCAGCTGACTGAAGCATTTTTTTTAATATTAATTTTCATGATTTGATTGAGAAATTGTTAACGCATCAACAATTTCGAGTTATTTCAATTTAATTTATTTACTTTTTCGGGCTTTCTTTGGGCCAGAACTTTGCTCATTACGCTGGCAGGCTATGCATGGCCGAGCTTAGAGAAAAAGTCATTTGGCTTAACTATGCAACTACTTAAAAACTTTAACCTGCCACACACAAGAAGCATGCAACTGCCACACGCCACATGCTGCACAGGTGTCGATGTCAACGTCGCCTTGGCTTGTGTTACGTGCCGCAAGTCAAAGACTTTGAGTGTTAGTTAAGTTAGCTTAGTTTCAGTGTGTGACATTGATTATCCCAACGCGTCGAGAATATCACGCATACGCCACGTTGCCTAATTAAAGCAATCGCCTCGTCGCTGTCGATGACTGTGCAAACAGCTTGAATGTTGCCAAATTATTCTTGCTTGTTAGTTCACCTGATGTTTGACAAAACAAAATAACAGCAAATAAAATGTTTTTAATTTTCTCGTTTTCCATTTAGCATTTTTGCCGCTTTTCACTTTCTCACATTTTGCTAGCAATTTAATTTTTGTGCTTCCCTTTTTGTCGCGCTGTTTGCGTAGCTGAAATTGTTTTCTATTTGAGGTTGCCCGCCCTCGGCGCAGACAGACAGACCGAAGAGAGAGATAGAGAGAGAGAAAGACAGTCGCAGAGTCAGTTCCCCAGTTGGGTATCTGTTTCAAGTGCCTCAGGGCAATGGCAACCTGCAGATACTAACGAGTAAGCGTTGCTTTGGGCCTTGAAAATTGCAATTTGGCAGTTTGCATTTTTTTCATATTTCTTTTTTTCGAGAGTTACTTTTACTAGATGACTTGAGAGGCAAGAGTTTGCCAAGCAAGTTGTCAGGCTAATAAATTAGACTATCATCATAAAAGTAATCCCAAAGCAGAATTTGTGCAGAGATTTTGTTGCAGACTTAAATCAATAAATTGCTTAAAGTGAATTTATTTATTTTACAGTAGTCATTATATAAAATGAGTAATAGAACAAGCGGAAAGGTCGAGTGCACTCGACAGTAATATACCCTGGACCTAGGCACCAGCACGCCGAAGATTTGATGCCGATTCAATTCTCATACTAACCCTTATCGACCTATCGACCTATCGTTTCTCTAGCATATATATTATTTGCACGGTATATTTAATTTTATGATTATATGAATTTTTCATTTTTTTTTTACAGATAATAATTATTATTATTATTTGCAAAAAGATATATTATTACATAAATATGAGTTTTATTTTGAGCGGTATAAAATAAAAATCATTAATAATAAATAAAAAATTAATTTATTTTATTAAAAAAATTTTTAAGAAAAATAAATTATGCTGGGAGGTAGCCATGGGGTCCTTTTATAAGGATATAAAAAAATATTGGTGAAAAGTCTAACACAGAAGCCGTTAATTACTGTTGAGTTTTATTTTAAGCGAAAAAATAAAAATAAAAATAATTGTTATCATTAAACAAAATTGTTAAAAATTAAAATGTAACCATTACTATGTTATTTTTAAAATATAACTTATAATGATTAAGGCCCCTGGTTTCTGGGCATGATGATACACCCGTTGGTATACATTTTTTTTAATTTAACTTAAAATCCAAAATTAACGGTGATGTTAGTTTTTTATGAATTATGCCCTCGCAGTGGGCGTGTTAAATTTTTAACATAAACTTGTCCTGCCTGACATTATAGGGAGTGTTCGTTTCAAATTTGGTGGTCCTAGCTCTTACCATCTCTGAGATCCTTTCGTTTATACGGACAGACGGACAAGGGTATATCGACTCGTCTGTTGATGCTGATCAAGAATATATTTATTTTCCGAGCTTCCTTCCGCCCGTTACACACCTTTAACAAACTTAATATAACCGCCCAGGGTATAATAAATGTCTTAAGAATTTAATTAACTACTTTGATTTTCTCAAATGATTTAAAAAATATATACACGCAATATAAATAGCTTAGAAAGTGACTTTGCTGAGGGTAATTCCGTTTTCAATCAAATCGTTTGGAGTTTCTAGAAAATAGTTACGTAGTTCGCCTTGAAGTTAACTCTAAATGGCATTCGAAATTGTTTCGTGTGATACACTTGTTTAAAACTGAACACACACAAAACATTCAACTTATAATGATCCAAAGCGAAAATAGGGAAATCGATCGTGCACTGGAACTCTGTAGGCTGATACAGAGTGATCTGCTCAATTGCGTTGGGATTGTGCAACGTTTGGATCGTAAATTTAATGAGCCGGATCGCTATAGAATTGATATGAAACCATTTCATCATTTGGATCAACAGCTCCACAACAACAACAATAATAACCGGCAAAACTTTTCCTCATTGTCGAACCTCAGTCCTCTGGCCCGATCCTCGAATGTCTCGATGTCGATGCTCAGTTTGGCGAGTGGTGACAGCGTTAAGGTCGAGGGACGCAGCTCCCATGAGCTGAATGCCATCTTTGTTGATCTCAAGAGCAAGTGCATCAAGTTGAGGCGCGAATTGGAGGCAACGGCGGCGCATGCGCAGCGCATCACGGATTGCAGCTTGCGGCAGGAACGCGTTCAACATCGCATGCTCCGGGATGCACAGACATCGAAAACGTTAATATGCAAGCACTGGGGCAACAATCTGAATCCAAGACCAAGATCCAAGCGAACGTATCGATTGGACGACTAGGACGACAGCATGTAAGATCAAAACAGAAACAAAGAACATAAGAGAAAAGAAAACCAAAAAAAGAACAAAAAACATATGTACCACTAAAGTGAAGCAGTTCAAAGGAACCGTTTTGGAAATTTGAGTATTATTAACGTTTTTGGTGTTCACGTAACGTTTGTAACCTGCCTTCATTTCACCTCACCGCACCGCACACGATTTCCCCTTCTCTACAACAAAGCAAAGTACAATTTTGTCAAAAGACCAGTGAAACGTATCCTGGCATTTTTTAGCTTTTATTAAAAATTACTGTCACCATTAAGTGAGCGTCAACTTTGGCCAACTTGCCGAAAACTCATTTGACTTGACATGAAAATGAGGCAAACTTTTCTCACATCGCCTGTCTCCCCGTCTCGAGTTCGAGTGACAACATGATGGCCGAAGGCGAAGGAAAAGCGAACAGGAAAAACAACTCGCGACATGTAGCAAGCACAAGTTTTACTTCCATTCCCGTGTTCTCCTCACAAATAATGATAATGATGATCAACAAGAAGAAGAAGACGAAGAAGAACAGCAACAACTATGCTGCCTGTTTATGGCCTCGACAATGGAAGATGTAACTGCGACTGAGACTGAGGCAAGATGCTAGATGAAATATGAAGAAAAACATGAGAAATTGCCAGCACAAAGTTGAGATAATGTAATGCAAAAGTGGCCAAGGCCCAGGACGTAACTTTTGTACAACATTCCCAACTTGGTTCATTTTGCTTACTACTATTCCTCTTTTTTTTAAAACATCCCTCACCATTAAAAAGAAATTGTGTATATGTGTTTGTTTTTATGTACGCTCGACTTGAAACATTTTTCTTAACAAAACTAGAAAAAAAAATAGAGCTAAACAAGTTAAAAGGGGGAAAATCACGCAACGACACAGGTTTCTTTTTCTCACAGGATAAGCAAATGCCCATCTGCTGCCCATCTGCAAGGACATAAAGCAGAAGTTTGCGTATCTTAAGTAATACGAGTACTCGCATCCCCTGAAGTGAGTGCATTCACTGAATGCACAGAAACAGAAAAGTTTACTTTTAGTTATGCCTCTTGTTATACATATAATGTATTCTAGTATCGACATTGAATACCAATTTGAGGAATGCTCAAGTTAAAGATTTCTACAGTTCTGAAAAATATGGTTGAAAGCAGAAAAATGTCAGTAGCTGATTAAATTTTCCTATGAATTTAAATTTGATTCAAAACAACATTAAAAGATACTAGAATATGAACAAGATAAAGAATTTAGGTGATAGAAAATAATTTCGGTACAGGGGTGCCATAGAAATCGCAAGCGAATTAGAGTTTCGCAGAAAGCAATTCCGCACGGAAATTACCCAAGTGCTGTTTAGTAACTTTTTTAAGTTTATGATTGCAGAACAGTAGGTTTTTAATTTTTTTTCTTATTTAATTGATTTTGTTTAGCTAAAAAAAAATTTTAAAGTAATTGGCGCGATAAAATAAAAATTACTCGACAACTCTAGCGACTGTCTGCCATTAGTCTGGCAACCCTTCTTGACAAATGTTTCACAAATTACACTATCAGGCATGCCACATAAATCTCTTTCACTTGAGTTTCACGTCAATTTCATTTCTCCGTGCCACAGTCTCAATCACCTGCACAATTTTTGGTGAAACGAAATCATCGCTCAAATCACTGGCATCCGATGCCATGAGAATAATGTCACATTTTTTGTCCGAAATTTGGAATTTAGAGTTGTTGAGTAACTTTCATTGTTTGTCGCGCCAATAACTTTTAAATTTTTTTAGGCTATACAATATCAATTATTAAATAAATAAATTAAATAATATTAATTAAAGAAGAAATAAAATAAAAACCTACTTTTCAGCAATAATAAACTTACAAAAATTGCTAAACAAACCCTTGGGAAATTTAATCTGAGAAGGGGCCAACCCTTAGCAGCCTAGTACGAAAAGGTTGATGAACATGCTTAAAAACCTAAATCACACGAATTTCTGTGGCACGGAGAAATTTTCGAAGTGGAATTGCCTTTTTCTGAAATCACTTTCACTAGTGTTTTTTGTGGCATGCCTGAATAAGTTAAAGGTTTTTTTCGGTAAAATTTGATTTAACTCAAAAGAGCTATTTTTTGAATGCTTAATTTAAAGAAAACATAAGTGGTTCCATATATATATATTTTAAATACCTTACTTCGCTAGTTAAATACGCGTAAAATTATTCTGCGAGTTGATCTGTGGCACAGCGAAATGAAATTGGGGTGAAATTCAATTGAAAGCGATTTCTGTAGCATCCCTGATAATTAATAATTCAGTAATTTTTTAATTTTAATTTTATAATTTTTTTAATTTTTAAATTATTTTCAAGTGACATTTGAAAGTTGAAGCTGTAAGATCGCGAAAAGCAGCAAATGCAATTCTTAAACTCCAATTTGGTGTCTTTCAGATGCTTAAAATTCGACTGATGCTTCGTTTTACTGGCCATGCGAGTGTCAAGTTTTTATTTATTATACACACACATACACAGACACATAGAAAGCTTTGATGTGCGCCATTAAAATGACATTTTATGGGCTCTTTTTATTTAGAGTTTTCCAAGGCATCGATTGAAATATGCACATGAAAATTTATGATTGCTTTGCTCGTACTCGTAATGGCTCAGTTTGTGCCACAAAATGTTGCAATGTCCCAAGTCGACAGTCGCTTAAAGCAGCTTCTAATTTGTTAAGGGCCATTGAGCGGCAGCTTCAAAGCCGTTTACGAGTAGTTGGCCAAACAACAATGAGTTGATAAAAGGAAGAAGCGGAAGAGAAGGGAAGAAGGAGGCTGACAGGCAGAGACACTTTTGGCTGAAACTCTTGGCTGAAATCAAAGTCGAAAAACCGCCAAAATTGCCTTGTCTGTGTGTGTGTGTGTGTATTGTATGCTGCAGCCCTGTCAGAAGCTCAACATTGGCGTTTGTTCAATACCAACAGCAGAGCGAAATCTGTGTGTGTTTGTCCAGGACCATACGGTGCTCCTTTGTTGGCCATTTACAAAGGATTTGCCATGCAAGTTGTTTAATTAAGATTTCCTGCGGGTCTCTTGGCCGCTTTAAGTGTTTTTGGTTTGGAAGCTGCCTCCACTTGTCAGTCAAATTAATACAAATTGAATTAAGGATATCCTCAGGATATGTGCGGGCACAAATAAATAAATATGCAATCACTGAGCTTAATGTGGACTTTTAGGCGATTTAACTCTCAGAAATGTATGATGATGTTGATCATAAGTTTCTCTTTTCTTTTGGCAGAAAAGTAATTCTAAAAGGGAGTTTAATAAAAGAATATTGTCTGATCTGGTCTTAGTTATATTCAGGGATTAAAACCGAAACGAATATCGGTTTCAGTTACGGTTTCGGTTATTTTCGCATTTCAGTTTTCGGTTATCGGTTACGCAAAATTTTTGAATAAAGGTTTCGTAACGGTGAACCGGTTTTTGTATGTTTCGGTTTTGAAATACCGGTATGGTTTCGGTTCACAAAAAAAAATTTTTTTGCAAAAATATAATTAGATTATTATAATATGTAATAAAAAATAAAAAGGCATTACTTTCTTAATGTTTCATTCACACATTTCTGACACATATTCTTCAGTTTGATGAAGCTTAGTTACATTTTAACAATTTTAATATTTCATTTAACTAATTTTTTTTTACTTGCGCTTATTCAGTGCTATGAAAATCAGGGAACGCAACTTTTATAACTTTTAAAATAAAAATTGCAAAATAACAATTATTTTTAGATTTTTATTTTAAAGTTACGGAAAAACTCTTATTTTTAATTTTTATTTAAAAAGTTATAAATAATCGTTAAAATTCATTTTTTTATCAATAGTTCCGGCTGAAATAGGAATTTTGGTGTTTACCATTTTACTGTAGCATGTTTCCTTCACTTTGATATTTTTTAGCTGAAATTAGCATTCATAACTCTTATTTGCAGTCCCTGATGAAAATTCGATCATGAACATCACAAATAATAATTAAAAATTAAACATTAAAAAATTTAATCAAAAAATAAAAATTAAAAATGGAAAATAATTTTTGTTTGGGTGTTTGAAATACCGAAATTAACCCTTATAAATGAAACGGTTACTAAACGGTTATTTCGGTTTACAGAGTTTCGGTTTTAAGATTTCGGTCAAATGACAATTTTTGTTTTCGGTTTCGGTTTCAGTTACGGTTTTAAATTTCAATCGGTTTTTACCAGTTAAAGGTTACGGTTTCGGTTAGGGTTTTAATCCCTGGTTATATTTTACTTAATTTCTATTATTTGATACAAATTTCATAAGTAGTTTAGTCGAACTGCTTCCAAAAGTATTTTAAAAGCTAGTTTCAGTCGATTTAAAGCATCGTTTTAGTTTTTTAAGTTCACACTAGAGGTGGAAAACTATCGATAGTCAGCGCCATCGATAGTCGACGATAGTCCCGGACACAAAAAATACATACAGTTTGTCAAGAAACACTTTACACACTGAAAAAAACTTAATTTTTTTACTTTACATAAGAAAATAAAAGCTTTTTATATGTGTTTGTAAAACTTTCCTTAACCCATTAAGTACCCATTGAAAATTTCGAATTTTTGTAAGCATCTATTTTTTCAACTTTGTTTTGATGCAAAAAATTCTTCAACCAATTCTAAGAGTGACTGAAATTTTCAAAAATCTTTTCGCTAGTATTTTTTTTGATTTTGGAAAATTGCTAACAAGCAATTTATTGTATGAACATGAGGAAAAAGGGGTTAAAATAGTAGTTTTTAGCAATTTTTAAACTATCGATAGTACTTCGGGAACTATCGAAAGTGGGTGGCTGCTATCGATGGTAGCTGTATAGCGCCTAACCATCGATAGTGTAGATAGTGCTATCGATAGTTCTCCACCTCTAGTTCACACTACTGTTTAAAGCTGATTAAATATATTTAAAAGACCTTAATGTGTCTGTAGTTATTTTAAAAGACAAGCTTTTATTTGAATGCCCATGGGGAATATCTCGTATTTCAGAGACAATTCAGTCACAAAATTTGTGTATGCCCCGCAGGACTAAGGATACACTAAGCACTTCCGTATGAATAAATATTTAATCAATCAATTTCGACAATTTCTTTTTGGCTCGTCAAAATGTGCGCATACTTTATATACTCCGAATGATACATTCTCAGCTGCCCAACGAGGCTGACAATAATAATAATAATGATAACGATAATGATGATGACGATAATAATGTTGATAATGAAGTGGATAATGATATTGATGATGTTGCTGGCAATGCTGTTGAGGCGTAAAACAAGTCAGACACATAAAATTGATTTGATTGAAATGCTAATTCCATTGCCAGCATTGGCAGGAGAAAGAAAAGGACAACAAAGGAACTTTTGCGGCTGATTACCATAAGGAAGCTGGACAAGCTCATTGAATGTCTGTCCGTCTGTCTGTCCATTTAGTCCGACTTAGTCATTCTCAATGTCTGTAATGACAGAGCAGATTTCCCAAAAGGTGATTCAGCTGTGCTTCCCTCACTCACATCACTTTGTGAAACTCATCAGTAAACTTCCGCTTATCATCGCTTGGCTTCAGTTTCAGTTTCTGTTTCAGTTTCAATTTCGATTTCATTTCAATTGATTTTCTATGAATGCGCATTTCTCTCTCGTTCTTTTTATGGCTCTGATTCGGATTCGGATTTGGATTCCTGTTCATGTCCTGTGCGTGTGATTATCAGAAATGTTATTAGTTTAGCTGTTGCCTTTGCTGCTGCTTTTGACAGCTACTTTGAGCTCGGAATTGTGCTTGATATACTCGTACAGATGTTATCCAGAAGTATTTTAAAACTGTTTGGCTTCCCGATGATGTTGATGTTGATGTTGATGAAGCTGACATTCCATAAATTCTACCCTATGATACACACACAGACACACACACACAAACTTGCATGCTTGGTATCCTCTGACATTTTGTAATGGAATTTCATCTGTTGCAATGAAATTTCAATTCCAATTGATTTCCACAGTCAACACAACGACAACGAGATGGCAACCGTTTTTGTAATGCATTCGAGTTGTTAATTGAAAATCGCAAGTGTTTATTTTGTCTCAGCTTTCAGTTAAATTTTTTCCCGAAATTCCCTTGAATAAAATTTCCTTTAGCATAAAACGGAAGTTTAAGCGACAGTATAGAAATACGCATTAAACAAGTTAATTACTTTAAGTATAAATATTCAAATTAAACATTATTTGATCTGAAATAAATTTTAAACTTATTAGTTATGTTAAAATTTTAACACCAAAATAATAATGAGTTTAAAGCAACTCCACTCCGAACATTTCTCAGCGCCACAGAACTTTGAGTGATTTATTGTTTTTAGCATGTTCACCAACCTTTTCGAACTCGGCTGTTAGGGTTGGCCCCTTCTCATATTAAATTTCTCAAGGGTTTGTTTAGCAACTTTTTAAGTTTATCATTGCCGAATAATAGTAATTTATTTTATTTCATTTTTAATTAATATAATTTAATTTAGATCTGGCAAATTCTATAAATCTGCTAATGTCAAGAGTTGGAGAGTTTCTGAGAATTTTTCGATTATTTTAACATGTGAAATCAATTTTGAGATATAATTATTATTAAAAAAATAATTTTTTGCTTGGCAATATATGTACTTTAAAAATATATATAATTCCTGAAATTCAAAGAAATGTCATATACTAGGTTAATATAAATACTATCTATTAAAATGTATGTTTTTTCCCTGTCAAACGTTACCTACTTTAACATCTTTCCCTTCATTTCTAACGTTACCAACTTTAATATTTTTGACATCCGCACAAAGGATATAAAATTTGTAATCAAAAGCTGAAGGACAATAAGGGTAATATAAAGTTGAAGAGCGAGTTGCATGCCACGACCGAGTTGACAGAACTTGACAAACTGACACAGCAGCAGCTGCAACAGTTGCCGGCGCAGCAGCAACAGCAACAGCAACTACAACAACAACAACGACTGCATACAATTTTGACAAACATATTTTCAAAGTCGTTGTTGTTATAATGTGCTGGCTGACAAAATGCTTTTGACATTTTTGCATAAAGTGAAAAATAAATAAGTATATTAAAAGATATGAAATAAAATATCATATTTCATAGTTTGCATTGCATGAACAGTTTATAAAATTATGCTATGCTTTGCGTTGTCATAGACTTTTCGATAATGCCGCAAACAGAATGCAATAGAATTTATTCAACTGTCAACATTCAATATGGCTTTCAACATTCATAACTATATCTGTTTGGCCCAAAGCAATATTTGTGTGGCAAAGTCAAAAGCAAATTTGCAACAATTTTGACTTATTTGTCGGTCGGTTAGTTTGCCTGTTCCTTGGCAAAAAGTTTGCAAAACAAAGTGCCCATAACAAACTGCAGCTGTTGATAATCGCCTAAAGCAATTTTCTTCGAAAAGTTATTCTCAACGAGCAACAAAGCAAAAGGCAATAAATGAGAACGAACCAATTTCAAGCCGTATCAATTTGGTTACAAAATCTCGATTACTCGCATTTGAAATTTAAATTTATTTTTGCCAACTCTGACACTTGTTGAATCGATCGAGTGTTGGCCAAATCACACTTTAGATTAAGCCAGTGGAAGCGCAAAGTGAAGTTATTAATAAAGTTTGAAGAACTTTAATAGTTTGAGGAGAGTTAGCATTTTATGCAAGAGAGAAAAATCAGATTTTCTCTTAAGAAGCGTTTAAACCATACCTGTTAAATTTCGATTAGAATTACTATTCAATTAGATTATTTATTAGAAATAAACGTAGTGATTATATAATTCACTGTTCAAAAAATTCGAAAAAATCAGAAATAATCAGAAAAAATAAAAAATAATCCGAAATACTCAAAAAGATTATTTTTGATTTTTTCTGATTATTTTGAATAATCGTAATATCTTTTTATTTTTTTTTTATTTTTTCTAATCATAATCATTAAATAATTGGGCAAAACCGAAAATAATCGTAATTTAATCAATGGTTCGATTTTTAAACAAAAATAATCTAATTACTAATGATTATGATCACTAATCATTATTTAACAGGTATGGTTTAAACCTTTCGAAGACACATTTAAAATTTTTGTAAAAATTCGAAAATAAAAAAAAAAATTTTAATAATTTCCAAATTACATTTTATTAGTAATTTTTTGAGTCGGCTCACGGTCAATTTGGTAATATTTCGCTAAGGTTAAATGGCTATTTTTTGCTAACATTAGCGTACAAATATTACAAATATTTAAACTTGTTCCAAATTAAAAAAAGATTAATAACACAAAAAAGGGAATTAAAAGGTAGGTAAAATTAAACTGCTACTGTAAGCCGCTGAACCACAGTGTGTATTGTGGTTTCCTAATCTGCAAATGGATTGTCCTCGATGGTCTGACAGGCGACAGAGTCCCCGATGCGTTCCACCAGCATGTTGAGTTCCGGCTTGTCAAGTGGATCAGTTTGAGTGGAGCCAATGTCGCCACAGGACTTTGTGTATTTTAAAGCATCGTCGTCCTTCTCGATTGAATAAGTCTTCAGCTCTTGATGCACCTTCTTCAGACTGTCGGATAGAAATCCCACGCGTTTCATAATGCGTGCCACGCGCTCATGAATGATCTTCAGCTTGTCCAGACATTGTGGCATATCTGTGGAATCGGTGACCAATTGACCAACCTCAGAATTCTCATTGGTCGTCTGCAGTTCGTCGGCTTTTTCGCTGGTCAGCAAAGATTCATTGTCCGATGCATCCCAGAAGGAATCCTCCTCCTCTTCCTCATCCCGCACAGTCTCGATTTCAGTTGCAATTGCTTCAATTACTTCTTCAGACATTTTCTTAAAATTATATAGAAATTTTCTAGTGATGATAAGAATTAAAAATGAGTAAATTTTTCAGTTGTTGAGACTAAAAAAATCTAGATAAGAATGAGTTTTTGTTTCTCAAAAATGTGTACTGCTCCACAGGAAATAAAAGGCAGAGCCATCCTTGACTTGGGTTCACTTTGGTTTGGAGTTTGTATAAAATATATTAAAATGTAAATGTGAAATCAATTAAACGCCAACGCAGTCAACGACTCGAAGTCGAAGTTGGTGATGGAGTTGGAGTTCGCTTGGTAAATAAATCTCTGAAAAGTTTCCACTTTAATGGTCTATCCGGGGGGAGTTGAAAGATGGATGGAAGAGCACAAGTCTCGCCATGGTTTCATAGTTGAATAAAGCAAACGAAATCAAGATCTGTGAGTTAACGATGTAGGCGAGGAGAGGAAGTGGGAGTGGAAGTGGGAGTGGGAGTGGAAGTGGGATCTGTGAATGCCATGTGGCTGGCAACGCAAATGGCAAAAAGCAAAAGGCAAAAGGCGCCAACGCAGCAGAAGACAAAGGCCAAAAGCAAAAGGCGGAAATGCAACATTCAGCTGCCATTCGTCTCTTCACGCAGAAACAGTTTCAATATTCTTGTTTGCCATATGCTTAATACAAATACGAATACGAGTATTGGCTTATATGTATATTACATGTATGTATGTGTATATGTACTTTTGTGGTGCCTCTCAGCGTAATAAAGCAATAAATCTTTTGGAAAGAGATGCTGCTTTAACAGCAAACATATCTGTAGAAAGACAGTCGAACGCATATGAACAATTTCGAGTGCATAAAAAACGGCATAGAATAAATATGGCTTTTTGTCTGGTCAAATAAATTGCATTTGATGTGTTTTTATGGTATTACTCAGCTGCAAACATACAAAAATAGCAGCAAATGGATTTGAAATTGTATTTGACATTTACAATCATTGCAAACTCGTTGTTAGGCAATTTATTGTATATACTCTCTCAATTTTATTGGCTTTGCTTTTTTAAACTAAAAATTAAATGTAACTTTGCATACATTTTGTTTGAAAATAAAAGAAAAGGAATAAAAGAGTTTTTATGAATATTAAAAAAATGTGTTGCATCCAAAAGCGTTGACAATTTATTTGATTTAAGTCTTAGTCTATGTTTGATACTCAGTCAAACTCAATAAAAAGCTCATCTTAAAATAAGTTTTATATAATTTATTTATGTACTTAATTTACAAACAAATACTGCTGTGATTTTAGCTTTGAAAGTCTTTTAGCCTATTTTACAAGCTGCTCAAAGACTTTGTGCTTAAATATTTAGCAGTACTTTTGCAGTTTATGCTTTTCTTAATTTCGACTTCTCAGTCAGTCAATCACAATTAAAAGTCCATCATATTCGTTTGGCTGATGTTCTAATTGATGATCTAATTGAATGCTGGCCAATGTGATATGTGGCTCTAGCAGCTGTGTTGTTTCAACACACACAATAAATAACCATAATAGCTACTTGGCTTATAACGAGCATAACACGCCCACATGGCTGCATTAAAACGCCATCTTCTTGAGATTAATGCGAAAAGGTCATGCGAGAATCAGACGAGGGCCACTTAAGATGCGGCATTGACATTTGCTCTAAGGGATACCCTGTATTTATTTGAATACGAGTATATGTTTATTTGACGTTGACTAAAAAATAGTCGTCTAAAAATATATAATTCAAAATAATACCTTTATATAATTTTAAATTAAAAATGTAAATGATATAAAATAAATAATTTGTTAATAATATTAAATAAATGAAAATAATATTAAAGTTAGATTATTGCTTTTACTTTTTTAAATTGAAAAAATAAATAAATATGTAAAACTCTATTAATTTATTACAGGGTATCTCTTAGTGTAGCCATCTCGACTAGTGAATTTTCTTGTTTTGTATTACTATTCCTATTGTTTTTGGGACTCTTTTGACACGTGACATTATCATCACAATGACACACAAAAATAAAGTGAAATTATGTTGCCGTTGCCCTATAACAACATGCGAGATGAAGGTGAACCTGGCAACTGGCATCTGGCAACCTGGCATCTGGCACCTGGCACCTGGTTGCTCGTACGTCTTTTGTTTGCCCAGTGAAAGTGACTTTTGGCATGTCTTTTAGTAGTTTTTACATTTGTCTTAATTACGGGGCAGGGCGGACAGAGGGGAACACATCTCCCCCAGCTGCTGCCACGTACTTGAGGTACAAGCCAAGGCCCCAGGCCCATGTCGTGTGTTCTCTGGCAACACAACACATCGTAAGGATAACACTTGCTGGGTAACACTGTGGCCAAGTTGCCTGCAGTTTGGTATTCGTTCTGGTTTTAGCCAGCTGCTGTTTGCCATTCGTGTCCCTTTGTAATTTATACGACTGTCTAAGTGCCAGAGTTCGTTCTGAGTTTGTCTACAGAGCTCTCATGTTCTTATTCTTATCCACAGCTCACAAATTTCCTTATCTTACATTGAATTAAACTTGAAAAATGTGTTAATGGCCATGTTGCCAGCTTGGCTTATAGACTATGTGGGCCTTAATTAAATTCCACAATGATTTTATTATTGTACATTGTACATTGCGCGCCACATGGCGTATGTGTAATATGCTTTGTATCTAGCTATTTAATTTGTTTACTTAGCTTTTAATAACACAAAGAACTGTGCAACTGTTCTTTAATAAACATTTATTGTTCCTTCTTTAAATTTGTCCTTGCGCAGAGCTTTTACTTTTTATTTATTTATGCCTTAACTTTAATTCTGCTGACAGGAAGATGACTTTTTGTGGTAATTAAAAACCTTCAGATTTATGTGGAACGGAAAACCGTCGAAAATACATAAAACAAAAAAGGTGAAAAAACTTTATGAACAACACTCGGTACACGCAATGAAACATTACAGTTGTTGGCAGATTAAGGCTGTGGCAATTAGCTGGAATCAGAGCCAGATTAAAAACAACACGATTCAAGCAAATGGGAAATGAGAAAATGGGCAAATAAGCTGACATAAAATAATTTAAATTGTACTAAAAACTCGAATAATTAAAGGCAAATATTAAAGTCCTTATTTTGTTGGCATCAAATTGATTGCGATCGCTTCAATTTTAATTGAGTTCCACAAAACACTTAAATTGCATTCTTTTTAGGGCTCCATAGAATTGCCAAGTTTGGATCACAAGAATGCTGTGGAATTCATTCTATTAGAAGTTTCGTAATCCAATGATTTCACTAACTTTCTGTAGCATACTTTTTGGGGCACTGTGATGTGGAATTTGTTTAGTAGAGACTTGGCAAGCACTAAAGCTTAAGGGCAACGGAGTTCAATAAAGTTTAAAGTAAATGCGAATTTATCGAAACGTTTTAATAATAGTTGGTTACAGACTTGCAAAATAATAAATATAGATGCTGCTTTAAAGCATCAAGTTCAGTTATTATGCATCTGAACTCACTTGAAGCCGCTCGAAGACGAACTTCCAACTGATTTCATTTTGACCCCGGCTCTCTTTCGTCCCAGTCTCATTCCGCTCTGCGGTTCACACCTGCTCTTTAGCAACTGGAACTTGTTCACAGCAGTTCGCCATTTTGGCATTTTGCAGGTCAAGTGGACGATGGCACTTGTGAGTCGGAGCGTGGAAATGAAATGAATAAAAGTCGAGCAACACAAATACGAATACAGCTCACAGGCTTAACGGCAACATTTTCAGGACCTTTGGTTATCCATGGGCTGAGCCTTGTTGTTGTGGTGCAGCTTATTACATTTTTTAAGTGGGGCGGACATATTATTTATTAAATGCGGTTGGACAACAAAAAGCTGTGAGCACACAAAAGGTAACCAAGGCCAACCTGACCCTTTAATCAGTCATAAATATTTTGCAATTTAAAGCATTGCACACAAACACACACACAAACACACACACAAACACACACACAAACACACACACACCGTACGGAAACACGCACAACAAACAATTTTCACACATTATGCAAAGTTTTGCATTGCAACTTTTTATCATCTCTTCTTTTTGTTATGTTTTGGGAGTAAGCAAATTTAAACAAACCAGAAAAGTTGCCATTGCACATGGGAAACAATGCGAATTTGCATGCGAATTTTCTATTGGTGTTGATGAAAGTTTCCTAAGAGTTGATAAAAAGGGTGTGGCTCGACAAATAAGCCAGATTTCGCCTCCCCCCAGCTGTGTATTTAGTTTTTGCCATGTTTACATGAAGCATCATGATGATGTTGACAACGACGACGATAATGATGATGATGATCATTTAGCCTGCGTTTGTGGAAATGAGTTGAAAATTGAAAAAATATTTAAAACTGGCTACATAAATGCCCTCGAAAAAATTACAGAAAGGTGTATATTAAAAAAATATAGATTTGAATATTAATAATATTTTGTATTATACATTTAAATAATTAAAAGTGAATAATAACAATTTCTTAATGAGTTAAACATGGAGAAGAAGATAGAAAGTTGTTAGATATATAATAGATGTTTTTACAACAATTTTTAGTCGTATAATATATATATTAATTTTAATGATTTTTTTAAAATAAATTGTCTCCAGAAAGTTAGTAAAAGTTTCAATTTGAAAAACTGCACAATTAAAAGACAAACACAGAATTAAAAATCAAATTTAAATCAAAGATTTTTGTATGTTTGGGTATCTTCAAGTCTAGCACTGCCTCTGCTCATCCATTCTTTAGTTCTTTTAGTTTTGTCGAGCATTTTATGCTACGGTTTTTGTTTGCTTTCTGCAGTCTAGTGTCAACGCAGCTATTTTTGTTTGTTTTTCAGCCTTTTGCTAAGGATACGTTTTTTGTGAATTTTCTATATGTCTCTCTGTTTTTTTTTTTTTGCCCAAGTTTGTGAAGTTTGTTGCTGGTAAATGTCATTGAACGCATGTTTGTGGATAGATGTAAAAATGTGGCAGGCGAAATATAATTGTTTTCTTTTTTCTTCTTTTTGAATGCAGTTGATATTTTGGCAAGTTTGATTTTGATGTTTGTTTCCTTGAGCGTGTGTTGATTGCTTAAAGCAAAAGTTAACAAACAACAAAATGGGATAGTTCATCAGTTGGACACCGAAATTGATAGTGTTAAAGTTGCTATTTAAATAATTACTGTGGCAATTCGTGTATGAAATTCATAATATATTTGATTAAGTTTCCACTCATCAAATTGCACACTCAGCATAATCAGTAATTTAGCCAAGTGACCAACTGCTGCCAGCTCATTTTGTGGCCATTAAATTGAATTTAAAGTTTTTCGGCCAAGTCCAGAAAGTGTCGTGCCATCTGATGATTTATTATTATCAACGGCAGTAAAAGTTTTCGTCCACCGAATGATTAAAATGAGCAAAAGTCCACACCAAACTACTCGCCACGCGAGGCACGATCTGTGTCCTCTTCCTTTTTCTTCCTCTTCACTTTTGGCCAAAACTTATGCCTTTATCATTCTTGGCCCGCAGGGGGGGTGACATTTTCCTGTCAAATTGTGTGAACTTTTTTTCTTTATATTATTTTGGGACGACACTTTATCATGTCTCAGTCGCTGGCTGTCGCTGACCGGCGTTCACAAATTGAAATGTGCCCGCGTCAGTGGAAAGTAAATGAGGCAAAACGTCGTCACCGCAGTCACAGTAGGTCGTCCGAAGTCCTTTTTCCTTCGTCCTTAACCCCTTTGAGCCTACTAACCCTCGTGGCTTAGACATTGAGTCAAGCAAATCTTTAACAAAAAATTCTGCTGTAAAGAATGACCGCTTTTGATTTTCTTTTCACTTCTTTTTTCTTTTTCTTTTTTGCTTTTTTGTAATTTCAAATGATGGCAAATTTTTGTATTTGACTTCTCCTATGTCTGCTTTTGACAAATATTTAGCTTAAGTGATTTTTGACAGCAAGTCCTTTGGCCTCTAGTTGTATTTAATGCACCCCATGTGTACGTAAGGCATACTTTATGCTTCGTTTGAGCGTAATTTGTGTTTGACCTGAAGGCCAATGCGGCGTATGCGCAATTTGGCAACAACTTAGTCGAACTATAAGAAGAGCTCCCTTTGGAAACAATTTATAGGATGTTTCTAAATTCAAGTGGGTCAGTAAATTTACAAGGCAATGGGCAACTTTTTAATACTTTGCAGGGATATGAGTAGTGTGCTTTGATTGCCAATTCAAGTCAAGTGAATGGTATTCAACTTAATGGTATTATTATTACGAAATGATCTCCGTTTGAGTATGGTTGTTGTATAAGCTAAGCTCAACTACTTAGCACGCAATACAATCCGCGAACTAATCAGAGACTCCAACCAGTAATCAATTTATTTACTCTAGTTTTTAAATTAGGAATGAGTGGGAATGGAACACAAAGCAAAGAAAATCGAGCAATTCCACTGAGAATTTAATTTTATTCGTCCAAATGAAGTGTATGTATGCTGTTCTGATAAAAATACATAATTAATACGATATTAAGATGTGTTGATGTATGATTTTTAAGAGAAGGTTTTCAAAAATTGACATAGTCCAGCTCTCTGCGCAGTCTGAGCGTTAGTCGCAGTTTGCCCAGTTCATTATCGTACTTGGCGTGACATCGATCCACGTCGACGGGATGCGGAAGGGGCAGCTTGAGTCTGTATAGTGTTGTGCCCAGATCCAGATCCGTTTCGTGCAGAGTTAGGGTCATTTTATCGGCCGCCATTGGTTCGTCGGGCAGGGCTATCTCAAGGATGAGATCTTCACAGCTGGACGAAGCGCCCGTGCGTTGTCCCATCTAAATGTAAATTGGGAACAGCTTAAGGTGTCCTTTTACGGGGTATTTTGGTGGGGGAAGGGGAGGCTAACCTGCAGGAAAACATCCTCGGTGCCAACAGCCTGGCGATAGGTCATTGTGTATTCGGGGCACTTTCTTGACTCCAAAATATCCGCATCCTCGCGCTCCTGCGCCTCCTGCCATTCCTCGAGCGTGGTGGGCTGCGGTTTTTCAGGTTCCTCCAATGGCGTTGCCACCGTGTTAACCTTTTTCTTCTTGCCACTCGACGTGGTCGCATCACCAGCTGCCTGTTGGCCAATGCTACCAGGTGCTGAATTGTGAAGTGGATATGAGCTGACAGACGAGGCAATCACCGAGTTGCCATTTACTTACAGTGCTTGGTAACCACCAGGGATTCGTCCTCATCCTCGCTGCTGCTGCTGCACTCGACGCCGCCCCGTCGCCTCTGACTGGGGTACAGCAAGTTCTGCAGCTGTCGCAGCTGGTCGGGATTGTCAAAAATCGACATTCCTTATTTACTCAACTTTATTCACTTTCTAGAAATATATTTTACTTCTACGAGTTCTCGGATTGCTTTCAGCTCGACGTTTGTTTCAAGAATACGATTCTGTCACAAAGAATCTTTTCCGATTTACTGTGCTAACTGGAAATCGATTTGCCAGCCAACTGAGTTACTGTGTTTTCCTTTTGAGGAGGGTAAGGAAACAGCGGGAGCAGCTGAAGCTTGTTTATTATGTTGTCCAGGCAACGGATATTGTTTTTGGGATGCAGAAAACAGGTTAAGAACTGGCAAGTATGGAATATTCCAGAGATAATAGCCTACACTTACACTGATAAAACAAAAATGCCTCTTAAATCAAGAATATTTTAAGCAAAAGATCAACCTTAAGAAAATATGATGATGATTTTATTTAAACGGTCTTTAAATTTATATTTTATTCACATATTACTTTTGTTTTTGAAATATCTTACGACCATTAATCTTTTGGTTAGTATAGATATAAATAGTAAATTTAAAAATTAAGTAATTGGATAGCTTTAAGTGGGAAATCTCTTCAAATATATCTTAGTTTCATATTTTATTTTATTTTGTTTAATAGAAAGCAATAAATATGCAATATCTTAGCATAGATAGTGATATTTGAGTCAATTGTGATATTCTCATTTAAGTATAATTAATTTATGCAATAATTAGCTTATTAATACAAATTAAATTTAAATAAAGCATTTTTCAAGCTTAATAAAATGAATGGCTCTAAATTAACAAATAACTAAATTAATTACTTGTCTTTTAAGTTTATTTTTCACAACTCAGCAATTTACTTATACCTTAAAAGAGAAAACTGATTGTTGGTCGTGACAAACAATTTCATAATTATTGCTACCGCTTTGACCTTATGCAAATGCATAATTCACTGTCAAGGACTCACTTCCTTTGGGGCATTTCAATTAAAAAGTTGGTACCATTCGGAAAAACTTTTACACAGCAAACAGGCCAGGCCGCTTTTCCTTTCCCTTGCCCTTCCCCTCCCGTTCCCTTTCCCACTCCACCATCCAAACGACAACTAGTCGAAAAATGAACTCAGAACAAAAAGAAAAAAAGAGAGTGAGAATGGAATTATTTCAGAATATGTCAAAAACAATTGTTTTGTAAATTTTTGCAAATTGTATAATTATTGTTGACCTTCATTGGTATTTTGACTGCTTTGGCCATGGCCAAGCAGCAATTTGCATTTTTCACGCGCTCCATTTGAAAAGGGCGCTAATTTGCGAGCCCAACTGAATTCTGGCCAAAAGCACTGACTGGGCCAAGTGCGGGGACATGAAAACATGGGCCGCGTGTTAAATGTAAACAACATGCCGTTGACTGCCATCTGCCAGCATGGCCAACAACTGGCTCGAATACAATACATGGGAATCAGGAAGTGAAGAGGGGAGGAAGAGGGAAAGGGACTGAGTTTCAGTTTCATTGAAAAACGAAAAGGATTTCGTTATAGTTTTTGTTGTACTCGTAGCTGATGTTTTTCTTCCTCGTGGCTGTAACGTGTTTAATTTGTTTAACACGGGCCGGGCAATGTGCAAAAAAATAAGGGAGGCTTTAATAAACCGATCTCGACTAAGTTATACCCTGTACTCAGAATGGAAACCTGCTTACTTGGTACTAAATTACTTCGTGTGTGTGCATAGAAGAACGAATGCAGAGTGAAAGCTTAATGATCTCTTTAAACCAGCTATTGGCACGGCCCTATCTCGTAGGCATAGGAAACTTGCGTAGCTACGTCGTAACGTCGTTGTTATTCCACTGTTGGCGCCGACCACTGCTTTAAACTTTATTAATTACATGCGTACTTTAAAGCCCTTCTCTTTGTGCATACTGTAGTCAAGTTGGAGAGTGAGCGAGGACTTGAGAGAGCATGCAAGGAGAGCAACAGGTGGCTGCTTACTTTAGGCAGCGTGCGTTAAACAGAGACAGACAGTCTAACTCTCACAGTGTAGGCTTTTCAATCACCAATACATGTATGCTTTTCAAACCTTCTCTTTGGGCTTTGCCATGAGCGCTTCAAGCCACACTGTTTTTGAGAGAGTAAGAAAGGAGCGCAGCTGATATGCACTAACAGTAGGTATGTCTTTGTTGCTCTCGGAAAACGACACGATCCACAATTTAAGCTTGTGACTTACAGTCCACAAAATAGCTTTATTGATAATAAGAAGAAGTCATTTAGTGTATGCTCAAGTGATTTCTCATTTATAAACTTTTGACAATTATTTTAAATATTATTAAATATTACATATTTGCACCAACCCTTTCACATTTGCGAACAGGGTATAAACATAATAAATGCGACCAAAAACATTTGGTTGCTGTTTTGGTTCAATGACAACCACTTGAGAGTATCGTATGCACTGGGTCATTGGGTCTCTCTCTCTCTCACTGTGCACTGTCCTAGTTGGCTAGTCAACCAGTCTACAACTAATTGTAAAAACTTTCGGCTAAAACCCAAATCACTTTATAACGTCCCCTCATCAGAATGAGGATATTCTACCTTTGTGGCTGCCGACCGAATTGAAATAGTTTTGTATGTCATTTTTTTGGAAAAAGTTGTGTATGGACATGAAATAAAAAATTGTACATGTTAGCGACATGTAAATATGATCTTGTTTAAAGTTTTGACAGTTGGAACTTGCTACAAGACTCTAAATTTCTAAAAACTCGACTACCTACATGAAGCCTGTTTTCAATATCCAACATACATATTATTTATGTATTTCTGTTCTATTTGCAGAATTAATTTACATTCAATAAAATAATTAACAATATAAGTTCAAATCAATTGAAAATATGTTAAGAGGTAATTTAAGAAAACAACCAGAAATTTATATGCAAAATTATTTTGATATTGATCATATTAAGATATCGTTTAGAAATCGGTTTAGTTAGTCAAAATTAAAAAAAAATAATAAGAAAAATTTAAAATAAGAAAATAGTAATAGATTTTCAAGATTTATTTCCAGAGTTATCCTTTTTGTGCACCAAAATTTGAATATGCCATGAGTCTTTCTGATTTATTGGAAGTCGAGTTCTCCCACTCTTATAGTATGCACTTCCCCCGAGAGATTATCGAGTAGACAAATTTTCAGCAGCATGTAAGTTTTTTTTCCATAACTATCACGTAGCTGAGCTTTAACCTTGTTTCCGACATCCAACTTGGGCTATCAGTGTCATATCAGATGCCTTTCTCTGGGATTCCCTTGAAATCGCAGCTGACACACACACACACACACACACGTTCGTGCATGAGACAATGGGATGGATGCATGAATACATGTGTAATTGTGTTGAGCTGGTCGCACATTTCAATGAACTGCAATGTTCCTGCAGGCGAAAGGGAGAGGAGGGAAGAGTAAAGTTTTGTTGACAGTTGCCGTCTCCCTTCCTCCCCACGCATAGAATGTCCCCAGGCGAGTCCCAAAAGCAGATACTGAGGTGGTAACAGGATTTTTGTTACATCCCCAGCACGTAGCAAGCCACATGGAGGCATGCAGTGAAAGTACAAGTGAAAGTGGCGCCCATGATTCCCTATCTCCCTCCCCAACTACCGCCCATCAACGCAGCTGCTACAAACTTTGCGTATTTTGTTATTTTCTTTTCTTTTTTTTTTTTGGCTGCTCCTTTTGAATATGATTTGTGTGCTGAAAACGCTCCAACTGGTATTTTTTCGACTTTTTTGGGCAGAGGGTTACATAAAATGTAATTAAGAAGGCATTAAGTATCATGCATAAATCATTTAAATTTTGCACAGAGAGGAACGAGAGTAGAAGGCAACACATGTGGGAGGCGAGCTTAGACTGTGGATGATGTGGATAGCATGTGGATGCTGAGGTAGAAATTGCGCTCTTAACTGGGTTATTCGATAGGCGCGACTGTAATGAAATGAAAGAAACAGAATCCAGAAGTGTAGCCAAGTTCCCGTTATACAGATCTGGGTCTGTTGATTGCAATTTCGGCGACACGATGGCGCACAATTTTGGCCATTTATTTTTAACATTTTGCAAACTGAGCGCACAGCGACAAAAGGAGAACTACTTCCGACATAACAAAGAATGCGCCGACTGCGCTGCGCTCCCTCTCCCTCTCCAACACACACACATTGCCAGCATCTAAGTATATGTGTGTGTGTGTGTGTGGAATGAATGCGACTAGTTAAATAATTCCCACAACAACCGCAGCAGAGCAACAACGAAAGTACAGCCAAAAAACCAAAAGCAGAAAGTAGAAAAAACAGAACTGTACAGGATGAATGCCGTTGCAGCACAGTTGAGCGTGTGCAGTCAAGCGTTGCAAAGCAGCGAAGAGAACAACAAACATGGCAACAACACAGCAGCAGTAGAATAAATAAATGTAAAAATAAAACTAACCAAGCAGCAGTATCAGCCATAAACGACAACTCCAAAGGACAAACAAAGCACACCAAAAATATAATCAAAACTCGCGGTCGCACGTTCAACTTTAAGGAGCGTACCACATTTTAAAGCCCATTGGAGCACGAAATGACCTGAAAAAAAATACATAGACTTGGTCGAGATTTAAGCCAAACGTTTGGCGACCACAGCCAACCAGCCAGCCAGCCAGCCCACATGGCCCATGGCCCATGGCCCATGGCCATTGCCAACATAGTCGTAAACAGAGATTCACTGTAGGAGCTTTCGAAAAGCGCTCAAGAGCGACACAGTAAACCAGAGCGCGAGAGAGAGTGTGAGAGCAAGAGAGTGTTTGAGAGTGGGAGAGCGACTCGAGTTGGAGAGCTGTCAGCTGTTTAAGAGTTCCACGTACTGAAGCTTTTCACTTTGCTGGATATTTGTTTGTAAACAAGTTGAGAGCTTTGCCAACAGCTGATCGAATTTGCAAAACACAGTGGGCCGAGGACAGTCGAAAATGTTTTGAAAGTAAATGCGGGAAATAAATAAAATAAAATTCATGTAATTTACAAAGAAAGGAAGTTAGTTGAATAAATTCAAATTCGAGATCAATTAAAAAGATTTGTCATACAACTTGTCATACACTGATTGCGTGTTTGTTGTTCGCCAATTTCTTAAATAAATAGTAAGTAATAGAATAGTAAATTGATAAATTTGCAGTTGTAAATCAAAATTAAATCCCTAAATAAGCTTAAAATGTTTGCGCTCATCATAAAAACTGACCTGATACAATAACGCACTATTTTGCACAAACAATTCTAATTTACATATCTCTCTCCCTTTTTGTATTTCCCTCTCTCTCTCCCTCTCTCTCTCTCTCTCTCTCTCCATTCCCTTTATTGTAATTTAAAGTGAAATCTGTTAAACTGATATATAGTAATTGAAACAGAGCGTAAAACACGATGGGGTAAACTGTGCCAGATTTTAAATTCAAATTGACCAAATGCATTTGCATAAATTGTTTAGCAATTATCTAATAAAAACAATGGGTAAATATTAATGCCAATTAGCCGAGGCAATGAACGAACGAAAGTAAATTAAATCAGCGGCAAGTACGTAGACCGCAATTAAGTCCAAGCTCGTGCGCTTTGGGCCAAATTCGCGTAATAAATACGAACGATACGCCGACAAGTTCCGACATGTCACGCGCGTAACGGTAGCAATTGATGAGCCGATAACTGATTGGAATACTTAAATACAAGTGGAGATCTATTTATGTACTTATTTTATGTGAGAGTGAAATGGAAAGTCTGTTCACTTACCTTTCGTCCTGCTCCTCCTCTTCTCCTGCTCTTTGGCCTGCGTTCTTTTGGTCTCTTTTGGCGCCAATTTCTACGCTCCGTTTCATTGGTGAACAGATCCTCGACGCTGCTGCTGCTGCTCAGCTGACTCAACTCGTCATCGGTTGAACTTTCATTGGAAGTCAATTCAGTATCTATAATTCCAGTCTCCGCATCGCGCTGTCGCAGCACGCGATAGTTGCCGCCGGCGTCGCTGCCACTGCCGCTGCCGCTGCCCCTGGCGCTGCCTCGGGCGTTGCTCATGAAGCGCTCACGAAATGATTTATAGAGCACAGCGCTGACACTTCCAATGCTGCTGCGTCCCCTTCCCCTTCCCCCTCCATGAATCGCCGCTGCATTGCTCGCTGCACTGCGACGCTGCTTATCAGTCTTCTGTCGTGCCGCCACGCTCGTTGACTCCAGAAAGGCGCCTCCGCTCATCGTAGTGGTAATGGTAAATAATGTTCTTGGCTCTTCTCAGTTATGCAATGGATGCCGTTGCCATCGCCTGCATGTTGAGATTCGCTTTATGCACTCCTGCGTCTCCCAATTCGCACAGTTAACAATTACCAACTTCTTCTCTCTTCGTTTCTCTTCTCTTCTCTTCTCTTTGTCCTCCTCTTCTCCTCTTCTTGTTCGCTGTTCAATCTGCCAAAGAAGTGGGCGCAAATTTGCATGTGCTGCATTAATAAGGGAAATTTGTTGGGTGCGCCAAACGGTTTTTCTTAAATTTCTAGCATGCATTCTTGACTTTATAGGCAAGCTGCAGCTGCAGATGTATCTTCAGATACAAATGTATCTTGGTAAGTGCTATATGAGCATTGGCAAGTGGTAAGTGCGTCAGTCAATAGACAAAGACGAAAGCTGTTCAACGGACAATGAGGCATGCAACAGACTGGAGGCGCTTAGGTAGGGCATTAAATACAGTTATGGATGTGAAGATGTGATTTAAAAAAAGGAAGAGAATTACAAGCAACGAAACACAAATTATTTGATGATTTGTTTTAAATAAAAAAAAAATGTATTTTAATACTCATTTAAAAACACTAGTAAAAACAATTGGTAACTCTTATTTTCAATTTCAAATATAAAATATTTATAATAAACAATATTTTCATTACAAAATACAGTTGAACTTCCGTAACTCGAATCACCATTATCCAAAGAAATGTTTCGCGTTACGGAGATATTCGACTTATACAGTTCTTTTTCTTAAGTTTATTAATTTTGCTGCCACTCATTTAGCTTGAGTTAGAGAGAAATTCGAGTTATGGAAGTTTAACTGTATAAACTACGAAATACAAATTATTTGTTGATTTGTTTTAAAAAAAAGAGAAAAAAAAATGTATTTTCATACTCATTTAAAAACACTAGTAAAAACAATTGGTAACTCTTATTTTCAATTTAAATTATAAAATATTTATAATAAACAATATTTACATTCCAAATACTGTCGAACTTCCCTAACACGAATCACCCTTATCCAAATAAAAGGTACGAGCTATGGAGTTATTCGACTTATAGAGTTATTTTTCTTAAGTTTATTAATTTTACCGTTATGGAAGTTTAACTGTAAATAAAAGGTATACCATAATTTTTAAATATAAATATATGAATTTAACGATAGTTTCAGATATTTTCTGTAGAGCAAAATAAAACATCTAAAATTGAAATTGGAAGAAGTCAGTTAAAAGTCAGTTTTACCAATTTATAAATTTACAAATATAGTGACATCACTGCGGACGGCAGTCCGCGCTAGTGACGAAAGCAGCACGAAGGGTGCGAAAGCGACTAGCATATATACACAGGAAGAATGGAAAATTTGCTATGACAGTCCGATCGGGTCGAGTTATATACCGAGCGAAAGGTATCAATTTAACTTACAAATGTGGATACTAAGACTTTTGGAAACTCACCTGGTTCGTGAGATAAACAGGTGTAAGTGGGAGGGGCAAAATTTTAATGATTGGAGCTAATGGGGCGGTTGGAGCCTTTTTGAAATTTCGTTGAATTTTTTACAGTTCACATCAAAAATACGCGTCGAATGACACCTCGATCATCGAAATCGGACAACTGGTTCGAAAAATAATTAATTTTGAAATTTTTAGGGGCCTTCCGAAAATGAGATGAAAACTCAGTCTGTCTGTTTGTCTGTTTGTTTGGATCAACTCGTTGATTTAGCTTAAAAGTTTGAATGAGGACTTGTTCCTGCTCAAAAATCTATAAACGTTTGTTCTACGACTTTTTCGAAAAATCGCTAGTTTAGCGGGAAATCGCTAAAAACAGCTAAAATTGAATTTCTGATATCCAATTTTGTAATGAAAAATATTAAATTTACACATGAATTATTAAAAAAAACATTTTTGTCACTGGGCACATTGCGCTAAATTTTTCATACCTAATAAATAGTACTTTTTGCGACAAACATTTTTTTTTAATAATTCATGTGTAAAATTTAATATTTTTCGTCACAAAATTGGATATCAGAAATTTTGGGGCATGAAAATGTTTTCGCCACTAGACTTTTACCTCGTAAAGAGGTTTTTTTATAAGATCTTTAAGTACATTGATCTTCAAATGAACTATAAGGTCAAAACTAACACTCCCTCCGCATTATCACGCAAATCTACGTACTAATTAGATTTCAAATTCAAGTGGAAATTCTGTGTAATTATAATCATTTAAGGCCTTTATCATTATGTATCTATTATCACTGAACAGTTGAGTTCATTTTAACAATACTCACGCCACACACAACTGTTTGTTTGTTTTGTCACTTTCATTGTGAGTACACTGCAATTTCGTTGGAAAATTACTTAAATTGACACGTAATTGCGACAGACTTTTCTTTTGTAATCCCAACGCGCGTTAATTCTCATTGGAAAGGCTGCACTAAAGACCTGGCTATAATGGCCTATAAAGTGTATCTGCAACATTTAATGTTGATTTTTATTTGGTATCACAGCTGTCACCCTTTAAGCCCTCTTTTCCCCCTGGGCAATTTTGTTGCATCGAATGACAGCGAAAAGTTAAATTATCCCGTTCAAAAATTTGTTAATTCATGTCTTAAAAAGAAAAAAACAAATACAGATGGAAAATAAATGCAACGGCAAATGAACATGAAAATGCGAAAATTGTTCTCTGTTTGTTTTTCAGTCTCTTGTCTCTTGTCGCTTTTGTGCCTTTGGGCCTTTGGCGTGCAAGTGAAAAGTGTCGGAAAACATAAAAGCCACAAATGAGGAGTAAAACACAACTTGGCCCTTATACAGAGTATCGAGTACGAGTACGAGTACGAGTACGAGTACGAGTATGAGTATTTGCGGCATGGCGACAAAGGTTAACGAGTTCATAAAGGCGTGTCATTGTTGTGATGACAGCGGCTAAATTCACATAACTGACCAACTATGTGGTCCTATTAAATTTCAACTATTTGTTATTATATCGCATTATGATGTTTCAATAATATGTTTATTTGTATGGTAGCACACCATATTTGAATATTATTTGAAGTCAATTCTATGCTTGCTTTTATATCTGCATTATATTAGCTCATTTATTTGATATATTACACTGCAAGAAATGTAAATTTACATTTCTTGCAGCATTGATATATTTCCGGAGTTTATGAATAATTTGAAAATTTTCTAAAAATTATTTATTTAAAACTTTTATAAAAATTATATATTATTAAAATGATATTTAAAGCGATACCATTAAAGAAACTATACTATTTAAAGTACAACTATTAATCTTATAAATATATAAAAAAAAACATACTTATAATTTCTATAAATATTCAATGAAAAATATATATAAATTCCAAAAATTAGATATATGTACATACGTTAATTATTTATTATATATTATTATTAAGATTGGACTATTTTCAGTATTATAAGCTAGAAAATTCATTACGAAAAATAAAGAAACTATAATATTTAAAGTACACCGTCACTATAAATAAAATAAATGTATAAAATATACATAAATATAATTTCTATAAATATTCATTGAAAAATATTTATAAAATTCAAAAATACTACATATATACATACTTTAATTATTTATTTTTTTTCGTAATGAGATTTTCTACCTTATAATACTGAAAATAATCCAATCTAAATAATAATATACTTATTACAATCAATCAATTTAGAAGGATTTGAAGTTCCCGCTTTTGTCATTTACCATCTGCCAGCAACAACAAGAACCTAACAAGCGGCTTCCTTAAATAATTTACATTATTCTTAATATGCAGATACTGCGAACAAGAAGAAGCAGACGTCGCCTCAGGAAATGCCCATTAAACAGGTTATCATCAAAATCTATAGACATATTTAACCATCATTTAAATTCTCACGGTGTATTGACGTTTCAAGCATAATAAACAAAGGCTGAGGGCTGTGGACAGAGAGCACAAGAGAGATAGAGAGAGAGAGAGAGAGAAAGTGGGATAGGGAGGGCGAAAGAGAAAGAGGGGTATTCTCAGTTGGAGGAACCACCGCATGGCAAACTGTCACATTAGCATATTGAGAACGCAACGGGCGAACAACAAAAATGCGACTTCGTCTCTGTTGTTTGCCATTGAAGCGGCAATGACGGTGACGTTGACGTTCTGCCTCTGCCGCTGTCGCTGTCGCTGTCGACGTCGCTGTTGGCAGCGCAGTGGAGGCGCATGCGCAACTTTGTGTTGGCCAGAAGATCGTCGTCGGCCCGTTTGTTGGTTGTTGGTATCAGTCGGCTTGCAGACTTTCGCGTGTGCGGTCGAATAAAAAAGCGAGACAAAAACATACCAAAAAAAAGAGCTGACGAAGGGAAAGACAACAACAACTCAAATAAAAAAAAGAGACAAAAGCAAGAAACGAAAATCTGGCTATGTCTGGGCGCGACTTGTTGACAGTTTGAATTATGTGCTAAGCGAGTGAGAAAAAGTACAATAAAAAAAGAGTAAAAAAAAACAAATTCATAAAAAATAGCTCATTCAGAACGAAATCGATGCATGTGATTAACATAATTAAAAGAAAAAGAGAAGAAAATATCTCAGAAAATTGTTAACGGTACGCGTTAAACGCATTTAGTTAACGTGTTTCCCACTGCTCATTACCTAATCATTGCACAAAATTGCATAAAGTTAAGAACAACAACAAGTTTTGTAGCGAAAACCAGTAGAAGATGTTGCTGCTCCACTTACATCATTGGCCATTAGTGTTGGCCATCATTTCCTGCATTGTCGCGGCCTCAACAGCAACAAGAACAACACCAACAACAACAATAACGACAAGAACAACATCCTCCATACCTGGCAAATATCAGGCTTATGGCAACCAACATCAGCCCAAGAAGCTGCGTCTTGGACTGGGAGCTGGAACTGGAACTGGAGCTTCTGGTGGCAACTCGAGTGCTGTGGATGTCACAGCCAATAAACCTGTATTCCGGCAAAATCCGATCAAGAATTGGTTTGGTGTCTTTAATCGCAATAATTCGCCGCCGGCTCAAGACCAAACAACGACATGTTCTTGCAGGTGAGACAACGACAACGTTTAAGAGGGTGGAGAGGAGAGGAGAGGAGGGGAGGGAGAGAGAGGTGGGCGAATGTATACAAAAAAGCTGTCATGGTCATGATACTCAATTTCCAGTTAGCCAAGTTATCCACAGCAACAACTACAGCAACAATTCATTGGCTGTTTATTTGTGATTTGTGATGGCATACAAATCAAACACATTACAGTTAAAAGATACAGATACAGAAACAGATTGATTTGTGCGTGATGTGTGAGATCAATTTGCTCGACAAACGTTTTTGTCTATTCTCAGAATTACCAATTGTCAACAGGAAGTTGCTATCAAGTCTTTCAGTTATCGCAGCTTAAGACAGAACTTGTTAGAAAATTATAAAACAGTCAGGAAGAACTTTTGGCTGCATTTAATTTAATTAAAATTTTTTAATATCTTTCAATTTTATAATTCAAAATATTTATTTAAAAGTCCCCATTTCCTATTTACTGCTTTCATTAAATGTTTTTCAGTTTCTTGTTAGAATCATTGAGGAAAAAAGAGAATTATTTAAGAAATCAGGTAGAAATTTTGGCTTCATTTCTATTTCTATTCCATTTCAAATTTAACTAATTTAATACCTGTAAATTTTGGAATTTTAAACATTTATTTTAAAGTGCGCGAATGTTTTTCAAACACATTCTGTAGTTTAATTTGTTGACCATTTTTAATTTACCGCTTTCTAAGAACATTTATTCTCAATGACATGGCTTTCAAACTATCAATTTCAGGCTTCATACTTGAACACCTGGTTAAAGTACCTTTTCCTTTTTGCCTTGACAGAAGAATCCGACACACTGATCAGCTTTGGGTCTGGCTACTCAGTCGCAGTTCTCAGAGTCAGAGTCAGAGTCAGAGTCAGTTCTGCAATCTTGAGATGCGCATTTGAAAGGCATTCCTGAGATGCCTTCTAGCTTCGAGCTGCCCATGGGAAATTGTTTAGGCCCTGCGGGACAAGAGAGACAGGAAAACTGTTTCCCTAAGCATCCACATCCACTTCAGTTTCAGTTTTGGTAAAGAATGCCTTTGTCGGCATTTGTTGCTTTGGAATTTTGATGAATCGATGCGTTGATCACAAGCGGATTTCAATGCACACATTGGGTTAGGTCAGGGCTTTTCTTCTGCTGCCAATTTTCACTTTTCCACTTTTCTTTTTCGGAGCGCATTCCAATTAAATTGACCAAACGGACCAGTTTTTTTTAAAATGTTTATTTGAGTTTCATGTTAAATATCTCAAAATTTACATTTTCATTCATTCTGAAATTTCTTTTTATATCAAATCATATAATTTCTATTCCCAAGAAAAGTTCAAACTAGACCAATTTAATTATATGATTTCTTAACATTTCTCAGCTCAATTCTTTTTTTTTGATTTTGTCATTTTATTCATACATTCTTTTTATTTTCTCCATTTCACTTCAACTTAACATGGAAAACGTAATTAAATTATTTTAAATTCCAATAAAACGCATTTTGTAGATACACTTAAGTTAGCTTAGTCTTTAAACCATTTTTTAGACTTTTATTTCGAAAGCCTAAAACTTGTTTTATTTATTGCCTTTCGTAATTTATGCTTTTTATTTTTACTTTTTTTTTGCGTTTTCAAAGAATTTAAACTAATTTGCATATGATTTGATAACATTCAAAGTATCTGTCAATATGTATGTATTTGTATCTGTATCTGTATCTGTGTCTGACTTCTGCCCACATGAGACTTATGCATGGGGTATACTCGCACTTATAAGGTGTAGTTCTGAGCTGGGCGCAATGCGTCATGCGTCTGCCAGGGAAACGCGACATTCTCTGAATTGGGTCGCATACATTTATTTATTTATTTACTTCTCTGCATGTCTTTGTCTCTCTCATCATTGCCCTCGACTTGTCCAACATTTTTGGGGCAATGACTTGATTAAACAACAACAACAACGACAACAACAAAAATCAAACAGAAAGCAATACATAATATATTAAATATCGATACAGAAAAGAACTTTTAGTGTTTCCATTTGGCAAACCGGCTTTCCCTATCTCCCTTTCCCTTGCCCTTCCCCTTTATCTCTCTCTGTCTTTCTGAAATATTTTTGAATGCATCTGCTTTGTATATTTTTTTGGCAATTAAAAACCAGTTTAATGTAACGACATCTCCATAAGGTTGATGGAAAATCTGCAAAACGTTTAGTCATGCTCGTAAAACACTTTGACACTTTCTTTATGACATTATTAATGAGGATTGTTAATCTCTTTTAGGTTATTGAACTCTAACCAATCCACGCAGTTTCTCATTGACTTTTGTTAATAAGCCAAACATTAAAAAAATCGTATTGAAATCGTTTTAAGCTTTAAGCTATAGCTGGCCAGAACAATGAAACTAACAGAAAAGTAACAGCTTTAATGCTTATTTTGAAACTGTTTTTAGAAAACTACAGAAAATTAAAAAAAAAATGAAGAACAAAAGCTCAAATTTTACGAGTGTTTGTCTTGTAAATAGTAGCTTGGAAAATTTCTAAATCTTTTAAAGACAAGCTTTAATGTGCTTTCAAAGTAAGTTTTGCAGCTATTTTTCTTATCTAGTACCTTAGACAAATGAAAAATTTGCAAAATTTAGACGATCAAAGCAATGCAAAGCTTTAATGTACTTTCAATCTAATTTAACAGCAACAAACTATTGATAACTGTCTAAAGCCCGTTTTTTCAATGTCTAAATAAGGTGTTTGATAACTATTGAAAATATATTTTGACGTAAAATGCATAGAAATTACTGTCAAATTTTAATTTATATCTTAGATACAGTTTATAAGTATATTCAAAAAAACGGCCCTAAGTTTAAGTAATCAGGCCGATAAACCATTTTATATATACAAAAGCTTAAATGCGCTTTTAAAAAGCTTTGGGACTTAAATAATCGTAGCGATAAAGATAGATATCAGCAATAGAAAAGCTTTAGTAGAATTTCAAAGCTCCTTTTAATGCTGAACTTTAAAATTTCAAATATATAAAATACAAAATACAAAGACATTAAAACTTCTTTTCTGCAAGCTTTTAGTTGGTTATCGTTAGCTTACTGAGCTGCATTGTTTTGTTTTGAAAATGAGTTTTCAAATAAAACTGGTTGAGAGATTGCTGAAGTGGATGATAATCATTTATTTATTTACTCAACTCTACTCAACTCATCGCCCAATTGTTTTTGCAGATGTGGGGAGCGCAACGATGAGTCGAGAATCGTGGGCGGCACCACGACTGGCGTCAGCGAGTATCCCTGGATGGCCAGACTGAGCTACTTCAATCGGTTCTACTGCGGCGGGACGCTGATCAACGATCGCTACGTGCTGACGGCGGCGCACTGCGTCAAGGGCTTCATGTGGTTCATGATCAAGGTGACCTTTGGCGAGCACGATCGCTGCAACGACAAGGAGCGTCCCGAGACGCGCTTTGTGCTGCGCGCCTTCAGCCAGAAGTTCAGTTTCTCCAACTTTGACAATGACATCGCCCTGCTGCGTCTCAATGATCGCGTGCCCATCACCAGCTTCATCCGACCCATTTGTCTGCCCCGCGTGGAGCAGCGCAATGATCTGTTTGTGGGCACACGCGCCATTGCCACCGGCTGGGGCACCCTCAAGGAGGACGGCAAACCCTCCTGTCTGTTGCAGGAGGTCGAGGTGCCGGTGCTCGACAACGACGAGTGTGTGGCCCAGACGAACTACACCCAGAAGATGATCACCAAGAACATGATGTGCTCTGGCTATCCCGGTGTCGGTGGCCGTGACAGCTGTCAGGGTGACTCCGGTGGCCCCCTCGTCCGTCTGCGTCCCGACGACAAACGCTTCGAGCAAATCGGCATCGTCTCCTGGGGCAATGGCTGTGCGCGACCAAATTATCCCGGTGTCTACACCAGAGTCACCAAATATCTCGATTGGATTACGGAGAATTCGCGGGATGGCTGCTTCTGCGATGAAGATTACTAATATGCCCAAGCTGCATTCCCTGCATTCAGCTTTTAGTTTGTAGTTCCCTAGTTGTAGTATTATCTCTATGCACATTTTTGTACTCTTATGAGAGAAGAAAGCAAAAACACAAAACAACTGAATAAAGTTAACACTAAATTAGGCTTAACCAATTAGTTCCTTACTTAGTTTCACTCAGCATTTACTTTAAGTTTATTTAAATACTTGAGTTCTACGTAGCTTTCAAATTCACACTAAAATAACCGCCAAGCACGGCACTGCTTATGTGGAGCACGGTGCACTGCTTGCAACTTTGAAACTGCTTACTTGAACTGCTTGTGGCTTGAATTTATTTCATATTAATTTATACGAGAATATTTCCCTATTTATGCAAAAATTATTAAATAAAAGTATAATATTTAAGCTCTTATTATTTTTGGCAAGCTAATATTTTAATTTATATATATTGTATTTATTTCATTATACTTTAAATGCGAGTTTTTTAACTACCAATGTTATATTTAAGCTCTATCATTTTTGCAACTTATTATTTTTAGTTCTATTTTTACAATTTATATATCTAGCTTCTTGTTCAACGTATTCAACATAAGCTCAAAGCAAAACTTCGCACACTTTCAGTTTCATTGAGCACGAAAAAGCACATGTTGCAAGTTGCCAAATACATACATACTTTGTATGCGCACACACACACATACACACACATATGTACTAATATACCCATATTCACATTTGACTTTTCAGCTTTGCAGTGTGCGCCCAAAAAAACACAAATAACGTTAGAAATATATCTAAACAAGCAGTGGGGAAACTGGTTTCTTCTTCGAACAGCTGTGAATACACACACACTCGTGGGAGAGACAGAGAGAGAGCTACAAGATGAACTAAAGTTAATAAAGATGAAGATGAAGCAAAGACAACTCGAAAAGTCAAAACGTTAACTTGGCCCAGTGCTTGGCCTGTTTTAGCGACACAAGAACAAACACTCGTTTCTCTGTTTACTTTTCATATTTGAATAGAGTGTGATTCACAATTCACAAAGTGCAGAAACTTCAGATAGATAATATCACTGATAACAATTATCAATTGTTTTCACCATCAGCAATTACTTAGACGACGACGACATTAATCAATTTAATGACTGCACTTTTCACTCAACTCACTTGCGTAATTATTTCATTTGTCGCATCTGAAGAATCGCGCATCCGTCAGATACATTCGGTTTGTATCTCTGTCTGTGTGTTTGTGGCTGCTGTTGATGTTGCACCGTGTCGACAACTTCCAAAGTTTGGTTAATTTTACCTTATTTTTTACTTGTTGTTCTATTGTTTGTGTTTCGTTGGCAGCAGCTGTTGTTTACCGTTTGCCGCTCGCGCGCTCACTGAAAATGCCGCCAATGCGTCGATCGTTTCCCAGAGATTCGCCTCGACTGAGAGAATTCTCTCGGGTGCTGCTCAACTGATGTCGTTGTTGTTGTTGTCGTTGCCATTGCATGACGGAGTTGCTCTCCATGGCAAAAACTGAGTAGGCCTAGACTGAAAACTGTTTCAGTCAACTTCCACATTTTGAACAATTTAACGTAGTCGTCAAAAATATTACAAGTTTCTCAGACTTTAAATAAATTATATTTTCATAATTGTAAACATGTCTTTGCCCACGAAAGAAGCGCAGAAACCGGAGCTAATTGGAGATGTGGGAATTGCAACAACCTCAAAGTCGGGACCCGATGTATTCGGCGATATTGACAAGCGTTTGAGTTCACTCTTGGATCGTGCAAATAAACTGGAATCAACACTGAATCGTTTAAATGATGAGCGTGATAATACTGATAGCGATATGGATCCGGATATGGATCTCATAACTAGCGAAGATGTTGATGATGATGAATTTAACCTTGAGGCTGACGATTTGGATCTAGATGCAGACGACGATGCTGATGACACTGATGAAGATAACAATGATAAAATAGATCTAAATGCCCACGAGGATTAGATGAAGAATAGTTGAATGCCGAATATCGCACACTTCTACACGACAGACACGCTTTAAGTTGCTTAACTGCCATCAAATTTCAAATTACACACAACAAACTCTCGAGAACACAGAACAGAAGGTTGCCATTATTAATGCGTTATTAAAGCTGGTTAATCTACGAATCGAAAGTCGTACATGTCGAAAGTAAAATGTTAAATTTTGTTAACTTGGTCAAGTTGGCTTTATGTTTCTGCATGTTGGCCAGCAGCGGTAAGAGCGTAAGTTCTAATTAAATTAAATAAACTTATTTTCCTCTTATTAAGTTTATTTCAATTTCTCAATTTTTTTTAATTGATTTTTGAAAATTTCATTCAAATTTCGCGCTCTTGTTTGGAGTTGATTGGCGCCATCTGTTAGCAGTTCGCAGTACTGCGAACAACTGCTTACGCAGTGCACTGCTTGACAGTCGACACTGCGTTGTTTTTGTTCCCATGGGAACAGTTTTTAAATTCTTTAGTTAATTTGAACCATTAACTCTAGTTTATTTATTAAAAATGCAATAATTTAATGACTTATTACAAAAGTTGCTCTTTACTCTTCAATTTGACGCATCGTCATCCAAAGCTGCCTTGTGGTTCAAGCGGCTGTGTCTGTGGTGCTGGTTATTTCCTCATCGATCATCGTTTGCGTCGTAGATTCCGTTGATAGGGCGCAGGCTTTGAACGATATGACCTGCGTGGTGCAGAGTTGAGTCAGTTCATTGAAATACTCGCCATTTGGGCACTCGGACTCGGCAATTGTGGTGCCGCCTTGACAAATAGCAAATCCCGTGCATCCATCATCCGACAGATTGGCCAGCTGGATCGTCGAGTTGCCCATGTTGACGCAGCGATTGAAGTCGCATCGCACTTCGGTTCGTGGCACACAGGCGCCGTCGTTGTCGGCACTGAAGAAGCGACCATCGGGACAGACGCCGTGCTGCAGAACCATAATTCCATCGGTGCTATTCCGGCAATAGTAATATCCGTTGCACGTGCGATCGTCGGACACAAAGCTGCCCGCCTTGGGACAGAAATCGGGCTCAGCAGTGTGGGGAGGCGGCTCCGTGATGGCGCACTCCACGTACTGTGGATAGTCGCATTTGCCGAGACTCGCACTGAACAGGAAACTGTCGGGACAGGTGCCATTGACGATCTCGCCCTGCCAGCACATTTGCCAGCCATTGCAGTTCCAGGGATCCTTGATGAACACTCCGTCCGGCAATATATTGCAGTAGCTATCGGGGCTCATTTTGAAATTGCAGGGATAATCACGGATGCACGCCTCCGTTCCGGGATTGAAGTTCAATCCGGGATTGCACTCCCCCCGGATGCCCGTTCCATTCCTGCAATAGAAGTACCCATTGCAGCTGTACGGATCGGCGGTGAAACCATTCGGCATTTGCGCACATGGATCGCTTGAGATGCACACGACATCCTTGGATGCCAGGCACTCCTCACTGTTCCTGTCGTAGAAGAGTCCCTCGGCACAGGTTCCACTCACAGGCTGCTCATCGATGCACTGGATCCAACTGCTGCAGGCCCTGGGATCGTTTATCTTGGTGCCGTTTACGACCAGAGTGCAAATCAGTTCCGGATCAAAAGTGGATGCCACAGTTGGCGATACAAGTAATCCGATTATGGTTAGTGTAAGAGTGTGCCATGGTGTCAAGTCTGCGAAATATGTTAAATTAACATAAGATCTTCACTTTAACTTGACAAACTAAAGAATTAAAAAAATACATATAAATATGCACTAATTTCACAGATTTGTTTCAATTAATAATACAATTTAGTATGTTTAATTAAATAAATAAGAATTGTTCAAACATTTTTAAAACGTTGGGAACACTTTAAATAATCAAAACACTTCGGTCATTTTGTTCACATTTTCACTTTAAACTCCAAATTTTCGAAATTATAATGACAATATTATTGTTTACATATAGTATGTTTAATAAGATTATTAAACTACAGTTAGATTGACTTTTATCATATTTACGCACTCATATTTCTCGTATTGAAAATGTTCCGAATACACCCAATCCGGGAAGTGACAACGACTGAATAAAAGCGACTAACGACTAACTCAACTCAACTGCCTTTTAAATACTATAACAACATTCGACAATTCTACAATCTTTTATTTTTGGAGCATTAGCAAAAACCCGAAACTGTCGCTCTATTATCAAATGACACTTGACAATTCAATAATAAATTAATATCATCATATGACAAATGAGAAATGAGAAATGAGGGAACTCCATTCGTTGCCCAAGATAAAAGAAAATTCGCAAGCGATTTAAAAATAAAGTAATGTAATAAGTGAGTGGAAATGAGTAGAAATAAGTATGATTGGATTGGATTGGATTGCACACACATTGGATCTATTTAGTAAAAGCATAACATTTTTGAAATTGTTTAATAGTTCACATTGTTTCATATGTGCTAAACTGTAGCAAAATAAACTAAAAAATAAATAAAAATGTGAAATTAATTATTAAAAAAATATAATTATTATTTTTACAGATTTATTTTAATTGTAATCTATTAGTTGTTAGCAAGTAAATAAATATTTTGGTTGTTTTTGTAATTTTTTGATCTATATGATAATGATATGAACATGTTGCCAACTTCCCATTTATTAAAAATATGCAGCGGTTGAAGCAAATTCACCTCAACACTGCAGAGAGGAGAAAGTCTTAGAGGACAATGTAGATCTTAGTTATCTTGCTTTTTATTTACTTCTGTTTTCTTTATATCACAACAAGGATTGCCTCTAATTAAATTATACTCACTTACAGTCCTTTTGTTCATTTGAACATTCCAATATTATTATAATTAATTAAAATATTTTGATTACATTCAATTAATCAAGCAATTATTTTGCAAAAATTAATAATTCCCATATTTGTATTTAGCTTTAAAAAGTTCTTAGCACCAATGAATCTTATTATTCTCCATTTAGACTTGTTCTAGGAACTATTATTGTTTCTAATAATTTATTACCACTTCTTTCCTAAGAACCATAAAAGTTAATTAGCCCGCATTTAATGTGGTTGCACTTTTAAATCGAAGAAAAGTATATAAAGTCCAATGCATTATGCAGTTTCCCAACAAGTTGCATTTAGTTTAAATTTAAAAATGAAAGGAATTATAGCGCTTGTGAGTTTAGTCGGTTTGGCGCAAGCCTTATCCTGGGAGTGGGAGGACTTCAAGCTCACTCATAAAAAGATATACAAGGATGTGAGCGAAGAGCAGCTGCGTTGGAGGATCTTCAAGGCTAACAGGGAAATGATTGACAGACACAATGAACGATATGCCGCTGGAAAGGAGACATTCGAGATGGGAGTCAACGAGTTCACAGATCTGCTGCCAACGGAATTCGAGAGCTTAATGCTGAGCAGCCACAACATGACCGAAGATGAAGGAGGTCTAATTTATAGTCCCCCTCCTAATGTTGAGCTTCCGGATACCGTCGATTGGCGGAAAATCGGATGCGTTACTGCAGTGAAACACCAGGGATCGTGCAAGTCCTGTTGGGCATTTGCTGCCGTTGCCGCTCTGGAGACTCACTTCTGTCTGAGAATGGGATATCTGCGAGAACTCTCCGAGCAGAATCTGGTTGACTGCTCGAAAAACGACAATGGCTGTGAGGGAGGACTAGCAAGCAGTGCTTTGAGATACATTAAGGAAAACAATGGCATCGACTATCGCAGCAGGTATCCCTATAAGGGAAAAGATCAAGCCTGCAAGTTCAAGGCGTCAGACGTAGCAGCCACAGTCCGGGACATTGTCCACGTTGCCCGAGGCAGCGAATCTGCACTGGCTGCAGCTGTTTACAATGGACCAGTTGCCGTGAACATCGACGGATCACACTTTCAGCATTATAAGAGAGGAGTTCTGCGGAAAGAGTGCCACAAAGGCATGAATCATGCTGTCGCTGTTGTTGGCTACGGCAAGGATATCAAGGAGGGAGATTACTGGCTGGTGAAGAACTCCTGGGGGATAAAAAGGGGAGAGAAGGGCTATGTTCGCATGGCTCGCAATGAAAACAACATGTGCCACATTGCCAGCAGAGCTGTGTATCCACTAGTTTAAGCTCTGACCATTTAACAGAAATTAACTATTTAAAAACACAACTTTGGAGATTGTTTAATCGATTAATTCACATGTTCTTAAATTTAACATAACAAACAACAAAATTTTTAGAAAGTATAATAAAGATTTTCGCAGATTGTATTTATATGTAATCCTAATTTATTGATAGCTTGAATGATAACATTAGTTTACGAAATCAAAATTTTTTTGCAAAGTGAGTCAAAGTATTTTTATACCCGTTACTTATTAAAATAAGTAAAAGGGGATATTGTATTCGTTGCAATGTATGTAACAGGGAGAAGGAAGCATCTCCGACACTATAAAGTATATATATTCTTGATCAGCATCAACAGCCGAGTCGATATAGCCATGTCCGTCTGTCCGTCCGTCCGTCCGTCTGTCTGTCTGTGCGCCTGTGTGAGCGCCTAGATCTCAGAGACTATAAGAGCTAGAGCAACCAAATTTGGCACACAGAATTCTATAAGCCCCACGCAGATCAAGTTTGCTTCAAAATTTTGCCACGCCCCTTTCCGCCTCCGTAAATCACGAAAAACCACCACACGCACAGTTTTTAAGATACTAGGTTTTTTTAAACGGTGAACGTTAGCTATTGTTTTTACCTATCATCCTAATAAATCTCAACAAGATCGGACAAACAGAAAGGTGGTACTGGCTGATTAAAGCTTTTTAGCAATAAAAGTGCCTAAAAGCATGCAATAAAAAAAGGTTAATTTATTTAGGTAAGTAACGGGTATCCTATAGTCGGGAGCTCGACTATAGCCTTTCCCACTTGTTTTCTTATGGACTTTGGCCCGCTAAACACGAAAACAACACTTTTGAGTATACGAGTATTTCCATTTCTACGTATTCGATTTGGCCAAGCAAGCACTTAAATTAAAGGTTAATTCTATTCAACTTTCTTTCATGCAGTACTAAGATCGGTTCAGCAGTTCAGGTGCTAGCGATTTTAAAAAGTTCGAAAATGGGAGTTTTTTGTGATTTTTTGAGTTCGAAAGCTTACATATCGTCCTTGAAAAAAATAGAAATCACAAAGACACATTTGTTTTTAAAGGTTTAACGTAAAGCTGACACTGTTACCAAGAAAATAAGCTATTGTTTATGAGAATCTATGGATAAATGGCGGCTGTAAACTATTATAGCAGTTGTTTTAAAATTTGTAAATCGCTGTTAACAAACAAATAAATTTTTTGGTTGTTTTTGAACATCGTTTAAAAAAATCTAATTTTATAAAATGACAAAATTACAATAAAAAAATTTGTACGGATCAAGAGCGTTTTTGTTCTGACTGACTCACTGAATGATCAATAAGGAGTCCAAACGATAAAGGCTAGAAGGCTGCAATTCTTCACAGCATACTTGAGACAATTCCATCGTGTCTCGAAATTCTAATTTCAAGGGAATCAATTTCCAAATCAAGGCCCAGACAAAGAGGGAATGGCTTAGTATGATGAACTGTAGTCTATCCCGCTTGCCAGCGTTTTGTTTTGCATTATTTGTATCTAAATAATTAATAATTGATTGGCTATAGCTCCAACTACTTTATTCATTATATTTTACCGTACTTTTTTGTTGAAACTTGTACTATATAAATAGCAATGTTAAAATTATACAGCCCGCATATTTAGGTTGATTCATTGTGGTTGCACTTTTAAATCGAAGAAATATATAAATATGGAGTAATTCAACAAGCTGCATTTAGTTAAAGTTTAAAAATGAAAGGAATTATAGCGCTTGTGAGTTTAGTCGGTTTGGCACAAGCCTTATCCTGGGAGTGGGAGGACTTCAAGCTCACTCATAATAAGATATACAAGGATGCGAGCGAAGAGCAGCTGCGTTGGAGGATCTTCAAGGCAAATAGGGAAATCATTGACAGACACAATGAACAATATGCCGCTGGAAAGGAGACATTCGAGATGGGAGTCAACGAGTTCACAGATCTGCTGCCAACGGAATTCGAGAGCTTAATGCTGAGCAGCCACAACATGACCGAAGATGAAGGAGGTTTGATCTATAATCCCCCTCCTAATGTTGAAATTCCGGATTCCATCGACTGGCGGAAAACGGGAGCAGTAACTGAAGTGAAAAACCAGGGCAAATGTGGCTCCTGCTGGGCCTTTGCGGCCGTGGCCACTCTGGAGGGTCAACATTTTCGGAGAGCCGGACATCTGATTGAGCTTTCCGAGCAGAATTTGTTGGATTGCTCGACAAGCAATCATGGCTGCAATGGAGGACTAGCAAGTAGGGCTCTAAGTTACATAAGAAGAAATCGTGGCATCGATACAGCTAGATCGTATCCCTATAAGGCTCGACAGCAAGACTGCCACTTCAAGAAGTCGTACATAGGAGCTACAGTCCAGAATATTGCGTATGTTAGACGAGGCAGTGAATCTGCTCTGGCTGCAGCCGTGGCCACAAAGGGACCAATTGCCGTGTCCATCGATGCAACGCACCTTCATCATTACAGGCGTGGAGTGTTGAGGAAAACTTGCCACAAGAGATCCAATCATGCGGTGACTGTTGTTGGCTACGGCAGGGATAGCCGAGAGGGGGATTACTGGCTGGTGAAGAACTCCTGGGGAACGCGCTTTGGAGAGCACGGATACGTTCGCATGGCCCGGAATCATCGCAATATGTGTCACATTGCCAGCAGACCTGTGTATCCATTAGTTTAAGTTCTTGTCTATTTAAAAGCATACATTATTTGATATTGTTTAATCGTTTACAGTTCCAATAAGAGTACATTGTTTCATAAACGTTGCAGATACAAGTATATTCATATATTATAAAGTTACAGCATCAAAAAACATCACCATAGTTTGAAAAATAGTTTATATAACAGTTGATAGGACAAATACAATTTTAATATTTTCAATACTTTTCTTGTTCTCGCTTCGAATTGTTTGCAACAATGTCTGTTTTGTGTATAAATATGATGTTTGCGGTAAATAGTTTGTATAAATAGTTTATAAACATTATCGTTATCATTTTGATTAATGCGTATGTATATTAATTAAGCATTTTAGCGATGCACTTGTTCAGTCGTTTATTTCATCTTCCAAAGCGCATCCAGCTCATTCAACGGATCCTTGCTCTCCTGTTGTTCCTTGGCGGTCACCTGTGGTGCCATTTTCATCTGATATGAAGTCATAATGCCACCTAAAAGTTGAACAGGTTTTTAATTGTACATCGTGGTTGTAAAGAACACTTCTCTTACGCTTGTTGAGCACGTCATGGGCATGGCTCAGCACTATTTGCATCGACTGTTCCAGGATAGCTGCATCCCGCAGCGAATTCTGACGCTGCATGCAAATACGAGACCAAACATCCACAACATCTGTAAAGGATTTCAATTTAATATGTATTCACTTAATAAGTATGTTATGCTCACTTATCAAAATGGGTCGCTTGGTTTGTGTGCCCATCAGGGCACAAACTCCAATTGCCAGCAGTTCCGAGCGCTCGGAGCCAGTCAAACAGTTCAGAACAAGCGGCGATGTTGGCGAATTGGCGGCCTGGCAACGATCCTGATGAGTTTGCAGGACATTCTGTGCAATTCCCAGCAATTGAGTTGGTGAACTGTTAAACAAAAGTGGAAATTACATGAGAATAAAAACAAATCATGGCACATTTTATGCAGTTACGCTTTGGTCCATTGCTTAAGCAGCAGCACGGATAAATCCAGCACAGCATCAGCGCCATGCATCGACAACTTCAACTGATATTCCGTGCAGTGACTGAGTGGCTGCTGCTTCACACAATTCACGGTAAAGTCATCATAGTGCGTGGGCTGATCAATCGCCTGCGGCCAAAAGGGATCGAAGAGCTGCACAAACAAAGGTCTGATTAATTTTAGATTGAATAAATTTTCTAAAATAACTCACCTCATTGGTGGTATGCAGGCAGGCCACAGTGCGCGCCTTTTCCGACCAAATCATGGACCAGAAATCGTTGATCGTATTCGCCTGCGGAGTTTGCGCTACAATTATGTTGGGACAGCCGGCGCTGAGGCTCTGCAAAGGGAAAGAGATAATTATGATAAGATTATGTTAACAAGAAGTCTTAAAATAATTGAGTTAAAAGAGAAGACCACTGCTATGTTCTAAAATCTTCGGTGTACCGAAAAGAACCTGTCTTTCTTATAATTTCCCACCTTCATATAAGCTGCATTAATATAATCATCAGTTTGCTTGTCCAACTTGACGCGAGCATGATCGTAGGGCAAACAGTCTAAAGATCGATTCTTTTCTGGAAACAATTTGGCAATCGTTGTCGTACGTTTCACGTTGGTATTCTTCTCGAGCTTCTGCTGGAGCTCTTGCCACTTGGCGCCCAGTTGCGTGTTGCCATTCAACATTTTAACGTGTAGATTCTCCACCAACTTCTCGTAGCTCTCCACTTCCTTGTGGAAGTACTTGAGTGTCTTATCATCGGTAAATGGGTCGTGAGCTCGCATTTGGAATGTGATCAGTGGATGTCTTTCTGTCGCCTGTTGCTTCTCGCTGGCGGAATGAGTCAATGAAACCGAGTCCCAGTCAAAGTTCTCCATTGAGCTCAGATCTGAGCAATTGGAGAGATTGTCGAGGCTATTTTTGCGAAGCGAATTCGTTGCAGCAGCTGGAGAAGCCATTGGGGAGAGTGTGGCAGCAGCAGTCGGCGCATTGGCGACCACAGGGGTCTCGCTGGCCGCCACTTGGCTAGCGGGCGGCGTAGGCGTGGCCACAATCTGTGGCTGCAACAAGGGCAGCGGCACAGCGCCAGCTGAATCCAGGTCCAAATCGCTGAGCAAATCTACATTGCTGGCACCAGGCTTTGCGGGCTTTGTTTCGGATTGCATTGTGGACGAGGAGGCATATGGAGCGCTGCTCGTGGTCGTCTGTGTGCTGGCGATGCTACTCCCACCACTTTGTATATAAAGTGGAGGCTTCTGATTGATGGGAGGCGTGGCAGCTGCCACAGGTTGCGGTTGCTGCTGCTGCTGCTCCTGCTGTGGCGGCAATTGTTGTTGCTGTTGTTGTGCAGGAGTCTCTCCTGCGGAATGATAGCCATAGGGAGGCGTGTAATAATTTCCCATCACCTCCTGGTTTGGAGTTGGAGCAGAGTTGGTCTCAATGGCACCACTTGCTGCCTTCGTATGCGATACAATGGGCGACTGTAAAAGGACAATATCATTAGCATGGTATAAGGAAGATATGGAAGGAATAGTGATAAACAGTTTACTCACATCAAATCCAGTGGCTAAAGTGCTGCGATTGGCCAGCTCCGAGTCCGTGGTGCCAACTGTAGCCGCCTGCTGCTGTCCACTCAGAGAAAAGTGTCCAGTGCCATGTGAAACCTGTGGAATGTGATTGCTGCTGCCATGCTGATAGCCGCTGCTGTACTCGTAGTTGCCTGTTTGGGGATTGAAGCTGTAGCCAGGATGATTGGAGTAACTGAATCCATAGTTGGCATCGACAGTAGATGCAGCTGTGGTGGCCACTGGATATTGCAATGCCTGTGTGGGCGCGGCTTGGGGTTGAGGCTGCGGGGGCGCAGCTTGAGAGGCATACAATGCAGACTGTGGCTGCATCTGGTGCTGGGCAAATGTTGCACTTGGTTGAGGCGTCTGCTGATGAGCATAAATGGTCGACTGTTGTGGCTGTTGCGGTGTCTGGACTTGAGCATAGACCGTGGGCTGTTGTGGTGTTTGGGATTGTGGATAGACTGCAGGCTGCTGAGCTGCAGGATAACTGATTGCTTGCGGTGTCTGAGATTGAGGATAAGTGGCGGTTTGTTGAGGCAATGTCTGCTGCTGAGAATATGCTGGATACATGGACAACTGGGGCTGTTGTTGGGCAGCTGCAGCTTGTGGATACATCTGTGCAGCACTTCCTGGCTGATAGTTTAAGGATTGCTGAGTTGTCGACTGCTGTCCATATGGAGTCATCTGCTGTGGTTGTTGCTGCTGCTGTGGATGTTGCTGCTGTGAATGTGGTTGCTGCTGCTGCTGTTGCTGCTGCTGTGAATGTGGTTGCTGCTGCTGCTGTTGTTGTGGATAACTCAGGGAGTCGATTGACTGCGTGGATGTGGCCACATATAGGGGCTGCTGATAGTTGTAGTTCTGCGGAGGAGCAGGAGAAGCAACCGAAGCTGGATAATTCATCTGATAATTGTAGCCATAGCCAGCCAGCTGCGACTGCTGACCATATGCCGCCTCTGATTGAGGCTGTTGCACACTCAGTGCCGCTATGGCGTCGTGCAACGTTTGGGAATTGGGCGACGCCTGCGCCTTGTAGGCGGGTGGTGCAATATTCTGCTGCTGTTGCTGGTACATGGGGTTGGTGTAGCCCGCGGCATTGGGATCGTAGTATTGCTGCTGTTGCAAGCTGTAGGGTGGCGGTGGTTCATTGGGTGGTGGTGCCGTTGCGTAGGCCGAGCAAGCGGCCTGCGTAGGATTCTCAGAGCCGACCGGCACTGGACGCACAGTGGGCACATAGGGCGTGACCTCCATGGCGGGCGTGGATGTGGAAATGCCACTGTTCTTGGCCTTAAGGTAATCACGCAGCTTGGGCGCACCGCTAGACGCACTGACATTGCTTAGTTCCGGCTTGACTGGTGGAGGGGCTGCCGCTGGTGTCGCTTTGACGCTCTGCAGTCGCTGTTGACGCTCCTCGGATTGTACATCGCGTGCGGACTTGAAGCGTGTCAAGAGTTTCTGCACATTGCCCGCCAGTTTCTTATAGAATTCCAGACCCTTAGCCGACTTGGCCAACAGATCCTCATACACATCATACGAGGCTGCCAAGGAGCTGTAGAAATGCTCGCGTTTTTGCTTCACATCCTGCAGCGTTTTCAGCACTGGAGCTGCCCGAGCATAGGCCTCTGTCAGAGCCTGCAGAATGTTCTGCTGTGCCAGCAAATTTTGATCGAGCAGCTGCGTGAGACGATCGTGTTTGGCCAACTCGGTGGCAAACAGGGCCTGCAATCCCTCCTGCCCACCGTGAGCAATCACCTTGGCCGTGATGTCATCCTCGTTGATGGCAATACGCAAATCAGCATGGAACTGTGCCCGCTGAGCCTTCATCTCGTTCACTTTGTTCACAATCAGTTTGACATCCTTGAATATCTCCGCGGTGTTGAGCTCCGAGCTGAGCTTTGGCATTAATTGCTGAATCTCCTGCAGCGGACGCGCCAAGATCTTCAGGTTATTCACATGCAAACTCATCGCTTTGCGGAGCGTATTGTTGGACTCGCCTGCTCTGGTATGCGCTTCACTGTACTTCTGGAACTCGCGCGTCAATTCCGTGATGTGTGCATTTGGAGTCCTCTGCACTCCGCTGGCTGATTGAAATTCCCGCTCTGCTTGAGCTTCCGCCTCCAGCATGTGGGTTAATTCACTAAGATTGGTCTCCACATCAGTTGTGATATCGGCCAGTTGGGACATGGCCTCGATGAGATCGCTGATGGCCGTCTTGTTGGCATGCAAGGCCGCACAGCGATCAACGATGCCCTGGGGCAGCTTGTTGGCCTGCTCCTCATTGATGTTGAGATTATCCAGCGTTAGGGAACTCATATAGCTGTCTAGCTGTGTGTCCTTCTCCTCCAACAAGGCCCCATACTTTCGCAGCAGCTTGGCCTTCTCCTCGCTGTACATGGAGCTCGCCTCATGTGCCTTCATGGGCACGAGGCGCGCAAAGAGATCGGCTCCAGCATACTCCTCATCCGTTATGGAAAATCCAATGCCATTGACCAAATTGGCGCCTTGAACGGCTGCAATTGTGTTCAGCTCAGGCACAGCCTCATGATAGATGAACTCATTCTCGTTCTTGGCATTCTTCCGCTTGGCCTCCACGACATCTGCGGTGAAGCTCAAGGACTCGTTGATCTCCGCCTGATCGGGCAGACCCTTTGACTCCTTACGTGCCTCCTCCAGCTTCTCCCATGCAGCCTACAAAGTTAACATTTAATTACTATAATCCTCCTATTAACAGGTCTCTGATCTTACCTGGTAGAGCGTCACACGCTCACCCATTTTACGCTGCTCTTCGGCATGCTGTCCCTGGTACAAGTACAAGATGCAGTTGAGATAGTTGATCTTGAAGCGCACGTATTTCTTCCACAGCTTGTAGACGGAGCTGTCGATGACCTGGGCGACGGGACCATCATCGCCGCCAGTTAAGAGTGCCGCCAAAGCGGCGCCATAGTAAACCACAATTTGTGCTGTCACCTTGGCCACAATATGCGGCTTACGATTATCAATTAACGATTTCTCCAATATACATTCCTGGGCCTGGGCCAGGGACACCTGCTGCTGGAAGACCAACAGTTCGTGGGTCATAAAATCACCGCCGCTATTGACATTCGCATATCGCTCCCTTAGCTCATTGTAAGCCCAAGCGGCGGCCTGAAAATATATGGAAATAATTCAATTATAATTAAAATAAAAAAATAATGTAATCTAATGAGTCTCATTAGCAATAATATAATAATTACTTGACAACCTGTACATTGAAACATCTGATTACCTGGAAATGGGTGCAGGCCATTTTCATGCCATCGCTGTCGCCTCGCGTCACCGAAGCGCCCGACTGGGTGTGTGAGGCGGCAATGTTGAAGAGGACAGCGGCGCGCTCGAATCGCATATCGTTCACCTCGTGCACTGTGCTGTGATACAGATCCTTCCAGGTGAACGTGAAGATGCTGCGCTCAGCCAGCTGAGGAAAGCGATTCTGCAGCGCATACAACTGGCAATAATAACGTTTCATTATCGGAGCACCGTCTTTGGTGGTGCGCATTGCCTGGTTACGCAGAGTCTCCAGGGCATGCACCTCCTTGGAATAGGCCTCGGGATCTTCGTGATAGAATTCGGCTATGTACTGGAAGGCAGAGAGTAAAGCGAATGAGAGAAAGAGAGAGAGAGAGAGAGAGCAAGTGAGCGTATGGTTTACTGTTTATTTATTTTGCAATTATAGAGCTAATCAGACAACGGCTGCGACAACAATTGCGATGAGTCAGCGTCAGCCGACTTCGCTCTCGTTGTCGCCACCGCCGTGGGAGCCTCACACGACAACAACAAAGAACGCTGAGAGCAGCAAACAAAGCTCGACATTTTTGTGGATCAGCATTTGTCGGTGGGGCTGTCTGTGTACCTCCACCACCAGCAGCAGCTGTAATTGATTAGTTCGTCGACCGTTGCTGCGCCTCTGCCAGAGCCGAAGTCGCAGTTGCCTGCTCCGCTGCACTTACCTTTTTCAGCGCCATAAAGGATGTGCCCTCAGGACTCGACTTGAGGGCAAACCAAAGCATGTGCAGACGCGGCACGGCCTCCATTGTTTTGTTTTTGTGCAGCCTTCTCTGTTTAATTGCAATTTGGAAACGTTTTTTAAGAACGTTTTTTCAGAAAATTGCACTGCATATGCAGTGTGACCGTGTGTGGGAAACGCTTAAATCTGCAAAATGCAGTATTAAAAAAATACTATAAGATCGCCAAGTTGTAGAATACCAACAGAATAATAATTTAAAATGATTTTTATTAAAAGACTAGAAATAAATAAGAGCATTTCTTTAATAGTTCGATTATTTTATTGTTGTCTTAATTAATTTATAATTCGAGTTTAGGCGTTCACTTAACGAAAGTTATTTGCTTATTGGTTGTTGTCTAAATAGGATAGTGCGCATAGTGGCCGCCAGATGGTGCTTTGCATCGTTGTATTGATTTTGAAAAAGGAGCGAGAAATTTGAATGAAATTTTCAAAAATCAATTTAAAAAAATTGAGAAACAATTTGAAAATTTGTTCTCTCTTCTCGAGAGTTTGCTGTGTGTATTTTGAAATTTGATGGCAGTTAAGCAGCTTAAAGCGTGTCAGTAGTGTAGATAGTTCGAGTTCAGAATTTAAGATGTAAAATAGGTATAATTAATAACGATAGAACTTTTGACACTTGTTAACAAATTGGTGTGCTAAACTTAGGAACTCTTAAACAGTTCGTACTATTTAATTCACTGACACTTCCCTAATGAACGCACCTAATCCGTTTGGTAAACCGAAATAAGTTGAATTAAAACAAAGAACTAAGTTATTGTCCAGCATAAATGAGAATTTACATTTTCCATTTTCCAGCGACCGTTGACGGCAGCAGACAACCGACAACAAAACAGCGACAAACGGCCAACTCACTGGCTTAGTAAGAATGAGGTGAGTAGGAGGGAGAGAGAGAGAGGGAGGACTAGTAAGAGAGACAGCTGAGCATTTTCCTTTTGTTCACTTAAAAAAAACAGAAGCGGTTTTAGTTAATTTCATTATTTATATGACATTTTTTTCGACATTTTTGTCATTGTTGCTCTTAACAATTATTTTTAACACTTCCTGTGCGAAATTCTAGCCGCAGAGAAAACAAAAACAGTTGCCAAAAGACTAGAAAGAGAGGCAGTTGGCCAACTATGCACTTCCGGTCGCTGTCTCCCTCTAAGCCACCCAGCACTTCAGTGAGATTTTTCCGAAACCCGAAACGTTGTTGTTAACATTTCCTTTCCTCGCAAAAGGCATTTGATTCTTAAAGTTGTTGTTGTTGTTGTCGTTGTTCCTGTTGTTGTTGTTGTCGCTGGTGTTGTCGTTGGTGGTGGCCACATAATTCGCAGGGCTAACAACTGCACAAGAAGAATTTGCTGCGAAATTATTACGAAACATTTACACAATTTTCATTAATATTTTTGCCTCTCTTTTTTGAATGCACTTGAAAAAATCAAGCTGAAGTTTTTGCATTGCACGTGGCTGCATTTTGTAAGTGCGCCTGTGTGTGTGAGCTTGCGGTCGTGTGTGTGTGTGGTTGTCAAAATGTTTATTGTGCTGTCATGTGGCAAATGCAAATAGTTCAAGTGCGAGCGTGTGTGTGTGCGTGTGTGTGTGTACTAACACATATAAGCTTGCTATGCGAAAATGACTTGGGCTAAACATGGGCTTATATGCAATCAAAAAAAATGTCATTGAATGTATTCCTTGGATTTCATTTGAAAACTTGGAACTCTCACAATTTTTTCAACTCATAAACAAATTTTATGAGCAAAATATCTTTAATCTTTGTTTTTATACCTTAGGGGTATATTAAGTTTGTTCAAAATTATGTAACATTGAGAAGGAAGCATCTCCGACCCCATAAAGTATATATATTTTTGATCAGCATCAACAGCCGAGTCGATATAGCCATGTCCGTCTGTCCGCCTGTCTGACGGTCCGTGTAAACGAAAGGATCTCAGAGATGGTAAGAGCTAGGACCACCAAATTTGGAATGAAGACTCCCTATAATGTCAGGCAGAACAACAATTGTGCCACGCCCTCTGTGCGGGGCGTAATTCATCAAAAACTGGCATCACCTTTAATTTAGGGTTTTGAGTTAAATTTTTATTTTATTTTTTATTTCAACGGGTGTAGGATCATGCCCAGAGACTAATCACCAACTTTCAACACGATTAGGACATAAATAGTGAAGATATTAACAATTTTGTCCAAGGTGTTTTAATTGCAATTCTATAAATAGAATAGAATTAAATCTCAATGAATTCGTTTTGTATTTACTCTGGCAGAATGTACATCGAGAATGTATTTTATATCGAATTTGTCAGCATCATTCCAAGTGGCGGAGTGGTGGAAGTGACAAGTGCTGGGCAAGCGAAATGAGAGTTCGACGTTCGAATCTCGGTCAGGTTGATCAAAGAGATTTTTAATTATTATTTTTTTTTTATTATTTTTATTTATTTGTTTTTTTTTTTTTTTGAAATTGGTTTAAATCACTTATCATATTATATATTATATGTATGTAGCTGCCACATCGATATTTAAAGATAAGTATAAGAATTTCATGGGCATCAAATCCTCGGCATGCCGGGGACTAGGCCTAGGGTATATTACTGTCTAGTGCACTCGACTGATTCGCTTGTTTCTTATTAATGCGATCAATTGCAAAGTTGAAATGTGATTGTGTTGATGCCGACCCTTGACTTAAAGCAATTAAATAAACAACATGTAAGCCTCTCATTGATTAGGTGAGTAATCTGTGACCACAAAATGGGGGAAATATCATTAAACTTATCACTTAATGCCAAAAACAAAATGGCATTGCTATAAAAAAATATACAACAATAAACATAACATTACTCAAAAGCCTTTGCTGGACACAATGCATTGCATGTGTGGACAATTAAAAAGCGGAAGCCAACGGAAAGAAAGGACAAAATAGCCGTTAAATTTGAAATGGGCTCGGAGACATGAGAGTGTGTGCGTGTGCGTGTGTGTGCGTGTGTGTGCAAAGCCAAGACCAACAACAAAGATAAACAGCGCCTAAACAGGGACTTAAAACAAAGCCAAACAAACCGAGGAACCGCAACCAAGACAACTGGGGAGTGATGTCAAGGGAAAGGGGAGGGGGAGGGGGGTGGAGGGTACATAAAATCTACGCGCGGCCTCAAATTAATACGAATTTATGACAATTTCAAATGCATTTTCAGCGTCCGCCCATTCCAGAGATCATAAAAGTTTTTATGCCAAAAAACAAAAAAAAAAAAAAACACGCGCGAATTTTCCTTTAGTCAAACATTTTTATGTGCTGCCTGCCACGCCTCTAAAATGCCTATAGTGTATTTGTGTATGCTGATGTGAGTGTGTGTGTGTGTGTTTGCCATGTGTTTGATTCGAAATTCCGGCTTCTTGTTTGACCATTTTTATGACCCGCACACGAATTTGCCCAGCATCAGGCCATTTTGCAGGCTTTGTCTTACGAGTTTCCGTTTCCCCCCGGCTTACTTCCGCCACACCCATTCCACTTATTCTTATAACTTTTATGACTACTGACAGTGCCATTTCCATTGCCATTTCCATTTCCATTTGCCCGGCACGTTTCGCCTTCCGCAACTGAGTTCGAGACTTTATGCACTTTATGCACAATATACATAAATAAATTCGCATTAAATTTGTACTCTTTTAGAGCTCGATCCCTCCCCTCCACTCCTCTAACAGTTCCCGCTCCACTTTCTGACACAAACAACGGCAGAAACATTTGCGTAGCTCATAAATACTTTTAATGATCTGAACGTTTTGATTTTGGCTTTATTTTTATTAATTTGTCACAGCTTGACAGCCAATAGAGTGGCGGACAGAGGAGGGGGGAGGGGGAGGCTGCTGGCCTAATCTGTTGGCCACTTATTTATATGGCCAAACATAAACATAAATGTTAATTGGCGGATTAGGCCATTCAAAAATGCCCAAATAAATACGAGCAAGTAAAGGATTGTACTTGGTTAAATATTTGGAGTATTGACAGGGCGATAAAAGCCAATGACACTTGCTTAAAGCACTACTCATCAATGGATTAACTTTCCAAGAGTGGCAATTAGTTTTATTAGGCCCTGGCGAAAGGGATTTAAATCATTTTATACGTGGAATACAAATTATAGCTTGAATAAAGACAATGGCACTTGTTGAATTGTCATTAAGGCAGACTAAAAATAATTTTAAATTAATTATAGAAAACACAATATAATTTTAAGGGAACATCCTTATTCCTTATTTTTAAGTGTTTGCTTTTCAAATTAGTTATTAAACTTGAAAACTTTGACTAAACCATACCTGTTAAATAATGATTAGTAATCATAATCATTCGTAATTAGATTATTTTTGTTTAAAAGTCAAACCAATGATTAAATTACGATTATTTTCGGTTTTGCCCAATTATTTAATGATTACGAATAAAATAAAAATAAAATCTAAAATTATTACGATTATTCAAAATAATCTGATAATAATCAAAAATAATCGTCTTGAGTATTTCGGATTTTTTTTTATTTTTCCTGATTATTTCTGATTTTTTCGATTTTTTTGGATTATTTAATAAAAATCAAATTATTTTAAGTTTTGCACAAAGTAGCAAAAGCTTTTGATAATAGGAGGAAGCTGGAAAATTTCCGTAGCTCACTAGTTAGAGTTGATGACCTGTTATACTGTTTAGGTTCGATTGCCCTGTTGTGTTAAAAAATCTGCTTTGACGAATTTTTTTGTGTAAAAAGAGAATTTATTTTAGTGGATTCTCTGAATGATCGAAATGTTTAATAATATTTGGTAAGAATTGATGGCTATTATGATTGTGAAAATTAAAAATAATTTGGTTTTTTACCAAATAGTCATAAAGAATCTAAAAAAATCTAAAAAATCAGAAAAAATCAAAAATATTCCGAAATACTCAAAACAATTATTTTTGATTTTTTCTGATTATTTTGAATAATGGTAATAATTTCAGATTTTTTTTTTATTTTTTCTAACCGTAATCATTAAATACTCACAACTTTTAAATTCACTGCGATTATTTCTAATAAATAATCTTATTGATTAGTAATTCTAATCGAAATTTAAGAGGTATGTTTTTAAGTGTTTGCTTTTCAAATTAGTAATTAAAGTTTAATATTTTGATTAAACAAATTAAAATGTACACACTTTGTTAATTCCTTAAACTAGTTTCGACTTGGGAAATGTCTGAAACACCGTGCAGCAAGAATGTCGAACAAATTGAATATCCAATTGACAGGCGTTCGAAACATTTGCAATACATTTTTTTTAATGGTCTGTGCAAAATTTTCCTGTGCTTTGCAAGGCAAATGACAGCATTTTAATAGAAGCGCGCTTCGTGATTTTCTACTAAATAAAAAAAATATGTATTATAAAATAGTAAAATAAAGAAGAACGAAAAAAAAGTGGACTGAGCTTGTCAGTCAAAAGCAGTGAAAACATTTTGCTGCACATTTTCCGTCTGGCCAAGAAAATTTTCGAGCTCAACTTGTTTTTACCGATTATCGATGGGAAGGCAGAGAGAGAGGGAGACAGAGGGACAGTGGTACTGAGGGGGCTCATTTGGTGTCTTTTGCTCGCAATTTTCGCCTCGAGTGTCAATTGATGCGCATTTCGTGATAATTTTCTTGTTTTCCGCATTAGTGCGTCGTCTACAAGGCGGGGAGGGGACTAAGAGGGAGGGACGCAGCAAGGCTAGTTGTTAGTCCAACCCATTCAAAATCAAATGGAATTTATTTTCATTTCTATTTTGCTTTTTTCGCATTATTTGAAAAGTGTTTTGCATTAAAAGTTTGAAATGAAATTCAATAGTTTTGCAGCAAATGCTTTTGATTGAAATTGCTGAGCATTATTGCTTAAGCTCCGACGGTTTTAGATGTTGTTGAACATAACAATAGGACAAGGAAAAATAATTTTACTATTATTTTAATATGTGAAGTGATCAAAACACAAGTTGAAGATATTTTAAAAATGTTTTCTAGTAACTCTATGTTTGAAAACTATTGAAAAGAGAATTTGACGTAAAATTTATTGAAATTAATGTAAAATTTTGAACTAAATGTTAAACTAAACTTATATGTACATTGAATAAAAGGGCCTAAGATTAATAAGTTACTCATAAATACATATAATCAAGATGTTGAAGTAAACTTTCTAAGAAATTGATTTAAGTATTTATTTTATAGTAACGGGAAATCGGATTAACGTCAACTTCAATTTGTAACCTTATACAAACTAAGAAATCCATTGTGTGGAACAGTCTGAGATTTGTACATCACTTGGTAGACGACAGAAGTGAAAATTCAAGTGCATAAACTGTGCACAATTCAATTATAAAAGTTAATTTGTCGAAGTCGCCTCGCAACTTGCAGATAGACTTTAAAAGTCAGCAAACTTCGTCAAAAGTCGAGACAGACAAGCGTCAAAAGAAAACAAAAGCAAACAGAAAACAGCAAGCTGACATAGAGACAGAATAAGCGAGTGAGAGAGAGAGAGAGTGTTCGCAACAGGGAAATAGAGACAAAATCAGATGCAGAAATTGGCTTACAAAGAATAATTTAGTTTTGGCAGCCGCAACTAATTGAAAGGTATTTGTTTAGCGAGTGCAGTTGGTTGCCTTCTGCGTGGAAATGAAATTAGAAGCAGACATGGCAAGGCAGTAAAGCCACAAAGTCACACACACACACACACACCTAGAGGAAAAGAGTAAGACTGAGATGTGGAAAGAGAGAGCGAGTAAGCAAGAGGGTCTGCCAAGTGTGTGTGTCGACGAAACATCGCGGCAATTTTCGCATATTTGTTTTGCTAATTGGATTAATTTTGTGAAAATATTAAGTTTGTTGTTGATTAGGAGTCCTTGGCTTTAATTATCTTGTGTCTAGATGCAGTCGCAAAGCGAGTCTAGACTGAAAGCAGACGCAGACAAGGCGATATTATTTGTAATGCGATAGAAGCGATTATATTTGCCCTGAAAAGGCAATGATTTAGTTTGCAAACAAAGTTGCGCATGCGCAGTGTTGGACAAGAGTTAGGCAGGTAAAGCGAACTGGAATGCCAAGTGAATGATTTATACGGGAAGAGAGAAGAGATTGTAAGTACAGAAAATAAAATAAATTTTAGACATCACGGAATAAATTGAAGAGTAGAAAACTATTTGTTGTAGCAGAAACTGAAATCGAATCTGAGTAAAGAAAATAAACGAAAAGAATAATTAGGGTATTCAGAAACTCTGATATTTGTGTTATTTTAGAAAGTGATATATTTTGTAATGATAACAAACACACAGAAAAAAGATTATTTTGACGTTGAACTTTCAGTTGACCTTCCATAACTCGAACTTCTACAACTCGATTTTCTCTCAAACTCAAGCTTAATGAGTGGCAATAAAATTAACAAACTTAAGAAAATGAACTCTATAAGTCGAATATCTCCCTAACTCAATCCTTTTCTTTGGATTGATTTGGTGATTTGAGTTAGGGAAGCTCGACTATATATCACTTAAGAAAATAACACAAATATCAGAGTTTCTGAATACCCTAAATATAAAACTCTAAATAAAAAGCTCTGACTTTCATAACTTTGTTAAAACTAAATTTATTTCCAAACGGATTATTACATTCTAAAAACAGAACAAATATCTTATATGGTTATTAACTCCATCCAGGATAAGAAAAACTTAAATTGAATTCAAAGGCATCAGAAACAAGAGTTAAATATATGTATTGTCACGTCTTAAGTGACATAAGGGATTCAAAATTATTGTAAAATAGATAACTGAATATTTGTAAACTATGCATTTACAAGCAATAAAAAAGGAGGAGTTAAGTTAAAGTACAATATTCATAAGTAAATTGTTTGCATATTTCCTTTCTCCGACTCGCCACCTTGTTTGACCTGTGTCCAACTCGTAACATTTACTTCATTCGCTTATCAATTCGCAAAACACGCTGGAAACAAAGCAAAACAAGGATTCAACAAATTGCTATCACGACTTTTCGGTCCGAAATGTCGAGGACATTAATTAGCCAATGTGCCGATGCGACACAGAGATAAACAACAAACATTCATTGTCCGAGCTACTGACTCACTGACTCCCCTCTCTCCCTCCCCCTCACTCCCCTACTTCCCCCCTCATTGCACTTAACCCTCATCGCATCTCGCACATTTTCAGTTTCAATTGAACTTTTGTTTGGCTGACAATTTTTCGCAGCTTGGTTTTTGTCGCGTCTCGTTAAATGAGTGGAAATGCAGTTGTTTGTGGCAAGAGAGGGAGATGGCCAGATGAAAATGAGAGAGAGGGTGGGAGGAACATTGCGTGGTCTCGTGAAACTGATGCGTTAATTTGATAAAACAGCTTTAGGGCACTTTTGAGCATGGAGCATCCAAGCAAGGATTACTTTCCATTACAAAACTCGCTGCGCTAATTAGAGAACTGCACGAAGGCGTGCTTCGACTAAAGAGGCGTGGCGGGGATGGAACCCTGTGTATGAGTGTGGGTGTGCATTTCGGGTGCTTAAAATCTGCTGTGATGCCGCCGATATTTGCTCTCTAATGGGGTTTCTGGGCTTTGCTCTGTGGATTGTGCGTTGTGGTTTCCGCGGCTTTGGCCAGACTTTGATGTTTCGACATAAACTGCAGATATTTGGTTTAGGTGATAGCATGTGTATTGTTTGCATTATTGGACTTGATTCAGCAATAGCTTTTGTTGTTTTGCCTACTGTGATTGTCTTAAGTTTATGCTAATTAAGACAATCATGTCATAATTCTATTAACAGCAGGTTCCATTCAAATAATGATTTTAATATAAATATTAATTTTATACAGCAAATATATAGTACTTAATTAATTTTAATTTTTATTTGTACTGGACCTTCAACATGAACTGCACTGCTTTAAAGATACCGCCAGAAACTAAAAAATCAAAATTGACAGCATACATTCGGCTTCGTTTAGGTCATACAACACTCTCCCACGAACACTTCCTTAAAGGCGAAGCTGCCCCAATATGTCGATTTGGCACCAACATCACACCACATCATATTCTCATGGACTGCCAAAGATTCAACAATATCCGAGCCCGAATATTTCGAGACACATCCCCTATCGAAACTCTTTCAACCCCCACATCACAAAACATTAACAAAATTTTTATGTTCCTAAAACTTTGCAACCTAACACACATCATATTAGCACACCATAGAGTCGAAGGTCCAGTTACTGGTACTCTAAGCACCCTTTTTAATGTATTAGATTTAATATTATATATTCTCTCTAATTTTGTAAATAAATAAATAAATTTTTATTTACTTTAATGTAGGGTATTCGAATTTTGTCCTTAAATATAAGAAGACATTGAATTGCTAAATATTAAATATCTTTATTCTAACCGCTTGAAATCAGGATCAGTCTGCAAAATAGAATAGTATAAATATTTTAGTAACATTTGGAATTATTACTCCGAGTTTTTGAAGAGAGTATACAATTTTAATAAATTATTTCAATTTATTCTCATATTGAAATATTGACAAAGAACTAAACTATTATAAATATAATAAAAAAATTATTAAATGATGCCCATTTTAGCCATACCTGTTAAATTTCGATTAAAACTACTAATTAATTAGATTATTTTTGGAAATAATAGTAGTGACTATATAATTCATTGTTGAAAAACTTGTGATTATTTAATGATTACGATTACAAAAAATCAGAAATAATCTTAAATTATTATAATTATTCAAAAATAATCAGAAATAATCACAAAAGCCTCTACAATCAAACGCTTTGGCTACTTTAATTGTGAAAATTTAAAATAATGTGATTTTTACTAAATATTCATAGATAATCTGAAATATTCACATATAGTAATTAAATCATTAGTTCGACTTTTAAACAAAAATAATCTAATTACTAATGATTGTGATTACTAATTATTATTTAACAGGTATGATTTTAGCTAATATTCTCCGAATATGCCTTTTCATTAAGTGAAACGAAACAGGCGCCTTTAAAGTACAAAGTACTTTCATTTTTTTAGCAACATTTTGAAGAGTTTCTCTTGTGTTTTTGCATTTTAATTAATATTTGCATGAGGTGCATTTTATAAGCTTCGTTGCGTCAGTTTTTATAGGTTTTTATAGTGTCTATATGTATGCTCTACATGTGTGTGTGTGTGTATTCTACGTGGTGCACCGTTGTGTATCTCGGCAGAGAAAATGTGTTCTAACCGCATTTCCGCAACTTGATTCCATTAAACGAGCATTTTCTCTTTTAATCAAGTTTGAACAACAAGTTGAGACAGAAGACCCAAGATTTTTCATAAGCACTAAAGTGCAGAGGCAAAAGTTTAATATTAAATTGAAGGAGAGAACCTGTATATATATTTGGAGTTTAGCCTAAGCCGATTTTATAAACTTGTACATTAAATGCTAAGCAAATAAAATCAGAAGAATGAATAAATCAAATGTGTAAAGTCCACACAAACGCAAGCAGACAACAGATGTGAAATCCTTGTAATAACTGAAAGTCTGCTTTTATTACAGCTCAAGAAGTCATTCAGGAGATGAAAGGGGGGGGGGAAAGCGGAGGAGGGTGGGTGTAACTGCATTAAAAATTATATATGCACTAGTAGGGAATACTCGACTGTTGGAGACCCAGTACTTTACTATGGAAAAGCAAACACTGCTTAAAGTAAAGTAATATAGATCGCTACTAAATGTACTTTTTCGCCCAACAAGAGGTCTCGGGGAGGTGCGGCTACAGTCGAGTGTGCTCGATAGCCTAATACTCGTATGTATGTATATGCTCGCAATTGGGCACGTCGAAGGTTTGATGATATCGCATTAAGTTTTCGACTGATTGATTGCATTACATTTAGTGATCTAGTTAACCGATTTTAACCAAATTCGATCCAAATGTAATAGACATTGGCCGCGTTCACCAGAACTAATCAATCAGTAATCATGTATTTTGTTTGTTCGATAACAAAGCATCACAATCACAGAATTTCAGCGTACTATTTTGGTGATGAATTTTCAGTCATCATACATCACAAAATTTGAAATCATGACTGCTAATCACTGCATTTCACCAGAATAATCATGCAAATTTCATCGATTTTCTGTTGTCGATTTGATCTGGTGAACACGGCTATTGAATATTCCCAACCTGTGAGCTCGGTTGAGATAAATTTTTTCAAAAAATTGCATGCCATATGATATAGTAGTCCGATTTCAAGCACATTTGGTCGGGATATATAACACCATCCCATATTCATATTCTGTCAGCTTGGCTCAGATATCTCAAACAACAAAAAAGTTTTTATGCTTGATTTTCGACTGATCGTTCCTATGGTAGCTATATGATACAGTGGTCCGATCCAAATTCTAAAACAAACATGATCTGCTTGCAATATAGACAAACCCAGATACAAAGTTTGGAGTCTCTAGCTCTTATAATCTCTGAGATCTAGGCGCTTTTACAGACGGACATGGCTATATCGACTCGGCATTTGATGCTGATCAAATATATATATACTTTAGCGGTCTACAAAGTTAATAGACCCCTGTACTTTTTTTTTAAGTACGGGGTGTGAAAAGAATCCGGAGCTTAAATAGAAATAGCATGAGAGTACTCGTATTTGAGAGTGTGTAGAGCAGCAATTGCTAACAACAAAAGCAAATAAAAATGGCATTATGATGGAGGCGTTAGACGCTACCACTCCATTCGGGGGGCGTGGCAAGCTGGCGTCTTGGCGTAGGCTACAAAAAAAAAAATATATTTCAATAATAAATAAATGGAAACTCTTGGAACTCTTGGAGAACTTTGGGACTTTATGGTGGAGTGCGGCAAGCAACGTCTCGTGAATTGGGCAAGCGAATGTGAATGTGTACGATATGTGACTCCTACTCCTACAGAGAAATGGAAGTGGAAATGCCAGGCCAGGCAATGGCACTGCATGTAATAAATATAAAGATTTGCAAAGCGGAAAATTGTGCGCTTTTTCGGTGGTCCAACTCCAGTTCCCACTCGCACTTATACTGCCACTGCCACTCCCATTCCCACTCAACATGCACTGAGAGAAAGGTATGAGTGGCTTAGAGATTTTAAGAAGACTTGGAAGAATGTGTTTAAATTTTCAATTAAATAAAATGATTTAAATTAAGGACTTATTACTTAGTATTTATTTATTTATAATATTTTTAAAACAAGTTCTCTGATATTCATTTGTAAAGATTTTCAAATATTTTTACAAATAAATATAAAATGTTTCTAAATAATTATATATTTTTATTTTTTTTTCCACCTGTTCAATGCTTTATATATTTGAAAAAAGCTTAACATATATCCGAGAGCATCCACTTCTCTGTATTTCTGTTTTTCCCGTTAATTTCTCGCAGTGTATTTTTTTCTTTCTTGCTGACAAAAAAAAAATATATGACGCACTGTCGTATTTTTTTCTCAAAAAAAAAAAGAATCAAACAAATATTAAAAATACAAAAACGGAATTCAAGAAATGTGCAAAAAGTTGTATAAATCTGCAATGGAAGTCAACAAAAAAGCGACGATGGGCGTGTGCCCAAGGAATTTATAGTGGCAGCATACGCGGCGTATGCGCAACATGCGAGATGCAATGTGATGCCTGACTATGTGTGTGAGTGTGTGTGTGTGTGCACATGTAAAATTATTGCGTTTGTAAGCGTATTTCCGCTCTTATGACACGCAGACAGAGGCATCAAAGGGAGGGGAATGCGAAAATCTCAACGGGGGCGTTCGTCGTTTTGTGTTTATAGAAATTGCAACACAGTCGAGACGTCGGCGCCGTCGTCGTCGACATTGTCTTTACTTATCGACAAACGGCGACAATATACTATATATTCTGTACTCAGATACTTATGCCGGCAATGATGATGATGATGACGACGATGATGCTAAAATGATCATCATGATTACAATACCGGCGCCCCACGACGACATTGTTGCTTTTTCCCACCTCTGTCTCCGTTCTTCGCCTCCGTCTTCATCTTTGCCTCCGTTTCCTTAACCATTTCTATCTCCAACTCCGTCTCTGACAATTGCTATTATTGCTCAAGTGTAATGCCAACAATAAAGTAGCTGTTCATATCTACGCCATTTGCCATGCAATATTGTTTAAGCACACGGAGTCAGCTAAGAGAGAGACGGAGAGAGAGAGAGACAGAGAGCGTGTGTGTGCGAGAGAGACAGAGAGTTGGCAATTTAAATGCGCATTAAAAGCATAAATAAAATGTTGAGCCTGGCAGCAACTCTGTTCCAACGTTGCGTGGGTTGGGAAGACGGGGAGGGGGAAAGGGACAGAGAGGAAAGGGGGAAAGCACTCTGCTCCTCCATCATCCAAGCACACATTGCATTCCGAATTAATCATGAGCCTAGAAATGTGCAATAAAATATTTAAGCGCTATTGTAAAAGTGGGCTACGAATCAGGGCGGAATTTTGTTGAGCTTTGAAACTGAAAAGTGTTGGAAAATAAAGAAAATACGAATAATACACCCGAAATAATATTGTTGTACTTAAATGAGTATTTTAAATATTTGTATTAAAATTAAAAAATCCATTAAAATTTCTTTCCATAAATTCAAGTAATTATTTAATAATATGAAATGATTTGAATGCAATTTCTCTGGAATTTTGATGTGTGAATTTGCTCGCAACACCTCGAAATGAGTTTAAAAAGCCACAGAAAATGTGCAAAATCAATGAAATATTTGTCAAAATACCAAGAATGCCCAGTCAAAAAAGACAACAGAAATTTTATTGGCGTCAAGTATCTGCAGAAGCACTTAGTATATGTATCTGTATCTGTAGCTTGTTGTATGCATTTTGCGGTTACTTGTGCATCACTAAAACTAATAAATTTGGAGTTCATTTATTAAAGTTGCTGTAAAGTTGCCATCAAAAGTCTAATCATGCCGGATTTGTGGTTATCTATGGCCATGGCTTACATGTATTTGTGTTTGTTTGCCTTGTTTTCAGTATCAGATACAAAAACTCACTCAGCAGAGCCAACACAACATAACACAAATAAACAGAATGCCACAAAGTGTGGCAACCAACGGGATGTGCGCAGGGAAAGAGAGAGTGAGAGAGAGAGATTCAATGTTTGCCTTTTGCACTGCAGCAACAGCAGCTCTGCTTTTATCTATCCATCTACCCAAGTGTGTGTAAGAGTGTATCTATGAACTGGCATTCAATAACATGTCAATATGGATATGTAATTTGGCCATTTACTGTACAATTTTGAAAATAAATATGAGCGAGCAACAACAACAACAACTCTGAGAACTCAGCTCTCCACAAAATTACAACATTACTCGTAATTGCAACGGACACAAAAGTGTTGAACTTGAAGGGAATTTTACGCATGTTTCATGTTCATGTTGATTTTATGTTCCAAAGGTTTATTCTGGATTTATTTATTTTGGATCGTGGAGTCAAAGCCGAAATGAATATTTTAATGAAATTCCGACTGCAAAATACATTTTTCCTTTTATGACTGTGAAAAATTGAATATTGTGCTTCCCAATTATCCACAGATATGAGTGCTTAACTAAATATACTTTTTAAATATTTTTTAAAATAATTTTAGCATAAGTTTAAAGCTAATACTTGTATGGCAAATGCCCTTAAATTGAAATGAATAGAGAGATCTAAACCAACATTTTATAATAACTTGTATAATAATTGTAATTTATGTACTTGGTTGACATTTTTTAAGACTTTGTTGGCGATTTATTCAGTAATATTTACAATTATAGCTCGTCTTTTTCTTTGGACACTGAATTGTTACTTTGTGTGGCAACTAATCGTCTTGGCCATGTTCTGGTCGACCAAGTAATAGCAATTAATCAGCTGAATTTCATTCGAGCTTACTTTGTTGGCTTCGCACGCGCATAAAATGCTAACAAAGTTGTTTGACTTTACAGCGTCGTCGTCGTCGTCGTCGTCATAAATGCCATTACGCCACACACGTTCCGCCAATTCCAATTCCAGTTCCTATTCCATAGCCAAGCCCCTGCCACGCCCCCTTTCCAACTTCACTTGTACTCTAACTAATGCAATAGAAGCAACTGCAGCCCTAACAAGTACCTGACTGTACTCTTCTTTCTTTCTATTTTATATTTTTACTTGCTTTGTTGTGTATTAATTTCATAATGTAATTTTTACTGCTTAGCGAAACATTTAGCAGCAGGAGAAGGAGAGAAGAGGGAGAGGAAAGAGAATCGTTACGCCTCAAGAGCTGCCCATAAAAACTGAGCTTCAATTGAATTTACGGCCAAGGCAAATTGCCAACAAATTTCTACAACTTTTATGCACTACTCTGTTAAATTCAATAAAAGCGCAATATCTTTAAATAAATACATATGTTATGAACATATAAGTTTTTTTTTAAACATATATTTGATATTTAATTAAATTGAAAATAGTAAAACTATGTCTTAATTTGTCATGAATACAATTTTATACCAATAAATATTTGATTGCCTTTTATTTGAATTAAATAGAAATTAACTGATTTTAATGAGAATAATTGAAGATTCATTATTTTATTATAAGTAATTATTTATTGATTTATCAGAATTATTTTATTTTAATTATTTAATAAATGTAGTTTTTTTTTTTAAATAACAGAAATATATTTTCAATATATTTTTCTTGCTACTTTTTCTTGAATCTATTGGACAATCAAAATTTCATTTTAAAATTTATGTACTCAATTTTTTTATAAAATTTATTTCATTTTCAATTTCATAAATTTATTAGCTCATTCAATACTATATTACTCAGATGTGTTTTAAAAATATCTTGGCATTTAAACTGTAAACTGCATTTAATTGCAAGCAATAATTATTTTATTATGATTCAATAGGAAAATTTCATATTAAATAGTACTATAGCCCCAAACAAATTTCTATTATCCATTCAGCTCAGATCCAATCAACTTACAGATTTATTGCAAGTAAATTATTTCCTTCATTCGCTTTGCATTTTCTTCCTTTTCTCTCCTTTCTCCTTGCATAGCCAATTTGTTTTCATTATAGATCTCAACTGTCATGTCGTTTGACCTAATGAAAAACTGTAATTTGCTGCAAATTACTATTAATTAATTATATGAATTTCCATCATTTGTCTTTTGACCTTAGGTCTGCAATTTTCTAGCAGTTTCTTAATAATTGAACAAGTTGAATTTTGTGAATTATCAGTTGGCTTACTTGCATGTTTTTGGCTAAATTGACTCAATAATCATTACAAATATTACTATTGTAATTGTTTTTGATTCGCATGATGAGTTTGCCACGCCCACAAATGTCATGACAGCTTCCATTGTTGTTGTTTGCTCTAATCACATTAATTGAAATGTTTCAGTCTTGTTTATTCTGCCAGCTTAACTTAGCTTCCTACTATTTATTACTCGATTTACAAGTGTGCTTTGCAAATTATAATTACTTTTGAAATTATTTAATAAGCACTATATGTTAATGACATTGAATTCGTCCAAGGTTTCCGAAGGGATTAAAAGTATTTAATACAAACAAAGAGAACAATGGAATTAAAGTCGCTAGTTGTCTTTTAGTATTATTATCTTAATATTGGTTGCTTGGCAACACTTTAAAGTTCGCAAGTGTCTGGCAAATTTAGGCGCTGACTAACAGCGTAATTGAATATTGCCGGATTGTCTGGGGATTGAGGTGCAACTGCAGACGGAGCTGAGGAGGGAACTGGGAGGAGGGAGGATACTTGGCAACTCGTGCCCTTTAGTCGTAGTTCTTCACTTCACACTTTGTGTTTGATGAAATTTATACGCTCTGCAGATTAATATTTAATAAATACAATAACGTCGAAATTTTCTAACTCGCTTCGATATTAATTCCCCAGCTTAACACTCCCCCTCCTTCTTCTTCCACTTCTCTTCTTGCAGTTCACCGAGCAGCGTTCGCAACCAGAGAAGTTTATGTGAAAGTCATACACAAAACTCAAATATGCACTATACACACATGTGTGTGTGTGTGTGAGTTTAGTTTGTGTATGTGTACATGTGTATGTGAGCTTAGGGATTTCTTTATGCAAATTTGCCATAGCAATGTTATTTTAGCCAAGGATGAAAGACTTGGACAGGGCAGAGTCGGAGAAACTCTGGCAAAATTGTGCTCAAAATGCATAAGAGCGTGTATTAGTGAGTACTCATAAATATTACCATATGCACATACGTCTTCTCCTTCCCCTTGTCTGCATCTTTTTCAGTTGTCCCACCATCTTAAGTTCCTTCGGCAACATTTAAATATGCTTTAAGTGGAGCGCACCGATTTACCGAACCATAACAAATGCTCCGGAGAGAATCGACGATGCGTTATGATATAACAGATTCCCTCTTTCTATCTTTTTATCACTCTCTCTCTCTTCTTTTTCTTTGTGAGTATCACCGATGGCAAATGTGTCACGAACAATGAAATCTTCTTTCAGCCGCATCGCCAAATTGAAAAGTCAAATGGAAAGCGTCCAGCTTAAAAACAAAGGATACGTACACACACACAAATACATGTGAGTGTGAGAGAGAGAGAGAGAGAGAGAGCTTTGAATGATATGCACTAGATAAGTGAATGAAGTTTCCCAGTCGCCAAAGTGAAAACTTGTAAAAAAATTAAAATTTAAAAAGAAAAGAAAAGAAAAAAAAAGATTAATAAAAAGCATACTCATACGCTGCCAAAGGAAATGCATCTGGAATTTATTTTTATGCCTTTTGTGTCGTTTGATTTGGTTGTCATTGTCTCTCTCTCTCTCTCTCTCTCTCTCTCTCTCTCTCTCTCTGTGCATTCGTATGTTTATTTGTATTGTCGCCTCGCACTGTCGTTCGTGTCAGTTCCGTTAGCTTATTGTTTTTGCATTTCATTTTCATTAAAGCAAAGGAGACTTTCCGCATTTTCTGCATTTGGCATTGCTTTCAATTTTTATGTCGACTGAAAATTAACACAAACTGCCTTTGGCAAATGGGAAATGTATTTTAAAGTGCTTTGCATTGTTAATTTTAAGAATTCTCGAATTAATATTGCATATAATGAAATCTCTAAACTAACGTTAAACATTGACACTTGGGGTTACTTTAAAATGCATTTAAATTATTATTTGTCTGAGTAGCTTTTATTTATTTCACATAAAATATTTAAGTAGTAACTGCTGTGTATTTCAAATAAGTTGAGTTTAATTCTAAAGAGTTCTGGAAATTAACTCCAAATTATTCAAATTTTCATTGAAAGGAATTTACATTTTTAATTAGTTTTTGCTATGAAATGTAGAACACATAGCGAGTTTAAATTAAAAATTAAATGTTATAATTAGCATTAAATTAATAAAATTAGATTTTTAGCAGAAAATAATTTCTTAAATAATTTCTCCTTGATTTTAATTTTTAAGCTATAAATAAAAGTATGTAATGCAATAGAATTCCATTTATTCAGAGTCTTTATTCCATTTTGACTACCATTTTCTCTAAGTGTAGAAGAGTTGCAGTAGCTGTCGCCTTAAGTAATAAATGCTTGACTATCAAAACTTGCAGCTGATTTTGTTGGGCCTTTTGGCAAGTTTTTGGCAACGGTTTTCTTCCTTCTTTACGCTTCCCAATTCCACTTCAGCACTCAACAGTTCTCTAGAATCGTAGGCCATAGAATCGCATATCCAAAGGCACACACTTGTGTGTGTATGTGTGTGTGTGTGTGTGTGTATTTGAAGTGTGTGTAGCTTTTATCATCGTTTTCTTTTGTCATTTTGTCGTTTTGCTGGTTTTTACTGTTTGTTTTCACATCTTTTAGCGCTGAGCATCATCATCATCAGCATCATCATTATCATCAACATGAACGCACTTTGTATTTAATGTTTTTTAATGGAAAAACTTTGTAACGCTGCCGAGAAAACTGTTTTCCTTCTCTGGCATTTGTCATAGGCGTTACCTCCATCTCCATTTCCATCTCCATCTCCAGTTCCATCTCTAGTTCCATCTCCAATGCCAATCTCCAACTTGAAACCAGTTGCCCTCGGGGAGCCGCTTAAACCACTCGACTGCATTTTGCAACTCTGCAATGTTTGCTTTGCCTTTCGCTGATTCTTTTACCTCCCCCCCCTCACACCCCTTCGTAGTTGACATTTTTTCCTAGTTAAGAGTATTACTAGTATCATTTGTACCCTGTATAAAAAGTATCAAGTAAAAAGTACCGCTGTCTTTAATTGACAAGGATTGAACTTTATTTAAATACATACTTTTATTAATGCTATATTTGTTTGTACTTATTCATGTAAGATTAGATTTCCCAACGCCAATACAAAGTCTAGGGTAGCTTCTAGTCGTTTGCTCCCCTCTCGATTGTTAGTTGTGTTCTTTTTGGGTTTCTATGCCTCTTCGCATATGCTGTGAACTGACAGCAGCAGCAGCAATAGAAAGAAGCCAAGAGGTAGAAGGGGAAAAGGGGTTTCAAGGGAGTGCAGGGGTTAAGAGAAGGCGGTTCAAGGGGGTGGGTGTGGGAGGTATTGGCAGCAATCGAGAATCGAGAATCGAGAATCTAGAGTTGCCTGGCAAACAATTCTTAAGTGCCTTCCAATATTTAAGCAGGCTTCCAATTCGATTGCTGTTTGCTGTCATCAAATGGCGTTGTCTACGCAACTGCAAAAGCAAAAGCAAAAGCAAATTGTGGCCAAGACAGAAAAAAAGGAGGGGGGAGGGGGTAGAGCAATCGAACATAAAGAGATACACGACATGTGCCTTTTAAAAACTTTTTAAGATGCTCCTTCAAACTTGTTTAGTGTCGATTTTTATTTCGACTTTTCAAGTTGCTTGAGTGCAAATCTTGTCATTTCAATGTTGTCTATAAGAATTATTGCATTCGTGTTTGTTGATAAAAAGTAACGGATAACTAAATGCGTTAACCGATATAATATTATAGTAATTTTTTAATCTCGTTATCATGTTTTCACCTTTGAAAGTACTTCTAGCTATGCGAGCAAAGGACAAAGAACTTTCATGCAACAGTTTTTACCCATTTTATTTTGATTACAAATAATCCAATTTATTCAAAAGATAAAAACATATATTTAAACTTCGAGTTAAGTTTGCTTATCTATTAGTCAGTTAAAGATATAAAATAAAAAAATAAAATAAAATAAAACTTTTCAGAAATTTCTATACATTTTACGTCAAAATAAATTTTCAATAGTTATCAAATACCTTATTTATATATTGAATAAATGGGCCTTAAAGTATATTTGTAGTTATATAAATAGTTTGAATTTTACTCTCTTTTCTATAACTGGAGTCAAATTAAAATTATTGGCATGCAAAGTGGCATCACTAAAAAATTCAATTAAATTCGAAACACAAAGAAACCTTCAACACTAACTTCTTCTTCTTCCCTCTTCGCTCTTTCCATTCGCCTTTCAGCCTATTTGGCATTCTTTTAGTTCTTCTTAATTGAATTTGCTCAACACAAGTTTCTTGATTTGTTTTTCCTACTTTTTTTTTACTCATTCTGCAATCTCATTGCATTTAATTAACCTCAATCGCAAAAGGCTTCTACAGAGAGAAACGAATACTCCTCGAAGGCTTCAATTGTTTATGAGTTGAGTTGAGCGGGAAAAAAACTGAAACTAAGCCAATTGAAATATTCTCACACGTGGCATAAAAGTTGCCGCCGTTCGTTCGACAACATTAGAGACAACTAGCTAGAGCGCCACCTAGCGGTGCGAATAAAAACCAGCTTTACGTTTGCAGCTCGAGCTGCCTTAAATATTTTTCACACACTCACACACACACACACACACTCAAATGGGATGCCAGCACGAGGCGTTTACAAAATGAAGTCAGCGTTTTTATGATAGTCGTCGACGCATTTATGACACAGTCCAGGGGATATGTACACGGCCACTATGTGCGGGGCGTGTTTCTAGAAAAACTCCCTCTGTGTGTGTGTATGTGTGTGTGGAAGTACGTGTAAGTGTGTGTGTGTGTGGGTGTATGTGGACGTTCTATGGGCGTGATGTGTTGTGTGTTTAGTGGATGCTTCAAATGCGGATATTAGTTGTCGTAATATTAGAAAGAAACACTGAGAGAAATCTCTGGGTACCAGCAGCAAAGAAGCTAAATATCAAAAGCAGTAGAAATTTTATTATTTTTTTTTTTTTTTGTAAATTTCACAGTTTTAAACATAAATTTATATTACTTATTTCCATCATTTCCTTGTGGTATTTTTATGTTTGTTGTATGAATGGTAAATTTGTCCTGCGTTTTACACGAAAGTTATAAATACTTTTAACAGACTTTGACTGTAGACAGTAGACAGCAAAGGATAAAGCTTGTCATGATAACTAACTGACGATTTTACTTAATATATCCTTTTATTTGTCCCAGGAGAAATATGAAATCATATTTAGGGTCGTGGTATTTAAAACCCTTTTAGACTTTTTTACCTGTTAGTAATAAAGGAAATGTGTTTGGTTATCAAATAGATTTTAATATGTTTTTATTGTTTTACAAATATACAAATAAAAACTAAACATTGCTTTTAGTTTATGCAAAAAATCATCAAAAAAATAAACTTCAATATTCCCACATTAGTAAATTCGAATATTTGTGCATTACATAAAGTGCAAATATGATTTCTATTATTCGACTCTGATTTCTCTCAGTGCATGCATTGGCAATAGTTTCTCTTCTGTCCATTGTACATATATTTTTTCCGCTGTGTCCTGGAATCGCGTAATAACAAAGGCGTTGAACATTTGCCATTTTCGCCATTTGGTTGCCAGTGCTGCACAATTTTATAGCCTGCAATGAAAACGCACCTCGACACATGCGACTGAAAACACGCACACAGGCATGGACACATATATGTACACAATATATGTACACCCGTGTCGGTGGCGGGTAACAGAATTCCACCACAGCACGTCACAGCTTGTCGTACGAGGCGACTAATGTTGACAACGGGGATGTTCCTGCTCGGAGAGGCGCCTCTTGCAGGTGCAAAGACTCTGATCGTCATTAACTTGGTAATGGCCAGATCGATTCCTCTCCAGAGTAGTTAAAGCAACTCGTAACCTCCGGCTTAACGCCAGGTATCCCCTGGGCAGTTGCAACACACCCGTGTTGCGCCTGGCTAATACGAGAAGGCGAAAGCTGACGGCAGCAGTATTCTAGCACTTTAGTACGCGGAGTGAAATCTAGCCGAAATGGCTGCTGGGCTAATGCTGCTGCTGCCTCCGTCCCGTTCAAAATTGGCAAATCTTTAAGAACGCTCCTTGTTTGTCGCCATTTGGTTGGCCTCACAGGCTCAGTTGAGTTACTCCTGACTAGCGCGGATCTGGCACTGAACTCTCTACCCCATAAAGGCGAGAGTCAACCCTTGCATGGCCTCCCTGCTTGCATAGACAACCATGGGATCATAACGCGACTGTGCAACGAACAAGGATAACGGCTTTTAGTTGGGACCCAACAGCATGGACAATTTTTCAAAAACCCCCCAGATGTTAGAGAAGGAGATGGAGATGGAGACGGATCACGCGTTTGCTAAAAGTAGCAAACTGGCGAGATCACCACCGGCTCAACAGCCAGTGATCACCGCTACACGTGCTTGCTCGACCAAACCACCGGAGACGCAGAGTAGCGCTGCGCTTCGCGATCTTGGACGCGAGATCGCAAACTTGGTGGAGATGATGGACGACGGTAAGAGACGAAGCATCCATCAACCGATGCGCGACTCAATCGAGAGCATCAGAGTGCTTTATGAGCTGGTGGCCATCCAGCTGCACGATGACGGAGCAAAGGCGGCTATCAGGACACACCAGTCCTGCCAGACCTCGCCACTGTTCCGAACAGCTGTCGAGACGAAGAGGAAGCAAGGTACCGGAGTAAGGACACCTCAGACAAAGAGGGCAAAAAACACGGCGGTCGCTATGCCAGCGACGAGTGCGGTTCAATTGGAATCATCCAATGGAGGCCAGGAGACCCCGACCGCAACTAGAGGTACCGAATGGAGCAAGGTTACTTCAAAACGAAAGCCTCGAAAGCCCAAGGGAGCGCTCAGCACTAAGGTGCGGCCCGACGCCTTGGTCATCAAGACGGTGGGTGAGGTGACCTACGCTGATCTACTCAGAAAGGTCAAACAAGATGAGAAGCTGCATGGTTTAGGAGAGGCGGTATCCCGGATCAGGAGAACCCAGCAAGGTGAGTTGCTGCTGCAACTCAACATATCTGGAGAGGACACGAGCGCGTTTAAGACCCTCATTGGCGAAACTCTTGGAGAAACCGCGGAGATTCGTTCTTTGTCTCACCGAGTCACGATCGAGTGCAAGGACTTGGACGAGATCACAACCGAGGAGGACATCATGAACGCGCTGCGGAACCAGATGGAGATCACGGATACTGCGCTCGACGACATTAACCTGCGCAAAGGTTATGGCGGAACCCAAACTGCCTCAATCAGGATGCCAGCAGAAAGTGCTCGAAAAGCGCTATCAGTTGGCCTGCTTAAGGTAGGGTGGGTCAGGTGCAGACTGAGAGAGCGGGTTAACATAACTAAATGTTATCGCTGCCTCGAGTTCGGCCATCTGGCAAGGCATTGCAGGAGCGAAGTGGACAGGTCCAAGATGTGTCGAAGATGTGGCAAGGATGGACATCTCGCGAAGGACTGCAAGGAGGAGCCAAAGTGCATGTTTTGCAAGGACAAGGGCTCAGATTGGAAGCACATCGCTGGCAGTGGTAGATGCCCCCTGTTTAGGAGCGCGCTCTCAAAGCTGTCAGCATGAGGTGCACCCAACTGAACCTCAACCACTGCGAGGCTGCACAGTCCCTACTGTTGCAAGCCGTGAGGGAAAGGAGCCCGAACGTCGTGCTCATATGCGAGCCATATAAGCCGATTCCGGGTAGCGGATGGGTATCCAGCAGGTGTAAAAAGGCAGCCATCTGGGCCGTGGACACTCCACCCAAGGAGGTCAACGCCTCGAGTGATGGATTTGTCAGAGCGAAGCTTAGAGGGGTCACCTTCTACAGCTGCTATGCTCCGCCGAGCTGGGACCTAGGACGTTTTGAGAGGATGCTGGCCGACATCACTGACGACTCACGCGGGAGAGCTCCCTTTGTAATAGCTGGCGACTTTAACGCATGGGCTGTTGAATGGGGCAGTAAGGAGACAACAGCAAGAGGTACCGCTGTGCTGGAGCATTTCTCGTCGCTTGACGTCGGATTGGCAAACGACGGAAGACAGCTGACTTTCTGCAGGGCTGGCCGAGGTTCTATCATAGACCTCACATTCCTTAGCAGCTCGCTGTGTAGGAGAACCAAGTGGAGAGTCAGCGACGAGTTTACCTTTAGTGACCATCAAGCGATTCATTTCGAGATTGGTGGAGAAAGGCATAACCAGCAGCGACCCAATAAAAGTGGGCCAAAATGGAAGGACAGATTCCTCGATGCGGACACCTTCTCGCACGTTTTTAACGTCTCTGAATGGAGCCCGGCGGGAACATCGGTAGATGAAATGGCACGGCAGTTGTCAGAATGTCTGGACGCGGCATGTGACTCGTCTATGCCTCGGAGGAAGCCAAGTCGGCGCGGCTCTCCCTGCTACTGGTGGAACGAACAAATAGCCCAGCTCAGAAAGGCCTGTCTGCGAGCTAGAAGGTGCAGTCAGAGGGCGAGGAGACGCCCGGACTTTGAGGATCGGTTGGAGGACCTGAGGGCAGCGAAGCGAGCCTTGAAACATGCGATCAAGGCAAGTAAGTCTAGCTGCTTCAGACAGATTTGCGAGGAGGCAGATGTAAACCCTTGGGGGACCGCGTACAAGGTCGTCACCAAGACGATCCGGGGCCAGGATTCGCTGAGAGTGACATGTCCCATCTTGCTTCGCAGCATTGTGGAGACATTGTTCCCCCAGCATGCAGAACAAGACGTCAGCTTCGCACCCCAGCTTGAGCCATGGCAGCCGATCTCTGTTGATGAGGTCAAGTCGGCAACTAAGCGAATCGGGGAGAGGAAAGCACCAGGTCCGGACGGCATCCCGAATAAGGCCCTGAAGCTCGCCGTATCCACCCGACCTGAGGTTTTTGTTAACATCTTTAACAATTGCCTACAGGAAGGAGCGTTTCCACGGCGATGGAAGAGGCAACGTCTTATCCTCCTGCCAAAGTGGAATAAGCCAGCTGATGAGCCCTCGGGATATCGGCCAATCTGTCTGTTAGACACTGTCGGCAAGATATTGGAGCGCATACTCTACAATAGACTCGCGGAGGTAGTTGAAGAGAAAGGCGCAATGTCTGAGGCCCAATACGGATTCCGTAAGGCAAGGTCGACGGTGGACGCGATACAGGCCGTGGTCAACATCGCAGCCAGGGCGATCGAGGGAGCCAGGTGGAGATGGGGAGACAAGCAGTACTGCGCGGTGGTGACTCTGGATATCCGCAATGCTTTCAACTCTGCGAGCTGGTTGCGTATCAGAGGTGCACTCAGAAGGATCGGAGTACCAGCATACCTTCTACGGATAATATCCAATTATCTGTCAGATAGAATGCTGGAGTACGAGACAGATGATGGCCCAAAGCACTACAGGGTGACAGCAGGCGTTCCTCAGGGGTCGGTCCTAGGCCCCCTTCTGTGGAACATCATGTACGATGATGTACTCAGACTGCAATTGCCCGAAGGATGCAACCTAATTGGCTTTGCCGACGATCTGGCACTGGTCGTGGTGGCCAAGGAGGTTGGACAAGTGGAGGTGACCGCAAATGCTGCAATCGGCGCTATCGCGGAGTGGATGCAAGAGGCGGGACTCGACTTGGCAGGCCACAAGACGGAGGCAGTGCTCATTACGAGCCGGAAAAAGGTGGAGTTTATGAGCGTTCAAGTGGGAAACAACACCATTAGGTCGATGGAATCCATCAAGTACCTTGGTGTCGTACTGGATAACCGCCTAAGCTTCCGTGCCCATGTGGATTACGTGGTTCAGAAGGCGTCAAGAATGCAGGGAGCTCTTTCGAGGATGCTGCCGAACATTGGTGGACCGAAGGTTGGAAGGCGACTGCTCCTGGCAAGAGTGGTTGCGTCCATCCTTCTGTACGCAGCGCCGATCTGGGCAAAGGCGGTGGAAAGCAACAAGTGTCTCCGGAGGAAGCTCTCAGCACCGTACAGGCTCTGTGCCCTGCGAGTCATATCCGGTTTCAGGACAGTGTCGCATGACGCAGCCCTGGTATTGGCCGGTATGATTCCAGTGGACATCCTGGCTACGGAGATGCGGGAGATCTACCTAGCACGAGCGGAGATGGGCAACGGCGTACCAGTGGACGCGATCAGGAGGGCGGAAAGACAGGCATCCCTAGTTACCTGGCAAGTTCGGTGGGACTCGGCCACCAATGGGCGATGGACGCATCGGCTTATACCAAAGGTGGAGGAATGGTTGAACAGAGGTAGGGGAGAGGTCAACTTTCACCTAACTCAGTTCCTAACGGGCCATGGAGGCTTCAGGAAGTACTTGCACAAGTACAGGCACGAGGACAGCCCGGAGTGTCCAACTTGCCCTAACGCGAGCGAAGACCCGGAGCACGTGCTGTACCATTGCACACGGTACACTGGTCGAGCGGGAGTCGTGCCACCACCAGAGAGACTTATGGCTTTCATGTTGGCGACGGAGGAAGCCTGGTGCTCAACGTGTCAGGTCATTATAGGCATCCAGAGGGACCTAAGAAGATGCGAAAGGGAGCGGCGTGAGAGGAGCGATGCCTAGGAAAGGCAACCCGTCCCCGCGAAGTGATACTCGATGGTAGTTCCGCGGGGAGTGAGGTGTGAAGGAGGTGGTTTTAGGGAATTTCCACCTCCTGTTCGTAGGGCCACTAGGTGTACTGCGTACATCTACGTCCATGATAAAAAAAAAAAAAAACATATATGTACACAGACACACACATACACATGCTTGGGAGAGAGAGGCTATAAAAGTGCGAAATTCTCATTTATTAACATGAAGCTTACGAAAATAGCGTAGGTGCGGTTAAGGACCTGGCTCATATAGTCGCAACAAAAAGAAAACCACAGACCGACAGAGACAGATAGAGAGAGAGAGAGACAGAGAGAGGGAGGGGGAAAGAGGATAGTAGATTGTGAGGTTGCGACTTGTCCAGCTGCTTGTAAATGCGTTTAAAATTGAAATTTCAATTTCAGGACAAGCAGACAACAACAACAACAACAGCAACAACAATGTAATGTGCACATTGTTGCATGTCTACAGTTATGCAACGTTGATCATCATCCAAACAAACTTTAAAACAATTTCCCGCACAATTTTACTGCCTGGGCCACTTGACAATGTAAACGGCAAGCGGAAAGGCGGCACATGCCACGCCCACCCCCATACTGTTCTCCTTCTGGCCAGCTCTTAAGCTAGTCGAGTGTGTGTGGCAGTGTGGCAAGTCTCCACATTCTGGGGCAGGGGCATGTTATCGATAATGCCGAAATGCCTTTGATTTGTGCAACTCGCTTTCGCACTGAGTCCAAATTGCTTAATCGCCTGTGCATAATGCAACCACTTTCCCCTTTCCCTTCGTCCTCATCTGTGCCCCTTTTCCTGCAGCTGTCACACACTCCCTGCCTGGTGCCAATTACATTACATATAGCATGCGTGAAAAATGCATTGCAAATTTCAGCACAAACAATTTTTAATGCTGATCCAAGCGCCATTCGAATCGCACAAATTTTCGCTTACAGTTTAATTATGCGTGCATAATGTTCAATCGCAGGGAAAACTGCTTGCTGTGGAGTGGGGGGAAATGTTTGCTAATCAAAGCAGTTAAAAACCCACCTATGACCAACTAAATAAAAACCATTCTCCTGCTTTACTTTTATCCGACAGTTTTACGAGCTGCTTTCTGGTCATAAACTGCTTTTTTGCTGCATTGTCCACATTTTGTAGTAATTTGTTGTTGATCCATAAAACTTGCAAAAATTGATGTCGTTTTGATGTCGTTTTGTTGTCATAAAGTTGCATATTACACATTTTTGAGGGTGAAGAGTTGCCTGATGCATTTAGAGCATCAGATTGTAAAGGAAATTAGAGCTTTGAAAGTGCTCGATTCGGAGATACCCTGGCATATATTTAATCCTATTTAATTTATATTTGGAACTTGTAATTTGTATATTATGCAATGGCAATAAAGTCTTTAGCTTAGTCAGATTAATTATCTGTGTCTTTAAAACGCTAATAATAATCATTTTTGATTTGATTTCTAGCACTTATATATTAGTTATCATTTTAAATTACAAATTTCATAGGAGCAGTAAATTTGAATTGAATATGATCTGCGGCTGCTGTCAGAGCTTTAATTATCTTTGAGTACTAAAATATATTCAGACGAACACTGACCACTGACAAGTATAGGAGTGTATTCTCCGACAACAGCTAATTAGTCTGAGCAATGAAAATGTATCTTCAAGGCAAAGGGGAAGCGAAAGCCAAATTCAAAGCCAGAGCCAAAACATGAATCAATTACGAATTAAACCGATTAGAATTACCTTTAGCTTGGCAATGCCAATGCCAATTATCGATTACAATTCTGATTTACTGCTACTGTTGGGGATAAGTCGGACGAGAGATGCAGATGCAGAGGGGGGAGGAATCATCAAACTACCTCAGAACAACATGTGGTCCACAAATTGCATAAGACAAACACAGATGCAGACATAGACCAAGGGCAGAGTGGGAGAAAGGAGACGAGATAGACTTGGGTGCCGAGGAGAGACCACAGTGTATTGTAATTTGGGGGCTAACCGAAACCCCCAATAGCATGCAAAGGACACTTGGGCCGAACACTTTGGATTACCCAGGGTCCTGTCTGCAAGTTCTGGTTGCACACACATAACGCTAATTAAATATGTGGCATGTCAAAATGCTCACAACACGAAATTTGATTGGACATCATTATATTTTGTATAAATGTTCAAGCAATATCTGAATACAAAGGACATTAGAGATTGGAAATTTGGATCCACTGCTGCTGGCATTTAACGCATTATCCTTTTGCTTAACGTTTATTTATTTGCTCGTCCTGGTTAACATATTGCGTATACTTATATGGGCGCACTTTGAGGTTCTGTTTAGGTTCACAAAATTTGCTTCATTAATCTGAGTATCGAGTCGAATCAATTACTTAGTGCCTGCTGTGCTGCACTGCTTTCAGTCTCAGCACCTATTCAAATATTGTCGGAACTGCAACTGTGTGAATGGAAATTGACTTGAGTACAAATGAAAAGCAGTGCAGTTCAGTATGTTCCATGGTATGTAGATAGAGAGGAAGAGAGAGTGTTGTTTCAGCTTCTGTTAAACTGTTGACTGTGTGAGTTATCTGCTTAGTTAGTAAGCAGTGGCAAGCCGCTCTCCCCTCGACATTCGATAAGCAGTAAACTCACTGCTTCATTTGTTAATTTTTATTTTCAATATATTCTTTAATTAAATAAATGTGCCTTTGACATTTTTGATTATTACTTAGAATACATACATATTGCAGCCATCAGTCTATAAATTTGCAACATAATTTCAATATAATGACCATATTGTATATAGTAAAGGCTTCGCACTTATTGCCAATGAAACCACAATAATTTCAAATCAAATGTGACCATGCCCAAAATGTTCCAAAGCAACTCATCACAGGCCACAATACAATGCGAGTAGAAGTCGCAGCGGAAAATCACATTACAGATTCTGTAAGGCAAGCAAATTGTATAAGAAGAATGCCAACTCGAATGTGGCCAATGGTAAAGGTTCTGTGGTCAGCAGAAATCAGTTGAAGCCAACGCTGATGCTGAAGTTGAAGTCGAAGCAAACAAGCCAAGTAAATTTCATGCACACAAAGAATTTTCGCCACTTAACAAACAGAAAATTCCAAAAGTCAAAGTAATTTGTTTTTTTTTTCTTTTCATATTTGCCTTCGTCTTTCTTACAGTTTGCAGCACCAAATTATTTGTGTATTGTGTGTGCGAACGAGAAAAAAGCAATTGAATGTGAGTCTGACTGGCAAGTGAAACTAGAACCGTCAACACTTCGTATGCGTAATATTTGCAACAATGGCAATCAGCGAGACGCTTGAAAAGGAGAGGGGAAGGGAAGGAAAAGGGAAGGGAACTGAAAAGAAGGAATCACAAGAACTTCACTGATTTTTATGATGTTCAATTTTTGGCTACATTACAAAGAAATTTCACAAGGCGAGTTGCCTCTGCCAATTCAATTGAAACTTTCCCATTTCTCACTCCCTCTCCCTTTTTTTTATAGTTTTCCTGGGGCTAATCAAGAGCAGAAAATGAAACCCCTTTGGCAGCTGTTGCAGCTCTTCGAAAATTTTCAATTTACTTGAAAACCCCAATTTAAGCAGCGCCAAAAAAAAAGAGGAAAACAAATTAAATAAAATACAAGTACTTTGGCAATTGGTCTCACTCCCTGAAAGAGCTGAAAATCAAATCAAATAATCTATGCTTAGGTTATGGCCAGTCTTTATATGTTCTCTTCTTTTTTTATGGCTCGTACGTGTTGCACGCAGCCGAAGACTGCTCAGCAAAATCAGCGAAATGTGCGCAAAATTGTTGGAAACTATTACAATTTGATATATGCGCAATTTAGTTGAATCTACGAGTGCGAGTCGAAGTACGTCTAGAAGTGAGTATATGCGGCCAAGTTTGCCTTTTCTAGTTTCATTTTTTTTGGAGGTCTTTGAGGCGCCTTGCCATGTTATGCGGCCATTTTGCGGCTTGGGGCAACAGCTGTTGCAAATTTGGCCATAAAAATAAATTTTACTTAGCGATTTACTTTTTATTCAACGAAGGACGACGCAAGTCTTGTTCTTGTTTTGGTTCTTGGCCATGACTTCATGTGATTTTAACAAAATTAAAACGTAATATATTTTGTGAATGTCCAACCATTCAAATAAACGGCTGAAGGTCAAGCACAAGTTGTAAATTATGTCTATTTGAAGTGGTTTTGCCACGAGTGCTTATAACCAGAAAATTATATGAATCACTTTCATATTAGACATTTTATTTATAAGAATCAATAAGAGTTTAATACTTTGCATTCCACACGTTACTTATTGCCTAATAATATTCAATCACGACACTCAATTTGGTAATTATTATTTTATTTAAATTAAATAGCAGCATTTATGCGCTGCTAAGCTCTCTGCTATAAAACTAACATTTCATTACTGCTTGCTTGTTGATTTTGATCAGACGGCACCACAAACTACTCAAGCAGCAGTTGTACTTCTGCTCCAATACTGTGTACTGCACATTAAAGCAGTGCAACATTGAACATAGCTTACAATTACAACTGCTGACAGGTACAAGATTGCAGTTAAGCTCACTGCTAGAAAACTATGATCTGTGGGCCATCATTTCATTACTGCTTGCTTGTTGACTTTGATCAGACGGCACCACAAGCTACTCAAGCAGTAGTTTTGCTGCACATTAAAGCAGTCTAACATTGAACATATCTTACAATTACAACTGCTGACACGTACATGAAACATTCTGATATTCTCGTTATGTAATTTATATAATGTTTAGCAGCTAATTTGGTTAATAATGGAAAATAAGATGATATTTAGATTTGAATGGCTCTATTAATGACATTATCTGTGTGGGCAATGATGACTCTTTAATTGCTGTCTGTTTAGTTGAACGTGTGCTCAGTATCGAATTGAAATGTCAACATTTATTTAACTGTCATGCATACACGGCCGATAACCTGGTCAACAAGGAAGGGGCACAGAGGGGGGAGCGAGAGGCCATTTGGGGACAATTGACAGCGACATGTGTGGAGATTGTGCCAACAATTGGATTTTGTGCTCGTACTGCTGGATTTTGGTTTGGTTTCGAATCGTTTTATGCTCGTGCAATTAATGCGCTTGCAAAGTAATTTATATTTCAGCAAATAAATAAAAATAAACACAAGCAAAACAAAACAAAATAAAATAATATTGCATTGTGTATAACAAGCGACAGCAAATAATAAGTGATAAACAGCAGGAGAGGCCAAAAACATTTGCTGCTGTCAGCTTAACGTCCATCTGTTTGTCGATAAAACAACGACAGATTTCGGGGAAGGGCAGCATTATGTTGCATATAATGTAATTATCCATGGGATACACAAGAATTAAATGCAAATGCAAATGCGATTGCGACTGTGAATGCAGCTGTGCGTGCGGGAATAATTCACCTGCCTGGTTTGGCGGATTTGGTGAGAAATTGAGTGACTGACGTTGCTTCGTGCGGCGAAGGGTGAAGTTGTTACGAATGTGAGTGTGAATGTGAATGCGATTGTGATAAAGTGGATTTACAGACTCGGCTCTCTCGCGATGTGTTTTCAATTAAAGAATTGGCGGCGTGGCAGCAAATGCTGAGCACGGGGCGTATGCGTAATGCATGAATGCACATTGCGCATACGCCGCTTGGTACGTTCCGAATTCCCGCTGCGGTTGCAAGTTGCAACAAAGTGGCATGCAAAAGTCGTAAAAAGAAGCGACAACAAAAGCCAGGTGCCAAAAAGGTTGACGACAGGCGACTGACGACGTCGACGCGTTGACACAAGTTAATTACAGCAGGTCGAAAAAGGACGAACTACTCGTCGACTTCTCGACGACTTCTCGACGACTTTCTGGCCGTTCGGGTCCCATAAAATTACTTGTAAGTATTAAGCGAAAAGTCCTCTGACATCTCTCTCTCTCTCACTGCATAGTTTCTTTCACTAGTTTTCTTTCTGTTCTTTTCTTTTCTTTTCTTTGTTTCGGTCATTACTTTTTACAACGTCCCTTCTGCCATGTCACTTTTGGCTTAATTGCTGCAAATGGAGGCAGTTAAGAGTCAACGCTGTTGCTGTGGCTAGAAGCGAGTTTAAGTTTAAACAATATTCATAACCGCAGGTTGGGCAACTGCAACTGCATCTGAAATTTCAAGTTGAACCAGTGTTCTTATAGTTTCTTACAAAGTTGGCTCCAAAAGCATAATTTAAAGATAACTTCTAATGCCCAAATTTATATTATTTTTTATTACTTTCTCATTTTAAAAATTAATGTGCTTGTAAGTAATTGAATGCATTAAATGAAGCTCAGAAAATATCATTAATAACAAATTAATTTAATTTGCCTTACACAATTTCTCACATGAAGAATGTAAATTTTCTACGAAAATAATTGCTGATAAATAATAAAATTACAAATTTCTCAATTTGAAACATTTGTTTTCAATCTGATTTAAATTGAATTCAAATTGAACTATTAATATAACCATTATTATAATATAAATAAATAATTATTATAATTTTCTGCGAAATTTATTGCTGCTAAACTATAAATAAGCAAATTTTAACATTAAAAATAATTCTTATCCATCTAATTTAAATAGACTTTAACAAATAAATTATATTTTGACTTTTGATATTTTAATCAAAGCAATATTTTTGACTTATGGTTTCTACTAAGTTGTATTATTAATTCAACAATATCTAAATAAAACTATGCAACTTAAATTTGATTCACAAATTTAAAAAAAACATATTTGGTCAATAAAGAAATGCATTCAATCATTTAGCAGCTGACAGAGCTGAGTTTTAAACTCTAAGAACTGCAAATGGAAACATACGAGTATTGCTACAGTTGCTGCAAAAGTTATGTGCCCACACACACACAACTTTTCTGATGGATGGCCAACGTGCAATATTTACAGCAACAAAAGGGAACAAAATATAAAAGAAAAACAAGAAATTGGAGCATTGTTTAATTGCCCGTTGAACAAATTAAAAGTGACGTTTGAACAAAATCGGGGAAAAGTGCAGCTTGAGCTGTGAGAGACTGTGAAGTGTTGAAGGTTTTAATTTATTTAACTGAAACTATGTCAGACATGTGTCTGAGGGCGGAAGAGGGAGGCAGGGGGAGAGGGGCGACCATCGTCATTGGCATTAAAATAGTTTTAGCTAAAAGCGCAAAGGCAAACTGCAAATTTATGTCAACATTTAAAATGCAAGGCACGAGACAGGGACATGGGAAGGAAGAGGGATGGGGATGAGGATAGAGACAGGAGAGAGTCGCCATTGCAGCCGCAGGACAACAGGACAACTGGACAAAGGGACAACAAGGCGACAGGCGACAGGCGAGAAGCGACAAGCGACGCTTAATGTGCATTTTGGTCACTTAAATGTGCCCCAGACGAGACGAGACAGACACAGAGAGGGAGAGAAAGAGAGAGAGAGATATAGAGAGAGCTGAAGGACATGGCAGGACATGGAGGACATGGAGGAGCTAGCAGCTGGGCTTTTTATTACTGCAGCATATTTATCTTCATCTTGGACGTCGGCGCGTTCGAGACGTGCATTTGATGTGCCTCCAACTTCCACTCTAAACTCGTGTGTGTATATGGGTGTGTGTGTGTGTGTGAGTGTGAGTGCAACTATATGTGTGTAAGTGTGGCCAATGCAGTCAATCGTGCTGCCCATTTTGCCTCGTCGTCCTCTTTGCTGTTTTGCGTTTTGATGTCAACGCTTTGCTTTTGGTTTTTATGGTGGCAAAGTTGCCACTTTCTCCCCTCTCTGACTCTCCCCTCGCCTCTCTCTCCCCTTACTTCGTTGCACTTGTGACTCGGCCGCTGGACATTCATAATTCTCTTTGAATTTATGAACACTAAACTGTTATTTACGATACTCAAAGGCATTTAATGTTATACAAATGTGACTGTGGGGAACTAAAGCCCGAGCCAGGACTACAAAGCTACAGGACTACAGGACTACAGGACTGTGGCCAGGCAAAGGACGAGAACGAGAGCGAGGATCAGCAGAATAGAGCGATAAAAAATGATAGGAAATTAAAGCATGCAAAAGAAGTTGCTCAAGAATGCGGATATTAGTTTGGAGCAACCGATTCCGACAAGGAGTCCACAAAAAAGGAATGAGAATGTGGCTAAAAAAATATTGCGAATTGATTCCAAAATTATATTCATATAAGAAATTAAGGTTTATTTGAAAATTGCTATTTTAAGCCAAGTTTATCGTTTAAAACACCAAATAGTAGAGTTGCATTCTCATGATAAACAAGTTTAAATTTAGAGAAATAGACAGAATAACAGAACTAGATTGATATATTTAATTATAGTTTTTACGAATAGACAGATAAACTTCTTCCACATCATTTTCATTCAGCCACTTGGAAACTCAATAAAATGTATTCAAAACTGATCCAAAATATAATACCAAGTTGAGTATAAGAAGTCTGTTCCAAGTTGAATTTATCTATCTGACGCAAGTCCTCAGCTAATTACAGGGTATCTTTCTTTCTAACACTTCCGTGTAGCTCTAATTAAATTTAATTAAATTTATTTACTGGCATATTAAGCACAAAATTGATCATGAAATTTGCGTATAAAATTCTCGTAGATAGTAGTTAATTGAATACTTGATTTAATTAGTTGCTAACGAAAACTCTTTGAATAACTATTGAGAATGAATAATAATCGTAGTGAAAGGCAGCTAATATTTATATATAATCGCCTGATTTTACATGCAAACTGTGTGTTTTGGGTCTAAAGAGGCTTGTTCCCTTTTGTATTTTACAAGCATGAATAAATTATAATTTTTATGAAAATTTGTGCAGCAAATTGAGCGAGTATTATTGGATAATTAATGAGTATTCGTCGTATTCGCCCAAAGTTAAGTTGTAAATTTTGAAATTTGAAACTGTTTGCAGAAAGGAAAATGTGAAACGCAGATGCAATTTGAATGTCACATTAAGCATACGCCATGATGGACAGCAATTGGACATTAATAACATAAGCTAATGAATAAACGAGTGAATGCATGTGAATGTGAAAAGAAGACAAGTTGAGTTCTTGTCCATTTGGACTGCATTCAAATATTGATTTATTATTATGGCACACAATGTCTAGATTTTGCCAACGTCATCAATATAAATCATTCACTCAGTTCGTCAGCCAGTCAGTCAGTCGTGCAGTCAGTCACTTATTCACAGTCATTCAGAGTGATTCACTCGGCATTCGCTTAGCATTTTCGCATATTACTCGCAGTAATTTCCTACATGCTGTTGAAAATGATTTGATAATGAAAAGGAAATTAAGTGCACACACTCTCTCTCTCTCTATATATATATATGTCTCTCTCTCGCTCTGTCTGTCTGTCTGTGGTTGTCCTTAGAGAGAGGACAGCAGCTGTTTCTGCCACTGTCTCTGCATCTTCATCTCGGCCTGCATTTGAGTGCCAAACATCCGTTTCCGCTGTTTGCCAATGTTGTTACTCTGCCTCTGTTTCTGCTTCTGTCTCTGATATGATGTGATATGTGTGTGTGTGTGTGTGTGTGTGTGTTTATGCATATTTCAAATAGTGCTGCATTTTGCAACCGTTGCCGGACAGACAGACAGACAGACAGATATTCCCTCGAATAACCAGTAACCAGGCTACGCCATTGTATTCCAATTGTCGGTCAGTCTCATCTCCCCGACTCCTTTGGGTCCTTTAGATCCTTAGATCCTCCTGATAGCAATGTGTTGCACTATTTTCCCTGCAGCGGATGCAGTTGAGTAGTCCGAGAGACAGAGAGAGAGAGAGAGAGAGAGAGAGAGAGAGAGTATCAGGGGCAACTGGAGCATATTTGCATGGCTGTCTGGACAATGAAAGGAAGCTTATTCGGTGTATTGGTTCCCTGAAAAGCCCTCATCATCATCCTCTTCACCTTCCTCCTTCTCCTTTTGTCTTACTGCTGACTATCAGTTACAGTCTTGTAAATTCCAGTTTCTTGATGATTTGTAATAGTATTCAAATGTTATCGATGCCTTTAATTATGTTTGGTCCATTGATGCAAGTTCTTGGAATTGATAATGACTGCCTCCAGCCAATTGAATGCCATTAGGTAAATGGTTAACAAAATAATACTAAAATTTACATTTAATAAAAAGTTAGATAAGCTGATGTAGTTTAAGAGAAATTAGTTTAGTTTCAAATCAACAAATTCTAATTAAAATTATATAAATAAATCAAATATAACTGTAAATAAGTAATTTGGGTATTTCTGATCTGCATCACTGATGTAAATAATAAAAAAAGAAATAAAATATCTTATATTTGTCATGTGAGCTACTTAGCTTACACTTTAATTTATACAACCTGTTTTATCGGTTAGCACTGCTTACAACCACTTACCTGTCTATTTATTCACTGATCGCCCTTTCTCACAGCAACACTGCTTGCTCTGTCAACTTGGCACTCATATCCCAGTGGACCAAGCAACGGACGTTGAGCGAGAGTCTCGCCAAACGCTCGTAGACTGGCTCAAAAACAGACAAGTTGCGGTTAAACAACGTGTGGCGTTCGAACTTCCGCCAAACATCCGTTGTCGAGCAAGAAGGTGGCCTGAAAACGGATCATATATGAGAGAATGCAGAAGTTCCGCGAATTTTACACGTCCGAGATCCCCAGCGACAGATGGCTCATATTTCTATTAATTTCAGATCTGAAAACGGACGTTTTGCACTGGGATGATTAGCATTCTCGCTTACTGCGATCAATAACAGCAGCCGTGCTCTCCCAGTTTTAGCACTGCTCTCTCTGCAGCCTGCTTTTCAAGCTTTGCACTGCTTGTCCACTCTCATTTGCATCACATAAATTGATACTGTGACTTTAAACTTCTTGGCCAGCTGTTTTTTTTCATCAAGTGGACACGCGGCGGCTTATTGTTATATGTACATTAATGATATTTATTTAGTTTATGGAAACTAATCCTCAGCTGTTTAATTACAGTAAACAAGTCAGAAACAATAAATACTCGTAAATAAAAAAAACAAATATTGAGTGACTGCAGGTCAATGACACAAGTCACTGCTTTCTTTTTGCTCCTCTGTCTCTCACTCACTTTCTATTACACTGCTTCCACTTGGTATTTGTTTTACCCGTGCTCTAGATTGAGCCGTAAATAGATTGTTGTTGCTGTTGTTGTTACTGTTATTATTGTTTGTTTGTTTTCATGGCCCGAGGCATAACTTAATTATATTTTGCGCACTCCTTTTAAGTGCCGATGCCCACTGTATAAACGCATGAAGCAGTATGAAGCAGTGCGAGGCTGATGTCTTTGTTTACTTTTGCAATTGCTCAATTAACTCGACCGCAGGATAATAATCACAATGTAAAAACAACAATTACAACAACAACAACGAGAGCTGATACTCGAATAATAATAAAAATCACAGTCCTTTGCCCCGAAATGCTTCAAGGCATAAAATCTTTGCTTCATTGACTCGATACGAGAATGGAAAAAGGGAAAATAAAAGAAGAGAAAAGGGAAAAAGGCAGAAGGGAATTGTTATTGTTAGCGTCCTTCGTTTTTAGTCCTTTCTCCCATATTCGAATGCGTACTTATTATTATGAGTAAATACTGTTACAATTATTCATACACTCATTCGTGTTCGTATTCGTTTATTCAAAGAGAGAGAGAGAGAGATAGAGAGAGCAAGAGTCTCAATGTGAGTGCATTTGATTTCGCACTAATTGCGAGCTTGTTTTTGGACTCTTTGAAGTTTTGTTCCAACTGAAAGACGCCATAAAATATGCAACACAATTTCCAATTCAATTGTAAATTGATTTTTGTAACCACGTTGCCCCCCTCTCTCCACTCGCCCCTCCCCCCGCTCCGCAGGCAATTTAACAACAACGCCAACGAAACAAAAAGCAATTTTAATTGGCTTCAACTCAAAACTGACAATTTTAATGCGGCTCGTTTATTTTTAAGGCCAGCATTTGGACTGTGTTTTTGGCCTGGTCCGAACTGGACTTGGACTCCCTGCCAATTACCATGCAATTTTGTACAAATATCCAGGCCATGTATGTAGTTGTTGCCACTGCAACAGATGGTGGGTGGAGGGGGGAGGGAAACAGGAGCGCCAAATGTCATGTCAATGTTAAAGCCATAAATCTATGTGCAATATTTGCCAATGCTGCCAATAACAGCAATAGAATGAGGTTGGGGAGGGTTGGTCAAAGAGAAGGGGAAGGGGGGGGGCTTGTCCTCTGTGACATATGCAAAACTTGGCATTATCACATAGTACAAAATGCATTGGGCCATTGGCAGCCAGAGTCGAGTCGAGGCAATTGCCGACTAAGGCTAAGGACTCGTTCCTTCTCTCCTTCTCCTTCTCTCTCCATCTCCATCTCCAGCTGCTTCCTCTTCTTCTTTTAGTTTTTCAATTTGACCTAAGCGGATGACGAGGGAGGGGCAAAGGGGAGTGGAGGGACAATTGTATGGCTGCTAACGGGCCAAGTGTGCAATTTGTGGCTTGTTGTTTGGGCCATTGTTAGTTAGACCGAAAATGACATAGTTAGTACTTACAAGGATATTGCATTTAACTGCCAGGTTCAACTTATTTAGCACTGGGAATTGCTTTCAGTTTTGTTATAGTGCGAATTAACTATTTATTTGAAATTTTCTATCATCATGTCACTTTAATATGCGCTTTTAACTTATGCATAAGCCAAGCTTGGGATTACTTTATTTACTTCGAGTTTAGTTTGTGGTTTAAGAATAATTGAGATACAACAAAAATACATTTAAAGACTAAAAACGCTGTTCGGTAATTGAAATTTATATTTATTCTTTAATTTAGGGTATTCAGAGCTATGATAATTGTTGTACAAAGTCACATTAAACAGAGCAGTAGACAACAACAACTAGACACAAATTTCGTTACATATTACTACAAAATATTATTTTATATACAGTGATTTCTTTATTAAAATTTTGCTTATTCATTTACGCTTGAAACACAATAAACTAACGGGTAAATTTTCAAATGCATGTGCTTTTAGAAAACAGCTGACTTTAGAGAGTTGCCACAAGAGATGAGTAGCCGCCCAGCCCAAAAGAGAATATTTTTTAATCCAACTAAAGTGTTTTCATTTCAATAAATAAAGGCACATTTTGGAAATACTACCATTCATTTTTTGACTTTATGCCAGAAAAGTTGTCAAATCGCCCAAAGAGCTGTGCGGCACATAGTTGGGACATAAAGCCTCGGTTCTAGCTCGGAATATGAGCGAGATTGCTTGAAGCATCTATTGATGAAATAGTTAGCTGTTCCAAGGTTATGATTCAACAACTTATAGGCACGTCTTGATTCGCCTTGCCGTGCTTTCAGATCAAAGTAGCTCCTCTCTCTTCTATTTGTGCGTTGTAATGGATTTATTTGCCAGTAATTTCACGTGTTGCATTCGTCTTCGAACATATCGACATTGAATGTTTCGCTCTAAAAAACTGCGATCTTGATTCTAACACATTTTGCACGTCGATTTTGGGTAGCCGCCTGTTGTCCATTTGCATGACTTTGATTATGTACTTGAAGAGCAGTTGCAAAGTGTACTAAAATTGTGTGGGAAGTCCAGTTTCAATGTGTATGGCATAGTTCGGGGTGTTGAGTAATAGATGAAAAAACTTCTTAATGTGGAATCATAGCAATAGTTCCACATCATCAGTTTGGGCAAAAGCCGCATAGCACATTATTGGCCTGCCTGTTGCTTCGTAAAGACGGTTGTAGTTAAACATAATATTAAATGAAAATCTTAGGAACAGTCTACGAATGGTTGGGCAAATAATAAAATGCTCAAGCAAAAAATAAAGACAATGTCAGCTTCAAAGAAGCAGCAGGAAAATAGCCCAACTCTTGCCGGACTATAATTTGAATATAAAATTATTCATATATGTATTTATCATTTCATCATCATTTTCATACTTCTTCTTCACCACTCATAGAGTTGATCGTCTCTGAATCAATTCTCCCTTCTCCAGGTGGTGTATAATATGAACCGAGGGCCTTTCTCCAACTACCACATGTATCTACCCTTATAGGGTACCCAAGATCTGATGGGACGTATATAATTTCAGCTTGGCAAATAGCGCACAAAGCTACCAAAGTCAACTTAAAAAAATAATAATATTAAAAATAAGTCAGAAATAAAAAGATCTTTCAATTGAGATAAAGATGTGACTTACAAATATTTTCATTTTTAAAACAGCCGTTGTCGATCTCGATTCCCTCGATTCGTTTAAAATTTCTAGCGATATGTTGACCATTTTATACAATTTCTTACTGAACTAAATTCGTTTCGCCAATATTTACCACTTGTTTTAGGTATAATATTAATGGATTTGCGTCGCTCTTTCAGAATGAGATGTAATGTTATATGATAATATATAATGAATGCAGTATTTATTTTGCCATTAGAGTTTAAATTCAAATCTATATATTTATAAAAATTTTTTCTGACGATTAAACCAAGAAATCTGAAATTTTCAAACAATATAGCCGTGTCAATTTTATCGCGCAAGTCAAGTTTATAGAGCATCTGCCGCAGCGCTGCCAGCACTCGTACAGTATAAACTGCTTTGCTGCTACTATTAGTTTCTGTTAAGTCGCTGTTAATGACTGTGTTGGTGACGACAAGTGGACTGGTTTACTCCAATGTTAACAGTGGAATATCGATTAACATTATGTTATCCTACAGACTGTAAGTGTTAGTACTGCTTTGTCAATAAATATAACTGCTTGGTAAATAGATCTGCTTACTTATGTGTATTCTATTCTTCAATGTCCAGCTGCATATCTGCTAAATCATCTACACTGCATTAACAATGCATTGTCGCTAACCTTGAGCTGCCAAAATTAAAGCAGTAAATTAATGAAACACACATACAGTCGTGTATGTAAGTATGTGTGTGTGAGTGTGACAGTGTGTGCGTGTTAACATGCACGTCTTCAACTTTTCAGCATTTAACATACGATTTATTTAACAAGCACTTGAATTACAGCATTCAACGTGAGCTGGAAACTGACTTCTCCTTTTCCACCTGCCCCTTTCCACCACCTTTGCTGTCTTCTGTCTTCTGCCTTCCACGTCAAACTGTCAACACAACTGTCAAGTCTCAATGCCGCGTCCAACTCAGCGCCTTCAATTCCCTCCGCTTCCCCTTCTCCTACCCCTGAGCATCTGATACTCACTCTCTGTTCTGTTCTGTTCTGTTCTGTATCTTCATTTGAATTCACACGCTGTTTCATTTCAGCTTTTACTTTTGCCTTTGCTGTTGCTGTTCGCATTTCTCCTTTTTTGCACGTAAACTGTTTACCTTAATTAAAATTATGTGCAGCACACAAACAGTTGGCAACGCGGCCCCCAAAAACTGTTTGAGCGTAATAATAAAGTCATTTCCGTTGCCAACTGTGAGAGACAGGGAGACAGGGAGATAGGGGTAGTAGCTCAGCGTTGATAGCCTGTAATTGCATGTGTAATTGTCGAGCTGGACTCTGTGTGCGTGTGTATGTGTGTGTCATAAACTTTGGTTGGCAACAATTCATGCGTGTCTCGCCACACTGCTTGTTTCATGTTGCTCAGCTAATAAAGCAAGCAGTTGAGGATTCGATGGTGCTTATGGGGAAGGGGTGCAATGCACATGAGACGCGTCGACCTCAATGGGCCACTTTTTAAAACTGAGCATCCGATAAGTTAAAAATAATTGAGATTTCACTCGTAAAGTTCTAGTTATTTCTTTAAATGTCGCATTAAAACAACTTGATAGAAATCGACAGTATATTATGCGATTTGAAATTTGCGTGCTTCAGGCAAACAATTGATGTTATATCGTACTTATAATCAACATTTTACCAAATCAGTTATTTGCAGTTGTTTCTGAAGAGTAGACTGCTTGAAATAAATAAATAACAACATTTATTTTCAAAAGAATCATTAAATAATAAATGCACATAAAAAACTGCTTGAAAACTGCTTGATAAATATGTAAAAAAAATATATTTTATATAATCCACACAAGTGTGCTTCACTTAATTACAGTTCAGTTTATAAAGCAAATTTTATTTAAATATATGTTCAATAAAACGCTCAAAAATATTTTTAATATGAGCAAATAAATTGTAGTGCTAACTGAATCTTTGTCCAAAAGAGGACTGCTGGACATAATAGCATCCAGATTTCATACATTTGCAGATGCTGCAGCTTAAATAATAAACTCAGTCGACAGAGCGAATGTGAGTTAAATTGATAAATTTAAAAAATTGATAAATTTAAAAAGATATGCAGAATAGGTGCAACTATTAGCTAGAACTCATTCCACTTAACCCACATACACAAACATATGTAGGAGTGATGAAGTTGCTTTAGAAGATCAGACCAAGTTTTACACCTGCAGCTGCATCCATATGTCTGTCTGTCTGTCAGTCTCACTCTCAGCAACTCTCAGCTCTATTGTTGCCCCCATCATGTGATGCTTACTGGGGTTTTTCTGTGGATGCTCCTGCCAGCGTCTGTCTCTGAGTGTCAGTTGGTCTGGCAGAGCCTGGATCCTGGATCCTGCATCCTGATGGTGTCCTGCCTGAGCGCGTTAAGCGTAAAATGATGCAAATTACTCGGAGGTGCAACACCTTTTACCAACAACCTTTTACCAACACTCCAAAAAAATGAATTTCAGCTGCATTCACAACTCGACGCTTCGTTTCATTTCGTCCGTCGGCTGCTTTTGTCACTTGCAGCATTTTGTTTTTGGGCCAAAAAGTTTAAACTTTTAAACTGCTGTCCAGCTTGCTCTCTCACTCTTCCCTCTGTCTCCCTCTTTTATCTGTGGCTGACAACTCAGCAAATTAAAACGTAAAACTAACAGAGATTTTCTTTTCCTTTTCTGTTGGACTATAGAGCTGACAAGATGATGCTTCCTACGAGCAGAGCCTGTACTGTCTGCTCCAGCATGAAATTATATCATACTTGTATCCATATGCCAACCAGTCTTGAATGGGCCCAATTCCTAAATCTCATTCTCATTCGCAGTTCCTTAATTTCCAGTGCCTAGCCACAATCACTTGCTGTAAAGCCCTTTCAGACACATTGACAAACTGAGAACAATTCAATTTTTGGGCTTCACTTGAGGTTTTCATCCTGTCGCCGTTCGCTTTTGTTATTATTATGTTCCGAAACTGGCCTAAGTCTGTGCTGAGCGGGAAGGGGAATTGAAGAGGGAAGAGGAAGGGGCAGCAAGTGATTTACTACCAATTCCCTCTTCTTCGTCTTCAACTTCTGCTGCGACTGCTCCCTTTGCCTTTCGTATACTTATTATTATTGTCGTTTATTTATCTGACGCCTGCGTTTTGTGCGCACGGCATAAAAAGCAATAAATATTAAATTGTGTGAGGGGGCGTGGTCGGGGGCTGTTCAACCACAGAGTGAATAGACACTTCTACTTGATGTGAAGCTTAAACAAGCAATTAATTAATGTGCTGGCTGAGTTGGAGTTGGAGACGCCATTTCAAGTACTTTTTACTCGTTCTATATTATAACTTATATTTATCAAGGCATGCTTTAATAACAAATAAATTCTCATTAAGAATTTATGTCGCATTTGAATAATTATGATTTTTCTTGGAGCATCTTAATAATTACAATTCATACAATACTAATAACTTATTACCACTGTTGTTTCAGCAACAATTATTAAATGACCAAATATTTATTATTTTGTATTATATTATTTATTATATTTTTTCATCATTGAACTTATTATTACTTACAACAGTACTTTCTTACAATTTTAATATGCTTTAGACATAGCTAATTAATTGTTCTTTAACATTAAATATATTATATTAAGCTGATCTTTTAAATAAACAACTCAAAGTTCAACATTTTTGTGTAATGGTTTTTCGGCGCAACTTGTTTATCTAGTGATCTATTCAAATTTCGAAAAAAACTGAACTCAATCAAGCTCGTAAGAGCTATGCAAAATCTAAAAATTCCGAATCTCACTATGTTTTTTACATACGGTTTTATTTTGTGTTACCTTACTTTTATTGCATAAATTCAATAACGGGCTATGTGATGCAGTGGGGGCGTATGCAGTGGGCGTGGCGATTACAACAGCAGCTAAAGTTGAATTATGAAAGAGACACAGAAGCAGCAACAGCAACAACAACTGCATCAGAGCTTCATCCACCAATACAAATACAAATGCGTGTGTGTACGTGAGTGTATGTTGACATTTCCGGTGGCCACATGAAGCTGTGTCTATCCTTGCATGTGTGTGTGCGTCTGTGTGTGTGCGGTGTGTTGACAACAGGCAGGCAACTATGGTCAAGCTATTGGCCAAAATTGTTGACGTTTCGCATACCCTATAAATGTGTTGTAAAGTGTGGCTTGGACGAGATATAAATGTGGAACAGAAGTTTAATAGATATTATAGAGTTGAGAGCATTGAGATCTTTTTTTTTCATAAAAAAAATCAAATTAAAAAGTATTTACAAAACCAAAGAATAAAAATTACTTGCTCTTTAAAATTGGTACACACATTTTTTTTAACAATTTAAAATTGGAATTAATTTATCTGATTTTTTTTATCGTTATTAAATTTTATTGATATATTAATGTATACTCAAGCCACTTTTACCTTAAACACGTGTTTCAAACTTTTTTGTAATTTTCCAGTCATCAGCATAATAACAAATTGATTTACAAATTTTATTATTTTACAATTAAAGTACAATTAAATAAATTTCTTAAAATGTTTTTGTCTTATAGCACTTTCGGTACAGGGTATTTGCAAGTGCAGCCTGCAGTCAAATATGTTTTCTCATGTCTTGTATCAAGTTTTTTTGCTGCTTACGTGTTGATGACATCGATGAGCTCTTCGCTCGACGTTGTCACTGACCATTTTCCAGAGTTGTCCCCACAACTGCTTTTCCCCACAACTGCTTTGCCCTCACTCACTGCTTGCTTGCGTCGTTGATGATGACATTTTTGTTGATTACAACATTGTTGCACATTGTTTGTCTCGTTGCTGTTGTCGTTATTGTTGCTGTTGTTATTGCTGCTGCGGCTGAACCACACAAACCAAGTGCACTTTCAATATTGAACCGAGCTCGCCCACGTAACTCACCCCCTCGTCCCACCAATTCCCCCCTCAGCCATCCACAACATGTGAACTATGCATTTTTCAAGCATTTTGCATACAAAATTTTGGTCTGACTAAAGGCAACAGACACTCAGGAAGAAAGAAATAGAAAGAGAGAGAGAGAGAGAGCTGGCATATTGAATTTTTAGATAGTTGAAATACTTTTTTAATGCTTAAAATGCAATTTTTGTGTACCGAACCGAAACCAGTAGAACAAGTTGAAGAAGAAGAAGAAGCGGAGAACAACTTTGTAATTTGAGAGTACAAAAGAAATGGGATAAACCAAAGCATATGATTTTGTACTGTTATGAAATTGAATTTTGATATGCTGAGGTTATTTTTTGAATCATAAGCTGAGTAAAAATCTATGCAATTTCAATAAGATTACAGAAAATTTATTTTAAAAGTCGCCAGATAATAGGTTTTGAAAAGCTTGATGAAACATTTGAATTTGAAATTTAAATTTGCTTTGCAGCTATAAACGTCGAACACATTTTAAAAAATTTATATATGGTATTATATCAATTTTTAAATCAATATGAAGATTACTTTTTAAATGGTTGGCAAGAAAACAAATAACTATTTTATTGCATTTCATTAGATACTAAAAACATGAAATAGGCATAAAGCGAAAATAAATTATTGAAAAATATTCAACTATATTTTATACATATTATTATGGATTTGAAAAAAGTTAGAAGTTGATAAGAAATCTCGAAAATATTAAATTATTTATTTCCTTTGACAAGCTTCCGTAAATGTCTAAAATACAGTGATCTGTTAATGATCTCGCTGCGAACTAATTCTAAGACTTCAATTTAATTGCCAAAGAATAGTAGCAATCAATGTAGTCTATGCTAAAAGTCGCATTTATTTTTGCAATTGCCACGCCCCCAATGCAGGCGTAACTTAGTTCAGATTGTCGAGCAGCTGTCGAGAATTGTTGGCTCTTTTGGGTTCATTTCCGGTTTCTTATTGAGTTGCCAACTTGTTGTGCTGTCTGTCATTTTGTCATTTTGAATGCAGCGCGATTTCCGTTTCCGTTGTTGCATAGCAGTCAACTGCAGCAATGCTAATGACTCTCCCCCAACTCTCTCTCTATCCCTCTCTTCCCCCCTCTCTCTCTCTCTCACTGGCTGTGAATTATGTGTGAAAGATAGCTAAATTATAGCACGCATGTGTATTGTTGCCACTCAACGCTGTCTAAGCGAGGCTGCCCCCACACACAACACACACGCACACGCACTTATACACACACACACACACACTCACACACACAACATCAACAACAACAATAGCAGCAGTCGTATGAACACAAACAATTTTGAATAGCTTCCACGCATTGTCCCGGCCTGTAAATTGCTGGCTCAATTATGTGAGTGGCCCTGCCTCTTGCCCTCTCTCTCTCTCTCACACACTCTCACTGCAACTCCTTCTTCCCCTATATAGCTTTCTCTTTCTCGCGTTTGTTTTTTGTGCCAGTTTATCAGCAAACCGAGGCACATGAATCAGCGACGGGAACAGTGCACATCGGGACACATTTGCAGGCTCGTTGTTGGCTCCTCTTGAGTCCTACCGACTCCTTTCGCCTCCTCCAAACTCCTCCAGAGTCCTCTCTGTATGACCTCTTGTTGCTGCGATTCCTATTCAAATCTCTGCGCCTGCACTTCATTGATTCTTCCACTGATTTATGCGCCTAAGCACCGAAAGAGTTGCAAATTCATCGCCTCCGCTGCGATGTTTGATTTAATCCATTTTGTGGGACATGAAGAACATCAAGACAAAGAGTTGAAGAGAGAGAGAGAGAGAGAGAGAGAGAGAGAGAGAGAGAGAAGGAGCTGCAAAGGTGTTAACCGGTTGTTAGCCATACAAAGAGACTGACTAGAAGGGATAAACTATAAATTGTGTTGTATTTAAGCTACGATTCTAATCTTCATTTCTTCTAAGCATTATTCGAAACCTTATCATAAAGATTTGTTAATTATTCATGTCCACGTAGATCGAAAGCTAGGTTTAAAAAGTTCTTAAATAGTTTCTGGGTTTATCAATAGCGTAACTAAGAAACTTTGTATTGAAGTCTATAACTTTATTTTCTTAATCTTTCAGTTATAAACTAAAATTGTATAAATACAAGAGGGCTCCGCAAAACGGCATCTTATTTAAAAAAATTTTAAAATTGTCTCAACTATGTTGTGTGAGAATTTCAGCTTTCTAGGCCCTACCGTTTGGCCTACACAATGATATGTCAGTCGGTATATAAAGCTTAAAATTTTTAGACATTTAAATTGTTTTTTTTTTTATTATTTATTTTAAAATCTGCACTAATTGTAGTACTTATGTAATTAATTACTTAATTATAATCTTAATTATTATCTAATTATCTCTCTACTAAAACTATTACTCTGCCTCTATTTTAAGTTCGTAGTTGTAAAACTCTTTCATACAGACATTGCATAATAAATAACACTAGTTTACAGCCAAAATGCAAAGTGAACCAAAGTATTTTTTTCTTATGGAAATTGGCCCGCTAAATACGAAAACGGCACTTAAAATTATTTTCATGGAAGCGTTTTCGAAGTATTCGATTTTTTTCGAATTTTCGAGGTTACTCCAACACTTTTAAGTATATTTCCATTTCTACAGATCCGATTTGACCGAACAAGGACTTAAATCAAAGGTAAGTTAATTCTCTTCAACTTTCTTGCATAAAGTATTAAGATCGGTTCAGCAGATCAGGTGCTAGCCATTTTAATAAGTTCGAAAATGGGCGTTTTTTGCGATTTTTTGAGCTCGAAAGCTAACAGATCGTCCTGGAAAAAATAGAAATCACAAAGATAAAATTTTTCTTAAAGATTTAACGTGAAGCTTAAACTGTTACAAAGAAAATAAAGTATTGCTCATTAAAATCCATCGATAGATGGCGAAGTAATGCAAAAGTGAGTAATCTTATTTTTAGCAGTTTCCGCATAAGGCACTCGCAATGTGCAAGGGAGTCGGCAGGTTAACAGAGCTGTTAACATAGCTGTTAACATAAATAAAGGAAAAACGTGACAATCTAAAAACATTTAAATATATATTACTTCGCCATCTGTCAATGGATTTTAATGAAAAATACTTTATTTTTTTTGGAACAGATTAAGCTTTACGTTAAATGTTTCAGAAAAATTTTATTTTTGTGATTTCTATTTTTTCCAGGACAATATTTTAGCTTTTAAACTCAAAAAATCATAAAAAACGACAATTTTAGTTAATGTGATTATGCGATTTGTGAGCCTTGTCACAGTTGACACATCCGGTGTCAGTTTCCGGCGTATCACGCATTTTTTGTTAACACATTCGGTCCCTTTTTGGGAATGCCATTCCTCCTTTGCCCCACTCCAGCCTTACCCCTCGACCCCTTGAACACGAGTTCATCGCAGTGGAAACTGCAATTATATGGCAAACTGTGTTTGGCGTTCGAATCACCGCAGGGCCACTCGAAGCTACCAACGACCAACGAGAACGGCCAACGACATGGAGCTTGTGGCAAGTTTGCTGGGCTTTGGCCTGGTCTAGAGTCTAGACCAGCTGCTGCTCTCCTAACTACACTCCTGCCACACCAGAGTTGTGGCCAACTCGTTGCTTGTTTTATTATTTATTTTTATTTTCAGCTTCAGTTTATTTGAATGACATGCATGAAGTGTTTATTGCATTTCACAAGTGTCTCGTGAAGCTGAAGCGATATCTAATAACTGACTACTACTCGTAAGGGCTGAGAACTGGTAAGAGAATTAAGTATAAAACTGGCTATAAAGTTTCTTGGCCAAGTTGTGCTTTCAATTAAAGCACTCAAGCAAAATTTGTTGCTGGCTGTTGGCTGTTGGCGCAAAAAACTTTAAGTTCAAGTCAGCATGAGAATCAATTGAAGCGTGAATTTGATTTAATTCACTAACTTTGGGGGCGTGGCACGAGCTCGACTCCGACTAGCAGCAAATTTTTTGCAACTTGGCATAAACTAAGTTCCGTTGCAACGGCAACGGCAATGCAGCCAACTGCAGCTGATGAATAAAACATGTATTTATGCGACGATAGTCAAATGGGAGAAGCAGCTGCAAGCAGTCGACAGTCAGCGGGTGGCAACATCGCCAAGTGGCAACATTCAGTCAGTCATCCCGCTGAGAGTGTCAAGTGTTTTTGCAACTCGACTACAAGTCTAATGGCATTTTAAGTAAATCATTGAAAAGACATTGTCGCAACTTCTTAACGTTCTCTTTGTCCTACAGTTTTCCACGCTAAGAAAACACAAACATTTGTGCTCTGCTTGACATTTGTTGTGCAGTTTGTTAACACCAAAATAATTCAATTTAAAACCCAATTGTTCAATCAATTAAGTATTTGTATTTGTTTAAAGTTTTGCAAGTATTTCAATTCATTTTAAAAATGTCATATTTTATTTATATTACAATTTTATATTGTTTTTAATTGAAATTATTTTATTTATGTGTTAACACAAATTTTAAAATTTTGATTGTTTATTCTATTGTTGCTTAAAATTTATTTTACTATATTTTATAGCAATTCAGTAGGGGCACAGTTTTTATAAAGATATTCTTAGCTAAACATAAATGTTTTGTTTATAAATTTGTTCTGTCAATCCCAATATTTCAATCAATTGATTAAGTCAAAGTTTTTTATTTTCAGTTAAAATAGAGTTGGTCTTTCATTTAAATTTAATTTAATGCGTTAAATCCTTAATCCTTAAAGTCACATTATAATTATTATTGTGCTTTAAACCAACGAAATAATTGTGTCGAACTGAAGTGTTTAAAATTATGTTTTAAATTAACAATACATTTTTGTTTATTAGATATTATTTATACTATGCTTTCGTCTTCCTATTATGATAAATTAAATTACATCTTACATCTGATTCCCTTGCTTCTTAGCCACAATTTACTACAAAATCGGAGGTCGCAATCCGTTTAGCAAATTATGTAAAACTTTCCTTGAGCTAGCTGAACTCCTGACAGGACACAGACATAGCACAGATTCAGCAGCTCAGACATTAGCATCCTTTCTCTTTCTTTCCCTCTCTCTTTCACTCAATTCGCAGTTATCAGTTTTAAGCTGCTGTTTGGAGTTCATTTCATGGCCGCTAAGCCGCAACAACTGTCAAAAGCAGTTGCCAAGTACAAAAAGCCTGAGCGAACATAAATAAATAATTGTAAGCTACTTAGCACGGGTTTTCTCTCCATCTCTCTCTTTCTCCCATTCTCTCTCTCCCTCTCTTTCTATGTGGAAATCTTCTTTATTTCTTCACTATTTGTGCATGCAAATTCCGCGAGAACTTGTGGCCAAAACTCTGGCTTAAACGAAAAGCAGCTTGAATGCTAAACTAAAAAAGTTGTCACAGGAAACTTTATAGTCGTTCAATTATGGACCAAGTGCTGCTGGCCTCATATTAGTTTGGAAATTAATTTATTGTTAAGAAAGCCGCAGAACAGCAGCCTGACACACGTACCGAGTGAAAACTGCAGATGGAAACGAAATCAATTTCAATGGTCGTCATGTTGTAAGTTTTCCGCACTTGAAAAGCGTCGCCAGCAAATTGCAGTTGAGTTGCCAAGTGTAGAAGGAGATGGAGATGGAGAAAGCAGTGGAGAAGTAAACTTTCTGCTTGCTTTCTGCCTGCGGCTCGTTCACTGCTTGATTAAACTGCAGTTGCCGTTGCCCTTGGTCATTATTTAACTTTTCAGTCAGACTCAACAGCAACAACAGTAACAACAACACGAGTAACAACAGTAACAACAACAATTAATCATTTTGACTTTTAATCTTTCATTTGTCCTTAATGTCGGCATCTTTATCGCGTCTCGAGCTTTGCCACGCCTCAACTTTGAGCCTTGTTCGCGTTGTTGTTGTTGTTGTTTGTATAAAAAGTTTACGCAATCCTCAATCCTCAGCATCATCTCATACCCATACTCATCTCAGAGTTCAACTCAACTCAACTCGTATCTATCCGTCCGTCAGTCCGTCTAAGGCTCAGTTTGTTAAGTACGCTTTGGGTCGCTTAAGCAGACTTAATCGCATTATTACTTTTACGAGAGTTTTTCTTCTTTATGATTTACGCAAACCCGAGTGCAATCCGTGTACGCATTTTCCGTCATCTTCCTCTACTGCTCTGCCATCGTCATCTCTGGGCCAAATTTGTTGGAAATGAAAACATCAGAAATGAATTTTTAAGTGCGGATTTTGTGGTCTGACATTAGGTGAGACCTGTGTGAGTTTAAGCATTAGTCTGAGAATCCTTGCGAATGTGAGATGATTTGAATATTTGCCGAAAGTTGAAATTTCATTAAGCACTCAAAAAAAACAAGAAATTTTTCAGCAAATAAAATAGGCAACCATTTAAGTAGTACTCTCATTTAAATACTCTACCTTTTTGTAGAGTATTAAAGTGTGCAATTTAGTAATATCTCAAGAACAATCTGTTGATGCCATAAACAATTGGCATGGCCAATAAAAATCAACACACATTTACTGGTCATTTATAACTCGATTTCATTGGCCTCGCACATGAGAAATCAATTGAAAAATCACATTAACCGCACACGCAATTATCCTGATCATCATCATCACTGTCATTGTCATTCTCATCATCATTATTCTTATCATCATTCTCATCGACATAGTCATCGTCATCGTCATCGTCATCGTCAGAATTCATTTAGACAGATTGCGATTGGTGCAAGAGAGTAATAAAAGGAATCGGTGCAACGGGGGCATAAAAACTCATTACATAAACGTCGACAACAGACAAAAATCGCATTTGACAAATTATTATTACTCCCTTTATTCGATATTATGAATGTGACTGCTCCCATCGATGGCATTTCGATTTTACGTGCGGCTCTTTTCAACAAATAAAACCAGAACCCAGAAACAATTTCAGAAAGGGTACCCGAAAAATGTCAATAATTGTTGCCCCAAAGTGTGAGTGTTAAATGTGCAAATGTGAATCAAAATGCGACTGTGAATGAGAATGCGATTGTGAATGTGAATGTGAATATGGCTGTGAATGGATTCGAAATGATAATAAACGACAACAGCGCTGTTTTGTGGTTCGCAAAGTGAGCAGTAAATGTTCAATTGGCGGAATGCGAAGGGATTTGAGGCCAACTGCTTGCTGTTCGTAGTCGTCAACTGCTTGCTGTTGATTTTATCATTCTAATTGTTCGAGACCACGTGACACTTTTCAGCTCACAATGTGCACTTCAAATCAATGGAGGCATTAGATATGCGTGTTAGAGATGACACTTGACAAAGGTTCTTCAGTGTTGGATAAGAGCAAAAGAGTGCGCTTTAATCATGCTCGTATTCCTCAGCGTTTTTTGCGGTATTTGCTTAACAATTTACCCCAATTTCTTTAGGCATTTATATAGATAAATATTTACGCCCGTCTCTTAATCATTTCAATTAAATTTAAATATTTAAAAAATATGTGCGCACATGTATACGAGTATACGAAATGTAGACACATTGCCTTTGACAAACGCCGGCAAAACAATTAAAACATTTTCAACATTTTTCAACGCAATTAATCAATTTTGCAGTCACTCGACTCTCTCATCTCGTTCTCTTCCTCTCATTTTGCGTGGTTATTACTGGGTTTTTGCTTTTTACCACTGAACTTCAAGAGTAAAGCAATTACAAGCGGTTAAAACCACAGTGGCGGCAAATTGAGCTGAAAATGCAACAACAACAAGAACGAAAATTTTTACTGAACGGGACCGAATCGTGAAACAGGATCATAAGTATGCATTAAGCATATGCATTTGGTGTTGTTTTTGATATACTCTTTTTTAAGCCTGAAACTACTTGCCGATGCTCGTAAATATTTAACAAAATACCTTATGTACAACATGGGAGTATATATCGTAAACCTGGACAACCGGCAAACCACAATCTCACTGACGGACAAACAATAATAACAACAGATTTTTATCACCATCATCGTCAGCAGCATGTTGGAGCAGATTGAGCGACTGATGAAAAGCTGAGCTGAAAAGGGCTTATGGTCAGAGTGCATGAGATATGCAATTTAAAATGCTATTATATCTGTTTTTAAAATGGTTTAATGCAGCTATCGGCACGGCCCTATCTCGAGCGCATAGGAAATTTTCGTGGCGACTGCGCTGCTGCTCACGTACGCTCACGTATGCGTCGCTGCAGCGATTTGTTTCTGTTACGTCCCTGCTATTCCGCTGTTAGGCGAACAAAAATGCACACTAACGCAATGCAAACATATGAATGTGTTGGTGCCGACCACTGGTTTAATGCAACAAATTAAAAATGAGAGTGCTATCACAGAAGCTGTTCAAGTAGAGAAGCAGCTGTGAAGGCGCAGATTGGGAGCTCCGATTGCTCTGCTTGCATTTACACTGCTTGCAGTTCGATACAAGCATACGATCAGAGTGAGAGTCACGGCTAATCTACACTGCTTGCTCAAGCTTCTGCACTTTTCGCTGTTTGCGATGACAATCTATTCTGCCATATCACAATAAAAACGGAAATTATGTTTTTCAGACAAAAAGCGGTGAAATTTATCACGCATAATACAATTATCAAAGGCAATTACTTAAAATCAACCCGTTCGTGTACTTTATGACACCATCTAAGTGAAAACTCCTTTGACCTTTTATTCATTTTCGTTCTTGCGCCCGTATTCAGGCAGCTTGGACATCCGGAAGCTTCCGAAAACACTTCCGAGTCCAAGAAAAAATTGCCGTAAATCAACCGCAACACTTTAGACACTTCCTTCCGCAGCGCCTGTGTCTGTGCCGTGCCTTTGGTTTTGCCTTTGCCTTTGCCTTTGACAGAAAGTCAAGTCAGGCAATGGACATGGGAAATGGGAAATGGGGAAATGGGGAAGTGGCAGGCAAAGTAGAAAAGTAAAAACGGCAGGCATGTGATTTATTTTCTTATTAATTTCCGTTATTCACGCCGCACACAATTTCCGCTACGTGTTACACTGAGGCTGACCAGAGACCTCATCTCTCTCTCTCCCCCTCTCTCTCTCCTCTCTCTTACTCAGCATATAAAAAAAAGGAGACTGTGAATATATTGAATACATTACGGACACTCCTCAAGCATCGCTGCCTTGCCTAACAATCTAATTAATCAGCAATAATTCATAAAATTAGAGCTACACAACGACAACAAGAACAACAACAAAGTTGGTGTGTTGCTTGATGTGGGGAGTGGGGGAATAGGGGCGTGGCAGCTGCCTCGTTTGCTTCGCACATAAATTAAAACTGAAAAGTGCATAAATTAAAAAGCTCGTTGCGCATACGCCGCGTGGTTAGCTCGGAAAAGTGCTGAAAACTGCTACGGACTATCCGATGGGTGTGTGATGCGGTGTGGGCGTGGCAAGCAGCAAGTGGCGCCATTAATTGCATATTAATTTAGACAAATTTGTTCGCAATTTTTATGTTCAAACAACAACAAAAACAAGAATAATAGCAACATCAAATCAAAGGAAAAAGTTAGGGTAGAAAATTGTATGGTATATTTATGTAAAAAATGGTTTGACGTATTTGAAATAAAACATTGCATTATTATTACATAATTATTATTTATTATTGATTTTCTTGGTACAAACTACTCGGGTGGAAAATGTTTGTCGACTTGAAAGCCGTGTATAACGTTCCATTCGATGGCGAAGGCAAAGAGAAGAAATATGAACAAAAGGATCCAACAATAGATGCCAATCGAGCGTCGACTGTAGAAATTTAACGTCAAGGTCCACGCCAAGGTGGAGACCACTGTAATCAGGAAGAAAATGTAACAGACCTCGCCGTGCTCGCCATATAACCAAACTGTGGCGCCCACCGATCGTACATTCTCGTTGAAATACAGGGGAATTGCCATGCCCACCATAATACCTAAAAAAGGGCGAAAAAAAGAACAGAAAAAATTGTAAATAACTTTTTATATCTTGAGTTGTAATTGACAATTCAGTATTTAGAAATACTAAGATTTTATTTTATTTAATTTTTTCCATCAACTGATTTTGATTCACTTTTAAAAATGTGATACGATTTTTAAATAAATAATATGATTGCCAAAGAACAATAATTAAAAAACTATTGAATTCTGTTTCAAATAATCAATATATCAATCAACAAAAACAATTTTAAACAACTTTTTATCTCTTGAGCTGCAATTGATAATTCTCTATTTAGAAATACTAAGATTTTATTTTATTTAATTTTTTCCATCAACTGATTTTGATTCACTTTTAAAAATGTGATACGATTTTTAAATAAATAATATGATTGCCAAAGAACAATAATTAAAAAACTATTGAATTCTGTTTCAAATAATCAATATAAAAAAAATTAAGCTTTAAGGTTATGAATTTATCATATCGATCAAATTAACTGGTTTTACTTACACTATTTACGACATATATTTAATTATACTATTGGTTTGATTACTTACTGAAAAAGGGACCTGCAAAGATGGCAGCAAAGGCCATTTTCTCATATCCCTGCATTGTCATGCCATAGATGGCAATCAGATCGAGAATGGCATTGATGAGGGAGCCAAAAGTGATGTCCATGAAATTTTCACTCAGGTCAAAAACATTGCCCACAATCGTGGTGAGGACTTCAATCTCAGCGGCACACATGAAGATGACGACGAAGGAACTCGTGCTAGTAATAATGATGAAAAGCTGTGCAAAGGAATCGAAGTCAACAATATAAGATTGAGAAATATAAATAAATGCTCACAAAATGGTAGTAAGGGGGCAAATCCGTGCGGGACTGAAAGAAGACAAGCACGGCCAACGGAACTGTGAGGACCAAGGACCACACGGAGTATTTGAAGTTTAACTCGACATGCCAATTTGTATAGACCTTGGCCAGGTCAGCTATCAAAGGTGATAAATGAGAGGTATATGAATAAAATGATCAGTTCGCTTACAATGACACATGGTGATGAGAATAAATGGAGTTGTGATTATCTGTATGCAATTGAGCAACTTGCTCCAGCCGTGTTTGTATCTCTCGTAGTTCACCTCGGGCACCAACAGCTTGGCAATTAAAGACACAGGATATTTGCAGACGATGATGAAGCGATCGCAGCTATTGCTCAGTCTCCAGTCCATGGCATCGATGGGATTCAGGGCACTTAAGAACTCCGAGATCAGAAACTGATTCTTCGGATTCTTTTCGTTGTGCAGAATTGTCCTGGTCGACACGTAATCGACGTCATTATTGTTCGTTTTCATAACTGGCGTGACAAAGAAACTGCCAGCCGAAGAGGCTCGACGTCTTTGGGTATGGAAACCCATGTTCTCTTTCCTTATGCTCATCACCTCGTTGTTCTCCAGATCTATGAGCACAGCCATCTTTTTTCTCAACAGCTCGTTTCTCTTGACCGAAATGGGCTGCTGCCTCAGAGCGAAAATCTCTGCGCGGAGTGCTGAAGTGGATAAAAGGAATGAATGAATGAATAACTTAATAGAACACATACTTTTGATTGTTCTCCGCATCAAAATGAGATCGATTAATTGAATGATTATGTAGATCCCGTAGAACAAGAGCAGTACTGTAAGGAATATGATTCTAAATAAACGGAATGTAGTACGTATAATAAAGTTACTCAGGCTATCGGTCTTGGTGACTTTGCCTTGGTGAGACACCATGAAACTCATCGCCTCGACGGCCAGCAGAAGGAAGAGCAAATCCCTCACAGTGCAATGGCCATCCATCTTGAAGGGCTTTAAGTAACAGACCAGTCCACCGCACATGAGAATTATCACCAGGGCATTGCTAATGGTCCTCGTGAAGAGAGCTCCGTGGGCACGAATTGGCATCATGTTCGCTATCACATCCGGGAAGGAGTTGGCAAAAGCCAACACTGTGATTCCAGCGAAATATTCATTCATGTGCATCTTGACAGACAGAATCTTCATAACTGGCGACAGACTGAAAATATAATTATAATTAAGTTAATTTACATAATTTATAAATATTGTTGTATGTTAATAATTAGGAAGCGAATCAGTCGAGTGCACTCGACAGTAATATACCCTAGGCCTAGTCCCCGGCAATATAAAAATTTAAAAATATATTAGAAGTTAAAATAATAAAAAAAAAAACAACAACAAAATTTGTTTTCTAAAACCAGAATCCGAGCCCACGACCCCTTGCGTACGGGCTCGTATCTCTACCATTGACACCACTGACAATTCAAATAAATGTAAAATGTTAAATAATAAAAAATCATTTGCATCGACAGAACCGAGATTTGAACCGCGATCTCCAGTTTCGCTTGCCGAGCACATATCACTTCCACCACTCCGCCACTTGGAATGATGCTGACGAAATTCGAAACACATTCTCGATGTAAACTCTGGCAGAGTAAATGCAAAATTAATCAATTTAGATTTAAATTCTATTCTATTTATAGAATTTCCATTAAAACACCTTGGACCAATTTGTTAATATCTTCACTATTTATGGCCCAATCGTGATGAAAGTTGGTGATTAGATTCTGAGCATGTTCTTACTCACGTTGATAAAAATATATTAAATTTTTACTGTAGACCCAGAATTAAAGGTGATGTCAGTTTTTTATGAATTGCGCCCCCCACAGTAAGCTTGGCAAAATTTTAACATAAATTTGTTCTGCCTGACATAATAGAGTGTCTTCATTCCAAATTTGGTGGTCCTAGCTCTTACCATCTCTGAGATCCTTTCGTTTACACGGACCGACGGACAGACGGTCATGGCTATATCGACTCGGCTGTTGATGCTGATCAAGAATATATATACTTTATGGGGTCGGAGATGCTTCCTTCTGCCTGTTACATACTTTTGAACAAACTTAATATACCCCTAGGGTATAAAAACAAGCGGGAAAGGCCATAGGATACCCGTTAATTATTTAAATATTTTAAAATATTTTTTAAGTTGCCACTGATGGTAGCAGGAAACCAGTTTAAAATAAAATATACAAATTTATATCGACTTGGCTACTGATGCTGCTCATGAATATATATACTTTACTTATTGTTTAAGTAGCTGAGGTAACAATTAAATAAAATATGAAAAGTTAAATTGTCCCAATCAAAGGCCAATTGTACTCACTATTTACCCACGATGATGCTGGTGATCAGTACGTAGACGATCACAAAGAAGATAAAGAGCAGCATTACACAGATTTCCGTTTCCGGTGACAGAATATTCAGCGTGCAGCAAAGGATCTCGAAGTAATTGATATTATAAATTACGGCTTGACAGTCGGGCACTTTTCTGACCATCATGCAACGTGAACCATACGGCAGATGCAGCAGACTGAGGCAGGTCATCTGTGGAGTCGAGAGTATTTTGGAAGTCTTGGAGAAGTCTTGGAAAATTACTCGCACAACATACGTTTGGTATAAAGTATTTAAATTCATCGTCTAAAAAACTCATATCCACAGCGTCTGCAAGAGTTTGGTAATTAAAGTGTTTTGTGTTTGTATTTGAAATGTTTGAAATGTGTGTTCATCTGAAAATATATATGGAAACTGTTTACATAAAATTCAAATTTCTTTATTGTATATTGATTTAAAAAGTCAAGTTCTTAGATCGAATGTGGTTATTGTGGAATCACAGGGAGTTTTGGGTACACCTGAGTACAGTTTAAAGCCAATAATAATAATAGGGGCAGATTATCTATCCAATTTCTAATCTCGTTTTATTGCATGGCAACCACAAATGGCAGGTCAACACCTTTTGTTGCTGCATCGACGTTCAATCAAATCAAATTGATTGAAGTTTCGCACGCTCTCGACTTTTCCCTTATCCGTTCCCGCTACCTGTGCTTATCCCCCCTTTGTGCACGTTTCCCTTTGCCCTTCGCTGTCTCTATGTCTAGCTGTGAGCATCAATTACATTCATTGCCAAACAAATATTGTACAAAGGAATTATAAAAGCAGCCATGCGATTGTCGACAGACACATGTTCTCCCGCCTCATTCCTACCCTCAATAAAGAAAAGAGTGAACAAAAAAATGAAACCGGCAACGTTTTGTTTTGGTCTGACTAGTAAAACCCTAAACGAGTTTACAGATCCAGAGCTGCAGCTTCTGTTTCTGTTTCTCCCCTGCAGAATGTTGATTGAATGTGGAAGCCCTTTCCCCTAACTTTCCGCTGCTTTCCACTGCTTCTCCACTGCTTCCCACTGCTTTTCCACCGTTTCCACTTGCCCTCAGCTGTTGTTTTTTGGCACTTTACTCGTACGGCGAGCGTCAAATAGAAAAATGCGCCGACATTTTGTAAACAAAGCTTCGGATATTGGGGGGGGAAAGGTGGATAAGGTGGTGAATGGCAAATTGCAGGCAAAGTTGCAACGCTGTGCTGAAAGGTCATCCCTTTTTAGCAATTCATGTGATGTTTGAGCAGCAAGTTCGAGTCCTGCCTAATGCCCCAAAACCCACAACCGAAAACCTAACCCAGACCTAACCCAAACCCTGTTATCCCATGGATTGCAAACAAAAAATGCAAAGCAAGCGAGTTTTTTATACTCTTTGAGTGTGTATGTGTGTTTGCGTGTGTGTTAGTGTGTTGTCATCTTTTGTATGGGTTTTTTAATTTTTCGGCTGATTGCTTTATTACAGAGTGCCCATCGTCGTCTGTGGAATGTTTCGAGTCCGGCTTTTTCCAAAGATATTGCTAGACTGCGAACCCAAGTAAATTTACTTATAAGTGGAAATTGAAAACTAACAGTCTCGTACATTGTCTCGGACTTAAGTAAAGTTTAAATGTGCTAAATTTTGGACCAAATTACCAAAGGTGATTATTACTCTTTATTCTTAAGCCGATCGGCTTGACATTCAAACGTGTGCGAAATAATAAGAACAGCATATGAGACAAATTAATTTGGTAAAAAAAGTGTTAAAAAAGCATAATTATAATAAACCCTTATATAATTTGAATAGCTCACATTTTAAGCTAGGTATATCCCAAAAGAGTTCCTGCGATGTCATTATCTTTTATAATGTCAACTTTGTTGGGTTAAGTCGAAATTCAGGTGTTCAAATTAATAAGAACAAAGTGAGAAAATAACGGATTGTCGTTTTCTACATAAGTTTTAACAATTTATAAGTATACACTTAGTTGCCTACATTTAGCATAAGTGGGCTCCACCCTTTTCCGGATCATTTAGACACATCGGGACTTTATAGAAGCTATGAGAAAGCGGCATCTGGAGATAGGAGTATTCTCGCAAGTATTTTCTTTTTCTTGTCACAACTGTCCAAAATATTTTATCCATAACATCTCTAATTTCTATCGCTATAATATTCATTGAGGATCCACTAGATTATTGTTTGGCGAAAGAGTCAAACCCTCCTTAACATCATATGCTGTTCTTATTATTTCGCACACGTCTGTACATACATATATAGATAGATATTATTGTTATAAACTATAGTTTAAATAAGTTTAAGTAGTTATCTTTAATTTAACTATGTACTGATAAGATTTCTTTAATTTTCCTCAAGGTTTTCTTTTTAATTATATCCTGACTTAAATTAAATATATTAAATAAAAGCAAAAATGAATACTAAAAATGTATTTTCCACAATTACAAGTTTATAAAATAAATGATCAATAAATAAATGGAAATGAGACTCAAGATTCATTATGCAAGTTTCGCAACTAATTTGAAAATGTTTTATGCACATTATACACTTTTATTTCCCGTTCCAGGAAAGGGCATCCGAATTAATTTGTGGTTCATAGCCATCAAGTGAATGAAATTGGCTTTTGTCAAACTCAATGTCCATGTCTCGGCAGCTGGGAGTCTGTAAGCCAAGCCAATTTTGTATATGTACTTGTATTATATAATAAACGCCACACACAGACACACAAGCTTACACACTCAGCTTATTATTAATAGACTTAGGCACACACCCACACATATAGTACACTGTAGGCAAAATTCTCTAAGCCCGGCAAAGGAAAATTTTATGTATGCGCCACGAAAACTTGACTAATTACAAATTTAGCCACAGGTTAAATGGCGAATTACTCGTAAATCACTTCACGCAAACTGAAATGAGCTGAGCACATAAAAACTGACAGAGAGAGAGAGAGAGAGAGACCGTGTGTTAGAGTGAGAAGAAAGCTATCCACACATGTGTGAAATTGTGCGGCAAATAAACGGGAACAAGGAGCTTCCAAGAGATTAACAGTCCAAGGAATTTTATTATCAGCCTTCTTGAGCTTGATTTGTTTTTGTTTTTTTGGAATTTTTTTCATGTTTTTGGTTAAATAAATGAAGCGCTCAGTGTAGTTGTTGTGGTTGTTTTTGTTGTTGCTTTCAGCGAACACTAATATAGCGAATCAATTGTATTTGTGCACAAGATTTATGCTTTCCCAAGCAGAAACAGAAACCATAATATGCGGCATCCTCCTTCGCCTGTCGGCCCCAATATTTGGCCCATTCCAATACCATTTATCTTTTGTCTCTTGCCCTTTATCCTTGATCAAGTTGCCTCAATTAATATTTCAGATGAATCGCAACTGAACCTTATTTATATGACATTGATGAAAATACTAAACTTCTCAAATATCACAACAAAACTTAGATACTCTATTAAATAAATTGTATTGTTTAAGTATTTACACTAAATTAACATTTGAAAGAAGCAATCGAAAAGAATATTCAGGAACTTCATTTAAATAGAATATTTGCCAAGTTCCTTTGCACTTGATTAGTTACTTCTCTTTTGACTAGCAACACAACCCAACAAAAGTGATGAGTTCTAATTGTGCATTCATTTGAAGTTTGTTATGATTTACGAGTCAAAAATCAATTAAAAATTCCCTCAAAGTTTGCAACACTTAATTTGCTGCAAACATTTTTCGTATTGTTTTGGCTCAAAGCTATGAAAATAAATTGTGCAAAAATCATTTCAGTCAACAAAGGATACGATCGTAGACAGATTTGAGGGGAAGAATGCAACAGAATGCATTATAAGATGGCAAACAAATGAAACGCATGGCAAGTAGACAACAAAATCCTTACACTCCATTTCACAGCGTCAACATAATAAATCAACTTTTGCCTCCGTTCATCCGCCTGTCTCTATGTTGTCTGTCTTTCCATCTGTTGGTTGAGTTTTCCAGGCATCGTGCGTTCAGACAAATAATTTCCCGTCTAATTTTCAGCAGCTGAAAATGCCTGCATTGTGCAATGGCAGCCATCAAGCGGGCTATAAGAAAATTTTAAGTGCTTTCGCCTGAAAGTATGCAACAATCCACATACACAAACACACACACACACACGGTCACGGCCATCACATACACATGCATAGTCGCACTGCTTGCCAGATGCTTGTTATTAAAATGACGCCTGCTCGATTAATAATGCAGTTAGACATCTGCACACGGGGATCAAGTTGTGTATGCGGCAGCTTTCGTTTATAATTTCCTTCTTTCTTCTGTTTGTGTTTTACTTTTCTTTTCATATTTTTTGTGAAAATTAAAATCGTTTTTCAGTCGTTAAATCCGCACTTACCGATGCTAAAAGAGCACGAAATAGAGAATTAGACCCGGTTTTATTTTATATTATAGTTTTCATTTAAAACTTTTTTGAAATACTATTTCTAGATTTATGTTTTTCCTTTTACTTTGATGCTTTATGCGTTCGTTCTAAAAAAAATAGTTATTTGTCAAATCTGAATCCATTTTTTTCTCAACGCGCACTGAAGAATCTAAATTGGCCCCTAGTTATATAATATCTAACCTTGAAAATAACTATTAATCTTCTGGTTCCCAGTTTACTCCGGACTTTGGCTGTCAAATTCGTCAGTTTAGCTGGCTTTTAATCCTGTTTATCCCAGAGGCTTTTCTTCGTTCTCCATTTCGTATGCTAGACACAACACTTGCAGCAGATCTTGAGCTTCGCTTTCAATTTTTTTCAGCCATGCTGTCAGTATGATTTCTCCATTCTTCTTATATTATTTTGTTCGATTCCACTAACAAAGATTGAAAATGTCACGTAGGCTGACACCCGGAGATAACAATAAACATTTTACTATCACAGCAAATTTTCCAAGCGAATAGAAAATGGTTGCAGAATGCCAGTCCAACTCAGAGCTGAAGTCAAAGCCAAAGCCATTTGTGAATAAATGGAGAAGGCGCCTTAAAGTATGCAGCAAATGTTAGTGCGAGTGAGAATTGAGAATGTTGACGTTTATGGCATAGGAATAAGTATAAAAATATTCAATTTCATATGCATTCAGAGCGGCATTAAGTAGAAAAACGAATGCGAATTTTTGCACATTTCGTTTTGCATATGGGGACATAGATAAACAAGTAAAAACAAGTTAGAATTTCAATCATATAGAGTGAGCTAGACATAGAAATACCCTGCACAGCAGTGATACATATCGGAGTGGTTTACATCTTTCATCTAATCGAATTTTCTTTTGAATAAAATATGTTTATGAGGCATTAGTTTTGCAGTCTTATATTCCTCAGCTTACAGTTTGTTGAGTACAGGGCATAGGCAAAAGCGCTGCAGCACAAAAGCGATAGACAAAGACAAAGACTAAACAATCTTGCCAGTATCCTCTTCCTCCCCTAACTTTCTCCCTTCCTATTCTTGTATTGCGTTTCGCCAGCTTGCCAAGGGAGTAAAAGTCACCATCATATTCCATTGCCAGCTGCAGTTGCAACTCCAAAAACGTTTTGCTACGATTCTTTTTTATTCAAAAAAATAATAAAATGTTCTCTTCATGCTCCAAGTGGACATGTGGCAGCCACTTGAAGGCAACTTAAATACGAAATACACACAAGAGCTACTCTGATGCTTTCTACACACCCAAACGAAGTTTTAATACTCTATTTTTATGTTAATTTAGTTTATTTAAATTATCACACATTTGTGAAATTAATATGCTTATTCTTTTTAAAAAAAACTGTTTTCGTTATACTCGTTAGACGATAAATCTTGAATGCATTTTTTTGAAATACATATATATTTAAGATTTGTAATTAATTCTAAATAAAATTATAAATCGTTAAACAAAATTACTATAAAAATAAGAAGCTTGTTATTAATAGGTAATAAAAAAAGAAATGTCCAATAAATTTGTGCAGCAAAAATCTGTTGTCATTTTCAAGGCAGAATAATAGTTTAAGCTGCCATATGGTAGCAATATACTTGTTAAAATAATATATACAAATTTAAATTAAATAAAAAAAAAATAAAAATAAGTTTGTGCAGCAAAAAACTGTTGTCATTTTCAAGGCAGAACAACGTAAATAATTCCAAAGCATACTTTTAGGGATAAATGAAATTTTAAAATAATTTGTAGGTCTTTGCAAAAACGCTCAGATAGTTAATGTAACCCAGGAGTGAAAATAAAATAAAAAACAGATTAAAAACAAAGGGAGGCAGGAGGAGACAGAGGGAGAGCGAGTCAAAGAGGGAGCGTATCATGAGTGCAGAATTAATTAGTGCTGTCTGTGGTGGGCGCGGCTTCTGCTTCCTCTTTGGTCGTCGGCTTGTTGTTGTTGCTGCTGTTGCTGGTTATTAAACACAGAAAACAAAAGCAAGAAAGTGAACAAAAATATGTGAAGAGTGAAAAAAGGAGTTGCACATGCAAAAATGAATTCTACAAACCAAAGCCATACTCTCGCTCAGTGTGGGCAGGTCCTGTGATACTCCCGACTGACTGTGAAGCCTTTTTCAGTTAATTAAAAAGGCACTTCGTTGTTCAATTGTGTGTTTGTGTGTGCGTGTGTTGGCTGCTGTTTCATTATAAATGGTCAGCGGAAACAAAAACATGAAATATGTATGTATGTAGTTTGTGGTGTGAGCTCTCACATGAGAACGAGTATAAATCAAAAACAGTCAGCGGTCTTCTAAGGACTCGTCGTATTCACTTGAATATTCAAATTTCAAAGCACACAAATAATTAACGAAAATACCAAGGCTAACTGACCTTAAGTGGCAGCTGGTTTAGACCAATTTAAATACAATTAATTTTGATTTTAACTTTATTCACTATTTACTTAGATCGTCTTCTTGTGTCTCTTTAATTGCCTGCCACATAATTTGGGCTTAGTTGAAGCCCTTAAATTGAGCACACACTTAGCTGAAAAATGTTGGTGTAAAAGAGTTTTCATATTGGCTAAAAGCCGACAATTGACAGTCTACTTTAAGTCTACTTTCAGTTTGGCTAAGATGACAAAATTTATTTGATGTCGTTTGGGATCTCGTAGTGCCCTCAATTCTCCATCGACTCAGACTCCGAGACGCAACTGTCACATTTGCTTTGTTTATTTACACTTTGTGTGGGTTGAGGGCTGTTCTGGGTTAACAAGGGTGGTCACAGGGGGGTGCAGGGGGTAATACAACATACAGAAATTTACATTTGCTTATGTGCCCGACTGCTGTCGACTTTGCTTTGTTTATGTATTTTTTATTATGATTGATATTTTTTGTGTTGTTGCCTCTCCTCTTCCCTCTTCCCTCTTTCCTCTTGAGTGGGTGTTCTTTTCCGTTTTTGGCTTATGGAGTTTCATATTTATTGACAGCTGGCTAAGGCGCATGTTGTTGACTTGTTTAGCATTTTTTATGAGCCGTTGACAGTGCCAACATTGCGCATTTGGCACAACTCTCTCTCCCTCTCTCCCTGTCTCTCTCTCTCACTTTCTCTCTCTGCCTCTGAAGTGTCACATTTAATAATTTGGCTGTAAAATGATAAGTCTACTTATTTTTTTTGTCTGGTTTCCGTTTGTTCATTTGACTTAATCAGCTTTGGCTTTAATTTAACTATATTTACTTAAATGTACTAAATTTTCCTTTTCTTTTCTCTGTAATTATCAATTTAAATACACATTTTGCTACTTATTACATGCTCGTTAGGGTTTTGTTCGTCCTTTCAAGGACTCTCACGAGTAGTGGCTGATTTAAAGTCCAGCCACGCCCACTACCTTTGAGTCAAACAAAAGAATATGAAACTTATTTAAATCCGAGCAGTTTTTTTTTATTCTGTTTTTCTTTGAGTCCATGTGCGCGACACGGATGCGTCGTGCCTCGTGCCTCGTGCCTCGTCGTGGCATCGTCAAGTGCCACTAGAAACAATGCAAATTTAATTAAAATTCCGAAAATCTGAAAACAATGCGCACGTTTTCATCATCAACATTATGCCCCAACACGGACACGGAGAGCAAGAACGAGGGAGAAGCACAATCTCGTCACCCACTCGGCTTGGTCTCTCTCTGTCTCTCTCCCTCTCTATCTCTTTAACTATGAAAATGGCCCCGCTATCAATGCAGCTGGGCAAGGACAATGCACAGCGGATCCTGTCGACTGGCAGACTGTCTCTTGGTCTCCCCTTGCATGTAATTTCGGTTATTTCTTTATAGTATTTGCTGCCGGGGTATATCAGCTATGTGGTGCAGTTTGTTAAGACCACAACCTCAAAATATATTTAAGATAAAAAATAGAGATATAGGAAGAGATACAAAAGAAGCGGAGATTGAGTTAAGAAAAGAATATAGCGATTAAACTAAAGAAAGATGGTTTTAAGCCCATCTCCGTTTACAAGATTTAAGAAGTGAGAGATAGAAAAACAGATTTCGCTTAAAATATTTAAAGAAACATACAATGATAGACACATACTCAGATACAAGTTTCTTAGTTATTTTATTTTGTTTTATTATTTTTTTTTAAATTAAATTTTTTATTTATTTTATTTATTTATTTATTGACTATTTCCTAGTGCTACAAGCAGGAGTACTTTTTAATTAGGGCACTAAAGATATATTATATAACTTTGTTATTTAATAGAGTATTTGATCTTCGTCGTCCAGATCTTCGTCGCTTTCTTTTGTCTCTAGTATCTTTGTCGCCTTGCCGAAAAGCAAATGAAAGTTTTTGGTTTCGACGCGAGGGATTTATAGTGCGATTATACTTTTGTGTATGCAGCAAGTACGAGTACGAGTACGAGTACGAGAATGAGTATGGGTATGGGTATGGGTACGAGTACTTGCACTTTTGGGATGAGTACAACGTGTTATTCTTAGCAATGTTGAACTTGTTGTTGTTGCAGTTATTGTTGTTCTTCTTGCTGCTGTCTGTTGTCCGCTCTGAAATTGCATTTTTATAAAGCTGAAAGCCGCTTCCCCTTTGCCTCCTCCTCTCATCCCTTAGTGGCCATCACCCATAATAGAGTAGTTTTTAAATAAACAATGTGGATTCATCGCTTCCCGTCTTGTCAGCTCTCTCTCTCACATACTCTCTGTCACACTCACAGTCAAGGGTCGCCTTGTCGTTCACCACTGTCACTTGGCCCGAAGGATACTCCCTCCAGTCCCCTCCAGTCTGCCACTTCCAGTCTCGCTTTTATTTGCATGACCATCGCGGGAGCTGTGCGGTTTTATAGGTTCTTAGTTTTATTTCATATACGAATACGCGATGGAGTTATTCTCCATTTACATTCTCATTCTTCTCCCTCGTTTCTTCTTTTATTATGCTGCCTTCCTACTCGGGATGCACATCAGTTGCTCAGTTATTTAGATGCCATCAACATATTTGGTCAGAAGCACTTGGGGCCGAATGAGACTCTAGACATGCATGAAACTTGCCACATGATATGGTGACAACTAGAGGCATATTTAAAATGTTAACTTAAAATATTGGCATTTCTCTCAATAAGTCAAACTTTTATTTATTTGGAATTTTTATTATTTATTTAACGTATTAAATGTTTCAACTATTAAAATAAAATTAAACAAAACTTTTTAATATTTCAACGTATTTACAAAAATTTTAAATTATTCTTGATCTATAAATCGAGACCTTTCTTATGATCATTTACTGTCCATTAAGGACAAAATTAAAGGTCCGACTTTTCCTATTATAATTAATTTTTCTCCTATGTTCTGTTGCAGTAATATATTTTTGAAGTAATTAAAATAAAATACCAATTGATACAAAAAATACCAAGAATATACTAGAAATCTTAAAAATACCAAAAAAAAAGTATCACTTTAACTTTTAGTTTTGATTTGTAAAATAAAAGTTACGGAATAACTCTTATTTGTTCCTTTGAAAATAAAAATCAAAAATAACGCTTATTTTTTATTTTTATTGAAAAAATCAGAAATAAGTGTTACTTCTCAACTTTTATTGAAAAAATGTATTTTTTTTTACTTTTTAAATAAGAATAAAAAATGCGAATTAAATTTGATTTATATCTTATTAATTGAAAATGGAAGTTGTTGGCTGATATCGATAGTCCCGACTAAATTAGGAATTTTGGTGCTTACCATTTTACTGTAGCATATTTCCTTCACATTGATTTTTTTTAGTTGAAATTGGCATTTAAAAATCTTAATCGCTGACCCTGGACAAAAGTCAAATCTACAAAATATCTAAAAATCTAAAAGGTATGCTTCTTTTTGCTTTAAAATGTTTAAATGTCCCATTTTCTTTACTTCAGTGTTCTAGCAATTGTCATACACAGTTCTGTTAAATCTTAACTACTATCCAAATAATTGTCCTGTATAATGATTATATTCCTGCCGACAATGAAACAAGGCAAACACTTTAACCTTCATTTCATTACACTGAAGTCGAGTGTTGGTTTTTACAGCTGATGGGCGGCTTTTGCTCTGGCCTCTTGGAGGCCATTATGAAAACTACTTACTTTTCATTTTCGCACTAATTATCTGGGCGGCAAGTGTTGACAATAAATTCACGCCTCTGAGTTGGACAGGCCTTAAAGTCGCTCACTGTTGGCCAAGTTGGCGCTGAGGGGGCAATTTGAGCGCATAAATTGGCACAGAGTAGCCAATGTTTTGTTGTTATTGTCCTGGTAGCTCCCGTTACTGCATGGCCGAGTCAGCCGCGTCAGATCCACAGCAATTTGAGGCTTTTGTTGAGCACCCCGTGCGAAAAATGCGCAACATCCAAAGCGAAAAGCCGCAACGAATCCTCGCACAATCCTCGACGCCCAACAGACGCCCAATTGCCGCCCAAAAGCCGCAAAATTTCATTTGGAAAAGCCAAACGGCAAGTTGTCCTTGTTGCCTGAATGAGCTTGGCATCATGAAGATGCAGACAACAGCACAACAGGCAACACTCTCTCTCTCTTTATCCCTCTTGCAGTTTTTAGTTGCCTTCTTGGCCAACTTTGTCGTTGAATGTGGATGAGAATGCGGTAACGTTGAAGTTGGCGGGGGCAACGAAAAATAACTTGACTTTGTTGCAAGGCAGAGAGCTCGACTTTGTTGCGGTTGCACAAGTTGCGCATACGCCACGTTGGCTGACGTCAATTAATCAAACATATTGCCTTAATTGTTTAGTAAAATAAATATGATTTAAGCAGAAAAATTAGTCATTTTACAACAGTTTGATTTCTTATTATTACAAAATTATAAAATTAAGTTGCTTTGAATTTAAACAAATATTTTAATAATAATATTGCAGAATTTGTGATGTGCTCTGATAATTTTTTTATTCTGATTGCATTTAAAAGTTAATTAAAGAAGTAAACTGAATATTTCATCTTAATTTGTATTTTATATTAGGAATTTCTATAATAAATAATGTCTTATTTAAATATATTAGCAGCTTAAAATAAAAAATGAATTCAGTGTTAACACATAAATTGCATAAATGTTAATGACAATTGATGCTTAGTCACTTTCATGCGAGTTTCCATCTAACATTACCAATAAAAATACGTTTCACTGTCATGAGAAGAGTTTTCAAAGTGGCTGCATCAGTTGTTGCCGGAAGTGGGAATTTTCTCAACTCACTTTTGTTATACACATACTTTCTTTGTTTTTGGCCCATCACTTAGCCTTATTGGAAAGTACAAAGCTTTCTTGCAACACAGCGCACAATTGACAGCGCGCCCCAAAAGTTAAGTTTGCCAATTTTTAAGACATTGCGTATACGTCATGTATGTCGGTGTGACAAGGGCAGGGGCACGGGCAGGGGCAGGGGAAACCCCTTCGGTTTAGCTCAAGTTGTCAGCTGGGCGCTTTGCATATGCTGCTTGCCTTGTGTTTTAGTTGATTTCACGAATTTACCGTCCCGTGGAGAAAGTGAAAAACAATGTAATAGAAATTTCATAAACTTACTGCATACTTTTTGGCGCTTTGCGCTTTCGACAAGTGCAAAACGCTCTTTATCTATAAGGATTTACAGTGCGAACCCCCCAAAACGAACAAAAGTTCTGAGTATGTTTTATTTTTTTTTTTGGTTTTTGTTGCACGCTTTGTGAAGGGGGACAAGGGGCAGGAAAAGGGGCAAGAACAGGGGCAGGGAAATCGCTGCTTGGCGTAAAATCCACTTAAGCTGCCTGCAGATTTTGGGCGCGTTTTTTGCTTTTTGTTTTATGTTTTACTTTTCTCGATTCGTCTTTTTTTTTAGTTTTTATTCTTTCGGAGAACATTTTTATGCTCTGTCGATGGGGTTGAGGTGAAGACGTTGCATTATTTCAAGTTTGGCGCAAAGTATTTAAACCATAAAAATGAGCTACGAATCCTTCTTCTTCTTCTTCTTCTCCTGTTCAACTCGTATCTTCGTGTGGCCAATGGGAAATGTCTTTCACGGTTTGCCCGTAAAGTTTTTTTCGAGCATTTAGCTAGAGATTTATTGGCTGTTACTGTAACCGCATCCCTCCCCCTTTGATCCCGTCCTCTTGGCCACTTTATCACCGCAAACACGTAACGAACTGTGCATTACCCTCTCTCGACCCTCTCTCCCTCTCTTCGCCTTTTTGTCCTCCCAACAAAGCTGATTCTGCATCAACATAATGATTTGGATGATTCAGTTTTCATTCAGTTGTTGTCACCGCAACGCGCTGCGCTTTTCTCATTGTAATACAAAATCTCAAGTGCGGGGTTAATTTGGTAGGAGGAGGGTCAAATTGATGGGTGGGGGGAGCTGAGGATGTCTAAGAAAACTCTATGGTCGTACCATAAAAGCGACCATTACATTGATTTACATGCGCACGTTCATGGCGAGCAGCTTACTGTCTATAAGTCCCTCTGCTTACCCCCCCATTCTCCTTCCCACTCTCTCTCTCTCTCTCTCTCTCTCGCTCTCAAAGAGATGCCACTGATATTCTCTGGTATTTTATAGTGCATAGTAAAAATGCTGCATTTGGCATTTTTATTAGCTGCTCAGATGAGCAGGACGAGCTGCGACTGCGACTGCGACTTCAACTGAGACTGCGACTTCAACTGCGACTGCGGCTTCGACTGCGGCTTCGGTTTTATTGGCAGCTCTTAAAATTTCAAACGATTTCATTGCCCTTTTTGCTTGAATTTATAATTTCAAAGCTGAAGTATTCAATATTATCTTTTTGGCAGCTGAAAAAATACTACAAAAAACATTGTAAAATTTTCAGAAGATTTGTTGCAAATTGCCAGCTTTAAGCGACTTTCGAGAGCTTTCCAGCTGCTTTTTATACCTAGGCTAATTTAAATGCCTGCAGTATGTACAATAATTCTCTTAAATATTTAAAAAAGCTGTGAAAATATCATACTTTCAGCACTTTTAATTGTTCTGAGACCCATTCATAAAATTTTCTGCGGCTCTCTTTCACAGCTTTAAAAGACTTTTAAAAGCTTTTAAGCAGCTTTTTATGGCAAGGCAAAAATTAATTGCTTGTAGTGTATACAATGCATCTCTTAACTATTTTAAAAACTGTGAGACTATCATAATTCCCGCACTTTTAATGGCTCAACAGCAGTTTCTATAACATTTTTTACTCCCAACTTTTTTTTTGGTTTTTTATACAGTTGCTCAAAAGTGAATACTCAACAGGGAAAAGGGGGCAAGTGCTGCCAAAGTTCCAATCCCAAAGCTTAGACAATGGCATATGGTAGTTGGATGGGCCAATTTTTTTGCAGATGCATTTCGCGGCATCCTTTGAAGTGAGTTTTCCAGCTTTGAGCAACGTTTCCGACTGTCAATTAAACTGCACTCTCGTCCGGCCCAAGCCGATGATGTTGGACATGGATGCGATAGGAGGATAGGAGTGTAGAGGGGTGAGGGGAGGGGAGCATGGTCCCAGCGCTAAGCATGGCATTTAGAGAGAGAAAGGCGAAAACATCTGGAATGGGATTTGATGGGCTTGGTCTTCATTCAGCGCAGGTGTAGCGGAAAATTGTGTCCTTACCCACAGCAGCTGGCTGACCTTCTCCCCACTTTTCCCCACTTTTTCCTCGCTTTTTGCTTTTTTTTTGTGAAGGCCGTCGAAAATGCCTATTCAATTTTGTTGGATTTCTGCTGTTGTTTTTTGCGAGGGAATCGCCTTTTGGGCATTTGAGAATTGTAATTAGTGTGAGGATGAAGCAGAAGCTGAGACTGAGTCTGAGGATTTAAATCGATGCTGTTTGTACTCGTATTTGGGAATTGTTTCCAAAAGGAGATTTGCTTTTTATTTGTGTTGCACATAAAAAGAGTTGAGTGCCACTTGCTGCCACTGGACATAATTGAATTTGATTTTGCAATCAGAGAGTGAGAGAATTTTGCTAGGCTCAAGTGTGATTTAGTTAGTCCTTTTGGGTATTCGATATTTTCACTGAGGAATAGCCAAAATGTGGTTTACATTTTGTGGAATTATGTGAAATAATAACAAATTGAAAATGCTCAAAATCTATGCAAGTGGTTTGTACTCATAAATATGATAAAAGGATTATAAGAGATTTCATTTGAAAATGTGAGTTTATATCTTTTACTCTTGTGAGTTTCTTAATCCTCCACATATCTGAGTAATCTAATAGAAGTCTTTAATTTATTTTTTGTTGGCTGCTTGACATTTTGTTTACCTCTAAGCCATAATCAAATTATTTTAGACAGCTCTTTCATCACTTAAATATTATTCTTGTGGCAGACATGCGTAAGTAACATTTACTACTATCAGGGGTGCGACAGAAATCGCTTTTACTTGAATTTGACTTCAATTTCATTTCGCTGTGCCACAGGTCAAATCGAAGAATAATTGTGGAACGAACTAGCGATAAATCCGCTGGCGTTCGATGCTGCCACCTAGTCCGATTTAGGTTTTCGCAGTCAGGGTCAGCGATGCCACATTTTTTAGTCAGAATTCGAAGTAAGGTATTTAAAAAAAAAATATATGGAACCACTTCAGTTTTCTTTAAATTAAGCATTAAAAAATATGTCTTTTGAGGTAAATCAAGTTTTACCGAAAAAAAACCTTTAACTTATTGTGCAATTTGAGAAAACATTTTTCACGAAGAGTTGCCAGACTAATGGCAGACAATTGCTAGAGTTGTCGAGCAATTTTTATTTTTTCGCGCCAATTAGTTTAAAATTTTTTTCAGCTAAAAAAAATCATAAATAAATAAAATTATTTTAATAAAATAAGAAAAAAATTAAAAACCTATTGTTCTGCAACTATAAACTTAAAAAAGTTGTTAAACAAACCCTTGGGTAATTTAATCTGAGAATGTGTCAACCCTTAGCAGCATAGTTTGAAAAGGTTGGTGAAATTGCTTAAAAACATTAAATCATTCGAAGTTCTGTGGCACCTCGGAAATTTCCGTGCGGATTTGCTTTCTGCGGAATTCAATTTCGCTTGCGATTTCTGTGGCATCCCTGTTTATATATTTTATTTTTCAAGTAACTCTTAGAGCTTAATTTGACCATTCTTTAAGGAATTTCAAACACATTTTCCCTAATCAATTCATTGCTCTAACTTTTCACCATATACTGTCACTTTGGAGTTTTATCAATCAAAAAAGTCGCATTAAAATTTCAATATGTTTTTCGCAGCATCCACGGACATTTAGGCAGTCGATGAGGAGACAAACTTTTTGGCTAAGACTGTCAAGTGGTTGATTTATTATTTATTAGCTTTGCCGACCTTATCGAGGGTCAGCCCACAAGACAATCCATCAATTATGCAGCGTCGTCGTCGTGGGATAGTGACGAAAACAAATCAGATTCTAGAAAATACGTTGGAATAGAAATTGGGCCATTTGACAATTGACAGGCTGTCAGGGAATTCGAGATGTGGAAACGATACTAATTGGATCATTGAAAAATAGTTCAAGCCAGAAAGGAGGCAACAGTTTTCTAGGCAACAGCCAAGTCGGCTTTTGGCCATTTCCTCCTAAATCTAATTGACGGATTTTTAAATTAATTTTTTTTTAGGTTTTTTTGCGGTTTTCAATGAGCCAGAAAAACTGCGCCGCATATCATTTGAATGGGGGAAAAGGTCGCCTTTGAAATTGTCCATAAAGGAAACATTTGCCGTTTGCTGTGGCCAGCAGGATGGGGGCGGCTTTGGCATGGGGGGCGTGGCGTACGTGCGTCGCATTGCGAATGGTGTGAAAAATGAAACAGAAACAGAAACCGTTACACGCAGCGGCTGCCGCTGACAGCTGGCATAATGAAACTGAAACGCGTGAAATGAAACGGAAAAATAAATGTTGCTCAAGTGTAAAGCGGTTTGTTTTAGGAGGGTGTTGCCTGGAGAGGAAGGAGGAAGAGGCAAGGAAAGAGACGGGGGTAGGGGCATTGGAAGAGTAAGTGGCAGGGAAGCTGTCCGTGACAAAGGCTTTTACTTTTGATGCCTTCTTTGTGGCACGTTGTTCAGTTTTGTAGTATTGTTGCTTTGACCATTTGACCTTGTGCCGCTTTTTGATTTTCACAATTAACTAAAAGAAATGCCTACAAATTTTCTTATTGTTACGAGAATATTTACCAATTCAATACTTGTAGACGAAGTTTCTGCGAAACTTTGCAGTGTTTCTGACTTTGAGTAGGGCAACATCGAGTTTCGTTTTAATTCAATTATTTTTAATAACATTTTTTGTCGTTTGACATTGTCAACTGGGAGTTGATAATAATTTGTGGGATTGTGTATACATTTCTTGGATAATAAAATTTTGAATCACTTAAAATAAAATTGGGATTTATTACAGTAAGTTTATTGTTATTATATCTATAGTTTTGATATAGTTGACCGTTGACAAACTAATAAAACATTAAACGATTGTTAATATCTATATATGAGAGTTAACAGAACCGATAATAATCTTTATTTATCCATCTTTAAATAACATATAGTTATGAATTTTTATACACAAATTCATCAATTTTCCTCTCAACTTGTTCACATGTTAATTTAAAGCGCCGTTCAGAAGTGTTTGTTTTTCGAATTGTATGGAATTGTGCATTGAGAGTATGACATTCACGGTATTTAATAATTCCTTGAAAAATCCAATAAATATTCTGAATTCTCTTTAACAAGAAGGAAATCGCTTTGATATCTTATTCAACTATTTCAATAATATAATATTTAATACCATAATTTATTTACTACTGTTGTAGAGAAGTCGAACGAATCAGTTGATTCTTTAAATGCGATCATATGTACATATATTGAGTGCATAGAAATGTTTATTCCGATTGATTCGTTATTACACTATTACCTATTCATGTATCATACTCTACTTAATACTGGGTACACTACACTACAACTGATCATATTTAAATTAAACAAACATTTTTTAACAAATTAACTAGAAATCTAGTAGCCAGCTAGTTGAGTATCCTTTCAAGAGTTGTTGTGTCGTTTTAGCTACCTTTCATATTACGTTTTTCCCCTTATCCTTAAGCCAGGGCTCGTTAAACAGTTTCCCCTTCCGTTCTCTTTCTCTCTCTCTCTCTCTGTTTCTCCCTCTGTCTGTCTTTGTGCACGACTTTTAATGCATCCCTGACAATCTTCTCACAAAGCACAAACCGTATTAGCAATACTTTTATGCATTTTTCATACTCCCTTCTACCACTCTCTTCCCTTCATCTCTGTCTCTGTTAAACTCTTCAAGTATTTATAAGCTTGTCTTCTTTGGATCTGCGAGGAGAGGGGATCGAGGGGCAGCTGCTGCATTAAAACACGTTCCATTTTAATGCAGCAAAAGGCAAAAGCATAAAATGCCAAAGCGCAGTGCTTATAAGTAGTAAAAATATATTGTGCACCCTCACACGTTTCTCCACTCTCCCTCTCACTTGTGTCTCTCTCTCCTACTCATCTGTTTCTCTCTCTTCAGCTGTCTGCTCAGTGCCTCGTTCTCTGTGTGAAGCGGCAGCAGAATTTTATGCTTTGACGAAAGTTTTGCTTAATGACAGAAACATCCGTCAGATGTGTACACACTCACACACACTCACACACACACACACACACACAACACTATACAACATACAACATACACTTATGAGAACGTTGCTTAAATAAATTAACAAAGTTGCCTTGACTGTTGGCTCTTTGCCTATAACACGAAACTTGAAATGAAAATAAAATTTAATTCAAGCGTCGACGTTGACGTTGACGCTGACTGCAAGAATTGACGTCGGCGTCATGTGTTGCCGTTAAGTGCCATCGTCATCATCATCAGCAGCAACAGCAGCAAAAGCTATTCTCATCATCTGGGATCTGAACTGTTTTGTAGTTTTTCGCTCGACTTTTCAGCAAACACACACACACTCGCAAACACACACACTCGCACAACCAACCTCACGGAAAAACTTTCAGGGTTGATGGGGGGGGGGGGGGTGGGAAATGTACTTTCTGAATTGAAAAATAGTTGCCATAGTTGCCAAACGCCTTTTCACAACTGGAAACCGCTGCAGAAGTCAAGTGTTTAATTAAGGTTTCCACTCAAGCGGCTTTTAATGTGCAAATGTCTGCTCGTAATTTAAAAAAAGGTTAGAAAACCGAAACAATAAACAAGTGCTTAAAAGAATGAAATAAAATTTGAGCTTCTAGCCAACATGTCACTCATGATATCCTCCAATTAGAGCCATGTTCCTCGGGCATTCAGCATTCAGCCCATGGGACTAATTTATAAAGTGTACAAAGTTTTTTTTCTACCAAACCTCAGTCAGTTCAGGCCAAAGCTGGCTAAAACAGCTCAGGCAAAATATATTCGAGCAAGTTGTGCTCAACAAAAGCTATCAAACAGTTGTGAGATGCAATTGGATGGAAAATCATTTGAATACAATGTATTATTTATTTGAATAACAATATACTCGTTTATTTGATTTATTCTCATAGCAATCTAAAATGACTTATATTTCATTTAACCAGTACAAGGATCAGTTATCATAATGACGAATTCGAGTGTGACGTCATTTTTTAATATTTAAACAATAGTAAATTTCTGTAATTCAAGCCATTGAATTAAATTGGCATGTTAATTTATGAATACAAATTTTCCAACGTTTTTTGTTTCTCATATTTCTAAATATTTTATTTTATTACGTTTTCTAATCATTCTTTCATTCATTTCCTTTTCCTTTTCAACTATTGAACTTTTCGGAGTATAATAACTATTAAATAGCTCTGTCGCATCAATCCAAATCACATCCAAATTATTGCCAGTCTGTCATGCTGCAGACAATCCCCTCATCTCTCTCTCTCTCTCTCTCTCCTCCCTCCCCTCTCTCTTCCCTCTCTACAGTGTTGCTGACAATAAGCTTGTCAGCGTTTGCACAACACGAAAGAACAAAGCGCAACAAACGAGAAGCTGAGCCGTTGCCATCCTAGAATCTCATTCCTTGTCAGGCCGCAGGACAAGCACATAGAAACTTGGCTCAGTTTTTGGAGAGAAACTTTGGTCAATGTCACGAGGACTCTGCTGACTCTGCCTCTGTTCCTGCCTCTGATTGGGGCACCGTTTGGCATTTCGAATCTATGCGCAAACATTGCAAATGAACTTTGATTGTGCAACTCATTGTAGCAAGAGCAACAGCAACTGCAACAGTCGTCCATGTTCACAGTAATGACAACGACTGGGACAGCAACTCGTACAGGTAACTCTGCAGACATGGACAGCTGGCAGGGTTACAGTAAGCATTCCACTTGCGTAACAATAGATGAAGATACTTGTACATTCTTGATATACTCGCAGAGTAGAGTCTTTAAGATCGAGTCTACTGAAAACCTTAGTGACAAATGATCTTTATTACTTCAGTTTATAAGTAAGCTCCATTAAATTATTCAATGTGCAACTGAACTAACTAAATTGTATTCTACTTGAAATCATAATTATGAACAATTGATTAGATCGTTTTCAGCTGAGAATCAACATAGATAATTACAATTGCATCGTGAGTATAGTTCTTAATACTCATGTGGCATGCAACTGTGTGGCAGTAAGTTCATTTGCTGCTTTCTTTTACTTCCGCCTTACTTCAGTATCCGTCGCCATTCTCCTTTCTCCTACTTCTTCTCCTTTCGTCTTCCCAGCGCAATTTCTCGCCCACCTTTGGCATTTTGTATGCTGAGACAGCTTCCGCAAAGCAGCAGTTGCTGCTGCTGTTGCTGCTTTGATTCTGATTGTGATTGTCGTGCCATCAAAATGTGTCATTGCTTTCCAAAAATGCTACTCTAGGCTGTCCCATTCCATTCTCTTCTAGCTTATGAGCTACGCAAACACTGAGAGGGAGGGAGCTAGCAGGTTCCTTGACATCTCTGGAGCTCTGCCTTTTGCTGCTCCGATCCATTTCCATTCTCATCGTCATCATCGACATCATCGTCGTTCTTTTCGTCATCGTCAATCAGGCAGACTGACATGGAAATTATGAGAGTTTGTATTTCGGCATTCATGAGTCGACAGCAATGTCATTTCCCAGCTACGTTACTTTCAGTTGTGTGTTGTGTTGTCTAGTGTAGTTGCAGCACAGTGTATGGCTTATAATTTATGCGCGTGCTGTTGCTGCTGCTATTGCTGATTATGGCCCCAAGCCTGATTCCTGCTGCAACTCACGTACAACGTGCAACAGTTACAGCTATGCAAATCATACGCACCGTTGTACGCCGCAGAACCAAGTGAAGCTGCTGCAACTTAAAGCCAACTCTAACAATAGACAATGAAAAACTGTCAAATAAATAAAATATATTTTATAAACAGATCAATTTAAGTAATATACTACTCATTAACGTTACAAAAAATAATAACAATTAAAACAAGTGGGAAAGGCTATAGTCGAGCTCCCGACTATAGGATACCCGTTACTTACATAAACAAATTAAAATTTTTTTATTGCATGCTTTTAGGCATTTTAATTGCTTTAAAGCTTTAATCAGCCAGTACCACCTTTCTGTTTGTCCGATTTTTTTGGGATTTAGTAGGATGATAGGTAATAACAGTAGCTAACGTTCACCGTTTAAAAAAACATAATATCTTGAAAACTGTGCGTGTGGTGGATTTTCGCGATTTACGGAGGCGAAAAGGGGCGTGGCAAAATTTTGAAACAAACTTGACCTGCGTGGGGTTTATAGAAATCTGTGTGCCAAATTTGGTTGCTCTAGCTCTTATAGTCTCTGAGATCTAGGCGCTCACACAGACGGACAGACGGACGGACGGACAGACGGACAGACGGACAGACGGACAGACGGACGGACGGACAGACGGACATGGCTATATCGACTCGGCTGTTGATGCTGATCAAGAATATATATACTTTATAGGGTCGGAGATGCTTCCTTCTCCCTGTTACATACATTGCAACGAATACAATATCCCCTTTTACTTATTTTTAATAAGTAACGGGTATAATTAATATTACTTTATGTGCTCTTCATTCAAGTTTATGATGACGGCCCTTACTAAATAATAAAGGCATTCTTTCGAAGAGTATTAAGAAAAACATTTATTCTATCAATTTTTAGGCTGTGCTCTTCTTAGCATTTGTCTGCATTATTATTTAGCAAGCGAATCATTTTCGTATGTTAAATACAATAAATACTTTCAAAATAATCTACATAGTTTCCGAACGTTTTCAAAAAGTAAAAACGAAACGAAAACGAACGTCTTACTATTTGCTGTTCCCAATTCCGATCGAAATGGGCATGTTTTTACTCGGCTTCGAAAACATTTCGAAAATTCATTTTAAGTATTTCAGTTTGAATATAGCAGATAGAAGGTAAATTAGACTTAGACTTCTTTGTTCGAATTTTGTTATTCAATTGCATTTTTAAACAATATTTTATTGATGCTTTTAAAAAGATTCTTTTATAAAATACTTCAACTGTGTAAACTAAAAGTAGCGATGCTAATCTATTCTAAAAATCTTCAACATTAGTATAATTTCGGTTTATAATTTTAGGTATTCATTTCAAAGCTTTAAATCCGTTGTGTTTTGAAAATGACAATTTTTGTCGATTTTCGGAATTCGGAACAGGAATCAATTTTAAGACAAACTAGATTGCAATTATTGAAATTCTTATACGTAAATTCTTAATTACTTCATATTGAATATTCTAGTTATAGAACGAGTTTATAATTACTTTAATTTTAATTTCTAAGAGTAACACTTGAAGTTTGAGATTTAATATAATCCATTCTTTGTAATCTTGTTTCATCAGGCTTTCTTCTAAACATATGAAATTAAACAACTGCAATTTGAAATATTTCAATTTATGGAAATTCAAGTTCAAACCTATTATATTAAATATATATAGAACTTATACTTGCCTAAAGTCCAAGTAATTTCTGATTTCAATTAGGATTTAAATATTTGCAAGTGCGAGTGCAATTGAAGTAGGAATGGGTTTGCATAAGCCATTGTCAGTTGCAGTGAACTATTCGTAACCCAGAGACAACATCTGCTGCTGCCAGATGACCCAAATGAGGTGGCATCTTCTCTGCCCTCCACCAGCTAACAAGCACCTGGGTAACTTGGCCAACACCACAGTTGATAGCCCGGAGACAGTTGGCTTTTGTTTTAGTTGGTAAAGTTTATGCGCAGTCGGTTTGTTGTTTTCTTGGCAAGCCAAACAGATGTGAAGGACATCGCAGGACTCGTTGAATACGACTGCTTTAGTTGCACTAACTACGAGTAATCGAAGGCGACTTTAATTTAAAAGTGCATGCATTTTTTGTGTTCCAAATAGTTTTGGTCAGGCCACAGATCTGAATGAATGAGTGGCCAGTTGGGTGCTTGTGTGACAGGCAGAACAAAGTAACTGACAATCTGACACAATGACCGAGTGGGCTAACTAAAGACTAAAGAAGTTAAAAGGGGGAGGGGCAAAAGGAGGCTTATTGCTCGACAACAGTTGGCACCATTAAGTGTCATGTACTCGACGCCAACTCAACTCAACTCAACTGAACTGAGTTTCCATTCTGTCTGTCTCTGACTTTCTCTCTCTCTCCCTCTCTCTCTCTCTCTCTCTCTCTCTATCTATCTCTTTTTGTGTGTCTGTTTGTTGGCCAATGTTTGTTTTGCATATTTTTCGGCGCCATTAACAGCAGACAGGCAACAAACAAGAGCAGTCATTGCCATTGGCTTTTGTTTCTTGTATTAAAAATTATAAAGTTGTTGTTGTTGCTGTTGCTTTTGTTGCAGCTGCTGCTGCCTGCCACTGCAACATGTCATTAGAAAATACACAAACACACTCCAGCAACAAAAGTTGAGACTAAAAGTTAGTCCTTTACAGCTCAACGCCAGACTCCGCAGGTGTTGTCCTCCTGTCCTCCTGCTGTCCCTTCTTTAGGGGTCACTGCAAGGGCGAAATTCGGCCATTAGTTGCGTAGGGTTGCCAATGTGCCCCGGTGTGGCAATTAGTAATTGCCTGACCAACAACAAGCATTGCTCGGTTTTTTGTTTTTTTTTTTTGCTATTTGAGTTTTTATGAGCTCACTAGGCACGTAATTGTTTAGAAAATTTGTTGGGCAAAGGCTAACATTAGGGTTGTAGACTATAAGTACTTAATGAGTGGGGAATAGGGTTGCCACAACTTAAGCGTATATTGAGCACTCTTTGGAATCATATTCAAATGGAAAGCAATTATGCTGCATATAGTATTTGGACTTTGGCAACGAGGTCAATTGACAACCAAATTCTAAATAGAAACAAAGCCAAACCACACACACATACACACACGCATACACTCAAGTAACAAGCTGAACTGCAATTGAAAAAGCGCATTAAAAATTACATGTAATTCAATGAAATTGCGGAAATGAATGCGGTTTTTTGCGCAGTGTGCGCGTAAACGGAAGTGTGACCAGAGTGTAAACTATTTTTTGTAGTTAAAACAAATATGAATTTCACCAACTAAAAATTTACCTAAATTTCAAGCGTCAATTAATAGAAACAAAATCGTTGTCGAATGACCTCGACGTGTGTGTGTGTGTGCGAGTGTGCGTGTGTGTGTTTGGCAGCAACGGAAATGACAAAGCTGCAACGACGCAGGAAGCAATAACCGAATCCAGTTACGTTGCACGGAAATGACACACGGCACGGGAATGAGAACGAGAACATAAAATCGAGATGCAGCTATTCATGCCAGATGTGTGTGTGTGTGTGTGTGTGTATGCAAGAGTGTTCGAATTGGGACAACTAATATGCAAAAATTGGTAGAAAGTGCGCTTTTGATTTCAAGCACTACGAATTCCATGGCGGCGATGCTGAAACTGTGCTCGTGGTAAATTTCCGGTTAGCTTGAGATTGCAGCTCCAACGGCTGTTGAAAATAATTAATTTAAAACGTCTTCTGTGTGAACTCAATACTTGTGGCCCCTTTTCCTTTGAAATCCCTTATAAAATACACAAAAACACAATTTTAATTTATTATTTTACAATTTATTTATTTAGTTTTTCTTCATCATAATTTACTTTACTTTCGTATATTTACTGGGTTTCATCTTCATTATATATATGTTATTTATATATATGTAGATTTATATATAAGTACTTGAGTCTAAGTTGTTTACCTTCAATTTAATTCCACTTTTTGGTTGTTCTTCAATCCTATTTCCTTTAGTTTTACTTTTAATTTTTATTTGTTTGCCGGCATTTGCAAGTAAATGCTGATTTATATAATTTATTTGTATAATTATACAATAATATATGTATGTATATATAGAAATTTGTTGGTTTTTTCACATATAATTATTAATAAATTATATTTATAATTAATTACAATAAATTGCATAACAAAATTGATTCGACTTGCATGGTTTTCCATTTTTATGAACTTTTTTTAGTTTTGTTAATATCAATTATTTATACTTAATACAATAATTTGTTATTGTATTTATGTAGTTATATTGTTGTTGTTGTTTTTTTCTACATCTGCTTCTTTTTTTGTACACAAATAGAAAACAATGCAAATTAATATTAATATTAATATTTTCCACATCTTTTTTCGTGCTTTGACTCCACCAGTTAATTAGCTGTCTGTTGTTTTTGATGGCCTTTTATATTAGATTTTTTACTATTTAATACCCTTCTTTGGGGTATAAATAAATTTGAATTTCCAAAAGGAACATTGGAACCAATTGTATTAAATAACAAATTTAATAATGGGTATTAAATCTTCGGTCCACCGAAGTTACCTTTTTTTATAACTTTTTAATATGTGTGTAAAAGTTTGCGTCCTTTTGGGAATTGTTTGTTAGTTTTGCGGCTGAATTTTAAACATACAAAAAATATTTGCAATTTTGTTGCTGCTTTCGTTTAATTAATTCTAAAAAAAGAGTCTATATTTAGTTGCATATTTAATTTGTTCGATTTTATGTTGCTGTTTCTTTTTACGTTTCAATTTTTAATTGGATTCTTATTTGTTTGTTTAATTAATAACTATCCGCTTGATGTAGCTAAGTACAATGCCTGCTAATATTTGTTGTTTAGTGATAAAAATTATGTAATTGATTTTGTTTTGCGTTTTTCGTTTTTTGTTTATACATTTAGCACTTAATGGGCCAGTTAATGCCCTGTTAAGGCTCATATTGACTGTCAAAATGTTTAGCTTGTTAATTTGTCATGTGACTATAATATACATATTTGGTATTTATTTATGAATCTTTTTTTGTTGTGTTTTTCATTACATTTTTTATAACAATTACTATCATTTGTTATTTGTTGTATTTGCACTCATAAAGTTAAGAAATTCGTTATTCATTTTGCTTTAAACAATTTTACATACAATTTTATTATTTTTACAGAAGCTCAATCTCTGTATCAACTAAGTAAAAGTATTTCAAGAAACAAAAATAATAATAATATTAAAGACATTTACCAAAATGCACTGCAAAAGTATTAATTAAGACTCGAGGTGTCCCAATTACTGCTTCAGCTCCTCCAAGGCGCCGGTCTTCTTGTTCTTTTTGACCTGGGCATAGAGCGAGGCGGCTTTATAGTTGATTGGCCCATAATGCTGACTCTCGAGATCGGCATAGATGAATTCATCATCGAAACTTGCGGCATTCAATGGCTGTATTATTGTAATAATATTGCAAAATAATTAAATAATGATTGAGAAACTTTCTTATACATAGGCAATGCCATTGAACGTCTTCGGTTAGGAAAGCGGTGCACTCATGCATCATTAATAATCTATAACTCCTGTCGTAAATGTTAAACTGATTAGAGCTGATAAGAGATAAGAGCGAGAGAAAAGTGTGTGCTAGAATAGCATATTGAACGATTTCAAGTATCGAATCGATCGAATTGATCTCAAATTGACAGCACGACAGTTGAAATAAATTATTAACAGGAATACAAATTCATTTAATTATTAAAATAAATAAATCAAAAAACACGATAGATTTACCTTGTTCTAGTTTTGTGACATAAAACATTTAGCTGGCATTTTAGTTGGAAAGTTATACAAAATGAATTTAGAATATATAGGTATTGCTGCCTTTGTATGGATCCTCAAAATCGGACACATGCTATAAGAAATCAACAATTTATGTAATTTAGAACACACTTTAAATTTAATTTTACTCGTATTTGTGTTAGCTTGTTGGATGACGATGTCTTTGGGTTAATCTCGAAATATGTATATGTTTTTGAAAGTGAATTTCGACTTGGTTTCTGCTTTGCTTTGGTATAAATATAATTAATAAAAAATAAATACAATAAATAGAGTTATAAATACAAGTAGGTTGTTTGCTTGGGTTCTGTTTGGTTTCGCTTCATTGTTTGCTCTTAAATCATATTTATAAACTAGATGAAAAGCATTGCTTTCTATTTACAATAGGAGAGTTTACACACAAGCTCTCGAATACATACACATATCTAAATTTGTAATTTACACAAAACTACTTCAAACTTAACACACATACAGTCAGAGTTGTCTTAATCCATACTACTTAACTATTTATAATAATATCTATGAATATATGTTCGCATATGTATATATATATATATATATATATGTAATTCTGAATGAATCGCTTACTGTGCTGAGAATGTTAAGTGTTTTTAATTGTTATTTCATTAATAATTTATTAGGTTTAACTTTAAGCTAGCTATATACACTAACAAGAAGTGGCGATCAAGTTTCAACTGTGACCTTTGCACACATTCTTTGTATTCGATTTCTTCATTTTGGGTTGAGAATCTCGGGCTTCTCTAGAGGCCAATAATGCGAGAATATATTTACGAATATGTGATATATGAATAATTCAGAATGAAGTTGGAAATCTGGGCAATCTTCCTCTTCACAGTCCAGCTATTGCCTTCATTCGGGTGAAGTTGTGATATTCTATAAACTATTGTAGATTTTAGTTAATTTTAGCATCTGTCGATCTGACGATCTGTCGAGTCTCTGCTTAATTAGTTAATTTTATGAATTATGCTAGTTATAAATATGTACTTATTCCTTTCCCTCTCCCACATCTTTAGTTTGCTCTAGTCGTAAATACTAAATACCTTGTATGCGTCGTTTAGGCCTGTCTAACTGTCTGCCACATTTGGTGGCATTCTAAATGTGCACCTCGCGATAGCTCTGAGTCATAAAGTATCTCAATGCACCCGCAGTTGCATTAGCAATTGCAGCATTGTTGTTGTTGTTGCCGTTGTTGCTGTGGGCAGGTGTTGTCGGCGGTGCTGTGAGATTGTGTGATGTCACCTCCTCCTCCTCCTCATCATCGTCAACTTCATTGTCATTTCCATTGTCATCATCGACCATGTACTCCTCCTCGCAGAAGGAATAGCCCAAGTCCTCCTCCTCCTCTTCTTCCGCCTCATCAGCAACAGTTGCCGTTGCTGTTGTTGTTGCTGCTGCGGCGGCAGCAATTTGTTCGCTTTGTTCCTTCTTTGGTCGCGCAAACATAAAGTCCGGATGCGTTTTAGTTAGCACCTCTAATGCCTCCAATGAAGCGGCAGGATTTAGTTGTTGTTGCTGTGCCTCATTCTCTTTGCGCTTTCCATAATCAGGCAACGTGGCTGCTGCTGCTGTTGTTGTTGCAGGTGTTGGTGAAATTGGCTTAAAGGCATGCCGCTCACTTAGCGCCAATGGACGATAGATGAGGGGCCCCAGCTCGTGTTGCTGCCATTGTTGCTGCTGCTGCTGCCTCTCGTGTTGCTGCTGCTGCAGTTGGCGGCGCAGCTGCTGCAATTTGCCATTGGCCGTTTGCGTGGTCTGAAAGTGGAAGGTGTGATGTTTGCGCAACGGCAGCCGCATCGGACGCCGCACCACCAGACAGTCGTAGGCGCCGCTGGCCAGTGTCTGTGTGGCAAGGGGCGTGGCAGTCGGCAGGGGCGGGACATATCTTAAATTCTGATTGCAGTCAGCAGCATCTAATCGACTCGCCTGCAGCAGCAATTCATTGGGCATTAGCATTTGTTGTTGATGACTGCCACTCCCACTCCCCCCGCCATGGTCAAGCCTCCTCCCCCGCCCACCATTGTTGTTGCTGCTAATTTGTTGCGACGTTGTTGCAGCTGCTTCAGCGTGGTCGTTGTTGTTGCTGTTGGCATTAGGGGCTTCGGCATCGACGACATAATGCCGTTTGATATGTGCGTAGGGGTCGCTGATGGTCTGTCGTCGTAGTTTCTTGTTGCAGGCGTGCATATTGCTGCCGTTGTTGGTGTTGGTGTTGTTTTTGCTGCTGCCGTTGTTGTTGCCAACCCGTTTAAGTGCTAAAAATGGATTATTGGCCAGCAATTGGTTGGACTGCGGTTAGTTTTGTGGTTGCATTTGATCAAAAGGCGTTTTGCATGCATGCAGTTGCAGTTGTATTTTAGTTGTTGTTGTTGTGAGTGATAGCAGCATTGCAGTTTTTCGTGTTGTTGTTGTTGTTGACATCAAAATTATATTTTTTGGTTTGCATATTAAGCAAGTGTGCGACATGTGAAAGAAATCAATTAAAAATAATAAAATCATATATGAAAATTGTGGTAAATTAAGAAAAATATTTTAAATTATTCAATTAAATATTCAAATAAAAATATAAAAATTTAATATTCAGCAAATAAATCTTCCCTCAACCTTAGTGTTCTCGTAAATGGCATGTTTTTCTTAGTGGGATAGCATATTTATGTTTTATTTAAGGAACGTTTCATTTTAAACCCCTTTGTTCTAATATCTGACGTACATACTCGTATTATAACTTATAAGAAATTTTATTACGGCAATGTGTATATAAGAAATATTTGGCTTTTATTGCACTGTCTCATCACGAGATTTATCTTCTGCTATTAATAATTTATTTTCCTCTTTAAGCATTGCAAAAAATATGATAATATTTATACTGATATTCCATATCGAATTTACAGCTGGAAAGACCTTTTTTGTTAATTATGTTATTTTAGTTAATTAAATACACTTTAAATATTTTATTTAATCAATTTAAATAATCCCTCTTGGAATCATTTCAAAAGTATCTACTACTCTAATTTGTCAATAATATAGAAGTGAGTTTTTTGGTCAAACATGTAAGTCAAGCGGAAAGTCAAAATATTTTATTATTTTTAGAATAGTTCTAACATTTAATTGATATTTATTCGTCAACAAATTTTACTTCAGATATTTATTAGGACCTAAGTGAAAATTATCTTGATTCCTTTCTAAAGACTTTTAGCTGATGCCCAATTTCTCGGTATTTTTTCTAGTTTTTCAGATTCTATGTTTCTGTTCTTTTTCTAATACAAAAATCTAAGATAAAAATTGCAGTTAATAACAGAAAATGAATCAAGTTGTTGCCACTGAAACAGCAATCATTGCTGCTGCAAATTAAGGAAAATGAAATTCAAAGCGAGTTCATGTGTGTGAGGTGTGAGATAAGGGCAAATTGAGGGATTGCCCCTGGAGATTGAGCTGCCTGCCACATGGCCCGATGAGTCTAAAACGAATCTTGAAGCATACGCACCTCATGCGGACCCACGCGATGTTGCAGCTGTTGTGTTGTTGCTGCTGCTGCTGTTGTTGTTGCTGTACTGGAGGGGGGCTTGCACTTGCCACGACTGGCAGCACTGAGGCTGCTGGCGACGGACAACATGGAGGCGGAGTGTCCAGGCTGATGGCCCAGTTGGTACTGCTCGTAATCCTCGGGTGTTGTGATTTCCGGCGTCGGTTGCTGCTGCTTGTGTTGCTGCTGCTGTTGTTGCTGCTGCTGCTGCTGCTGTTGGTGATGACGATTACAGCGATTGCTGACGCTGGCGGTGCCGGTGCCGCTGCTGTAAATCGAATTGCAGGAGCTGAGCGAGGTGGGATCTGTGACAGGGGCCGAGGAGCCCGATTCATAGGACGAATTGATGTTGTGCGCCGGAGAAGCGGCACGTGTGGCATGCGGCTGCTGCTGTTGCTGTTGCCCCTCCACGTTCATGTAGACAGGCTTGCGGGCCAGATTTAGGCCCGAGGAGGAAGCCTTGTGTGCCTTGGGCGTGCGTTGTCCCAATGCCGGCAACTGCGACTCATACGAGCTGTTAGAAATGCCCGAATCGCTGCGGTAAATGCTCAGGCGTTCGGGTTCCATCAATTGAAAGTCAGCTCCGACTCCGACTCCTACTCCGATTCCTGCTTGGACATCAGCCTTTTGCTGGTGCTGGCGATGGTGATGTTTCTTCTTGTGGCTCGCCGAGACGACAGCAGCTGCCCCAGCAGCATGTGATTGTGGCTGTGTATGCAACTGGACACTGGTCAGACTCAGATTGAGATTTAAATTGCCAGCTTTATTGTTGCTGCTGTTGCTGTGACTGTGGCTAATGTTGCTGCTGTACTGCCTGCTGCTGCCGTCGCCGCCCATTTCAATGTCAATGTCCAAGTCGCCGTTGCACTTGTCCGCCACGTTCTCATAGACGGGCGGATCGTACAGGCGCATGGGCTTGCCACTACCGGATTCAATATCGCCATGGCCACCGCCAGCAAAGGAATGATGCCTCTTGCACTTGGACGTTGAAGTTGCTGTTGCTGTCGCTGTCGCTGTTGCCAGCGATGCATTCAAATTGTACCCTGGCTTTTTGAGCTTATTCGCTCCATTGGGAAACTTGAGGGAATAGAATTTCTTGTCCATGTCCATGCGTTCCAGCAAACTGCCCGCCTTGCCGCGCTTGCCGCGTTGCATGCTGCCCAGCAGCTCCTCCCCGGCAGCATCGTACTTCTTAAAGTTGCTCGCCGCCAGGAAGGGATTCGTGTTGAGCAGGGCTGAGGTGGGCGCGGGTGGTGGCGGGGGCACACGCTCAACCACCGCATAAGTGGGCTGATAATCATGCTCGATGGCATTCAAAAGTTGTGCGTTTGATGCCGAATTCGTGTGGAATTTCTGCGATTGCTGCTGCGATTGTTGCTGCTGCTGATGTTGCTGCTGCTGCTGGTGATGATGTTGCTGGTAGTATTCGGTGTAACTTTTGGGAAAGCAATTGCTAAGATTGTACTGTATTTGATCGGAGCTCGACTCGAGCGGATCCATGCTACGATTGTGAGGGGGCGGGGCTGTGCAGCCACGCCCGTACTGCAAAGTGTTGTACTGTTGATGTTGTTGCTGCTGCTGGTGCTGCAACAGTTGCTGCTGCTGCTGCTGGTCGTAGTAATGTTGCTGCTGCTGTTGAGGATGCGGATGCGGATGTGGATGCTGTAGAGTCTGGTGTTGTTGCTGCTGGTGGTTCATTGCTGGCCCAATATTTCCATTGAGTCTCTTGGGTCGTGGAGCGACGCGCACCACATTTGTGTTGTTATTAAAATTTGTAGGGGTAGTAGAGAACTACGGATGCGGATGCGGATACATTTGCAAATGCGGATACATGCAATTTGTTTCATTTATGCAAATTGGCAGCGTGTTAAGAGAGCGTTAAAAGACAAAAAAACATTCGATTAGTTGTCGGTTAGTCATGGCCCTGTATTGGTTTTAGTTTCAATTTGCTGTTAGTTACAGTTTCAGATTTACAGTTTGAATTACAGTTAGAGCTTGAGTTTTAAGTTAATTGGTTGTGGGTGAATTGTTGTTAACTGTTTTGTGTTCTGAACAAATATGTGTCGAGACTAGCGAAACAACATAGATGGGAATTATTCATTTGAGGGATTGGAATATGACATTAATATGCGAGTTCAACGGTTATCTATAAATATATTATATTGTCAACATATTCTGATACCTTTAAATACCCAATGACATTAGCTTAACAAAATGTGTTCACTCAAAGCTCCATAGTTTTTAGCTTTGCAATCTCTTTTTAAGGCAGCACTAAATCTGACAAAAATGCAGTAGGGAGCAGCAGCTCCCGGAGCCAATGCGTGCCCACCGCTGTTTTAAGGCATCAATCTTGCTTCAAACATAAGCAATTTATTTTAAGTAGCAAAATTACTTGAATATGCACACTAAGATTTTGACTAAGTTTTTGTATTTTTCACTATATACATAACGTTAATTAAATTAACTTTAAGCTATTATCATTGGGTTGTGAATACAAAAGATTCTTAATATGAAGTTTTGTAGTTAATTAATTCAATATTCTATTACCATATTATTTCCGATTGACTCGCATATTTAATAAATTAAACAAGTAAAAATTTGATTAAAATTAAATAAAATTTAAACCTAAATTGTAAAGAACTTACAAGCTAAACTTTGCAAGCTACCAAACTAGATTTTATGTCAATTAAGCATACAATTTGAGGACTTAAGATAAAAACCAAAGCCAAGAGAAATGAAAGGCAACCAAATTCACTTGACGACACATAAATCATTACTATTACTATTATTATTATTATATTTCGTAACATTTTGTTTTGTATTTTTTGCTTTTCTTGCGAAAGAACTGAAACGGATATGCTTGATTTTCTGATGTCGAAAGGAAAAGGAAGTAAAGAAATGAAAGAGCAAAAAATGACGTTGAAATGACAAATGAATGATGAATGAGACATCATTAGACAAATGGAAATGGGAAAAGCGAAAAGCTTTAAGATTAGTCTAGTTATATAAATACTATTCGTAGAGAGACTAGATTTGTATTATCTCTATATATATAGGTATATCATAAACATAGGAAAACCAAACTAAATATAAATACATATGTATGACATAACAGTAAATAGCAGAAAACAATATGAAGAAGACAGAGATAAAGATAGACATTGAAAAGAGACAAAGCTTCGACTTATACATATTTATTTAATACGATAAAGATCAAACTTTTTATAGGCAATATTACGATATAAGCGCAGTGTTTGGATGCCATAGGTGTGTGTGAGTATGTGTGTTTGAGTGTGTGTGTGTGTGTGTATTAAACAAATCTGATACTCATTTCTAAGTTATGTTAAAAAACAGAACAATAAGAATAACTATACCTTGTTAGGTGCCGTTTGCAGACCATGAAACGGTAGATTCTCATACTCGCCAGGTTCCGTCAATGGATCCCCCAGTGAAGACGACTTGTCGTGTACTATATCATATAGTACAAGTATACGTATACGGATCCGTTCATTTTGGCGATGAGAGTTGCATTTTATTTATTTTTTTTAATCATAACAGTAATTCAGTAGTGTTTTTTGTTGGTTTTTTTTCGACGTTTTTGTAAATCAGAAGAGCAAATGAGATAAATGTAAACGAAAATATTTCGAAAATGGAAAAAGAAGAAGAGAATGGAATTAGTCAATTATAAAATCATAAAATATTAGGACTAAAAATCATATCACTAAAATTAAACTAAAGTTTTTTTCAGCTTCTCTTTCTGTAAATACCTAGAAATCGAAAGCCTATTCAAATTATAGTTACTTAATTAAAATTTCATTTAGTTTAAGATTTTATTTTAAGTAGTTTCTTAATCAGTCTTTTTTTTAAAGGTCATGCAGAAACTTGAACAAAGGACAATTCACAGGCAGGCAACATTTATACATTGAACAAGTGCAAGACAAAATTAAATAAATAGAAATGAAAATAGTTTATAAAATAAACATATACAGTATTATAAGGAACATCGATAGTTTGACTAATGACAAGTTGCTGATTGCGTTAGCTGATGTTCTTAATTGTTGCTATGATGATGCACTTTGAGCATTTCATTGTGTTTCTCTTACTTGTTGTTGTCTTTTTCTGTTTTTCTTTCTTTCTCGCTTGCTTAAATGAGGACCTCGAGGTTCGATTCGTTATATAAAATTACTTACAGCGACAAGTTGTGGTACAAAGAGATACGAATTAGGCAAAATGAGGAGATATAGCTCAGAGTACAAGTTAGAGTATTTACAAGGTGTGTGTGTGTGTGAGTTTCTGAATGAGCTGATTCATGATGTGCGTGGGAATTTGTTTTGGGAAAACCCGGACATGGATCGATAACAAGACTTTGCCATGGAATCATTGGAATTATTATAATATGAAATACAGCAAAGACTGTTTGACAAATAATTCATCTTCTTTTGGAAAATATAAGAAAATTTCATAATATTTTAATATTTTTAATAAAATTCCCTAATATATATTTCAGATATCCCCTATAACATAAAATACTGTAATAAGGACAAGTTATTCTTTTTGAAATTGAAGTAATCTTTGTTTTTACCCTTTAAAAATACTTAACTATTGTAAACAAATACCTTAGACATCTCTAAGACATCTTTAACTCTAGGCTTACTGTTTTAAATTATATAAATTAGAGTAATAGTATTCCAAATATTCCTATTCCTCTAAGGAATATATATATCGCCTGTCAAATTTTATGGACTTGCAATTCAGCATTTTTCAATATGTCGACAATTGCTTATTTAAAATGTAATTTCCGAACGTGAATGCTAAAAAACTCATATAAGTCTGTTCTGGGATTTGTTTTCGCAAGCAGAGAGAGATGAAAGAAGGCTCTTTCATTCGGAAAGTCACCTTTGCTTAATAACTTTTCCCAGATAGAGGAAAGTCACGTTAAGATATTCGTGGAAAATATTGCAGATACATGGACAGAACGTATTTTAATAAACTGGCAACGAAACGAGAGGCATGGAATTCAATTTGAAAGCGTAATCAATGTAAATGATTTATGAGCTGACTGGGAGTGAATGGATGAGTGTTGGGCATGAATATGAGTATTTGAGACCTATATATGGGAATGACTTGTGAGTTGCTTCTTACTTTGAACGCGTTCGACGCGACTCGGGGAGACGACAACGGTGCGTTTGAGCAGCGGGGGCAGAGTGTTGTTGTTGCCGCGGGGAATACTCGTGTTGCTGCCGCTGCTGGACAACAGCTGTTGAAGTCCAGGGCCACGACGCAATGGCAATATTGGCGGCGGGGGACGCGGCGGCGGTGTGGGGCACTTGAGTATGCCCCGCTGGGGCTGCACTTGCAGCTGGGATTGTGTTGGCTCCAAGCCAGGCCCAACGCGGGCTGTTGCTGCTGCTGCTGGTGCTGGTGATGTTGAGGTTGCTGCTGCTGCGGTGGTTGTTGCTGCGGTGTCCATGGGCGCTGTCTTGTCTAATGAAGGCGCTTGAAATGTCACAGAGACATGTGATTGGACACTGCTGGGACTGCGGGTTGTTGTCGTTGACTGTGTTGTTGCTGTTGTGGTTGTTGAATTAGTGGCTGTTGTTGCTGTGGGCGTCTTTTTGTAGGTGACTAGCGATACGTGAAGATGTGCGTGAGTGTGTGTGTGTGAGAGATGCAGCATTAAAGAGGCAAATAATAAATAAAAAAATAAAATCATAAGTTGTCTGTTGAGTCATAAAGAATGTTGTTGTTGTTGTTGTTTTTACCACTGCCACTGCAACGGATGCCCTTGAGGCGATGCTGTGCTGCAAAGGGCGACTCATTGCTGTTGCTGTTGCTGTTGTTGCCACTGCCACGCCCACGCCAAAATGTGTGCAACAGGCCCACATGACTACGCTGACTGTCCCGGATGCCATCGTCGTCTGGTGTTCGCTGCGCCCGTCGAAAGACAAAGTCCCAAATGCGCTGCATGCTGCCAGGAACAGCAGCTGTTGCTGTTGCCGATGCTGCTGTTGGAATCGGATTGTCGAGACAGGCGGTTGCCTCAGCTGCTGTGGCATCTGTCGATGGCAAGGCAATGTCAGTTGGATTAGTCTTCCTCAGTCTATGCTGTGATGTTGCTGCTGCTGCTGTTGTTGCTGCTGCTGCTGTTGTTGCTGCTGTTGTTTCCATTACCATCACCTCGGTTAGCATTGTGCTATTTGAGTTAGTCTGGCTATCATTCAACACGGCACTCAGCTGCGCCGACAATTGACTCGCATTTGGATTTGAGCTCGAATTCGGATTCGGATTCTGATTGGAATTTGGCTTGAGGGTCATGCGATTCACGGCCAGATTCTCTTTGGTGTCGCTGCTCACGTGCAACATGACGCCTGGCCGCAGTGGCCACCTCGGCGGCGATTTCGGCACTGTGGCATGCAGCGCCCCATTTCGCTCAGTGGGCGGGGGCGTGGCCAGCTCATTGTTGTTCTCGGTTGCGGGCTTTGATTGCTGCTGTTGTTGCTGCTGTTGCAGTTGCTGCGGTGGCAATAACGTTGACGGCAACAATGTGGCTGCCATTGTCTCTTGGATGGGCAGTGCCACGCCTACTTGCGGCAGCACCGGCTGATATGATAGCACGCTGTATGCAGTGTGTGTGTATACGTGAGTGTGTGTGTTGTTGTTGTTGTTGTTGTCAGTTGCAGTTGCAGTTGTTGTTGTTGTAAGCGTGCGTTTGAATTAAGCAAAGCGTTCAACAAATGATTACGATTATAACAAATACACACATCGAAAAAAATACGATAAATTTTACATTAGTGTATGTTGTTTGCATGTTGTTGTTTTAGTTGTTGTTGTTGTTGTTGGGTGCGCACATTTAGCAAAATTTGCAACGAAAAACGATAAAAATTGCATGAAAGAAAAAAATATATGAAAAAATAAAAGATAAATTGTGATTTAGAATAAGCAAATCGCAGTCTAGCTATTAAGCATATAAAACAAGCATGCCAGCTTTAAATTTATTAAAATATTTATTTTTAAGATTTCTTTTAATTCTTTGAAAATAATATAGAAATTTTAAACTCAAAACTGTACACATTTATAAGGTATTTAGAAATGCAATTTGTTTAAACTAAGACATAGTTTTTCTCTTTAAATTATTTCTATCAGGGGTGCCACAGAACTTTGAGAGATTTAATTTTTTTTTAGCATTCTCACCAACATTTTTGAACTAGGCTGCTAAGGGCTGACGCCTTCTCAGATTAAAATTGCAGAACCATAAGTTTTTTATTTTTTTCTTATTTTATTTATATTATTTAATTTATTTATATTAAAGTTGATTTTGTTTAGCTAAAAAAAATTTTAAAGTAATTGGATCGACAAAATAACTGTTACTCGACAACTCTAGCAACTGTCTGCCATTAGTCTGGCAACTCTTCGTGTTAAATGTTTTTACAAATTACACAATAAGTAAAATAATTTTGCGGTAAAACTTGTTTTCCCTCAAAACAGCAATTTTTTAATGTTAATTTAAAGAAAACAGAAGTGATTCCATATACATATTTTTTTTTAAATACCTTACTTCGAATTCGGACATAAAAAGGTGGCATCGCTGACCCTGACTGTGAAAATCTAAATCGGACTAGGTGGCAGCATCGGACGTTAGCGGATTTAGCGCTAGTGAAATTCAAGCGAAAGCGATTTCTGTGGCACCCCTGAATATTTCGCAAGTGATTTTGACGCACATGCGATCGCTGAGGAGACTAAAAAGAGGCATATATTCGAATAGAAAACGTAGAATACTTTTTGAGGCAATGAATGTCAATGAATTTCATTACTTTATCTAAAAATATTATTTTCTTCAACCAAAAATTCATTTGAGAATGACAATAAATATATTGAAATTAAATATTATGTTTGAAAGGAATATGTTTAACTCACTTATTCAGATATTAGAGATTTATTATTGCATGATATTAATTCAAAAGCTTATAATTAAAACGAAATGGTTTCGTATGTCCAAGGATATCTCAAATTGCACTTTTCAAACAAAAATCAAATTTTGTATTAAATAATATCACAAAAAGTTACTCGAATATTTACAGGTAAAGTCGATTGAATATGGAAAAGAAATGCAGCACTTACCTCTGATTGGCACTAATGGATACTTCCGTATGATCTTTACCAAATGAATTGTAAATCAAATGACAATTTTGTTTGTTTGTTATTGTTGTTGTTGTTGTCGTTGTTGATATAGATGTTGATGTGTTTGGTAGTGTGTGTGAACAGTTTTGATTAGCATTGAAAGCAGCATATTATAATGTTGATGTTTGTTGGTGTTTGTAGTTGTAGTTGTTGTTGTTATTGTTGTTGAGGTTACAGCGAGCAATTATTAATTGAAGCAGCATAGAGACAACAATATATATTATACACATGTGTTTGAGTCAAATAGATAGATAGATAGATTGATAGATAGATAGATAGAGATGTGTGTAGAGTTGACAGGCGAAATTAATTACAAATGTTGCAATACAATGGCAATAAACAAAAAAACGTTAGCAGAAAATTGGAAAAATGAGGCAATTTATTGATGTTGTTCGTTGCGGTTGTTAATTAGTTGTAGTTGTGTTTGTTGCAGTTGTTTATATAGTTATTATTGTGGTATTGCAATTAATGTTTGCATTTCATTTTGTTAATATATATTTTTATTTAAATTTGCATCGATTTTCCATAGATGAGGAGGTTGTTGTGGTTGTTGAAAGTGTGTGAGGTTGTTGTTGTTGTTGTTGAAGCATTTAACAGGGATGCAGCCAAGCAAAATTGTTTTTGTAGTTGTTGCAAACACAAATACGCATTCATATGTATAATTGGAAAATATAAAAAATAAGGGAAATAAAATAAAAAACCATAATTATTAATTTTAATTATGTTTGTTCTTATTTGTTAATTCAACAACTTTTGCAAATGTAAATATGATTTAACGCTTAAGTAGATACAGGGTGTCCAAGTTAATTGAATTATTTCTTACATGCTCTTTTTGTCCATTATATTCGAATAGTAATTCCAATTAAAATGTGAGTTGAGGTAGAGTTACTTCTCTAATTGAAGCACCCTGTATGTACTTATCATTACCGTTTGTGGCACATATTAAATAAAAATATGCACTTTACTGGCAAAAAACATATTAATACTCATAAGCTTAAAATCAGTAATTAAACCAACTGTAAACGGAATGAGAAAACGTGGCCTTTGAATGCGAAGGCAAAGGGATAAAGCGTAAAGGCAAAGCTATTAAGGGTATAGAAAAGTCAAGGGTATTACTTTGCTTAATTTGAGTCGAGCATGCTGCGAGGCAGTAGAAAAACGCACATGCAAAAGTCGAAAGCGAAGGCAAATTTCAAATCAAATAAATTTAAAAAAAATTAACATAAAATACTCGAAAAATATTTAATTAAAGTTTCGGTTGTGGTAAATTGTTATATAGTAGGTTTAACTTAAACTCATTTTCGCTGTTTCTTTCATTATTATTTTGCCTAAGACTATGCTAGGGATATATATCCATAATATGGCCAAAAACAACTGACTCTGTGGCCAAGTAAAATGGCAGTTGTTGCTGTTATTGTTGTTGTTGTACTCACATTTATCCTGACGCCGACGGCGACGGCATATGCAAATAATTATGCAACAAATAATGATGACGGCCAGCAATAAGGCCAATATGGCGGCCACCAGTATAATAAGCGTCGTTTTGTCCCAGCGCTGCCACCAGGCCAATTGTTCTATATAAAGTACAAAAAGAAATGGGAAAGAAAGACACAGTTGGAGAGTGGAGGAAGAGAAAGAGAGAAAAGAGATCAGCATTAATATATATGTATGTAAAAGAGTAGCAGAAACTTAAAGCAAAGTTTAACAAAAGTTGTCTGAAGGGGGACAAAATACTCGTACATCATGCAATTTTTTAGAGCCAACTCACATCAGGGCTAAGCCCAATGACTGCCTACTTATCCGCTTGACTGACTGACTGACTGACTGACTGACTGACTGACTGTGTGCAGTTGCATTTGCTGGCTGTCAGACAACTTTAATTTATCAACTTGTCACATGGTTTTGCCATTGCAGACCTCGGTTCAGGCTTCAGTTCCGCACACAGAAATGCATTGCATGTTTTACTTACAAACGCAGCTCCCTCCCCTTTTCACCTCTCCCTCTCTGTCTATCTCTCTCTCTGTCCCTCCGCCCTGGTTATGCAGCCCTGTCACGCCATTGTCTTATGGAAACTGTGCTAGGCAGCTGGCAGCAGCATCCTCCATCCTCCATCCTACATCCTTCTTCGTCGGCGTTTCTCATTGTTTTCCATATTTGCTATAATTCAGCTGTTTATCATCCAAACAAATGAATTGTCTTTGCCAACAGCATGCACTACACCTCTCTCTCTCTCAGTCTCTGTGCTTAAATCCCTCTCTATCCATCTATGTGGCAGCTGGCTTTGTTTCGTGGCAGCATTTATCTCGAGCGTGTGTGTGTGTTTGTATTTGTTTTCTGAGTGTATTCACATATGTTATGAGCTATTCATTTTGGCATCGTGTGGATTCGCGTGTCAACAACATTTAGCAGTTTGCGGCCACTCCTTTAAACCCACCCAACCACCCAAGCCACCCAAGCCACCCAACCACCCGACGAACCACTAAGCCCGCTATCTACTTCCTATCTTATGCAATTAAACAAGCGAGAGAACGACAAATGAAAAATGGCGGCTTTTAGTTTTAGTTCGCTTCTCTGTATATGTATATGCGTGTGTGTGTGTGTGTATATCCTGTGTGTGTCTGCTTATGTAGATTAGCATAAGAATGTGGCATAGCAGCAGTGGCAGCATTTGCGGCTTTAGTTCATATCTTGTAGTCGGTCATTGCATCATTTGTAGGCAAGCACTTAAATTTGAGAATGTATCTCATCTGGCTTTCAACTCGGCTTTAAACACTCGATTTTTACTACATTAATATCAAAGGACATTTTACTTTGTGGCGAAGTAGCAATTTTTTTAATTCTATAAATTTCATAATTAAATGTCAACTTATATTAATTTTTTCTGAAAAGTCCGTTAAATTTACATTACTATTAATTTTCTGAAAATACTTCAAAATATTTTAAATTAAATTGAGCAATAAATAAGTTGCATTCCTAAATTCTTTTCAGTTATTTTAACTAAATTTTGCAACAGAGAATTTATAGCTAAACTAATTATATTATATTTGTCACATTTAATTTATGTCATAAATATATTATAAATTGTTAAAGTATTTTAGCTTTAATGCAACATAATTTTGAATAAAGAGTGATTTATTTTATAACTTAATTCATTTGAACTTCAATTCATTTGAATTTATAAAAATTATATACCAGAATAATATTAAATGAGCTTTTTTTTTTAGTGTAGGTAGTCAGTATTTACTGTGTGTATTTTTCGCAATTGCAGGGTATTTGTTGAACGATAATATAGAAGTTATTTTGGCATGCATCTACTTACTTTTTGGTCGCACTAATTCATTAGAAGCGGCATTAGTGAGGCATGAGAACAGTGGATTAGCATTATATTTTAAAAGCAGAGAGGGGAAAAATAGGAAGTGTAGCAAATAGATAAGTTAATACACAGACAGAATAGGATCCAAATCACCAATTGATTTGCACAATTGAGCAACAAATGTTTGGGAAAAAACTAAACTATTTTCTCAAACTCAGAAACGGTAAACAAAAAATGATGAGAGGGAAAACTGAAATGTGAACTCGTTTGGGCATTTTTTTTACCTTGCCACCAAATATAAAGTGCTGAACCAGCTGTCAAAATAATAATAGAAAACCGAAAAGTTGATATTTTGCATATAAATAATAAGAACTGATGATGGGAGATGGAAATTATAACAATGATAGAGACGGATTGGATTTCATTCTGGGGTTATATTTGTTTATTTTAATCGATCATAAATCAGCTCGTCAGGGAAAAGCAACTAAAGAAGCTCTAAAATCTAAAGTGGGCCATATAAATGCGAAAAATGCTGGCGTCATCAGCTGTCAAATTTCAACTTCAATTTCAATTCCATCAATGAAATGAAATAAAAAGTGGCTTGGCAAGTGGACATAGTAAAAGGAATGGAACGCGGGCATTAAAATCGCTGAAAACCTTTGCCAAAAATGAAAAAAAAAGCGACTTAAGCAGCTGCAAGAAGAAATCACAGCGCATAAAAGGAGAAACGAAAAGCAGAAGAGGCGAAAAACTCAACTGATTTTCGTAAAACGTTAAGAAAAAAGCGCAAAAATCAATTTCCGTTGGTTGTAATAAAATGTGGCGCATAACAGGTAAGCGAAAGGGGCAGGGAAAGGGACATGGGTTCTGGGAGGTGGGAGGAATAGTAAAATGGGGGGCTTGTGGTGGGGGAATATTGAAATTGCTGGTCTGCTGCTGGGCGGCAAACAATTCCCTAATTGCCGCAACGCCAGCAACGTGGTCGCCATTTTAGTTTAAAGCGGAAGCAGCTAGCCGCCATTTTACGCAGAGCATCAATGAAACATAACAAAAAAAAAAAAAAATAGAAATGATGGAGCACCGGAAAGCGGAAACAGATGAAGCAAATATTGACAGTAATCAGCTTCCGTTTCCTCTTCGCTACACAGTTTACGAGTAGGGATATTTATTGAACGCGTTCGAATCTCAATCTCCATCTCAATTGCAATCTCAACTCACCAGCAACTTCGATCTCGCAGAACGCACCAGGACCCACAGTATTGTTGGCCACACATCGATAGGTCCTGGCAATGGCGTAATCCTCCTGCAGTACGTAAAAGCTTCTGTCCTCAGTCTTCTTGTCGCCGCTGCCCAGCGATTCGACTGTGTCATTTTCAGCTTTAATTGACCATGAAAAGTCGGCCTGAAAAGTGGTAGAAAAAGAAAGGAAAAAAACGTTAGTTTAGAGATAGAGTAACAACGCACACCTATGCAAGTCTCTGGGAAAAGTCCCGCTTCTTTTGCAGTTTCTACATCTATTTTCGTACTTTTCTACACATTTTTTCTCTTTTTTTTTGCTTTTGGCTTTACACTTTGCACTTTGGCAATCGTGTATCTTGTTTCTGCTCTGCCTTGCAATATTTCTTTTGAGTTTTGTATTGACATTTCGAGGGTTTACCCAACTTTGCTGATTTAATGGCATGAATATGGCCTAAAGCTTGAATTCTTAATTGTGTACTATTCAAATAAGCTAAAGCTGCAATTCAGGTTGAAAAATGTTAATTGAAGAGTTTTAATAATTGAAAAATGATTACAAGCTTTGAGCCAAACATGTCTTCCTATTATTAATTGCTTTGACTATTATTTATTTATTAGACTAATCAAATACGTAAAGCATATTAATTATTAAAAGTAATTTTCGACATGTTTTTCAACAGAAATATGGAAATGTCATAAACCAGTATTAAATTCATTTAATTTAAAGTTTGATTCTATATATTCAAGTTCTCATTTGCATCTTAAATTATGAATACGAAACAAGATTATGCGCCTAGAGTTCAAGTAATCCCATAATAATCCCTCAATTTAAACAAGTGCAAAATGCACCCCCTTTGACAGGTTGAATATCCTCAATTGCGTGTATCCCTCATCTCTTATCCCTTATTCCTTGTCTACACGCACATGTCCTTAAATGCTTCATTCAAGCGCAGCCAGTTTCAGTTCGCATCAATCTCTCCATCTGATTGCATGCCCGATTATTAAATTTTAACTTTACGCCCGTTGAATAATTTCCAATCAAATAATTACGAGCCAGCGACTTTGCCCCACTCCACATCCACATCCGGCCATAAATCTCTGGGCCAACCTGCTGCCCCTCTTCCCTTCCTGGCCGCCATCTCTAACCTTGCCCCATCCTACCGTCAGGTTAATCGCCAGGCACGCTTTAACTCAAGTAAGGCAAAAGCAAATGCAATTGCAGGGAAAGAGAGAGAGAGAGAGAGAGAGAGAGAGAGTATAAAAAAGAAGAAGCAGCAGTATGCTGCACTGATTTATGCGGCATGGCAAAAAGTGCGAACTCCAAACTGAAGTTGTGGCAGTGGCAACTTGGCTGCAACTGTGGCTGTAGATGTTGTTGTTGTTGCTGTTGTTGTTGCTGTTGTTGTTGCTGTTGCTGTAGCTGCTGCCGACAGCAGATCCGTTTCCCGGCCAAAAGGTAAACTCATAAAATTGAAAATTCTTGCAGCTACCTGCATAAATAAAAACTCGCAAAAAAAACTGGTGGGAAGAAGAAAAAAGGGCAACCTCCCAACTGGGTTAGCAGGATCCGTGTTCAGTCGTTGGCACCGCCCAATTCAGCAGGAACCACAATTGAAATGCTGTCGTTATTGCCATTTCGATGGCCTGCAACGGCCTAAAGGCACGTATGTGTGTATCTGTATGTGTGTATTTATATGGAGCTGATTTGTCAAGCTATACACGTATTTATTCTGAGGGGGAAAACAAATCATGAGTCTATTCTGAAGATAAAAAATCCCAAATCCCCCAAAAATATTTAATTTAATTTATTTAATAATTCTAAATTAATGTTATGATATTATAATCAACTTAACAGCTTATGTGAATTGTCTAATGAAAGTTTCAGAGACATTTTCAGTTGGTTAGAAATTTTTATATAAATTTCAAAGTAATAAGAATTCTAGTGAATATAATCATAATCTCAAAAAGCTTAAAACATAATTTAAGATACAGCGCATTATTTATTACAGAGCATCCGAGTAAGCGCTTATTTGTGAACTTAATTTTCAACTGGCTGCCTACTCTTATTTATTTCCTATCGGTCTGGCAACGCCACCTTCGAAATGTAGGTAATAGTATAGAGAAAAGCACGATTACTCACCTCATCAGGATTTCCGAACGCGGTGCAAATTAGTGTGTCCTGGTCATCGATCTCTCGCCTTTCAATCTCACAACGTGGCGTAACTGGAGAAATGGAGCAGAAACAAAAGGTTGGCACAATTTAGAGAGATAATAATTGTATATTATAACAATTAGAATTGCATATTTATGCTAATTTAATAAGTACTAAATACTCACACTGCACATCGATAACAGTTTCCGTGGTGCGATCTCCGTGCTTATTGAAGGCACGGCATCTATAGATGCCCGTATCATTGCGCTTGATGGGATCGTTGATAATGAGGGTGTTGCCCATGGTGACCGTCTTGTTGGGATACAGCCACTCGTAGGTGGGCTCTAAAGGGGGCAAATAGAGGCATCAAATGTAGAAGCAGCTGCTGATGAGGAATACAACTATCCCTGTCAATTCACTTACCCGGATTTGCCTGCGATTTGCATATGACACGCCCAGGAATATGATGCTCCTGCACATAGACAATGCTCTCCGACACGGTGATGTTTTCGGGTGCGTCTACAAGAGTGGGAGAGAGGGGGTAAGAGATGAAGATGAAGACTGTCATGGTGGGAATAAATGAAATACTCACATTCAATGCTCAAGTAGGTGGTGCTATTCACTGTCGGCCCCACAGCATTTGCCGTCGATATGCACATGTATTTCGCGTTATCCGATTCGATATCGAATTTATTGTTCGGAAAATTTGACATATTGAAGTGCTGTAATCGGTTTGCGAAAGTGAGAAAAGAGACGGCAAAAGGAAAAATAAATTGCGAATATAGAACATGAAAATATGTCAGCTACGTAAATTGGGGATGAATTTTTTGAGGCTTGGGCTTTGGCTGTGGTTCAGTCTACAGCTGAGACGCGTCTTGTTGTTGCCTCCCCTTCCCCTTCCCCTTCAATTCGTTTTGTCAGACAAGTTGTACAACTCAAATTAATTGGGAATTTATTACGAGTTTTGTATTGTCAGTTATTTGTAAATATGCGACACAAGTGGATTTAGCAGGTAATTGATATGTGTAAGAGTCGATTCGTTGTCTCTACTTGATATCTTAATTGCTTTCACATATGCTTAATACGATACACAAGTTAGGAAAAGAACGAGAGGGATTCCCGAGTAATAGAAGGAAAAGTGTTGTCATTTCATTTAAATTGAGTTTACTTAATTTTGTTGTTAACTTTGTGTTGCTGGCATTTCATTTAATTGAAAGTGTTCAATTAACTTACACGTTTAGCTTTTTGCTCTACATATTAGAATGCCAAATTCATCGTTATTTAAATTTTAAGCGGAAATTCTTTAATACTTTCCGGAAAACTGAACTAACGAACTTGTTATTTATCATAAACTAGCTATAGATTTTTCGATTGCTAAAGGGTTTAAAAAAGTTTTGATTATAACTTCCAGTTCGAAGTAGCTTTAAATAGTTTTTAAAATATAACAGTCATGTATTTGGCCTAGATTTTAGTTGTAGTGAACTAGCTTTTAATGTCACCTTGATTTTTAGAATATTTCTATCATAATGCAATCTTAATCTGGCAATTCTTTCAAGCAAGTTATTTTACTTATGTCAACAATGAATGTCAAATCAATTGTCAACTGTTGGTCGACTTGTTGATGGAACTTCACTTAATATGGTGAGGAGTGGTTAAGTCTAAAGGAGACGAGAGGAGAGGAAGGTGACTTACCAGAACGGAGAGCATGCTCTCAAAATCGCCTGTGGCCGGCGAGGCGTCCATGTACTTCTCCTTGACAAAGTAGCGCGAATCCTTCTTGTCAATGGGAACGCCGTCCTTCAGCCAGGCGATCTCGCAGCGCGGAACGCACTCGATGCGGCAGGTGAGATTGAAGTTGGAGACGGAGTGGAGGACGCCCGTGTAGGGTTGCATGTTCTTGATGAAAAATGGCGGGGCATGGACTTCCAAATTGACGGTGGCCATTACGCCCCTGCCGCCCTCGTTGTACGCATAGCAGGAGTAGTTGGTGCGACTGTCCAGTCCGACGGGCTCCACGGTCCATTCCTTGGTGACAATGTCCTGGAGGGGACCACGCCCACCGCGCATCCAGCGATATCTGTTGGGTTGCGATACAGTTTGAGCCACATGCATGAATTTACCCAATTTGCGGTACAGTGCATAGGATGCGGATGCGGATGCGGATGCGGATGAATGGTAGTCATGGTGATTTGGTTGTCCATGGCCCGTGTAGAGGGTCAAGATTTGTGATTGTGGCGTGAATGTTGTGAGTGTGAGCAGTGTACAAAGGGAATGATTCAAATGTAAATCGATTAGAGCATGCGTTTCTTTAATTTCATGGCCCGATCGGGTTGTGCTAATGCTGGACAGTCTGGACAAGGATGCCAATGTGGATGATATGTGTGTGGGATCAAGCAGTTGTTGTTGTTGTTCGTGCAGTTGTTGCTTTTCTCGCAGCTCTTGTTGCTTCTGCAAAAGCAACGCCTCAATGGCGGCATCTGCCTCATGTGGCAGCAACGCTTGCACCGTGTGGAACGCAATTTGTGGTGTTGTTTCTTGTGTTGTGGTGTGAGATGAAATGTTGTTGTTGGCTTGTAAGTCTTCTACAAACCTATTGGACTCGGGGTAGCCTGGATCATCCACAGAGCAGTAGAAGATGACGCTCTTCTTCTTGACTGCAATGGGTGGAAAGTGTGTGAGAGTCGCAGGTCCTGGTTCATAGTGCACCTATAAAGACAGAGAGAGAGAGAGAGTTAGTTTATTTAAGAAAGAGTTAGTATTATTCCTTGTCTCACCATTAGTTCCTTGTCCTCGCTGCGTTCTCCCCAGCCAGCTGCATTGTAGCCCTGGCAGGAATAGTTGTAGAAAAAGCCGCGTCCAATGCTCTCCAAAAGCAGTTTACTGGGATCAATGTGGCACAGATCCTCCTGAGAAAAGAAGACAGAAAGATAAGCATTAGAGAGAGAGAAAGTCAGAGGTACTTACTCTTGTCTCATAGCAATCGGGCAGTTCCTTCAGCAGCGTGGAGTTCGCATACCAACGCACTCTGGTCAACACCGAAGGATTCGCATCCAGGATATTACACAAGAGGGTGACATTCGACTCGTCGCTCTCCTTGACGGGTCCCTCGGGTATCATCTGCACCTCCACAATGGGTACATCTGTGAAAACATTTCACATTTACAGAGATTTTTTTTAAATAATTTTTTTTAATATTATAATTATTTAGTTAAAAGTACCAATTTATAATACATAAAAAATAAAATAAAAAAAATAAACCAATTTTCATCAACCGTAAATATTTGGTTGAAATATTCAACATTAATTAATATTTTAACATTTAAACTTCAATATATTGACTTTAAATAATTTTTAATTTTAGTTTATTTATATTAATTGACTTGGTGGATTTAAATTCTGGATTTTCCTAAAAGTTTCAATATATTCAGGCTAAATTTTTGGCGATTGATTCTCTAGGATATTAAGTTTTAATTTAGTTTCAGTATTTTTTATTTTTTTTCGTATATAAACCGTTAATTAACATTTTATTTTAATCTTTACTTAATTTAAATGTTGTCGTTAAACATATTTTGTTAGTCGACTGTTAATGCTGATACTCAAAATATTAAATAGGAATTAAATAAATAATTTTATTTTAAATGCTGTCAAAATTCATTTAAAAAATAGTAAGACAAATATTAAATTTACTTACATTGTTTGTAGTATGCACATATGAGTTACATATAGCGAAGGCATACTGTACATAACATTTTATGTAAGCATGCAAATAGCAGCAACACATTGTTGCAATTAAGACAAACAAATAAACCAACTCAAGTGAGCGCGTAATATGATCGCCCTCTTATGAGTTAGGCCCAAAACGCTTGGTCAGCATTCCCACGCTGACCACTTATGACAAACACATATATACACATGTGCATAAGACTCTCTCTCGCTAAGTAATACATAAAGATATAAGCAGCCGCTCCGCTGCTGGCGTAACCGGCAGCGCAGCTATGCGGCTTTATATACAAGAACATATATGTACATTAGGCTAAGAACGAACTTTATGCTGAATGAATAAAGCAGAATCAATCATGAACTTAAACTGCACTGACGTGCATGTCTACTTATTTTTGAATATAAACTTCGCACATTACATGGCGACCGTGACAAGTGTCACGCAACGTAACTTAAAAAGTAATTAAATTAATAAACAAATGGAAAAAAGTGGCATGTGACTGGAGTGCCAACAACAGCAACAACGAAGCATCTGGAGCGACACACACACCCTGGCGAATCAAAAATTAACTGAGTGAGTACAGGGGGCATGAGCTCTAACAACACTTTAAAGCTAAAAAGACGCAGTGGCATTAAAGAGCGGATCAGACAAAGAAAGTCTGAGATCGTAAGACTCTTATATAAGACCCAAAACCCACTACCTTGGGAAACTGCAGTCAAGCTACATGACGAACTCAAACATCTTGAGTCGTTAAACAAAGTAAAGAGCCCCCCCTGTCCCTCAGAGGAAAAACTTATTAATCCAACCACACATCGACCACAGCCACAACCGATCCCGAGAAGGCAACGCGAATGCCCAGCAGACTGCGAGGGACCGCTATACAGCCAACATTGCCTGGGCACATGTCAGCGGCCATCAACGAGTAAAAACTAGTACGAGAGGCAAACCGCCCCTTGTACCAACGCTGGAACAAGAAGAAGTACGAGAGGCAAACCGCCCCTTGTACCAACGATGGAACAAGAAGAAGTACGAGAGGCAGACCGCCCCTTGTACCAACGCTGGAAAACACCAAGGGTGAACTGACCGACAGCGCCACAGAGGGCGCACAGCAGAAAAAATTATAATTATAATCATTATTAAAATATTTGTAAAACTATTGTAATGCCCGACGACAATTGAGTCGACCGGCAAGACGTTTGGCCCGTAAAGCCATTCGAAATACTAGGCAGGACAAAATGTACATTCAGTAAAAACCGAATTAATATTAAATTTCTCTCCGCCCACGGGCGTAAATACAAAATAAAAAAAAAATTTAAAATATAAACTCAAAATACAAACCTTATAAAGTTAATGAATAGCAGTAACAAAACTATAAGTTCATATATAAATCAAGGACCCAAGTATATATTAAGAATAACCCCAAATATGGGTTTGGTAGACGTTAAGACTGTTGACTCGACGGCTAACGTAATAAATAAAGTTGAGGTCAGCAATACAGATGTAAAATTGATAACAATTTTTGTCGTTATGATATTTGTCATATTAGTAGGACATCTATTGTATAAATTATATAAGTATCATAATAGACGCATAAAAAAGAGATACCAGAGTCACGCAAATGACCTGGATAAAATCTAAATTTTTTTTTTCTCTTGAACAATGATAAGCGACAAAATAAAATAAATAAATAAAAATTTCAATAAATAAATAAAATGAAATTTCGAAAAATATATATATTCTTATTACCAGAAATGCCTATTAATATGTTTGCTATAGAAGTATATTTAGAAGCAATATATAATAGCGACCCAGACTTTAGAATTCGTGCATTGAATATTCTGCACAATAACAAAGATTATATGTCTATATAATACCATGTTCAGCCCACTACTATTCCATAACAATAAGATAAAAGGCATAATTTTAAATACACTGCCATATGTTGGCATTAAAGAAATAGTTGAAGACCATCCAGTGGTCGGCGAATGCCCAATTATAATGGTAAAACTTCATAAATAGAGAACTGTGGAATGGAGTGAATTAGCGAAAAAAAAATAAATAATTTCAAAGATAAATTCGAAAAATCTTATAAGTGTGTTAATAAAAACGCACCTATAAGAGTTGAAACGCTAATTCACCACATAAACATATTAGTACTAAACTATAATAACATAGTTCAACTTTATATAAGTAAAGAAAAACCATTAAGAAACATGTAATAATAATAATAACGAATATATATTTGAGATTTTTGAGAATTTAGTTTGTTGTTGAAATGCAATTGAATCCAAGTCGTAAACAAAAAATTTGTTATCATTCTTTTGAAAATAAAACAAAGCAAAATACAGATAACCATTATATTAACTTGACATCAAATTCGATATATATATAAAAAAAAAAAAGAGTTCAGTCCAATGAAGACGTTCATTTCGGACACGAGAACTAAAAATAAAAACCAGAATGATCGAAACAGTGAAAAACAAAAACAATAGTCACTACATTAGACATATTCCTGCAGGAAATAAACAAATATGCACAAAATTAAGTCATATAAAGCTTCTTAGCCCAACGTACATTAAGTACGAATTATAGTAGTGACCTTGTAATTAACATGATTAATTGCAAGCATTGAGATCATTAATATGAGCGTATGCTTATGCGAGAATGACTTAGGTCAGTTCACGCAAGGCTTAATCAGAAGCCGGTATACACGAAAATTAAAAGACTCAAAAGAGGCACCGAGCAAGAAGGTCTTTGACTAAGGTCAATAGATATCTTCTATATATATGGGCATGATAGAAATATTAACAAGAGTTGCGCAACTCAGCCGGTGACCCAATAAGAAAGAAGCATGTCTACAATTCACGATGATCTATAAAAATTAAAATATATAACAATACAAATATAAATTTTATTAAAATATAAATTGTGAAATAAACACTTTAAAAAAAAAAATTAAAACAAATTCACACAAAAAAGTTTATAATACGTATTAATATATGGCCTGATCAACTATATATAAATATTGTAAAAGAAAACATAATGATATATGTTATACAATTGCAGTTTCTGTCGTTAGTTTTAGCTGGAAATAACTTTTTATAATCTTTGTCCACTTCACGTTTTGAGGTATTTTCGATAGTTTTTATTAGCACAAAATCGCTCCCAAATGTAATCCAAGCAGAGCCAAACTTGGCAAGCGTTCAGCAGCAGCCTCAAAGCTCGATAGAAATGATGATTTTCAGTCTGCAACAAAGTATGATGGACTTTGTATCCTTTATGAAAACAACTATGCAAAACCTTATGCAAAATCAAAACACATTGATACAGATGCTTGCATCTCAACAGTCAAAATAATCAATGGCGGCCCTAAGAATTTCAATGTGGAACGCAAACGGTGTTTCACGGCATAAACTTGAGCTAACTCATTTTCTATACGACAAACACATCGACGTAATGCTGCTCTCAGAGACGCATCTCACTAACAAATACAACTTCCAAATACGCGGTTATTTATTCTACGGCACAGATCATCCGGATGGAAAAGCACACGGTGGAACGGGTATTTTAATTAGAAATAGAATCAAACATCATTTTCATAAAAGATATGCAACAAACTATTTGCAAGCTACATCAATAAACCTACAATCGGGCAACAGCAACCTTACTATTGCCGCAGTATACTGTCCTCCAAACTTTGCAATCACTGAAGCTCAATTCATGCAATTCTTCAGTACACTGGGGAATCGTTTTATAGCAGCAGGAGACTACAATGCGAAGCACACGTATTGGGGCTCTCGCCTTGTGACCCCCAAGGGCAAGCAGTTATATAACGCAATAATACAACTAAGAAACAAACTCAACTATGTCTCCCCGGGTAAGCCTACATACTGGCCATCAGATCCTAATAGGAAACCAGACTTAATAGACTTCGCTGTGACAAAAAATATTCCACGCAATCTGATAAATGCCGAAGTACTTTCAGACCTATCATCCGACCATTCGCCCGTTCTAATCAACTTTCTTCAATGCCCGGAACTTGAAGTATATCCAAATAGACTCACTACACACAGGACCAACTGGCTCAAGTACAAGAAATATGTAAGCTCTCACCTCGATCTAGCCCCACAGTTCAACACCGAAGCTGACATCGACTGCTCTGCTGATTTACTTAAAAATATACTCGTCTCTGCAGCCAAGATCTCTACACCGCAAAGCGTGACTACACAGCACAACCAACAAAAAACCAATCTTCAAATTGAACAACTTGTTCTGGAAAAGAGAAGACTGAGACGCGACTGGCAGTCACATCGCTCGCCATCTACTAAGCAACGGCTTAAAGATGCCTCACGCAGGCTCAGCAAAGCTCTAAAGCGTGAAGAAGCGGATGCCCAGCGTCGGTACATACAGAAATTATCGCCAACCAGCACAAAGCACCCATTGTGGAGGGCTCATCCAAATCTAAGTGCGCCAATCGAAACAGTAATCCCTATAAGAAACTCTTCAGGCTCCTGGGCCAGAAGTGATAAAGACAGGGCCAACACATTTGCTGCTCATCTGCGTAATGTGTTTCAACCAAATCCGGCAACTAACTCTTTTGTATTACCACCTTCTCCAACTCTAACTGCAGCCGATTCCGTGCCATCTGAGCTTCGCCCAAGCGAAATTGCAAAAGTCATCAAAGAGCAAATGAAACCAAAGAAGGCTCCAGGGTATGATTTAATTACTCAAAAAATGATTATTGAACTTCCCAAATGTGCCATTTGCCTCATTTGTAAGCTTTTCAACGCGATCATAAGACTGGGATATTTCCCTAACAAATGGAAAAAATCTATCATTATTATGATTCCGAAACCAGGAAAAGATCATACAATGCCATCATCGTATAGACCAATAAGCCTACTACCCTGCATGTCAAAACTATTTGAAAAATGTCTCCTGTTGCGCATAATTCCTTATCTGAGAGCACACAATGTAATCCCAGCACATCAATTTGGCTTCAGAGAAAAGCATGGAACTATCGAGCAAGTCAACCGGATAACATCAGAAGTACGTACTGCATTCGAGCACCGGGAATACTGCAGTGCGATATTTCTTGACGTCTCTCAGGCCTTTGATAGAGTGTGGCTTGACGGCCTCATGCACAAAATCAAAACGACACTCCCTGTTTACACCCACAAGCTACTCGAGTCGTACCTCTACTATAGAGTCTATGCAGTGAGATGCAACGTTACTACGTCTGACGACCACATAATTGAAGCTGGAGTTCCTCAAGGCAGCGTACTGGGGCCAACCTTATACGTCATTTATACATCGGACATCCCTACAAACGAGAGCCTAACAACATCCACGTTTGCTGACGATACCGCGATCCTAAGCCGTTCCAGATGCCCTATTCAAGCAACATCAAAACTAGCTGATCATCTTGTGGAAGTGGAGAAATGGCTTTCAGACTGGCGTATTAAAATAAACGAACAAAAGTGCAAACACGTAACGTTTACCCTCAACAGGCAAACCTGCCCTCCGCTAACTTTGTATAACACTCAACTCCCCCAAGCTGATGTAGTAACGTACCTTGGCGTCCATCTTGACAGGCGGCTCACCTGGAATGAACATATTAAAGCTAAGAAAACGCACTTAGCTCTAAAGTCCATTAACCTTCATTGGCTTTTAAACGCTCGATCTCCCCTTTGCTTGGACTACAAGGTCCTATTGTACAGTTCTACTCTAAAACCAATCTGGACCTACGGTTCGCAGCTATGGGGAAATGCGAGCAACAGCAGCATTGATATCATTGAGCGAGCACAATCCAAGATCCTGAGAACTATCACTGGGGCACCATGGTATGTTCGGAACGAGAACATCCTTAGAGATCTTAACATTGTAACCGCGAAGGATGAAATAGCAAAACAGAAGGCGAACTACAACATCAAGCTATCTTCACATCCAAATCTTCTTGCAAGGCGTCTAACTCGGGTTTGCAATCGAACCCGCCTCCACCGCAACGACCTCCCAGCCCAGCAGTAATATATCGGGGCCCCCAGACCTTAATCAGTCGTCAAGACTGTAAATAAGTTATAATTATAAGATTTTTAAACTTGCTGTTAGTCCCGATAAGGAGAAGATCCAGCAAATAAAGCAAAAGTATAATAAAAAAAAAAAAAACTTACATTGAACATCGAGATCGATTTGATGCTCGGAAATGCCCTTGCCAATGGAATTGGATAGTTGGCAAGTGTAGTTGCCGATATCGTCCTTATTGGTGGACTTGATGACCAGAGCTACATTCTCTGAATTGCCGCCCTGATAGTGATCCGTATCATTGACATTCACGATGTCGCCGTTGCGATACCTGCAAAGAGGGAAACAAAGGATAACAGATTAGTTGGTTTATTTGCCAGAGATAAAACGTTCCATGGCATAAATTAGGTCACTTTGTCTACTTAGTTGGACCACAATCTATACTAATTTAACACACATAGAAAGTTTGAGAGAAAGCGAGGGGATTAAGAAGAGAGAGAGAGGGAAGGAAGGAATTTCATCTTGTTGACTATTTAAAATTTATGGGCACGTTTCATAGTGTTTTTGTTTTCATAACAACATAACATGGGTCGCCAAGAGGAGAGAGAAAGAGACAGAGCTCTAGTGAGTGGGAGGAAAAGAGAGGGAGAACTATAGCTGTCATTGAATCTCGGCTACTTTTCAGTCCTTGCCATAGACAACGAGCGACAAGGACTACAAAATTATGTCAAATGCCCTTTGTACTTGGCATCGCATTGCTTTACTTGCTTATTTACTGCCTTGCTTGTTGTTACTTCTGCCTGACTTTCTCTTCTTCCCTCTTCCCTCTTTCACTCATTGCCTCTCTCTTTCACTCCTTCACTCGTTTGCATAAGCTTCTACTTCTAACTGTATGCAACTATCATTCATTTTGCACATGCTTGTTTGACAAGCTTTTTGCTGGAGTTATGCTGTCTCTTTATTTTCCAGTATCGCTTTCTCTTTCTATCCTTTTATGCATTTATTATCTGTCTCGTATTGTGCCTGTTTTTATGGTCTTAAAATCCACTTACGAATGCTTCACAATTTGCAATACAACGAAAAAATAGCTGCTTCAATTGGCGAGTAAACAACTTGAACTAAAAGCTTGGATTAAATACTTCATTTAGCTTTGCCGTGATCAGAGCTTAGTTATGTTTCATAAATTGCAGCAAAAAAGACTAACATTGAATTATTAAATATGAATAAAAATAGTTAGCAGTTAGTTGTAAATAGTCTGAAGGAAACGAAGTTGACAATCTTTCTCCCTGTTGCTGCTTTTAAATATAGCTAAAACACCCATCACTGCACATTTTCTACAGGGTATAGTGGATAACAACAGCAACAATAACTCCCTCACACACACACTCACGTATATTAACCTGATGCCAAGCCACAGACAATGGAGAAGCTTGGTACTTTAGGCCAGCTTCGATTTATTATTCTCTTTTTATTTTATCTTCTTTTTGGGCTGCGCTTTTCCCAGTGGCATTAAAACATTTTTACGCAGACTTCTGTCTCACACATACACGCGTGTTGTGGTTCACTGTGTGTGTGTAAAATTAAAAAAGCATTGCATACTTTACAGCGGCAGGCGGCATAAATGGAAATTATATTGCTCGCAGCTCCGAGGCTGAAATACAGTCAAGTTTCAGTTGCAGTTCAGCACACACACACAGAACATGCACACACACACACTCACACGGCTTGAAATAAATTTTAATTGATTTACAATAACAGAGAAACAATAACAGCAACAAAAGCAACAATAGCCATAGTCCAACGTCACACAATAAAAAAAAAACAATTTTCATTGCGAATATTTCGACTTTCACGATTTTTCTCACATTTCAGCTTGTGATTGATATTACAGTTCTTTTTTTTTGGGACTAAAGAAAATTGCAATGTTGCAGCCTCGTTAATTTAATGAGCGAAATGTTGCACATCATCATCGTGATCATCATCATCATCGTCATCATCATCATGTTCATACTGGACAAGCTTAATTAATTTTAATTCTCGAAAGTATTTTTGGCCAAAAAGCTAACAAGAGTTGCTTCCAACTCATGGACTATCCCTCTGCCCCTTCCTTTCTTTCATTCCTTTGCTACTTTTCTGCCATTTGTTCGTTCTGAAGTCTTGTGCGGAAATGTGCGTCCAGTCTAACCGGAAATGCTCTTAATGGCAAACGGAAAAAGTATTGAAATTATTTTTATATCTCGACAGCAGCTGCCCCTCCATCTCCATCTCCTTCTCCTCCTCTTCTTCTCATATACACATACGAGTAGGCCTACGAACTCTCAAGCAGCTCATTAATCTACTCATGTGTGTGTGAGTGTAAGTGTGAGGCAGACATTTTTAATTGGTTCGCAAGAAAGTTCGAGGCAAACTCCGCCTTTGTCGTCAACAAGCCGTAAAGTCAACGACGTTCGTTTTTTTTGTTTTCTGCCTGTGTTTGAGGCAAATTTGTGGTTTATTGCCCGACCGTCGCTTAAATAATTCAACAATTACAATTACTTTTGTGGTGATTTATAAATTATGTGCTAGACGATATATATGTGTGTGTGTGTGTGAAGAGAATGGGCTTCTGTCTTTGGGGCTTGTTTGTTTTATCATTGAATGCCTGTTTCGACTTGTTAAGGGTTGCTCTCCCATTGTTGTTTGCCTTTGTCTCTGATAGGGGAAGTTGCCATTATTGGAAGCAGACACAAATGCACGTACTAAGCATGCTACTGCCCCTCTCTCGCCCCGCTGTCCGCCTTGCCTTTTGTTTGCCGTTCGCAACAAATTAAGATTAATTTTATGTAAATATTTCATGCTGACTGCGCTGTGAGGCAGGTAAAATGCTTGTACAGCCGTTGAATGCATAAAACCGATTCGATCTCTTATATCAAATCATTATTTGAGATAGCAATTGAATTATATTACGTGAGAAAGCATTTCAATGAGTCAATGGCAAAAGCAATTCCACTTAAAATTAACTCAAATGGATGGCGAACCAAATTAGAGCGTGGAGAGTGCTTGGAGTGGGAGTTAAGTATCTGCACTTGCAAGTACTTGAAAGGGTTTAAGATTACGAAAAACAAGAAGAAGCGTTTATAATTAATTTCAGATTAGCAGTTCTGGCTTTGGAAGATACCAATGCACATCAGAGTGCTGAACTCAGACGTGGTAACTTCAACATTCGATGGAGTATTGTAATTTACAAAAAACTAATATCTATCTATATTGTGTTGAGACTGTTTGATCCTAAATTCAGTATTGGAAAGTTTAGTTGTATACTGTTGAACAGATTACTAAATTGAGTTCATAAATCTGTAGGTTAATCTCCCAATAATCTGACAAATGATATGTTAAAATGAGCATTCTGAATAAAGTTTATCATATAGCGAATAATGTTATCACATTTTAATATAATATATGCAAGAGTATCTAAACTTTCAAACACAATTGTTAGCTTTTTTAACTTTGTACAGTATTCGTCGTAAATCCAAATCATTTATAATTTGTTGTTGCCAAGCGATTGTCGTGCTGAAATATTCTGAGCCCCAAAATGTATGCTACAAAAATGCACACAAGCTGCAAACGTAAATTGCGCTGTCTGAACTCAATGCACAAGCTTTTCCCTTTTTAGCCACAGGCAAAGAGAGAGGGAGAAAGAGAGAGATGGGGAAAAAGGGAGAGAGAGATAGACAGATGGTGGAGAATGTGTGGTAGACAGGCGTAAATGAAATGCCTGCTAAATAAATTTTCTGTGTCACTTTTGTGTGTGCATTTAATTTCTCAGTTGGCATTAGCAAAAAACGGGGAAAAGCGGCAAATAGAGAAAACTGTGAAAATGTGGAAAGGCTTGTAAAATGCAGCCACTTGACATACTGACTACGTGTGTGTATATAAATGTGAGTGTATGTGTATGTGTGTGGTTTCTCTGTGTGTGTTTGTTGTGTCTTCTTCATTCATCATATTCGCTGCAGTGAGAGTTATTTGTGTTGTTGGCTAATTAGAAATGTTTCCCCTTAGGGGGTGGAATTGCATTTTTGTGAACTAATTATTAAAGATAGCTGCAAATTTGTATTTGACCACAAATAAGACAGATTACTGTGCTTTAATTGGCTTCAAATTCCGAAATTTTATTGAAATGAATTAACCTGGTTGTGTTCTGCTGTTCGTATTATTAGTTAGTGGAGAACTTGCTCATAAGTAGCCCTTATATCGCACCTATTCAACACACAAACAGTTCAGCCTTAAACCACTGCCAAATGAATGTTGCGCATACGCCACGTGGCCCACGCAAAAGGCATCAATGTCGAGCTAAATCTGTGAATGGATTTGCAACTCCAATTTCAGTTTTGGCGAATGCAACGAGTATTCGTTGTTTCAGTATTTGCTACCAAAAATAGTCTTTGTCCCACTGAATTTTGGCCAACTTTGTTAGACACAACTATCCGCATTCTCACATTCTCACAGTGACACTCGCGGAGTGAGAGCCAGAGTAGAGTCTGGTTTGTTAGTTGGAGAGTTGGTTTCCATGTCAGCGATGATTTTGCATTATGCGCGCTTTTTGGTCGCGTGTTATTGTGCAATTTTATGTGTGAGCTGCAGTTGCAGTTGCCACTGACTCGATGGATGCTCTGTTGCTTGTCTCTGCCAGAGTGCAGAATACACTGAGCAAAAAGTAATGAAACAGGCGAGAAAATGCACAGAAATAATTGTCTGTCAAAGATGCGGTTGAATTTAAAAGGAGGTTATTCAAATTTACACATTCCTAGATCTTTTTAAAATGTAACAATGCTTGTCTAATTTTTAAGATGTTTGGCTCAATTTGATCTAAAAGTTTGCTTGGCTTTTTTCTACTTGATTAAACTAACAATGTAAACAATAACAGTGCAAAGCACATTAAAGCTTTTTTAAGCTGAAAGCTCTTTACAAAGTGAACTTAGACGCAGTTGTAAACTTTCTATTAAAATGTATTTTCTCTATGTTGTTTAAAACGAAAGCTTAAAGCACGATTATTTTATTTTTACCACTAACAGCTTGATTGAAATGACATTTAAATATCTGTATTCATTGCTGGATTAATCGCATGCTGATTTAAAATTTGCGAAATTCAACGAAATTTCTCGCTGTTTTTGTGACTTGCCACATGAAACAGCTTGTAACTTGACCCCGGTGGCAACAGCAATTTTCAGTTACATTCCATTCGCAATCGCAATACGCATTTGCTGGTTTGTTTTGATTTTCAGCAGATAAATGCATCCTCGCTGCTGAAGGATCCTTTGCAATGCAATGTGACGAGGGGCAGAGTGTAGAAAGGGGACAGAGGGGTGTGTGTGTGTGTGTGTGAGTGTGAGTGTGTGTAAACAGAATGTGCACCCAATTCACGCACTTTGCTGTTGATGTTGTTGCTCCTCTTGTTGCGTAGATTTCAACTCTTGTTGTCTATTTACTTTTGTATTTGTTTTTAATTAGATTTTTGTTTACTGTGGAAATTTTAGTTTAATTGAGTTCTGCCGTCGTCGCTCCTGTTCCCCTGTTCACCTGGCTTCAAAGTCACACTGAGTGCTATTCAGCCTCAGGCCTAGCTTCACTTCTCCCAACTCCCCCTCTCTTCCCTCTTTTCTCTGCCCCTCGTTAACCTATCCTGATGCTGCCTGGCACCTTTAGCCAGGCGCCAACAAAGCACGCGTCAGTTTTAGCCTCGGGACTATAGCTATCTCTCTCACGCTCCCGCTGTCTTTCTTTCACAATCATACGCTCCGCATCTCGCTCACTCTTGCTCTCTCGCTCTTTCTGTTGCCTTCTCTGTCACATGTGTAGGGCGGATTTAAAAGCAATTTAAATTCGTTTGCATTTCGCTTTTGACTTTTGCATTTTTGGCCGCATTTTGTTGGCTGCCTCCCCCTCACTTGAAGCGCTTTCAACTCTGTCTCTTTCTTATTTTATATCGTGCTAGTTTTGTTGGATCTAAGCACTTACCAAACGACCTGTGTCAGCGAGGCGGGATTCGCCACATATTCACAGTTGAGCAGAACAATTTCGCTGGTGTTTGTGACCATTTCCGGTGGGCTGACCTTGACAACGGGCGGATCTGTTTAAGAGAATTCAAAAGGCGGAAAGTTTCGTAAGTAATTGAGAAAATACAAATAAGTTATCAGTGGAAATAATTTACGTATTTATATTGCAGTCGTAATTATTTTGCCTTTTTAGCCTATTTAATCGACGATAAATTCATTTGGCCTGAAAATGTTTTACTGACGGCTATTCATATTTATTTATTATGTTTGGAAAAACCTTTAGCAAGGTATTTATTTGTAGTGTGTAAATGAATATAAATTGATTTAAATTTAAGCAGCTTAACTTGAGTTGATTTATCTTTACGTTTTTTAGACTTATCCCGATTATATTAATCCTTCAATCTCTTCTTTTCCTATTTAATTTATTGCTAAAAACATTTCGTTAATCATTTCGTACATTACATTACATAAATAATAATATTAAAAAAAAAAAAAATAATGTAATTATAAATAGCAGTATTAATAGCTATAAAAATTGATTTTTCATTTACATTGTTTAACCTAATCTACTTTCCTTTCCAAAACTTGAATGTAATCTTAAACTTAAGTATGACTACCGCCTTAATTTATAAGACTTGTCTTGTAGCGCTAGGAATCAAATAAATAAATAAATAAATACTTACACATCACTTCCAAAGTCAGCTCCGAGGCTATTGGCTTCTCCCGATTGATTTGCAGCACAATATTCTCGGCCTCACAGCGAAAGACGCGATCATTTTCAAAGCGCGTTGCATTGAAGATCAACTCCGATAAAGTGTGATAGGTGCCATCCGCTTTCTCGAACTAAAAAGGAAGTCAATTAAAAAAAATGTACATTTTGAGAGACCTCAAATAAACTCACCGCCTTGGTGCGTATCTCAGTCAGTTCGTTCTCCTCGGGACTTATAATTGCAGTTGTATTATACCAGGTCAAGTTAACTGCGGGACGTGCGCCGTGTATCTGTCACATGTGAGAAAAAAGCAAGAAAAGAAACGCAAACAAATGTTATATATTTGTAAACAGCCGACAAGTTGTCAAACGCCCAACGGGGCGTATGAGTTATTTGCATGTCTAAGGTGGCTGAGGAGAGAGAAAAAGAACGGCAATTGCCATTAAATTTCCATTAGCTGACAAGTGCACATATTCATATTTCCATTAGGCAACAATTTTAGCTGCTAACCAGGCCGACGAAGACAACGAGTAGGCAGTAAAACAATTGCATAAAATTCCATTACACATAATACGCAATCAATAGACAATTTTGCATAATTTCAGTGTGCACACGGAGCAAGCTGTGCTCCAAAGTGCTGCTAAACTGCAGCCAATTGAGCGCTTTTCCATTAAAATGCAATGGCAACTCGCAACTTTGAACTGGCAACTATTAAGTGGCAACTGGCACAAGGCAAAGAGGAAGTCGGAGTTGGAGGAAAATAACAAGGCATTGTCGTAGACTCATGTCTCAGCATGCTGAAGGACTTGGCCAGAACCGAGCTCTCATTCTGTCCACACACACACACATGTCCCCGAGAACGACGACGAAAAATCGCAAAATAATTGACAGTTAATTATTGTCAATTACTCGGACTCCAACGACAAAGAACAACGAGCACTAAAAACTGCCCCATGCACAGTGTTGCCGAGTTATTTAGTTGCATTTAAGAGTTTACTTTAAAGATTTAAATAAACATAAATTAATTAAATAATTCATTCAATAAATTAAATAAACTTCTTTTTTATGAAATAAGATTTGTGTGACCCCATAAAAAAGGAAATGATATCTCAAAAATCCATTGATTTCTGAGAGATCTTTGGCAATGCTCGGAATTCTCAAAAATCCAATTCTTAGTACAGTTGAATTTCCATAACTCGAACTTCTATGGCTCGAATTTCACTCTAACTTGAGCTAAATGAGTGGCAATAAAATTAATCAGCTTAAGAAAATGAACTCTATAAGTCGAACCTTTTCTTTGGATACTGCTGATTCGAGTTAGGGAAGTTCGATTGTAATGCATATGTAAATTACTTAAAGGACTTCAGCTGTTCCTTAACCCGTTTTAATATTGATTCTATTTTTGTTCAGCTGCAAATATCTTTGGTTGCACTGTACGGCATTCCCTTGCCATCCGTCCATCGAGTATCTGCAGTTCACTCGCCCTTAACCCATTATTGAATACAGAGTTGAGTTGGGGCAATACTTACGTCACATGTTAGCACCACTTTGCTGCCCTGCACCGTGTGATGTTCCACTCCATTGATGGCTATGCTCGTGGGTCGCACTGTGAAAATGTAAAAATGTAATGTTGAAAAGAGAGGAGAGCAGAGAGTTCGGGTGGCTGTTAGAAAATTGCTTAAAATGCTCGACTTGTAATTGGCTTTTGTCTACAGCTCGTTGCCCATTTTCTTCCACATTTGTGTTTTCCCTTTTGATTTTTTTCCTTTAGCATAATATAAAACATTAATAATGGCAATTTGCATACGAAGAACTTTGCCTACTATGGATTGGTAAATGTTTTTTAGACTCCGGGCTGCTAAAATGTGGGAGTTGTAGACGGTGGGAGGAAGGGACCATCAATCAATTTGTTGTGCCCACTTTGTAAATGAAAAACTTGGCTAAGTTGCTCAGTTTTATGTTACATTTAATGACATTCATTAATTGCCTCAACAAAAATGTCAAATCATTCGTCAATCGAAAGAGCAAGAGACAAAAAAAATGACATGAAAAGGGAAAAGGAAAAAATTGCCAAGTTGGGGAGGGGGAAATGTTTCTCGATATTGTCAGCTTTTAATTAGAGCAAATTTATTTGCATGACTTTCGTGAAAAGGCTCTCGAGTTGGCCTCCAGGAATGTTGTAGTGCTTGTAATTAGAAAGGTTCGCTTTAAAATTGCCAGGGTTGCCGCCTCTCTGCGGGTTAATGAACCCAAAACATGTCAAAATGTCGCGTCAATTTCGTTATTTCTTTTGTTTATTCCCTTTTGTTGAAAATTGATTACGCTTTTTAATTTATGTTGATTAAAGCAATGCAAAGTGTAAGAGCGTATTTTTACGGACTGAAGAGTTTTGTTTTCGCCTCAAGCTGAACCAGTTTTAATCTTTTTAATATTTATTGATACATTACAAATATAAATGTTGTATTTTGCGGAGTATTTTCAAAGACAATTTATCAAATATAAAAAAGACAGAAAAGAAACATAATTTTAGCCTACAGTCTTTGCCATAAAGTTTACTTAAAACCAAGGGGATGTTGTTTGCTACTTTCTATTTTCTAAATTTCATTACAACTCGCTCATCTTTGGCATTTTATGTGTTTTAAAGTTCAAAACAAAGTCGTAAAAAGGCAAACCCTTTTCAGATCCCTTAGACAGTCATATAACTAAGCACACCTACATAAATAAGTCGTATTCTATAACTGACTCATGGCTTCATTTTACGATGATAGGCCGTTGAGTCATGCCAAAATAAGTTGGGATAAGTTAGGCAACATTTGGCTAATGCTCTAAGTCTGCAATGATGACTCACCTTGCAAATCGACGCCAAATTTGGTAACAATTGTATTTTTAATCGCCGCCGATTCGACACGACATTCGATATCCTGTGCCAGATCCTCACGGGACAATGGCCAATCCAGCTCGAGTGTCGACGTATAGAGACCATCGTTCAGGTCATGAGTGGCCGAATCTGCAAAGTTAAATGAGAATTTATTATTTATTTAGTGAAGTGGAGGCAGTACAATTATAATCTGTACATGTGGCAGGTGTCCGCCCAAGTCATCATCATCATCAACCTGTTTTCTAATTACAAGCAATTATGATAAGCAAAAGGCTTTTAAAATCAAAATAAATAAAATACCGCATGGAATCTCATTCAGAATCAGAATTTGTTGGGGCTCTGGTCCTTTTCTGCCTACCAGACACAAAAGGGTTGCTAAACCACAGACCGACGCCAATTAGAGGGCTTTGCAATAACAACAAGTTAACAAAAACACCAAAAAGAGGTAACGGAAACGCCAAAAAAAATGGAGAAAACAAAGTAAATGTTGTTGGCGCCTTCAAGTCCTCGTGTTGTTGCCTTCCGTTGTAAATTGTTCCGGGGATTTTCAGGGAATAAAAAATCACTTTAAGTGCTTTTCAAGGCCAGCAAAAAAAGCAAAAAGGTAAACCAAAAATTTCTGAAATATTTCAAGTGCTTTTTTTGGTTTAAATTCTGGTATTTGGGCTAATGTAATGGCTGACGTTTTGGGCTTTTAAAAATAGAAATCAATTAATTTGCTTCGTGGCTTGATGCGTGTTTCTCCGGCTTGAGGCATCAGGTGAGGGAGGCTCTTAAAAATTTAATGAAAATCGCCTTCAAGTTTATTTTTATGCTTAACAATAAAAGGGCATAACATTTTATGGGCTGCTGCTGTGGGCATTTGCCTATTTAGAGGAAAACTGACACTGATAAGAAAGCCAAATCCTTCCGTGGCCTGGACCTGGACCTGGCTTTATGACCCCGGTCGTCAGTCACTGCATAAACTTTGTGGCGCATCGTAAACCCAACTCGACTCGACTAAGTTTTATTCCATGGGCTTACCGAGTATATATCAAATTGGCTGCTTAGCTGCCTCCGCCCCACTTTTCTATTACTCTCTCTCTTTTTGGGGGGAATCAATGAACGCGCTTCAGCAGATTTTATGACGGGAAACCTTTATGCGTTGGATCGTATTATAGTAGTTGGGGCTATACTCACATGATACAATGCGCTTGCTGCCTCGAAACCAGCCCACGTCGGGCTGGGGGCGTGTGTTCTTCACCGTGCAGGTCGCCTTGAGGCTCTGCCTTTCCTGCATGGGTCCCACGATGCTGCCGTTCTCAATGCGGTCGCCCTTAGCGTCCAAAATCACAACCTCAGTGGGTGGCACTGTTGCGTCCAAGCGATCCAAACGACATTTCGTGATGTTGTGTATGTGTGTGTACGTGTGTGTTTAGTTGTAATTGTTGGTGTTCGTGTGTGTGTGTGTGCAGTTCAATTTTTTTTTTTTTTTTTTTTTTGCATTTTTACATTGTTTTTTCGGGAGGTAAAAATGTTGAATTTATGTTTTTTAATAAATCATATTTGATTTTTGCGTTGTATATAAATTATTATTGGCCAAAAAATTGAAAATAATAAAACAACTGAGAGCAATAAATTTCGAAATGATAATGAATAAAATGTAGGAAATTTGTGAACTAACTAACGAAAATAAGTATTTTTATGAATCAATAGAAATGCGAGTTGAATGAGCAGATATTTAAGCCGTAAATCAATTTGCATATGAGCATTAACAGTATCTGTTAAGTTGCTGTTAAGGTGCTGTTAAGCATATGCTCTTACTCCAAAAGATGTCAATTTACGGCTTTTAGAACTAATTAGTTGTGAAATATTTAAATTTAAAAAATAATGTACAAATAAAAATATAAATAAAGTGAAGTAAAATGTTCAACTAAATTGTAAATAATAATTGAAAAACCCAAAACACCACAACATTCTCATTCATTTTAAAACTAATAAGGTCAACTGCCATTCAACTAAATAAATGATTAAAACTAATATTAATTAATAAGAGATTTTTCTTCTTTTTTTTTTATTTAAATTTTAAATTTACCAAGGTTTTCTACGTTTTGTTTGCGCAGTTTTATATTCATAGCCAAAAACGTTTTGTTGTTTGTTTTTTTGGTTGTCATTTAGAAATCAAATTTAATTTAAAGCATTTTTGGAGTTTAAATTGTTTTTAAGGTTGAGTTTCACATCAGGTTATGGTTTTAGTATTCAGTATTCAGTATTCCGTTTTTCGGTTAACATTTTTTTTAGTTGAGGCACACAGTTCAATACAATTTTGGGTTAACGTTTAGAAATAACAATTTTGTTGGTGAGTGCACACGTTTGGCGTAGGACCAGCAAATATATATGTGTTATGGGTGGGAAGAGAGGCGTTAGTGAGAAGAGTGGGCGTGGCGTGGTGTTTGATTTAGTTTTCGATTTGTTTTTCGTATTTTTTGTTGGTTAGTTTCGGTGGAGTTTTTTTGGTTTTTTCGATAGCAATGCATATATATAGATATAGATGTGTATGTATATATGTTATATGTATTTTTAGAAATTCCATGTCGATGTGGACGAGCGTTTTGTATGCGATTTATCAAATCATTTTCATTTTGTTTTTTTTTTTTAGATTTTTTTGGTGGGACAATCAGTTAAGAGAAAATATTTGTATGAGTTTTGACACGTTCAAATGTTATGGTTAAAAAGTAAAGTTTCATTTTGCACTTTTGAAATGGGTTAACATTTTGATATACAGACGTGTGCGAAATAATAAGAACAGCATATGAGACAGATTAATTTGGTAAAAAAAGGTGCTAAGAAAACATAATTATAATAAACCCTTATATTATTTGAATAGTTCACATTTTAAGCTATGTATATCCCAAAAGAGTTCAAGTCCTGCTATGTCCTTATCTTTTATAATGCCAAATTTGTTGGGTTAAGTCGAAATCCAGGTGTTCAAAATAATAAGAACAAAGTGAGAAAATAACGGATTGTTGTTTTCTACATAAGTTTTAACAATTTATAAGTATACACTTAGTTGCCTACAGTTAGCATAAGTGGGGTCCACCCCTTTTCCGGATCATTTAGACACATCGTGGCTTTATAGAAGCTATGAGAACGCGGCATCTGGAGATAGGAGTATTCTCCCAAGTATTTTCTTCTTCTTGTCACAACTGTCCAAAATTTTTTATCCATAACATCTCTCATTTCCATCGCCATAATATTCATTGATGATCCACTAGATTATTGCTCGGCGAAAGAGTCAATTCCTCCTTAACATCAATATTGTGGTATCGCTTGAACTCAGTATCTTGCCTTGAAATGAGTTTTGAGACTTTTCTTTGCGGGTAACTCCATTGTAGGACCTCTTAAATTCATCAAAACACTTTCATATATATTTTCAACACGGTAGGTGACATTCACGGTACCCAGAATTCCAGCCAGAGGATAAGTCACATAGGGCAAATAAATCCTCTACATCCAGAAAATTATGAATTGATCCTGACACCGTTTGTTATGATCAGTGGTCTGAGACCGATGCTACAGAAATTTTCTTTCATTTTTTGCGGATATGCTATAAATAGAATTGTGGGTATCATGGATCTCAACTTCTATTCTAGAATAATACTGGCAAGTGTTATGCTTAAAATAAGATGCTCCACGCTAGATTTATCCACACTTAAATTATTCAAATCTCATCACAAGTCAAGCGAAGTAGTACTTAGGATCCCACAACATTGATGTTAAGGAGGAATTGACTCTTTCGCCGAGCAATAATCTAGTGGATCATCAATGAATAATATAGCGATGGAAATGAGAGATGTTATGGATAAAAAATTTTGGACAGTTGTGACAAGAAGAAGAAAATACTTGGGAGAATACTCCTATCTCCAGATGCCGCGTTCTCATAGCTTCTATAAAGCCACGATGTGTCTAAATGATCCGGAAAAGGGGTGGACCCCACTTATGCTAACTGTAGGCAACTAAGTGTATACTTATAAATTGTTAAAACTTATGTAGAAAACAACAATCCGTTATTTTCTCACTTTGTTCTTATTATTTTGAACACCTGGATTTCGACTTAACCCAACAAATTTGGCATTATAAAAGATAAGGACATAGCAGGACTTGAACTCTTTTGGGATATACATAGCTTAAAATGTGAACTATTCAAATAATATAAGGGTTTATTACAATTATGTTTTCTTAGCACCTTTTTTTACCAAATTAATCTGTCTCATATGCTGTTCTTATTATTTCGCACACGTCTGTACATACATATAGAACGATATACGGAAAGGTATATATGATGATATTATTTTTATATATATACAAGTGGATGTAAGGCGTGTAAAGGCAGGCAGGCAAAATGCATTTGGAAAATATACCCGCTTATATCTATAGATATAACCATTTTATTCACCGCAACGAAACGAAATCAAAGTGAAAATGCAATCGATTTGCCAACGAATCTCGACTTTTGAATCGTAAAATGTTGTTAAAAAGTTTGCTAATTGTAGTTGAGAATTTCAAGTGAATTTTATTTTAGTTATATTAAAGAGAATTTAGAAACTTTGACTTTGAAGAAGAGCTCAGCTTAAGAAATATATTCCCAATGATTGCATTTTCATTAATTCCGTTTCCAACAATATTTAACTGAAATTTTAGAAACACATTGCATTGAAAGGACAAACACAGTAAGCAGAAATATAACTCAACATCATTTTCTTCATACACATGCAACATTTTCTTAGTTTTCCTCAGATTTTGTTTGTTGCTGCATTTGTTAGTAGGCAAGCTCCATGCATATGTTTATAATTTATAGTATGCGATGTTTTTCTTTCGTTTTTAAAGGGTTAGTTTAGCAGTTAGTTTTCTTTAAGCAAACGAAAAATACAAAGCTTTTCTTACAAAGATACAACAACACAAAATACTTTAAATATCTCGACAAAGTAAGCGCAAATCATAAGAGAGAGAGAGATAGAGCGATTATTTGTTGTATGATTGGGACATGCAAAAAAGAGATGAAACGAGGAGGAAGATTGGAGATTGGTAACTTACCTAAGACTCTCAATTCGACACGATAGCCATTGAAGTTATCACACGTTTCTTCTGGTATATAAAATGTTGTATCACATAGATAGATATCCTCGTCAGATATTCTCAGGTCCTTAATAACTAATCTGTATGGATTCTGCTCAACAGTTACTCTACAAATAAGTTTATTAAAATAAGTTAATTTGTTCTGTTTGTAACTATTATTTGTACTCACCTATTTTTAAATTCATCGTTCACACTCGTGACATTACTATCGCCAAGAAGCATCGCCGCGATGCGATCATCGCCCTTGAACCAGTTCAGGGAATGCAGTTTCCCGCACTTCTGCTCATTCACAGGACATGGCAGCACCACATCCTTGTTCTCATGCTCCTGAATAGTCTGATCTGTGGAGAGGAATAAGAAAGAAAAGTAAATATTGATATTCCAAAAATTAATATGCAATGTTAAGCGAGAAGCTGCAAAAGTGCAGCACAAAGGCAGAAAGGGAATATGTACTATATATCGTATAAAGACACACACACTAACACAATCAGAGGGCTATTCAAGTGCCTGAAGAGGTGGAGAGCAGTCAGGTTGAGCAGCCATATGAATAAAGTCGCCATTCAAGCTCTGGCATGGCGAGTGTTGTGTGTTTAGCATCATAAATTCAAAAGAACGACACTTTTTGCCAGGCAGCCAGAAAGAAAAACACCTTCCCAGACACCCTCCAAAGCACACACAACACTGAGAGAGACTTTCTATGGGTTGCCATAGAAAAATTCAGCTGCCGTTGAAATGAACAAAAATGATTCAATTTGCATGGCAACCAGTGTTGGCCAATGGCTCACAGAGCTAAGGCGAACCAAAGCCAGAACCAGAGCCAGAGCCAGAGAGCAATGCAAATTGAAAATTGAAATTAAAGTGGCCTTAAGAGCGTTGTGGCCTCCTCTAAGTAAGCCTTTAAGTAGGCTATAAATATATTCCTTTTCGCCTTTTTAGCAGTTCCCGACTTGTAAATTCAAATGCTTACATTATGTTTTAACATATTTCCATTTTCTTTTTTTCCTTCTCGCAATTTGTTTATATTTTGGCATTGATTTATTTATGGACTTTGCGGTTGCCTTTGCTTTTGGACTTGCCCACAAATTATGCAAAGTAAATATGCTTTGATTTGTAATCGAAAGAGGAATCTAAATCCGGACTAAGAACAGAGCTAAGTTCCTGTACATTATTTGCTTTAAATATTTAATGGAAGTTTAATCATTTTTCTGTAATCAAAGTGTTTAATACTGAAATTAACAAGCAATTATTACTAATGTTGGTATAGTTAATTGATACAAAAATTCATCTTATAACAAATTAAACATATTTTAATTATATAATTTGTTATATATTATAATATTAAATATATTATCGGGAGTTAAATTCAATTATTTACACTTTAATTTAACTCAATCAAATTAGATAAATATTTTTGGGATTTATTGGCAACCCTGCTCAAAGAGTTACAGCTTTGTCAGCCAATGTCATGTCATGTTCACATAAGCGAACAAAGCTGTTCCGAGGTCTTAACTTGTAATCAATTCAATTACCAAAAAAGCCTTATGAAATATGCTCACAAATCCCACAGAAATAGTTTGCAGTCCACACAAACACACACTAAAAGAACTCGTTTATCATATTACATGGAAAAACATAACAAACACACGCAATTACACACGCTTGGAATGCATAAAAAATACAATTTACTTATCGGCCCAAAAGCCTGAAACATAATTTGAAATTTACGCTCCATTTACAGCGCTTGCATGTGTGTGTGTGTGTGTGAGGGTGTATATGTGTGTGTCTGATAAGATATCATTTATTTCGCACGTTTGTCAGAAGGTTTCATCTCGGAAAACTAACTTGTCCATCTTGAGAGTCCGATGCCTGAGTGCGAGCAAAAGAAGAGGAAAATTCTGCCATAACCGATAATCAGTATCGTCTGGACCGACTGTCTGTCTGTCTTTCAGTCTGTCCAACTGTCTATTTCTTCTGCCTCTGTCCACAAATTTCCTGCACTGTGGCATATTAGATTAGGCGCCCAGTCGTTTTACGTTTCACGTCTCTCCTTCCGACGCAGCAGCTTCTCTCGATTTATTTTGTATTTTTTTGCCCCTTTTCTTATTTTTCAATTTTTCCATTTGGATTGCTGGTTGGGCTTTCGTATCTCTTTTTTTTGCTGCCATTTCTTTGGTACACTTCCTTTTCCGCTCTGCACTCGCTGTGCTTATAAAATTCAAACAGACATGTGAAATATTCAATTTCTCAACTAGCAAATCCTGCCAGGCAATGTCCTCGTCCTGGTCCCCGCTCTCATTCCCATCCCGGACCCGGAGTAAATGTAATGCTGAATTAGCCGTGCCAAATACGTCGTCGACTTGCTCGACTGCCTTTCCCAGTGTGTGAGACAACCCTCTTTGTCCGAGTCCAACTGGCAGTCGGATTCTCAGTCTGCGTTTGAGACTCGGTCTCAGTCTGGATTCTGGCCCAAGGTGATGCGGGTTATCGCTAAAACTAGTCGCCACCTTTGTTGGGTTGTCCCAGAAATCGAACTTAAATGGCTGCCAGGGTTGCTCAACGTGTCAGAAGGTTGAAAAGGTTGCAAAACCATTACAGACTTGACTAAAAAATTGCCAAATGTTTGACAGGCTTAAATTATAATTTAATTTATTTTTAAATCTCATCTTTAAGTGGGCTCTGGCTAAGCTTAGTTGATACCTTAAGATAAATATTCATATTTGCAGCAAACAGTAAGGATTCAATTTAACCCGTCAGTTGTGTTATTCATATGGATACATATTGTTTAAAATTGAAATGAATTAAAATAATTAGCTTTTAAATTTTATTAAAGGCATAGAAGCTTAATTATTATTTTATTTAGTTAGTTTAGTCAATGCATTTCACCAGCTGCATTCGATGGCAAGTTTAAAGTTTTATTCGCCCTCCTTTTGGATATACGAACAATAGACAAATTAGTGAATCAATGAATGCATGACAGCGCAAGACCCTAAGCTGATTCCAATCCCATAAAAATCTCATTTGAAATTTCAATTCAAAAGCCAAGCCGTTGGCAACTTGAATGGACATTCATATTATCGGTGGCATGTGGGGAAAAGAGAGGGGAGGAAGAGGATCAGCTTTAGCAGCTGCTGTGGAAAAGTTTAGCCACACAAATCTCCGCATTTTAGGAAAATTTCACCACAGCTTTTATAATTGTTCATAAATCCCAAAATGCTTCTCTTTGCAGTCGCTCGTTGTCGCCTCGTCTCTCTTCTCTCTTCATTCAATTCAAAAGTTTTCGCCTCACACTTTGCTGAATTTATCACCTCATTTTTCACATTTCGACTAATTTGGACCACAAATCTTTTTGGCTACACCTGCATTCAGCCAAGCGAGTGTCAAATATTACAAAAGTTCCCCATTCCCACTCTGGCAACCACTTTATGCGACTCTGTCGTACAAAAGATTGTTAGCAATCAACTCAAGCACCAAACTTTGATTTGTATGACCATAAATCGCACTTCATTTTTGATTTAACCACCAGACCCACAGCACCATCCAACAACCACTAGACACAGTTTTGTGGTTGTCTGTTCATAAATTTGTACTCCCTGCGAACTTGGCAAAAGTTAGCCCAACCCCAAAAAGCCGAGTCCCAAGCTCAACTCTTGCTTTAAGCCTTTTGGAAAACTGTTTTTCTTATCTGCCTGCCATGTGTCTCTCTATGTGTGGATGTGTTTCTTTTCCCCTTTTCTCCTCTTGCCATTTGCTTTTTGTATGTTGTGTAAACGTCTTTAGCTTGGCTTTTATAATTCTATTTCCGTTTCCGCAACAGCGCAAAAAAGAGAAAAAAACTTTTTCCTTGCCCTGCTCACATATATTTCAACATCTTTTTTCCATGTCGACCATTTCCCTTCGCATTTCCCTCTAGCTGCAAATCAAACTTTTGCACATTTAGTTTAGTGTGTATGTGTGCGAGTGGGTGAGTGTGTGTGTCTGGCTGCCATCATCATTGTCATCATCACCATTGGAACTGGGAACTGGGGACTGGCTACTGTCTCTGTCCATATCCTTGTCCATGTCCGTTTCGTTCCCATCCTTTTGCTGCCTTTTGCACATATCGTAGCATACTTTTGTGCGCCAAAGCTTTGACATTGAATTTGTGTGTCATTTAGCGTTTGCTTTTCTCTGTCTGAGTGTTCGCATGTGTGTGTGAGTATGTGTAAGTGTTTGTGGCTTACTCCAAACGTGCTTAGAACTTGCTTGAGTTACCCTACATCTTACTTCTCCCCCTTCTTCTCAGTCAGCAACCCGCATAATTCAGCGTCAACTTGGCCTGGAACAGACACATGTGTGTGTGTGTGTGTTTGGCTGAGTGTGAGTGTGCGGTGGGAGTATGTATGTATGTGGATTGCATTTTGCGGTTGCTCTCTGTTTATCTCCCGACTGTCGCAGTTCTCAAACCCTTTTGCTCAATGCTCTAAAGAGCTGCATCATTTTTCAAACACACACACACACATATATAGACAGTTACAGCAACTAAGCTTAAAGCGGTAATTTATTTCATTATTAAACATAATTTAAATGCAAGCTTATAAGGAATAAATTGATATTTAAATCATTTATAATTAACATTTGATTAATACATATAATTCATTAGATTAATACATTCGGTGTGTTTTTATTCCAACAAAACTAATCCCTGTCTTTTATTAATGCCATTAAATAAATATTTAAACAAATTTGGTAATTTGCACATAGTTTGAGCTTTTTATTAGCAGTTTAATTTGTGAAGGAAATAAAGCGAAAGAAACGGAGAGGAGGCGGGGATGGCTACTGCCAATTGCAGATACAAGTTGGCCAGTTTAGTGCACATTAAAATTGATGGCTTCATTTTTGGCACAAATTTGACTGGGGCAATCAGGAAGAAGTATGCAATAAAAACGCTTGAGCCATCGTGCCATGGAATAAGCTAGGTATACGAGTACACGCATAAAAATTTAATTTCTAATAATAATATTTTATGATGGCCGACTCGCTGCAGTACACCAACACACCAATACACACTCCCTCACACACACACACACACCACCACAAACAGAGCAAGCAATTAGAGCAGCAACAAGCAGCACACAAAATGCATAAACGATTTTAATGGTCAATTTCGGGCACTCTCTAGAGAGACCAGAGCGGAGAAATAGAGAGAGAGAGAGAGAGAGAGAGAGAGAGAGATACAGAGTGGAGGAAGGGGAAAATAGAGTGAGGGGTTGCTGCTCCTGTTGTGTCCTGTGCCAAGGCAGAGAATTCAATTTGGCCGCTTGCTGTTGCCTCATAATTAAATCTTGGCTAGCTGCATGTCCCAGTCATTAAAGTAATATGCTTTGGCTAATTACATAGACACACACATGCACCCACACACACACACACACACGTACATATTCATAACTCAATTGCATGTTCGTGTATCATAATTTTTGAGGGTCATTCTTTATCAGACATTGCTGTCAGCTGTTGTCGTTCGTTAAATGCAATTAAAAAACAAGAAAATTAACTACTTTTTTTATCTAACGACGCATAAATACCCTTTCTACCTGTACAACTTACAAGGAGTATATAGATATAAAATTCAAGCCAAGTACTATGACACTTTTAAATTAAAATAATTTTTTTAAGTGCCATTTTAATAGTTATTTCGATAGCCTCATTTGGTTAAAGGGTATAACGTACAGCTGCTCTGCTCTGACAATGTAACTGTTGCTTTTTAATTAATGTCAAATTATAAGAAATTAAATTGAATTTAAAGCTTGCTTCACAGCAGCTGCAAAGGAAGACATGGAGATGCTGTGCATATGGCAAAAAAGTAAAAAGATTGCAGGCAACAAATTTTTGCCGCTCTCTGTATATGGAAATTAAATTCATTTATTTGAGTGTTTGTGTGTGTGTGTGTGTGTGTTTGTGAGGGGGTGTTTTATGTGAGCGTCTACTTGGTTTTTTGTGCATTAATTCCATTAAAAGCGCTTCGATAACATGTTTCACGCTTGGTCGCTTCCATGGCGTCGGCCCCTAAAAATATGCAATACAAACAATTTTTCATGCCGCAACGCTCAGTTTTTTCCTGTCTCTCTCTCTCTCTCTCTCGCTCCTCTACTCACGTGCCTTGAATGTTGCAGGGGCAGGCACAAGTTCGTATTCCTATGTGAATTTTTATAGAGAGTGCAAAAAATATAAACCGAGGCTGCATGTCTATGTGTGTGTGTGTGTGCTTATCGCTTCATATGTTATGTATAATAACATCACCTTCATCTGCTATTCATAGCATGTTCATCAATCAATTAATCGATACGCGCAGAGATGAGAACCAATCGCAATGCCAAAACGAAAATGAAATTCAACCGAGTTGTGGAAAATGGAAAATGCGAAAAGTCTGTCATCTAGGGAAGCCAGTTGAGTGGAAGGCGTTGTAATATTAATAAAATAAATACAACCGAATAATTTATTTATGTGCAATAAATGACAAATGATGTGGGAAGAGCAGAAGTTGCAGTTGCATAAATAAAAACCTTGAGGAAATTACTTGAAATGATATCAATGATAAGTTTTTGTAATAAATAAATCAACTTTAGTCTCTAAATTTCATATTTAATCATTATTTTTAAAATCTTCTTTTATTAATATGTTCACATCTTTATAAATCCGACATTTTATTGTTCTCAATTATATTTGATTTGATTTTTCAATTTGTATGATAAGTACATATTTTCTATTTTATTTCATTTTCTTCCAATTCAGATTTTTTATTTGTTTCTTGAATTCTTAGAGATTTTCTTGGCAAGCTGAACAAGCAATTAGACTATGCACAGTCTGTTGGAAAAGTTGTGTGTCTGTGTTGTCGCTCTGCAATGACCAGCATGAAAAATATGTTGAAACATGAAAGCAAATTTCTTGGCTCAAAAGTCAATGCAAATTTGTGGGGAGGAGATAAAGGAGGGTAAAAGGGAGGGACAGAGACAGAAGTAGAGACTCTTGGCTGGACAATAACAATGTCAATGTGACTGCTAAGCGTTCCCCAAAGCACAATTAAGTTGGACTGCCAAGTGGTGCAGGGATTGAGACAGAGAACCACTCACAACTCAACCGGAGGACTCTTCTCTGGGGAGACACCTTTATGAAGTTCGGGGGCAAATACAACACTGTGCAACACAACTAACGATAAGCGCTATGATTATGGCTTCTGTGCAGGAAAGCGGAGCAGGTGGAGAGTCATTTAAATCTCACCTTGTGACTGTGTGTTTGAGTGTGAGAGGGAGGGAAGCCACGCCCACTTTGGCATTGAACAAGGCAAAGTTTGTGGCTCAATTCGTTCGTCAAGTTGAGCTCTGTTTTTTGTCGATTGTTCGGTTCAGTCTAATGACACATGTGGTCTCTGTTTCTGTTTCTGTCTTTGGACTCTTGTCTGCATTTTTTGTTGTTGCATACTTTAAGGCGCTTAACACGTCTTGCGACATTTCTTTGCTCAGTTGTCAGTTGCCAGTTTGTTGTTTGCTGTCTGCCAACTGTTGTCTGTGCTATTACCTTTCTCTTTCTAGGTCCTGTCGCCAATGTTCTGTAAGCTTAAACGTGCTTTGCTTTTGATAGCGCTGATTACCACAAAACACAGACGGACAACTCTCAGTGTGGAGGGTAAATCGATCCATTTCAGCTTGATTTTGTAACGCAACTATATTATACAACCTGCTGTGATTCAGTTGCCGGTGATTTAAGCGCATTTTTACAGAGTGAGGAAAACGGACAGAATGTCTGGTCAATACTAGTATACTAGTATCTGAGATAAGTCTGCCGAGCCAAGCGAATATCAAAAGTTGATTGAACTCGTTCTTGGCACGTTCCCTTTTTAATGCAATAAATGTAATGGGTCTGCTTTAAGTGATGGCATTTACACAGCTACTGAGGAGCTTAAAGCACTAGTGGGAGCTTTAAAAGCACATTATTTAAATATTGTTTTAGAGTTAATCGAAAACAGAACTATTTTGTTGCATTAGTCGAATACCTAATTGATTTTCTACTTTAGTTAAGCTAAAAGCTTTGCAAGCACATTAAAACTGTTTAAAATTAATATGAAGATCTTTCTTTTTCTAGATTTATTCAAACTTACAATTAACTACTTTTAAAGCACATTAAAGCTGCGTTTAAAAATGTAAAATTGTAATTACTAATGAATAAATTACTCCAATATCTAATAAACATATTTAGGTAATTTAGTTTCATATCATTCAAAAGTCAAAACTCTCCAGTTGAGCTTATGATTCTGCCTTATAAATTTGTGTCATTTTCATCTGTCATTTTGTCAACCAAATTGAAGCAGTCCAGACGAGAATTTGTTTCATTTAATGAAGGCCATCTGCATGCTGGCCATTTGGGCCATTTTTGGTAACAATACGAGTTAGCAGCTGTTGTCCTGTAATGCTTGACAGTGTCACAACCCTTTTTTGTGGCTTGGTAAACCGAGTGTGAACACACAACGAACATTGTACAAGAATGTAACCCAGAGGCTCCTAATTCTCCGTCCATTTCGAACCTCTCAACTCAACTGAACTGAACTCAACACAAATTCGAACCAAACACAAATTCCAGAGCACAACATCTTTTGGCATTCACAAGTGTCTCTAGCCCCAGAAATTTGTAATCCCAGGCATGAAACTTATAGTTGCTTTTTAGGCCTTTTAAATTATGCAAACTGTTTTTGTCACACAAACACACACATGCACACATTAGGGGGAGTCCTGCTAAACACATGGCGCTGACTGGGACCGTGCCTGATGCCTCTTTTCCAATGCCCAGAAGCATACAAAATATCTTATTACCGGCACTTAAAAGCCCCACTAAATTTTAATGTGACAAAGCACCGAAAAATACCAGACGAAGCAGACATACCAAGCGGGACAGAGATGAAGAGAGAGTCATAGAATGAGAGGGAATGATTGGGGACTGGATTTTAGCTTGTTGGCTGAGGCGAAACCATAATTTAATTAAATTACAGGCAACAGTAGTTGCTAAGCATTGGTTCAATAAAGTCGTCAGAGTTAACACACACACACACCCATATTCCTTCCCCCTCCCCCAGTCACTCTTTGCTAAATAGTCAAAAGCGTCCACACAAAATTCATGTAGTCCAAAAATGGGTGTTGGAGGTGGCACCCATTCATTTATTATGAATGTGGCTTCGCTTTAGCTGCCACGCCCTCTTTGGGACGCCTTTTGGGCAAGCTGACTTGCCAGGGGGTGGGGTAAGGGTAGGTGCAAGCGGAGTGGAGTGGGGCACACACTCACATTCATAATAAACTGCCACAAATCTGAGACATGCAAACAATTTTGAAATTCGCCTGTCCTCTTCGGGCCTGGCCTAAAGTGCATGACCCTCAAATGTCCTTAAGCTGTCAAAAATAAGTGTCAAAAATGTGCCCCTCCCCTTCTGCTGTTTTATCCTCAATGTCTGATGGCTAAAGGAAGCCAGCAAAATAACAACGAAATAATAAAAATGAAAATGAAAAAAAATAAAGTAAAACATAAACACAAATTTTTATATTGTTACGTATTCATCTGTCTCCCTCGCTCTTTTTGGCCAAATACCGCACACAGAATGAACAATTCCCAGTCAGTCTGTTGCCTCACAATCCTGCCTCGTCCTGCCCGCTCCTGGCATGTCCTTTAAGTGGCCGTTTCGGCTGCTGGCCACGCGCGGCGCCTACCAAATAAAAAAAAAAACAGCCGCCATATTGAAATTATGTAAACGGCTGTCGAGAGCACCGGAAACTGCGTGGCGTTTGTTCTGTCTCCCTCTTACCTCCATGCCCCTTCTCTACCCCTTAACTATATACAATATTTTCTGCTTGTTTCCCTGCCTAACGTTGCCACCTGCTGTGTCGCCACTTTCCTCCTCCCACTCCATATCTCTCCTCTCCCTCTCTCACTCTGTCTCTCGCTCTGTCTGGCGCACAGCTGGTGAGCTGGACTCCACTTCATTTGCATTCATTCCGTTTGCATATTTTTAGAGTGTGTTCTTCGAGCTTGTTTATCAAAAATTAAAGGTTAATTTCGCCCCCGCATTCGCTGCTGTCATTTAATTAGCCACCCCCTGGGTGGCGAATCAGGAGGGCTACATAAATTTGCGAGGCTGTGTTGATTTCCAACTGGCACTGAGTAATCATCAACTTGCCCTTGCTCTGTTTTTTCCTTTTCATATTTATCACAGCTTTATTCAGTCTCCTCCCCCCACTTTGTGGGGGCGTGACCTCACGTAGTGCCACAAAACGGGAGAACGGGGAAAATGGGGGTATTCTTTTTTATTTTGCCAGCTTTATTTGTTATCTACTTTTTGGGGCATGAATTTTAATTAGTTCTATGCTCATTTAGATTGTTTTACGTTGGATTTACACAGTTTTTGATTTGTTAAAACATGCACACCGATTTTGCCACGTCTAAGAAGAACGTAGAGAGCGGCAATAAGAGACAGAGAATGTGGATAAAGCAGTAGAATTGAAATCGTTGAAACAAAGCTATCTATGTATTCTAAAAAATTGCATTACAATTTAAATCGAAAATAGTGATATTTTAAATAAGAATAAATACATAATAGAGGGATTCCGGAAAACAGTTTTTTTTCTGCACACAGAACTTTCAGTGTGCCCTGATTTTTACCTGAATTTCTCTGGGCACATCACAATTGAAAACGTTTTATTCCACAAATATTTGCAAAGTTATCGTTACAACACTTTTATTTCAGATATCCGCTTATCTAAAAATATTTTTGTTTTAAATAATAACATTTAAAAATAAAAAATTTAAAATCTTTCCATTGAATTTTAATATAAATAATAATTCCCATGGCTAGAAGTGTGTTATTATTAGACTCCACTTGAGCCTGACATTTGCACATTATTCTGCCCACACACTCACAAGTAAATCAACTCTGAAAATTAACTTTTTTGTTGTCTTCTGCCGACCAGTTTGTATTTTTGCGTATCAGGGCCAAAAGGCAAAGAAATGACGCCCAAGACTTGCCCAATTTGATGTCTCTTTAAGCAAATGAATAGACCAAAGTTATTGTTGTTCTGTATATTATTGTTGTCCTGCTGTCTTCTATTTGTTTTTAAATTAATAACTCGCTTTTTCTTGGCCCAAAAGTACGCAATTTAGGTTCACATATATCATCGGGAGTCCCCCTGTTTTCCTCCCTCCTCCCTTACTTTTCCCCTTCTGCTCGTATAATTAATCTAGAGGGGAACTTCTAGCTGCTGCCTAGTTATTAATTTGCTATGTTGGCTGCGTCTATGTTTTATTCCTGCTTCTGAGGGAGGCAGAAACTCGTTTTCTGGCTTCCAGCAATGTACGCAGCGCACTTGTCAAGATTTATTTCAATTTGCTACGCACACACACACACACAGTCACACACACCAACACACACACGCATGTGGGCAACAAGTCAGAGCACTGAGAACGTGCAAAAGTTGCTGTTCTGCGGCCTACGTGTCGTATACGTGATGTTGCCCTCCTTCTTACTTTTTTGGTTTGCTGCTCTTGCTTTCTTTCATTTTTCCGCAAAGTAGGCAAGTTTTTCCTCCAAGAAAAATGAGACACAAAAGTGCTGTGTAAATGTGCGAAATTAATACACACCCACACACTCACACACACTCGCACACACACTGTGGCAGCTGTGAGTTCAAGCCCAAACTTTTCTTTGTGTCTATAAAATATACGTTATTATTGCATTAGGCCAAGTCCAAAGCGAAATAAAAATGGAATTTATGCCTCTTAATACTCATTCCTCCCCGCAAATTGATAAACAACACACACACACACACACACAGAAATAAATGTTGCCTAACAACTTGTTTAGTTTTCTTTAGTCGACGTGGCAAGTGTTCAAATTTATGAGTTCCAGGCAGCAACAGTTGTTAGTCCCTCTATCCCCCTCTCTCTCACTCTCTCTTTCTTTCTGTCTTTTTAACCCTCGCCTGGTTGTTTTATTAACCCCACAATGCCCTGTTTCATGGTAGCAACACTAACAACTTGTTACCACTTCATTGCCAGTTGTTGCAGTTGTTCTTCTACTCGATAATTACATTTGGGAAACTCGTTGCTGTGACGCTTCGTTGGACGCTCGCTGCCATCAAACTGCTTCAAACTGTCCAGATGGAGGAAGGGAGAGGGAAAGGGGTTAATAGAGGGCAACTCATTTGCCAAAAGTTGCAAGTTCATGTGGCAACTTGTAGGTCAGTTCCCCACACAGTTGCCACTTGAAGCGTAACGCGGCAATTGCAACCGAAGAAGACATTTCTCCTTTTTTATTTAAGTTATTGCTGTTGTTGTTGCAGTTGTTGTTGCCTTCTGTTCCCGTCCGTTCCGCTCGAGCGCCATCTGTGGGTCGTTTTGCTGTTTCTCCCTTTACTGCAGATGCTTTCATGCTGATAGAAGGTACAGTATAAATTCTTGACCCGGCTTCATGTGGCTTTCTGCAGGCTGATAAATGTCTGAATTCTTGGCAAATTTCCACAACCATAAAGGGAGGAATTTGGCCTTTAAGGCGTTACCATGGAAGCTCCAACTAATAATTGCTAAAGGGTTTTGCTAACTTAAACATTTTCTGTAAGCGAATTATGCAATATTCGTTTATGATTCAAGCGGAAACTGACTTTAATACTTACTCTTAAAATTATTCATAATATAAAGTGTTTAGCTGGCAATAACATACCTGAAAAGAGATAGAAAATATTGTGCCATTAGCTAAATAGACTCAAATTTCAATTTTCGAATCCATTTCGGAATTAGTTTGTTCTAAACAATCCATTATATTTATAACAAACACATAGAACCCTTTTGGAAACAAACCCAACTCAATTTCATAGCTACTTCAATCAATCAACGCTGACATTGAGCAGATGGACACGCCCCCAAGCGGAACTCAATTACACTCTGCTACAGAAACGGGGAAATACTCGAAACGAGACACAGTTTAAAAGCTAAGCATGCTCACAACTAAAGTGTAATTACGTCCGAAAAGCATTATTATAATGTGTAACAGAGAGTGAGAGAGAGAGAGAGGGAGAAAAAGAGCAAGCAACATATAGCAAAGAAAAAGGACCAACGAAAAAATATATAGTTGGCAGTCAAATGTGCCGCCAACATGCGAAAATTTATTTATGCACAAGGTCTTGGAACTACACGAGAATAAAGTGAAAGCAGAAGCCAGAAACCAGACGAAAGGACGAACGGAAATGTGGGAGGATAACAAAAAAAAAAACAACAACACAGCGGGGGAAATGTCAACGCAAGTAGAAAACTGAAATGGGAAACGGGAAAGGGGGAAAATAGGAACTACACTTCGTGTTGCTTTTTCATTCCTTTCTCTCTCTCTCTTTCTCATTTTGGCCAACACTTTATTCAAAGGCAAAGGTCAAACAGAACGGACGCCCCGCTGAGGGATGGAGATGGGAATTTGTTGGGATTGCTTAGGTCAGAGACAGGTGAATGGTGAATTGTGAATGGGATGTTGTTGTTCCAGCCAAAAAAGCTGTGACATAATTTTGAACTACACTTTTTTGGCTTTTTTTTGGGTTTATCTGTAAACACATTTGCGAGCTGGTTGGATTAGTTTCGGTCTCTTCTTCTTTGCCATCTCCTGACACATCATAATGAAGCAATGAACCAAATGGGAAATGGCGTTTTTAATGGAATTTGTGGTTATCGTGTCGTTTGTTTTATTTATGGAGAGAAAAGCAACACATTCGGGTTGAGAATTCCGAAATTCTCATTATTGTTATGGGCCATTGCTGTTGTCATTACCTTAAACGTTGATGAAGGTCCTCTCAACCCACTTTTCCTGCCCTTTTGATAAGAAGTGCGATCTCTGTATATTTTTCAATCAATTTTTGGGGATTTTGCGGCAAACCAAAATTGAAATTGTTTTGTAAATGTAAATTCAATTTGAAATTAATAATGAATTAGGGTTGGCCTTAAAGTTGGGGGTTAAGAGGGTTTTGAAGACAATCAGTGTAGGTTGGGCACAGAAATAAGTTGGAAAGAATTGGGAAAAGTTTTGTGTAAAACAGAGTAATGACTGTAAGGATGCAATGAATGTTAATGTCTTTATAGAGAATAGGATATTACTTTAAGAGAACAATTGAAAGTGTAAAATAGAGGGGAGAATTGTATAGAAACATCTTTAGTAAATATATGAATTTAAAGCTCATACTTTTCAGGTAATTAATATTGCAAATTGAAGGAGTTGTCATAGTCTTCAGATGATATAGTGACCAAACCATCATTAAAGTTATTCTAGGTTTTTTTTAGGCTGAGAGTAAACAAAGAGGTGAACTCAACTCAATTTAGTTTATTTAGTATATCGCCTCTGCAAGCTTTTATTATTATGCGTTTCATATAGAAAGTGCAAACTTTCTGCTGTTTATGCATTAAGCAATCAACAGCTGCACAATAAAAGGCCAAAGCTTTCAGAAATTAAACTCTGGCAATTCCCTAGCCAAAGGAAACAACAGAAGAAGAATGGAGAAGAGCAGAGGAGGGAACGGAATGAGAAAGAATAACTACAACAAAAGAACTACAAACTGGCTAACAATCCAAACAGCAGCAGCAACAACAACAACACCAAAAAACAATAACAAAAGCGAGAACTGAGCAACAACAAAGACTCTGTGGTACTTGCAATGCAGGAAGAGGGTTAAAGGGGCCTAAGGGGGGTTAAGGATACTGGCAATATTCTGGCATAAAAAAGAAAAAACTTGTTTTTCTAGAGGGAGAAAGCGAACGGTAAAAGGGGCTAAAGGGTTTTAAAAAAAACTTACTCGAACCGCGGCACTTAATTCGCTTCCCTATCAAAACAGCGACAACGCCACACACACACAACACACCCAACATACACACACACACACACACTCTCGCCACATGTCTGAAGTGCTGTTGCTGTTGCTGCCGCTTCGTCTGCTTCTTTGTGTGGTCCAAAAAAGTTTTTTAATAAAAATATTAAATTTGCATATGTTGCTCCCAGACGTTGGCAACGCCAGAGCTCCAACTCTCAAGCCAGACATTTTGGGGTTGCCTTTGGTTACCTGTGGCAGGAACTGCTTTTGCCGCCGGAAGTGGTAACAGAAAGAAAGACAGCAGAGAGAGAGAGAGAGAGAGAGAGAGAGAGAGAAGGAGAGAAGGAGAGAGGCTTGTGTGTGTATATGTGGAGCTGGCAAGTGCGTTTTTATTGCCAGCCTAGACTAGAGTTTACTTTCTCTTCCTCTCTCTCCTCACTCTCGCTGTGTTGTTGCTGTCCCAGACATTTATGACGCATGAGAAGAGCACAGGCGAGGGAAGGAGAAACTTCAGCTCAAACCACTCACCAAATTAAGTTCAAGTGAGCGCAAGTGCGGAAAGGTTGGCGGCTTTTGCCGAGTTGCTACTTAAGCGCTGATTAAGCGGTGAAACGGCTAAGAAGTGAGTACTGAGAAAGACAGAGAAACAGAGAGAAAAGCAGCGAAAAAGAGAGAGAGATAGTGAGGATAAGGCATCGTAGCGAAAGAGACTTACTTTTCGAGTCAGGATGCGTTTTATGCAGCTGTCTACTACTCTGTTTTTTCCTTTCAATTAACTTATTCCTTATGCTAAGAAAAACGCTTTTTCTGTTTTGTTTTTTCTCTTAAAATATGAGAGCAAAAACAGTTTCGAGTTTTTATTATTTATTAGTAAAAGGAACAGACCGCTTGCAAAAATAATAAAATCAAAAAATAACAAATATCTTTTCTTGTTTTGTAATTCATTCAATATTCCTCCAATTTCTACTCTTGTGAAATAATAGTCACTCTACTTAACTTAGCCTTTATCTCAATGCTGTTCTTTCTATATCTTAGTAAAAACATCTTTATCTATCTTTTTTTATCTCTCTCAGTCTATCATTTATATATATTCTTTTCTTCTCTTATGCTTTGATCAATCTCAATTGTTTTCCATACGTATTTTACTTTTATAGCAAATGAAGATATATACTTACAATCTTAAAGTCGTTTCCACCTTTAAGCCGTTATCATAATTAACTTGTCCATAATAAGTTGTTTTTTAAAAAAACTCTTATACAATCTTGCTCATGATTATTGAGGGTGCATTTAAAATAAGCTTTCCTAGCCAATTAAAACCATGACTAAACTGACGTGACAGAAAAAGCGAAACCATAGGAGATACATTTATATCTTTCGTACATAATCCCAGTCACATGTGTATCTATAAATGTATCTGTATCTGTGACTGGGTCTGAATTCTGTGCTCATCTTGACAACCTTTTGTTGTGGTTTTCACAGTCGCCTCACAGTGCATAAAAATTGCATGTGCCCAAGTGCACAGCAGATTTCTGAAGCAAAGAGTGGCAAAGGGGGGTGAGTTGGGGGCTGGGGCTTACAGGTCGAAGGGGGTGTGTGTATTGTGTATTGTACAAGTCAGAAAAATGTCAAGCGATAAGCAAAAGCCGCTTACATTCAACTTGGCCCAAACAAAACGTTAACAGGGGAACTGGCTCACACGATGCTGCTGCTGCTGCTGCCAATTTCTGTTTGACAGTATTAAATGCTGCTCTGGCAATTGTCTTTATATATTTTTGATGTGGTTTGCAACGGCTTCCCGGCTTCAAAACTATAAGCGATTTACAGTTCAGTTGAGGATTTGTGAAACGGTAACGGCAGGAACATTGAGTAAGTAACTTAAACAGAGAATGAACATAATCTTAATCACAACCGACTTTAAGAAGGTCTTTAAAATTAAAGCAATGATGGGAAATTGAAGCATATGAAGGGTCTAACTAAATTTTATTTATTTATTTATTTGTATATTTATTTATTTATTTATTTATTTAATATCAACAAAGTACAGTTGACCAAAATTAATGTAAGAATTAAAGTAAAACTTAAGTAATACATATTATAAATTAAGTAATATTAAATTAATTAAAATTAAATTGAAATTTAACTGCAAATTTATCATGTATTACGAGGATTGGAAAAACCCAGAAACACCCAAACAGATCAAAAGTATTAGTAGTAATAATTAGTAATAATACAAGTATTAGAGTTAGTAAGTTCAGGGATTTCTAGAAAGGAAATGATTTTGGATATACAGTTGTGATAGTTTAAAGCCTTAAGCTTCAAGAAACATTTTGTTAAAATCTGTTAAATAACATTTTAAAATTCAAAGCTAAACTCACAAATTATAATGCAACTCAAAGCTTACACTAAGGCTCCAAATTCTAAAATAATATAAAGTTCAATAAGGTTATAAAGAGAGAATAGAAAATAATTTAAAAAACTGCTCGGAATTTGATTTGCAAATCATATTTCAGTTTTAATTCAATACAGTCTTTAAGCTAAAACTCCCACACTGCTTGACAGCCAAATAGTTACAAAAAAAACACTGACTTGACAACTTTATTTAAAGAGGTTTCGTGTTTTTCTTATTAAGAAAAAGAACAAAATATCACGACAAAATGTTGCGTAAAAAGTAACTGTAATAAAGCATTACACATTATAATGATGGGAACATGTTACTGCGACACAAACAACAGCAACAAAACTAACAAGCAAAAATGTTGTCAACAAAAAGTTTTTAACAGAGAGCGAGAAAAGAAGGAGAGAAAAGAAGAAAAAAGTAAGAGAGAATTGTAGAAAAAGTTTTCAACATCATCAAAATGCGCTCAGGCCTAATTTAAATGTGTTTGAACTTCTTTTGCGCCTCATTTTATATTATTTACATACAACAGCAACAAAACAAACTTCAGAAGATTTTCTTTAAATGCGAAAGCTTCTTTCTGACTCAGTTTTGACTGCGAAATGTTTGCACAGCTTTAAGTTTCAGCACGAAAACTTTTTTGCCCCCAAAAGAAACACAAAAAGTTCTCTCATTTTTGTAGTCATCTTATTTGTTCTCGACGCATGTCGCATTAATGCAAATATAATCTGACCACGCCCCCACGCCTTCTTCAAGCCATTGCCGTCTGGAGTTGGACAAATTACAAATTGAGGGCTGTGTCAACACTTTTCGGACCCCCAACAAACTTGACCTCAAGTGGAACTTTAATGCAGCCGACGACAACGTGAACTTGCAACTGGCAAAGCAAACTTAAACTCGCTTCTAAGTTTCTAAGTTCTTAAGTACACATATCACCTGCACTGTGGAAAAGGGAGAAGGGGGAAACAGGGGGAAGTAACCGCAACAAATGTGGTTTTTGTTTTGCGGACTTAAAATCTTAAGCTGAAGTGGCAAATAATACCAAGCAGAAGGGAAATGATTTATTTACAGTGAAGCAAGTTTGCTTAGCCAGTGAATAAGGCGATTAAATGTTATACAAATACACATATAAATATACAGTTGAGCTTCCTTATAGTGAACTCTGTTAATAACTGTCAAGATTTTTAAAAAATAAACAAGTTGTACACTTGAACTAAATTGATAATAGCTGGTTGTTCATTATAAACAAGTTTGCCTGTATATAGTATATGACTCACGTGTTGCTATATTTAATTCGCACTTTCGACGCACTTTACACTTTACGCATTTTAGCAAGCTATTTGCTTCGAGTGCAAAATAATTAAAACAAACAACAATTAAAGACAACAAAGTAGGCCCACTTGCAGTGCATCTTTGGCTCTAAAAATAGCACAAATGGCAAATATAACGCATACGTCAAGTGAGTCACGAGTCGACGATTGAGTGCAGTATCTCGAAAAAAGGAAATAGAAATGAGAGCAAGAAACTCTTTAAAAGGCACGTCTCAACAATTTGTTATTTATAAAGCAATAGTTTCCAGTTCGAAGCATGATTTTGGATAAATGTTCGAGGATAAAATATTCAAAATTAAATTAAAAACACGCATTCTTTAAAAGATATAAATATAATATTATTTTTATAAAGAAATGATAAAATTATTGAAATATTTTCACTTGCAGAAAGAACCCTTAAATAAAAATTCATTTTCCATCTCCAAAGTCAAACAATCATTTTGCTTTTCATCTAGATGCTTTGGCTTTCAAACTCATTTGGCTGATGAAGTTGGCAAGCAAAACCAACCCGTTCTGATCATTAGTCATTTGGAGCTGTGACTGTAACATAATCCAATCCGTTGTTTGCTCCGAGTTGACTTGGTTACTGGTCAACCCACTTCACTTCATTTACTCGTACCTGCCTGTCATAAATCAGTTCAGTTTCAGCTCTCGACCCTTTCAGCATGCACGACAAGTCGGCCTTTTCTAGCGGTAATCCAATACCAAAATACCCAAGCAAACCAAGCACAAACCCAACTCAATCTCAATCCCAGTGCCAGTGCCAGTTCCAATCCTACTGCAAGGGAAAAGCTACGCACATGCCAAGAAAGCAAACCAACAATTGGCCACGGTTCGATGTCAAGGCATCACATTGTAGAGTTGGCCAACAGTTCAGTTGCAATTCTGACTGAGTACTTGTCGCTTGCAACATGCCACAAAATCAATGAGCATAAGCTATTCGTAAGCGGTGGACAACAACTGGCGACAGTTTCGAGCAGTTGGCAAATTTTGAAAGTGAAATTCGATACAGGAGCTGCCACATACGCATGTTGCATGCATACTCGAACTCGTTCACGAGAATTGCTGTCTGCCTGCCAGCTGCCTGCCACTTGCCACTTGCAACGTCTGGTGGCAGCTTCTGTTCAACACAACACAACACAACAAAACAAAACACGCCCCTCTATGGCTTCCTCTGCGCTTCTTTATTGCTTCCTCTGCCAGCTGCCACTTGGCTGGTGTAAAATAAGTTGACCAACAAGCAAGAACAAAATCAAAATTGCTTTGACAAGTTCCTTTTTAGTCACAGTATGTCACAGGAGATAGAAGAGAAAACTAAGCTTCAAGCGAATCTTGGGAAAAAACTAGACAGTTTCATTAACAAGCTTCCGAAACAAAAAATAATTAATTAATAAATCTCTTTCCTTTGATCAGTCAATTTTTTCTGATATTTTTTTTCATTAACAAAATGTTTAATGAGTTTTTGGTCTCGAGTTACACCGGAAATTTGATTTTTAATACTTGATTTACTTCCGTTTAGTAAATAAAAATATGCTAAATACATATTTTTTTTAATCGGACTTGACTTTCAGCTGATAATGTGCAGCTAGTGACATTGTACTCAGTTTTTTCATAGTTTTCATAATCATGTTAATTATTTCATACATAATTAAGTATTATCATCAGCTTTGTTTTTCTCAATTTTCAAGCATTTCTTGCATTTATTTTGCTCATTTCTCATTCTTTCAGAGTTTTCTCCTAATTTATGCATAGAAAAAGTCAGGCAGCCCTAACAACTTACCGGGATATGGACACCTGCACACACACACACACCTGGATAACACACACACACACACACACACACAGGTGGGATAACAAATCTGAGCAACGTCAACTTTGTGCTCGACGAACGCCTCAAGAATTTGTTTAACGCGTTGCATTTAATCAACGTCAGGGGGCGTTTAAGGGGACTGCGGGAGGCGTGGCAGCGTGGCGGAACATTAGCAAATATTTGCGCTGCACTTTGGTTGAAAAATGCAGTCATTTAACTTTGGAAGTGAACCCAGAGGCAACTGCAAAGGAATCACAGCGACTGCGACAGGTGCGTGAGTCATGCGAGAATCTCATTTTTCCAACTTGGCTGCAGTTGTTCTTCTTCTCTGCCTTTCGTTGTCCTACTCGTTTTTCTATTTTTTTTGGGGGGGAAGAACCAGAATGACAGCTAACCATTTAATTTGGGTGACACCTCTGGAGAGTCGAGAGTCGAGGCTCAGATGCAACTCTTGACTCTTCAGACAGTTTTTCGATGTTTCGACTCGTTTTGCAGCTCTGCCCCAAAATGAATGGTAAGCTGTCAAGCTGTACAAACTAAATGACAGTTTATGCAATGTCAAGATCCCTTATACCATTCCCATTCCCAACCCATTTCCATCCTTGTCAGAGGCTGACAAGTCAACAAGTCAAAAGAACAAAAGAAGGACGAGAAAAATCTGCAACAGCATGGAGTAAAAAAAAAACAAACTATACTTTAGTGCATAATTCTTAAAATGTGCACTTTTCCACTTTTTCAACAATTTTTTTTATACTCTGCATATGCAACGTTTTTGAATTTCGGTTGGGTTATTATTCTTTATTCTTTATTGTCCATGCTCATGTCAGAGCGCCGCAAAACATGCAACATTTTCTTCTGTTTGTGATCTCAACGCGACCACAAACATGACAGGTTAATTCGACTGTCAAAACTGGAATTTATCAGACAACCCACGCGGCCAGTACCTCAAAAATAACCACAGAAAAGAACAACAAATTTACAAGAAATAAACCGCAACTCGCCCAAAAAGCCCCAAAGGGCATTTTATTCCCTTTATTCCTGCCTTTGTTTTCTTTTCGCGAGAGGAAAACTCACATACCCAGAGTTACACAGAAAATATTTGGGTATATATTGAGTATTTATTAAGAGGTCGGTTTTGCATAAATATAGTTTACAGATCAAAGTAAAAGAACTTTGCCACTGGATCACGAATAAAGCATAAGTATGTAAGCATTCAACACTCAAAAAGTGTTCTAATTTCAGCATGTGAAAGGTCATAAAAGATTGGTAAATCTGAGCTTTGGTGATTGAACTTTCATCAGTAGGGTATTTGAACCGTTGGCAGATTAAACTAAACGATAATATTCGATTGAATAAAATAAGAAGAATAAATAAAATATATTACCAAAAGAAATTGCAAACAAATTAATTTTTAAGAAGACTTTCAAATATAGAATAGTTGCTTCAGTTCTAAAACTTCATTAAATATTTGTTTATTCCAATGTGCAGTTTTACTTTTGTACACTCAAATTGAACTGACAACAATGCAACTTCATTAGTTAAGTTCCATTGTCAGTTGTTCATCTAGTCACAATGTTAATCCAATTCGAGCTTCATTTCACTCTCATCACAAAGTCAACGAGAGAAAGAGCGAGAGCAAGAGCAAGAGAGAGGGATTGCTATTCCCCTGTGTGCTGCATATATGTGTGCTCCGATAACAAGAAGACATCATTTGCGAAACTCTTCAACTTGCTACATTTACAATAATTACACAAAATCTAAAAATCTCTAGTCAAACATTTGCACAAATCAAACTGAAAGCGTAGCAGAATTTTAATCTAAAATGCAAATATGAGAACTCAACTCAACTCAACTCAACTCGACTCAATTGAAGACACATATGCAGCTCGAGAGCTCTTGAGAGCGAGTGAAAAGGCAAAAAGTTCCCCAGCGAAATATATTCATAACAATTCTATTAATTTTTCTCTTTTGTGCAATTCAGGCTCGACTCCAGGCATTGTTTGACAAAGTGCCAGCTGGTGGGTGGTGCGGGTGGTGCTGGTGGTTTTTGGGTGGTTTGCCGACTCTGACTGGGTTTTTGTGGGGTTTTTCGATGGCTTTGGATTGACTGCCACGCCGTTTGCCAATTTGCATATTCAATTGCCACAGTGACAGGCCGTATCGCAGCTGCTGAGTCTCTCACTTTCTCCCTCTCTTTCTGCTCCTCTGCCTCTCTATCTTTGTCGCTCTTTCGATGGCATAATTGTCTGGCTATGAGTCAGTTAGCCGACAGTCTACCAACATCTGAGTTGATTAGAATGAAGTGACTGTTGTCTGGCCCTTCTAATCTACTAAGTGGCTGCATCTAAAACTTCAACGCATTTCAATTTCCTAGCTCGCATATATGTTAGTTACTTGATGAAACTATCACTATTTTCCAGTTAAAAATAATTTTAAATTACGTAAAGGCTATTTTTAATATTTTAAGTTGAATTCCAATAGATGTGTTAGTTTTGGCAATTACATTCTAATTTAGTTTTTATATAAAAGTTCATTATAAATTTCAAGTGAGAGCTTATTAAATTAAGTTATGTTATGTTTCTTATTATTTTTTATTTTTACCGATAGCTTTTAATCTTTTTTGCTTTATCAATATTGATTTATCATCATCTTTTCTTCTAATTACAATCAAAGTTATATTTTCTTTATACAGTTGAACTTCCATAACTCGAAATTCTATCAGGCATGCCACATAAATCTCTTTCACTTGAGTTTCACGTCAATTTCATTTCTCCGTGCCACAGTCTCAATCACCTGCACAATTTTTGGTGAAACGAAATCATCGCTCAATTCACTGGCGTCCGATGCCATGAGAATAATGTCACATTTTTTTGTCCGAATTTCAAAATTAAGAGTTGTCAAGTATCTTTTATTATTTGTCGCGCCAATAACTTTTAAATTTTTTTAGGCTATACAATATCAATTATTAAATAAATAAATTAAATAATATTAATTAAAGAAGAAATAAAATAAAAACCTACTTTTCAGCAATAATAAACTTACAAAAATTGCTAAACAAACCCTTGGGAAATTTAATCTGAGAAGGGGCCAACCCTTAGCAGCCTAGTACGAAAAGGTTGATGAACATGCTTAAAAACCTAAATCACACGAATTTCTGTGGCACGGAGAAATTTTCGAAGTGGAATTGCTTTTTTCTGAAATCACTTTCACTAGTGTTTTTTGTGGCATGCCTGTATAACTTGAATTTCTCTCTAACTAGAGCTAAATGAGTGGCAGTTATATTAATAAACTTAAGAAAAATAGCTCTGTAAGTCGAATATCTCCATAGCTCGAACCTTTTCTTTGGATATTAGTGATTGGAGATAGGGAAGTTTGACTGTATGTTAAATTTCCTATCTAAACGGTGGTTCACAATAATGTTCTGTAACTTTCATCAGAATTTATTGAATTCGAATTTGATCTTTAAACCAAAACGCAAGTTCATATTCGCCGGAATTGCTTCTTTTCTAACTTCTTCGGAATTTCCTTACTTCTCTGAGTTGGCTTCGCTCTTTTGACGTCACTTCCTTCGTGAAGTGTTGTTGCCTTGTTTTAGCCTCGTTTACGTGCTCGGGCATATGTTTGGCTTGGCTTTGCTCACTTTTTGACACCACAGACAACAACAACGACGACGACAACACTTCAACGAGTTGTCTTCTTCTTCTTCTCAAGTCGCAGCCGTTGACAACTTGTTGTTGATGTTGTTGTTGTTGTTGGTGGGGTGGGTAAGTTGTTGGGTGTTTAGATTGTTGGCTTCTGTTTGTCACACTGCTCCCATTTTGTGCTCTTGCATAATTATGCATAGAGCGAGAGAGAAAGAGGAAGAGTTCGCTTCCTGCCACGCCCCTCCGCCACATGTGTTAGTGGAGTCATCCCAGCTAGACGAGACGTGCTTGCCACTTAGCAATTCAATCACATTTCGCTGCCCTCCTACGCATTTCCTCCTCTTGCCTCTTGCCACTTGCCACTTGCAACCGCCACTTGGCGTTCTGTGAACCATTTCCTTGTGCACATTATAATTATCCTTGCGTTTAATTAACGTGTTTACACACACATGCAACACTCACCTACACACTCATAGCTGTTGACCGAGTGACCCCCTCGTAAAATTCCTATTCCTGTTTTTCAAGTCTCTCTCTCGTCTAGTTTTTGCACTGCGTTGTCGCTTTTAATGCTCGTTAATTTTATTTTAACCGAGGGGAAATTTAATTGCGGTCTGATTGTCCCTCTGTCCAGCACAGACAGAACATTCTCTACTCCTCCACCTCTAACCCCTCCTCCCTCTTACCACAGTCAGTTTCACTTTACGCTTTGACTTTGGTCAATTCAATTTGGTTTTTGGCGTTAATCAGCATCGGTTGGCCGATTCGCACACTAGACAACAACAATTCAATTAGCGCTTTAATTGATTTGCATTTGGCTATTTGTCTTGAACCACATCCCCCTCTCCCCCCACCCTTTTACCAACTCTCCAGATGTCAACTAAACTGTCAACTGTTGTCTGTCTTCGGAAAGTGCATGCATAATTATTTAGAGGGCAATATAGGAAGCTAACATTGTGTTTAGGAGTAGACAAAACCCATTGAAGTTATTTGGAAAAACACATTACAATCAGACATCAGAAAAATGTTAACTAAAAGCAATGCAATATAATGGCAAATTTTTATAAGTATTTTAGAAGGCTATTCAAGAAAAGTTTTATAGAATCTTTCAAGCTATTTTTAACAACATACCAAGAACCGAAAAAATTAATAAATTATTTTCCTCATCAATTTCTTAAAGTGATTAAATTTGGTCATGGGATATTGCATAAAATTGAATTTAATTTACAAGCCATCGAACTGAACATTCTCCAACATTTCGAATGCTTAAAGCCTTCAAAAGTAAGAAGAAATCAATGATTAATCGACAATTGTTATCGATAAGCTTATTTAAGAAATTTGTTGTACTATATAAAGTTGCTAATAAATTGGGTATATTCTCATTCGCAAGTCTTTAGCTCAGTCATTACATCATTTTATCTGAACAGTTTAACTGCTTCATCAGACAAATTACATCATGTACGAGAATTGACGACGTCGACGACGAGTTGAGCTCATTTTAACAACACTCGAGTTGCCATATTTAAATCCAGTTGAAAATTTAAAAAGCCGTTTTAAAAGTCAAAAAGCACAAGTCTTTCTACTTCCACTGCCTTGACTTTTTAACACACACACGTACGCACAGAAGAAGCACATTTTATTTTATGATAACAACACGAGAACAACAACAAATGATGTTGCATGTGATGTTGTCACACATCACACACAAAAACACACACACACACAGACAGATACACCTACGCATGTGTGGCATAAAGTGAGTATGCGATTTGTAAAAAGGGAACAAAGCGACAGTGCGACAGAGAAGTTTCCTTCCCTCCATCCACAGCAATTGGCACGTGTTCCCTCGAAGCGAAGTGAGGAAAAATGTGTGTGTGGGTGTGTGGGTGTGTGTGTGTGTGTGTGTGTCTGCTTCCGTCTTGGCAGCCATATTATAATACATCCCAACCTCGCTTTCGACCGCTTTTTTTACTCCTTGAGGGAGATCTCCTGAGTTTCTCCTTTTGCTGAGTCGCCTTATCTTGATTTGTGGCAATTGAATGTCATGTGCAGCAGTAACTGACAGCATAAACATTATCAGCAACACATGCACAGTCCCCACTCCTTTCCCTCTTTCCCCCTTAACCTTCCCGCCACACACCATTTTATAGATACATTTGACGATATGTCGCGAATTGCGTGTGTATCGCAAATTTCTCGTACGTTTTCAATTGTGACGCGTGGCTGATTCTCCTACGGATTCTCAGTCTCATTCGCATTCTCATTCTGCTACTGATTTGGATTCTGATTCAGAGAGTCGCTACCAAATTGGCTGGGAAACAGGTGTTCAAAATTAGTCAAAGCAACACGCGGTGTCGTTGTTCGTTGTTCGCTGTTTATCGATTTCTGCTCGACACTGTCGACTGATTTTATTAGGTGGCAAAATTAGCTGAGGACACTTTAAGTAAATTTATAAAAAGTGCTGAAAATTTAACAGATTTATGAATATACATATAATATTTGTTGAAGGGGTTATTATAAATTTAAATTAAGAATTGGCTAGACAATAAAATTAATATATTTTTCAAATTCAAATATTACACACATATTAACGTCTTCAAAGGGTGTAAAATACATAGTTATCAAAAATGGTTTATCTCACAGTTCGCTGCATTTTTCTGAAAAATATTTGAAGGTAAATTAAGACGCTAGTCAGATGAGGCGATAGATCACTTCAGTTCGTTGCACAATAATAATTATCCTACTAAAAACCCAGAACTTAATTTTAAATCCGAACGTAAATCCAGGGGCACTACAAACGTTGAGCAATAATAAAACTAATAAAATAAACAAGTGGGAAAGGCTATAGTCGAGCTCCCGACTATAGGATACCCGTTACTTACCTAAATAAATTAAACTTTTGTTTTTATTGCATGCTTTTAGGCACTTTTATTGCTTAAAAGCTTTAATCAGCCAGTACCACCTTTATCTTTGTCCGATCTTGTTGGGATTTAGTAGGATGATAGGTAATAATAATAGCTAACGTTCACCGTTTAAAAAAACCTAATATTTTGAAAACTGTGCGTGTGGTGGATTTTCGCGATTTACGGAGGCGGAAAGGGGCGTGGCAAAATTTTGAAACAAACTTGACCTGCGTGGGGTTTATAGAAATCTGTGTGCCAAATTTGGTTGCTCTAGCTCTTATAGTCTCTGAGATCTAGGCGCTCACACAGACGGACAGACGGACAGACGGACGGACGGACAGACGGACAGACGGACAGACGGACGGACGGACAGACGGACATGGCTATATCGACTCGGCTGTTGATGCTGATCAAGAATATATATACTTTATAGGGTCGGAGATGCTTCCTTCTCCCTGTTACATACATTGCAACGAATACAATATCCCCTTTTACTTATTTTTAATAAGTAACGGGTATAAAAACATACAGCAGTAAACTGTAAAAGCTTTTAAGCACTGACAACGCATCCACAGAGTGGCCTATAAAAATAGCCAAATGATATAAGACGATTGCCAGTTGCAAAGCCACAAAATGCAAAACATTTGTTTCACAAATATTCGTGTTAAATACATATAAACAAGAATATTCGAGTACATTTGAGTGTAATCCAAATGCAATCGAAAATGTTACACGTAGATTATTTATAGAGGGAATTTTACAACATTTTCTGGCCACGTTTTCTATTTGACCATCGGCAATGCCAATTGAGCGAATATACGAAAAAAAAAAAAAAAAACAAATCAAATGGAAGGCACGACACAAGTGTCGCTGCATAAAAACATTATCTCTCATACAGACGGGAGCAGATGTCATAAATTCTCCCGAGAGTCGACTCTAAAGTTAATAGCGCGTGCAACAATAAAAACAGAAAAACTCTCTAATGAAAAGTGTAAAAAAAATATCAAAAGAAAAAATATGTATAAAAATGAAAAGAATTTGCACTTTATGCAGCGGCAGGAATAAAAAAGAAAACAGATCAATGATTAGACGAATATTGAATACGCTTGATGGAAAGAGAATGTTAGTGAAACCTTTAAAGTTAATGAAATCTAGGAAAACTTGGGAGTAAACATTGCAAAATCCATATGGATTTATTCCACATTATTGAAAGATATTTGAATTAAGAAAAAAATAAGAAGAAGAGGATTTAGATAAAAATATACTTTTAGAAATCTGAATATTTATCTTTATCATTCTTTCGATCAAATGAAATCTCAAATGACTTCACTGAACTATAATATATATATGTAAAAACATTTTCATTAAAAGCGGCGCCAAAAGTTTGCACATAAAATTTGCCTTTACGCTAAACGTGTAAAGAATTCGCCTCTCTTCTCCCCTCCCTTCACTCGGCGTTAACTTCTTAATGCTCAGTTCATGCGCTTAGAATACTTTTATATGTTTGGCATTTTTTTGTTCCTGCTATAAAAATGTATAATGAAAACTTTGGGTCATAAAGCATAACATGTGCAGTCTGAATTGAGGCTCCATCTCCGCCTTAGGTATGGGCTACATCAGAGCTGAGAATGAGCCAACTTGATGTAGATGTAGTTGTTGTTGTTGTTGATTTTCCCATGCAACGAAGCATGGCCCCAGTGGGTGGGCCACAAGACGTTGTCCAAGTCTAAGAACAAAGCTGGGAAAAGACGCCGAGTACTTGCAGCGACTTCAGGGAGAGAGAGAGAGAGAGAAGCGGCAGGAAACATTCCGCAAATGCATTTCCCATGCACATTTTCATGCACATTTAAGTTGAAAATCCCCCCGTCTATCACGGAAATGCATATTTAAGCCAAACAGCATGAGCTACAGGTAACAACAACAAAATAACAACGGCTACAACTATGAGCTGGCTATAATTTTAATTTAATTAAATCGAGAGAGAAGGAAAAAAAAAGGAAAGAAAGAATGTTACGAGCCACAGTTACTCCTCCTCCACCTTCACTTTCTCACACACCTGTAATGAATTTTTTTATTGTTGCCTTGCGTGTCACATTTCATTTCAATTGCTTCTCTCTTTCCCTCCCCCTGCAGTCTTCAATATTTTTAATAAGTCTGTTCCACATTGCCCATTGCTCAGCCTTAGCTTAAGTGGCTACTCCCGCTCTCTCTCTCCCACTCTCTCTCTTTCTCTGTGTCTTGCTCTCCTTCTCAATTTTATTCGCTTCTCCCTTGGTAGTCGGCGCATTAACGCTTAGCATTTTTTGTTGTAATTAATGGTGTGATTTTCTTTTTTGGTTCTCTCCTTTCGTCAACTCTTTGTCGCTCTTTTTGTTTCATTTTATGTCTCTGCATTTCTCTCCCCCGCCCGAGCTATGTAATTATTATTTATTTTCAAGGGTCAGTGATTTTCTCGCTTATTTTTCCATCGCCTCTTTCATACTTTAGTTTCCGTCTCTTCAATTCCATTTTGGCGTGTGAATTTCTTGTGTGTGGAAAAACTTACTTTAGCATTTTTAGTTTTAGTTAAAGTTTATGTAAAAAGTTGAAAAATCTTATTAAAAAAATATTATAAATGATCTGATTTAAAAAAGAATTGTTCACTCTATATTTTAATTACGTTGATAAACGTCATTATTATTTTTTTATTAATGCAATGAAATTTACTATTTGGAAATTGACGGCAACATTTAAATTAGTTTTAATGTTGTATACGAATTTTTCAAAGCCTTCTAAAAGTTTTCAAACACTCTGGACAAAAGTCACTCTTACTACTTGCAATTTAATGATATCTTTAATTTATACCAATTCACAATGAGAAGAACAGTCAATAAAACTATTATAAATGATTTGATTTAAAAATGCATTTTTCACTGAAAGCATTCTAAAACTTTCCAAAAGTCAGTCTTAATTTATTCTAATTCTCCCCCACAATCATAAGCATTTAATGGCGGCATTTGTCGCTTGCTGCAAGTGCGTCGTATGCATTGTCCCCTGCAACTGCAACAGTTGCATTAATTATGCATTTACATGTTGCATATGCGAATAGAATTCGAATATTATGCACTCTGAGCATTTAATGTGCCCATATATGTGTGTGTGTTTTTGTGGGTGTTTCTGTGGATCGATAATGAACAAAATGCAGTTAGTGCACTTTGTAGCCTTTTGTTGTGTTGGCCTACGGCTGCTGCCGCTGTTTTAAATATGTTGAAAGGCAGCGGAGAGCGGAGGAGAGGGAAGGGGGGCAAATACAACAAAGTTACAAATGTTTTGCGACTGTTTTTGGCCACACAAATGAGCCGCCTTTGTCTGGTAGCAACGCCAAAATTTATGCGGCTATGAAATCGTAACGAGTTGCATTGAAATATTTCAAGCAAACATGCAAAAGTCTGTAAAACAAATGAGCTGAAACAGCGGCTGCTTAACTACATGAATGCCCTGTATTTAATTCATACCCTAACTACCTGAGGGAGTCTCTTTTCTACGCTTCATGTTCGAGCTTAAAGCGGGGAATTTAATGCCAAGAGATTATTCCGCGACAGTCGCAACTTATCCCTTTATCAGGCTCAGACATAAATTGGATAAAGGGGAGAATATTAACCCATTATACCCTTCAGCTGATGGATAAATTGTGGACTGAGACCGAGTGGAAGATCAGTCATATACTTAATATAAATGTCAATTACTTGATATCATTAATTGTCAATATAAGAGTTTATAAATACTTAATTCTTTGTTGATATAAATCTAATATAAGGAAAAATTTTCAAGCACATTCAAATAATTAATAAAAAAAAGGTCAACAGAATCTTATTTGCTATTATATTATATTTATATTTTCTCAACATTGAGGTACCCCATTTACGCAAATTCAGAATAAATAATGCAAATGACAAAGTGCATTTTGCGAATCTTTTGGAGGCTCTTTTTTAATTTTAATTTAGATTTCTATTACAACGTCGTCTGGTTTATTATTTAATTAATTATGCACTTGCGCTCAACAATTTTATTATTATTAATTTAGAGCATACAGCACTGGAGAGAGGGGGGGGGGGGACGAGGAGTTGCAGAACAGCGAGGAAAATAGGAAAATGCTGTCTATTGCTCAGGCTTTTCCTTTATTACTGTGCCTTCTCCTTTTCGCCTTTTTTTTGCTGCCGCTGTTCATTAGCATTTGTTGGACATCAGCTTTTGCAACTTCTCTCCCTTTCTTCCTCTCTCTTTACTATTGCTTCCCTCTTTTACTTCCTTTTGCTGTGTGTTTTTTTTTGTCTGCGGAAGCACATAAAAAAATTGCATAGTTTTTTCCCTTTTCTGAACTCATCCTATTTCATCTTTTTCGCTTTTCGCTGTCTAACAACGTTCTCTATTTTTTTGCAGTTGTTGTTGCTCTTGTTGCTTGTTGATGAGCTTGTTGTGTGTTGTTTGCTGGACCAAAAAAAATGTGGGCGTCTACAAGAGCGCAGGGGCGTGCCTATATTTAAACAATCATCATGAAGTTTTGATATGCGTACAGAGAGAAGAATGGTAGATTGAGAGAATGAGCTAAGCTAATTTTCTGACAAAACTCTTCTTCGTGATGTTTAAGTTTTCATTTTTACCTTATTACAGGAAACGAAAATTAAGAGCTAAACAAGAAAGTTCTGTGTGAAAAGCTTTGGTCAGTTGTGAACTTAAAGTAAGTATAAAGCTACCTTTAATTGTCTTCAAGCAATAACTCGTTGGGAATTATTAATAATTGAAGTATGTACCTGTACCAATTGAGTTTCAACAATATATTAAAATTGCACTCTCTGCAATTAATTGCATTTATTATTACATTATTATACATAATATAAAATGCAACAGTTAAATACGTTGCCTGCGGCTTTATAAAGGGGTTTTAACAACCCTCCGAGCACAGTTCAAATAATTGTGTGTGCAATGTACAAATGTTAATTTGCAAAGCCCATAATTGAATTTGATTATTCGATAGTTTTCAAAGCGGCCAAATTCAATTTCGATTATCAATTGCATTTCCCATAATTATATCCCTCAAACAAAGCTGTCACTCCCTCTCCCCGCATAATTGCATTAATGATATTTTACGCTTTAAATGAGTTTGGAATCGTAATCTAGACAGTCACAGCTACCCCCTCCACTTCTCTGTACTTATTATAAGTATCTTTTTTTTTGTTTTTTTTTAAATGATATGGGGCACTTACCTATTTCGGCACTGACATGAGCAACAATTGCCAGGCAGAGCAATGGCAATAGCCATGTTCTTCTAATTGTTGTTGTTGTTGTGGTTGTTGTTGTTGTTGGCTGTCTCGTAAATCCGATTAGCGTTGGGTTTGAGGACGAGGGCGCTTTAACAGGGCTGCTTTTGTTGCTGTTGCTGCCGCTGTGTTGTAAGCGCCTCAGCAACATGTTGCCAGTGTTTGAAATGTTGCCAGCTCGTCGTACGTTATGTTGTTGTTGTTGCTGTCTTGCACTTGTCTCGTGAGCTGTTATAATTTGCGTTTGCTCTGCTTTTCCTTTAGTCTTCTCACACTCACGCACATTCAAAGGGGCTGAAGGAAGGGGAAGTCTGAGAGAATTGGAGTGTTCGTTCGTTTGTCAGTTGTTCTGGTTGTTGTTGTTGTTTCTGTTGTCGTTGTTGTCAGATTTCAGCTCTGCTGTTGCTTCGTCGCTTTGGCATTTACTTGATTTTTATTATGGTTTATTTCAGAGATATTTCTTTTTGGTGTTGTTTACAATTTCATTTCCTTTGCTTCGACTTCACACACTTTATGCTTTTGCTTTGAAAACTTTGGTATTAAATTTCATTGATTGAACATTTTACAATTGTGCTGCAATGAAAATTGGGGAAAGAACAGAAAGAAAAATCTGTAGATTAGTGTAAAATTCATGAAAAATCATTTGTGGTTGATAAATATCTTGACAAATAGAAATCATTTTACTTTTATTAAGAATAAGAAAGTCTTTTTTATTTTTAAATATAGTTTTATTATTTGTTTAATTTTCCTTTTTTTAAGCACTTTTTTTTATAACATTTCTGGCTTTTTATTCACTGATTTTTTGTTGTTATGCGGTGTCAAATATTATTATTTTGCGTAGTTTTTGGAACATTGTCAATTAATTTTTTATATAATATGCGTACATATGCATATTTTCAAGTATTATATTTCCATTATTTATAATATGTATATTGTAAGTACAATTGATATCGATACCCAAGATTATTGTTTATTCTACTCGAATTTGAATTTGGTTAACACACACATACACCAATGCAAAAAAAAAAATAAAAGACAAGTTTTCCTGGAGCTGGGAAAATCAAATTTCACACTTGTTCTATTCTGGCAATTGATACGATTTGAGTTGCTTTGAAATAATTTTAAATTTCCAATTATTTATTGAATTATTGCCTTGTTGTCAATCGGATGGATTTGATTACAGCAATTTATGCCTTGTGTAGATTGCTTAACAGTTTCCAATCAAATTGCAGCCTGGAAACAGATACTTGTATTTGGATCAAATCCTGAATGAAAAATTCGATTAGGTGCTATGGAAACTTAAGACTAATAACGAAAACTTCTCAAAGAATTTTTCAATCGAATTTGCACAGACCGAAACTTATTTTATTTCTCGCTACAAAAAGAAACAAAAATAAACAAAGCCAACGATGGGCAAAATTGAAATCACTTTTATTGTCGTTTTAGAGGAAGACAAGGGGGTGGCATTGGGCTGCCCAATTTCCTAAAAGTATGCAGCAAAATATTTAGCAATTTCTTGCTACTGTTTATATAGCAAACTGTGCACGATGTTTGTCTTGTTGAAAATCAACTGTAGCCGGAGCGTAGGAGAGCAGTTGCTTATTGATTTCGTTGAAGGCCATACGTACGTACCACGCGGCGTATGCGCAATATTTGCCTTTTGGCACTTGGCAAAGCGAACGAAGCGGGCAAAATAAATAAATAGAGCAGAGCAACAGCAAACAAATAATATTAACCAAAAACTAAGCCAAAACCTTGTTGATGAAAACGTGACTGGACACATTGAGTGGCCCACACACACACACACACACACACACACACACACACACACAATCATAACAGGCACAAATACAAATAAAATGTATATCAAACTTGGTCAGTTTTATACTTTGTGGGGCACACAGTGACCACCAAAAGTCAACTGCCTGTTCTCCCAATGCTACGCTATTTGTATACATAATATACATATACATATACATTTTCTCATTTCGTGAGTTTCTGCAAGTTTTGCCTTTCGTCAAATATTCAGCTTATGATGTTTTATTGAAAACTTATTTCATCTTTTGCGTCTTGCTAATATTTAGAAATATATATTTATATTCCCCGTCTGTTTGTTTAATTCTGCCGCCTGGCAAAACGCATAATTAAAGCAGAGTACATTTGCTGTTTTTATACCCAGACGGAAATTACCTCACGATAGCAAGCAAATGAGTCTGTCATAAAAATTGTCTTATGTCACATGAAAATTCACAAGGCACGCAAAATAAAAACATAATTCCAATTACTTTGCGAGCTTATAAAACGCAAAATGAGTCGACAGACAATCTTATAAAACAAATTACTTGTAAGAGCTTCGCATTCCAAATAAAAAAAAATAATTAAGTAGAAATATGTTTATGGCCGTTTTTTCAATGTACATATAAACTGTATCTAAGATAAAATTTTAAATTTGACAGTAATTTCTATACATTTTACGTCAAAATATGCTTTCAATAGTCATTAAAGAAACGGGCTTTTAATTGTAGCATTCTAATAGACAGTAAAATAAATATTTGAATTCGATTTGTACTTTGATAACTCAAACTCACAATTTTCTCTAATAATCATCTCTTAAATTAAAGACTCATATCTCCTTTTCAATTAATGGCTCGTTTTTCCAATGCTGACAGGTAGCCTGTCAATTTCCGAAGAGTATCCAAATTCTCTATTGTTATCAAAATGAAATAAGTCCATCATTAAAAAGCAATATGATTCTTGGTTAAAATTCGCAAATTTTCTATTCAATTATTTGCAGCTTTTTCCAAAGCAAGCAACATTCTTCCATCTGTCTATCTGTCAGTCTGTCTGTCCATCTCCGTGTCGACTTTTGAGGCTAACAAATATCTAGTGAATTTTCCTGTGTAACGAATCTTAAAGCCATTTGCTTTAAATAGCCGTCAAGTAGCGACAGGCAACTAACTAGCTGTCTGTTCTGACCCCCTTCCCCTGCAACTCTGCCAACGACTGTGAGGAGTCCTAGAAGTCCTGGAGAAGTCCTTGATTGACAGGCGTTCTCGCTGCTGGCTGCCATTAATCAGCTTAAACAGCTGGCGCGTGCAAAATTAAAATATCTGTTTGGGGCGCCAAATGAAGTGGCATCAAATTGTATCCAAGGATAAAGAAAACTTCTTCAAGGCGAATTTAAAAACAGCAACAAAATCATAGTATATCTCACTTGTCAGTCTTTTACCCTTTTTGCTTTTACAACTATTTTACTTCTTGTTATTTGCATTATTTGTTTAGGTTTTGATTTGTGTGCTTTGCGCTTCGTTTTTGATTTATTTTGGCCGCACAAAGTTGGCTTGTTAATCTCTTTTTTTGCCTTGTCCTTCAGATCGTTTTAAATTCCAGTCTCCTTTTTTTTGTTTTTTAAATGCCATGACATGAACTATGTGTGTGTTTCGTGCAATTTCCCTTTGTGTGTTCTCTCCTTCATTCTCACACATGTATTTGTTGCTTCATTTATTTCATTTCTCATTTCATTTGCGACATTTCTCGTTTCTCGTTCTTGTCGATTTCATTGCTCTCTACCTTTTGAGCATTCTTCTGGTTCTCTCGCTTGGCCTTGTGGTCAGTCAACTGTAAGCGAACCTAGAACAGAAGAGAAAAATACATAAAAAATTATTAGATTTTTTTGCTGGCGACTTTTTGCTCATATATATTGCAAGGGGGGACGGTCTGACTAAATTGCTTTTGTATGCATATGCCGAGTGGTTGGTTGGACATTGCTTCCCGTTACTCACTCACACACGCACACACACGCACACCTACACAGAATTGTGGGAAATTAGGCAGAAACATATTTAAGGCGATTTTCTTGATGAGATATCGTTTAATGGTTGCTGTTTATCTTTGCACGTTCTTTTGGCCCCTAATGAACAGTCAGCAAGTCACAAAAACTTCAACTACTTCCCTTCCACTTTTCTCCTCTCGCTGTTTCATCATCTTGGCATTCTACTCAATTTCAAGGCTGAAAATGTGCTTGTGCTCAGCGTGGCATTAAAATGTCTGCATATTAAGTATACGCACGCATTACGAATACGTACTTGTTAAATTGCCATTGATAAACAACAACAACCATCGCAATGGGGCGTATTTGGTGACAAGTAAAAGTTCGGATGATTCCTGAACTTGTGCATTATCTCAGACATAGGGGAACAATATCAAAAATCTATTGGGCAATAAACTTAAATATGATGTATTGAAAGTTCTCTTTATGGTTACGCCACATGATGCTATTGAATGAATAATAATCGAGCCATGATTCAAATGTTGGTGGGAGACTTCCCACAACTAAACGAATGTACTTTGGCTTTTTTATGGTGTCTCTTTCCCAACAACAAATCATTATGAAAAACCAAGATATTTCTTTGCTTTCTTTGGACAACTTTCAACTATTTACCACAGTTTACAGTCGCTTTCACAGTTAGTTATTTCTTATCAATGTTTTGCTCATTTAAATGCCTGTGTTGGCATTAAACGGTTCATTAAGACACCTGTCACTTGCCTGTGAAAATTTCCACAATGAGAATGAGGAGAAATGCAGAAATAATTTTCCTTAATAGCAAAATGTATTCAACAAGTATTTGGTTTTTTTTGTTATAATTAAACAGTTGCAAGCAGAGCCATAAATTTTGTGGCTGTAACTATAAATATACCTTGAGTTATGTTTATGGCTTAGGAAAGCGTCGAACGATTCGCGGACACGTGAGTCGAGCATTAAAAATGGCAATTTTGTTATTGTTCCTGCTCGTTTGCCACTTTCATAATTTGCACAATATTTTAAGAGACGAGACAGCAGAGTTGCTATTCCAGCCAGGATCACCGACTAGCTGACCATATTGCTTATGACCAGGCCAGGACGAGTGGCTAAGCCAAAAGCTTTAGCCATTAGCTTATGTTGTGAGACAAACCCATAAAAATGTCACAATTCATCAACGCCGCTAAGTAGTTTCGTATTTTATAGCATTCAACTTTTTTTCTTTGCTTTTTGTTTTGTTTATATACGAGTGCATACTATAAATAAGTCCTTTTTTTGTCGCGAAAGTTTTGAGCTGGGCTTTTAGTGTGAGCATTTTTTTAACAACTGGTTTTAATGCGGTGTTGACCTCAATTTACAAAATAGTTATAGCTGTTTACTAGAATTGTATATAGATATATATTTATGTCCTTTTCTCTTTTAAAACTTACTTTAATTATTAACTGACTTTTGCATAAATTATGATTCTGTAAAAACATATTTCCAGAGAAAAGTAAACAACTTTACTGAGCACTAGTTTCTCATGAATTTTAAGCTTGAACCTGGTCAAAAATTAGCATAACGCCCACAAAGATGACGTCAAAAAACATCTTAGCAATATGAATATTAAAGATGGCTTCAAAGCAAGAGGCAAAGAGCACTGTCTAAATATGAAGTCAACTGGAAACTTGTAATTCAAATCATTGTTTGTTTGGAATATCTTTAAAATAAGCATTTACATCAAACATTTAGCAAACTAGAATAGCTTTTAGACATAAATAGCTAGTTTTAATTCAATATTAAAACTTTAATGTGCTTTTACAGCAACTTTCTTAGAATATTGTGTAGTACTGTAGTTTTATAGGGAATGTGAAAAAAGGGAGAGCTAAAGATCTATCTTAAAGCTTTAATGTGCTTTTAAAATTGCTCGCTTAGAGTTTCTCTTAGTTGAAATTATTTTTCAACAAAGCTAAAGCTCCTCAATTAAGCTTTCCTGTGCTTTTGCAGTTACTTACTACCAGTTTCGTTCAGTGCACTTGAAATGGCGGTTAAATAAATTATGCTTAGTAGTTTCTTAGTTTTTTCTTTTTCATTATTGTCAACTTATGATGTATGTGTGTGCTTTTGAATAGTATGCTACACACACACACACACACAGTGAGGTCCCATTTGGCTGCTTTATGCGCAACATGCGTCATAAATTCCAAAAGTTTTAATTGACTTGCCAACAATTAACAATGAACCATGGCAGCTTCGGCTCATAATCAACAAGGCAACAACTTGAACAATTTGCCATACTTGGTCCTACACCACTGTCCAGGTCCAAAGCAAAATGGCGTCGCTTGTGTGTTGACTAAAAATTAACAATACTTTATGTATATGTATATAAACATATATGTATGTATATCCATCGATGGAAGAGTCAACAACGTCCAAATACGCAGTAAAGTGTCAGAAAAGCTTTTAAAAAATTTCCACCATGGTTTCATGCTCTTTTCGCTCCCTTTTTTGCTGTCTCTTTTCTTTTAGCATTTTATTAAATGCATTTATAGGTTTTTTTTGGCGAGTTTTTTCTACAGTTTTTGTTTGTTGTTGTTTGTTGTCGTTGTCGTTGCGGCTGCCACTGAGAAAAGCTCATGCATTTCAGTTTTTTATACTGTTTACGCCATTTTAACTTTATTGTATTGTTGTTGTTATTATTCTGTGGCCCGACAGAGACAGCAACTATCTGGGAATGTGTGTGTGTGTGCGTGTGGATAGACATGGCAAAAGTGAAATGGTTATCGCGCTTGTTTGATTTAATTTATTGGCTTAGCGCCATTGTGGCCTGATGTGCAACACTTTACACACAACACTCTTTTTTTCCCTTCTTCCTTTTTTCCTCCCCGAGGAGAGGTGGGGAGGGTTTATTCTGGCAGCCCTGAAGTGGCTTTTTGGGAGGCCAACGAGCGCTTCCAGTCAATCTACTCGACTTTACAGTTTGTTGCATGTTGCTGAGTTTTTGCAGCTCGCACTTTTTATATGATTATGCCACGTATTTTCTCTACTTACCCTATAGGGTATGAGTAACCTGAAGTCGCAGATAAACGACTGACGACACTCCAAGCTAAGCAGAAACCTTTTAAATAAAATAGACAGGGTAACTTACAGTCGTTTACTTGTAACTTAATTGCGACTACTTCGTTTTTATTTTGTGCACTCGCTGTTGGCTCTGATAAAAGCTGCTGATTGCTGGTCGTGTCTTGTGGGCTCTGGCTGAGACCTGTTTGCATTTATTTTATTGTTATTTTTTTTTGGTCAAAAGGGGGCTGCTGCAGTCCCAACAAGGCCAGAACGAGTGCAGCTGGCACTGAATATATCTAAAAAAAAACCGCAATCTGTCGAAGTGATTGTTTACCACATTCTTTTGTGACAAACTGACAAAGCTTATAAGCTGAATAAATTAATTATTTCTCTGTACATAGTATATATCTTTGTTTATTTATTGATGAAAACCATTTGAACTTTTGAAACCCTTGTGGCATGTTCAATCAATTACAATTCCCTATTTCCTTCACGCTTCTTTTGACAGCTGAAGAACCCCAAAAAAGCCATCACAAAAACACCCACAATTTGCTCTACAGAACAATGTGCAAATCATTTTCACGAAAAGCAAACAAAAACACATAACAAGTGCGCTATTTATGGGGTAAATTGAGGAGATACCCTGTAATAAAACACTGAAGGGAATGCTACGCTTTAAAAGTTGAGCTTGAAGAATCATAAGGTATGAGTATTTATACATTTTTAATAACTTCCATACTCATTCTAAATATTTCAGGACGAATTTGAAAAAAAAATATAAAAGAATATTGATAATTAATAAAATAAAATTATTTTCAGCAACATAATACGTACATTCTTTTTATTCAGTAAAAAAAAGAAGAATTTCAAGTGAATTTTAAATGAAATCATCATCTACAGGATATCTGCTTGTCGTATATTCATAGTAACAACTCTAAGCTCTAACAGACAGTTGTCATCTGTGTAATGGAAAATGAAATCAAAATAAACAAAATTAAAACTAAGCAATTGAATTCTCTTCCATCGCCTGCCATAAATTATGCAATGTTAACGAATTTATGTATTGAATTTGTTTCAAGGAATCAAATGTTGTAAATCACCTGGGCCTCGATTGTTGTTACACTTGTTATTGTTGTAGGAGTCTTTTTTGGGTGGCTTTTAGGGGCTTTGGCTTTAATTTTAATGTGAAACGCACTTAGGAGGCATTTACGTGGCATACATAAAGAGGGCTTCCATTTGCCTGCCTCAAAGTCACATGTCACACACATTGAAAGTTTGATTCGGCAGCCTGTAAACACCAAACAGACGCCAAGTCACGCACACCCTTAAGGGGAGAAGGGCAGGAGGGGAGGGGGCATATCAAAAGTTGCCACACAGAGACACATGTCACAATGTGTGGGGGGGGGGGGAGGGGGCAGCGCTATTTGCTTGCCCTTTTTTGACATTCGCTGCCAAAGTTGATATTATTAATTTACAGCGCGTTGTTGGTAAGAGTGAGAGTTTGTGGCATGCCACACGCATTGTCCTACCACTTGCCACATTTATCGGCAAGTTTGTCACACCGAGCCAGAGTAAGACAGCCCCCACACTTACACACACACACACTTAGGGCTATAATCATAAAATCATTTTATTGCCCTGGCAATTTCATTATTTGGGATTTTAATGTAATTTCTCCCCGTTGGATTTGACGTGCAAGTTCTCAAATTTGGACTTGACTAGGCAATTGACTTGGTCAAAATATAATAAATTTATTTATATATATATACTGCGCTAATTGGGGACATGTTTGAGGTCCAAGGAGATACAACTTTCTGCCGAGCTATTTGACTAATTAATTCGCAAAAAGTCATTTCATTTGTTGTTTGCAATTCTCAAGCGAGTGCTTAACACAACTTGCGTGAAAACTGTGAAAGGAGTGCGAAACAGATGAGACTTATCGACTTTGAGTTACCCTAAAACCATACATATATTTGCACAAGTCTACAACAACTTTATTTAATAATTACAGGGTATACAGCAAATAAAAGTCAGGGAGGAAAGACAAGACCCCCAGAAGCGAAGTGTAAAAATACAAAAAAAAATAAGGAAACAAAGTTTCGTGGTGTGACTTTTGGTTAGTTGCACATAAATTTAGATTAGCAAAGGTAGCACTCATATGAGTGTACTCATAAGCCAACGAGTATTTGTATGTGAATGCATGCCTGTCGTAAATTCATCACCAAATATCAACGCACACCATCTGAAGCCAAAGCATAAAAGCAAATGAAAAATATAAATGAAAATGAGAAAATGAGAGGCAAAACAAATAAATAAACCAAGCATGATAAATGTTTCGTGTGTGGCTAAAAATTTGCGTGTTTTTACTTATGCGACTCCTTTTTGAGCTTATCCCTCTTTGTACCCTTCAGGATAACAGTTTGTGCACACACACAAAGACCCTGGCAACTCTGCCATAAGCGTACAAAATTTACACACGACTTTCAACACTGGCACACAGTGTTGCACAAATTGCGTTGCCATATTTGACTGCATAATAAAATATTTCACGCTAAGATAATTTCAATTGTTTCCCTTCCAACTTCCAAGTGGCATTGCCAACATGTCGCGACATGCAAAGAGTCGAAGAAACTGTGGGGAGTACACGACTGCCAGATAGTCTGTAAATATAATTGAATAGAACTGTAGACGAGATTCAAAGGATAAAAGAAAGATTATCAAGTTGATCTTTAAATGAGCTGTAAAACAAATATATCCTTTTATTTAGGTTTCATTTATACAGGGTATTATACAGTTTTTTCTATATATGACATATGGAGGCTAGACAACTGGGCAGACCTTAAAACAATGCGCCCAAAAGCAGACAACGGAACAATACCCCAATGCGAATTCGAGCCAAAAATATGATGATGCATGGACGGCAGCCGTTGCAACTGCCAGGACCAGCAAGGACTCAGGACCCAGGACTTGTTTAGTCTGCAAACAAAACACACTCCGACAGCCACAGCTCCAACTCCAGACAGTCGGCAAATAAGAGCAGAGAGGAAGCCGGAAAAAGGAAAAAATACTGAACTGAAACTATTTCCCTTTTTCGTCAAATGCGAACACAACGCCAAAACATCATCATTATACAGTGAGCATCTGAATTTATGACACATGTCCCAATGTCTCACATGAAAAATATCATTTTGACTGCGTGGTAACAGTTCTCCTGTCCTCGCCCGCCCCCTTCGCCTCTTTTAAGTAGGGGGCGTGTTTTGCGGTTGCTGCGCCTTTGTTTATGCAGCAATTTATGACATGCAAAGCAGAAGCAAACACATGACAAGGACAATGCCCAAACATGCTCGACCTCTGGTAATACGCTGGGCAAATATTTATGCGGTTGGGCTTATGGTAGAAACAGGACACAGATCACAAAGCTACATAAATATACATCTGTCGGGGTCATCGCGAGGGGTGGAAAAGCAGTTCGTGAGTGTCAAAGCCATTAATATTTTTATTAGGTTTACCCCGAGCAGTTATAACGATTGCATATGCTGGACAAGCGGCGTTTCACTCTGTTGATGTTTAATTAGTTACACAGATACACACACTCACAGATACATAGATACACACACACACACACACTCACACTCAGTTATTCACACATTGAATATGACAAGCGCATTAATTGCTTTTTTATTTGCTCGCTTTATCATTGGATCAAACATTGTGTAAGCGCATTTGGAATCGATTTAGTTCATTATAGTTCAGTTCGGTCGATAAACAGTTGAGGCAACTAATTAAAATCGATATGCAATCGAGGCAACAATCAAAGTGTGATACACGGACATTATTGCTCCCCAGGGTCAGTTGATTTGTCATAATGTCAATCAATACACCTCATGTCAGCTCTATTCTCATGATTGTCCTTTGTTATACAGCAGTTTTATTAATTATCATATTACTGCAATATTCATATTTTAAAGGATAATTTCAAAGAGGATTAAATAAAGACATTTACATTTCATTAATAATGTATTTTGATAAAATACTTATAAACAATTTTTAAATCATTGAATTTGCTTTGGAATTTCTGAAACTGTAGTGCTGTTAGCCCTTTTTCATTGATAAAGAAGTCTTCCTCCTGATACAATATAATTTGCCAATCATTATGCAACTGCTTCTGGGCGTCGTCAGCTGAATTGTGAAAAATAAACCCACGCCGCCAGCTGTGGAAACCACTTTGATAAAGAAAATATTCGCGACAATCAAAGGGCAAACAAAGGGAGGCAGCAGTCAGAATTATTAGGTGGGTTTCAGCACAAACCGGAGGGGCAAAAAGCCCAAAAGGAAAAGACGCAAAAGACGCCGAAAAGAAATCAAAATGCGCGCGTTTTTCAATGTTAATTCTCGATAGAGGCCTGGGAAAGTGAAAAGCGTGTGTCTCGTATATTCTTCATTCTTGTTCTTGTTCTTGTTCTTGGCTGTCAAGTGTTTTGTTTGTTATTGTTGTCGTTTCGCCCTTTGCATAAGATTTGCTAGGAATTGGGGGAATGTTTTTGTTTCTTAGTCGCGACTGAAGAAGACGACGAAGCGCCAAAGTGTTTACCAAGTCTTTTGTTTTCTTTGGCTTGAATCAAGTCTGAGTCTAAGCCGAAAATGAAAAAAACGAAAGAAAACATGCAGAATACTTCAGTGAGTTCAAGTATTAGATACAAATACCTTATTTTAGCTACAGACCAGGTTAACTAAATGCTGTGCAGTTGAACAAGTTCCAAAATGGAGAAGAAAGCAACACTTGACCCCTGATATTTGACCTTACTCATGCGCTTGATTGATTGCACAAACGAAATGGAATACAAAAAGTAAACTACAAGTAAACAGGACCTGTGGCCAGGTGAGTTCAGCTTGGACCCATCCAAAGGTATGCTGCCAAATTTCACTTGCCCAGCAATTCCCAATCAAAAATCAACTTAACTCGAGCTTGAGTTTCCGGACTGACTCTATTGAGCTGAGAGTCCAGTTTTGTAATTGTAACAAATGAAGCGAGTGCTAGGGCATTTTTCATATGGAAAGCCAAAGAAAAATATCTGCCTCTCCTTGGCCAAGTCCAGCAAGTCCTTCAACTTGTGGCTGTGTAATGAAGTCGCTATTGAGTTTTCAAGTTGTCTGACTGATGATTTGATTTGCTTCGTTTGCTTTTCAATTGGCCGAACCCTGATGCTATGCGAATGTTAAATAAAGGGAACGGAGAGATTCTAAATTTTCCAAATTTAATTGCATTTTACTTACATTTCCTCAATCTCATTTGGCATTTGCATAAATCCATAAAATTGCAAACATTTTGATTGCATATACGCATATTTGCATATGATTTATAATTTCAAATTTATATTACATAATTTATTTTATATGTATATGTATACGCGAGACTGTTTGGCATAAATTGTGTTATTTATTATTGCATTTTCTCCAATATTGGTTTTGTTTGTTGTTGTTTTTGCATCCATAAATTATTAAACATTTTTCAAGAAGTTTTTAACGCGTTTTTTAAACAAAAGTATGTTACGTATATTTTATATGTCGCTGTGGGCATTAATTATTTGTTATAATTAATAGCTCTGATTTATTAGAGCTTTGTTTATTTTTATACCTAATTGTCGGAATTATTGATTTGAAGTGCGTGTAATTTACGCTATTAAATATTTATTTAGTATCTCTTTTTGTTATTCATTGTCATCAAATAATTATTTAGATATTTTGTAAATATTTATAAATCATTGATAATTTATTTTCCTTGTTTGTAAAAAATGTTTAGCTTTTTCGTGTTCTTTGTTTTGTATTCCCCCTTCTTAAATATTACATTTCTTGTTATTCCTTTAGCCCAAAAATTCTGAAACTCATTTTTCTCAACTAAAACTGAGCCTAAATGGTGAATTGTGGCCCGGCTTCGGATGGCTCCAGAATCACTTGGTTTCCACTGCACGTAACTCACATTACACGCACCTCGACAGCCTTCTCCTCTGCCTTCCCCCTCCTCTCCTCCTCCTCCTTCTGCTTGCCACATGTGCAACGGCGCGTATAATTCGCAATTTAAATTTTCAAAATAATGTTGTAGGCAGCATATTTTTTTGTTCTTGTCTGCATTTAAATATTTAAAGCGCAAAATACAATATAAAAGAATATAAATAAATGAAAACATGTAAAAAGCCGTTAAAATAACGTTAAGCCGTAGCGAAAAAATGAAATGCAACGTTGCCTTTTATGAGTCGCCTCACGAGTGAGACACAAATGCGCACGAGGGTCAACCATTTAGGCCAGGCCAACTGGCAACTGGTAACTGGTCAACTGTCTAGCAGCCTGGTTCGGTTTGGTTTGGTTGTCAGTCAGTCAGTCGGGGAAAAGGGGACAGGTCAGGTTACCATCATCAGGCGGGACACGTGCACTTGTCTCTCGCTCTGCTCCAGCAGCTCCCGGGGCAACCATCGCAGCCGTCGTCGTCATTGTCCGCGTCGTCGCATGTGGTCATTAAAGGAATTTCCGTTGTGGTCATCGAACCGTGAATTAAAATGTGCACACAAAATGTGACCGTCTCTTGGTTTCAGTTGTTGTTGCTGCTGCTGATGGTTGAGGGAGGATTCGTTGTTGTATGTTGCATGCAGCAGAGGGAGGAGGAGGACGCGCCACAAAAATGTTACGTTTGTAAGAAAAATGATAATAATGAAAAACGTTGTTTGGTTTGATTCTCGATGCAGGTTGAACTTGAAAATTAAACAGACAGACAAACCAGCAGAAAGCGAAACAGGTGGCTTTGAACATTTCAGTTTTTTACACAATTTTTTTACAAGGGGCAATATTATCATATTTACATTAATTTATTTCTTTACAGTTTTTTTTAGCCATTTTATCTATTTATCTTCATTTTATTCTTTGACTAATCAGCTAGTTTGTGCTTTAATTTACCTAGTTTTTCTTTCAATTCTTTTATAATTCTTTTGATTTTTACCTGTCACTTTCAACTTGTTGTTAGTTCAGGAATTTATTACTTGATTCTCTGACATTGTCATCTGCTTTATTTATATTGATGTTTTTCCAGTTTCTGCTCAGTGCAAAAAATTTCATATGTGGACAACATTTCTGTACGTTATATTCCATGATTTATAGCAATATTTAGCTCACATACACAAGTATATATCCCATATGCCCGTCATTTTGACAACACATGCAGCAGATCAGTTGAGTTTTATTTAGTTGATTTCTCATCTCCAATGAGCAAAATCCAACAACAGTTGCTTAGAAATATCTACACGTATATAAATACTATATAGAACTGGCCGATTTTACTTCGGCGATATAAAAGTGTATATATTGCCAGGCATGACACATTTTTTTGCGAAATGAAAAACAACAACAACATCGACAACGACAACTAAAAATCGTTGCGCGCTATTTTTAAAATTTGTAGCGGCTATGATATAATTTTGCCGATTTGCTTAGCCGGTGATTTACATACATATATACATTTATATATATGCAACATATATACAGATATATACAAATATATAAACATTTTATTTTCGATTTCGCTTTTAGCGCAGAAAATATTTTCAACATTCGCTCATTTTTCGAAAAAAAAAAAAAACAAATAATTTTATATAGTTTTGTTTTATTTAGTTGTTGCTGCCTTTGTTGTTGTTGCTGTCTTTGACAACAGTTTTATGCGTTCGATTTACTTTTAGCTGTGACATAAATTTATGTTTAATTTTGTCGCTGAATTTCTATTTCATGTGAGTTATTACAAGGCAAACATAATGCAAAAGGTCGTCCAAGATATTTATTTAATTCCTCAAAATATTTTGACGTTGAGAACATATTTTGGTTTCTTAAACTTTTTGCTAATTCTCCACCGGAAGCTATTTTCAAGGGCAAAGTTTGATGTATTGACGCAACTCATAGTTTTTTAGTGCTTAATATTTTGGAATTCCTTTAATTTACTTGTTTTTATAGATTTTTATGGCATTATTTTGAGTTGTTATTAATATTAAGTTTTTATAACTTAAAATACATTTATGTATTAAAAGTATAAATTTTATCATTTTATTTATGGTATAAGCTCCAATAAAAATTATAAAAACGATTCTATACTTTTACAAATTATTAAATCAGTGATATTATTTTATTCCATTTTCTAACGATTTTATATTTTAATTTTTATTCTATAAAATACTAATATTTATTATTTATTATTTATTTATTATTTATTTTTATTTATTCATGGCATATTTTTAATTTATTTAATTAATTTAAAAATAAATATTTTAAGTTTATTTTTACTTATTTTTTATATTATTACTTTTATTTTTATATTATTTATTTCCTTTAGATGCTTTTAAAATTTTCCTTTTGACTTTTTTTTTGCTTACTTTCACATAGCTTTCGCATATATATGCCGAGTATATCTGTACATAACTCAAAATTTAAATATATATTTTTTCTTGTTTGTTCACACGCGCGTTGATTACTGCCAATTGTTGTTTGGTTGATGTCGCTGCTGTTGTTCAGGCCAGGCCAAAAGTGACAACGGCGTCAGATACAATTCGATTCAAGTCGGGTCGAGTCGAGTTGCTTTTGCTGGTCGTGAAGGCGAGCGAAAGAGACGCGCGCGCTTTGGGGAATCGTCCACGTACTCGACACACGACGTTCAAAATGAAACTGAAATCCACTTGATGGCTGAAAAGGCAGCCACAGCCACAGCCAAAGAGCCAAGGCAGCAACTGCGACGGCGACGTTGGCAGCGGCAGCAGCAGCAGCAGTAGCAGAAAAGCCACCCCTAAGTGGCTGCCGCGCAAAATGTTGCCGGCTGCGTTGGCGTTGGCGTCGACGTTGGCGCCGACGTCGCTGTTGTCTTTGGCTTGTCTTACAGCTGACGTCGCGACGTCGACGTTAACGCCAGCTACGTTGTGGCCGTGTCTCGCGTGTTGGTCAAGTGTTTTGGGCCCAATCGACCGCCACAGCCACAGCCACAGAGAGGCATGCCACATGTTTCCCGTCTTTTGTAGACTTTTTCCGTTTTTATTATTGTTGTTTTCGTTGCTCTACTATAAATTTGACTTTGGCATCTGCGGGCAACGTTTCCTTTTTGGCTGGATTTAGAATTTACTGTTGTTGTTGTTGTTATTGTTTTGCTTGTTGTTGTTATGTGTTGGCCCGGTTTTCATCTGCGCATAATTTGATTACTTGATCTTACGTCTTTGTTGATGAAATATGTTTGCTTTTACGGCCTGATTTCAATTGTTGGCAATAAATTTATACGCAAACAGTTGTCCGAGTAATTGAGATTTACATACTCATATAGTATGCTAACATATTTAGGCACTTGAAACTTAACCATAAATTCTAAAAGATTAACTCTTTTGTGTTGTACATTTTAAAAAGATTCATTCTAAACGGAGAAAATTCATAAGAATTTAAGTAACTATGTTGTTATTAGAGGTCTGCATGAATTCACTCAAAATTTGAGTTAAAATGAATTAATTCGAACGATGTCGAATTGAGTGAGTGCGAGGCTCACTTTGAATTGAATTCGTTTGAGTGCGAGTGACATTGAGTTCTAAAATGACAGCTCCTTATCGAAATGAGTGCAAATGAATTAATGTGCTATGTGAAAATAATGAATTTGAAATGGCCGGATTCAATCGAATAATTCGTAATTTTAATTGTCAAATGACTGAATTTTTTACTTTGAAATAATGACTTTGATTGTCTGGGTTGATGGAATAAACAGAAAAGTATTTTTCCCTTATAGCTAGCAGCGCGGCTCCTGGTTAGTGTATTCAGATGCAAAAAACTTAACGGAAAAGCGTTGTTTTATTGCCACCAACACTGACAATGTCAATAAAATTATGTTTTTGGATTCAAACTTAGATTAAAAACTTTTAATCAATAATAAGAATTAAATTTAGATTTTATAAATCTTATTTATATTAAGCTGTTTATTGCTCTTTATTGTTTTCTTTCTTGTATTCATTATATTTATTACGCACATGAAAACAACAGCAGAAAATATGCATGCAAAAAATAAAATATGAAAAGTAAATCCAAATTCGAAACAAATTCGAATTAACTCAAAACAAAGTAGATTTCTCACTCATTCACTTCATGTCACATTTTTGAGTGTTGTGCGACTGAGTCTGACACAAAGCTTCAAACTCAATCAAAATCGTTCGACTTCTCATTCGACTTCTTTCAATTCCTTTTGAACATGAATGCTTCGAACTTCGTTTTAGCTCATTCATGCAGACCTCTAGTTGTTATTATTAAAGAAATTCATAATTATTGTTATGGAAGCAAACGTGAATGTTTTAAAAAGATTTTGAAATGAACTCAGTAGAGAAGTATTTACAGGGCTAAATAATTCATACATTCGAGGGAAGTATGTATAATATTTTTTGTATATTATAATTCATTTTTTTTTTAAATCGTCTATAATTTTAAATCATACCTATCATACTGTATTTTACTTTTTCAAGTACAGTTGAACTACCATAGAAAAAGAACTTTATGAGTCGAATATTTCCATAGCTTGAAACCCTTCTTTTTATAATGGTGATTCGAGTTAGGGAAGCTCGTCTATATAGTACATATATGGGCATTTCCACAGAAATGTCAACCAAGGCCAACAATTTAAAATTTGTCAAAAACTTACATCTTGTGAAATACTATAGATTCTACATTGGAATAAATTCACTTTTTCTATATTTTTGCCCATTTTCTTAAAAATTGACTTCCGAAATGGACAGTTTGTATTCTATCGATTACACTTAACAAGTTTTTCGAGCTGTTATCGATATATAATTTAAAAAAATGAGAGACAGAAACAATACAAATATATTGTGGAAAAAAATGTCGCGTGCGACATTGATTAAAATAAAATTTAAAAAATACTACTTAATATTTTTAAATCAAACAAAAATACCTTTTTAAGATAAATAAGTGCATTATATTCTAAAATTATTTTATTAAAATATTCGTTTACGTTTTGCCAAAAAAACTACTTTTGCTTGAGCCGAGTTCAAATGCCTTGGTTTTTTTTAATTATCTTGAAAACGAACCATTGCCCAAAATCAACCTTAACACCAATTATGGTGTTTATAAACACCTATAAAATTCCCCTTTTTCACAACAGAATAAGGTTTTGGCATATGTTTTATTTCACTTTGAATGCGCACAAATGTCGCATTCGACTTTAGAGAATTACCCATATATTTTTTTGCCATATTTATTTCTGTAGCGAGCGATACGATTTCAGTTCTCTTTAAATATTTTTTTGATTTTACTTCTTATCTTGTTTGCTGTCACAATTTTTACATGTGCTGCCTGGTTGAACAATGCCACAAAATCATTTGTAGTTATAAGCAACCAGTTATCACACAATAAATTTGATTTATATCGCTTACTTAAGGGAATACTTATTATTATTATTATAATTAATATTTGTTCAAATAGACAAAATGGCTCCGCGGCTACAGTCAAGCCAAGCTTTCTGCAACGAACGAGTATTGTAATGTATTCCTAGAATTTTCTATTTGACTGTTTATTTAACAGTTTAATTTCAATTCGATGTATTTTACATATTCATACATAAATCGCAGATCGTGATTAGATCTGTAAATTGTGCGGTTAATTATAAATTAAATAGTTCTCCTCAGTAATAAAAGTATTTTCTGTATTGCTAGTCTATATATTACTATACTAACTAGGGCACATTCTTATAAACAGTTCTACGTACATAGAGAATTTTGGCCAAGCCATTAAGAAACGGCACAAATCCGAATAGCCACAATATTTACACAACAAAATGTGCTCAATGAACTACAAACTGCTGGGTGGATGATTTACAGATGCGATCTTTCCTCATGAGAAACGGATGAGGGGAGCGAGAGAGAGAGGGGAACACCCCATAGAAAGATTTCAAGTTCAGCGATAAAAATATCAGCGCTAATGTTCCGATTGACATCAAAAGCTGTGGGCATATTTGGGTCACAGACAAAACAGACATTAATTAGCCGAATAGACTGGAAAAACTGAGGAAAATATTCATAGATATTTGAGACAAACAGGAGAGAGCAGGAGAGAGCGAGAGTGAAAACGGGACAGAGATATGCGAATTTGTATGCATGAGATTTATTTTTGGCGCTTGACAAAATAATTCAGCTAAGGAAAACGAATTGAAAACGCACTGAAACCTCCAAAAAGGACAAAGCAGAAGAGACAAAAGTAAAGGCGAAAGAGACAGAGAATGACAAAAGAAAAAGCTGGCCGGCGGCCAAAACAAAAAGTGCGCACGTAGATAAAGCTAAAGATACTCTACAAGCACAAAACTCTACACAACTGAGAGAGCACAAGAGAGAGCAACTAAAAGCAGAGAGAGAGCGGCGTCGCTGTCGGCGTCAACAGCAGAAGCAGCGGCAGCAGCGAAGGCGGCAGCGTTGGCGGCGACGGAGGCGAATGAGCGTAGCAAAACAAAGACGGCAAACAACGGCAGCGTCTTCTTGTATTACAAAAGGTGGCGGCAAAATTGAGGCAACGCCGTCTGACACCTGTGCGTAAGTTGCCCCCTCTCTGTCTATCTCTCTCTCTCTCACTCTCCACACGACTCGTTTATTAATGAGGCTGCTGTTGCTGTTGTTGCTGCCACGCGCCCTCTTGCTGCAGGCAGGTGTCTCAGTCTGACTCTGAACAGGTAGCAAAGTCCACTCACAGGTAAGAGGTAAGAGTATCGCATCCAATGCGATCCTTTGTGTAATTGAGTATTTGTTGCCGACTCTTTTATTATTTATGTATTTTCATTTTATTCGCTATCGTTTGCTGTTATTGTTTCTCTTTCTCTCCCCCTGTCTTTCCCTCTCGTTTTGCCCCTCTTTTAATCCTGGCAACCGTCCATGCAAAGCAGATGCTAAATATTATTTTGGTACAGCGTCCGAATTCAATACGTTTTCCTTTTGGCCATCATCTGATCTGAGGCAGCTGTTGACTGTTTTTCTTAGTTTCTTTTCGTATTCGTTTTTTTTATTGATTTCATTGTATTTACGTGTGGTAACAGGTGTTGTTGGCCAAATGAATGTGTGATTGAGATGCTTAACAACAGGACAAGTGGGCGAAAAGAGTTTGTCGACTCTAAAAAAGGCGGAGCCAAAGTAAAGGTGGTTAATATAGTATGATATTTTATTTATTTATTGAACACAAATAAAAAAATTAAATATATTATGCCCCTAAGTACATAAATATGCACGTATTTAACTATCTTAGAAACTTTGCAGATAATACTTTGCGAACTACGACCTCAAGGTGGCGTCTCTGTTGGCCTTCCAATTGCAAATAAATTTCCTGAATTTCAATCAAATTCTTATAAATATTCACAAATAATAAAAAGTCTTAAAAAATATAAGTTTGTATTCCAAATATTGTCATCATTATATTCTTGAAATTAGCATACCCTTTACCCATTTCGAGAACAGGGTACAACTAATTCCATCTCAGACCACAAGTCGAATTAATTGTGTCTTTCCCCAAAGTAATATTCGTAATTAAGTCGAGTGTCTTGCGTAACCAACGACAGAGTTTCTTGACCTGCACTAACCACAAAAGTATCTTCAAGATACATAGATACTTTGCTCTCTTGACTGGACCGATTCATTTGCAGACTGCACACGTAGTTAACCTCTTAGCGGGCTAATTCAATTGCCACAAAATGAGGATTTAACTTTTAAACCTCTTCTCTTTTTATTTTTATTTTTGTTTCTGTTTTTTTTTTTTTGGCAGCGACACGCAAAATGAAATTGTGCAAGTGAAAAACTTGCCAACAGGCAAAGAAAATGCCGTGAAAATTAAGGCAAACTGAGACGGAGACGGAGACGCAGACGGAGTCCTTGCCAGGACGAGACACCCTCGCTGCTTTCGTACCTGGCTTTCATTCGTGATTTGACTTGGCACTGGGGTAGGACAAGGGGCAGGGGTAGGACAAGGGGCAGGGCAACGAAGTGAGGGTGTTGAAAATGTGTGTGCGATATGTCTGCGGAGTTGTCGGAGGTTGTCGAGCGAAATGTTGGCAATGTTCGCGCTTCGTTAGCTTTAATTTCAGTAATTTGCAGCGACGATTTGGCCAAAAACGTCGACCAGACGCCGTTAAAACAAAAGTGAAGAGAAGTAAAATCCGTCGCGACATTTTCACGAATCAAGACGCAACACACACACACACACACAGAGAAATAAAATAAAAGCAGGAGCACCCACAATGCTCCCAGCTGGGAGAAACTTTCGCTCTCACTGGGGACAAACAGAGACGTTGCACCTTCCCCTTGCCCCTTCCCACCTGCCTACAAGCTCTCGACTCTCGCTTAATATTTAATGACCAGTGGAGTCGAGGAGAAGTTGGACTTGGTTTGCCAAGGGGGTTGAGGGTTGGGGGTTGGGGGTTGGGGGTTGGAGGGTGTTGTGTGTTGTCGAAAAGTCTCGTGCACTGTAATTGCAAAATGTTTTGCATTGGAATTTTATTTACATTTTCCATGAGCTGCAGAAAACTCCGAGGACTTGCCTTAGACGCCAGCCTGAAGTCATTTGCTTTCTCCCTCTCTTACTCTTACTCTCTCTTTCGCTCGCTCGCTTAGCGCTTTCGGTGTCTGACTGAATTCCAATGCGAATTCGTTTCATTTGAAAGCTTTTCATTTCTGCCAGCCGCGTTTTGTTTCCTTATTCTCATTTTCCTCCCCGTCTCTCTCTCTCTCTCTCTCTCTCTTAGCCCCTGCCATAATGAAGTGTACGAATTTGCTAAAAAGCTGGATTTCCGCTTCCTTGTCTTCCTCTTTCTGCAAGTATATGTGTGTGTGTTTGTGTGCGTGATTCCTAACGAGTTTAGACTCGTGAATTGCCCGAACAACTCCAGCAAAAGGCTTAGCAAATGTTGTTTGTAAAATTGTGTAAGGGAAAATCTTGGTTTATGTAGTGCACTTGCAGTGCTGCCAAGTCATCCAAAATATAGCAGTGGAAAAGAGAAAAACCTTGTAAGACGCATTTTTTGCCTCTATCATGAGGCTAATGAACATTCGAACTGAGATAGAAAACTCGTCTGAGTAAAAGTCAAAAGGAAATGCTAAACAAATTGGGTCAAGCAGGAAAACTCACAAAAATCGAATGTTTGCGACTTTGAAGAAGGAAAATGCTGAACTTGTGTTGCTGGTTCCATAAATAATCAAATCAAATGGAATAAAAATCAATTCTGAAATTTCGAGAAGTAGTTTTGATTGTTTTATTGAACATCTTAGATCGATTTTCAGTATTTATTTATGAAATTGGCAAACATTAAAGATAAGCAATTGAGGTTGTATAATTTTTACACATATTATTAATAAATGAATTATATATACCCTCAATAATTTTTTAATTTCAGATAAATATAATCTTAATCTGTATATTGTTTAGAGTGTGAAATTCTTTTAATTACATTACAAGAAAGATTTCAAGTGTTTTAATATTTATTTATTAGTAAAGAAACACTGAGACATTAGAGTTGATTATTGATGAAATTGAAAAAAAAAGCAATTTAAGTTGTATAATTTTTACACATATTAATAATAAATGAATAATAATATTAAACATAAAAGCCAGACTTTTTTTTAATGTATACCCTCAATAATTTTAATCTTTATCTATTATTATTATATTATTATATTATTTAGATTGTGAATTTCTTTTAACTACATTACAAGAAAGATTTCAAGTGTTGGAGTTGAAAACAGCAATCAGCTTTAATCTTCTTTTTGCTACTAAGACTTAATTTTTATTTAATCAAAGTCTGTTATCTATTCTTACATACCAAAACCACTTTTTTGTGTAAGTCTTTTAATTGGTCCTGAAACTGTGAGTTTCATATCAATAAGCTTTCCTTGTCATTGTTCAGCTTGTGCCGTTCTCTTAATTGAAGTTCTTTAGAATATATATTTTAATTTTCCTTGCGCAAAATAACATCTAATCAAACTCGCGAGAGGAATGGAAAAAAGACTTCCAACAGAAGCAATACACAGATATTGTTGCATGCAACGCTTTTGTAGCCTTTCATTGCCTGCCCCTCGACAACATGCCCCTCGACAACATGTCCCCCCCGACAACATGCCCCCCGACAACGCGTCCCACCGACAACATATACAGTCTGCCATTCGTTAGTCTTCAATCTAAACCAATTGTTCTATGGCTTGCAATTGTTCAGTAGTCGGTAACCAGAACACATGTCAAAGTGAGACAAAAGACAGCCGTAGAAAGAGACAGGAACAGATAGATAGAGAGAGAGAGAGTGAGAGGTCAGGCAGGAGAAGGACATGGCCACTGGCGGTTGACATGATGACGTGTGTAATGAGCAAACAAATACGCGCGTTGCAGCCAAAGTAAAATCAACAACAAAATAGAAAACAAAACAAAAAAAGAGAAAGGAAAAAATTGTAAGTACAAATACAAATAAATAATAAAAGCAAATACGAGTAGCAACAATGCCAGCCTGCCTGACATATCCTGCAGCAATCCCGCAACAACAACAACAACAACAGGGAAAAGGAGAAAAAATCACTAATGAATCCGGCGAATGTTTTTAGCTGCAACTTCACGTTGTTGCAGTTGCATGCGAAATTGCGGCAACGGGTTTCTCTCGAATGAATGGAAAATGAAATTGTTGCCAGTTGAACGTGAAGCACAACGAGGGACGGGAGAAGGAGTCGAGTCTCGAGGGGCAAAGAGCCTGGTAAAAAAAAGAAGAAAATATAGCGCTTTTAATCCCTAATGTCAGTTCACATTCAATGGAGTCGAGTTCGAGCTGATGTTACTCTGGTTGTTGTTGTTGCATCCCTGTTGTTCTGTGGTCGCCGTTCTGCCATTTCTTTTGCCAACTCTTTGGCGACCTTTTCATATTATTTTCTATTTTTCCGAGGCTGCAACGCGCCGCGTTACACATTGCAACGGATGCGCTGCGTCCGGCGGTTGTTGCCGGAAAAATAACTCGACAGCAGCAGCAGCAACGGCAACAGAAATTCCCCCGTTGTCGACTTGTTGTTTATTTAATTAAAAATGAAAACAATGGATGTAATCCACACACCTTCCCCGCCCATCCCTTTTCCCACCTAACTTACTCCTAACTTAAATATAAACAAATAGTTAATTAAGGATTATATGATAAATATAATAATTTCTATAAACAGATAATTATTAATATATTTTTATTCTACTTTATAATATTCAGAATTTTTTATTTAAGCAGTTTTATAATTACAATAGTTTATATAAGCATAAAAATCACATCTTTAAATTAATAAATAAATTGTTCTTATTAATTAAATTTATTTAATAATATTAGCAAATTTTAGTGCATCACCTTTTTAATTTTTTATATTAAAAGTTAAAGCAATTTATTCCCTATTAACCTCAAATTTTTTAGTTTTCCTTCAATGTCTTGCCATGATTTTCTTTAAGAATGTTGTTTTTCTTATATTTTCAGTTTATTTTTTGCACCCCAACAAATTATGCAAATTGTTGTGCGGTTGGTAAATAATTTCATGTGCTTCACACAAAGTAGGCTGCCTCATTTGAATGTAAAAAGGATTAAAGTTTTCGGGGGAGAACTTTGTAAGCGGTGGGCGTGGTCTCTGCCTCAGTCTGAGTCTCGGTTTTGGTTCCTGGCGCTATGAAGTACTCTCCTTATGCCAATCGGAAGTTGAAGTAATTGTTTAAATTGCACATTTGTGTGCTTTAATTGTTGAAATTATGCAGAGGCCCAACGAAACTTGCAGAGAATTGGCCAAAAAAGTTTTTGAAAGAGGGTGCTGTAAACGACTAAAGAGGCGCTTGTTGTTTTTATGAGTTTCCAGGAGAAGAGGAACAAGAAACAAAGCAGTATTGTTGTTTTAAAGTGGGGAATGTGAGAAGCAGAAATTACGAAAAATTAAGGACACTTTAAGGTTTCTCTGCTACACTCGAATATAGTTGATTGCTAGTTAACTTTGAAATTTAGTCAAATAATAAATATCTAAACAAGATGGATGTTTGAAGACTCAATTAGAGATGAATTTAAACGGGATAAATCAATAGTTTTGAATAATTATAGATAATATAATATTACAAAAGAATCTATTTATTTTAATTTCTTACTATAAATTGAACTATGTATTTTAATTAAATTTGTAAATTTATTTGAGTCTGCATTATGTTTGCTTGTTAAATAAACAAATAAATATCTAAATAAATAAAAAAAACAACATATTGGATAATATATCATAATTATTTCAGCATTAAAAACAATAGTTTATTCGTTGTGTAAGTAACCTTTGGGCTTTAATAAAAGTTATAAATAGATTCTACATTTATGAGCTGCCCTTTCTGGAAACTCCGTAAGTACTTTTGCCTCGGGGCAAAAAGATGTCGGCCATAATCAAAGCAAAGTACGTGTAAGATTTATGTTTTGGCTGAGAAAAGAATAAGAAACAAACAAATGGAAATACAAATCGTATCTCTCAATAAACAACTTTAATGCTCTCAAAGCCGATGCTACTGGCCACAAAACGAGTGCTCATGTCCAGCTTAAGGCAGAAGGCATTTGGTAACTATAGAAGGACCGTTGACTTGGCCGTAACCAAAAGCTGACCAAATCCATGCCGCGGGCTAGTTTTCAGTTGAATACATTAAAAATGCCTAAAAGAAAAAGAGAGCTCATTAAATGCACCCTCAAACGGGCATAACTTAGCCTCGTTTGTATATGTTGGTGGGAGGAAGTTGGGGCAGAAGGAGATCCTGGCCAACATAAATCAGAACGCGCCTGGCAACTTAAAACGCACGTGCGCTCTCAAAAGTGGAAGAGAGTGAGAGAGAGCGAAAACGTGAGAGAGGGGGAGGTGGATAAACAGGAGACGGACTCGATGTGGGGACTAACGGTTCAGTCTGATATAATTAAGCATCATAACTCGAGGGATATTTGTATTGTTGCACAGACGGCGGGGCAACATTGGTCCTTGGTGGTCCTGTGCCAGGATGAGCCAGGAAATGAGCAAAAGCTGCCGCAACAAGCACGAAAGTTAATCAAAACTTGTTGTTCTTGTTATTGTTGTCGTTGTTTTCATTGTTGTTGTCGTTGTTGTTGTTGCTGCTGCATACGGCGAATAAAGTTTTATGTAGTGCAAAAATTTTATAAACTTTGCACAAAACAAAATCAGCAGCAGGAACACGAAAGGTAACAGAGTAAAAAATAGCGTAAGACAAAGACAGAATAGCAGAAATGAGTGCACAAATATAAAGATAACTTAATACATTTTGAACACTAATACTGACTGACCAAGGAATACTCTATTTAATTATGCAAAATGAAAATAAATTAAAAAAGTCTAACTTGAAATTCCTCACAAATATTTATGTGACTGTAAATGTAAAAAAAAATGAGTGAAATGAATTAATCGATTATAATAATGGATAACTGATTATGTGATAACCATAGTGCGAAAAACGACATCATCTTTAACAAGATGTGTGAATGTATTGGAAGAGAGAATGACCATAAGATATCCTATCAGATATGAAATAAATAAAACATTTTTTTTAATGTAAATATGAAAGCTAATAAATTTGTATATAAATCATTCCAGAGAACTTAATTTTGAATTAAGAAAAGTATAATTATTTGTGAAATTTTATTTACAACTTCTTGGCTTTAAAATTCTCGGAAAATTCTGAAAACTATTTTTATTTATACTAACTATTTACACTTAAAACATTCAGTAAATTGAAAACAATTGCATAAAAGTTGCTCGAAATCTATTAACAAAGATTACGTGTATATTAACAGGGTATTCTGATAGTCTATCAAGTCTGCTATTGTGTTCTACACATACTTATACCTATAATTGTGCGTTTTGTTCAAGCGAATAAACATTTAAAGGAATTTAAAGTACTGAAAGAAACATGCACATTAATTTGAAATTTAATATATAATAAGCGTAATTGGAGACATAGCTGGACAATGGACGCTACCTTCAAGACAGGGAGAGAGTATAAGAGAGAGAGAAAGATGGACAAAGAGTGGAATAGCGAAAAACGCGAGGGGAGATTTAGCTAAGAGCCAAATTGGTCGCTTGAATGGTTGACAACATGTCCCCCATCATCCTCATCCTCATCGTCAGCCTCTTCGTCATCGTCGTCCCCTTTTTGATGTAGTCGAGAATTCCGGACGTAGTCGAGTCCTGTTCGTGGGTTCAAGCAGACGGTTTCCCTTTTTGGAGCGCCTTCCGTTGACAAGCCAAAGGAAACTTTCGGCAAAAAGGGAATTAAATGCCCGCCGGCCGTTCAAAATCCAGACAAAAGAAGCCCAGTCAAAGGTGTGTCGGGGGTTTGTGAGGAGGTGTGGGGCAGGTGTCTGAGGGGCGGGTGAAAAAGGAAAGGAAAGGAAAGGAAAGGAAAGGAAAGGAAAGGAAAGAAAAGGAAAGGAAAAGAAAACATGCTACAAATGTTGTTGTATTGTTTTTGAAGTTGAAAGACAGTCAAAAACGAACAAAAAGTATGTTAAGAAAGCACAAAAACAATAGGAAAAGTTCAAGTTGTTGTCGATTGGGGTGCGGATTCCAGAAGAAGGGGCACAAAGGGTGTGAGGTGGTACACACCGACAGTGGGCGTGGCAACTTCGGTCAGCGAAAAGTGTTATAATGAGCCCGGCTTTTGTTACGGCCAACGACGCCATCAAATGGCCTAATTATAATCCCTTGTATTGAACGGGGCCTCAAGTGTTTTGGGGTTGTAGTTGTTGATGGTTGTAGTTGAAAAGAAAAGTTCCCTTTGTTGTTCCGAACATGGAACAGCAAAACAGAACTCTAAGGCATAAGAGAGAAAAAGAAAACTGCATGAATTTATTAATATGTTGTGAGATAACAATAACGAGTTTTCATAAAGAAATCAAATAAATTTAATATTAAATTGAATAGAGAAATATTTAAAATTTTATTATTTTTATATAAAAATGTGTTTTTAATTGTCTCTCTTTTTAACAGTCTAAACTACGCAAATTAAATTCAGAGTATTAAGCAAAAATAGAAAAAAACCTACAAAATATCGATAGGTGATTAAGATCATTAAAATATATGGATTTAACGAAAAAAAGTGTGGCTTTCAGACGAGTTTAAAATATTTAAAGTACTTGATTTGCGATCTCCAGACCTACGAAACTTTATCATAATGCTGCATATAAAATAAAAACTCAATAATTAAATGATTAAGGCATTTTATTTATGTTATTTAATGCGTGTTTAATTATCTATTCCTTAAGCAGTCCAAATTATACAAATTAAGCTGAAAGTATTAGACAAAAATGGAAGTTGGCAAACGTGTTCGCCTTGCCAACAGGTAGAAGAAGCTGCCTCGTTTCGCCATCCTTAAATATCCATTAGTGCCATTTACATAAAATCTAATTAGTAGCTATCACAACAAGAGTCCTTTGCACATACGTACATATATATAAATATAACACACCTCAGCTCTGTCCCCGCACAATTACAATCGCATCAAGCGCGAGCTCAAAAGGAAGCGAGAAAAAAAAACCATAGCATACTTAGTAGGGCATTCCAAGTTTCCTTTGGCTCACACACACACACACACTCTGACTGTCATATCATGTGCACATCACATCAATTTGCAAAAGAAATGAAATGGCAGTGGCAGCCACTTAAGCCAGGAAAAGAGAGAGAGTAAGCGAGATAGTGAGAGGGAGAGGCATGTTTGCTTGTTTAAGCAAAACCCATGTGGAAGTGTGCAGAGAGCAAAGCAAGGGGAGGGGAATAGGATGTTGCTGGCGCAGCGAGGGCAGCTACGTGCGTTACTCAAGCTGTCAATTGCAGCCTGATGAGGCAACTCCCCCTTCTCTTCTTCTCTTCTCTCACATCTTTGCCGTTTCTCCCAATACGCAAATCAATTTGTGTGCGCTTCTTGTGCAAATTTCTTTCTCTTATCCCATTTTTTAGCCAACAAATCAAAGGGAGATGGGGGATGGGGTGTGTTACCTGATTTATTTTGGCTTGCTTGAAACCGCTGTGCTACTGTTTGCCGCTTAATGATGTTTGTCGCCTGTCGAACGCGCGTGTAAATTGGAATACGTGTGACTCCTTAAAATGTCCTTTCTGCCTCCTTTCCTCCCCCTTTCCCCCTCCCATGCGACATGTCGTGGCATGCAAATTTAAATGTATGTAAATCGTATGCTTCTCGCGCCGCAACGCAACGCAGCCCATCGAGGCCACGCCTTCGTCTCCTGCGCCTCATTTGCATACAAGATCTGTACATATGTTTAATCCCCTCCCTCCCTTCTATCTTCACCTTTTCCGTTTCCCCTTTCACCACGGACTTAATCCTTTTTGCGCGCATTAAAAGCTTGCCCCAAAAATTCGTACGTTGAATTCGCGTTGGATTTTTGAAAGCATTATACAAATTTTATGCGTTCATCTCTTCACTCTCCCCTCTTTCATCCTTCCCCTCTACATATATCTCTTTTATTTTTTGGTTGCTATGCCTGTGGTTTTCTTTTATTTCATGTGTTGTTGTCGTTGTTGTTGCGCTTGTTGTCGTTGGCCAACGCTTGACTGACAGCCAGACATCAAAATCAGCTTAGGGAATTTTCGCTTAATAGAAATTTACAATGTTGTCCTGGCTGCATGTCCTGAATGTCCTCTGGCTGGCGCTTGAAATTAATTACGGCCTGAGACCCGGCGGCGGCTTAAAGCGTGTAATTAGTGCGACATATAATTGAAAAGGACTCAAATGATATGACCAGACAACGGCCAACCAGACTGGCCACCAGCACGTCCTGCATGTGTCTGACCCCTGGCAAATGTGACAACTTCCCATCAACATTGCAAATGAAAGGGCATCCGACGACAACAACAAAGTATATAAATAGAAATAAATGTAAATTGAATAAAGAAAGGACAGGAATTATACACATCAATAAAAAATTCATTGATTAAATTTAATTAAATCAAAATACTATATAATCTGATTGTGAATCAACGAGACAAGCGAAAAGAAAGGAAAGCAATATAAAATGTATTTAAAAATTTAAATAAATAAACAAGTGCTAATTATTACTAATCTTGAAATACTGATATAAAATTGCAATATTTATTTTTTTACTGTGAAGAATTTATGTTAGGACTGATTATTTGATTTAATCATAATTATTTCTAAATAATAATTTAAAACTGAATAACCTTAACAATTTTTTTTCACAGACTGAACAATTTAAAAGTTGATTTTATTATAGATTTTATAATATTATATTTGTATCTTGCTTTAATATTTTTAACTTACTTTCGTTTTAATACTCTCCGCATCTGTTACCTGGAGTCTATTGTGAAAATATTGATCGCATCAATATAGTTTTTCATTTATCTTCTTTTTTAATATTTCAATTGAATTTCTTGGTCCATTTATGAGCCAAATGCATTTTCAATTCAATAAACTCTAAGGCAAGCACAAACAATTTTTGGTCACAAAACCAGCAGCTGCACTTCCAACAACAACAACAGCAGCAATTACAACACAAAAACTGCAGCTGCCTTGGGGCCAAGAAAGAATTCCTCGAGCTTTCTCAATAAATTGCGGAGCCATCCGTTGGTTGCAATTTCTTAAAGGCCATGTCCTAAATGCAGCTACAGCTCCTTTTCGCCGAGCATTAATATCTATATACATTTTTCATCTGTTGCCAGCCAGTAGACAATGCAAACCAGTTAAAATGGCTAGGCTAAGACTTGCAGATACTCTTTAAGTTGTTTAAGAAATCATTACTAAATAAATTGAACATACTTTTAGCTTGATGGTGTGACTCTATTTGACTCTTCAAATTGGCTCAAAAGAAAAAAAGTATTTTTGTTTCTGCTATTTCAATATACCCTCTTTGTCTTGTTTTACAAAAACAGGGCATGCTCGTTAGAAGCAGTCAGCTGAACTGGACGCATTTTTGAGATATTTCAGTGTCATCCTGATGGTATTTTTGTGTACACTTTCACTTTGTCAACGCCCATTTGGTTGATAGAAATTTTCGGCTCGTAATTGAGCAGCAGCTGCTGCTGCGGGCGGTTTAAGCTTAAAGCCATCAAGCCAAGTCAGCACCATGCCCAGTTGGCCAGCAGCAAGCAACCCATTTAATTAGCCCAATTAATGCGTCCTCACGTCGCATTTGGCATCGAAATTGCCGTTAACTCCGCTCCGAGTTCATTTGTCGGCTTTCCTTCCGTCCGGGTGCCCGTTTCCTACATCCAGGTTTATTTGCATTAAACTGTCAAACTAATTGACAATGGCGCGAATCTCCGAGTGTCTGTTTTGGCTCCATTCTCTTCATTTGCCCGCCCCAATCGAATGAGATAAATGCGGCGCGTTGATATAAAGTCAGTTAATTAAGAATGAAGCAACGCGAGTGTCAGAGGAAATAGCGAAAAGTGACTTAAGAAGCTGTTGAATAATATTGGTACATCTTTTATATCGAATAATGACTAATTTTAAAAGCGAAACCGATTTTAAAACCACGTAAATGCTTTAAATGTAGAAATGGTGAAAGAGTAAGAGCAGAAACATTTAGTGGAAACAATCATCTGAAAAAAATATTGATTTATTTAAGAACTGTCAACTAAAGCTGGTAAACAAAATTATATTAAATTTAAAATAATTTGTTTATTTTAAATTATATTAATTAGTATTCTTATTCTCATAAAAACAAGAGCTGAAACTTTCAACTTTACTCGAAATCTAATTAATCGCTGACGCTAACAATATATTTGTTCTCAATGAGTTTATTGCTTCAATGTCTTTGTAGTTGAATGCCAAGTGCCATAATTTGACAGCACAGAATGCAATTATGTTTTTTATTTAATCAAATATTCACAAACACCTTTGGCTACACGTGCAAATGAGTTTATGTGCTCGTTATTCCGTTTATACCCACGACTTCTCATATCTTTCATCTATGCCAAAGTCGGAGAAACAAAACGCATTACATGAAATTCAATTTTCAATAATTTCGGAGCAACTTTTGCGCTGAACAAATAACAGTCATTAAAAAGAATTCTTCAAGTGGCGCTCATTTGCATCTGATTAAAAGTAACAAACAAATGGAAAAGAAAAGCAAAAACTTTTCAACTCTGTAAGGTGAAATTCCACCCGGAATGATGATGCTGATGTTGGTTTTGGGTTTGGGTTTGGGATGGTGCTGCTGATAATTTTTAAAATTCAATTTAAATTCTTGGCTCATATTTCAATTGCAGCACGCGTCGTATGCGTAATTTTTTCAGTACTTGTATTTGTGATGTGAGAGCTGATAAATCAGCTACATATCTTTTACATAACTGACATTTGTCAGTGACATGCGGAGTTGGCAGACGGCAACTGGCAACTGGCAGATGGCAGTGGGTAGAGAGTGGGAACCACGCCTGAATTGTCATTGAACCACAGTTGACATGAGCAGTCTGTCAGGGTCGTGGTGGGAACCGAGCATTTCCCAAGGGACGCTCTGCTTCCGCTTCCGCAATTGCCATTTTTTCCCTTCCTCCTCTTTTTTTATGAGGGGAGGACTTTTGACTTTATGACTTATTTGTCAATCAGCAATTTAATGACTTCCTGCTCCTTGTGCTGATCTCCTCGCAGGATGCCGAACAGCGCCCAGAATATGTTTAATTAAGCCGAGCAACAGAAGAAAAACTTTAGTCAGGATATCCTTTATATATTTTTAAAACCAAAGAAAAAGCTGATGACTTTCAGTAGCTGCATTTGACATTTGATGCCAATGCAATTTGAGCAAGTTCAAAATGGCAGTGAAATTTTCTTATTTGCCGCTCGAATAACGTTAATTCGTCTAAGGAAGTTCCCATAATCCGCTTCCCTTCCTTTCCACCATTTTGTGAGTGTGCAACGAGTGAAACAAGTCCGTAAAAAAGGAAAATAAATGAATTTCATTTATACTCTCGCCCAGACATAAACAAAGTAAAATCGACACAAATTCCACAGAGCTCGCAAACGTTTTGTGTCTGGCCCAAAAGGATAAACGCATTGCCCAACTCACACACACACACACGCACACACACAATGCACACACACAGTCACCCAAAGGGAGAGTGAAAGCACCAACACACTCAAAGCATATTTGCATTCAAATTTTGTAGCAACAAGCAAACAAACAAGCCAAAAGGATGTAGAGGCAACTTTAGGAGGAGATCGAGTAAAAGGGGGAGGAGAAAGGAGTGAGGAGGGGTATAGACCGCTGCAATTGCCGTTACGTAGCCAAGCGAGGCGTAACCCACAAAATCACCCGAAAAAGAGAGCAAGAAATTTCGAACAGACAAACTGCAAACTGCACTGAAAGAAATCTGCAACTGATTGATTGTGATTGATAGTGATAGAAAGAAGTGTATTAATCATATTTTATTATTTATTTACGATACATTTAATACAAATTAAATTAAATTACGTTACTTTGAAATACGCTTGATTGAATTTGATTGATTGATAAAATTTCAATCAGATTGGCAGCTGCTATACATTTTATTAAGTTACATGTACTCTTACGTTCCTTTTCCAGAACGTTAATCATTTTTATTCAATTCTCTTATTCTCTCTTACATACAGAAGTGCTTAATCAAAGCTACTGTTGCTTTTTCACCGTGTACTCTACATATTTCTCAGTTCAACTGAAATTTCGACAGTTGCAGCAGTGGGCAACAAAAAATTGCAGCGCCAACCGAAAGACATATAAAAATCTGTCAGTTTGAAAACCGCGCACATGTATCGCAATCAGGATTCGTTTCTGTGGCTGTTTCTGTTGCCCCGGTTTTCCCTCCCCTCAGCTATCCAGCTTTTCCCTGCATCTGCCACTGTTGCTCGTCAGCTTTGTTTGTTTTTGGCCCGCCGGTGCTGCTGCCAAGGTGAAGGAGGCATGTCAAAAAGGACTCGTTACCCATACGCGATGTAGGACCAAGCTACTGACTTGGCAGTCGATGGATGAATGCGGCGATACACACGATATACAGATACCCCACACCGATGAATGACTGCCTGAGCAACTGTCTGAATAACTGACTCACTGACTGACTGACTGACGGGTTGGTTAGCTCAGCCAACACAGCGCAGACCTGACGACCTGAAGACCTTGTTGCTTTTGAACTTGGCAGTTCAACGGGTCAGAGTGATGAGCGTGTTGGCTGTGTGTGTTCCTCTCTGTGTGTTGCTTGCGGGAATTGAATTGAGCTAGGTGCAAGGCGTCGACATGCCAGAGCATACATTTTGATTGAGCAAAGGCGATAACTATACCTGCGATTGCTGAGGTAACTTCTGAAATATTTGACGCCTTGTTAAAAATAATCTTAAACAATAAAAGTATCTAATAATTCAGATTGTCAAAGATTGTGCATGATTGAAACCTTTGATTGATACTTTTGAAAATAAGCAGTTAGAATAAGTTGTGATGGTTGTGATGTAAGATTGCTTAAGCAGACAAAGCGCTAAAAAAATAAAATACTTAATTAGATTGACCGCGATTGAAACTCTTGATTGATATATCTAGAAAGCTTTTAGCACAATTGAATCTTGTAACAAATAAAAGACTGTTTTCGTATTAAAATTTAACCGAAATATATTGAGTTTGATCCGATTTAAATAGAATAAGATTGAATACGATTGAAGTTATTGGCCGCGTTCACCAGAACTAATCAATCAGTAATCATGTATTTTGTTTGTTCGATAACAAAGCATCACATCACAGAATTTCAGCGTACTATTTTGGTGATGAATTTTCAGTCATCATACATCACAAAATTTTAAATCATGATTGCTAATCACTGCATTTCACCAGAATAATCATGCAAATTTCATCGATTTTCTGTTGTCGATTTGTTCTGGTGAACACGGCCATTGATTGACATTTAAAAAAAATAAATAGATCTTTAGGAGTACTTGTTGAAATAATTTCAAATAATCAATCATATTTTAATATACTACGCGATGATTAGCAATTTCAGGACGTAGATTCGCTTTAACTGTGATTGAAGCCGTTGATTGATGCAGTTAAGCAGCTGAATTTACGTGATCTTTTACAAAAATCAACATTTTCTGATTAGGCATCACAAATGCCATACATTTTTGTAGATTTTAAGTAAAGAGAATGCACAATTTTTTTTAAGATTGATGAATTTCTGATCTGTCTTATTTTGCCTAATTTCCAACTAAGCTTCTAGTCCCATGAGAATGCAGTTTATCCAAGGGTCGACAAATCAGAGCTAATGCAATTAGAACTAAGCACTTGTCAATGCAAAGGGCCAGAAGGGACTCCACAATAGCGGTTGTCCCCAACTAGAATATCAACTAAAGCAACAACAACAAGAGGAGGTGGAAGAGGAGCAGGAGGAGCCACTCTATGTGAGTTTCTCTCGAGCACTTTTGAATTATTTACGCCAAGTTTGGGGTGCGATAGTCCATGAAGTCGTGGGAATACATGGGATAGATATATAGTATGCAAAACCCACAGAGTGTATGCACCTGCTGCCAACTGTTTTTCCATTTTGCATTCGCATTAGCAATTGTCATTCAATGCGGCGAGAGGAGGGAGAAGGTTGTTGTGCATTTGGTAATCTAGAATGTTCTCTACTAAATCACAAAAAGTGTCAATTGCACTTTAGCTCGCTGAGGGGCCACGGCGAGAATTGTTCCTATTTTTATAGCGGATATTTAAAAGCCAATGCCCGTTTAGGTTTACATCTCTTCTCCCCCCACCCCTCTCTATCTCTCTCTCTCTCTTTCTGTCTGTAACTGTTGCAAATTGATGTCAATAAGCGATAATTGAATTAGCGTTGAAATGCACAGTGTACACTGTGCTACATTGCATTGCCATTGTTTTATGCTCGCAATCAGGGACTGTTTCAGTCTATACCCTCCTCCCCCTCCCCCTCCCTCTCCTTACACTTTTGACCCTATTTTATTGCCGCTCTTGGCTCTATCAGTTGCACCTCCACAGGATGCCGTTTATCCTTTCTAGCCATTTTTTTTCGTTAGCGCTAAATGAATTTTGCAATTGTCAATGTTTTGTTTTGTCGGCATCGTCTTCTGTTTCCCTTTCCCTTTCTTATTCCCCTTTCTCCTTTCCATTTGCTAATTGGTTGGCCGCTTTTAGTTTGTTATTTACTTGATTTAACTGGCACTTGATTCTCTCTTTTCCCCCGCTTCCCCTCAACAACTTCGTTGACATGATTAGCATTAATTGAACGCTGATTTCTTTTAGCTGCTCAACGAGATTTCATTTGCTTCCTTCACACAATCACTTCCACAATAAAAGTCCCATGCTGCCTTGTTGTACAGGATTTTGAGCTCAGCTTCGTTAAGTGGCTAATTGGGGAAAACTCAGAAACCAATGCAGCATTTTCTTAAGCATTCAGTCAATCAAATGGTAAGTCGTTTACTTCTGGTGGAGATTTGATTTTGAAAGCTAAATGTTGTAGGACTTCAATCAGTTTCAGTAAAATAAATTGATTGACCTTAGATGAAAAAGATACACTAAACGAATTTATTGAGAGTGCTTATTTTAGTTTTGTTAATCAGCTATCAAAGTAGCAATTAATTAGAAAAAATTAAGCTATGCAATCTTTGTATACATTATTGTTATCGTAGAAAATATCTTTTTGTGCGCTAATATAAACTGACATTTTTTCTTAGTAAATTAACTTAACGTTAACAGCTTTTTTGACTTACCAACCAAATAATTTAAGTCTAGAAATACATTTTGAAGACATACCTGCAAGAAAAGAAAAATAAAATGAATTATAAGTAGGATATTTATCTGCATAATATTTGGAACATAAATTGCTCACTCTATTATTAAATACATTGTTTTTTTTCGGCAAAATAAAAGCAAAATAATTTACAGGACACTTTAAAAACGTGACTCAAATAATACCCGAGATTTTTTATAGACCCCTTTCTGGGGAAGGGGGAGTAGAGAGCCTTGTTTAACAGCTTGTTGTGTTTATGGGCGCAGTTGCATTTGCTGGTTAACATTTTGATGGCTGCATATAAATCTGGAAACTACCTGTCCTGCACTTCATTACATGGCACATAATACACAATCTTTATACCAATTCCAAGGTACGTCGACTGCTCACTTTAACACCTTGCGGAATCCAATTAGATTTTTTATGGCCTACACCCCATTTCCGGGGAGCATATTTGTATATTTCTCTAGATAGGCAAACAAACCTTCAACTTTGCCTTGGCACGCACTAAACTCAACTTTAACCGGCACTTCACTGCCATTTTACCTTCTCTTTTTTTTACTTTTTTTATACCCTGAGGGTATATTAAGTTTGTTCAAAAGTATGTAACAGGGAGAAGGAAGCATCTCCGCACCCAAAAAGTTTATATATATTCTTGATCAGCATCAACAGCCGAGTCGATATAGCCATGTCCGTCTGTCCGTCTGTCTGTCGGTCCGTGTAAACGAAAGGATCTCAGAGATGGTAAGAGCTAGGACCACCAAATTTGGAATGAAGACTACCTATAATGTCAGGCAGAACAAGTTTGTGTTAAAATTTTGCCACGCCCACTGTGGTGGGCGTAATTCATCAAAAACGTTCATCACCTTTAATCTAGGGTTTTAAGTTAAAATTTAAAATTTTTTTTACACCAACGGGTGTAGGATCATATCCTGAGACTAATTACCAACTTTCAACATTATTGGGCCATAAATAGTGAAGATAATAAGCTTTAAAGATTGGCAGCTTCATATGTATATAAATAGAATTATTCGTCATTTAATTGGATTTAACATTTACTCTGTCAGAATGGACATCGAGAATGTTAACCGAATTTGCCAGCATCAGTCTAAGAGGCGGAGTGGTCGAAGTGATAGGTGCTAGGCACGCGAAACGGGAGATCGCGGTTCGAGTCCCGGTCTGGTCGATACAAAAGATTTTTAATTATTTAATATTTTTCGTTTATTTGAATTTTCAGTTTAATGGTAGAGTCACGCGAGGGGCGTGGGTTCAATTCCTGAATACGTCAACGAATTTTTTTCGTTTTTAAAAATATTTTTACTTTTAATGAATTTTTAAAATTTAAAGATAATGTATAAATTGCCGTAGCCTAGGCTCAGGGTATATTACTGTCGAGTGCACTCGACTGATCCACTTGTTTTTATTGCAATTTGCCGGGTTTTGCAGTTGTAATTGCTGGCAGTTTGATTGCCAACATGCGCGTTGATGGCGAACTATTCCTGGGAAGCCTTATTCCTCTTCCTTACCCATTTTCTTTGCCAACTCGTTGATTTGTATTATAAAATCATTTTCACGCCGACGCTGCCGTCTGTAGCCCTTCCTCTGAATCATAAATAAATAGAAAAGAAAAGAGAAAGTAGGAAGAAAGAGTCTCTGGTCCTTGGGGGTCCTAGACGTTGGCCGTAAAATTGGCGTTAAATTACTTTGCACGCAGCAACAGGAACAGTGACTCTGACGTTGGCGGTGACGTTGATTCCCCTTTCCTTTTCCCCTCTTAACCCAATTGGCACAACTCAGAGCCTGGCATATTGTTTTTACCAAGAGAGAGAGAGGGAGAGAGGAGGAGAGAGGGTTAAGGGCCGGACGCGATCCTGCTCTGTTATTGCAATGCAAATTCATCACGTAATCGTTAACAGGCCGTAGTCATAGCCAAGTTGGAGACGGACCTGGAGCTGGAGCAGCAGGGGGAGGAGGAGGAGGAGTGGCTGGCGAGCAATTCATTTCAGTCAAGTGCAGCGCACAGGCTGTGAAAAGACTCTCGTCCTCGGCCAGGAGGAGGACACCTCGGACGCCTCGAAATGTTCCCTGTACTTGGCAGCACTTTGGCTTCAGTTCGTCTGTCCTGCCGTCCGTCTGTCCTTCTCTCCTGCTGTCATCAGTTGCCAACCAGGCGCAGCCTTTCATTGTTTGTTGTCCTGTGTTTCATTTTCTGTTTGGCTTTTGCTCCCGTATCGTGCCCAGCATCCTTGCTCCTTTCCCTGTTATCCTCTTCGTTGTTAGGGCTTCTTGACTCTTCTCTGGCCTGAAGTTTCAGCTCTTTAGTGTAATTGTTTGTTGACCTTTTGGCATTCATATTCATATCTCTCTGGCCAAAGCTCACACTCGCATTTCTCCCAACAAATCTGCCCATTTCTCATTTCCCAAAACACATTCCTACACAGAAAAAAAAAAGCCGTTCTAAAATCAAGCCTAAAATTCTTGATTCAAGCCTGCATTTTTTAAGTATGTTTTCAGGATTGATCTGAATAATCAAGCCTGTATCGGGATTAATATGGGAAAATAAGCCCAAATTACTTGATTCTCTCTCGGCCTCTCTCATTTCAACTGGTCCGATGGCTCAGTGGTTAGAGTCGCCGACCTGTTTGAAAAAAAACCTGGGTTCGATTCCCCCAGTCAATTGCAGTCACAAACATTCCCTTCATTAAAAAAAAAATTTTAAAAAAAAAACATTAAATAAAAAATGTTTTAAAAAAATACAATAAATAAAAAATGTTAAAAAAAAAAATTAAATAAAAAAGGTTAAAAAAAAATTTAAAAAAAAAATTAAAAAACAAAAATTTTAAAAAAGTTAAAAAGCTTAAAACCATAAAAAAAAATAAAAAAGAAGATTTAAAAAAAAAAAAAAACCAGAATAAAAAATAAAAAAAAAAACCAGAATAAAAAATAAAAAAAACCAGAATAAAAAATAAGTAAAAAAATTTTTTTTTTTTTTATGTTTTGTTTTAAGAATTTTTAGGATTGAATTCGGGATTGAAAAAATCAAGTATTTCATACTTGGTTTAAGTAAATCCGAGATTACCCCACTTTTGACATCGTTTCGGATTGAATCCGGGCTAAATATCCCGGATTTTTTTTTCTGTGTAGCACGCACTTTAAGGCATTCTCGTACATCTCAAACCCCCCTCGCAATTTGTAACAATTTAATGCAAATATCTAGAAAAATAAATGTACATATATATGTATGTATGTTTATTTCAATTTTCCCTCGACAAGTAACAATACGAACAACAGCAATTTAACCTTTTTTGGCAACAGTTGGAATACGAATATTGTCAGCAGGTGTTGAAATTTGTAGACCATTTTTTATGCTCTGTGAGAGGTCGCAATGGGAAGGAATCTAAATGGCATATTTGACGTATAAATGTCGACTGTTGGCAGATGATGGCGAATTATGTTTGAAAAGTGGCCCTCAAGTGTGATGGGATTTACCAAACAGACTTTGTGAGGAATGTATCACTAAGTGTGTACACACTGGCTACCAATTTTATAAAATGTGTGTGTTTACTGACTGAAGAATAAAGTGGCCATTATGCTTGACAATCGAACCAAGCAAGTGAGAAACATTTGCGTTTTAAGGTGTGTACACACTGCTGAACTAAATCAGGGAGTGTGGACGTTTTTAATGTTTAAATAAGGTTGAAAAAAGTGTATCAAGGTAAGTACATTAGTAAGTTAATTGATTTTAGGAATATGGCGTGTACACACTGATTCAATATGGTATGTACACACTGAATTATTAAAAATTCAAATAATTCTCTCCACAGACAGTTCAAAAATGTTTAATATCATTTGAAAGAATAAAAGAGGCATTAACAGCGTGCACACACCTATTATTGCAGTTAATTAAAAATAAAGTCATAGTAATTTTACTGTATTCCACGTACTTCAACTGATTCTCTCCTCAATTTCGCGCTTATCTCATAAAATATTCTCTATAAATACAACAGCAAAGCAGTGTTTACACACTCAAATTAGATCATAAAAGTAAAAATCATATTTAAAAATAATATCCTAATCTTTTCAGCTAATTATTGTCGCTTTGGCACAATTTGCAAAGATCTAACACTAAAGATACGAGAGTAATAATCCATTTGTCAGCCAGAGTGTTGACTGAACATAAATTTCGAAGAGCACAACCCTTGCCGGGTCGTAGGGTTGTCAGTCTCAACAAATAACAAGCAAAAGCTGTGCTCCCTTAAGATTTGTCTGTGCAAACATATCTTATATAGAGGTACATAGAAATGCCAGCATTTTGCGGGCAAGTGTACAAAGCAATTGCCGTAATTGACACAGTAGAGTCAGGTTGGAGTGTGTGTTTAAAGGGGGTAGAGGGGAAACGGGAAGTAGGAAGGGGGAAGGGGGAGACTTGAACACATGGGTAAACTGAATGCACTTTAGCTGAAATGCGGCAAACTTAAACTGTAACTGAAAAGACGCTTAGCATTTTGCGGTCATTCTCATAGCCGGCGCAATGCAGCAAACTGCAGTCGGAGCAAAAACAATGCCACGACAGGGATCCAGTTACCAGTTGCCAGTTGCCAGTCAGACAGCCAGGGACCGAACTGTTAGCCAACCGCAATAAACAATAAAGTGTAGCCGAGTGCAGGACGAGGACGCGCTGTGAGTGTGAAAGTGCAGGCAGCGCCAAAAGGAGAAACAGCCAAAAAGGCAACCAGCCACAGTAGTCACATGGTGGAAGATTAGCAGCGTATAAATAATGGTTGGCATAGAGAGAGAGAGAGAGATACTGTCTGTGTGCTAGTGTGGTAAATATTTGCGGCTGTTGGGAGCCATAAATATTTTTTTGTAGGTCGTCGCCATTGTCTCACTGTGCCACTTGAAAGGGGGCAAACACTGGGAGCTATGGGAGAAAGTTAGTTCTGTATGAGGTAGGTCGATAACTTGCACTCAACAATGTTTGCATTTCTAGACAATATTCCAAATATTAAATTATTTAATAAGCACACAAATTATAAGCTCCAAATAAATAAGTAAAAATTGTGACAATTTTATTTGACCATTTTTTAATATTAAAGCTAAAGTTGAATACTTTGAATCAATTGGAGCATATACATTTTGTATTGGTTTGACATTCAATTTAAAGCTAAGCTGTCTCAAGAATTTGTCCACTTTTCAAATATTCTAACCACAACCACTAACGTGTTTCCTACATTCCCCAGAATGAACCAAAAAGGGAACAAAGCAACCACAAATATTACAATGTAAATTGCACCACAAAATCTGCAAACCAACAAAATAAATTTTATAGAAAAATGCAATTGCAACAAAAAAGATGAAAAAAGAAAAAGAGAAAACAATTTATACTCATAGCATGCATATATGAATATTCCTAGAATTTCTACAATAGTTTTTCTCTCCTCAGTGCGACGAGGATGATGTGTGCTCAGGTTTTTGAAAGCTAAAATTTCTATAGCATAGTTGTATGTCTGTTTTTCAGTTGAAGTTTTTATTTTTATTTGTTTATATACAAATAACCATAACCATATGCAAGAAATTTGGGTCAGTTCGAGGGGAATGGGGCAGAAGGGAAGGGAATAGAGGAAGCTACAAAGTTATGCGAGTGAAAACTGTAAACATTTTTCGGTTTATGACTGGGCACTGAGAAAATATCGTCGTCATGACCATAAATTTAAATTTATAGCAGTCCAAAATAATGAGCAAAGCAGTAAAAGTTTTTCTACACACTCTCACACACACACATGCAAATTAACAGTTATGCTAAATGAGCAAACAAAGCAAATGCAAGAGCAACAACGGCGTTGAGTATTGAAAGCTGCTGTTGTTGGCGCCTTGAAGGCTGCAATGGCAAATCATAAACTAAAGGCTAAGACTACCTGCTGTTTATGGCCATATTCAGGCAATTCATGAGTGTGTGTTTGGAAACTTCTAGAGAGCACAAAATAATATCACATAGCATGCGAGGGTAAGATAATAAATCTTTTGAAATTAACTTATAATTTAATGAAGTTATGTACCACAATTTAATTGATTTTAGTGAAGTTATATAAAAAGAGAGTTTACAAAAATATTTCCCGTGTAAAAAACCTGATCATATAGAAGTTGAAGCACCGCCAGATAAAGTATATTTATAATACTAATACTAATACTCATGAATTATCAGTCAACCCTCGTGGATTGAATCAAACGTCTGCCTCTCACCTTCTATGCGACTGGACCATTATTTTCATTACAGAGCAAAGATGTTGAGAGCAACAACAGTCCTCCACTCACACACGCACACACACATACAAACGAAGAGGTATGTCCACACGTACAGTTGAGTAACAAGTCAGGATTAGGGCGAACGAGCGGATGCAACAACAATGCAAGCGCACAGGGTATTACAGCAACAGCAACGACAACAACAGGAACAACAACAACAAGCAAGCAAATCAAAACAAAGCTGCCGACAAGAGTTGAACACAAGTTTGCCCTCTACTCTCTCCCTCTACTCACTCTCTCTCTCTTACTTTCCCCCTTACACTCACCTACTCTCTCTCTCTCTCTCTTTCCCACTCAAGTTAACTCTGTCCTGCTTCGCAAGTTCGAAAGGTCAACGCATTTTATGGTAATTTCAAAAGCTTACAAGCATAATTTTGCAGCTGAGCTTTCGAGTTCTCTCTCTCTCTCTCTCTCTTTCACACACTCGCTCTGCGTTTGTGTGTTTGGTTTTTGTCTTTTGAATTAAGAATTTAAATACGTGCTTAGAACAACGAAAATTGCTAAGGATTAAACTAAATCGTACAATTCTAATATTTGAGGATTACGAAATTGCTTTGAATTCATTTTGCACGAATTGCATAATTATTAAATGTATTATAGATTGTATAGATTTTGCAGGATTTAGTTAGAATTTAGTTTTCTCTCCTGTAGACTTTTATTAATTACATTTGGGCAGAAACTTAACAGTCGAAAAGCAAACAAAGGTCTTCCCCTTCACACAAATTATACAAAGAAGCTTAAGTTTTGATAATGTTTGAGAGTTTGAATTACTTAAAAATATCAAATAAAATGTAATTGTAAGTGAAGAAAATGTAAATGCAGAAACTGTTTAAAGATCAAACAATCATCAAATATATGTAGTTCAATAAAATCGGATAAAGCTACAACAGATCGAAGTTTAAAAAACAGGGTATCGCCTCGTCGTTCCCAAACTTACACATTTTGCGATTGCTGCATTTCTCAACTGACTCAACAAATGTTTCGCCAATGTTTTCTGCTGTAGCCAATTTCACAATTTTTCGGTCTTCCTCTTCTAAGTTACCAACCAAGCCGTTTCATATTTTGCACTCGTCTGTTTGTGAGTGCTTTTGATTGCATGTGTGCGAGTGTGTGTGAATGTTCACTCAGTTGTTTTATCCGACTGTCCCCAAAATGCAGCCGATTCCATGTCCATTGCTAATGTCGGCGCCATATTTCCATGCCGTTAAAAGAACACATTTGCGTATTAAGGTCACTTCATGTGGTTATAATGTTGTAGACTGAATTCAGTTCGAATACCTGGCCGAGAGCAAAAGAAACACTTGCCAAACTTGTATTTACTTATCACATATCAATTGCAAGTGATTTTATGAATATTTCACTATTAAATGAAATCTTCAAATGAAGCTGGCGATCTAGACTTCGATATACAATGTAACCGAGATGAATATCGATATCGAAATATCTATATACAGTTCACGTTTGATCTATATTTATAAAATTAAGTAATTCAGAAAGAACTTAATTAGGTTTACCTACTTTTAAAAATTATAAACAAATATTTGAATTTTTACTTTGTCAAAGCTATTGAAATGAATTACCAGGTATTATCGATATCTTTGCAGAATCAGTGCAACCTTAAGTGTTCGTTCTTATGAGCGATCGTGAACGATGAAAAGTTCACTTTGTGAACGAACAAAGTCATTGTTATCGATCGATAGTTATCTGAACTGCACTCCAAACAAATGAAATTTCCAATTAGCGAAATATTGAAAATTAAACAATTTACCCGTTAAATAATGGACAGCTTTAAACAAAACAGCAGAGGAGCTGTGGACAAGGGGGAAGTGCTGAGTGCGGTGGGGCAAGCATCCGCGTCGTGTAAAGAATGAACTTGACAAACCCGCAGCCAACGCAGCAGCAGCCGCTGCAAATGACAAAGTGTTTGTTGCAGAATGAGAAACTATGAGGGGTAGTAGATGAGGAGGTGGAGTGGGCGGAGGAAGAGGAGCCAGGAATCAGCAGGCAGCACCGTGACCAGGCGACGCGACGCCACAGAGCGGAAACTCTTTGGGACCGCAGAAAACGCTGAGTTGTGGGCGACGCCAGCAGCAAGAACAACAACAGCAAACGGGCTGGACTTGCTGAGTATAAGAACAGCAAATACCCTGTGACTTATGTCTAAGTAACTTTTGAATATCCTTGGAAGATATTTATGCTTTTCCTTTGGTAACAGAAAATAATCATATAAATTAGACTAAAATTGTAAATTCTTTTAGGCTTTATTAATTATATGTACTTTTATTATTGTAATATCTATTGTAAATTTTAATATAAATATCTATTAAATATTTTTCATCTACGTATTTATTAGAGGCAGCAATGTTTGCTTTTAAAATAAATAAATAAAATAAAGATACGAAAGTGTTAACTGCTTTAATCGAATTCCCTCCATTACAGGGTATCACACGCCTCACAAAAGGACAACAACAGCGACAACTACAGCCACATAGTTAGGGAGAACATGGCAACAGATCCACTGCGAGGTCCCCCGTCGGGTTGTTTGACTTTGGGATGAGCTCAACAGAGCTCATTCGAACGCCCTGGCGTCATATTTTTATACATTTTTATTTTATTTATTTATTTTCTTATTTTCACTTGAATTTTTTTCGCTCGCTTTTTGGTATTGTTATGCAGTGAAATATTTTTGCGAGCAAGGCGACAACAGCGAAAAATGTCGGTTGAAAACTTTTGAGCGGAAAACTTTGCTAATTACACGCAAAATGTTTGGTTTTTTGGGACAGTGCAACTAACGCGAGTTGCAAGCACCCGAAATTCTTGTTGTTTTCCATAATTAATTTGTGGCAGCCACGGACTCCGTCACAGGCAACTCTTGTACCCCCGTTTCCTTCCCCTTTTCTGTGGCACACAAAAGCTGCCATTTGTATAAAGAAAATTTTAATTTAAAAATAATTAAATAAAATATCAGAACTCTATAGAAAAATTAAATTTTTTAAACCGAAATAAGTAGTCAATCTTCTAAAATACTTGATTACACAGCAGGGCTTTAAATATGATTAATTTTAATTAATTTTATAATTGGATTCACATATGACTTACAGATGTGTTGAGTCAGAAATCTGCTAAGTTCAAAAAGTTTAAATTTTGAAATAATTTGTCAAACTTATCTGATTCAAAATAAAATTAAATCCAAAAATGAGTTCGTTTGACATGTAATAAGTGCTCTATTTGTAATAATTAATTGAACGATTGTATTTAATATGAGTATTCAGATATAAAGACAGTCAGGAGCTGGAAGTAACGAGTGCACATAAACATTAATTAAACTTGCAGTGCAATAAAAACATATAGTAATAAAAAGCTCAATACCCAACATAAACACTTGAGCAAATTATGGTGTACTTACAACTTGCCAGAGATAACGGTAAACATATAGCGTGTGTGCATATGCGCAAAGTCCCCAATAACGAGGCACGGTTCTAGTGGAATTACAGGCGTGCCAAGCAGCAACAAGGTACAGTGGGACAAAGCTCGCAAGTAAACGAATGAATTCAAGTGGAGAGTGAAAAGTAGAGATTTGCGATTTAATTGTTTAAAAACAATCATTTAAATTTAAATAGGTATATTTTACTTGCTAGAAATCTTATTGAATATTTCATTTCTTTCAGAAGAACTTTTGTTGAGATTGGGGGATTGGGATTTGAATACAATAATAACGATATTTTTTTTTAATTTACTTTCCATTTCTTTCAGAATAAATGTTGGTAATCTGCAAAGAGTTTATGGAAACCTTTGTGAATCAGAAAGTTGCAATGAAATTTGGCCTTCCTTATTTCTGTTTGGTACAGTTAAAAAAGTAGTTTATCCCACTGTGCAACAGTAGCCCGTTGAGCATTAAAAATCAGTAAAAAGAAATCAACAGACATTAAAAGCGATGACGACGACAAGAACGAGGAAGATGGAGGGGAGGAGCAGGAGAAGAAGAAGGACGAAGACGTCGAAGGCGTTAAGGATGATGACGCCAACGATATGGCAAGTTGCCAGGGCCAAAGCCAAAAGGATAATGCAAGGCGCGAGAAGCAAACGGAGCAGAACGAAGACCAAAGGAAGAGACATGCATAAAAATAAACACGACTTAAGGCAACAAAGTTGTGTCTCTCTCTGTCTGTTTCCCTGTGTGTATCCATGTGATGAAAGCACCTGTGGACGCCCCAAGGAGCACTCGAAACTGTCAATTATGTAATGTTACACAATGTTTATTATAATTTTTATGTAGCTCGACGTAATTACATGTCTTGCGCTAATATTTATTAAGCTGTACACTCGGTAATAAGCGAAAAAGGTGTTGTACACTTTTATGAGTTTATTAATGAGCTCGCCCACGACGTCAACGTCCTCTATTTCCAGGAAAGCACCTTGGAGGTTTCGCTTCATCCTCATATCCAGAGGGGCTCACATGTCCAATTAACGGAACTCATGGAATCACGTATAAGCAAAACTAACAAGCCAAAGGCACCAAGGGAACTGGGTGGAGTGCATCAACTTTAAGCTATCAACACACGTTCCGAATCAACTTGAAGCTTCGAAACTTTGACTCAATTAACATGTTGCCAATAGAAACCACACCTACAGCTACAGCTGCAACTTCAGATACTCCCCCTGACTCTCCTCCTTCCTCTTAACTCCGCCCTGGGTCACGTACACGAGCCCCAACAAAAACATTGGACACTTGGCAATGCGCCGTTGCCGATGAAGCAACAATTTTCCACAATGAACTTCTCCTAGACGTGGCGAGGTCAGTTCGTTGAGCAGGAGCAGGACGAAGGACCCCACGGCGGGGCAGATTGTGGTCTAAGGATTGTGGCTGCTTGAATTATTATCTTTTAATTGGGTGACATGTGTCAGCGGCTTTTGTCATTTTCAGCGCGTGTTCTGCAAATCCTTCCTCTAGGATAGAGCCAAGCAACTGTTGTGTGAATTAACAAATGACTGAGATATCAGATTATTATAGATTGTAGTGATGTAAACTGAATAGGTATTATTACACTTTATACGTGAGAGACATATTTATGAACTTTAAGCACATATTTGTGTTTGTAATCGTACAATGGAGGAACTTTAGTTTTTTATGAATTTAATTACATTGAGAGCTCAGATAGTTTAGGTTCAAGAGGTCGAAGTTGATACAGTGTATTGCCAAATTTATTTATTTATCTTTTAGATACAACTTTTTATTCTGGGACTTTTAGAGGTATTGAATGTTTTAATTATATAAATAAACTTAACAAAAATAGTTTGATTTTTATTTGAAAATAATAATTGTAAAAAATATTTAATATATTATGATTGCAAATGCCACTGAAATTTACTTTGGACTTTTTAGTCGCAGAGAAAAAAGTAAGTGTAATTTTTATTAGAATGCCTTGAGCTCAGCTCTATGCAATTTTTGCGATGAGATTTAAACGATTTTGTAGAGCTTATACTCGACTTTTTATTATTAAAATGCTTTCTACTTATTATTAAATTATGCCCATACAGACAGAGATAGAGAGAGAGAGCTGTCAAGCCTATGCATATTTTTCTCATTTCGCCATTGTTTACAAACTTAATTTCATGCTTATTATTTTTGGAGTGTTTCCCCAGTCTCCCCAAGGCAACGCAACGCTGATAATGAAGCCGACTTTGATGATGATGATCATGATGTGGATTCATCATCGTAATGACGATATGCTCAAAGCGAAATTAAGCAACTCAAAAGCATGACACATGCCCCCACAGAGACCCGCATTGTGACTTTGACTTTTTGCAACAGCGAAGAGAAACAGGGGAGTGGGAGAGGGAGTGGCGAGAAAGAGGGCAAAGGTGAAGGGGGGCGGGGAACTGTGAGCCACGCCTTTGAGCCTGAATCTTTTGCCATGTTGGCGCTGTGCGTGCGACAGCCATTAAATTAAATAATTTAATGCTCGGCGAGCGCTGAAAAGTATGCTATGAACTGTGTTTGCGCCCCAACAGCTGGCCATGATGATGTCCTTGAACTTCTTGCGTAGCCGCCGTCGCCGCGTTGCATTTCAAATTGTGCAAATTATGTGGCATTGCAGGCCGTCAAAAAGTTTTGCCACCAGTCACTGTCTCCGCCCCTCTCCCGCCTCTCCAGCGTTCGCTTCCCGGCCATGACTGTCATTACTCAAACGCAGGCCTAAACTTTTCCAAGCACCTTTTGCCTAAAAAGTCAATGTCCTGTTGAGTGTCCTGGCGTGCATGTGCTCGAGCTGCGAGTTGCGAGTGTCGAGTGTCTAACTGTAGACTGCAAACTTGCCGTTCATACTCGTATATAGTTTGTTTACACACTCATACACACAGTTTTTTTCCCTCTTTTTTTTAATGGCGCACTTCAGCGCTTTTCGGTGGCTTCGCTTCGTCGTCCATTTTTGCTTTAAACGTTATTATAGCGACTTTTTATAGACATATAAATATCATCGTTAAGTTCGTCATAAAAAAAGAGGAATCCAACTATATACGAGTAGCTGTGTGTGTGTGTGTTTGTGTGTGTGTGTATGTGGCTCTAATGATCGCTCTGTCCAGATAACGTTAGCCATGGCTCTCCACAAGGATTACTCGTACATACTTAGTGCAGCGCAAACAAATTACTGTTAATTAAACTCGAAATTGTTGTGCGCCGCACTTAAAAGCACTTTTGTGTTATTCTGTGTGTGTGTGTGTGTGTGTTTGAATGTATGTGTGTGTGTGATTGTGTATATGAGATAACAGCGAATGGGACGAATAGCTGCCGAGATTGTTTGGCAGAGAAGGGCAACCTCTTGTCCTACTAATTAGCTAGATATCACTTGCGGCTATCTCCCATCTTCCTCTAAGCATCTCTCTCTCTCTTTCTTTTCTGTCAACTCAAAGTCAGCGAAATTTAATAACTATATAATTAATACAAAAGTATTTTCAGTGCTGCATTTTGCCTTTAATAGCTGAAGCATGTTTCCGTAAAAATAAATAATATTTGAATTAGTTGGTTTTTTTTTAAATTGTACAAAAATATAAAGTATTATTAATTTAAATATAAATATTATAATTTGTCTTAATGAGTATGAGCATAAGTAAAATCAAAACATAAAAGTATTAACGGTGCACATATGTATATATATATAAATATAAATATATATATATTAGTGTGTTCCTTATTTTTTTAAATTCATTAAAAGCACTAAAGCACTAGATAAAAAATGTTACCTCAATCGGATTATGATAACCCGTGCCGACTTGCATCGAATAATTTAAAAACTATATGGTACAAAAAAAATCAAAGCTATTATTTTTAATTTTTTATTTTTTTGTTTTATTCATTTATTCCTAAAGCACTCGGAATACAAATTTTACCTCAATCGGATTATTATAATCAATAAACTTGCATCGAAACATGAATTAACAGTGTATTTACACTGATTATACATTTTCCAATATTTATTCATGTTTCGATTCAGGTGAAAATTGTAAAAATGTTAATAGTTGTTGATGAATGAGTAAACTAAAAACAAGTGGGCGCGGCTACAGTCGAGTTTGCTCGACTGGAGGATACCCTGTGCCAGTCTCCATAAAATAGAATATTGGTTGGGACCATCTCATATACATATTCTGTCAGTTTGGTTCAGTTATCTCAAACAACAAAAAAGTTTTTCATACTGAGACTTGATTTTCGACTGATCGTTCCTATGGTACCTATATGATATAGTGTTCCGATCCAAATTTAAAAACAAACTTGATCTGCGTCCGGTATCCAGCAACCTACATACCAAATTTGAAGTCTCTAGCTATTATAGTTTCTGAGATCGGCTGTCTCAAACAGACGGACGGACAGACGGACAGATACACGGACATGGCTCAATCGACTCGGCTGTTGATGCTGATCAAGAATATATATACTTTAAATGCTCGGAGATGCTTCCTTCTGCCTGTTACAAACCACACAAATCTAATATACCCTTTTTGACCATTTTCAATGGGCACAGGGTATAATAAATCGAGCCGAATTCGCCCATCTAATACACAACATACTGCACAGTTGGCGAGTTCATATGAAATCATAGCTATCATATTTCTATGCCTATCACGACTGAGCATTGAACACAGCTGCTGAACAGCTCATGTGATTAGTTGCCTTTTGTTGCAGTAGTTCCAAAAAGTGGACTAAAAAAAACTACTCAAAATGCGCCTCAATAAATTGCAATAGTTTCTTTGTGTGCTTCTTTTCTTCATGCAGTTTGCAGTTGTTACGTGCCTCATGTGGCAAGTCGTGAGACTCAATTCTATTGGAAAAGAGTTTTGCAAGGATCCGAGCTATGTAATCTTCACAAGTCAATGAACTAGTTTGCTCTGTGAACCTTTTGAATGGGTAATTACGCTCTTAATAAGGATTACAATGGGGTTAACTATTTACACTGGCCTTGTCCCTAAGGCGACTTTTCAATTTTTCTCTCAACAACGCTCCAAAAAAGTATGCAAATGTCTGCATTAACACATTTCCTCGCCTAACATGCCATTAGTCAAAGCCTACAACAACAACAACAACAACAAGAAGGAGGAGCCGTAAAAAAATGGGAACAAGGAAATCAAATAGTTTACCTACCATTAATTACTGCCAGGGGGCAGTTTTCTCTGTGTGTTTGTGTTTGTGTGTGTCGGGCAGACCGATGACGAAACTTTGTAGCCCAAAAAGTTTACCTGGCTTGATTCACACACAGGTGAGCTTGTTGCTGCTGTTGTTTTTGTATGGGGCGCTTTATGCGTCAGCCGCAAAGTATGCAGCAAATATTTAGATATGCCTACGAACCCCAAGAAAAGTTGTAAGAAGCGCAGGGAGAGGTGGGACATAGTAGTCGCATTAGTTAAAAGCGTTCTGGGGGCCACTTTGGAACGCTTAATTAACACTCTATTAGCTTAGCTCCAACGAAAGGCTTAACCTGGCTTAAACGACCAGCTGCAAGTAGAACTGATATGCAGAGCAACAGAGGAAACAGTTTCGAGTGGGGTGGAAAAAAAGGTAAGAGAGTCTTGCGTGTGTGTGATTTTTGTGGTGCGAACGAACCACAAAAATCTGTAACAAAAATGCTTAAAGGCTGGAAAAACTATTTGGAAGGCGTGGATTGGGTTATTGCGGCTTTTTTGGTAACGTTATCGGGCGTATACGTAATTAGATCCTGGGACCGGAATTTGCATTTGACTTCAGGCTCGGGAGGGGCGTAATGTGAACTGAAGCGATCCAAATCATATAATCTAATTAGGCTAATTCAATTTGCAATGGCTCGTTGAGCGGGCAAAAGTCAGCATTAAATTAAAAAATAAACTGTTATCGGGACATGAGTAAAAGGATTTTATTACATCAAAGCGAGTGAAATAATATAATAAAATTTAATAAACAAGAATCAAGGTGAAAGTAATTGCATATTAAAAATAGGTTAAACATGTACACAAAAATGCATGCTGAAAGTTTAACAGTCTTTATTTCAAAGATGTAAAAATTAAGCTGAAAGAAAAGCTACAAAATTATAAAATTTATTTAATAATATTATATATATTATATTATATATATATATTTTAACATTTTAATATTATAATAGAACGAAATTAAGTTTCATATTTTTAAAATAAAATGAAGTCCAAGCTGAACAAAAATGATGTCTTAACTTAAATTTAATTAAGAAAATAAAAAGCCGAAAAATCTATGAAAATTTGATGCCACTTAAAAGTGAATATTTAAAAAATGTCCGCTCCAATATGCAAAACAAGCAAATAAACATGAAATTTGATGGCTCAACTCGAATGTCAGCTTGAAGTTCCCCTGTCCCTCCCAGAAGTAGAATGTTTGCCAAATTGAATGAAATGCCCGCACAGTGGAGGTGGACAGGAAGTGAGGGGAAGAAGAGAAGGAATGTCCATAGAAACTTATCTTAATTGAATTATCAAAAATTATGCGGCACACTTAAGTCGATGAGTATAACAGAGCTTAGGGAGAAAAACTGTTGCTGTTGCTGCTGCTTTGGGGGAGGCAGCTTTCAAAAATGCCCACAACAAAGGACACGCAATTCCGTTTGTCGGGGGGAGGGGGGTGTGAGGGGTCGTTTCACCTGCCAACGACTCAGCCAAGAGGCAGCTACATTTTGTGGCATTTAACTTTTTAAATGACGGAGACGAAGACGAAGACGAACAGGTTCTATTGCCAGTCGCTTGAGGAACTAATGAAGACGCTTGTTTATAATTTATGGCCCTGAAGCACGCAACTTTGTGCGTCATGGGGCAACAAGCTGAATGGCAAATTTGGAGAGTGAGGGAGCAAGGCGTACTTTGAGCGATTAACAGCGAGTATAACATAATTAACATAGTCTCTACAGAGCTTTCTCTTTATACTTTACTCTCTTTACTTTTCTTTGTTGCAGCGCCATCTAGCGTTGAGAACTGCACTTCACTTGGCGATACACTAATGAAAATAGCGTGTAAGTGGCATATTTAACTCGTTAATTGTTTCGCGTTGTCGCAATCACCAGACAATAAATCATTTATGCTACATTTCGGCTTGATTAATGACTATTCTCAGCCAAAAAAGTTTTGATGAATGTACACAAAAAGGATTAATGAATGGAGTTCACTCTTTACATCTCTATTGATATTTAAAATTCATTTAGTTGCTTAGTTTTAAAAATAAACGCATAAATTAAATGAAATTAAACTAAATCAAATTTTAATGTGGTAGCTCCTTAATAAATTAAACGATTTCCTTTTCTCAAAACCAGTTTGCTTTATGACTTTATAGCTAGTTAACTTTCTAATATTATTTGAGTACTTCGCTTTTAAATTAACCCAGTTATATGATACTGCTCTTCCACTAAACACTAATTATCTAAAGTGTCGGTAAACCTTGCTAAATACCCTCGTAATTAATCTTCATGCCCAGCCAAGTGTCGGCACACCAACAGTTTTTGTATTGTACTTTTTGTTTCATATTCCATTAACCTCAATATGTAATAGGACCCAATGCAAATCGTATTTAATATCAGTACCTCGGTACTCCGTCTCTTTTTTCTCTGTTTTCCCTATTTATTTTGACAGGTTTCGAACTGCATGGAAAAGGCAAACATTTCATTTTTATTCAAGCTAAATAAAAAAGCAAACTAAAAAACATAAAATAAATAAAATAAAAATGCCCAAAGTTAAATTTATTTCAGGTCAAATACTTGAACTTTTTTTAGTTGTTGTTTTGAGAGCTATTTGTGGGCCTCAAACTGAGTTTTATAGATTAAAATTAGTTTGGACTCCCCAAACAAAAAGCGTGGCATACTTTTTGGGGTCGACAACGAAAGTTGTGCATAAATCAAATGAGGCGGAGGCGTGGTTACGCCCCCGGCAAATACTCCACCACACCCCACTCGAGTTATGAACGAAAATCAATAAAAATACGCTGCAAAGCAGACTAGGAAATGTTCCTGCCTGTCTGCAGTATCTTAAAGTGACCTGAAAGAATGCTACTCGAATTGCAAGTCGATAAGGCTAACGATTTGCCTATTTAAGTTTTCAATTTAAGCTGCGTCGTTTAGCGGGTTTGCTCTCTAAACTTTGGCAATAAAAGCTGTGGAATTTGAAAGAAAAAAGAAAGAGATTAAATAAATGAAAATGAGAGTAAAGTTTGGTCTCAGATTGTACACACTTTTATTTGTAATATTGTTTTGAATAATGCTTATGGAATAACAATGATAAATCTTATTTACTTATTTATAAAAAAATAAATTCATCACTTATAGTGTCACACATTTCTCTTACAATTCATAATACTCCCGCTTAGGGTATACAATAAAAATATTCGCGCTACTTCAGAGTATCATCAAAAATTTTTGCATGTCTAGACTGCAAAATTTGTTTGCTGTTCCCTGTTTTGGTTTATTACAAAAATTGTTTGCCTAAAGTTTGACTTGATGCCTCCATCACACACCAATCCATTCACAAACACACATATACTCTATATATAAAGAATTTCAAGAGGGGGAAATGTATTTTTAAACACTTTTCGGATGCATTTCCTTGTTTTTCTTTTCGCTTAGGCAGCGAAGTTCAGTCGGAAATGCGATTAATGTTTTTTTTTCAGAGGGATTACTAATCCTTGTATTCTTCGTACTGGCACGTAGTTAACCAGGCTCAAAATGTGAACTTTGGACAAGCGTTTTAATGAAGAAAGTTGAATATGCTTAAGGGGTTAAAAGGGTTTATTTCGTTTCGAGCTAAGGTTGTTCTAATTGAATTTGGACAAAGGAAGTTACGATTAAAAAGTTGAAACTGAACCCCTGTATACTTTCACCCTTGTAGGAAATATTATGATTTCTATTAATATCTGTTTATTTTTAATTGATTTATTATTAGCTGTTTAGTATTAAAATAATTAATGAATTATAACTAAACTAGTTTTTATCTGGGATATTTTAACTAAAAATCGTGATAATGCGAAATTCTTGAGCTGCACTCACTTAATATTTGCCACTTGAGTGACCTGCAGATTTGGCCTCAAATTAAGTTTTCTCGGCTCAAATCCATTAGCAAAACCGAAAGAAGAGAAAGCACCACGAAATGGGAAACTTATAAGGGCACCAATTTTCTTCCATATCCACCGATTTTCCTCATTTTTTTATGCCTGGTCACTGCTCCGACAGCTAACGACACCGAGCATCGAAGTTCAGCGCTGTTTCCTTCACTTTTTTTTTGGGTACAAAAATAATCACCTCGCTAAAAGCAATGACCTGACCCGTCCCTCTCCACCTACCCCCCTCCGCCACTTCCCTTCTCACCAACCCTCGTCAATGCTTTGCTTTTCGTTAAGTGCAGTCCGTGCGATTTTGCTAGTTTCTACGAAAAATCTTTACTCATTGTGAGCTGTGTCTTGGAAGTTTGTTGCTGCCTCTTCTTCTTGTCCCCTCTCAGTCCTGCGGTACTCTGCGGTATTTCGTGTACGTGCCTTTCATACCAAAAAAAAAAAAATTGCAAGATTCGTGCGAAATTTACCTCAAACGCGGCTCTCCCTTGGAAAGGAGGAAAGACGAGGCACTGCGGACTGCACGCACTTCATGGCGCTTGGTTTTTAGTTTAACATCATTAAGTATTTCTAAATGAGCGCCGCTTTGAAATTAAAATTAGATTTTTTGCACTTGAATTTAATTTGAAATTCAGCTGCTGCATAGAGAGAGGCAGTGGTAGGGGAGGTGAGCTAGTTGAGAGGGTGGCTGTGGAGGAGAAAGCGACATGGCTGCCAAACCACAGCATTTAAAATCGTTAACGGCCCGCAGGTTCAACCTTGTGTGTGTGTTTGTGTTTGTGTGTGTGAACACACATAATTAAGTGAATTATGCATATGCATATGTGCAGAAGGGGAACGGTATACGAGGGGGGAGACGAACACACTGTGATGTTTGGCCTAGTCCCGTAGACTTGGCTTTTGAAGCGTCGCATCAGCAGCAAACGGCAGAAACTCGGCTAAAAAAAATGTAACGTAATTTATTTCAAGTGACTGCACACACAAAAACCGTGTACGTGTGTGTGTGTGTGTGTGCCTGCGTGTGTGTGTGACTCTTGACCAGCATTTCATGTTGTGGCATTTTAATTTCATGGCACACTTTTTGGCATCAACATAATTTCGTATGCAGCTCATGAATTTCGTTACGAGAGAGCGAGACAGTAAGAGAGCGCACTCTTAGTGTATCTCTGTCTATCTCACTCTCTCTCTCACTCTTTTGGTATCTATGAAAACAGTGTGTCTGACATTTCTTTGATTTGTGTTGCCTACTTTTCGGCTTGCTACGTGATGAGACACGCGCCCAAGCGAAACAGATTTTGCGGCAGGAATTGTTTCCACCGCTAGTTTATTTAAAAAAAGATACACAAAAAAGTGGCAGGAGCAAATATAGGCAAAGTAATTTAGTGAAATGTAATTATTTAGGTATTTCCAATAATATAATGTCACTAGCATAAGTGATGTGAAATATTTAGAATGAATAAAAAGAAAATAAATTTACAAATTAAAAAAGTTAAAAAAATCATTGAATTAATTTTTTTTATTGTGTTTTAAATTACGCACTTTTAAAAATCCATAGAAATACTGCAAGCAACAAATTTTTTAGACATTTAATTATATACAAAACTGTTTTTAAATTTTATTAATTAATTTTTCCTATTGGTACACATTTTAAAATCTGATATGAATGACAATAGCTTTGCAAAATTTGATCTCAACTAATCGTAATACAAAAAAATATGCAGAGCATAAACTAAAAATATGTTCAGAACATAGAAAGTAAATTCATACAGTTCTAAGGATTTGTAAATATTTGATAACTGGTATACTTCAATGCACAGGCACCTTTTGATATTTTAATAATTAATATATAATTAAAAATGAAATTGGCGCTGTCTCTTTTGCATTTGAGTATTATTTACGGATGCGCAATGAATTTCAGTGCTTATACTTCAGTGCACACCAATAGACAGAGAGGTGGACAGAGCGAGAGACAGAGATAATAGAAGAGAGTAAGGGAGTGAGAGAGGCACCATTTTGAATGAAAATGAAATTGATTAAAAATCTAACCTAGTTGAAATAAAATTAAAAAAGGCCAGAAAGTAATTTCTACTAAAGTCGCGTTCAGCTGGAAAATTTGTAATTAATTAATTACAAAAGCGGAAATTGATAATATTTAATGAGCAAATCAAAGAAAGAGCTGTTGTAAAATTTAAAACTGTCAAATGAAAAACTGAAACTAAATAAAATGCATTTCAATTATTTAAAATATAATTAATAAACAAATATTTTATAATTTCTAACTCAACTTTTGTTCATTTTGCCCCGTGAACAACTTTATTAAGTAATACACTTGCTGTTACCTTTGACACAAATTTATAGCTTGGATTCTCTGGACTCTGACCCCATTAATAAATAATAATTGAAGGTACCGCTTGCTCTTGGGGGCGTGTAGGTAACGCCCCCTCAGGAATTTGGAACTGCCTTGCTGGCTGACGCCTAAAAGTATACTCCTATTTCTTCTGTCCTATTCTTAATTTCCACGTGAAACGTAATGAAATACGTCGTTTAGCTTTGACCTTTGACGGGTCTGTTACATATTTTTACCCTTGTAATTTTTTTCCATTTCGATTTTTTTTTTTTTTTTGTTCTTTTCAGGTTTGTCGTTTGCGTGTGTGCGTGATGTGTTTATTAATTTTTCCACTCTTGCTGTCCATTGTCGTTGTTGTTCGCAACGGTCAACATTCAATTACGTTTTTAGTCCAAAGCATTTATGAAAATTAAAAAGAGCTGCCATACCAAATGCCTAAAAAGAAACCAGCAGAGGAATACCATCAAAATGAGTGACAATTTGTATAATTAGTCTACAGCGCACGAGGGGAGGGCAATTTAGGACTAAAAACAACTACGGGGCGTATGCGTAATGCCGAAAATTGAGGGCAGTATTTGATGTGGCGTCCCCAAACATTTGCCTTATAATTGTGCCCAACAAATTTCATTTTAACATTTGATAATTTGAGAACAAAAGTTTGAGTTTAATTTGAGGCCAACTCAACAAAAGGTGAGTTTACTTTTAGGCTTTTGCGCAATACGGTGAATAAATTAAGGTTTTTTGGTTTATCCGAATTTTTAGCATATCTCTAGCAACCCAAAAGCGAAGCGAAAGCAGATTTGTTTGATATTACAGACAAGCAATCCATGTTTTTATGCTATGAGAATTGACTAAATTTTAATTTTTTTATTTATATAATGAATTAAAAATTTTATAAAAATTACATATTAAATATTAAATGGATTTAATTATTACATAAAATAAATCATTTATAAAAAATGTTATTGAAATTTGAAACATTGGCAATTTCCTGGAATCCTCTAGAGATGTGTGGAACACACCTGAACACGCTTTTTAGGTACATATTTCTATTTGGTTCCTCGTAAATTTATTTTGTTAAATTGCAAGATTTACTACAGCAATTGCACTTTAAGCACTGCAAGTGCCCCGTTTAGTGGCTGCCACACGCCAAAAAGTATGCAGCATTTGTTGTTCTTCGGCGTTGTAACTCTCCCTCCCACTCTGCTTACCACTTCTCCCTCTTTCTCTTTCACTGTCCCTCTTTCTGTCTGCGTGCGCTGCATAGTTTTAGGCTGTTGCACTTTGTCCATCTGATAAGGTGCCGGCCTAATGGTCTTTGGTGTTTTGTGTGTGTGTTTTGTATTAGCTATGCAACACCCCCCTCTCCTACCCCATCCCCCTCTTCTCTATCGTTTGCTGCCACTTTAGTGTGTGTGCGTGCCAGGGCAACGGAAGTTATTTCAGACGTTTTTATGCCTTTTGTTTGGGTTTGGCTTTTGTTTTGTAACCCTTTTTGGTCACTTTTTCGTTGTTCATTGTTGTTGCTGTTGTTGTTGCTGTTGGCTGTTGTGCGTGAGGGGCAGCACCAGGACTACTAACTAACTAACTAACGGGATTTCATGTGCCGTTCATTTTATTCAGTTGATAATCGTTTAGACCATCGCCAGACACATTCACTAGGCAAAGCCAAAGCCAAGTTAACGAACGCTTCGTTCGATGAAGTTCAGCGCTCGCCAAAGTGTGGCTAAACACCGGAAACGGAAGTGAAAGCGCAGTTTTTGTGTGTTGTTACATTGAAGTAACGATCCGAACGACGACAACGACAACGACGAAATTATATTTATGTACCACCTCTTCCTTCTCCAGTTCAACTATTGATTTTGCTCTGCATTGGGTGTTTGAATTCATGGAATGCCAAAGCTGAACTTTAAGTTTTAGCTGAAGTTAGGCAACCACAGCAAATTGGAGTTGTAGTTTTGAAATTTGTTGCACAATAAATTTCTTTAATTAACTAACTATAATGTATATAATATTTTACTACCTAAATCTACCTTAGAAATTCTTTAGTTGATCGCTTGCCGAGTAGACGGTTTTACTTGACTTCTTTTAAAGTAGAAACTCTCTTCAGAAATCCTTTTGAATCAAAGTCATACTCCCATTTCTTTTCAACTTTGCCCAAACTCTGTGTTAACTCGGATTCTCAGACATTTCATGGAAATGTGTAAACAACTTTTTTGATTTGGGCCACATACTTTGCACAAAAAAAAAAGAATTTAATGAATTCGATTTTATTGTTCGTTATTAACTTTACTCACTCCATTTTTGATGCTGTTATCGATATTGAAATTCTTGTTGAAGTTCAAACGTAAAACTTTGCTTTATTAAATTTGCCAAGTGTCTGGTCAACTTGTAAGCAAATTGTGACTGAACTCTGAACCCAAAATCAAGAACCTTGAACCCAAACTCAAAATGGATCAAATGTATATAAATCGTCAATCATCGAGAACATCTTCATCTTATTGCTGCTGCTGTTGTGATTTGTTACAAAAGTATTTGAAAACTAATTTAATTATTAAAGCGAGCAAACGGCAATTGGAATTGAAATTCTGGCTGACATTTAATGAGCACTTTGTGCAAATTAAACTGAAAAGAGGAGCATGTCCTGGGCAATTTCACACGCCGTCAAAAGGCTCAACTAGTTGGGAGCAACAACAAGCATAACACAAGTGTCAAGCTGCCAAAAGGGACAACGCAACAAACACATAACAATACAAAAAAAATGGCACAAAAGTTTTCGGCTCCTTTTTGCCGCTTGTCAATGAAAAGCTGTGCGGAATGGCAAGAAAATGTAATAAAAATTTGTAACGCCATCAACATTTTGCTCTCTTTCTCTCTCTCTCTCTCTCTCTCTCTCTCTCTTTTACTGCTATTCGCTAACTCTCGCTTTCTCTGTGTGTCTCTCTCATTGAGGAAGCAATAAAAATGTCGCTTAATTGCAAAAAGTTTTGCTTAGATTTTCATTATTTTATTGCATACTTTTTTGGGTTGCGTTGGCGATTTTTTTCTTCCTCCTCTCTTCTCTTCTCCCTCTTTATTTCTCTCTGGTCTGTGGGTCAGTCGGTGCGTGTTGTGCTTTGGGTTCATTTTCCCACACGACGCGAGTTTTCTTTTTTTGAGTTCTACGTTTCGGTTGCCGGAAGCGCAGGAACAGGAAACTTCTCATATTTTATTAACCGTCGACCCGCCCGGAGAATGTGAACTGTGGAATGTCCAATGCAGCTGGCAATTGTTGAACCAGCTCTAAAGTTAAACAACTAAGCATTTTTAGGCACTTTAAAGTGTGTCAACGACAATTTAAGAAACAATTGGGTGGAAATTTCTCATGGAAGACCGAAGCTTTAAAACTTTGCCAAACTTTTGTACTTTTTAGCGATGAAACTGATGCATAAAATTTTTATAATTGTATTGTACAACTTATCGAAAATTATAATAATTAATCGATAATAAAATGATATTCATTAATTTAACAATCGATAGTTTTTATAGGGTATCACCCTCACCCGATTATCTCTCTGTGTTGCTTTATTTATTCGTCTTGTTCGTTGTGCCGGCATTTTTCTGAAACTCACACAGATTTCTAGTTTTTCCACAAGTGTTGAAAAATATTTTTCATAAAAATATCAACAATTCAGCCGTCTGTTGACTTTAGTCGAACGATTTTTCACTTTAAATAACTGCACGGCTATTAAATGCATGCCTGGCCATTTAAGTGCATACAAATGTATGTATATTGTTTGTACTCCTGGCCACGTTGCCAGCGAGTAAACGTATTCATGCAAATGGCCCAGACTGGGATCGAGTCACGCCGTCAATGCATTGCAATGTGTTGATATTATGTGCATTTTTAAATGATTCCCGGTTGATCCCCAATGAATGAAAAAGAAGCCTTCTATTGAAAAGTTATTATCGGGAGTGTTTCAAATTGTCGGGGAAACATGTAGAGAATAATAAAAAGATAGAAAGATTCTGTAAAACTTTTCTTTTAAATAATTACGTTCAATTAACTTCAGCTAACGTTAACTCTTTCTACTAATTAAATTAAAAGTTATTGGCGAGCTGTAAATAGCACAAAAAATGCACTTGTAAATAAATGTTAAAAAAACTCACAATTTGCTTCTGGTTTATGTGAGCTGCCCTTAAAAAAAACACACACACACATGAATTCACTCGCAAACACACACTTATACACACACACACACACACAGTTTCATGCCTCACGTGTGCGCAGTTATTTTCATTTACTTCCATGTTTTATAACTCTCAGTTCCAATGAAATTTAATTAAAATCACATCAAGCATTAAAATAAAAATTAAAAGTTTAAAAATTGTTTAAATGAGTTTAAAGCAAACAGTTGACTTTTTCTATATCTCTTTCTCCACTTTTCGCTCTACATATCGCTGAAAAAGTTAGCTTTCAACTGAAGGAAAACTAGTTGAGAGATTCTAAGACTCGAAGAGATAAATTAACTTGAAAAATAAAGAATAAAATGTACAGCTACACTAAAAGAGTGGATAGATATAGAGAGAAACAATTTCTCATTTCTCGTTGCTGTTGACATAAAAAAAAAAGAATTACTATTTTAACCCATTTTTCCTCCTTTTCATACAAAAAGTGGCTTTTTAGCAATTTTCAAAAAATCATAAAAAAAACTAGCAAAAAGTTTTTTTTACATTTTTTTTGCTGCCACTCTTAGAATTGTTTGAAGAATTTTTTTGCATCAAAATATTTTTTGTAAAAAATCGAGGAAAAATATTGAAAAAAGTAGACTTTTACTGAAATTAAAAATTTTCAATGGGTGCTTAATGGGTTAAGGAAAGTTTTGTATCATTCAAACGGTTCCTAGGTTTCATACGTTTTTCTATTGTCGAATGCATAAAAACTTAAGACAAAACTCCAAAAACAGCTCTTTTGTAGGGTCCCTACTAAAATTGCCGCCACTGTCATTGACTTCAAACTCCTCTTTGTTTCTTATTTCATTTTTCGATTAATTAGTTAAAGTTCTCATCTTATCTCTTCCATTACTTTGCTTATATCCACATTGTCACATAACTTTCGCTTTGACAACACTTTCCAGTGATTGATTTCAGCTTCTCTTATCGTTCAACGCTTATCTCACTTATCGCAGACACCTTTGACACCAATGGAAAACTATTTTCGATGCGAAAATCTTCAAGACGCAAAGTACATGCAAAATTAAGAGCTTTATGCGAGTATTTTCCGCCTGAAAATATTTTCTGCAGACATGTTCATTTTCATTTTCATTTTCATATTCTTTTTCGTTTTATTTCTTGCGCTCATTATTCATGCAAAAGTTGGCAAGAATGCCACAATGGAGCCGATTTAATGGTGCATTTATTGCCAATCTATTTGCCGACTTTCAAGCCGTTTGTGTTTCCAGCGTGACGTTGATACATTTGCCAACGTGGCAAGCAACCCGGGCTGGCAACCGTGTGGCGCCACGTGTTGAGTGCCATTGAAACTAATTGAAAATGCGTCACACACACGGAGACACACACAAACACATACACACATACTTATGTGTACAGAGACAGCTAGGAAAAACTCTGCAGAAATCTTGGTAGACAAAGTTTTGCTGCTTTTAAAATGGAAATGGTTCACACACTTACATCTACACATAGGACGCATTATTGTTAATAATATATAATGCAGCAGCTGCTTCTGATGTATATGTATGTTATGTGTATGTGTGTATATGAATTGCTAACAAAACTTTCAGTACCTTTATTTATGTGCATGATTTATAGGGAAATGACATTGATTGATTTGAAATTGATGGTGTGGAAAACTGCAGCAACAACAGTAACAACAACAACAACAACAACAACTATAACAACAACAAAGTAAGCAGCTCATCCAATTGGAAATATTTTTAAGGAGAAAGTATTCTACACTATTTGGGGCACAACCAATTTGTGTTGCGTGTGTAATACAGGTGAAATTATGCAGAATTTACGTGTTTGTATACAAAATTTGCACTTTTCATAATTATATGTACACAAAATGATTGAACTAGCGAGTGAAAGCGCTTCATTGAAAGTGGGCGACTGGAACATACCCTGTAGACAGCTGTAGCTGAGCATTTCGCTAATATTAGTCACTGAGGCTTGATCCGCTGCTTTTAATGTCCAAAACTCACAAATTAAATGTAATTCTTGTTGTGTAATAAAAAAGTGTTTTAGCCAACAAAATGTGCTTAAGTTATTTTTTATAAATATTTATTAAAATAATAATAAGAAAAGATCAAAAAAGTTAAACTCTAAAAATATATACTTTGTATATTCATTTTCAAATATACACTAAGTTATTCAACCCTTTTTCATATTGTGCAGGGTCTATTATTATTATTATTATTATTTACCTAGTACACATATCATTAACGCTTATAGCTTTTCCTAATATCTGCATCAATTTTCTTCTATTATTTGCTTTGCCCTTAAAAGCTAATTACATTTGAATTCGCTTCTTTATATTCCTATTACAATTTGCCAAATTGCGAATAAATATTTATTTAAACAGTTCAATAACAATTTATATATGTGTGCACAAAATAAAATTCAATTCAGTTTATTTGTTGTATTGCGATTAGAATAATTAGCAAATCTAAAGGAAATTAAAATTCAAAATACTCTGAATTTTTATATAATTAATAAGTAATTGAAAGATCATCAGAATTATCAAAGAAATAAAAGTATGTAGTATATTTAGCGATGTTTCTTTACCCACATGTTCATTTATTTAAACCCAATACTGCCTTATAAGATATAAGGATTTATTAAAATTTTTGTGCGTATGCCTTAATTAAATTTTCGTTGCTTAAAGTTTTTACAGCCGTTTTTTGTAAGAACCGTGCGGAGTTTGACATCATCTGTCACAGTCGCAGCTACAGTAACAGTTAAAGTTAGTGTTACAGGAACGGAAAGAGCAACACGTGACAGGCTGTCGCAATTTGTGCCAAAATAATTTATTTATGCAAAAAGTCAATTGTTTTTTGTACACATACATTTATGCAGAAAACACACGCTGGAGGAGAACGCCGAATAAACTTGGCAATCGAATGCATTTTTTTGCCATTAAGAGTTGTGCAAACAAAATAAAAGTTAACGGACTGTTATTTTATTTGTATTATAAAGCGATGTATATTTTATTTTGTTTATTTATTTGTTAAATAAAATCAATGAAATTGAATGGAAATGGAAATGGGAGGAAGGGCGCAATTGACATTTGTAGGTCAATTTTGCAAGCAATTAAACAGAGGCGAGCACTTTAAATTCCCTTGAAATGAACTGAGCAAGCTTCCATGATGTGGCATGCCACCTCCTCGAGTGTGGCAGACACGTGCCAGGGCTTCGGCAACTCAAACTTGATCCTCTGTCGGCAAACAGTCGCCGCTTGCATGGGTTAAACAAACTTGAAAGCTGGAAGACAGGCGTTAAAGCACGTCCCGCCAACGGTTCATTCACTCTACATGCCTCTCTCCCTCTCTCTCGCACACACTTTCTCCATTTCTCTAACTCCTTCTCTTTCTCTCTCAGTCTCTTGCTCAGTCTTATGTCAAAAATTGCAAAATGACGTTGATATTATTTGGCGTGTGCCGCAGTTGCGTTGCAGCTTCAACTTCAACTTCAACTTTAACTCAGAGTCCCCTTTTTAAACCCCTCGCAATTGGCGCTATTCTTTTTCCTCTTGCTATTGCTCTTCCTCCTCTGATATCACCCATAAGTAGAGAACAGCAGCTGCCTGAAGCTCGGCTTCCGGGCTCAGTGGCGCATTTCATGTGCTAATTAGAAATACGTGATAAAAATGTGCAGCACAAAGTCGCCGGCGTTGAGCATCATCGTCCTAGTCAACGGTTGTTGTCCTTGTTCTGTTCCCGTTCCTGCTCCTCTTCCTCTTTCTGCTTTTTCTGATGCAGCTGCTGCTGCAATTGCCATCATTTTGACTATGGGAATATGTGCAAATGGGTGGAATTATGCCAAACTGTTGGCAAAGAGTGCCGGAAAAGTCATGCAACTTGCAACACTAGAGATCGATATGATAACGAAAATATGTTATATTTTTATAAATTAGTCTGAAGACTATCTACATAAATGGTATGTTATGTTAACTATGTAATAATGTATACTGATATTATAAACTAATTAATTATTAACTTATTTTGGAATTCAAAAAATCAAGATTATTTAATAATAATTTTTATTTATAATAGAGGATTGATTATTTTAGGTTTAAATTTTTTGGCAGTGGGCTTATTTAAAATATAATTATTCGTCAATAGTATATTCTTCATAAGTAACTACATGTATAGATATTTTTTTTAAAAGTAATCTAATTCATAATGGAATTATACTAGTTGGAAATTTTGATTCAAGTACACATTTTTTTAATATCTTTGGGTCATTTTAAATTATTTCCCTATTAAGAATTCAGATTTATAAACAAAAAACATTAATTTAATTTTTCAAGAGCATTCACTTAACGTTATTTTCTTAAGCTAAATCTTTTTGTTCATTTTGTTCAGAATATTTTTCGCTCAAAGTTTTTAAAAGTCGACACGTGCCTGGCATTTGGAGTGGAGTATTAAAATGTAGTTTCTCTAATGCCAAAAGGATGCACTCGGCAGTTACTAAATGGCCAAAAGCCATCAGCATATTGAGCAAATTAGCAAATACTCCAAAATTACGTGCTGCTAAAGTAAAGCACAGAAAACTTTGGCTCATCAATCGATTTGGCAGTTGGCCATGGCTTCAAGTCGAGCTAACTGTGGATGTGACTGTGGCTTAATCCAGCCATTTGAATTTGCAGTATGCAAACAAACAAAGAAAAAACTTTTTGCGGCTCAACTCAAGACATAAATCGATATTTTGAAGTGCGCCCACAGACGACAATGACAACGAGAAGGAGAAGGAGAAAGAGAAAGAGAACAAAGGACACGTTGAGTGCGGTGAGAATGAGGAGGTTGTTGGCTTGGATGACTATCAGAAACCACTTTGGCCGGAAATAGCATAATATTTGCACACTCACAGACACACGCCCTTCCCCTTCCCCTACCTCAAAGGGGGACTTTACCTTTTTGGAACCTGCTAAATGCTCGCGAAGCGTCGCCCAAAAAAAAGAGGAATAAGAAAAAAAGGCACATCAAGAAACTGGGAAATTTCAGCGCACACACATAAAGCAAATATTTTTCATGCGATATTTTATCATCTAAGCTGATTCTGCTTTTAGAATTCAACGCGCATTTCAAATTCTGAATTTTGCCTCACAAAATGGATTCTAGGGATTTTCCCCTCGCCCAAAGAAAAATAAATTCGCAAATTTTATTTATTTAAGCTCGCTCACTCGGCTGCCTTTTAAAGCTCCAAGGTGTCCTTCGTTAGGCTCCCGTTTTCTCTCTCTCTCTCTCTCTCTATCTATCTTTCTCTCTCTTGGCTTATGTGGCAATCGATATAATTTACCGTATGTCAAGCACGTGCTGGCATTTAGAGGCGCTTCACTGTACCCTGAGACATTGTAACCGTTTTTTAAATAACTCAGCGCCTGTTGGACATTTGGGAGCTTCAAACAGCATTTGTTGTACCAGATGCTTATTAAATAATCCTTATGTTAATACAAGTCGGAAACAGCTTTGGATTAGTTGGTGACAGGTCCATTAACCCGGAAATGAAGGAGGAACTCGTAATAAAAGCAATATAAATATGAGTGGTATGAGGAAATAATTTGAGCAAATAAAATAAAAATGTTAAACCTAACATTTTGTCAAACTCTTAGTCATAAATATTGGCATCAGTGCTTATTGTGATTTTTGGGACTAGCGCGTTAATATAAAGCAAGCAACACTGTAGCGTCAGAAATGCATGAATTAAATAAAAAAAATTTAATAAATAAATAAGTATGAGCAGTATACGAAATTGTTGTTAAAACTTACAAAAACTACATTTCGCAGACCAAAGATTGGGAAATTAAATCATTTTTTAAATTTTGTGGAATATAATTTAAACATTTTTTATTCAACTTGTGATATTCCTTAGGGTATGGACAGGATAAGCTTTGGATATGCCCTCGAACTGTATTGCATACAGCTGCCAGTTACCAGTTACCAGTTAGCAGCTGGCAGGAGATAAGTTCATAATTTCTAATCTCCGAGGAATCAGCACATGTGGCAACTCTTACGCTGCGAGAGCTGCCACAAATTAGCGCAACGGGCTGTTAACAATATTTACATGCCTTATCCTGCATCTAATTACCGCTAAGAGCTTCTGGCATCGTCATAAGCCAGCCCAGACAGTTGCCAGCTGCCAGAGAAAGGAAACAAAACAGGATTCAACATTCTGAAATAGGGAGAGAAAAAAAAAGAGGAGAGAAACTTCAACAAGCGCATGAGGAATGCATTAGCCTGACATGCACCCAGAGAGCTCCACACGTAACTCTTTCTCTCTCTCTCTCTCTTTTTGCTTCGCCGCTGTCTCTCTCTGTCTTTCGGAACATCTTTTGCTCATCGGAAAAATGAAAATGCTGCGAAAAATGCGCTTCATAACAAAGTTGTCGCGTTTAGTCGACAACGCAGGGAAAACAATTTTTAATGCCTAATGAAAAACAATGCAGCAACGAAATGGAATCAACACAGAAAAAAAAGGTATGAAAAAAACTGTTATATTTATTCTAAAAACTGCTAGGGAAAAAATGGTGCAAAAAACTACACCACAGACAGAGATGAAGGGAACAAGCGAGAGGGATAAAGAGAAAGAGAAAGGGAGCGAGAACTCACGTATATTCATATCTATTTGTTTGACTGTTTAGCAACAAAGTTTCCGGCTTTTTGTGTGGCATTCTCCGTGGTTCGTTCTTCACGCGAGCCCCAAAGCCAAACAAAAAGTGACAAAAGAAGCTGTCAGTTGGTTGCCCTGCTGCTGCTTTTTTGTTCATAGCTAAGAGCCAGAAAATCAAGAGAAAACAACAAAAACGTAGCTAAAAGCCTTTGAAGGGCAAGAAAAGTTACATAAATGGTGGAACCATGTTGAGAATTGTCAGAGAAATGCGGCCATCCCTGGCATTTTGAAACTATTTGCATCCTGACAGGTCTAATTGAGAGTGTGTAAAGCAGATTGAAACCGTGAATTTGGCGAGCAATGTGGATTATTCTATAATAATGAGTGAGATGAAGGAGAATTTGGTATCTTGAAATTATTACACAAAATATATAATTAAACAAGTTGGAAAGGCTATAGTCGAGCTCCCGACTATACATATGATACCCGTTACTTACTTAAATAAATATTAAATATTTTTTTATTGCATGAAAGCTTTGCTTAAAAGCTTTAATCAATACCTCATTACTATTTGTCCGATATTGTTGCGATTTAATAGGATGGTAGGCAATAATAGTAGCTACCGGTAATTAGTGGCAAAATTTTGAAACAAACTTGACCTCCGTGCCAAATTTGGTTGCTCTAGCTCTTATAGTGTCTGAGATCTAGGCGCTCACACGGACGGACTGACAGACGGACTGACAGACGGACGGACAGATATGGCAATATCGACTCGGCTGATGAGCTGATCAAGAATATATATACTTTATACATTGCAACGAATACAATATCCCCTTTTACTTATTTTTTAAGTAACGAATATAAAAATATATATTCGCTGATGATTTATGTATTACGACCTTTAAATACTTTTTTGGCATGTTCTTCAATTCAATATATTTCTACTTTCTCAACTAGAAAACTTCTTCATCACTGAAAGTATGAACTTATCAATTATTCATTTATCGTTTATTATCAGTTGAAACTGATATCTCAAATAATCGAAGCCAACTGTTTCTCAATTTGTCATTGGTTCGCTAATAGACACGAAATTAGAGCTAATCGTTATTTAGTCAACAGTCAATTAACTATACATTATTAAAACGAAGCAGGTAATAGAGATGACAGTATATAGAGTGAGAGAAAGGGAGAGAGAGAGGCAGCAGGACATCGGAACATGTGGATGTTGCCAAATTTGAGCTGCTGTCAAATTAACCAAAAAGCGGATTTTCCGGCTACCATGTGAGTAGGTGTGTATGTGTGTGTGTGTGTGTTTGAGTGCGTATTTTGTTTTCATGAGCCTGACAACGACAACGCGGCATTGATCAATTATAAGCAACAATAGCAACAACAACAATGAGAACAACAACAACAAAAACAACAGGGGCATTAATACCATGACACAAATTCCTAATCAATCTTCACGACTTATTCATGCACATAAACCTGCGCGACAACAAACCTCATATGCCACACACACATACTTCACAACACATACACACACACAAACCACACACCCTCTATTTGTGTGTCTAACCTCGGCTCCTTTATAAGTATGTGTGTGTGTTTGTGTGTGTGCATCGGTAGCTGTTTGAGTTTTGCAATTACAACTTAAGCACACAATCATTATCATAATCCTTAATCGATATTATGGCTTACAAGATGGCAGCAGCAGCCACAAAGCACAGCTAAAGTGTATGAGAGAGAAAGACAGACAGTAGACAAACATCTGCATATGACTTTGTGTGTGTGTGTGTGTTACTTTTAACCCACTTCCGTCCAGGCTGCAGCTTCCGCCTTTTGCATCGAATTAAAATTCCACATGCGCTGAGCTCGTTTCTTGGCCAGGCCAAAGTGAAAGAAGTGAGAAAGCAGAGAGCAGATGTTGATGGAGCTGATGGAGATGGAAATGGAGGTAATCCTTGTTAATGGATGAGCTAGTACACTCAAAGAAATCTATCTACAAGAAAGCAACAAATAATGAAAACAAAAATATAATTGTAATAATATTAATAATATAATAATAATAATTAATAATAACAATTTTCAAATAATGCTACGCAAATAAAAATCATATTTACAGCAATAATATAAAATTTTGTATGCTGTAATAAATAAGTTAAAAACAATATCAAATAAGTAGAAATATTATAATTCTTAACAATTTTATTATGCATTAAACAATATTAGTTTTAATCATAGTAAAACAATAAATAACAAACGCTTCAAATTATTAATTAAAATATATCTTAATAAATCACTATATAAATATAAGCCTCAATTGAATGCTTATTTAACTTTTTATCAAATAGTTAAAGTGATTTATTGTTATTTTATTGTTAGTAGTGTATATACCGAAGTCTGTACTGTTAGTCAGCTTGAAGACAATCCATTTTTGTCCTTTGCCTGTCGTTAATAGTTAAATTGCTGTTAACGAATTTAATGTCCTTAAAATTTATTACCAGGCCACCGTTGGCTCGGTGCAAACGTCAGCCGCTTTGGCATTGTCCTGTTGCGGCCGCAGGATTAAATGATAAAAAGTGTTAAGCAGGAGCAGCAAGGAGTATCTGTATCAAGAGCAAGTTGCAGGCAGACACAAGGTCCACAAGTCAACCTGTTTAAAGTTGCTGCCCCGGTGTCAACAAAGCGTTTAATGAAGGTTGAAAATTTGATTTCAGTTTTCTTTTTTTCCTTTCTTGCTTTTTTCTCAATTTGCTGCTGTTTTTTTTTTTGTTTTTATTCTGGCGCTGCACAATGGGGCGTATGATTGTTATTGGAGCGTCGACGTACTTGCTGTGCTCGGCTGCTGTTTGCGCTTTTGACAGCGGCAAGGACGACAAGGACAACGGGAGGACGACGATGTCGTGTACGTGTTAAGTGGTTATTGGTCTATAGCGCAACTTGTGGATGGGCTCTGAAATGTGTGTGACGGGGCGTAAGGTGACAGCTCAAGTGATATTTGCATTAGATTTTGTTTATACTGATATTACACATACGACTCGGGGGACTTAACCAACTGACGGCACTTTACATAGGAGTGTAAAAGGACTCACATGCATAATCTTTTCAGTTTCCGATGTAATAGACAAAGCGGAAAAAAGGCAGAGAAAATATATTAATTTATTTTTAGATTTAAAATGACTTTCAATTCACTTTGCACATAAAAAAATTATAAAAGATATAAAAAATATATTATGGAATGAATATAAAGAGACAAGATTTTACAAATGTTTAAAATGCGAAAAGTATTAAAGTTCCATTCTACAGTGGGTACTATTTAAAAATATAAAATATTATAAAAAAAAATATATAAAATAAAATGATGTAAGATATTTTATGCAGTCTTACAGAAAATATTCAAACATTTGGCACTTGAAAATAACTTATAAAATTAAAAAACTAAAAAAAAAAGTGTTACAACTTAATCCTATACTAGAAACAATCAATTTATTGCTGGAAACATCAAATTATTATCTGTTTTAAAAGGCTTATCCTTGAAATTTAAAGACTTTCCTTGGGCGCAGTGACAACGCAATTTGGCAATCCATTCTTATGGTTTCGAATGACCATGAAAAGACAACTTTATTTCGCAACTTCCCACACAAACTTTGAAATCACAACAGACAGTAAATCAAGAGCAATGACACACTCACATATACGCATTACAAACTAGCAATCTCTTTAAGCCTTTTGCAGCTTGCCAAAGTCAGTATGGAAAAGAAAGTAAAATAAAATATCAGCTCTCTAAAAAAAGAGAACGGAAAAACGACAACCGAAAAAACTGTTGTACAAAACAGCAAAATCCGCCAAGAAGTATGCAATAAATCACAGCAAACGCAGCTCACACAAAGACGCAGACAGTAGAATAGAAAGTGGTGAGTAGAGGGACGAGGGGCGAGGAATGGTTAAAAGGAAGTCCAAAGTCGCCTGCTCTTTTTATTATAGCCTGCATACACATAAATTTGTGTACGCTTACAAGGTTAGTTCAGCTGAATGGAAACTGGGTTAGATGATGCCACAAAACTGATAAAAATCAAATGCTACCCACACCACACACAACAAATGCCAATAGATGCAGCATTTGAAAAGCGATTTACGACACCGTGCTGCCGCATAATATGATATAGTAAAGGAAGCAGAAGAAGTGAATAGAGAGAGAGAGAGAGAGAGAGGGGCAGGGAGGTGACTGTGGATAAGTCCTGAATGACGCATCATTTATAACTTGGCACTCAACAGAAATTGTAAAACAGGAACAGACAAACGGCAGCCACTTTGAACGCGAATTAAAGTAATAAATTAGTTTGGGCGTGCGTCGTTCCCCGACAACACAATCTCCCCCCCCCCTCTCCTCCTCTCTCCCCTTCGGCACATTCCACTGCTCCCGCTTCTCCCTCCCGTTCATATGATGCCCACATTGTGCCCACTCATTTGATTTGAAAGCCTTCACGCCACAAAGGCATTCCGCACAGGCAACAATCGACCAACATTTCCGCCAGGCTGACTCGAAATTTGCCTTTACTCTCTCTCTCTCTCCCTCTCTCTCTTTCTCCCCATCTCTCACTTTCTATCATCTGCCCTGCTCCCTGTCAGCTTCTACTGCCTTTTTACGCTAAATTGCTTTGAATTTTCGCTGCTCGAACATATTTTTAGGCGTTCTACATATTTCATAATGCCTTGACGTGGTCGCTTCCTGCATCTCTGCTTCTCTTTCTCTTGCTTTTAACCACAAGAATTGCCCAGAGATAAACTGTCGCTGATATCCCGAAACTCAAAGTTTGTCTCCTCATACTCATAGCGTTATCCTGCCATATTCTACGATAATCTACGCGTTTTTATGGCACTTTCTTTTATGATATTTATGCACGATATTTATCTCAATCGTCTGACTTCGTTTCGCATTTTTGTGGCATCGTTTAATGTATTGAAAATGTTCTTAAAAATGATATAAACCATAGTAAATTTAAGCAAATTTACAAGCATATCCCATAAGAACTTGTGGTAATCGTTTATTTACGAGGGAAATAAACATTTTGGTCGATAACTTCAGCTGAAACAGAGATTTTCAGATTGAACAATATAAGTTCCCTTAAGGATTCAAATGAAATTAAAGTTGTAAATTAAATTGATTTTTGATTACAGCAGTTGGAAAGTAAAATTCAGTAACGATCTCTGTTAATTTCAGCATTATAATTTGGAGCTCGCATTTACATATTATATATTGAAAATAAAGTTGGCAATTGACCAGAAATTGCAATAATTTAATTATTAATTTTTTATTTAAATGAAATCGACCAACAATAAAAGAATCATATTTCTGTACTCACATATTCAATTTTTTCTCAGAAAAGAACTCACCTGTAAGGAAAAGAGAAAAACATTTTTTGTTAGTTAATTTAAGCATTTTATTTATGCAAATTTCAACAAGTCTACGGGTTCATTTTCATAGCATTATTTTTGTTCACTTCATTTTGAATAAACAAAACCAGCTCATAAACAAAGACGCAAAATTTCAACTATGCTTATTACACTTCACGGAAATTTACATTTTCACTTGCATAATTAAAAAGTAAAGCCACAGCAACAACAACTAGAGAAACTAAAAGAGATGAAAGTGAGAGAAGGAAGGAGTGTAGTAAAAATAGCGAAATAAAATGCTTACTTCCGCATTGCTAAACATAAATTTCTTCTTGTTTTCTTTTTTGCCACTTCTTTTTGCCTTCCGAGTACAAACAAATATTACGCTTATTTTGACGTCAAAAAGCTTGTTGAGAAATTAAAAAAGCGGCAAGCACAAACAAAATAAATCAAAACAAAACAAAAGGAGAGTGAAAATGTTAACGTAAACGAAACGAACGGCAAATGCAAATGTAAATAAAAGTAAGACTCTTCCGAATGTTTGGGGAGGGAAAAGCCGCAGCCAAGACGGCAATGGTCCAGACGGAACATTTTTACCGGCTTTTGTTGCGTTTTTCTAACATTTTCAGCTTTTCTGTTTTTTCGCATTTTCACTGCAGTTTTTTAATTTACTACGTTGTATTTTTAATAACGGCAGGAGTAGGAGTCGGAGCAGTAGAAAGAGCGTCGGAGGAAAGAGCAAAGAGAAACGGCAGCTGCTTTTTCCTACAAATTTATATTGCCACACACATTTTGTGAGCATTTTCCGCGATGCTTAAGAGTTGCCTACGTGGAAAATGGCGGTCGACCAACACACACACACACACACACAAAACACAAATACAAACAACACAGATGCAAACAAAATGAAGAAAACTCAATCGTCTGCAGCGGCTATAAAAAACAAACCACTTTACATAGCCGCTCTGTTCTCTCTATCTCTATCTCTCTCTTCGTATCTCTCGCTCTCTACGGTGGCGTATACGTAATATACAATACGTATATGGAATATTCTTTTTTCTGTCTGCCCAATGTGAAGCCTTTGAATTCATAACGCGACGGCCAAGTAAAAAAAAAGTACGTTAATGAATTTGCATGAATGAATATTTGAAAAGCTGCTGCAGGACCCAACAATATTTTCATTGCTCCAAAAAAAAGCGATAACGTCAGAGAGAGTGAGTGAGACAGAGAGAGTGAGAGAGACATAGAGAGAGAGAGAGAGAGAAAGGGGCAGTAGCAGAGATTTCAGCGTAAGAATTTATGCACGAACAATTTATGAAAGCATGCGAAAATTTATGGCCTCTAATATTATCAGCAGATTAGAAAAGTAACTAGAAATTATGGCCACGTTTCAGCATTTATTAAAGTTTTTTTAACCCATTTTTTTTTTGTTATTGTGCTATCTGCATTTCAGTTTCAGCCGCGCAAAACTTGTGCATTGCAGTTGGAAAATTTTGCATTTTGCAGTTTCTATATGTCCATGTCGAGGCCATTGCATGTTTATTATCAATGGATTTGGCCTGCTTGTACAATTTGGACATTTCAAGTGTTTTAATTGACCCTAATTGCATTTTAATGCTAATGAGTTTAGCCAATTGTGCTGTTCAAAAAGCCCAGTCTATCTGCATGCGAATTTCTAAATTTGTATTCATTGCGGTGTAGTAAACAGTTGAGCTGTCGTCAATTAACTGGTGAATTTTCCTTATTTTCCTAGTGCGAAAAATGACAATATGCATATTTAAATAAATACTCAAACTAATCAAAAATATTTCAGTTTTTTTTATACCCTGAGGGTATATTAAGTTTGTTCAAAATTATGTAACATTGAGAAGGAAGCATCTCCGACCCCATAAAGTATATATATTCTTGATCAGCATCAACAGTCGAGTCGATATAGCCATGTCCGTCTGTCCGCCTGTCTGACGGTCCGTGTAAACGAAAGGATCTCAGAGATGGTAGAAGCTAGGACCACCAAATTTGGAATGAAGACTCCCTATAATGTCAGGCAGAAGGAGTTTATGTTAAATTGTGCCACGCCCACTGTGGGGGCCGTAAATCATCAAAAACTGACATCACCTTTAATTTAGGGTTTTGAGCTAAATTTTGAATTTCTTTTTTATTTCATCCGGTGTAGGATCATGCCCATAGACTAATCACCAACTTTCAACACGATTGGGCCATAAATAGTGAAGATATTAAGCTTTAAAGATTGGCAGCTTCATATGTATATAAATCGAATTAATGTTTATTTAATTCATTTAACATTCACTCTGCCAGAATGTACATCGAGAATGTGAATCGAATTTGCCAGCATTAGTTAAAGTGGCGGAGTGGTCCAAGTGATAGGTGCTAGGCACGCGAAACGGAAGATCGCGGTTCAAATCCCTGTTCGGTCGATGCAAAAGATTTTTAATTATTTAATATTTTTCGTTTATTTGAATTGTCAGTTAAATGCTAGAGACACGTTAGGGGCGTGGGTTCGATTCCTGAATAGGTCAACAAATTTTTTTCGTTTTTAAAAATATTTTTACTTTTAATAAATTTTTAAAATTTAAAGATAATTTATAAATTGCCGTGGCCTAGGCTCAGGGTATATTACTGTCGAGTGCACTCGACTGATCCGCTTGTTTAAATATGTTTTTACAATATTCGAATAAAATCTAATGCTGAGTTCTTGAGTTCTTGCATTAGTTTTTGTTCATAAAAGAACGAAAATAAATTGTTAATTGAAATTTAATATATTTATTTTAACATATTAAATTACATAATATTTATATAAATACACATAAATAAATAATATTTATAATAAGTATTCATAGTATTAATTGATTAAGTCTTTGGTTGACCTGATCCTGTGCTATGGAAAAACATTGCGTTCATCGTTGGTTCCATTGACGCTATCGAGAGCAATGAGATCGACCTTGGTTTTGACCTCTTTCAGCGTGCCATTGGCCAAAACTGTGGTGGTTGTATTGGGATTGTCGAGTGCCACAATGCTTGGCAGTGGTTCATTGGCTGCCATTTCCTGGCTGAGGTCATCGGATCTATCCAGGATCAAGGCAGCTGTGGTCAGAGTATCATCTTGGTCTGGTTTATCCACAGTAGGAGTTGCAATTGGATCAGCAGGAGCAACTGGAGTACCTGTCTCATTGGTGGCCGTGTCCATGTGGGTGGTAACTGTTTTGTTGTGATGCGAATGCTGGCAATTGGCGCGACTCTTGCGGTTGCCCTTCTGGCTCGTCTTGCATCCCTTATCCTGGCCCTGACCGTGTCCTTTGCCCTTAGCCTTGCCCTTGGCCTTGGGCTTGGCATTCGGTTTGTTCTTGGGCTTTGCTGTTGTTGTGACAGAAGCAGTGGCTGCTGTTGTCGTTGTTGTTGTTGTTGTTGTTGTTGTTGCCGCAGTTGCTGTTGCTGTTGTTCGAGATGATCCCTTTTTTCGATTGTTGGATCCTTTCTTGGTGGTTGACTGTTGGGCATGCATGAGGAACAGATCCTTGGGCGACATTGTGGTTGTTCCCGTTGGCTTTGGCTTTGGCTTCTTCAGCTCGGAGTTCTCTGGCAAAACTGGTTCAGCTCCAGCCTCGGCTTCAGCCTCTGCCTTAACTGCCCTTGGCAATGACAATAAAGCCACAGCAAGCACGGCAGAAACTGTTAAAGCCCATAGAAAACGCATGTTTAGTTTATTTTAATTATATCCCAAGAACTGTTCAGTGCAAACTGAATTCCAATTGCAAATAGTGACAGCTTTTATAGTCCAACCGGCGAACAGAATGACAAAGCTTTTGATAATCGGCAACTGTTTTCAACTGTTTTTATAAATCACTAGCACTTGCATCAATTCAGAAAACAGATTTATTAAAATAAAACAGATTCCCCGCCCGACTTATAAATAGAAAGACTCGCCATCTCTAAGTCACAGTTTGTCTCACAACCTCAACTCCAACAAGCAAAATTTACATTTCTAAAATGAAGACACTGACGGTTGTTGCTCTTCTCGCTTTAGGCTTTGTGGCTGCCCAGGCTGAGCCTTATCAGAGCCTCATGTCCATCTTCATGAAGTCCACAAATGAAGAATCGCAATCTATGGACGTGCCCTTCATGAGTTTCGATAACATGGCTTTTGAGACACTGAAGAGCGATGCTCTGAGCACGACAACCCTGGAACCGGAAAGCACCACATTGCAATCAACTTCAGTGGCAACAACAACAAAGAGGGCCAACAAGGACAGGAGGAAGAAGAAGAAGCGTTTTGGCCGAAAGTACAGATCTAGCATCCTTTAAAACAACACATGAATTGATGATAATCAAATGATATACTATTGATAATGTATTGCAAACTAAAATATTATAACAAGAAAATTGTATAGTGTTTGTTTATGAAATTATGTTACTCTTGGGTGTGCTCGACTAGGAGTTTCTAGGAGAAAAGACTTTATTTTGACTTTATAATATCACAAAATTTTCCTTCTTTCTGAACTGCACAAAAATAATAAAAGTTTTAAAACATTGAAACTTTGTACAGAAATACTATGCTTCTAATTAAAACTCAGACATCTTTCCTTTCAAATTCAGAAAATTCTTTAAAAGAAAAACTACAAGAACTTATGAGAATAATAATAAATCGCACCCTTCGTGCTGCTTTCGTCACTAGCGCGGACTGCCGTCCGCAGTGATTATAAATGAAGTTCATGAAATAATTTTCAGAACAGTCATTCTTAATACTTATTTCTCAATTAACAGATTATACATACAATTGCTGCTTTTAAAGAGGGAACAATAAAGTAATAACCATTTTTATAGAATGAAGTTCAAAGATGTTCCTCATCTCATCTAAAGAATTGCTATCATTCGGTTATATAGTTTTGCGTTGTTTCTTGAATAAAATGTTTGAAAAAAAAACTAAAAAAAATTGAAAGAATGTTATTGATAAATCGTAATAAAGCGATTAACAAGAAAGTCAACAGAAGCAGCATATTAAGTTGTTTTCAAAGCACAGAAAACAGAAGGTTTATAAAATTCCAATTGTATAAAACGGAAAGAGCTATGGCAAATTCCAACAGTTCATCAACATTAACAAACAAAGTCAGAATACTGAACGAAAAATAATAAAATGATTAATAAGCTCTTTGTTGTGGCTTGTGTCATTTTTTGTAATCTCGCAACAATGGCTAAGACAAGTCCTTATTCGAATTCCCAGTCTGAGAATCCAGAGAGCGTCTCATTTGGCATTTCCCAGGATGTTATATTGACAACCAATCCAGATTTTGTGGGACTGGCTGAGATTCAGACAACATTGCCTCCAATGTCCGCCAATTCACAAGAAGCGAGTTCAACCGTTGACGATAACACCGAAAACAATGCGGTCATGAAATTTTACACCATAAATAAACCAAATTGATTTACTTAATTTAAATAAAATTATTAAAACGAATTTGCTTTAAATTTGGTCAGCTTTAAATCTGAAAAAAAATCAGAGAATTTCCCCTAGCCAAAGTTTATGGCGCCGTGTGTTAGGAAAAGTTTTAAGTTTGCAGACATTGCAGCTGTTGGAATTGTTGCTCTTTCTCTATATACGTATATATATTCTTTCTATTTTTTGGTTTCTTTTGCCCGTCAGCTGTGTCAACATGGCCAAGAGCAATGCGAGTGAACTTGACGTTTGGAAATGGCAAAACAAATGCAAACTTTCACAAGGTGAAAATCGCAACAGCTGCGTGCAAATTTATTTATGCTCTAGTCAAGGGTATTATGAAGTGGTGAGGTGGTTTGATACTCATTGAGAAAGGATTTCTAATAGTGGACCTGTTTAGAGTAAAAATTATATGACTAAAATCTAGATTGAAATAAACTTCTACATTATTAATCAAAAGCAAAAAAATTATGTGTAGCAGAAAATCTTAATCATGTATTTGCATTGCCGTCAAAACCTGTTGGGTATTAAATCATCAGCCAGACTTTAGTGTTTATTATTTCAACAACTCTACTTTTTCCTTTAACTCACATGGCGTATACGTAACGCAGCTGTCAAGTGCCGTGTATCGTATAACATTTTGATGGCCGCTTAGCCAGGCAACTTGCATCTTGCCACAATTCGTGTGCTGAACTTGACACTCAACAGTCACAGTTGCTGTTGTTGTTGGCCAAAAAAACTTTTACCGCCCATCGATGGCGACGACATCACGCGCCAGCTAATGGCAAACGTGCATAAAATACTTATAGCTGAATAGTATAGTATTTGCAATATACAAATATATATACATACATATATAAACACGCTGCATATATAAATGCATATACATACATATATTTATATAGATTGGTTTTCGTTTTTGGTCTGTCGCCCCGAAACAAATATGAAATGCACTTTTAAATGTTAAATAATTCACTGGCAATTGCACACGCAGAGCGCCATCAACTGGCGCCAATTTTATGCGCTAAATGAATTTATGAACAGTTTGTGACATATTTTATTCGACATGCAGTCGAAAAAACAGTATACACACACATACACATATGCATACATATTTAATCGATTTAGCTCTTTTTCGGCTAATTTTTTACGTGGCTTTAATCCAATTTGTTGCTCCAAATTTTTTGCATAGCTTAAACATTTTTTTTGCCTTCAACGATAGTAATGAAAATCATAGTGAAAATGTAAATGAAAATGAACTAGAGCTTAAATTGAAAATGCCATGCAAGTAAAGCGAACGTGATTTATATAATTATAATTAAAATGACTATAAAAAAGTCATTAAAGCCATGTACTCAATGTCAGCTTGCATTCATTGCTCGCAATTCAGCAGCATTTTTTTGCAAACTGAATATTTATTTGGTTGGTAAGCGACTTTATTGAAGTGTAATTAATAACACTAAAAATTAAATAAATAATTTTCAAGTAGTCATTTAAATATATTTGACAGGCATTTCAGCTGTGATGCGAAATCTGATTTAGTTGGATTTAGTTCATGACAATTTGTGAATAATAATTATTATATTATTGTAATAATATTTATTCCAGATGTTACTTAATTTCTTGTAATTTCTACACTCATATGCTACACTTCGTAGGTTTTATTTTATGAATACATAAACTTTTATACTCGTTATATAAATAAATATTGTATACTTTTCTTTATGGTTACTACTGCACAAGTTGAAATCCTTCAAATGTATTCGCTGAATATTCCTAGAACTACCAGGAATACAACAGGTATTGAAAAGTGAGGCTTAGGATTGGCAATAGATCTGATTGTTGTTGGGCTCCAATGATGGCCAGAATGAAGAACGTGGCGATGAGTTGAGGTAAGATTTAATTTTGGTTTCTCAGAAGTTTTTGTTGTGGTTGTTGAAGTGGATTTTGTTGTTGTTGTTGTTGGTATAGTAATGGGTGATTTTGTTGTTGTTGGTATAGTAATAATAGTTGTTGTTGTTTCAGATGTTGTTGTTGGCATTATAAAAGTAGTTTTGGCTGTTGTTGCTGTTGTTTCCGTTGCCTTCGTTGTTGCTGTAGCTATTGTTATATATTTGGTCAATATGTTGGAATATGTTGGTCCATAGCTACGTTTTGTTGTCGTTGGTGGAACACTCGATGCGCCCGTGGTTTTGTTAACTGTGGTTCTCATGAGCCACAATCCCTCGGTGGTTGTATTGACTAAATTCTGCACTGAAGATCGCGTGGTGTGTGACTTGGTTAGGAATCTCTCAAAGATGTTCGTTGTCGCACTGAATGCAGTCGAAGCTTTTGCTGTCAATTGTGAGGTAACAGGTGGTTGGGTGGTGCTTTCAGAGTTGCTGCTATTGATGTAGATGAGCGTTGGTGTTGAAGCTGCTTCCCGATACATTCTTAATCCATTGTAAGCTGAATCCTGTGCCCTTGACAAGGCCAAAAGTTGTGGCGAAATCAACAACAGCAGCCAAAGGAAATACATTGTGTTTGAAGCAAGACTGTGAGCTTTATGTGGTTAATGAAAAGTGGCCGTCATCTTTTATAGAGCCTACAATAAGTACCTTAAATGATGATTGCATCTGAATGATTGAAAAGCAGACCTCAGTGAGTCAGAGCTTTTTGGACAGTCCAATAAAAGCAGTTGTCTGCCTTTTAAGATTTTAAATATCTTGTCATGACTTGTTGTTGTTGAAAGTCAACAGGCCAACAGCACAAAGCTTCAACACTTATAAATATGTTGTGGTATAGAAGTTGTATGAATATAGATCAACTGCCTGTCTGCTCTGCCTTTTGGCCATGCACATTTTTATGGCCCTGTGGCACTTATCAATGCAACTGCCAATCACAGAGGCAGCCAGGCGACAGCACAGTAACAACAACAGCAACAATAACAACAGTAGCAGACCAACTGGAACAGACTACAGAGGGAGGGGAGGGAAGAGAAAGTGGAGAGGGGGAAAATAGCCACACATCGTCACCAGGCACCACAGGCCTAGCTGGACATTTGTAAAAAACATTTCATGTGCTGTGCTGACACATGCCATTTTTTCAATTCATTAACTATTTTAGCCATAAATTATTGTACAACAAATGCAAGCAACAACAACGACAACAAATATGCAATGCACACAAAACACTCGATAAGGTAGGGATGTATACATAAACTATAAAGATATATAGGGTGTTATTGTTGGCATTTTGAAAAGGCAAACAAAGCGATTCATAAAATAAAAATGCTGAAATATTTTTAGAAAAAAATGTAATATACTAGCTGAATTTTGTGTTATAGTTATTTTCTCTGCTTTGGTTCATGACATCGTTAACACTATTCCTTGCATTTGTATCCAGTAAAAGTAGGAGCATGATACTAAAAGAGATTAAAGGAAATCCCTTAGAAAGTGCTTCTCAATCGTTATTGAAACATCGAATTTTCTACATCAATAAATCTGTGGGAAAGCCTGTGATCTCTCAACGACCGCTTTAGAAAATTAATACAAGCAATTCATATTTTGGCGCTGCCAGCAACTAATCCGTGAAAATAAAAAGCATATCCATACACACACAGCACACTAACAAATCACAGAAGCGACAAAAATTGCTCAAATATTGAAAACAAAACGATAAGCAAAAACATTCAAAATGTAAAACTCAAACATAAATAAATTTTGCAGTTTGAGAGAAGGAGAAGAACAAGAAAGGAAACGAAAAAAATGTGGAAAAACAAATTTATAGTACACATAGTATATTTTATGGATGTCGAAAAACATTTCCCCCAGCACTAAAATGCAACGCAGAGGAAACACAGCAAAGGCACACACATGGAAAATATTTTGACATAGATTAAAAGCACAGAAACAACAACAGGAACCAAAACAGCTAGAAGCATGGCTAACATTCGGCATTCCAAACAGCAAATTGCAGTGCCTCAAAACACAATACAACATTGTTCATTTAAATATAAATGAAACGCAGCCACATTCGTTAGGATAAATCCCTGCACCTCAGAGTCCCAAGTTCCCTCCCTCAATCCTCATTTGGGAACTTGCCGTGTGACGGAAATTCTCTCAGTGTTGATTCTCAGGCGACTGCGAAAGGGATAAAGAGAGAGAGATGGATAGAGAGAGTGTGAGAGAGTGAAAGGTCCAGAGTGGGCGTGGCATAGGGCGCTACAAAGTCGCACTGACCTAAATCAAACAAACGCTAATGCCCGATTTTCAGCGCCACAAAATGCTGTGGCAGCTTCAACACCAACTCCCCACACAATTCATATTTGTTGCATAAAAATGTGTTCCATTTCAATACATGCTACATGCTACATATCGTACATGCTGAATGCCACCAGCATACTGCAAATTTATAAAACAAAAGGCATTTCCAACGAGTCTCACAGCAAATTTTACCCATTGCAATGTAACAATTTTCTGTGTCGTTTGTCTTTTATTTTTTGAAAGAGCGAGAGTTTTAAATTTGAATTGTTTGTTTCCCTTCCTTTCCTCTCTTTTGGTTTTTATCAATGAATATTTATGGAATTGAGTGTACGAAGCTCCTGTTGTTGACATCAAAATAGAAAATAATAAATAGATTGCTGTGGGAGCTGCCCAAGGACCTCAACATTAAGTTCAAAGAGGTTGAAAAAGACGACAACATCAAAATCATGTGTCTAGCAACTGCAATTTATTTCAATAAAACTAATATTAATTAAAATGTTTTTAATAAACCTACAGAAATTATAATAATAAGTTAATTTCTGTTAATTTTATTATATTAATTTATAGAATTATTTTCAAATTCATGTTTTATAGAATTATTATTGAATAACAACTTTCATTATTGCAATATTGTAATTTATTTCAATTCAATTAATATTTGTTGAAATGTTCTTCATAATCATGAACAAATATTAATAACAAATAAATATCTGTTTATTTGATAGTATTGATTCTTACAATTCAAATCAGAAATACATATAAATTTATATTGTTTTCAAGAGTTTCATACATAAAATATATATTTCTCATTTCTTAGTAAAAAAAAAAAATTCACAACAAGATATAGTATACGCAAAACTTTTGAACGACACTTGACTTGATTGATATTTCGCAAATTATTGTTTTTTTTTTCTTACAATCTTTACATTTTTCAACACATTTTTTAACACCATTTTTTTCAGTTATTTTCTTCGCTATTCACGTTTTTTTCTTGGGTATTCTGTAGAGGATTTTGTGCGCTTTCTATTATGATCTCTAGCTTTGGGATTCGTGCGGATCTTTTTTGTAGTTCCTTCTGTTGTTTTTCTTTTTGGCTTTCTCGTACTTTTCTTTTTTTTAACATGCTTGGATTTTGTAGTTGTTTTTGAGGTTGTTGTTGCTGTTGAAGTTTTGTTCTTGCTTCTCTTTCTTGTGGTTGTCCTGGGCGTTGTTGGTGTAGTCTTCATTCTTCTCTTATGTTTCAGATTCGATGTTGGTGATATCGGTGATATTGTGGAAGTTGTTTGAGTCTTCTCTTGTGGTATCTTGTTATCGTCAAAACTAACAGGTGCATCCACCGTTGAGAGCTGCAGGCTCCAGTCCTGAGCATGATTTAACCCAGGAAATTGCGGAAGGTAATGCTCTCTAGTTACATTATTCGAGCTCCAAACTTTAGCTTCGATTAATCCGGGAATGTCTGGAGGACGCTGTGTAGTTTGCAGCACCGCAGTGAGCACCACACAAAACGAAAGCCACTTTTTTGCTGGCATTTGAAGACATGTCTGAGCAAAAAGCAGTTTTCTTGAAGGCTTTTATTGAGAACAAACTAACCTCAACTTTGATAGGGAAATATATTAATCGAAAAGCAAAACAAATGTTAGCAAGTCTGGTCTCTGCTAAAAGATAAGAAACGATGTTTAATTGAATTGTGTTGACACTTAGTTTATTCAAACTATTCTAAACGCAATAGAAATGAATTAATAATTTAATATAAGCTGTCTTAAAATCTATATTTAAATGATTTTGCATTGTCAAAACATTTCTCTCTTTTTCTCTTTCTCTGTCTTTCTCTCTTTCCATCTCTGCTGAGAGTTACGATCCTGAACCACAAACGATTTCACTTAGCCAACTTAAATGCCAACTAACTACCCAATTCTCATTAAACTTTGGCCATTACACTCCAAACTCAATTGCAGCTAAAGTAGAAGCCGCTTAATGTGCAGCAAGGCACAGAACAAGACAATGATGATAATAAGGAGCATCATCATGATGATAATGATAATGATGACGATAAGAACGAAGGAAAAAGAAGCGGCATAAAAATTACAAATTAAAAAACGCTTGAAAATAATAATAAAGGCCAAAAGCAGACAAAACAAAACAAAAATACGAAAAACGAAATACTGAAAAAAACTTTTTGCCAAGCCAACAAAAGCTAATTAAGCCATAGCCATGGACCAGACAAAGACAGACACAGAGATAAGGACAAAAACAACAACAAAATGCAAGACGGGGGTAAAAACTAAAGTAAATTGAAAACTAGGCAAGCAAAGAGGAAAACTGCAGCTCAAGGAAGCTGTTAAATAGCTTAAATGGCGCTGAGCGTGTACGACATGTGTTCAGTAGGGTGGAGGGTGAAAAGAGGAGAGAGAGAGGGAGAAAGGAGAAGGGGGAAGACTATCTGCTCAGTGTGTAGTCGTGCTCAAGTCGGCTTGCTGCCAGTCAAACAAATCCATTTCAAACCTTAAGCCTTGAGTAAACAACACGCACTCACACTCACACACACACACTCACAAACACACTTGCAATGGAGCGCCCACTTTTGGGCTGTGGGCGTGGCAAGAAGCTACTGTCATTCTTGGCTGCATTTTGTTTGTGTGCATAACAAGCAGAGAAGCAGGAAATTGAAATGAAATTGTAATCCTTATTTCTCAAGTGGGTTGAAGTGCTTGAAGCAGCACTAGAAAGAGCGAGAGAGCTACAAAAAATAAAGAAAGAGAGGGAAAAGGTTTCCATGCGCACGTATGCATATTTATATATTCGTATTTGTTGTACATATGTGTGTCTGTGTCTGTGTGTGTGTGTGTGTAAGGAACTGCAGTAGAACGACAGGATGCCCACGCGGAAATGCAACCGCTAAGCAGACGTTTCCTGGCTGCCAACATGAAAATAAAAATATAAGGAAAATAAAAATAACAACAGCGATCGGTCTGCAACTGCACAATAAAAGGGCATAACAATATTATCATCGCTTTTGACCAGGTCATGAGTTTACTTTCAGCAGTGTAGTTTGATTTTGTATATTGTTTATTCTAAATTTAAGCCTATCTTTTATTTCAAATCCATCCACTTTTTGTTATGGATCAGAAGTCAGTAGCTGCCATATAACTAGATAATTTTTATGGGAATCAGTATTAAGTTAATCACATAACTTGACAATTTTCATTGCTAAAAAATTCCTTATGTTTGGTAATCAAAATTATATATGCTGATTGCAGGTAGTTTGTCTACGTCAGTAAAGCTTGCTCCTGATCAACAGTTTGGCCATTAAGGATATTGTGAATTTTTAATAATTTTTTATTTGGTTTTTTTTTCGATTATTAAATTTTAAATATCCATTATGCTGCTTCAGCACCACAATTTTTCTCATCTTACTGTTAGAAATATCAAATAAGGGCTTACATATATTTTTTAGCAACATGTTAAAGTTGTGATTAAAATTGACAACCACCTTTAAAAACTAAAACAAACTACTCACAAAATTTTATATTGAAATACGAGTATTCTTACAAAGAAAGAGTCTCCAATCTTTGTCTCTGTCTTCATTTTTCAGCTGTTATTGTTGGTCCTTGAACTGCGAATCGACAGACGCCTAACATATCCTGAGAGCATGCCGATTTTCTAACTGTATGTTTGTGTGTGTGTGTGTAGTTTGGCACAAAGTTAACGACGACAATGCCGAGAACGAGAAAAAATTCTTTTGCTGACTGAGAGAGCAGCTGAAGAACAAGCTGAAGAAGCTGAAGGAGCTGAAGCTGAGCTCGAGGTCGAAGGCAGCTTTTGTTTTAGTTTTTGCCTGCCAACTTTGTTTATGTGTTTTTTACAACTTCCTGCCTTGTTTATGTCCCAGCGACGTCTGCACTTTTAATCGTCGTCTGTGCTGTGCTTATTTGCTTCCGTTTTGCTCCTTGCCTCGTTGTGGCATTCAATGCTTTTCCCCTCTCGACACTCTGCCACCGCCGTGTCAGCGCGCTCGACTCGACTCTGGTGCAGACTGCAAGTGTCTGTTGTGTCGCTGACATGTCTAAGGAGCATACTCCTGGCCTGGCCCAAAGTGGCAGTAGCTGTGGCAGTGGCAGTGCCACAGTGGCAGTAACAGGAGCAATTCCGATGCCCGGGGAAGGGGTTAAGGAAAAAAAAGAAAACTTTACAAGTAAATGTGACAATGAACAGACATAAACACGTTTTGGCTGCACAAAACTGTTGAGCGGGGGTGTCAAAAGGGACAAGGGAAAGCAGAAGCTTAGCTCTGTTTGTCTTGTGTTGAAAAAACAACACATGTATGACTTAAATTGTTTATAAACGTGTGTGTGTGTGCGTGTGCGCGAGTGTGCGTGTGAGTGGAAAAAAGTTTTATATCCAACTTAAAAGTGGAAGAGCGTAAAAAAACAGAACAAAATTGTCAAAGACATTTTACGGTTTGTTCGTGTGCGTCACAAATTGATGGAAAGTTTAATGACACGTTCGATTAAAAGGCGTTTTATAGTAGAAAGTCGTGGGCGGGCGATGGTGTGGGTGTGGCACACTGAGTGCACAACGAGGCGTATGCGTCATGTGAGAGATCTTTGAAAGTTTCGTCGTGCATTTATTAATCATGCGTGAATTAGAGCGCTTTAACGGTGGGTGGTAAATATAAAGAGTTAAGAAAAATCAAATCGATAAGTTATCGGAGTGAGCATACTATCTGAATCATTAAATATGGTAAACCAAATATCCATTAACTTGTAAATTTGAGTTGCTATTTAATCGATAAATATATGGCAATCGATAAATCAACGATAGGCGCCAACATACTTAAGAGCGCTGGTTATCGGTTAGATTAAAGTGATGAGCTTAAGCAATATATCGATATTTTTGCATAAAAATCATAAGCTTGAAATATTTTGAAATGAGTTTAATATTGTTAAATATTTCATCAATTGAGTAATTAATAGAGTAATCGGTAGCAAAATTGTATACAGTAATCGATACTTTACTCAGCTTTCACTTCATAGTCACTCTGCATGTGGCGTATGTGGAGCCGCAAGCCACACGAACTTTAGGCCGGGATTGTTGCCGCCACTTAAGCCATCTGGCAGCTGTTACCACATTTCAAACAACATGTGCCTGGTGCCCGGATGACTGAATGAGTGGTTGCCTGTGCCTGGCATTTTCCTATGCATAATACAATTTAGACATAGTTGCAGTTGCAGTTGCAGTTGCACTTGTCTTCGCCTCGGGCAGTGCCAGCTGAATTCCATCAAGTCTCTAATACAATTTGCAGCAAGTTTACAGCACAGTTGGCCCAAAAAAATTGTAGGAGAATTCATCGTTGGATCTGAACAGGCCCAGCGGCTAAGCAAATCAACAGCAAGCTGCAGTTGCTGGAGGAAGAACTGACAACTGAGAACTGGAAACTGAGAACTGAGAACTATGAACTGGGAGATGATTCATAGTCAGCCTCGAGCCGTTTATCAATTTATTTAAATTTTGTGTAAGCCACAGTAACTGACAGCCGGCTGTCAGATGCTACACTAGCCACCGCAGAAACTTCAGGAGTCCTCCCTCTCTCCCTCTGCTTCTCTCTCTCCTCCTGCTCTTGACTTGACTCAACTTGACTTGACTTGACTCGCTAACAAAATTACGGCCAGAAAGCAGCTTGGCAAAAAGTTAGAGATGCAGTGCGAACGAAGCATAGAGGAAGCACTTTCTACTATTAAATCATATTTTGCTCAGGCATTTGTTGTTGCTCTCCTTCGTCCCGTTGTTTTTGTTGTTGCTGTTGCTGTTGCCGAGTCAGAGTCTGAGTCTGACTTTTATGCCGTCTGCATCAGCTTCATCCTCATGCGAACATAATTTCTACTTATGTACTTTGCTGCTGCCTCCCATATAAAATGTATTTTATAGTTTTGCTAAAGAAGAAGAAAAAAAAAAACTTGTAAGAGCATTATACTCAAAGTTTCAATGTGCATTTCAATTACACTTTGGCGCAAAGTGTAGCTGGCGTGGCATGAACCAAAGTGCCTGCAAAATAATAAAAATAAGAAGGAGGCAGCAAAAAGTGGGAAGTGGGCGTGGCACTTTCAACATTACACACATTGTAAAATGTCACGGCATTGTTGCTGAGAGAGACAGAGACAGCGAGAGAGACAAGATCTGCTGTCTTCTAATTGGAGTCCAGTTTATGTTACTCATACGCCCCGTTGTTCGGTCAGCTGCCAACGCTTTATCCCTTTGTCAGTTGCTAATAAACAAGGAGCTGGCACATAAATTGTTGACATTTTACCAACAGTTACACGGCTGCTGCAACTGACAGAGACAAGCAGAGAGCGTGCGACAGAGAAGGGGCGAAAAACAGCTGAAGCATTTGTCATATGTCAAGTAGAAAAGTGAAGAACTAGTAGATAAATAATGGTGTGTACTTCGAGATGCAATAAGGTGTAGGTAGAAGAGAATCTCAACTATTAGTGACTGAGTTTGAGATACAAAAGACTTATTTTTAGAATTTACAGATAATTTATACTGTCTAAAATAAAAATTAATTTTTTCTACCGATTTCAATCTACTCAAACTAAACTAAATATTTCTATAAAGCTAAGTAAATATAATAAAAATTTAATAAGATAAAAATTCTTATTTCAATTAATTTAAAATGTATATATATTTAACTATTATAATTGTTAAAAATCAACTTCGAGATAAATGATCTATTTCTAACATTTTTAGTACGCCAAAGACACAACGAACAGTTTTAAATTCGAATAATGTATGAATTGAAAATCTAACCAGCAGAGGACACTTTATCTATAACTCTTTTTCTACTCATTGTATGACTTAAAATTCTATTGAGCTAAAGAGACTATATTTTTAATTTTAATAATCCGAATAAGCTAGAAATTGTCTAAGATACTAGTTTTTTCTCAAAAATAAAAGTTCCAATAAGCAAAAGATACTTTCTTTATAATTTCCAAACTAAACGGTTAACTACTTTCAATCTCAAGCGGCACAATTGGCTGTCAGCCATTATCAGGAGTGTCCTTCTGTCTCAAATGCCGGTCGCCTGTCAACGTCGTTAGCCTTGTCTTCATTCCGCCTCAGTTCTACTCCAAGTCTTTCTTCCTTTTTCTTCTCTTTTTTTTGTTCTTGGTCCAAGCACCTAGTGTGAGTTTTATTTATGGCTGCTTCCGCACGTGCTAAACCCTTTCGGGTTATATTTTTTTGTGCTCAGCTTATCTGTCCCAAGACAAAGCCATTGCTCCTTGACTTGAGGGCGGCCTGGCGTGTCAACAGGCGGCCACAACAGGCGGCAATCCAGTCCAGCAGCTCGTCCTTGGCGTCCTTGCTGCTCACTGTTGCATCCTCCGTTGCTTTTTTATATCTTTTAATGGAATTTTAAAATCAAATAATTGGTTTTGTTAAATTTTCAGTTGTCCGCAATGCCGACAGCGAACTGATGCTGCAGGTAAACACAGAGGACAACAGAACAACAAGACAACAGGACAACAGGATACAATGGCGACACATGCCGCTTTTTCCTAGTTGTTACTTAGTCGGTTAGTTATGCAGCATTTATCCCGTCCAACTTATCGCTAACCAAGCCATTGGTGTTTATTGCAGTGAAAAGGATACGTGATGTCCTTGCGGTGCGATTACAAGGTAAATTGTGTTTAACTCTTTGATAGATTGCCATTTGAGGCTTAAAATCGGGTGGAATTTGGATACCAAAATTTAAGATGTATATTTTATTTTCACTCGATAAATAGGCAATTATTATCATCGACTAGGTTCAGTGGACACAAAGATAAATTGGGTAACTAAAAAAACTTTATAATTAAACGAGAATTAATTAACCATTTTAGATAAGAAGTAATTAAAATTAAAAAGATATAAAATAAATATTAAAAGTTAAAAATAAAAAGTACTATTTATAAATAAATTTGATAAATAAAGCCGTATAAATAACATTGATTGATTGCGTTAGTTAATATCCATTTAATAGGCGACTCCACTCATTAATTTTTCTGCTTTTAATGCTGCTAAACAAGCATCTGTTGAATTATCTTTTCTACTATTTTCAAATAATTTGTAATAAAATCGCACGTGCAACAAATATTTCTTATAAGCTTTATTATTGAGTGTCAACTCCATCGATAAATAGACAAACATGTGTCAAAGTAGCTTACAGCATGTAATCCTTGTAGTTTTATAACTATTAGCAAGCCAGGGGATGTATCTTTTTTAAATTTTGCAATTTATTGGTTAAATATTTAAGAAAAACAATGAATTAAATTAAACAATAACTGCTGAGAATATTAGATGAAATAAATCTATAATCCCTTTTTCCATTTCAGATAGTCAATTTGCTTGTCAAAATGTTGTAATATTTCAGTTAATATTTATGTCTGAGCTTTGACTCTTTCTTGGCAGTCTTGGCGTCCTTTGCATCCGGGGCAGCAGCTGCTGGGGCTGGAGCTGGAGCTGCAGTGCTGGTCACAGCCTCAGCCGCTTCCTTGGCAGGCTCTGCAGCTGGAGCTGCATCCGCGGGCTCCTTGGGCTGATCAGCTGGTTTTGCGGCATCAGCAGTTGATGTGGTTGTTGCTGCAGTTGTTGTTGAGGTCTTGAATCCAGTCTCCTGCTTGGCATGACTTGTCTGATTCAAGGTGGCAGCTCCTTTCGAGTTGGACGTGGTCCACTGGACCACATCGACAGGCTTGGTCTGATGCTGGCCATGATCGACGGCCAGAACGCCAACGATAACGGCAACAACAACAAACAGGCAAATAGTTTTCATGTTGTTCAATATGTAATGTTTATAAAAAGAATTATTTAATGAATTTGTTGCTGTCGATTTCACTGCTTGCACTGCACTGAATTTTCAGCTCGAGTTCTGGCTTTTTATATGCCATTGGAAAGTCATATTCAGTAGCTTGTCAGCGTTTATGAGCCGATTAATTTAACAGTTGTTAGCAATCTAAACTTGCAACTAATTGTACAGTCACTCTCTATTATTTTAGTCACTCAATTTATTGGGTATTTGCTTAGCTTGTGCATATAAAAATAGATAGATAGCTTTGCAGATATCTATTGTAAATACAGGTGAGCTAAAATATAAAACGGCCGCAATATATCAATTTTATAAATTCACACAACGACAACTTTTGAAAGAACTGCAACAATGTCATCGTATAGAGCGAGAACACATGAAAAAACTAAAGCGAAATAGAATAGACAGATGTTTCCGATTAACACGACTTGAATCCACTAGCAGATTAAATTTAAGAATGCACCTAAGCTACTTATAAAACGCAACTTCTGTGCTTATTTCAGCCTTTTAGCTCTAACCGTTTGGCCTCTAAGTTGTTTGTATTTGAGGTCAGAGCTGCCCTCCATTGCTACACTTAAAAAAACAAGTGGGAAAGGCTATGGTCGAACTCCCGACTATAGGATACCCGTTACTTACTTTAACAGATTTAAAATATTTTGATTGCATACTTTTAGGCACTTATATTGCTTAAAAGCTTTAATCAGTTTCTATTTGTCCGATCTTGTTACGAATTAGTAGGATGTTAGGTAATAACAGTAGCTAATTAATAAAAGAATCCAAATAACTTGAAAACTGTGCGTGTTGTGGCATTTCGCGATTAACGAAGGCGAAAAGGGGCGTGGCGAAATTTTGAAACAAACTTGACTTGCGTGGGGTTTATAGAAGTCTGTGTGCCAAATTTGATAGCTCTAGCTCACACAGACGACTCGGCTGTTGATGCTGATCAAGAATATATATACTTTATAGGGTCAGAGATGCTTCCTTCTCCCTGTTACATACATTGCAACGAATACAACATCCCCTTTTACTTATTTTTAATAAGTAACGGGTAAAATAATTTATTGCATATTTTCTGTATTTCTGCCTGTTGGAAATTACTAAATTAATGATTCCCTTTTTTGGGAGCATCTTAAAATGGGTAATTAGCTAATAAGCATTTAATATTTTACTAATTATTACTTAATTGAAGTTTAAAACGAAATTTAATAAATATTCTTTACTAACTTTCAAAAACATTTGGCTCACAATAAATCCTGAAATACTGACAAAGCCTTGATAAAACTTAAGTGTGCATTGTTCCAGTTGATGTTGAACAAAATCTAAGCTTCTTCTGTTCGTGCGTCAAACGCACTTAGAACTTTTGTTACGACCAACTTGTATGTGGTACAAGCCGCAAACCTGAAGACCAAGAAACTTGACCTGTATTTGCCAGAAAGTTAAAAGCAGCTGCAACTGCATCGACAACATTTGCATTTCTCTAGGTAAATGGAACACAATGCGAGTAATGTACATAAATCAGCATTGCATATATGCTCTAAATAACAAAAGTATATATGTGTACATGTGTATGTGTGCTGCTTTCATATTTGTATTTATATTTATATTTATATAGGCGAAAAGAAAGCAATTTGAATGGAAAAACGAGGCGGGCAAACAATTTGCCTCACGGCGTTGACGTTGAAAACGACTTACGCAAATGAAAGTTGCTAAGGCAAATGTGTGAGTGTGTGAGTGTGTGTGTGTATGTGCGACACAGTTACAACAAAAGCCAGTCCCCGCCTGCAGCGTCCAAAAGTCGTTCAAGTCCAAACCAAGAGAGAGAAGACCAGAGTCCAAAGTCCTTTTGAGAGTTGCTACTTGAGAAGCAAGTGCGTCAATATGAAACAGCTTAGTGTGTGCTATTATGTACATAAATGTGAGTGTGTGTATATGTGTGGGTGTGTGTGTGTGCTTGACTATGTCAGTCGTGCGTGGCAGCAGGAAAATCCCTTTTTGCGCTCCACCTTCCCGTCTTACACCATTGAGCGCTGTATTTGCCAATTCACGTTATAAACTTGTTTTCAATTTCAAATTCAAATGCTGTCCTTGCAAGTTTGCGCCTGGATACAGGATACGGGCAGTGGGACACACAGGACTCTCGGTAACATTTGTAGCCAGGACACATGCACTTTAGCGGGCAGCAGCGGCAACAGCATCAAATAAACCTTTTCAGAAACTCGTTCCCTGCTGCAGCAAAAGTTGCATTTGCATGAAATTTCTTAAGTCAGCCAACTCTTGCAGCAACTTTCCCTCCTATTCCCCTCCAAGGGGGGCAGTAACTTTACCCACACTCCGGCTGACACTCATAATGGCTGGACGTGTTCTCGTAAATTGCTTCACTTTTTCCACATTTTGATCGTTTCATTTTCCTCATGTGCGTGTGTCCTTGGTTTTGTAATGGTCGCAGATGAGGCGAAAATATTTTTACAGACATTATTTGTTATTGCAGATCTGTTTGCGACTAAAATAATCGCTTGCAATACAAATATATGTCTGCCGATCATTTAAATGAAAACACAATCCGTTAATTCAAATTTTTGAATAAAACAGTTTCGTTAAGTTTGTCGGTGCTGCCAGATGGATCAAAATCGAGCTTTTAGGATCAGCTGTTGCACTCACCGCTTTTATGCTGAGTTGCATTTGCATAAAAGCTTAGCTTTGTATGCTGCAGCTAAGAGTTGCATTCTAGTGCATTTTTTTTGACAGCTGCTGGCAAAATGAGCTTTTGAGCCCGGAAGCAGGCTCACATGTGGAGCATCTTTTTTTTCCGCTCTGATTTTCTGGTGAGAAGACGTCTTTTTTTTGGCAATCCTTCCCTCTTCAATTTTGTTTGGCGAAAAAGGTGATATTTATTGGAAATAAAGCCTCTTACAGAGCATCCATTGTTTGCTCGTTAACAGAGCCAGGTAAATATCAGTAATATTTTGAAAAGTGAGAATCATTAACCTCACACGGAAATTTTTCTTCATATGCACAGCCCATATTCTTTGGCGAAGCCATCAAGCTTGGATATCCAATAGCCGGCCTAATTGTGGCCAGAGCTACCGGCATCAGCAGCAGCAAGGCTGCATAAACGATCTGATTTTTGGAAAAAGTCCCTAATCGGGCAAAGGAGCCCGAGAGCCTTTCTCTGGTACAGGTGCGACTCTCAGAGATTCATCTTGGCCAAGGAGCTCCAACATTGTTTTCCGTGCCCAAAGGAGCACCATCGCTTTAAGAAGGAAGCAAAGACGCCCAGCAGAGCCTCAGTGCTCGTGAGCGCCTCTTTTTATTCTTCACTTTTTCTTTGTGGATAAGACTGGCACTGCCAGCAGCAGCGCAGCAGTTTTCGCCGCAACAACAACAAGAACAAATTAGTGAGCAAAATTGAAGCAGTGATATTAGTGGAACAAAAAACATTGTTTTCCCTGTGGTTGGCCAAAAGGCCATTGATGATCTTTTTTTACTTTTGTGCGTGTAATACCCTGTAAATTTTTATAAAAAAATCAATTTAAAATGTGCAAAAAAAATGATAAAAAATTCTAAGAAATGTGCATAAAATATAAAATCTGAAAAAAATAATAATTTGCTACAATCTTTTTAAAAAAAAAAAAAAAAAAAAAATCATTCAAATTCATATACACAAAATATTCACAATCATACAAATTTACACACACAAACACATATCACACACACAAACACATATCACACACACAAACACATATCACACACACACATCACACACACACACACACATCCATTCACACAACAGCATTTTCGAGAAGGCCTTCGTCGACGATCTGGTGAGTTTTTTATTGCAAGTGCTCACTGTGGCTAAGGCAAATGCTCGAAAGCTTTTAGCTTTTTTGTTATTAGAGCAGGTAAGCGCTCAGCGTTGCCACATAGTTGCTGCAGCCACAGTGATCCATAAAAGTTATTGTGATTGAAATTAAAATGAATACTGGTGTTTATTTTTGATTGCTGTGTTGGGAATAAAAGTGTTGCTTAACGTAAATGTAAATATGCATAAATAATTTGTTTAATGAATTGATATATACCCTAAAATTTTTATGGCATACGCGAATTGGCATACAACTAAGAAACATCATCACATACATTGACATACGAATAAATAAAAATAAAGTATAATAAAATACAAAATAAAAATAAAATAAAATAAGAAAATAATAAAAATAAAAATAAAAAAAAAAAAAAAAGGAAACAAAACATGCAAAGAGAATAAAATGTTTCCAAACAAATAAAAATAAACAAATAATAAAATAATAAATATTTTTCTGCGATGCCATAAAAATAAAGGATATATATATAGATATGTATAAAAAATTAATTTAAAATTGCAACTTCGCCCTTATTCAGAAAAATAAAAAAATATTATATGCCTTTCTAAAATTTTTCTATAATTATACTATATACCCTATATATGCACACATCATTTAACTAACCCTTACAAAATTACAGCGGGTATAAAAACATGCACAAGAGAAATAAAGAAATTCAATTTAAACTACCACAATTAAAATCAATGTTTACCTAAACAAAAAGAATAATTATAAACCTAAAATAATTTAAACACTGAAATATCTCAGAAAAAAATAATTGTTCGCTCGCCCTTTTGAAATTATCTAATGAAATCTGCTTTGAATTGATATGGCTATTATGCCAATAAAAAATTGTAGTATCTGGAACTTCACTATCTGAATTTGAAATATATTATAATGTTTTGCTAAACCCTTTTTGTTTTCCTGATGACCTGGAGATGTAAATAAATGTAACGGAGTTGTGTATAGGGGATTTTCATAAATTTTAACGCGCAGAAAATCCAATGGTTGGGTGGGTAAAGAGCGCACGGGGCCAAATAACACCATGGACCCCCATTTTCACAAATGGAAATCGCATCAAAGAAGCTTCACCCTATTTGTTTTTTTTCTTATCGTAAGAAGGCCCGCTTTTAGTTTTGATCCGTTTTTTGTAGTTTCAGTAGGGACTCTTTAATTAAATTATATGTAGACGCAGTTAAGGACATGGCAAAAACCCACCCCACACCGAAAGAGCTAAGGTACAAGAAGGGTCCCGTCCGCTATGCTTCCTCAACTCGGCGATCTGTATGCACACTCTCGGTAAAACTTAATGCATCAGATCAGCGGAGCATTAGTTCGTTTTCTGAGCTTTTGCAAATATTTCGCATGGTATATTACATAAAATTTTTGGCGCCCAACGTGGGGCAAGCAAGTTGCACAGTAAAATCTTTCCCGTTTTAAGATAATGTTACTCAACGGTTCAATGTCTAACGTGGAACAGCAACTTAAGCCCTAAAAAGTGATTCAGCTAACTGTTAGAGAGAGTAACGACGCTTCTTTATGCTCTACGTATCTTTACAACCATAAGGGAGCTGTTGAAGACTCAGCTTCTTTGTTAGTCGGTTCACATCGTTTTGTTTTGAGCATTATCAGATGCTTTATTGTTTATTGATGGCTACTCTTGCCGTAGGTCGTCTAACGAATACCTTTGAATTTTGGATGCCTTAGTAAAGTCATTTTATACTTCCGTTGACTCTTGTGTATTCGACTTGTTTTGAATACCCTGCCGGATAGTCCCTGAATTGTCATAGCTTTTGTCACCTATCTGTAAATTGGATTTGTCTCAGTTGTGCTCGTTCAGAAAAAATGTGAGAGCCGTAACTGAAAGTAATTCTGAGTATCACTTTTCTATACATCAGTTGACTCTTGCGTATTTGGTCCAATCGGATACCCTGCCTGATTGTCAATGGGATAGCTGAACTCAAATTAACTATAGTAGTTGACCTCAATTGATAAACGTGATTAGCTCAAGCAAATCTAGCTCTAAGCAGTAAATGCTTCTTTGTTTCCCTTGTAGACAAGGTATATCTTTTATAAATCTTGTGCAAACCTCTGTTGACTCTTGCGTATTCGACTTGTTTTGAATACCCTGCCAGATGGTCACTGTACGAATTTTTTTAGTGTTAGCTTTTCGACATTGGCAAACTTAGTTTGCAAATACACTTTTGTAAAGTGATAATTAGATTTGGATGATTGTAAAGCCACGGGCTAGGATAGAATGTAGCTGTGAATAAAGTGTGATGCTGTCGCGTACCTTTACCAATACAGACTGTCTTAATCTTGTTTTGCATTCCCAGAAAAGGATCACTTACAGTCAATAGCCCGAATATAATATACAAATTTCTTCTTTCGTGCTAAATTTCCTTTGTGTCGTCAGTTACATTTTATTTTTGTCTCCAGTAAGGTCGAAAATCAGGAAAAGCTTAAATACAAATATGAACGTACAACGTAGCCCATCAAACAATCCTTCCACATCAAGACAAGTGCAGGATCCTTGTCTTATCTGTGTGCAAAGCATGACTAACACTCAGTCATGTTATATTACTTGCTGTAGTCATGTTTTCCATAAAACATGCCTAGAAAATTGGATAGAATCTCATCCGGAGTGTCCCAAATGCCGTCAGGATTTAGAACCCGGATCTTTTAAAGTTGTTGTAGGCAATTGCTCGCCGCATGCTCGAAGTGATCTCAGGGCAGCTGCTGCTACGCATAGGCCTGTAACCAGGAACTTGACCAAGGCCCTCGAGCAAGCTTCTGCTCCGGTTCAGCCAGCCTCTCTGGAACCCAATGCGGCCAATATTCCCAATATTTCGCATGAAGCGCTAGAAATTAGCAATTCTACAAATAAAAGTGAAGCAGTAGCACCTCACCCACCTGCAAATAGGAGAAGGGGTCGTCCATCTCATTCCGCCAATATTCGGAGGAATAATGGACCTGATTATGCTGCCATTCAAAACATGATAGAGCAGACAGTCACTCGAGTGCTCTCATCACTGACCATACGTCCGCCATCAAATCATGATGAAGTCGTCGCTCCGCCATTGGCCAGTCGACCAGTCTCTTCGTCATTGAATTCCTTTGTGCCCCCCAGAAAAGTAGCAGATACTATGCAAAAATGGAATCTTACTTTCAATGGGTCTCCTGATAGTCTTGGCGTTGAAGAATTTATATATCGTGTAAACTCGTTAACTACCGAAACCTTGGACAGCGACTTTCGTGCGCTGTGTAAACATATGCATGTTCTTTTCGTAGGCAAGGCGCGAGATTGGTATTGGAGATACCATAAGCAGGTTGAACATATTGCTTGGACAGATTTTTGCGCTGCTCTACGACATCAGTATAACGACTATCGTTCCGAATTCGCAATGAAGGAACAAGTACGTTCACGAAAACAGAAAAATGGTGAATCGTTTACTGCATTTTATGATGCAATTGCGTCACTTATTGACAGATCATCTGTTAAAATAAGTGAAGATGAATTGTTGCAGATTTTGCAGAATAATGTTCTTCCTGTACACAGGCATAAACTTTTATATGAGCCTGTCCATTCAGTGGGTCATCTGCGAAGGTTAGTGCAGATGAACGAAAATCTAATTGGAGAGTTGCGTTCCTGTGCTGACGTATCTTCGAAGCCCAAACCTCCAGTTAATCGGCATCAAGTATACGCCGTGGAGGACACCTATTCAGATACAGAATCAGTCGCATCCGCTGAGACAACCGACGAGCTCGCTGCTATACGCCAGGCTGGTCCAAATGTCAAATGCTGGAACTGCGAAGAGTTAGGCCATTTTTGGGAAGACTGCTTAGCAGACCGACGCGTGTTCTGTTATGGATGTGGCGCTCCTCAGGTTTATAAGCCTCAGTGTAGCCATTGTCAGCGTCGTGTCGCGGAAAACCGGCAGAAGGGTGCAACCAACAAAGTTCGGTTGCCCCCGAAAAAGTAAATATTTTGTCTGATCAAGTCAACAGTAGCATCCGTTATAATATCCTGGACAACCCCATTAGGATTGAAAGTCGCCAGCATACGGAACCGACTGTTGCAAGCCCCTCTACTTTTCCTTCATACGAGGAAAGATTTCAGAATTATTTTGAAGTTAGGGATAGGATATTTAATGAATCATCGTCCGTTCCTAAACGAAGTTCTATTAGAATTAGAAAATATTATAAGGATATTATAGATAGTCGAAAATTAGTAGTTTCAACAATATTTTGTAGGCATAATGATTGGCGTAGTTACGCTGCAGTTTCGTTTTTGGATTTTGAGGAGCAAGGTTTGTTGGATACTGGAGCCAATGTGAGTTGTGTTGGATCTTCGCTGGCAGCGCAAGATTTTTCCAAATGCGCGCAGTTTAAAGCCATTAAATCTTACGTGAAAACGGCAGATGGCAATCCTCATGACGTTATTGGTGTCTTGAACGTACAAATGTCGTACAAGGGTCAGCAAAAGCCCATTCTGCTCTATATCATACCGTCCATCAAGCAAAGACTTATTTTAGGTGTTGATTTTTGGAGAATCTTTGAGCTTGCTCCGAATGTTATAAACGCGATAGAGCCTGACTCCGAAGCCATATCCAATACTGAGACGAATTCCTACCCCTTGACAAGTCTACAATTATCGCAACTTCAGGTAGTAAAGAAACTGTTCCCCAGCTGTTCCGATAGTTTAGGTCGAACTAGTTTAATTCAGCACCATATAGACATTGGAGATGCTAGACCTGTAAAGCAACGATATTACCCGGTTAGTCCTGCCGTGGAGAAGCTGTTATTTGCAGAAATCGATCGCATGCTAGATCTAGGTGTGATAGAACCATCAACTAGTGCGTGGAGCTCTCCGATGCGCCTAGTTGTAAAACCCAACAAAGTTCGCCTTTGCTTAGATGCCCGCAAACTTAATGAGGTCACAAAGAAAGATGCATACCCTTTGCCTAGCATCGATGGCATATTCGCACGCTTGCCGAAGCCTGTGCTCATCACAAAGTTAGATCTAAAGGATGCCTACTGGCAAATAGAGCTTACCGAGGAGTCAAAACATTTAACAGCATTCACGATACCGGGAAGGCCATTATACCAATTCAAGGTAATGCCTTTCGGGCTGTGTAATGCTCCCTCAACTATGTGTCGATTGGTCGATAGCATAATCCCTCCCGATCTGCGGAATTGTGTTTTCGGATACCTTGACGATTTATGCATCGTATCAGAAGAGTTTTCTACTCACCTCGCGGTGCTTGTGCGAATTGCAGAGGAGTTTAGAAAAGCTAATCTTACTCTTAACATTCAGAAGAGCCATTTTTGCGTCACCAGTGTAAACTACCTCGGCTATGTCATTAGCAAAGACGGAATTCACACTGATCCCGAAAAAATTTCGTGCATCCTCAATTGGCCAACTCCCAAGAATTTGAAACAAGTTCGTGGCTTTTTAGGCATTTGCGGGTGGTATCGCCGTTTTATTTCAAACTTTGCTGATGTCACTTGTCCGATAACTGATGTCCTTTCCACCAAGAAACAGTTTATTTGGACTTCGGAGGCACAAGCAGCAATGGATAAATTGAAAGTTATTTTAACGTCCGCTCCGGTGCTGCAGAATGCAGATTTTTCTAAGAAATTCTACTTGCACTGCGATGCCAGCAACTTTGGAGTTGGCGCTGTTTTGATTCAGATGTCGGAAGAGAATGACGAAAAGCCGATAGCTTTTATGTCAAAGAAGTTGAGTCGAGCGCAACGAAACTATAGCGTAACCGAACGAGAATGTCTGGCGGTGATCTTAGCTATTGAGAAATTCCGTTGCTACTTGGAGCTTCAGGAATTCGAGGTAGTGACCGATCACTCTAGTCTTCTGTGGTTAATGCGGCAGCAAAATGTTTCAGGCCGACTAGCTCGCTGGATTTTTCGTCTTCAGCAATATAACTTCTCATTTTCCCATCGTAAAGGGAAAGATCATATTGTCCCAGACTTGCTTTCTCGGTTAACTGAAGGAGAATTAGCAGAGCTAGAGACAGCTCCAGTAATCGACTTAGAGTCAAGCGCTTTTCACGATTTGGAATATGTGAAATTAAGGGATAATTTCAGAGAAAATAAAGATAGATTTCCGGATATCAAACTGGTTGATCAATTTATTTATATCCGCACAGAACATGCTTCTGGTGAACAGGAGCAAGAGAAGAGCTCGTGGAAACTTTGGGTTCCCGAACGCCTCCGAGCCGACGCTCTCAAGCAAGCTCATGACAGTATTGTTTCGTCGCATGGAGGCATGCAGAAAACAATAGAGAAACTTCGTCGTCATTTGTATTGGCCAGGTTTACCGACCGAAGTGCGTACATATATACGCAACTGCCAAACTTGCAAGGAGACGAAAGCCCCGAATTGTACTCTAAGACCACCAATGGGAGCGCAAAGTCCAACTTGTAGACCGTTTCAACGACTTTATATAGATTTGCTCGGCCCATATCCCCGAAGTAAGGACGGTCATATCGGTCTTCTGATTGTTTTGGACCATTTCAGTAAATTTCATTGGTTGCATCCGTTAAAGAAATTTACATCTGCGAAGATTCAGGAGTTCCTATTGACTCAAATTTTTCACTGTTTCGGAATTCCAGAGACCATAGTTAGCGACAATGGTACTCAATTTAAGTCCAATGAATTTAATGCGTTCTTAACCGAATTAGGTATTAGACATGTATTTACAGCATTATACTCTCCGCAGAGTAATGCCGCTGAACGGGTGAATCGTTCATTGCTAGCTGCTGTTAGATCCTATATTTCTAAGGATCAAAGAGAATGGGACAAATATCTTACCAGCATTTCTTGTGCGTTGCGTTCGGCTTTGCATCAATCTCTAGGATGTTCTCCGTATAAAGCTCTTTTCGGCTTAGATATGATAACGCATGGATCTGATTATCGTTTATTAAAAAATTTGACCCTTTTAGAAGAACCTGTTGTAGCCCTCGAAAGGTCTGACAATCTGGCGTTATTACGTAAAGATTTGCAAGCAAATATCCGCAAAGCATATGAGCGTAATGTTCAGCAGTATAATCTGCGCTCGAAGCCCGTATCCTTTAAGGAAGGACAGGAAGTTTTCCGTCGTAATTTTGCCCTCAGTAAATTTACGCAGAATTTTAATGCGAAATTAGGGCCACAATTTTTAAAATGTCGGGTAAAAAAGAAAGTTGGAAGTTGTTTTTACGTTTTGGAGGATTTATCTGGTCGAGAAATTGGCACTTTCCATGCAAAGGACATTCGTCCCTAATTCCCTCTAATCCTCGGCCTGACGTTTGTCGGATTTTCGGGTGGTGTAATGGTCGCAGATGAGGCGAAAATATTTTTACAGACATTATTTGTTATTGCAGATCTGTTTGCGACTAAAATAATCGCTTGCAATACAAATATATGTCTGCCGATCATTTAAATGAAAACACAATCCGTTAATTCAAATTTTTGAATAAAACAGTTTCGTTAAGTTTGTCGGTGCTGCCAGATGGATCAAAATCGAGCTTTTAGGATCAGCTGTTGCACTCACCGCTTTTATGCTGAGTTGCATTTGCATAAAAGCTTAGCTTTGTATGCTGCAGCTAAGAGTTGCATTCTAGTGCATTTTTTTTGACAGCTGCTGTCAAAATGAGCTTTTGAGCCCGGAAGCAGGCTCACATGTGGAGCATCTTTTTTTTCCGCTCTGATTTTCTGGTGAGAAGACGTCTTTTTTTTGGCAATCCTTCCCTCTTCAATTTTGTTTGGCGAAAAAGGTGATATTTATTGGAAATAAAGCCTCTTACAGAGCATCCATTGTTTGCTCGTTAACAGAGCCAGGTAAATATCAGTAATATTTTGAAAAGTGAGAATCATTAACCTCACACGGAAATTTTTCTTCATATGCACAGCCCATATTCTTTGGCGAAGCCATCAAGCTTGGATATCCAATAGCCGGCCTAATTGTGGCCAGAGCTACCGGCATCAGCAGCAGCAAGGCTGCATAAACGATCTGATTTTTGGAAAAAGTCCCTAATCGGGCAAAGGAGCCCGAGAGCCTTTCTCTGGTACAGGTGCGACTCTCAGAGATTCATCTTGGCCAAGGAGCTCCAACATTGTTTTCCGTGCCCAAAGGAGCACCATCGCTTTAAGAAGGAAGCAAAGACGCCCAGCAGAGCCTCAGTGCTCGTGAGCGCCTCTTTTTATTCTTCACTTTTTCTTTGTGGATAAGACTGGCACTGCCAGCAGCAGCGCAGCAGTTTTCGCCGCAACAACAACAAGAACAAATTAGTGAGCAAAATTGAAGCAGTGATATTAGTGGAACAAAAAACATTGTTTTCCCTGTGGTTGGCCAAAAGGCCATTGATGATCTTTTTTTACTTTTGTGCGAGTAATACCCTGTAAATTTTTATAAAAAAATCAATTTAAAATGTGCAAAAAAAATGATAAAAAATTCTAAGAAATGTGCATAAAATATAAAATCTGAAAAAAATAATAATTTGCTACAATCTTTTTAAAAAAAAAAAAAAAAAAAAAATCATTCAAATTCATATACACAAAATATTCACAATCATACAAATTTACACACACAAACACATATCACACACACAAACACATATCACACACACAAACACATATCACACACACACATCACACACACACACACACATCCATTCACACAACAGCATTTTCGAGAAGGCCTTCGTCGACGATCTGGTGAGTTTTTTATTGCAAGTGCTCACTGTGGCTAAGGCAAATGCTCGAAAGCTTTTAGCTTTTTTGTTATTAGAGCAGGTAAGCGCTCAGCGTTGCCACATAGTTGCTGCAGCCACAGTGATCCATAAAAGTTATTGTGATTGAAATTAAAATGAATACTGGTGTTTATTTTTGATTGCTGTGTTGGGAATAAAAGTGTTGCTTAACGTAAATGTAAATATGCATAAATAATTTGTTTAATGAATTGATATATACCCTAAAATTTTTATGGCATACGCGAATTGGCATACATCTAAGAAACATCATCACATACATTGACATACGAATAAATAAAAATAAAGTATAATAAAATACAAAATAAAAATAAAATAAAATAAGAAAATAATAAAAATAAAAATAAAAAAAAAAAAAAAAGGAAACAAAACATGCAAAGAGAATAAAATGTTTCCAAACAAATAAAAATAAACAAATAATAAAATAATAAATATTTTTCTGCGATGCCATAAAAATAAAGGATATATATATAGATATGTATAAAAAATTAATTTAAAATTGCAACTTCGCCCTTATTCAGAAAAATAAAAAAATATTATATGCCTTTCTAAAATTTTTCTATAATTATACTATATACCCTATATATGCACACATCATTTAACTAACCCTTACAAAATTACAGCGGGTATAAAAACATGCACAAGAGAAATAAAGAAATTCAATTTAAACTACCACAATTAAAATCAATGTTTACCTAAACAAAAAGAATAATTATAAACCTAAAATAATTTAAACACTGAAATATCTCAGAAAAAAATAATTGTTCGCTCGCCCTTTTGAAATTATCTAATGAAATCTGCTTTGAATTGATATGGCTATTATGCCAATAAAAAATTGTAGTATCTGGAACTTCACTATCTGAATTTGAAATATATTATAATGTTTTGCTAAACCCTTTTTGTTTTCCTGATGACCTGGAGATGTAAATAAATGTAACGGAGTTGTGTATAGGGGATTTTCATAAATTTTAACGCGCAGAAAATCCAATGGTTGGGTGGGTAAAGAGCGCACGGGGCCAAATAACACCATGGACCCCCATTTTCACAAATGGAAATCGCATCAAAGAAGCTTCACCCTATTTGTTTTTTTTCTTATCGTAAGAAGGCCCGCTTTTAGTTTTGATCCGTTTTTTGTAGTTTCAGTAGGGACTCTTTAATTAAATTATATGTAGACGCAGTTAAGGACATGGCAAAAACCCACCCCACACCGAAAGAGCTAAGGTACAAGAAGGGTCCCGTCCGCTATGCTTCCTCAACTCGGCGATCTGTATGCACACTCTCGGTAAAACTTAATGCATCAGATCAGCGGAGCATTAGTTCGTTTTCTGAGCTTTTGCAAATATTTCGCATGGTATATTACAGTTTTGAATTTGCCATCTCTTTTTTTTTTGTTTCTTTAAGCGAATTTCCATGCGAAAAACTTTTTTAAATTGGAAAAAGTTTTTAAATAGTCAGGCATGTAGTTATTAGAAGCCGGCAGATCAAATCTTTAGTAATTTGCTGGAATTAGCTGAAAGAGATATAAGCGCAAGTTCTCCTTTATTTCTCATTCTTTCTTTCTCTGTCCCACTTACACCAATTTGCATGTGGGCTTGTGTTGAAAATATCTATGTCTCCCTAACAAGATTTTTTCGCTTTCAACTTTTTGACTAAAGCAAACTTTAGTTTTATATCAAGAGAACTCTCGATATTCAACTGATTTAATATTATGTAAATTGACACAAGACCCTTTTTTTATGAGTTTTTATACACGTAGATAAGAAAATTTATTTAGCAAAATGTAGCAAATTGTTTGAGATTTATAGGTCCAAGCAACTTTTACAAAATTTTTTTTTAAGTTTCGAGTCAGTTATGATAAGATATATATTTAATTTACATATTTTTACTGTTAAGTAAATGTGTTTCATTTATATAATATCAAGTTTTTGAGTAATATTTATATTTAATATATATAATATAATGAATTAAATGAAAATCCTTTATAAGTACTTTTAAAATAAAATTCAAGATATAATACATACTAAGCTAATTTATATCAAAGTCTAAAATACTTTTTATTAAATTATAAAAATAAATGAATAAATGTTACTAATACATTTTTTTTGTTAAAAACTCAATAGTATCAAGAATAAATGTTTTTGGAAAGTTATTCAAAATAAAATACATATATATAATATTTTTAAAATGAATTGATTCAAATCCAGAGTATACTACGAGTAATAATTATATCTCTTTATTTGATAAAAAAAATAGGAAATAACAAGCAAAAATTATAATCAGCAATATTATAAAGCAAATTAAGGAAAATGCTTTCTTACGACGGGATTTGATTTGACATTTTGCCGCTATTCTGGTATTCTTCTTGGCCAATTCCACATACTCTGCGGCATTGTCCACATTATACTGAATGCAATTGCTCAAATCGGCCTGAGATTCAACGAGAATTTGCATATCCATGAATAAAGAATGCAGCTGCCTGATGGATGTCTCCAGTTTTATAATATCGGCATGTCTATGCTGGATGTCTAACATAACCTGCTTTGAAATTTCCGTATCCACGAAGAGGTTTTGCAAAAGCAGCGAAGGATTGTCCTGTTCCAGCAGATCCTCCACTTGCTCGATGCTTATCGAACGTCCTGTGATCTCCAGCTGACGTTGAATTCGTGCCTTGGAGCACTCACGATAATCGCATTGACTGCGATTATAGTCGGTTATAATCTCTACAAATCTGGTTAGTAATCCCGAGTGCTGCATTTTCTGCATACGCAAAAGGGCTGAGTTAATCTGCAGTCGCTCCTTTTCCTCGGAAGCTTTCTCAATTGTTCTGATCTTCTCCATGACAGTATTTGAATTCTTCTGAATCTCTTCCATTAAAATATGCAGCTGCTGTTTGGCTTTGGCATCACATTGTATTGATGACAACAGATACGATTGCTTTTCTTGCACCTCAGCAATTGATTGTTGGAGATTATCAAGCAATTTAAGAATTTCTTCTACGAGTACGAAGAATGCTTCCATTTCCATGTCCCTTTCAAATTCAGGTTCTTCTTCCTCTTCCTCCTCCCCGCCGTTCCACTTTTCTCGTGCAGCAATCAATTCGGGCAGTCTGTCTCTAATCATTATGCTAAAAATCAATTCTTCTTGTTGACTTTGCTGTACTTAAAAGACAAGTTAAAATTGTATCTTTCTTTTTGAAATAATATTCGAGTCATTTGTATAACGACCGACATTTACAAGCTCACCACACTTAACAATTCATCACAAGTCAAAGACGTTAAAATTATATTTAAGAAACATTACAATTCATTATGTATTATTTTTTTTATTATTATTATTTTTTTTTTATGTTCAAAGTATTTATAAATGATTAAAGTAAGGATTATAATTAGAGTCTCCACAAGTATTAAAAAAGTGCGATTTCCAATAGCTTTTTATCTAGTGAAAGTGAAATAATTTCATTTTACTTAATAATTCATAAGTAAATAATAAAATACAATATATACTTATATTTAAAAATATATAACAATAATCTTGCAAAAGCTTTTGAATACATCAAAATTTTGACTACAGACATTAAAAATTTTGAAGTACGTAAAATTTGTTGCATTTGCAAAACTTGAACATTTTTCTTAATAAAAACTTTTTTCAGAAATAATAATTTAAGAAACCAAGAAAATATCTTAGTTCCTTTGCTTGAAGTCGCCTAAAGCCATTTAGTTTAAGTCGTGTTTTGAACACATATAATGTGCACTAATAAATTAAAATAAAATGAAAACCATTAATCACACATTTCCTTAGTATTTAATACAGCTTTTAAATTTCAATAAACAACTCTTACCTTTAGATTTCAAGTGAAAAGTGTGTCGAGAGTCGTGTTCCAATTGATTTGAGAATAAGTATTTTGCGTTTAACCAACCAAATGCGATTCAAATGGCAAATGGGCAAAAGGACTAGCCAAATATAAAAAGCCAAGTTTACGAGCTGTAAAGAAATGAATTTAAAGTGAATTTACTTTTTGGGTCGAATCTTATTGAAGCAAACGAGTATTAAAAGCAGCAGGTGAATTGAGTGTAAATAATGCTCAGGACTTACAATCAAGCCTCAAATTTCTAATGCAAATGTTTGCTTAGCCAGTCTACTAATGTGTGTGTGTCTGTGTGAGAGTATCTGAAAAAATTTAAACTGAAATTACGTATCTTTAAGATACGCCTGCGGAAGCAGAGCAGAATTTGAAGTGAATTTAAACTGTGCTCAGTTGTCGCAAGCCAAAATGTTTAACAGCCACGCCTCCTACATGTGGTTACTTAGAGGGAGCCCCAATCACGCGCCCACGTCCACGCCCCCTTTTGCATTCCCCTCTGTGTTGCTGCCCACTTTGCATTACACACACACACACAGACACACAGGAGGAGCGACAAGTAAAACATGAGAAATTTTAGCAACAATGTTCTCGTATTTTTGGGAGGTACAAAATGTTTTAACACACACAAACATCGTGTGTACACCTCAAAGAAATTGCTTAGCAACAGTTGAGCATATTTTAAGGACTCTTTTGCCTGTCAGCAGCCATTCTCATATGTATACCCGTACGTAATCGAGCATTTTAGCCGCTCGAAACATTTTTAAAGTTGCTGCAGCTCGCGCTTCTTTGACATACTCTTCGTTAGCCACTTTAAGAATGCCAGTTACAATTTGTAAAATTGTTCTGCACACAAACACACAGCTCGTGTGTTCCATTTAGTGAGTGTGTCCTTTTGTGTGTGCCTCGAATATTGCCTCTCTCTCCATGTCTTTGAAATATTTGTGTGTCACTTTGGGTATTTGTGTTATTTTGATGGCCAAATGCTTTTGGCTAATAATGTTTGGCAACGCTAACTGAGAGTTTTACCAAAAGTTATGAAGATAGTTAACACTGTCTTGTTGTACGAGGCGACCTGATTGGCTTTTTTGGCATTGCGTATACGCACTGTTAACTTGCAGTTTGGGGTGCCAAGTGTGATTGTATTTAATATTGGTAAAAGCACTGCAAATTATTTAGTTCAATTAATTAAAGACATTAATTTGTTAGTATTTTTTTAATATTCATATAATTTATGCTTTGTTACTGAATATTTCCAGACCGATCAGCATTATTGATTTAACTCATTAGTTTATTATTTTAATGGAATGTTTTTTTTTATAAGTCGGATTGGATTAATTAAACCTGTCTTTTTTTATATTATATAGATATATTCAACAGCTCTTCTTAGCTTATCACAGTTTTAAGAGTTAATTAAAGTGTCAACTGCCTTAAGTATAATATATTTATTTAAATACTACTGCTTTCTTTTGGTGTTTATTTAATTTATAATTAATTTGTTATTTTATATATTTTACTTTTAATGATAAACTGTTTCAATTGCGATATTCGAAATTATGCGTGCGAAGCCTTCGAGATTTGGACAATGAATAAATCAAGCCGAGCATACGACTGCAGACAGTGCATCGTGCTGTGATGCAGTTTTGAATGCCCTTACAAGAAGGGTCAGCCGAGTCAGAGTCAACCTATGAGCCATTAACTACTACAGGAACAAACTAAAAGAGTATCAATTTTTCAACAATTTTAATAAGTCAGGCCAGTTCCTGGATCTTGGCCCGGGCAAGTTGTAGGCTTGTGCAGAGCTGCAGTTGGCAGCTGATTCGTACAGCAACCACATAATCAGCTTATGACCTTATCAAATTACCAGAAATGGTCACAGTTTCTGATGTGTTTCTGCGGTTGCTTGAGGGCTTCACATTCATATTCTGTCAGTTACCACAAGCACAACGAGTCAACAGGTGGCATTTGCTTTTAAATATAACTTTGCTAACTTGCAATTCTTCAGATTTCCTAAGAAAACTTGCAAATATATTGTGAGCCCAGTTTAATGCAAGGCACTTTAACTTGTGTTGCTTATTCAAAGCCTAATCTGAATTCCATTTGCTACAATAATTCACTTAAGCTGCGCCCAACTGCCTTCAATTATGCTTTCAACATGTGTATGCAACTTACGTGGCGGGTCATGTAACTGTTACTTTTGCCACAAACCCTTCGCTGCCAGCCATTTCTGCTCGTGGCCAACGGCAAGCGGCTTAGAACTTAATTTCCTGTTTGCTGTCATAACCTGGCTGTACTCGTAGTTATGCTGCCTTTCAGTCTCAGGCAAAACACGCAATGCAGCGGGCGGGCGAAGATGTGAAATGAAAGCATGAAAAAAGAAGTCAACACAAAGTCACTTAATTAAATGTTGCTCATACGACACGTTGTACAAGCGGACATAGCAAAGTTGCCAGCAAAGTCGCAGCACGTTGGCAAATCCTTTGAGTGACTTTAAGTCCCAGCATATATCTACCTCTAACTCTGCCTTTCTCTCCCCGCACTCTCTTGCGCTCTCTCTCGCTATGTAAATACACTTAGCTACTGCTACGGCAACACCTTCAACAAAAGGGGACCAGACATCCTGGCGACTCAGTCGCTCTTCCTCGCACCATGCATTGCAATTTTCGTTGCACAAAATCCCCTAATTAAATGTAAATTACAAAATGCTTCAATGCCAAGTGACGGCAAAAGTGGCAAGTAGCAAGTGGCAAGTGGCAAGTTGTAGTGACAAGTAGCGTTGTCATTGCAATGCCAGACAAGTCAGCTTCAAGCTGCAGCTCAAATTGTAATTTTCATGCTTATTACAATATTTATGCGCGCTAAGCAGCCCAGGAATATCCCCCGACTCAACTCGACTTGACTTTGGCTTTGGCTTGTCTGTGTCCTGTTGCCATTTGACTTTTCTACGCTACTTTTTGTCTCCTCTCAATTTCCATTTTTTTTTTAGCTTTTTGCTCCCTTCGTCGAATTGTTTTCTTATCATTAGCGCTGATGAAATGTAAGCCAAGGAGCAGCAACTGACGTCAAAGTTTCGTCCTTGCTGTGTAATGGCTGCCATTTCCGTTTCAGACGACACGGCACGACACGACACGCGCCACCAAAGCCAACGTCAAAGCCAATGCCAAGTTTCCGAGCAAAGCCCGAGCACTGAACACTCTCTGGCGGCCCAGCAGCGCCAACAGTTTCCTGTTACTTCAGCTCACTTTCCCATTTCCCCCGTTTTCCCCGCCCAGAGATTCTTCCCTTTCGCCTGGCATCTCCAGAGCTTAGGTAAATGCAAATCCTTTTACTCAGCGCTAGAGTCCTGCTGCCAGCTGGCAAAGTGAGACATTTGCATTAAATTTTTAAAAATAGCTGCAACCAAAGTGAAGACAGCTTTAAAATCAAAATTACTTCTCATAATTTAATGACATTAAATATGCAATTTTATTAAAAAAAATAAAATTATAATAAAATTGTAAATAACAAATATGAAGGAATTAAATATTTCGCACCAAATATTAATACGCTTTTTGGCGATTTAGCTGTTAAATTAGTATGTCTAAAAATAGTTTAAAAAGAAAATCACAGCAATTAAAATCTTCGTTAAAATCATAAACTAAATAAAAATCATTAATAAATAAAAGCCAAATGTTGTAAATGTTATAAACTTGAAACTGATAATTTCGTTAACTAGAATTGCGCCTAAGGAGGAAGTTTTGAAGCTGTAGCAGCTGCAGATTTCTTTAATTTATTATTTGTTATTTTTTGGAACTCGCATAAATTCACAAAATTGAAGTTGAAGATGAAAAATTTGAGTGCTCAACAACAATTATTTGAACCATTAAAAATATTTTTGATTTAATAGTGTACATACAAATAAATCATTGAATTAAACTCTTTAAAATAATGTAAAATAAAACTGGTATGCAACAAACGTTTAATGAATTTGGTAAGGAAAAACTCAAACAGTCATGTTCTAATATTTTATTTAAATACAAGAAAAATTTACTTAATTATCCAAAATAAAACAGCCAAAGACCTGTCGAATTTGTCATAAAAGCTGATGCCGCCATAAACCTAAACAGGCAACAGCCATAAAAGTGAGCAGCATAAATCAAAGCCAAAACTATTTTCATTTCAGGAAACAAAATCGAACGCTGTAAGGAGCCATTAAACCGCTTGCCATTAAAAAGCAGGACGAGCAGTAAAAGCTTACCAAAATGGCAGCAGCTAAAAGACTGAAACTCAACTGAGTGAGAGAAGAGAAGCGAATGGGAAGAGGCTGACTAACTGACGAACACACTCACTGACTGATAGAAGGCGCAATTGGAAAACCCCGAAAACCAAAGGGAAATTGAGAGAGAGAGAGAGAGAGAAAGTCGCGTGCTTTTTGGCGTTGCCTGACTGCGTGCAAACCGCACGCGTAATAAAGTTAACGCTCAAAGAGGCGCACACACGTGTGGGCGTGGCACACACACAGAGAAGTAAAGTAAACTCGTAGCTAGACCAGAACCAGACCGAGACCAGAGCCTGCGGTTTAGCAATTGCTGCAAAATTTGACAGTTTTCCAAAAATTTTCGCAATTAGATGCGAACTACGACAATTGCAAATGGCTGCCAGGCTTAGAAAGGGGCGAAACGGGAAGGTGAACGTGTGTGAGTGTGTGTGTGTTGGTTAACGGTTTGTCGCCGGCAACAAAACTCTTAACGGTACTCTCGTCAAGTCACTGATTCAGTTTCAGTTTCAATTCCAGTTTTAGAGTCTGTTGACAGCGCCTACAGATTTTTATTGCTTCTGACATTTACACAGCATTTGATGTTTATTGAAGTGTTCGGTTCGTGTATGTATGTGTGTGAGTGCGAGTGTGTGTGCGAGTGTGTGTTTGGTTAAGCGGTCGTGCGGCAATAAGGCAGCCGCTTCATTGACATGTTCACATTGTTGCTGCCGTCACACGTGGCGTATGCGCAATGTGAATATGGCAATGTTAATGATTTAAACAGCAGCCACAAGTGAAGAGCAAAAGGGAATAAGGGCTGCGAATAGAGGAAAGTTGGTTTTTAGTGCCGCCTAAATGAAATAGTTTAGAGGGCGGAACCATAAATGATGCGGCTTGAATTCTGTGTGGGTGTTTGTGTGTGTGGGTGTGTAGGTGTGTAGGTGTGGGTGTTTATGGTCTATTAATATTCAATTGTGAATGAAAATTTGTGGGTTAAATGTGACCCAAGGGTGCAGTTTGAGTGCTGTGAGTGCTGAAATGCAGTGAAAGTTTGAAGAAAGTTCTGTGGTTAACTGATTGATAAGCAGCAAGAGAGAGAGCGAGATAAATGAGAAAATGGAGTGAAGCGAAAAGCAACAGAAATTGACAGCAGAGACTTAAAATGACAGCTGAAACATGATTATCTGAAGGGCAAATTAATTTTATTTAACAACTTAATTGGACAACTTGGTTTCTAATTGAATATGCGTTTATAAAGAAATGAAAGTAATTTCAATAAATATCTAATTAATTAAGTACATACATATTTTTTAAAAATAAATATATAAAATAAATTAGGTCCATCAGGGATTTTAAATTGGATTAAATAAATATATATAATACATTTTAATTTTAATTTTTTTTTTTTTTTTTTAAATGTGTACAATAAATTTATCCTATCTTGCTATGGCCCGTTTTTTCTATGTCTAAATAAGGTGTTTGATAACTATTGAAAATATATTTTGACGTAAAATGTATAGAAATTACTGTCAAATTTTAAAGTATATCTCAGATACAGTTTATAACTACATTGAAAAACGGCCCTATGACAACTATCTTCCGGAAAGTCATAGTCCATAGAGATGGATAATTATCAATAGTTTTCTATCAAATTGATATCTCCCTCAATTCCCAAGTTCTTGGAGATTGATTATTATCAATAGTTCGCCATTTTGTACCCCTTCTCTTTACTCCCTTTTTCATTCAAACCTTTCCTCATTGTTGTTGGCCAACAATTGTCCACTTTTGTTCTTTTGCAGAGTGTCTTCTTTGGCGTAGCAAGAAGAGCTTTTAAATGGGTGAGAGGCTAAAACAATTGACCGCCAAGCTCAGGCGCAGGCAGCAATCTCAGCCAGAGTCAAGCCAGTTGAAGCCCAGGCCGTGGCAAAAGGCGAGAACTATAAAAGCCGAGCACTTACTGAAACGCCCCAGCACTTGACTACAATTGCGACTATTAGACTAAAGCTGCGTGGCACAAACACGATGCTGCCAACATGGGAAGCTGCCCAATGGCCCATTGGTAGAAACCATAACCATAAAGGACGCGAACGAAGCCGCGAGACACGTGCGAGTGCTCGATTATTGACATATAAGGGAAGCAAGAGAAACAGCGTGGAAAAGGACAAGTGTTGGGAGAGAAAAGTTTTGAAGCACTCTTACGGACGCTAAAACTCAAACATAAACAGAGACGATGACGACAAGGAAACTCAGGAAAATGGTGCTGGAAAATTACGCAAAAATCGACAGCACAACAACAAGACAAAAAAAAATATAGAAAAAAATCGAAATAAAGAAAGCAAACTGAGGAAACGAAAATCCATGAAAATGCCAACGCAGCAGAAAGCAAAACACAAAAGTTCCGTTTTTGTCAAGGGTATGAGAAAAATTGAAAAGCGGCGAGAAACACACATAACACTTGCTAACAAGAAGTGTTTGGCGTTGACACGCGCACACACCAATACAACAATACAACACACAAACATACACATACAAAGATAGAGAGAAACACACCCACTCACACAACGACACAGCCATCAATGGCAATACAGAGATAGCTGTACAATTGTTGGGGCAGCCATTTTGAGTGCCATTGACAGATTTCCCTTTTGATTTGGTTCCTCATGGCCAACGAAATAGGCGTCTGTTCAAGATTTGTATCCTTCGGTCGGGAACCAGTTGTTCATTTGAGTGGAAAACTCAAAATGCTAACTGTGAATATGTGGTGATATTTGAAATAAATTTATCACAGATATTTTTTGAACAAAAATATTCTCTAAGCTTTTCTACATTTTAACAAGATTTGTAAGCCATTACTTTTTATCAATAAATAAAATAAAATAAAATACTTAAACTACTTTTTTAAATTTAACTATTTATGGAATTATACAGGTGTGCTACAGAAATCTCATCCACTTGAATTTCACGTCAATTTCATTTCTCCGTGCCACAGTCAACTCATCTGAAAATTGTTGAGTGAAACGAAATCATCGTCCGATACCATGAGAATAATGTCACATTTTTTTTCCGAATTTTAGAATTTAGAGTTGTCGAGTAACTCTTATTGTCTTATTATCAATTATTATATAAATAAATTAAATTATATTAATTAAAAAATAAATAAAATAAAATACTATTATTCGGTAATGATAAACTTAAAAAGTAGCTAAACAAACCCTTGAGAAGGGGCCAACCCTAGCAACCTAGATCGAAAAGGTTGGTGAACATGCTAAAAAAAAATCACTCCAAGTTCTGTGGCACTGAGAAATTTTCAGAGCTTAATTGCTTTTCTCTGAATTCACTTTCACTTATGATTTCTGTAGCGCACCTGATAATGAGATAATAGTTTGGCTAGTTCATAACTTAATTTTTAGCATACATCTATTTTTGTTTTAGGTTAATGTCTAAGCAAATATTTATTTTTAGATACTTTTATTATTAAACTAAATATATAACACTTTAATAAATGAACCTAAAATTAGCTGAACATGAAGCTACTTAAAAAGAAATTGAATATTAAAATTTTCTTAATATTTTCAGTTATTATTATTTTACTAACTTCAATTATTTGAAACTACACCACACTAGTTGATCTCTTAAAGTCTTCTACCATTAAGTTGTTTGCTCAGCTGCTTGATACATTCGCTAGTTCATCACATATTTAATGTGTTTCCAAGAGCTGAAATCTCATCTATAGCATTTTTCTAGTACTCAAAACTCCAAGCAAAGTCTAAGAATAAAACGACGGCGCCAGCGGGCAGTCTACAAAAGTGAAAAGAAAAAAATGAAATGCTTTGTTCAGTGTTACTTTCTTCATTTTCTGTCATTTGCCAAAATTTTCCTTTATTTTTCATTGGGTTTTCTTTAGCGCGTCGTCTCAGGAAAGTGTCGGACAGAGCTTTGTTGAGAGAGCAGCGAAACTTGTGTAAACAAGGCAACAATTTAAAAAGCAATAATTGAAAACCTTTATGGCATACCGAATAAAAGTTTTGTCAGCTGTGTAGATGCCACGTCCCCAACCCACAGCACAAACACACACACAAATACAATCGCACAAACTCAACTAAAGCAGACAAATGTTTATTAAAGTTTAAGAAGAAATTTCTGGCTTTTTGTTGCATACTTTGCGGCGTTCGCTAAGCTGATTAAATTGGCAAATTGGCAATAGACACGCCCACACTGCGCCCACATGGTGAATAGTGGCAAAAAGCGGCTAAAAGCAGCTGCTAAGCTCAAACACGCGTGCATTGAAGTCAGTCGAAAAACTTTAGCTTCGTCGTCACGCCCACAAAAGCAGGAGGAAAAAGCCAAAAAGCGAGTTAACTGAAAGCCATGGGCCACAATAGTCGAACAACGAATCGATTTCGTTAGCTGCAACTTCTTCTTCATTTTCTCCTTCTACCACTTCTTCGGCTTCGTTGATGGAGGGGCTTCATTTCCCTAGTTCTCCTAGTCAAATTTTCGCATGTGCGCGCCAAATTAGATAGCATTCAAAAGCAATAAAAAAAGTAAGTTTGTGCAATTGGCAACAAAAGGCAGACACAGGAGTTGCAAATCCGGAAGTGCCAGTCCAATCCTAAAAGCTAAAGCCAACTTGTTACCACCACCAACAACAGGCAACAAAAAACAAGTGAAAACAATTGGAAAATAATGGCGTAGGTGGAGTTCTTCTACAAACTGACTATTTGTAATTGTAGGAGAGGCACAACAATCGACAAATAGATTGCCCAGAAGCACTTGGAACAATCCATACCAAACATAGAGAAATAGAGAGGATTGTGACAGAGTCCGAGATGGATTTTAGCTTAAGACTTGTAACAATTTTTAACAACTATTAGCACCAAAATGGAAATTTCTACGACTTAATTTGATCAGGATCAGAGAATATTAAGGAAACTATATAAATAGATGGCTTTGGCTGTGTTTATTTTTTAAAATTTTAATCTTGATTTAAAACCAACCAAATTAGTTGTCTTTTTATAACTATTGCCACGCCCACAAAGGACACAACTCAGAGTCAATCAAGGGCATTAAAAAAGCGAGTAAAAAATTTGCAAAAAGAATCATAGGAAAGGGAACGCAATAAACTTTATTGCCTCGTTGCACAACTATCGAAGTTGTTTTTATAAAAGGATTTCCGTTTGCTTTTTGTGTGTCCTGATGAAGGACAAGCCAAGTTTGTGTCTTGTCGCTGTTGTTGCTGCTGCAGCTGCTGTTACTTTATTTGAATTTGTCTAACGGGCGCGTAAATAGCCTTGAGCAGCAGGCAACAGCCATTCAATTTTCAGCTAGTTCCCTCCCCTCCCCTTCTTCTTCCCCTTGCCCCTCCTGGTGCCCGGTTCACATGCTCGAGGGCGGGGCTGTCGGCCATGTTTCTTCTGCGTGTATGTGTATACATATGTGGTGCCGGAAGTGGCTCAAAGTCATATCCTGTGTACGCCAGCGTCCGTTTTGGCTGCACATTTGCGCCTCGCTTTTAGGCTTCCCCTTCCTTCCTTTCCCGTACCTCACCCCTACCCCTTCCCTTCCGATTCTTTGCCTAAAATAAAAGCGCGCCCAACTCACACATTCATCAATCTAAAAAGAGAACTTAAAATTAGCCTTTGATTTTCAGAGTTCTCTATAGTTTTTGAAGGTTACCTAAAGTTTGTGGCGTATTTTCAAAATACGAACAGGTCAACATTACTTGTCCTTGAGATAATTCTTTTGTTTAAATTTCAATTTGAGTCTTGTGTATGTTAATATGCTATAATAACACTGGCTTAAAATGTTACGGCAGTAAACTAGAAGATTAAAAAAGATAAATATAGATTTCTGTTATATGTAAATTCAAACAAAGAATATATATAAAAAAATAGTCATTTTGTTATGATCAATCTTATGCTTAATCTACTGTTGTGTAAACTTAAAGCTAAGTTAGAAACACTAATTAAGCCCTTTAAAATATATTCAATGCATTTCAAAAGCTTAAAATTATTCTTGCGACCAATATTAGGACAAATGTTTCAATTTTAAAGGTATAAATAGATAAGATAGATATTTAAAAGGTATATAATGTAAATGAAAACCAAATAAACACATGTTCCACCCCGTTTTGGTATCTGACAATCTAATCGCTTTAGATTAACTGCCTCAAGTTAAGCATAAATCTTCAGTGTACATAATTCACATAAGTTTATCAGATGTTTTTACTCAATGGCAGCAAAAAGAGTAACTGTCAAATGATTATGCCCCGTTTTGATGCAATCAAGCAATGAAAAGTGCAACAGCATTAAGCAGGCAACAAGCAACACAGCGACAACGACAACATTTCGAAACAAAATTTTTAATGTGTTGAACAACAATTAAAATGATTTTTACACAAGAAAATGATTAAATTTAAATGGCCAGCAAACACGAAAGAATCAAACGCCGTCGGCGAATGTAAACTAAATTAGAGTGCCTGCATTTTATATCAAAATTAAATTGAAAATGCAGCTAGCTCACGGCAGCGTAAAAGAGTGAGAGAGAGGGAGAGAGAGTGAGAGAGGGAGAGAGAAAAGGGGGTAGGAAAAGGGCCTGTTTTAGGTTGAGGTGCGCCTGAAAGTATGCTTTAAATTAAAACGAGCAGCAAAATGAGGCAGGTGCACGACACACATGCAACACACACACACACACACACACACACACACACACTCACACACACTGCTATACACATAAACTTTTCGGTATGTTTTTGGTGTGAGAGGGCTTAAAATACATACACTCACACACTCACATTGGCATTCACATAACACTATGGGGAATTTTAGCGAATATTTGGCATAGGGTCGGGGGTGGTGAGACGCCCATTTCTACAAGTTACTAATTAATGCCTCAAAAACTGATCAAATTCTCCATAAGCGAGCAAATCAGCACTGAAAAATTGTGAGGTTACGTCCTAAAAAATTAAATTTCTCACCTTAAGAAAAACTGTTACGAATAGAGAAATAATGATACTACAACATGGATATAGAAACACAGATAACAGTTCATAACAATTTGTTAAAGCTCATTGCAGAGTTCAACTTTAATTCTTAAAAAATCAGACATTGTCATCACTTGCTAAATATACTTACACATTATTAAACAGACACGTAAAAAACAACAATATACAAGCATTAACACGTAACTCAAACCTGAACAGTTGACATCCATTTCAAATTGGAATTTGTAAAATGATTCTCTTTGAGGTATTTCAATTTGAAAAGCACTTCAATTTTGCAGTTAATAAATGCACGCAACCTCAATTGCAAAAGCTGGCATTAACAGCTGTTACCTTAACATTGGACTGATATGTTAACATTTCTGGTGTGTATTAAAACAGTTTGATGTGTTTATAATGTGTTAGTATAAAAATTTATAAATTTGTGTACTTGGCAATATTCGGTAAAATACTCCATAGTGCATTGTTCGGGGTCAAGAACAGAGAACCAACCCAATCCAGGCCATCACGAACTAAGCAAATATGGCAAACCAGAGTGGCTATAATATACTCTGTACTCATTGCAATGGATCTTTGCACATAAAGGTGCATTTGACAAGCTTAATAGTGTCCTGCGTTCTAATCTGACAAAGGAATTGTAAACGGAACTATATTAAAATATTTAAGAGATTTTAGAAATAAATAATAATTTTCCAACCTTTGAAGCTGATTTTACTTAAGTCTGTGAAACTTAACATAAATCGTTACATTTTGAAAATCTTCTAGTATCAAATTAAATAAAGCTTTGGAAATCTTGGACGAGGTGGTTTTTAAAATGATACGAATTAAAGGTTACTTTTTCTACTACAGCTTATATCCAAATTGCTATCAATCGGTCAATCCAACCTTGAACTCTTTTCAACTTGAGTATGCAGTACTTTTCCCATGCCGCACACAGTCACATTTCTGTGTGTGTGTGGGAGAGTATATGTGTGTGTACGTGAAATTAATTTGTGATATCCGCTTTGTATGTTGCTGGGGACACAAAGCTGTTGTTCTTGTTGCTGTTCGCTTGCATCAGGGCAGAGGAAAGGCTGCCAGAGCCCTGCCCAAAAAAGTAAGCTACAAATTGCCTTAATTCCCCGACGAAAATAAGTTATTCCGTTTATTTCGTGTGTCGTTGTCGTTGTCGTCGACGCTTAGCGCTCAAAGCTTTTCATGTCCCGAAAACTTTTCGCATGTGTTAAAATTAAAAAGTTTTCTTTTGGTTTCTCTCTGGCGTGTGTGCGTTGCGAGTGTTTTTATCTTTTATCTAACGCTGGTCAGCAGTCTGAAGTTTGTCTTTCTCTCCCTCTATCTCTCATTGTCTCTCTATCTTTTTCTGGCAATCCTCTTCTTTATGTGGTTAAGTAAATTTGTTATTTTTTTCCGGAATTTTTTTTTTCTTTTTTATCTCAATTATTTAGTCAAGGTCAATTTGTCAGTATTTGTGCGTGTGTGTGTGTGTGTGTATTGAGGTGCGGTTCACACACAGGACACGTGGCCTGCGTGTGTGTCCTTTGCGGCTTGCATATGTTAGCAGTCTGGCAGTCTGCACTGAGAAAAAACAATAGCCTCATTTTGAAAATTGTTCCTTTGTTATTTAATATCACCATCTTTGTTAAGAAAACCAAATTTTTAGAAAAATTTATTAAATTAAAATTATCTAATAAGTAATTTTTAGTAATATAATTTTGGAAACTATTGAAAGATTGTTTATTTCTTTTGATGATTTTTAATTGCAAAAGCTTTTTACATATACTTGCCCAAATTTTTCTTTGTTAGAACAACATAATATATAATTGAAATTAGAATATAATCTTTAAAGATACAAATTTTTTCAATTTTTAAAAAAAATATTTTCATAAATGTATACCTTTTATGGAAGGCATTACTTTAGGATTTAAAAATTATAGTCTGAAATTAGCATAAATTAGATATAATATTTATTTATTTCAGAAATATTATCTTTTCACTTTTTTTTATTTTTTCTTAAGAAATATTCTTTTTTTATTTTCCCATCGACTTTTTTCTGAGTGTAGCATATGCTTATTTGTTCAACCTGCTCTCGGGCCCTGAGTGTTGTCACGTGGCTCTGTTTTAAATTGAGTTGGCTGAAATGTGCCAACTCGAGCTGATTTCGAGTTCGAGTTTATTGTTTAGGCCATAAACTGGCATTTGTTGTGGGCTTTTGTTGCTCTAATTGCTAAGGGAATTGCTGCTGGCCACATAAAAGTTCACACACTTGGCAAAATATCATTAAAAACCAAATAAAGGTTAACATTAACTGTATGCTGGGGTCGTTTTCAAATTACAAGTGAAACTCTTAAAGGATAAGTATTTAAAACGATTAATCAGAGACTTTGGAATTTATTTGGAAATTTTGTTCACTCACTTTTTGATTCTAATTAGAGTATATGATTTCTGTTTAAGGATATTAAGTAAAATGAATATAATATAATTTGAATTTTATTCAGTCAAGATTACATTTGTAGACAGTGCGAATGCGTAAGCCTGAATCATCGCAACATCTTCTTAGCCCTCAGCCATATTTTATGCTTATTGCCAAACAAATTTCTCTTGATTAGCATCAGGTTTGCACTAAGCAAATGCCCCAATGCATTTTTTTCTTTGCACTTTAAGAAGACTCTTTCTGGCTCCTATTCTCTATTTCCACTCTCTCTCTCTCTCTTGATGTTTGCATCCATCTTCCGTGCAATTTATCCATATCCACCCAACTTTTGCCCCACTTCAAATATGTACAGACCTTAATCACACTTTGTGATGCTGCAGCTGCACTTGAGAGGCAAAGATGAGCTTCGGTATAGATATATTCGCATTACTTGTGCGCAAGCAAGAGGTATGCAACATAATTTTTAACCTTACCGCCGCGGCATGCACATAAATTGTGCAGCTACCCAACACTGGCCACGCCACGGCGCCATTGCCACCTCCATTTAAAGATTAACGCGCGCGCGAGCATAAATAACAAGCGAGTGCAACGATTGAGAAGGCGGCAAAGGCAAAGAAAATGCAACAATGGCACAGACAAAGAGGGGGAGTAGAGGCAATGCAAAGTCAAATTTATATTTCATAAGTAAATCTCACGCTCTCTCTCCCACTCTCACTCTAACTCTGTATTTGTATCTCTCTTTTGGTATAAAAAACTTTTGCATTACGTGCCAGTGCAGTCGAAAAGTCAAAGTGACGGCAAAGTCAACAGACGAAATTGCAACCCTGCAGTTAGCTTTGCGAATGAGTTGCCCCAGGCCAACTCCATCCACCATTTAATCTCTAGAGCAACCCAATGGGCGTGGCAGTGCGAGTGAGACAGAGCACGTCTAAAGTGCTGGCAGCATCCTTAGCTGAATGTAATAAAAACCTGAAGTACGTTTGTTTGATAATCCCATTTTAATATTTATAGTAATAAACGCTTTTACGCGTTGGCGCTTCGTCTTGAATCCTGTGCCACGCCCACCGATTTGACTCAGTGGGCTGCGTGGGCTATAACTGGCTATAACTGTGGCATATTGGCCGCCTGTTGCCCGCCTTTGGCATTGGGGTCTTTTATTAGATGACTTCTGGTTTATTTTTTTTCATTCCTCTCGCATTTTTATTTATTTATATTTTCTCACTCGCCTCAATCAGAAAGCCAAAATTTTGGCTTAGTTTGAGTTCATTTCCCATATATAGTAAGTAATACAAGTCTTTCGAGTCTCACATCTCTCGATTACTTTTGCAGCACTTACATATTTGATTTGTGCTGATTGTGTCTCAAGACGATGGCGCAAAGTTTATTTTAAGTCAATTTTTATGCAGTCAAGAATCATTTGCTTTACCTTTGTCTCTGTGACGCTCTCTGCTTCTGTCTGTCTCTCTCCCTCTCACTCTCTCAAACAGTTTTTGTAGAAAAGGATTACAGCGGCAGACGTCTAGCTGGTAGCTTAGATTTGAAAGCAAAGTCAATCCAATTGTGTTAGGTTCGCTTTGTACTGACAGACAGAAATTTATTTCATGTTTCACGTGGCGTATGCGTAATTCCACTCACTGATTTACTTAGGCCAGCTCCGCAGAGTACTCTCAGCTTAATGTAAGCAATCAATTTAAGCGAAAGATTTTTAAAGATTTCCTATTAACCTCAATAGCAAAACTCCTTCTGTAAGTTTTCTTTTTCACTGATATGCAGAGGAAATATTAACCTGCTGATAGAAGGAGAAGAAAGCAAATCCATTGTCACATTAAATTCAACTTACTTTCATTTTGGGTTTTATTTCCCGGAGTTGTCGTTGCTTCTGTTCTTTGGGACGCGACTTGACGCCATTTGTAATCAATGTCGAAATAATATGGCGGTTTCGTTTACGTATTTTCACTGATTTCCCAAAAGCAGACGGAGCACCCACAACTTGGCGATAGTTTTCCGTTTGAAACGCAAGCAGCGTGGCAAGTAGTCTCCCCTCTCTTTCCACCTCCCTCTCTGCTCTTCTCTGTCCATGTTGCAGGCTCTAAGGCGGCCGCCAAGGATTTGCCGGGTCTCAAAAAACTTGGTCCTTGCGCTGGGCTGCTGCTGCTGCAGATCTGGCAGCATTATCTTTTGGCAATGCCAAACACTTCCGCCGAGCGACAAGAACGATAAATTGTTGCGGAAAAGTGTTAAGCGTGGAAAAGTTCATGCCAAAGTTTCGATGTGCGCGCACTTTTATTTAGGGTTCATTATGCTTTCCTATGCTACTTGCCGACTACTTCAGCCCCCGCTGGCTGCCTTTGCTTGCACTATTGAAAATAATGATTACATGCTTACGTTTTGCTTTTGCTTTTGCTTTTCCTCTTCTGCTTTCGTGCTCCGCTCGTGTGTGCGGAAAATTATGCTCTGACTAAAGAAATTGGCCAGAGCGAAAACTATAAGCCGATTATCAGCAGATTTTTCCTCTTTTCTTTTGTGGTTCGTGCTGCTGCCCAATGAGGCACACAACTAGATGAATTGCTCTTTGAATAGTTGTTGCTACAGGGAGGCAGGAGGCGGGCCTTTTAGAAACCAAAGACTCGACATTGCATGTCATCAGAGTTATTAGCGCTAATGCTCTATTAATGGGCCGCACATTGAATGGAGTCTTATTTTTTGGTCAGCTTTTCGGTAACAGGTAACAGAAGCAGCTTAAACTGAGGCAGGTGGCAGCTGACAGGTGGCAGGAGTTCAATTAGACCACCCCAGCCTCAGATTGAGCTAAGCCTATCAGTCCGTCTACCTTTCCGCCCTTCCGTGGACTGTCTCCAGGGGTTTGGAATCTGTTAGACAAGATTGCATTAAGCATGCACTTTGATGATTTTGTGGATTAATTAATTGACTAACGAAAAGTTATTTATAGCATGGAAAGCAACGGCGGCAGTTAGTCAGTTTCTTGATTTTAAGGACACGTTAACGTTTTGCCAAATCAAAAATAAATCTACATCAATTCTGTCATCAATCATTTCTGTACATTTTAAAAATATATGCAGAAACAGCTGCTGGCATTGTATATTATTGTTAGATCAAATCTGAATACAGAAATTCTATTAATGTCATCAATCAATCGTCGTTATTATAAATCATTCCTTATAGTATAAAATTGTGCAACGAAATGCTAATGTTTAATAAACATTTTATGGTAAAAAATTAGATAAAAGAGGAGTTTTGGAAATGTTGATAGGTAACTGGCAACAAATATGATTGCAGATATTTTACAAGTCATTTCCTTTGAACCAAAAGCATTGCATTTAACATTTACTGAATTTAATGAGATAACCCAGTAATTAATTGAAAATATCTATTCTTCAATCAACTCATTTTTAATTCATATTTTTTAAATTAGAAAATCAAGGTAACTCTTCTCTATTAGTAACTATTTATACCCGTTACTTATTAAAAATAAGTAAAAGGGGATATTGTATTCGTTGCAATGTATGTAACAGGGAGAAGGAAGCATCTCCGACCCTATAAAGTATATATATTCTTGATCAGCATCGACAGCCGAGTCGATACAGCCATGTCCGTCTGTCCGTCCGTCTGCCCGTCTGTCCGTCTGTGTGAGCGCCTAGATCTCACAGACTATAAGAGCTAGAGCAACCAAATTTGGCACATAGATTTCTATAAACCCCATGCAGGTCAAGTTTGTTTCAAAATTTTGCCACGCCCCTATCCGCCTCCGTAAATCGCGAAAATCCACCAAAATCCACGACTATCCTATAGTCGGGAGCTCGACTATAGCCTTTCCCACTTGTTTAGAATTAATAATTCTATTTAGCCAGCTTTTATTCTTCCTAAGAAAGAATTTAGAAACTTATGTTTGAAAGAGGTCAAATATTAAAAAATGAAAAGTTTTTTATCAAAGTTTTTTTCGTTAAACTCCATTCGCAACAGGTTTTCATGCATCAAAATCTATGTTAAATATTTTTGCCTCTTTCAAAGTTTTCTTCTTAAAGTCAAGCAAAGGGTTAATCAATTTTTATACACAGTACTCGAATTTCTATAAAAATTCAATTCGATCTGCAATACCCCTAGAGTTGTTTTCGAAACTGATATACACGAGTGTGTGCAATAACTATTCAGCATGTGAGTATTCAGGCTCTCATAGGGCTTTAGTTTGAATGAATACATGTGTTGATTGAATAAAAGAGATATTGATATACACCCTTGTATTTGTATTTTATGTGCGCATTTCTACAAAGAATGCGGCGCTCCTTCCTTCAATAGCCAATTGAGCTGAATTGAGTTGAAAGGAAAGCGAAAACTCAGACACAGATACAAATCGCCAAATGCATGAAGAGAAAACTGCAAGTAACTGAGACTTGAGAGGAAAAGTAAAAGGGGAAATCCCCCCCATGGAGTCGAGGCAGCTATGTAATAACATTCGCAGCTATTTAGACCAATTTCTTGCACACTTTTTTCAACCTGCTGCGAAACTGTCAAAGGGAAAACGACGTGACACAAATGAAATGTAACAGCAACAAAGGAGATGGCTAAAAGAGGGCGAGAGGGCTAAAAACTAGCTGCTTTAACTTATTTCGAGGCTGTGAGTGGCTCTTGAGCAAAAGAACTTGGCATGAGAGCTTGAAGGCATACAATTTTCATTTCCGCTTTTATTTGCAGTGCGAGCCAAAGGCAAATACCAAGACATTGGGTATGAGATACCTTGCTGTAAAGAAAAGAATTTCTTTTGAGTTACTTTACTGGGGTAACAAAATGAAAAAAATACAACAAAAAAAGTGTAGGAAACGGGGGAACGAAAAGAAAGGACACATGTGTCCTGCTCGCCTAGGACAAAGTTTGCGCCATTTGCGCTGCCTTAAGGTGTGTTTAATGAAAAGTTGCCAACTAGCAGAGTCCGGACACATTAGAGAAGTAGGAAAAGTAGAAGACAACGAAGTAGAAGCCGCTGGACCAGACAATAGACAGACAATGGTCCAAAGGATGCAGCTGCTGCTGCTGCTTCTGCTGGAGGCTGCATCAATATCCTGTTGCCATTTTGCGCTATTTACAAATGAAATACGCCGCAAGTTTTCGAGCCAAAGTAACCACGAAAATTAAACTTTTGCCTCGTTTGTGTTTTGTCAGTACACAGTGAGAGAGAGAGAGAGAGAGGGGTAGAAAGTGAGAGCACGAAAGAAACGGGAATAGGTGGAGGAGTGGCCAAAAAGTTTGCACAGAACGAAAATGCAATGAGGAAAATGAAATTAAAATGGGCGAAGTGAAGAACCAACAAGGTGCAATTGAAGTGGGCATCCTTAAAGTGGATACCACAAAATTGAGATTGTCTGCTTGTGCAAATATTTGAGTTTGAACCGAACTATCGTCCCCAGCCACTGTCCTATAGTCTACCTCACAGGTAGCTCCAATACTTTATTAGAGTTTATGTGGAATATTTCATACGAGGTACACATAAAGTTGCTTTGCTCTTTATTGGAGTTTCTACTTACTTTAAAAATACGAGTTTTATTATAAGCTTCATTTAACCAAGCAACAAAGCAAACAATAGACAAATGAGCTTAATTTACTATTATTTATAAATTATAAATTCAAGAATTGTATATTTTCTCAATTTTCACTTAATTTCCATAAAAAAAACTGTATATAGTGCCCTGTTTCTTGCTTTATTAAATTTTCCACATCTTAGCTGCCCTTATATCAATAATTATACATCTTGTCAGAGTTTAACAACCGCTTACAATATGTTGTTGCCACTTATGGGCAACTTTCAGCACCATCATCAGTCACACAATTTGTAAACATAAAAAAACAAATTTCTATCAAGTCTACAAGATCTAAACAAACTGTAAAAATTACAATGCCATTGAATAAACGTTGCCAATGGCCAAAAATAAAAAAAAATAAAAGCGACACGATGAAATCCAAGCAAACGTAAGACGAGATAAGTAAACAAAATCTGTAACATCAATTTTGTCAAGTTTTCACGCGGACTACAACAAATCAGATGAAACCATTTGCATGGGTATTTTGAGCCTAAAAGCATGCAAACATTGCACTGAGAGAAAAATATTATATTTTTTTTCATAAAAATTGGTATATTTTATTTAAACTGGTTTCATGCTACCATTAGTGGCAACTTAAGAAAAATGTTAGAAATTAAAAATAAAGTGAAATTTTACTAGGCAGAAATGAACTTTTATTTAATTTCTGTGACTTTCTCAAGAGTTTGTGGATCTCTTTGGTTTTATCAGTGCATTTGGCAAGGTTTTGAAAGTCTCTAGTCCTGTTTAGATAGAGACGGGAACGTAGGAATGGCAGCAAAGCAAGAAATTGCTACGCACAGTGCGAGAAAAAAGTCACTGGACGTGCCAAAGCTTTGAATGCCAAGTGACACTTGAGTGGAGTGTTGGACAGTCGACCCAAGAGGGTTGTACATACTATAAAGATGAGGGGGTGGGAATCTGGTTTTGGCAACATCTTGGGACAGAAAAATCGATGCGACATCATTCCTTGTCAAATGCTTAAGTAAAACGCACAGTACTTATTAAATTGAAAATATTTTCGTGTTTTGACGACTTTAAGGCGTAAAAGGGCCAAAAGCACTCGAGCTTTGATTGATGGCTGTCGTTCTGACGCTTTGGCCAGATGAGAAATTTAATAAATGAATGCGGTTTTGTATTGCCTAGCACGATTCGAGTATGTCGGTCTCGGAACGTTTGAAGTTCATCATTGAAACATTTGATTAATTGCTTGGGTCATAGACCACGCCCCACTCCGCCCCTTTCTCCCAGCCAACAGCCTGGCAACACAACATACGATGACAGCGGGCGTAGAGTCGACTAGTTTTCAATTAAAAAACTTTTCACTTTACACCCACGTTGGGCGCCAACCACAACTTTGTATGGCGCCCAACGTGGCTGCTGTCTTCACTTTTTACGATGTCGCCACTGAATTAATGTAAATCCTTGTTATCCCTCATTTTATATAGCCACTGCCTGCATTTTTATATGCATCTTCTTCGCCTTCGACTTCGTCTTGGCTTTCGTCTCCGTCATTTCCATTGCTTTCTCCTTCCGTTCTCCTTCCACTGCTCTTCTGCATTGCGCCATTTCGTTGTTTATGTCGCCTTCAGCCTCAGAGTCTTTGCGGTCTGTTTCCACTTCAGATTCGACTACTTTTTTTATGGTTTTTTCTTTCTCTCTCTGTCTCTCTCTCCTTCTGTCTCTGTGTTTGAGTTTTACGGTCAGTTTTTGTCTGTTTTGTAATTATGGTCACGTATGTGCCGCAAAATTTTATGTGCAAAGGACAATCCAAGGCATACAGACGCATTAATTGCAGCTTGTAAAACATTTGCCCACTGGCGTCTATTTTATGTGTCCAAGCGAAGGGATACAACTTGTGCTCAGGCAAGAATTGTGGACAGTTCCTAAAGAAATTTATCTATTTTTTGTGAAAATTAAGCTATAGTATGAAAAGTGCTTTTGAAATTCAACTAAATTTGATGGCAGTACCCATTTTAAATATTTATAATACCCTTCTCAATGCATACAATTTTTTAAATCATTTAATTAAGCTTCTTATTGTTCTTTTTTATTTAAGATATTAAGGAAATACTTTGAATTTTTGTCTGAAACTTAAAATAATCTACTGACTTATTTGTTTTTAATTGTAAAAATAATTTATTTTCATGCAGTGCTTTTTAAAATAATTTTAAGAAATGTAAATAAATGCAATTTATCAATTTAAAGTCGTTGTCTTGATTGAAAGGCCAGACATGCAGTAAATGTGAAAGTGATTCATTTTTAAGTCTACTCAGCCTGTGTAGACTGAGTAACTAATCGATTGATCAATCAATCAGTCAATCGGTTAATCAGTGTAGAAGCCAAGTCATTCAATTTGTATGCAATTTTGACCACAAACATTTGTTAATTGACCACAGACGAGAAGGATAGAGAGAGGGACGAGAAAAGTAAATCGTATTGCCAAACACGCACACACACACACATGCGTACACACACATGCAGCTGCACAAATAATTAATTATGTACGCTCAGTTGCATTCGAAGCAGCAGGAAATGAAGCTGCGCTCTGATGGCTGCCAGCTAAATTATGCCAACGAATTCTGGATTCCTCCCAAAACACCCTGGACAGGTGCTTCCGCTCCAACGGACAGCGGGACAACAACTGGACGATAGTCGTACCGTACCGTCTGCTTGCCATGCTTAAGTGCCGATAATTACACACCTTTGCTCACCTTTTGCACACCAACATACTACAGACAACAGACAAGCTGACAACACTGAACACCCAACAAGCTCGACCAGACTCTGTTGGCCATTGCAATCTCGAGAGCCTTCATCGTGATACATCCACGTGTAATCGAATGACATTTAAGTGACATTTAGAGCTTAATCGCTAAACAGCTGCAGCTTGGTTCACAGTTCACCAGTTGATTGTCTTCAATCCCAGAACGACAGCGCTTAATTGCCCACTCATAAGTAATGGAAATGCAGTCAAGTGTCTTAAATGCCAAGCTACGGAAAATTCATGTGAAAAAGAAACATAAATTGAAAAATTCAATACTGAGTTAAATAATAAAATCGAAAATAATTTAAAGTTGACCACAACTGAAGAGAAAGCGAAATGTGCTAGGAAAAATCAAGTATCTCCTTTTAAGAGTATTAATTTCCCTGAAAAAAATATATTAAAAATAAGAAAACAATTTAAGTAATCTGTACTATAAATTTAAAACTTTTTAATAAATAAATTTTTCTTAAGAAATGTTTACTCTACAAAGTATCAAAGTCCCTGAAATATTTGCAACTTAAAGAAACGTTTATTCCCAGACACCGCTTGACTTTGCAGCACCCAGAAGCTGTCAGCCATCAAACTAGTTTTGACTGTAGTTTATGGCCAAGGACCAGACGCATTTGGAAGGCACACTCAATTCTCACACCTAGAGAAGCAGAAGATGAAGAAGGGCAGACGGATCGTCGAATGGGCAAAACATGTGCATAAATTTCAACAGTTCGACGTACACATAAAGCCAGCTACTTATGCCAATGCCAAGATGCCACCGCAAATAAAAAAGGAAAAACGCCTTAACACAAAGCCACACAAAGAAGAAAAGCCAAAGCGGGAAAATCGCAAAGCAAGAAGAGAAAAGTTGATACAAAAGTAGCCGACGCCGCCGACGGGGCCAACGAAATTGATTTTCAGGCAATTTGTTCGTTTATGGATTGTTGCCCAGGATTGCTCCTGAAGAAAGAGAAAGGGAGAGAGAGAGAGGTAACTAGAAAAAGAAGCTGAGAAAATAGCGATAAAGGACAGCTGCTGCTACTTTTTGGAGTAGAAGATGCTATCGTCTTTATCGTCATCATTGGGCAGCCAAAAGCCCAAAAAAACGTGAGCTGGCAAGTGAGAAGAAGGCCAAAAAGAAATGCTCTCCAAAGAAAGCTCATTGACTGCAACACTTTGACACCTGACAGCTGCACACAAAAGCGTGCGACGTATTACGGCGTAGTCTCAAACTTCAGCTAACAGAAATTGTGCCGGACTCAGTCTAAGGACTGCGAAGCAGAAGCAACGGCTCTGCGGTGTGTGCGGTCTTGAAAACTTTGCGCCCAAGACATGAGATTTATTTTGTGTTGCGGATTTGGTCTCTGCGGTTGCTTGGAGTTCGTGCTTTTGCATGCTGTGAGAAAGATTAAGTGGCGCCATCTAGCGTGGGGTTGCGTAGGTGAAGAGTTGAAGTTACAGATATAAATATGTAATTTAAAGGAAATTAGTATATATAGAAATAGAAAGAGGTATGAAATCGATAGATATAGATATAGATATAGATATAGATATAGATATAAATATAGATATAGATATAGATATAGATATAGATATAGATATAGATATAGATATAGATATAGATATAGATATAGATATAGATATAGATATAGATATAGATATAGATATAGATATAGATATAGATATAGATATAGATATAGATATAGATATAGATATAGATATAGATATAGATATAGATATAGATATAGATATAGATATAGATATAGATATAGATATAGATATAGATATAGATATAGATATAGATATAGATATAGATATAGATATAGATATAGATACGGATATACTTTCATACATTTTTTCCTCAACATATGCCCCACATTCCTCCCGCTCCTTCTCCGACTTTTGGCCATCTGTCTATTAAACTGAACCATTTGGGCTTATACCAATCCCAATATACGGTCCCTGTTTTTGCCTGTCGCCATCGCATTATTCAAAGCGTGCATAGGACATTAGGCAGGGCGTTTTTGGGATGTTGGGGGATTCCCCGCATCCGTTTTTTTGGCAACGGCCTCAGATGTTGCTGCTGATGCGGCTGTCAAACAGTTGGGCAATCACTCAGTCAATTTGGCTTTTTGGCTTACAATTTTACTATGTGCACTGCAGTTTTTCTTTTTATTATTTTCTTTTTTTTTGTTGGCTTCCTTTTTGGGCTGGCTAATATGTCTGTGGTTTGATTTATGGACAGGCGGTGGTCGGAGCCACTCTACGCCATTAGCTGGCAACAAATCCAAATCCGTAGTATACTGTCTGAATGTCAAACTGTGCATCAATTTGACTATCCAATTATCTGCATACTTCATTCTCTCTCACTCCATCTCCATCTACATTTATATCTTTGTCTCTGTCATTTTATGGTCTAATTTAGTATGCAAGACCTTGCCATAGATTAGTCCATGCATAAATAATCACGAATTGCGTCTGGCATTTGTTGTTTACAAATAAACAGATTTTCAAATACATTTTTTATACATTTGCAGCTAGGTAAATAGATAATTTTCATGACTTTCATTCATACGAATACCATATGCAATAATTCTGTTCGAAAAGTACAAATCCCAAATTTAAATTCAGCAAAGCGTCAATCTGTGAGCTTCGAGCGAATTTCATGTGATTTTAACTGATATATTTTGAGTTATGTTTGGCACCACGCAAAGTGTCACTATTTGATTTATACAAATAAATTCTAATTTTTGGGGCCATTTCTGGCACAGACCATAAATTGCTGTATTGCCCACAGCCCGCGAAATATTTGAATAGTCAAAGTCTAAAATAGTTGGCTATAATTCGTAGTTTTAAGCAGGCCTTAAAAGTTGGTTTAAAATATTTAGAAAATGTGCATTTATGTTTAGGAAACATAAACACTATATTCGGGAATTAAAATTTATTTTTAATTTTAAAAAAATTTAACTTTAATAAAGCTGACATATAGAAGTTCAGAAAACTTTACTTTAATTAAAAACTGGAAAAAAAATTTAAAGAAATAACCATTTAAAATATTTTTCCAAATTACAGTTTTACATTATTTACTAAAAATCAAACTGGGTATCTGTCTATTTCGACATTACAGATAACTATGAGCTTTTTTGCTAACATTTCATGATTGGTATTTAAATGAGCAAAATTTTAAACTATAATATTTCCGCTCTTTAATAAAGTATTTACCAATTGCTTAGCAGCTGCACATTCACTAATCCTGCTTGGCATTCATGATAGGGTTAAAATCCTTTCATTCGAAACTCCGAAACCCTTAAGCAGTGTTTAACAAAATTGAAGATTCATAAACCTACACAATGTGCGCCGTTACCCGTCATTAATATTTATTTATGCTCCAATCATTTACAAGATTCGCGGTCAATAGACTCGAACCCGCTGTTGTAATAAAGAAAAGAGAAAGGTGAAAGGGCAATTTGAGACCCTCGAATTCCGCGCCATTTATCTAATAAAGTGCATAAATTTAAATTATGCAAAAACCACAAGATGCCCACTTCTAATGCTTGATACAAATTGCTCTAACAAATGATCGAAACATAAATCAACAAATAACCAAATAAATGACACAAATATCATTTTTATAGGAGACAAAAACCGAAAACAAAACTTGCCGTTAAGTTTTCCTTGAGACGAGATAAAAACCCATTAGATTTTCTAATAAATAGCGGCATTAACTAAACATAATGAGCACTTAAGCGCGCACTTCCGGACCCAGATATAGCCACGCCCCCAAAAAAATTGAGCAACTTTGCCGAGACACGACAGACTCGGCAATGCCATTAAATTCAAACTTCCTGTGTGTTGCTGTGGCCTGTGTCGCAATGTGTGTGTCTATGTCCTGTGGCAGGACTTGGTCTCACAGCTGCTTTAAGTGTTGCCTAATTTACTACAACAAACTGAAAGTTAGCTGGCATCAAGCGCATAAGCGACTTTTAAATACACTATATTAATATTATATAATACACTATATTATATGCAAGAGTCAGTGTTGATTATAAACAACCTTTTACCAATTAATCACAGATTTATTGAAGTTCTAATTAAACTAATATTAGTTCAATAAAAAAAATAACATTAGCAATAATAAAAAATTTATTGAAAACTGGAAATTATAATATTTATTTATTTTAAATAGTCATGTTTTTGTCAAAGTAAAAATAAATATAAATTTGAGTAGGTAAATGTTGTAAATAAGTATTATAAATATCAAAAAAATTAAATTTAAACTTTAAAAGCGAACCTAAAGGAAAGTATATTATTTATATACTTATTTATTATTTATTTATAAACCATTGAGTTTACAATCAAAGCTTCGTAAGCACAAAATTTACAAAAATAAAATAATACCTGGGATCTTCTAATTTATTTTTTATATATTTTTAATAGTTAAAATACCTTTCGGCAAAGGGTAGCAAAGAGAGAGTGTGACAGAATGCTAAACAAAAACTGTCGCTTTTGGGTTGAGTTTTGGTTTTGGTTCTCCTTTTGCTTCCTTTTGCGGCTGCTTCGGATATTAAGGACATTAAATCCACATTATTCATTTCGTTGTTGTTGCCGTTGTTGCTGCCGCTACACAGACAACAGACAATGGACAACAGACAATGACAATCGGCGTTGCGTTTTGCGCTTATTAAAGCCATTCGAGCAATTCACGTGACCGTTGCGTATACGCCCCGTTGGCCATTGTGCGATCATCGTAAAATGAGTAATTGCCAGCATGTTTCAACGCATTCACATTAATGAGTCCAATGTGTGTGGCAGTGTTTGTGAGTTTGTGTGAGTTGCCCATTTTGATATGTGCAGCATTTTTATGTTTAATCATTTTTCGCCGTCTTTTTTATTACCTTTTACATCAAGTTTTGGCTCATTTTCTTTTGCTCGTCGAGCATTTCGGCCAAAATAACAACAAGCAGAACAACGATAACTACAACAACAACAATTGCAAATTACAAAATCGTGACTAGCGTAAATTTGGCCGTTTTGTGGCCATAAATTTGCCATTTGCTGAAAGTCCTCCTCAGGACCATTTGCAGACAATCGGACAGACTCAGACTCAGACTCCTTGGCCCAGTTGCTCAAGTAGTCGGTAAATTGTTAAGCGGTTATTAGTTTAAATAGCCATAGAATTTGTTGTTGTATTGTTTGGCTTAAATAGCCGCAAATTTGATATAAATGCTTTCACGTTTATGATTTACCAAAATCTCTACAGAGTTGCCTTCCATATTTGAAAATCAACTTAACTGTGCATATTTTAAGCACTTTAACTTTTAAATTTGTTGGACAAAATATTTTAAATAAGTTTAACGAATGTTTAAAAAAAAGTTTTATATTTTAAAAATGTATGACATTTAATTATCTAAAATTTAATACCATTTTATTTCAATTCTACTTTCCCCTGCTAAACTTACACTTTTTTGATTCCCGTAGACAAAGTAGAAAAACCTGAGGGTAGCAAAACCGAAATAGAATTCGAAATAGACAAAAAAATACAATTTGCACTACCAAATAAACAAAACAAATGTGAAAAAATAAATAGAGAATAGAAAAAATATATATATAAATAGATATGTATATTTTTTTATATATGCAAGTCCTGGCAAACTTTTAAGACAACATTTGGCTAGCATACGAAAAGCAAGGTGAGAAAAACAACAAGAAAATGAAATCGAAACCGGAAATCGACAGAGAGACAGTGAGACAGTGAGTCAGGGAGACAGGCAGCAAAGCAGACAGAAGCAACACAGGTTGCAACTGATGCTGTGGCTGCTGTTTTGCAGACTCCCCTTTAACGAGCCGCCCCTGGTCGCCTTTGTTTGTATGTTTTGCACACTTGAATTGCTGCTCATTCAACATTCATTCACATGGCAGAGGATACTCGTACTCGCACAGATCCAGCCACACAGTCAGCCAACTGGCAGTCACGTCAGCGACTTCGACTTCGATTTCGACTTCAACTGGAACTGGGACTGCGGCTGTGGAACAACTCGTGTCGATATTCAAATATTTTCCGTTGACAGATTTCACAATTTTCCACTTTCATACCTTTTTTTCTCTTTTGTCTGGCTTGTTGTCTGTTGCCTGTTGTTGGCTCTTGGCCATGGCCCAAAACACAGGAGTTTCCTTTTACTTATTGTTCATTCATTCCACCGCAATTTCTTTACTTTTGTCTCTTCAACCTTCTTCTATTTGTTGTTGTTGTTGGCTGGCTAAAAGCGCCCATTGGGCACATTTTGGGTTCTTCCTTTTGGTAACGAACTGCAGAGCTGACTTAGAACAATTGATGTGTAAAACTTTGATTAGGTTTGTGAAGTGTGGCCTAAGAGTAGGCATCAAATTTCGGCTGATTTTCCCGGAAAATGCTTACAATTGTAACCATAAGACATTGATTCTTCTTTTTTCTTCTTGCATGAGATGCTTGAAGCAGATGAAATTACGTTTTATTTTTCCTGTTTTTTAAAGCGTCAAGGATGCGAGTGAAAAGGAAGGACATTCAGAAATGTAAGAGGCACTTTTTATTGAGCTTTTTCATTGGGAAACTTACAAAGGAAGACATAAAGTGAGAGCAAGAAAATGGTAATCATAGGGTTATTTAATAATCTCTTGAAAAGTTATTATGTTGCGAAATACTGCTTGGATATAATTCAATATAAATGTAACAAGAAATGTAGTACGAACTCGACTTTGAGATACTCTGGACTCAGTGATAAGATATCCTATATCTAATAATAATAAAAACACAACTCCTCAAATAACACATTGTTGATTACAAATTTGAAATTTAACTAAAATAAAATTAATAAATGATAAATTAAAAACTTAACTTAGCTTACATTAAAATATTTTTAATATTATTTAACAACAGATTCCATTTCAATACGAAATGATATTGGATTATAACTTATGATACCATCTATCACACTTAAATTATTGCTATATACTTAATGTAGATTTCAGTTCACATAAAGTGTCCCTTTGTTTGTTTGTTTTCCATAAAATTACTGAAAATTTCAGCCATTAATTTGGCCACATACGTTGCTGAACATTTACCCATTTAACTATCAATTCATTTGGTAATATTGCTAAATGCTGACCATTAATATTAATTCACTGGGCTTCATTTTAATTTTTCTGCTCTTTTCACTCTCCGTTTTTTATGAGAGGCCAATAAAGCACATCAACAAATAATTAATTATGAACACAGCATTTAAAAGAGTACACAAAAATTAAAAAACAGAACACAACCGAACATAACAGTTAAATTCAATGATTTTTAACGAGTAGAAAAAGTTGTGAAATAAGATAGACATTTAACATAATTATGTGCCGGTCTGTCTGTCAACATTTTTCTTCATTAAGTGCCAATAAAAAAAACGTACAAAAATGTGGGAAAAAACAATTGACAAAATGCATGTAAGTAAATTTTGTGAAAAAAAATATTTCGAAATGATTTACAATCGGTCAGTCAGTCACTGACAGGTTTTATCTATTAAAAAAAAAAAAAACAGAAAAAAACAATTCCATTTGAGTTTTTCCTCTGTTTTTAATTACTTGACGGAAGTTCGAGTACGCATCGAGAAAGCAATTCGAGGCGAATACTTGTAATTAATTTATTATTATTCAGTTCGTTAATGTGCAGCGTATTAACATTAATTTATAATATAGCAAATTTATTGATGTATATTATATATGCACACATACATGCATCTGTATCTGCGACTGCATCTGTATCTGATTTTTTCAATTATTAACTCTAGAACTGTGTAATTGTTTTGTATCCTTCGAGGCAGTAAGTCAGCGGCAACAGATTGTTCAATTTATAAAGAAATGCATTCCATTCAGAAGCCGTATATATATTATATTTAACAATAAGCTTTAAATTTCAGCAACTGTAAAATAGTTGTTTATTATGAGCTATTTTCAGCCATCAAGTACCTCTTTAACACCTGGAATGATACAAAGCTCACCTGGTTGGCATCTTAAGTCTGGCAGAAACATATCCATAACCTTTGTGTCCAATTTCCCGCACCTCTGCAATATTTTCTAATTTGCTGCATCGCTCACCGCTCTGTTTTCTCCTGCGCTTGACTGCTTTACATATTTTCCGCACATTCTGAAAATATTTTTGTTTTTCCTCTCTTCCAAGACCGACAAAAAAAGGAGAGAAAAAACATAGAGCAACATGAGGAATGTTTGAAATTCCACGCAAAAGTATGCAACGAGAAACATTTTTTTGGCTAGACATTTGCGTAGCTAGAGGAAGATGAAGTTTGGGCAAGTGAGGGGCAAATTCCGGGGAAAGAATTGGTTGCGGGGCATTTGGCAAAGTCAACGTCAACATGCGGCGAATGGCAGACGGAAGTTGTACGCAAAGACAATGACTAAGCACACTAGACAGACGGACAGACGAATGGGAAACCACAAAGACAGCGCAAGAGAAAGGGGGCAAAGAGTGAGAAGAGAATGCCAACAATATGCATACAATGCAAAGCCACAGATAAAGTTTCGTTTTTTGCCTTATATATTTGACTTTTTTTTCTATTTCTCAAATTTTTTTCTAAAATAAAAGTTTTCTTGAAAAACCGTTGTGCAAATGCAAGTGCAGTGCAAACACACACTTACACACATGGTGTGCATACTCTGTCAATGCAAATAACAACATGGTTAAGGTATTTTGATGAACATTTCAACTACAAAGGCTAAAGAGAAACAACTTTCCTCCTTCTAAAATTGGCTATAATCACATAAGGTATGATTTAGGTATTTAATTAATTTATATTACATAAACATATAACATTTAATACTTAGAAATCAGATTAATTTAATGTCTTAGTATTAATTCTCTTTACACATAAAACAAAATCATTTAAATAAGATCTACAACATTTAATTCAAGTACAACTTTAATCTAGGCTTTAAGCCAATGTTGAACTTTTCTTTAGCGGTTTATTTACAGTTAATGCAAACTAGCCAACACAATGAGCCTGTCAATCTGAACTCGCCGATTGCCCTCAAAACAACGCCACCCACTCCGAAGGCAGAATACTTCATGGGTGTCTTCGTATACAGGAATGGGTGTATAAATTTCGTGGGCGTGTACAGTTCAATTAACTTTTGGCCCAATACCACACAGAAAAACAACAATAGGCAAACGAAGCAAAAATGCGAAAATAAAATTTAAGTTTGTAAAACAGTTTAAACTTTTGGCTTGCAGCGAAATTTTTAGACAATGCTCCTACACAATGCCAGCCAGTTAGAGCGAAAGAGAGATAGAGAGAGAATAGTTTTCTTCTCTCTTATTTTTGTTGTTCTGAATACTCAGCATTGACATGCAATGTGGGCAGATACCAAATGCTAGAAGCCAAAAGTAAATGCAGCCCTGGCCAAAACACAAATTGTGAATGCCATGCACTATAATTTGTGTACGCTTGCAGACATGCACTTACTGCACTCACTGTATGATCTAGTTTCAGTTTTTGTTCTTGTTTCTGGTATTGATAAAATGCGCGTTTAAATAAATTGCAGGTTAAGAATAATGCATGCAACTACTTGGCATATTAAGAGAAATAGATACTTTATTTAAATATTTATATACATATTTTTATGAACATTTATATTTATATTTAAATTATTATTATTGCCAAGCACTGATTGACCTGGCACCTAGAGTCTTTCAATTAACCCAACTCAAAACTGGGCGTGTCTTGTCCGTTGTTTGAGCAACACAAAGTGCGATTTTGATTGATATTTGACATTTATGCGGCACGTTTGCTCAACTCCTTTTCCATTTGTTATCGTTGTTTATTTGCGCACATTCGAAAGACTAACAACCGACATGGATACACACACACACACATAACACCCTAACACACACACCTTCGTATATATATATGTTTATATATAGAAGTTCTATGAGCGTGCTCTCGACGTCAACAAACAATTTTCGACATTTCAACATTCATTAATCAAAACGGAAATTATGGGGAGGCGCTTTCCACACACATGTGGCAATGTGTGCGAAAACACAACCGAAACACAAAACAAGTAAGCACAACACTAAAAACAATAACAAGAACAAGAACAACAATAACAAGCGGTAGCAAATTTAAGGACTTCTCGTTTGGCGATTGTGTGCGCCGGAGTGTGCAGCTGAGCAAATTTTGTAGCATACTTTTCGGTGCTTCAATTTTATTTAAAGGCAAAGAAAATAGTATGCAGCAAATTAAAGCAAATAATAAGAGACTATTAAATCAAAATATAATGTCTTAAAAATAATATAAGAAAGTTAAGCTTAATGAAACAAGCTAGATCTAGAAAATGGTATACACAAATTAAAATATATGCACTTGTATATTTAAAATAAAAAAAACTAATTTTTATTAAAATAATTAAATATATAACGCATAAAATAAAAGTGATAAGTTTCTATAATGAAGAAGCTCTTTGGATCATTAATGTAAAAAAAATTCATTGAAATTTCTTGCACTATTGTCTACAGATAAATTAAATAAAAAGCAATTATGTTTATTCCATTCAAAGAGTTATTAAAGGCAGGATTAGAAGCCATGAATTTCAAATTATTTCAGAACAGCTGTGATATTTAGTTATCTATAAAAGTTATAAATCGGTTGCTAGAGTAGATGCATTATAAAATAGATAATTGATGATATTTATTAAATATGTTTGACACTTAAATAGTGACTTAAAAATCTTCAACAGAACATTGAATACGCCAACATTTTCGCAGACTGTTGAAATAAACGGTTGTTGTACTCGTAATTACAAAGAATTTATTAATTAAACACACTTTGGCAAATATTTCCACACAGCCAAAAGTGTGAGGCAAGCGCGTATAAATATCAAGCACAAAAAAAACATACAAAATTAAAAAGAAAGAGTTAAAGGGAGAGGAGGAGGAAGAGGAGTGAGTGAGATGCATTGACAGACTAAAATTTAATTTGCAGCAGACGTTGACCGTGCACAGTGCAATATTGGAGTATTTCCACTTTTATTAAAAACTACGCGCAGTGCGAGAGCAACTGATAGATAGAGGCCTATACCAGCTTGGCCTGGTCCAAATGGCCAAATGGCCAGCTGGCCATAATGTTGGCCAAATCGGCACAGCAGTAAATATAAACTGGCCAGTGTGTCGAGGCTTGAGCGGTCAAACAGAAACCCGCCGGGTTTTATGCCGCACAATTGAAAACGTCGACATCTCTCCTTTCTCATCTTCTCTCTCTCTCTCTCGCTCACCACACACATGCCATTAATAATACGCTTACGCGCTTTTGTATGGCCGAAACACCGCAACCCGTGTCCCCCCTCGGCTATCCCCTCAGGCCAAACAGTTCTGATCAGCTCGCGGACTTTAAATGCGCCAAACTGAGTGCAGCTCTCAAAGCAAAGGCTGCTGCAAGCTGTTGCCCAAAGGCCGTGGCCATTTTTTTGTTTTGCAACCAGCACACACACATACACATCTGTGGTGCCATATACTATATACCCATGGGAAATATTGACACACGTTATGTCGCAATATGCGCTTTTTTTTGTTCATAAGATGCAAAGTGCGTTCATAAGAACACTTCGATAAAGGCATATGTATGATAAAGACCGTGATAGATGGCAAATGTTAAGCTGCGTTCATTTTGAAACTGAAATTGCAAACCGAACTTTTGTTCAAGTGAACTTTAAGATTTCACGGAAAATTAAAGAAGCTTAAAGCCAAAACAATGGTAAACAATTTGAGAGTTGTTGGACTTCAACTCTTCATTTAGTGTGTCGCAAGGTGGCAACTCTATAGCTATTAGATATTTAAAGTTTTTCAAAAATAATTAAACATGATAATATCTTGATTTGTACAGTCTTATCTTATTCTATATTACATTCTAGTTAAAAGAAATTGATAAAACTTTTCAGCTTTTAATTTTTCCAAATAAAATTTACCTATGTATGCATAGGGATGATAAAAAGAAACTGTTTTCCACAAGATAAACATTTTTATTTGGGGCAGAAAATAATCCAAGATGATAAAAAGCTTTTTATTAGAAGCAAAATCTTAAGCTATTGATGCAAACTATTTATTCAGATAAAAATCTTAATGCTTCTCAAAAACAATATTATTATATACTAACATAATAGGAAAATTAACAATTTTTTTAAAATCAATATATTTAAATCTAATTTCTGCTGATAATATTATTAATTTTAAATATATCTAACGAACTTTAATGCTCAAATAGCATGAAATTCATTTAGAATTGCCACTTTTAAAGCATTTTATACTAAATACTTAGCAACAAACACTTAATAAATATGGTAGAATCCCAATAATTTCCCCACCGCAAAATTGAACATGTTTGAAGCACCCTTCAAAACGCTGGCACAATCTAACCAATTTAGTTCGATGCTTCTCTTTGGAAAGTTTGCGTGCCAAACGCCACAAATCGATTTAAGCAACAAAAAAAATAGAAGCAAAAACAAACTTTGGAAAATGTGAAAAATTACAAGGCATAAAAAACAGAAACAGAAACAGAAAAATGACAGCAGCACGAAAAAAAATTGAGCATTTTTGAGGCGATGTTTTTCGATTTGTAACAATTATTGGTCGTTACGAGGCGCAAAACAAGCAGCCCAATTTCCTTACCCAACCATTCAGCTGAGTTCTCCATTTTCAACGCCCTACCCCTCCCTTTCCCGTAACAATTATTGCACATTTTTGTGGCATACTTTGCGGCGGTTTCCAAGCACGAACGAAACCACGCTAATGCTTTTGAAATAATAACAATAAATATTATTGACATGCAAAAATGCCACAAAATGTCAGGAAATATTTATTGTACCCCCGGCAACAACAACAAAAACACTACAAATTTTAGTTAATATTTGTATTTCTACTATTTTTCTTTTCTCTGTCCATTTATTGGCGACTGTAATTACCGTTAATTGATTCGCAGCTGCTGCTGTAATTATGTGAATATTGTAAATGACATTGTGGGCGTGGTTCTCTGACCCAAAACGCAACAAAAAAAAAGCCAAACGTATAACCAACATCGGCAATTGTTCATTCCTAAAAGCGCGTTTTAAATTTCGCCCTTTTCATGTATTTAAATACCCCTTAAATACAGTCAATGGATTCGTTCGAAGACTATGCAAATGTAGTACAGTCTGAGTATAACAAATTCCAAAACAGTATAACAAAATAATATTAGCTGATCAACAGTCATTTATTATATAATATTATATTATTTATTATTTTATATGTATAACAGTATTACAAATCAGAAATCATCTGTCAACTGGGTATCTACTATTCTATCACATTGGTAAAGTCACATTTCAGCATGTTAATTGATATTCTCGCTGACATTTTTATGGCTTTTCGTTTTTAGTTTTCGTTCGCAACATTTTTGGCCTAAATTGTTGCAGTTTATTTATTTTAATTTATTAGCCACGGTTATTTGGGGCTGTCGGCTTAAGAGGACGTCATTTAAAATTCAATAAAATTCAGAGCGTAAGCAATGAAAATACCAAACGGCCAATGTCCTCAATGAGCCAGGCCAGGCTTTCTGTGCTAACCATGGTTGTTGGTTTTGTTAAAATGTGTAATCAGTTTACCAAGGTGCATATTTACTGTACTGTAATTGGAGCATATAAAGGGATATTTATATTTATTTCTAATTAAAACTTAACTTTTTTATGTAGTCAACTAATACAATCTATGCACAAAAAATTTCCCAATAAATTTTCCTCATTCTATAAACATTTTCAAAACTATACATTTTAAATTTTAATTGTTTCAAAATCAAATTATTTAAGCAAGAGTTTTCTATTTAAATTACTTTCTGCAATTACTCGGATCTTAAATACTTCATACCTTTAAGATGTTACTACATCTCGAATGCGTATTTTAATGCATATCAATATCTCTGCCTCATTTTCATAGACTCGTGATGCATCTATTTACTTTTCTTTTGTTCCATTTTCCAGCTGCACGCCCACTTCGCATAATGCCGACAAACTCCCAGAAGCAATTTCTCATGCTTTTCCCCCCTTTTTTCAATTTTTAACCCACGAGACAGACAAAAGCAGCTGCAGTTTTGTAGTTGTTATTGTTGTTGTTGCTTATTGTGCTGGATGGTTGGTTGCATCTTGTTCCATCATTTTTGTTTTCCATCTCGTGCCGCACTTCAACCGCTTTTCCACTTGAGCAATGAGCTTTTCTTTGGTCGCACTCAAGCGGCGCTTCAATTCACACTTCACCTGGAGAGGCCGTCCAGGTGGCCCAGGTGTACATAACTGACACCATTCTCAAATCTGCGGAATCTCCCTGCCATAAATGACAATCGAAAGCTGCACTTTGTACACACACACATACACAAACAAAGCAAAAAATAACAATATCCAGCGAGATTTCCCAGAGCTAAACCACAATTAAAAATGCACCCAAAAGTAGGCAACATTTTTTTCTCTTTTTCTTCCTGTTTCTGATTCCTTTTCTGTCGGCTTTTTGTTGTTTTTATTTCATCTACTTTTCGCCGTTGGCATTTTTAAGTGTATTTGTGTTTAATTAAAATACTTTTCGCACTTTGGCTTTGTTGATTGCATATTTTGCCAGTATTTTTTACTGCTTTTTGTTTGACTGATTGACTGACTGACTCGTACTGTTGAAACTTTTCCTCACGTTTTTTTTTCATTCTTTTGCATTTGCCCTTTTCTATGCAAAACTCTGTTGAAAATGATTTGAATTCTTTTGCTGTTTACTGAAAGTATTTTAATATATTTTATAGTAGTACCTCGTCAAACTATTGTGAACGTCATGTCTACTATGTGTTTTCATTACAAGACGAGGTGCTTTTTGGTTGCTGTTGCAATTGCAGTTTATAGAAGTATTTCAGTACCTTTTTGTGGTAAGTTAAAATGAAACTAGCTTACACCTGAATCTTATTTCTTGGATTATGTTTATTTTAAATAACACGAATGGATTTTGTATGTTAAGCAGAACATATTCAAAATTGAATATAATATTTGCCTATATTTAATATGGATACGGATATGTTAACTATGAATGTAAGTTCAATTCCAGTTCATAATCTTCTTTATTTTGAATATTAACTAAATAATTAGCTTTGTTCTCCTATGTTTATGCATAATTTATACACTATCATGTAACATTTCTGACCAAGTGTTTACACTTTCCTTTAACATTAAAAAATCGTATTTTCCGTCTCTTTTACTATACAACTCTTTCATGCTGTTTCTATAATTAAATTTGCCGGCTCTTTGATAACAGACACTCACAAAATAATTTTTAAGCTATTCCTATTTGTTAAAAAGTTAACAAACATTTTTAAAGATTTTAGTTAATTTAAATAAAGTCAATAACTTCGCCCTACATAAGCTTAAAATCTTGCAGGACAATAAAGAATAGTTGTCGAATAATATTATTAATTAAATTTACTTATTGACAATTGCTTTCTTATCGTAGTATTAAGACCACTTTAATAGGTTGACATTAAATAAAGCTTACACAATTTTGGCTGCCCTACCATTAAATTTAAACTTCATGAAACTTTCTGAGTTGTAAAGAAAACTTTGCTTTGAGCAATTAAATATGAATTAATTAACTTAACATCAAGATAATTGACATAGAATTATGCTGCCAGAGGGCACTTAAAAAAATCTACTTGAACTGTAAAGTATGCCACAAATGTAAATATTTATTCACTTATAGCATAATATTTATTATGTAAAATTTGCATTGAATTTTAAATACAAAATGCTCCTTATTTTTCGTATAAAATGCCCATTTTTAAGTGTATTGTTATTTGTTTAGCTAAGATTAAAATTCCTTTTCCAAAAAAATTCCACAGAGAAGTATTAATTTTAGAGCATTCACTATTCTTCATTTCAAATTTAAAAAGTATTTATAACATATATTTTAGTTGCAACTGACAACTTTAACAGTTTGAGACATTAAAAAAGAAATGAATACATTAATTAGAAGCATAAATTTGCACTTACCCAAAATGTCGACTCCATTTAGAGATTTTACAAATTTTCGCAACTCGTCGCATTAAAATTTAATTTTTAGATATTATAAATACCGCACTTGCTTTAATTAAAATTTATGTCGTTTTTTATTTATTTTGCTGCCATACACACACGAGTTGTATTATTTAAAAAAATTATTTTTATTTATTCATGTTTATATTGTTGCTATTTTAGTATTTTGTAACGAAAGCAAACTCTTACTATATTTAATGCAATTTCGGTGAGGAAAAATACCATAAAAAACGTGAAAAATATTTAGAAGAAGATTTCAAACAATTGATTTACACAAAGACTTTTGATTGTCATATGTATAAATCCCAAAAGATAATAGGTGTAAATAAGTTACTATAATAATGATAACATTGTAAAACCGAAATTAAATTTATGGTCCTTTTTGCTTTTTAGCTCAAACTCCTAATGCCCACACACCTGCATAAATTTGCAACTTTAACAAACTGGCAACAAATGCTAAAAATGCATACAAAGTGCATACGCTTGCCATAAGCAGAATTAGTGTGGAGACACTAAAAGGGAATGCACAATTGTGTGAGTGGGCACAGCTGAGACGGCTTTCGAGTCACTTGTGAAATATTTATGAAAATGAAAGTGCGAGCAAAGGACAAACGCAAAGCACAGCACAACTTACCCGCCCAAAAACATTATATTTCATCGCGATGCTTTAATTAGACGCATATTTGTTGTTTAAAGTGAGTTCTAAATATTTGGTTCAACACTTAACAGATTTACTTAATTCGCTTTGCTTCGCTTTCGGTAGCTGCAAATGTTTAACCGTTGTCGTAGGTCCGCCGCACCGAAAGAACGTCGAACTTTTCGCTTAAATCGTTCGTTTGCAACTGAAGCGACAACTGCACAAGGCTCGCCAAATTCGCTGCACTCGTTGGGACGCGAGCATTGGCAGCCAGTCAGCCAGCAGAGACAGCGACGGCAGCAGCAGCAGCAAGGATAACAGCAACAGCAGCCAAAGGATTCCTATGCGAAACCGAACGAAGCGAAGCTCAGGCGAACGGGCAGCCCAAAAAGCAAACAAAACAGAGACGTGATTTTTGTTGTCTCATTCCCAAAGTGTTTCGCACACGAGCTCAAAACGCTTCAAAGCTCATTATGAAGTTGCCTAAAGCAGCTGATGAGTATGTTGTTGTTATTTTTTTATACTTAATATTTAAAATAAATATAAATTTAAATATTCTTATTTCTATAAATTGTCTATATTGCATGTCTCAATTAAAATTAATTGTTTGTTATGTTATTGTATGGAGAGAAAGTGAGTGAGAGCGCCAGAGTGGGAGCATTGCAAAGTGCATTGGCGCTCTCTCTCTCTCTCGTAATATTATGGCGCTCTGCATGCTGTTGCACACTGGAATGCCTGGAAGCTAAAACTGTTAGTTAACATTCAATTGACAGCAAGCAGCTGTGAAGAACATAATTTATGTGCATAGCAATTATTTATAATTAAAAAATATATAAAAAAGGTAAAAGATAAATAAAAAATAATTTTATAGTAGCCATATTTATATTCACTCTGTTGTAAACAATAAAATAATTAATGAAATATTTATGGTGAGGTATTTATTTTTGTAAAATGTAATATATAGCAATAGACCTATTTATAAAAACTATAATATTCGATTTTCAAAATTTAATATAAGTTTTATCTAACTTAGTCTACAATTTGTATATTTCTATGTGCATATTTTGCTTTATCAAATAAAAATAATAATTGAAAGCCGCTTCCAGTCACAACTCTCTCTTAAGTAAACAAAAGCGCTCTCTTAAGCGCGTTGCCATAAAATACACAAGGCCCGAGCTTCCAGTGTTTCACAATGCCAAAACGTTTCGCCGAAGCCGCCATAAAACTTCCAGGAGCACCTACACTTGTGCGTCTCTGTATCTGTATCTGTGTGCTGTGTAGGCTCTCGGTGCGGTCCTCTCTCGGGTGCTGTTACTCTCATTTAAGTGCTGTGTGCTCCACATTTCAAAGCCACAAACTGCTGACAGCTGACATTTTGGAGATGTCATTTCTAACTGCACGGGATTCCACACGAGCACGTCGTGTGCCAATTTACGAGCACGACCAGCAAAACGAAGTGCGAATGCCACAGAGGGGGAGAGCCTACAACAACAACAAGAACATGAAGCAGCTCATAAAGATGAACCTGTCGCAAGAAAAACAGAGAACCTTAAAGTTCACACCGGCCGGCATGGCAATAAATAAAGCAGCTCGCCTGAGAGAATGTTTAGCAAGTTTTCAAAGTGTAACGGTTTTCCAGTGCGAGCCGAAAAGCATGCAACACAAATGCACAACAACAACTGCTGCTCGTTACAAACTGAAACTGTTGCTGTTAACGGTAATCAGCATCCATTTTAAAATCCCCAAATTGCAACTAGACACGCACAACTGACAATGCAACAACAGCGCCCCCTCTCCCTCTTCCTTCTCCCTCTTATATAGATTTCATGTTCATCCGCTTACAAAGCGCGGCTTTTGTTCCATTCCATTTTATAGCATTTGCGACCCATCTCACTCTCTCTATCTCTGTTCCTCTGCCCACTCGTGTCTCCTTCTGGCTGCAGGTGCAAATTGGTTGGGCCCCCAAATCAATTGCTTGCAACATGACTAAATCTTTTGGAAACACGAAATTTGTTTAGTGTGTTCAGGTTTGGCGCCTCGCGGCTCGCGTGATGCTTGAGCGGGGGGTGGAGAGAGGGGCAATGGGCAGTGGGCAGTGGGCAGTGGGCAGTGGGCAGTGGGCAGTGGGCAGTGGGAGGAAGGGAGTGGACGGTGAGGTATACCCGATGGACCGGTCATTGATTACAACTACCAATTTTTCAGCTTGTTGCACATTTGGCGTGTTCTGTTGCATGCTGCATGTTGAGGTACATATCTGTTGCCGTTGCTGTTTAGTAGCAAAAGATTCACGACACTGTGTGCTGAAAAGAAGAATTAATTAAATGGCATGAAAAGCTCAAAGCATAATAAAGAATATTTCATCAAATATTGATGAAGCCAATTATTAAAGTAAATAGTATGAATAAATCGTTATGAATACAAAAGAGATTAATTCAGAGCTTATGAATAAATAATATAAATTACACCAGTACATATACATATGTACATACGTATGTATTGTATATTAAATGTAGTTTAGTTACGCAGAGCTCTGCTTCTCTGCTCAGTCGATCTGAGCGCACTAACAATGAAGAGAAGAGAGCGAGCGGCAAAGCTGCATAGGAAAGCGTTATAATTGTAAAGCAACAACAACGCATGTGTTTCCGTAAGAGAGAGCAAGCCACTTTGCGAGTTTGAGAGAGCGAATGTTTTAAATGGCGGATGAAATTCTTAACTGATCTCTTCGAGTTCAAGAGAGTACAACTCTAAGATGGCGGATATTTATTAACTATGGGATGCCAAACTGATCTGAAAGCGTCGTGTTGTGTAATTTCGAGAGAACAAGTTTTAAAATGGCGGCTATGTATGCCGGGCTTAGAGTTTTTTACACATCAGCCGTCACTCTATTTTCTGTGTGTTGCTGCTCTCAAACGTATCAAAAATGACACAAGAGAGAAAAGAACGAAATGGCGAATTATAGCAAAAAATAATTGAAATAAATGGCTGATCAGCAGCAGCTTTGTTATCACTGAACTCAAAGCTTCTCACAACAGCCAATTTATCATTTTTATTCCTTAATGATGTTTTTTTGATGCAAAGGAAAAAATTTAAGTGAAATAAGTAACAGACACAGTCTCCGAATACTAATTGAAACTTGATTAGCTTTGCTTTGAAAGCTTAGTCAAATTTATAGCATTTCAAAATCGTCTTCTAATTTTGGACAGAAATGAATACCGTTGTGCAATTTTTTATGTTCATGGCTGGATTATACCTGATATGTCTTATGCGACTAATTTACGAGATGTACAGCCATTCGAACTGTGCAGACTGAAAGTCAGAATTCAATATTCAGCGCTAGTATATAAAACAATTAAAATGTAAGGCATATTTCATTCTTGCAAAGGTTTCTTTATAAAACTGTAAGTTTTAACTTAAATACTTTTCGGAAACTATCTAAATTTCGATGCTAAATGAAAAAAGCTTCAAACACAAACTGGAAAAGCAACACCCAAAAAACTGAAGCTCAATACAAGTATAAACCGGATTATTAAATAGTTTATCACAATGAAGAACGATGAAGCGAATGGGAATAAAAAGTGCAATTGCTCCTGCGGAAGCTTGTTTTCAAGAAGCGACAAAAGTGAAGAAGAGGAAAACATCATTGGGGATACCTGTAAGGAGCGTCAGTACACCTGGATAAATGAAAACGGAATTCTGTTGAGTCGCAAACTAACGGAATACGAATGCAATCTGGAGGACGATGTACAGAAATTGCAGGATGCATTATTTTCGATCTCCTCGCACTATGCAAAGATCCAGTTCCGACTGCGACAAATCGCCTGCGCCTCGGGCAATGAGCGTCTGTGCCTGCTCCGGGAGCTTCAGAGGATTACGTGCCAGGGCATAGATGCCAGTCGGGATAACGATGAGCTGCCCACGTTGATGAGCGACGCCTACAATATGGGCGATGTTCGCGTTCGACAACAGAGGATCATCTCACAGCTGAGGAGTCGCCTCACAGATCTCTCGAAGATCGCCGACTCTGGTTTCTGCGTGGAATCGGAAAGCAGCTACAATCTACGGAAATATGAAAGAGCTGAGGACACAACTTCGTGTGAGATAACCTCAGACGGAACTGTGCAGCATGGCAAGTACTGTGCTTGCATCATTTGCAAAGAAGAATTCGCCAAAAAGCCGGCCAGTGAACGAGGCTTCCTGGCCGAAACCTGGCCCGCGCTGCAGACCAGTGAAGATGAGTTCTGTAATTGTAAAATTGACGGTGAATCAAAGTCAAAGTCTAAGAAAAAGCGACACAAGCGAAAGTCTAAGAAATCGGATAAATCATCCAGCAGAAGATTTTCACGTCATGGAAGTCTTAATCGATATTATAGTATGTCTTTCGAGGGAAAAATTCCTTATACTAGAAGTCGACAGGATACTCTCTATGAGACTCCTAGTGGAGTGAAAAGTCTCCTTTCAAAAGCAACTTTTTCAATTGCCGCTGGTGCGAGAAAATCTACTAGTCAAAGACTCCAAAAACCCTCAGCTCTTAGTAGCTTAAGTAGAGGAACAAGTTCTAATCGCAGAATCCAATCGGAAACCGGTTTCAAAAGATCAAGTCAAAGTTCTAATCGTGCTCCTTGTGTGAGGAAAAGTCCTAGTCTTAGAAGTTCCAATCAAAGGAACCCGCAGGGATCTCTGAATCGTATTGCCAGTGCGTCAAAAAGTTCGAGTCATAGAATCCAGCAGGCATCTCCGAATGGATCTTCTATTCTGGAAAAAAGTCCAAGTCAGAGGAGCACGAAGGCAACTATTAAAACTACTTCTAGTACGGGAAAATGTCAAAATAAATGTGTGAGAAAAGGAAGCCAACAGGACTCTTTCACAAGTTCCCATAGTGATGGAAAAAGACTTGGTCCAAAAACGCCACTGTTATCGATTACAGGCAAAACTCAAATTCCAGACGGTTTGTCCGTTCTTGTTCAAAGTAATACACAATTGGCACGTGAAGAAGAAAACAAAGAAGAAGGCAAGACTGAAAAGAAGATTTTCGACAAAAAGCGCAGTTCGTCGAGGCTTGGATCAAAAAGTAAAGACAAAATTGACCACCCAGAGAGTCGAAGAGGATCGATGCTAAGCAGATTGAAATGTAAATGGAGTGGAAAGTCCAGCAAAAAGGCGAAAATTGATGGAAAGCCTTCTACTCATGAAGATAAAGATGATATTGAAACTGAAAATGAAAATGACGAGAGAGGAAGTGACGGTGAAAGCACAAACAAGAGAGATCAATCTCAACACCATAAGAAATCTCAAAACTATCAAGGAGATATGGAAAAAGATGATCACAACAATGGCAAAAGAAGTCATGATGACGACGAAGCAGGCAAGGGTTCATTTCTTCGTAGATCTGACTACCCCGAAGATACACATGAAAGAATGTCTAGAAAGTCTAGCATCAAAAGTATGGAATTAAATCGAAAAAGCTCTCAAACCCATCGAGAAGATACAGATAAAGGTCAGCATGACAGGAAAAGATCAACGAAGAGCTCACGAACTCGACACCACAAAGATGAAAATGACGATGGTAGTCACTCATTGAGATCCCATGCGTGGAAACAGCCCCTTGGTTATGTCTATACAAAAAATGGAGGGAATGGTCACTTCTGCAAGACAGATTGTGGTGGAAAATGTTCCAAAGCCGGGCAATGTGTGAGAATTCAGGATTGCTTTAAGAAGTTCGAGGAGAAATCTTTGAAAATGAATAAAGAGATTTTAAAGAAATTCAATATACACAACTGTGCTGAATATTGCGCCCAGGGATATTCCCAGATACTTGACGCACAAGGAATTATTCCTCATCGCTCTCAGCCATTGGGCAAGGCCAGCAGAAATGGCAGCGGAGAAAGTCTTTGGGATTACAAAGAGTGTAAAAGATGTTGCAAGTCCGGCAAAATAGATCGAGAAGGAAGAGATCAAAGATCCAGACCAAAAAGCTCTCAAGAAAGTTACGATCAGGATCATGGGGAAAGAAAAGGTATCAGGATAAGTAAGCAAAGATCGCAGCAAAGCACCACAGAAGGAGAATTAGAAAAATATCGCGATAAAAGAAATAGTAGAAGAAGTAGCACAGCTAGCAAAAGAGAACGAGGATCAATGAGAAAAAGTTCTCAAGAGAAATACTATCAATATCCACAAGAGAAAAAAAGAACTAGTAAGGTAAGCAGGCGTAGATCGGATCAAAGCATTCCAGATGAAGAATTGTATAATGATTATGATCTAAGAAAGAGTAAAAGAAGAAGCATAGCTAGCATAGCTAGCACAGTTAGCACAGTTAGCACAGCTAGCAACAGAGATCCAGGATCAAAACCAAAGCGTTCTAAACATAAAAACGATCAATATCTAGAAGAGAGGAAAAGAATTGGCATGCGTAGATCGGATCAAAGAATCCTAGAAGAAGAGTTAAGAAAATATCGCGAGTTAAAAATGCATAAAAGAAGTAGCACAGCTAGCAAAAGTTCTATAAGATCTCAAGAAAGATACGATCGGGATCGAGTGGGGAGTAGAAGAAGTAGCAGGGCAAGCAAGCGTGGCTCGGATCAAAGCATTTTCGAAGACGAATATGGAAAACATCAAGATCTGGAAAAGAGAAAAAGAAGTAGCATTGTAAGCAAAGGTTCTACACGATCTCAAGAAAGATACGATCGCGATCGAGTAGGGAGTAGAAGAAGTAGCAGGGCCAGCAAGCGTGGCTCGGATCAAAGCATTTTCGAAGAAGAATATGGAAAACTTCAAGATCTAGAAAAGAAGAAAAGAAGTAGCATAGTTAGCAAAAGTTCTACTCGATCTCAAGAAAGATATGATCGGGATCGAGTGGGGAGTAGAAGAAGTAGCAGGGCCAGCAAGCGTGGCTCGGATCAAAGCATTTTCGAAGACGAATATGGAAAACATCAAGATTTGGAAAAGAGAAAAAGAAGTAGCATAGCGAGCAAAAGAGAACGATCATCAAAACGAACAAGTTCTCACGATAAAATGGATCGGGATCGAAAAGACAGTAAAAGAAGTAGCAAGCATAGCAAGAAAGGAAGTAAAAAAAGTAGCACATCCAGCAAAAGCGCACGAGGATCAATTTATTCTCAAGACTCTGAAAGAATAAGCATAGGACGCGAAATAAGAGAAATAAGCTCCCAGGACGCATATTATCAAGACCATGAAGATGATAGGAGTAGTAGAAGTAGTGCCAGTACTATTAAAGGTGATAAAGATCGAAGTAGTATCAGGTCATTCAATACAATTGAAGACATAAAACAAAACACTCCTGCCGGTTCGGCTAGTGACAAATTGGAAAGCAAAACTCCAGCACAATTTCCGTTTTCCGCACAATCAATGGTAGAAATGACGACAAATATTGAAAGGGATAATACAAATCAGACATGTAGGAAAAAAGGAATATGCCAACGACGAGTATGTATCGGAAATTGTACAAAAACTGTGAAAATTATGGAATGTCCATATAAAAACAAGGAACAAACTGAAGCAAGGATATTTTGTTATTCTCCAGAAAATCGGCAAAGTAAATCTCCGAAGCCACAATCGAAAGATCGGTCATGTGATTCAGAATGTTATTGCGTTAGATCTCAGCCTGCTCATCATGAGTTACTGCGAACATATTCCCATCATTCCATGTTGGAGTCGCCCTTAGTTTATCCACGTGTCAACGCTAAGCCCACAAAGATGAACAATTGCGAACAAAAAAATTGTAAGGATGTCTGCTTTAATGGTCGCAAATATTTCGAGGATTTAAGCAGGCAAACTAACAACTCCAACAGGCTGCAACAAGCTCAGACTCAGACCCCATCAACTAGTAAGAAACGACCGAGTTTAGCTGCAGATCCGTCAGAGTATAAAGATCCAATAGATGATAAAGTGCACACTGACTGTTAGACTGGAAATCAAACGGAAAAACATCGAGTCGTAATCTTAAGTTGACCCAAGCCACTCGCAGAGTAGGAAGAAAAAACCCCCATTTATTTGACGAGTGTCTTGGATTACTTTAGGATTGGGGACTCGTTGGCTTTCACATATATTATTTGGAGAGGTGCGGCAATTGACTTATATATTTGATGCATTGTTAGGTAAAGTGTAATAAATGTTTGCATTTATATCTTTAAAATAAAGTTAAGAATGGAGTAGATAAATTGTATCTTCGAGTTGTTGGATCCTCCTATCGGAGAGTCACAAAGGAGAGTTTGATTATCATATAAGAAAAACCTTAAATAAAAAACTATTTCTAAGTGCCTTACTTTCTCTCCTTTATAAAATATAATATTGCTTATTTTCAAAAAATTAACTAAAGTTATGGAAATATTTATTTTAGTATACATATAATTTCATTAAACTTTTCCCCTAAAATCAAAGTAGTCCGTATTCTTGACAATCATTACTTTCAGCTATCATTTTCCAACAATGTTTACCAATCTTACAATTTTCTTTTGCATTTCTAAATCACAAATTGTTGGTAGTTCTCATAGCAAACAAGGCACATTTAAATCTTCCCCAAGACATTCTCATATTTTTGGCTTGCATTTTTATAGCCACTTTCCCATGCCAAAAGAGCGCACAAAAGAAAAGGACGCTACCTTCAACAAAGAATCCATCATTAAACCAACAAATTCTGGCGAGTGTTGACTCAAAAACTGAGCGCTACCCTCAGCGCTGTTGTCGTATGCTGGCCATGGTCATTGAACCCATGCAGCATCCCTTAACCAGGCCGCTCTGCGAGTACCAAGGCTAACAGACAATAAGACCCGATGTGAGGGAACCAGTTTCCGTAATCGTGACCGTCGCGACGTTTTGGCAATTTTCCGCGCATGTGCGACGCATTTTTGCAGGGCAACAATCTCTTAGGTAGAGAAACAGACCAGAGTCGACTGAACCATACCGAACCATGCCATAACATACCATGCATACCCGTCTAAAGGATCGTATGGACCGCATTGAGGGTTGTTTTGTATCTTGGCAAGCAGCCTCATTGTTCTCTCGCTTTGCCATTCATTCGTTCATTCGCTCATTCATGAGTGCATGGCTTGTTCCTAAGTTGGTCTATATGATTTTTGGCATGCCCACATCTGGTTGCCCCTCACCTCACCCCGACTTCTCTCGACCCTGTTCTCTGGCATCTCTTGTCCCATGGCGCATGCGCTGTTGGGCTTATCTTTTGTCTCGTTGTCGACTGGTTTTTATGACGCCTTCTGTACTCATGTTATCGGCGTCTTCAGCTTAGGGTTTTGCCTCACATCTGGCCAAATGTGTGCGTTTGTAATGGGAGAGACAGAGAGAGAGAGAGAGAGAAAGAGAAGCTGGCTCTACATGTGTGCGAGATATGCTAATGGTCTGGCGTGTTAAATGATAAATAAATAAATACAGTGTGAAGTTGGTAAATAAGATAAATATCAATTGATTGTTTGAGAAAACTGATTAAGATAAGGAATGACATACTTATAAATGATCTTCTGATCTGATGATATCTGACAGTTCTTCAATCGACATTACGGGAAAACTCACACGGAAACAGATTAAGCAGTATATGTAGTTAAAAAGATTTTAGTATATTTTATTTGTAAGTAGTAAATAGTCGATATGAAACCACAAGAATTGGAAAATCTAAAGAATAATTCCAGCTTATAAGCTAAGATAAGGACGAAGTGAAACTACTTTGAATTCTATAAATACCAAAGTTAAGTCAGGAACGTTTGGGATAGGTAGAGGTTCATCCAAAACTACAACACAATTGAGTTAATCTTGGGATAGGTAAATAAACAAGCAAGATAAGATAAAAGTAAACATATTCGGGATTTTTTTTGGTAAAAATAAAGCTCAAGTTCAATTAATAAACAAAAGATAAAATATTAAAAGAATTTCAAAGATATTTACTTCAACTGTTTAAAGTGAATCTTAAATATTTTTAAACTAAAATACGATTAGCAAACTCTTTGTTCCAAATCTATACAAAGGTTAAATACTTAAACCTCCAAATATCCAAGTGTAGCAGTCAAGTTAACTTCAATTAATTGTATAATAAATGTATTTTTATTAACACTTTTTCCGTAAATATATTTACAACGCTTTGCAAACGATGATAAAATGTAAAAGAGAAAATATATTACGATATGATTTAGGCTATAAATATTTATAGTGTAATGTAATGTTAATATATTTAATATGTATTTGCCACTTTTAAATTAAACTTAGACGATTAACAATGCTATTCACTCTGCATTGGCAAGAATTCAAATGGTTGCGTCTTTGTACCGAATTTAAATAAAATAGGAGTATCTTCAAAATAAAACAAATAATAGAAATAAATGTGAACGTAAAATTATGATTTTTCATTTCTGTTTTGTGATGAGACGAGGCTAAAATAAGTATTACTTGGTTTACTAAAAGCCCCTTCAGACGAGCACTTTTTTACCGACACTTTTTGTCAAAAAGCTGTCCGTTTCGATCACCATCGCTCACCGATGGAATAGAACGTGTTCCATTTCCATCGGTGAGCTTCGGTTTTTCACCGGCGCTTTGAAATTTTGTGTGGTTACGCGACACGGACAGCTTTTTGACAAAAAATTACAAAAAGTGTCGGTGAAAAAGCGCTCGTCTGAAGGGGCTTTAAATAGAACTGTTTCAGATTATAAAGTGAACTGAAACATTCTATAGAGGCTTTTAGACTTAGAACAAAATTAACGTTTATAATAAACTAAATCTCATACATTGCTAACATTCTTTGTCTTTGTTTTGTTTTGTTTTGTGTCTTTTTCTTTGTGTTTCGGTTTTGTTTTTTGGGTTTAGCTATAAAGAAATGTTTCCATAGGGGTTGCTAAATTTGGTACTTGTTCTAGTTCTTGTTCTTTTTTGGCATGGCACAAATTTGGCATTGAAAATTGAACGTGATTTGTTTTTGTATGGCAAATTGAGATATCAATTTTAAATAAATGAGAAATTGTTTATGGCAAGAAAAGTATGTGCTTTGAGCAGCTGCATTAATCCATAATGAGCTTTACTTGAGCTTTTCTATAACTAAGACTACCCTGATTCCCTTTCCCCCCTTAAATGATTCCAATCCCTTTCCCTATTTGGCTGCCTCGCATTGTTGCATTTGCACCACGAGCAGAAGAATCCGATTCATGAGATTATCCGCCTCAGAATCCTCCATGCTATTTAACTTGGCCGAAATGAAGCCACAGAACTTTGAGTTGAGAACCTCGCGCACCGTTTGCGGCGGTGGCAACTCGAGTCCTCCGGCAGCTGCAACCGCTGCGGCGGCAGCGGCGTTTTGTTGCTGCCGCAGATGACGATGTTGCTGCAGCATCTGATCCTCGTAATCATCGCCCTCGATATCCGCATCCTCCAGCTCGTCCGTTTCCCCATTGCGACGACGTTTCCGCATCGACGTCTGGCCATTTTCGGCGGCGCCATTAATGCTGCTCGGCGAATTGGAGTCGAGTATGATGGGATACGGAAAGTCGGCATCGATGGCCTCCAGTTCCTCCACCTCATCCGAGACATTGTCGTTATCCTCATCCCCGCTGCGCAATGAACTCGCATCCATGTCGTCGTAGCTCTGCTGATGCGAATTCAAGGCTCCACTGTCATTCCGTGTCGAGCTCACGCGGCTGTCGTTGTGGGCCTGAGCTTGAGCTTGAGCCTGAGCTTGGGCCAAGGCCTGTTGATGGGCGGGCAATGGCTGCGATGCCACGCCTCCGCCTCCGCCGCCCACTCCGCTGCCGCTTCCACTGCCATTGCTGCTCGCACTGCTGCTGCTGCCCGCCATCCCCGCGCCGCCCGTCGACAAATCCAACTCGGGCTTCACATAATAATCGCAGTAATAATCGTCGCTGCTCAGGTTCAGAGTCGAGCATTTGGACAAGTTCAACACGGCGCTCGACGAATCGTTGAAGGAGGAGCTCAGCTTTAGGGCAGCAGCAGCTGCTGCTTTGCTGGCACTTAGTAAGCTGTGTGTGTTGTTGTTGTTGTTGTTGTTGTTATTGTTGTTATTGTTGTTGTTGTTATTATTGTTGTTGTTGTGCAAGTGTTGGGCAAAGACGCTCAGACTGAGATCGCTGGCATGAGAGGCACCCCTGGAAGCAAGAAGAGAGATAGTTTGTTTATTAATATCTAATATAGTACATACAAAAATGGAGGATGGGAAGAAGAGACAGGAAAGAAATATAGTAAATATATATATATAAAATAAATTAATAATTTAAAAATAAAACTAGACAATAACTCCTAGATGATTGAAAAAGGCTAAGCTACCGTTTTTTCTGAGGTGTAAACATTTTTTAATTAGAAAATAAGTTTTATTTTTCTATCTAAATTACAATAATTAAATAATAATAAGTTTAATTTTTAATAATACAGTGCAACTTCCGTAACTCGAAACACCATTATTCAAAGAAAAAGTTCGAATAATGGAGACTTCGTCTTATGGAACTCAATTGCCACTCGATTTGGTTCGAGATAGAGAAAATTCGAGTTTTAGAAGTTCGAATTATGTCCGTTCGACTGTATTATTATATAATTATTTTATATAATTTTGAAAAAAAAGTTATTGAAAAAGTAATTTTTTGAAATATAATCGAAATGATCCCTGCCTAAAAGTTTTCCATGTTAATTATATGTGAAGATTAAACTTTATTTTTAAATTATAATGAATCGATTTTCCAATATAATTCTTTTAAAGTCATGAATATATTTTTAATATGTTTATCGAGAAATAAAATATAAATTAATCAGAAAAAAAAAAACACTGAGAACTGAATCTGAACTCTTTGTATAACATTAGCCCAAATCAAATGCGAATTTTACAATCCAACACAATGTACAATTCTACACAACTCTCTTGACTCTACAGCCATAAAGCCCATATCAATCGAGAAAAAGAGTCCAAATTGCTGTCAAAATAATACAATAGTATCTATCAAAGCCAAGCACTTTCTTTTCCCCTCGTCAACATTTGGTTATTCCAAAAATAGCCAAGGAATCGAAGATGGACGCCAAAACAACCCCAAAAGACACAATGGAAAAAACGTGCTTAGAGGCAAACCCCAAAAAAAAAGGCAAAATGCGACACAAACTACCAAAAACTGTTGATGGTTTTTCCTGCGACTTCAACATAGTATCTCAGGCCTGGCTCGATTTCCTGTAGCTCGCAATGTGCTACTCGAATTTCAAGCGCATTTTCCACAGCTGCTGCGCTGCCTCAAACTGAAGACGTGGCTATATTTAGATGCAAAAGATGAAGTAGAAGTTCTCGCATATATACATGTAGTATGTCTATTCCTCCCCTTCCCCCTCCTGGTCACGGCTTGGACCACAGTTCAGGGTAGAGGGGCGACTCTTTGTATTGCCCCGGGGCAGCAGGTAGTTGACAATTGGAACTGTAAAACGATATGCGAGGCGAAACGTTTTTCACATTTTTCAGTTTTCCTTTTGCTACAGCCAAATAATCACGGCCAAATGCATTTTCACATGTTCCAAAAAACCAAATCGCTTTATTTGCTTGCGGTTGTTTTCGTTTAGGTTCTTGGGTTTTCAGTTTTGTTTTTGGTGTTGGGTTTTTTTTTATTTTCGTCCATTTATTTCCCCCGACTTGGGACTTGTTCTTATCAATGTTTGCTTCCGCCTGTCATGGACAAACCAGACTAATAACGAACAGTTTGCATTTCAATTGAATTGCGTTCTTCTTCATTCCTAGAAATTCCAGTCTTTATGTTTATCAGCTCAAACATTTGCGGCTGCCGTTGGTCAAGTTTCCGCTGTTAGCTGAGTTCACTTGATAAGCCACATTGCAGACATGGCCAGAGGTTGGGTCAAGTATTTCCTAAGCTCAGCTACGACAGCTTAGAAAATTATTTAAAAAAGATCTTGTCATAATTTAAAATGAAGCCTATATTAAATATTGTGTACTACATTTTCTACTACTATTTCTACTCTACTTTGTTGACTCATACTACTACTACTATTTCTTCAACTAATATCTCTTGCTAATACATTTTCTACTACTATTTCTGCTACTTTTTTTACTTTAATGGCCCCCGATACTACTACTATTTCTGCTGCTACAACTTCTATTTCTACTGAAATTACTACTTTTAATACTATTTAAAATACTTTCACTTCTCCAACTTTATATACTCTTACTATTATTATTACATCTTTTATATGACTACTACTAAAACTAACTAATTTACTTCTAATTTTATTTAAATTCAAGCAAGATAATATATTATATTTAAATGAAGAACTTTTCCCAATTCTGAGCTTAAGACTTATCAATCAATCAATCAACCAATCAATCACCAAACAACACCTTCAGCAAGCAAATTTCAGAAAATTCTCAAATATCACCCTTATCCATAAGTATATTTGTAAAATGTCGAAATGAGAACAAATAAAATCGTGAATTATTTAATCGCAGCAAATACATGTTTTTAATAACATTTACGATATTATTACGCAAATTGGGTAGACGCCCAGTAATTTGTGGGGCCGCCAGTGACGCATATGCAAAAACAATTTCAAGACGATCGCAACGTTCCTCCGCTCCTCAAACACCCCCCCCCCCCACCCTTTTCATCAAGCACAGCTGAGATTTTGTGGGGCGCGGTTGGTCAAGCAGTTGAGCAGTCAAGCAGTGCGGGGTGTGGCGTGCGGTGGGGGGAGGAAGTGGCCCGCAAACAACAATTTCATAAATTTTTCAGCTCATTTGCTTATTAAATCATAAGCGTGACACAGAACCACAATACACAACAGCAACACATACAGCAAGAGAGACAGGGAGAGCAACATAAAGATAGAGAGAGGCGGTGGTGGGAGGGGGAGCAGAGCCCTGGTCACCAAGAGAGCAACCCCGTTGGCTGGCCTGGTCTCTGTTCGCGCATATTTTTAACCCTGATCCGCTGGCAGCGACGCGTCGCTTCAATTGCTCACCCATACATTCATACACACATGTGTATGTACTCACAGCATCGTTTGTACTCTCACACTCGCATTTTTAATCTACGCTTGCTTCTAAACTTGGTCCACTCGCCGCAATCTCATCGCGAGTTCATTTTGTCCCGCTGATTGTCATTTTCTTTCATAGTACATTCTCTCTCCTCGCTGTGTGTTAATTTATCATCCTCTCTCTAACTGTGTTGCCCACTTACACTCGCTCTCCCACTATCACTCTCTCACTCTGGCATTTGGCTGCTGCATTCGTTCAGTTCATTTCGTTACTTCTCGCTCGCTCTGCCGCCACCAGCAGCGACGCCAGCAGCTAAGGCTAAAGCGTTTGCTGCTGCTGCTGTTGTTGTTGGTGGTGTTGGTATTTGCAGCTTCCCTCGATTTTGTTTTTGGTTCAAGTGGCGATGCCGACAACGACGACAACAGCAGCAGCAGCAGCAACAACAACAATAGAAGCAGCAGCAATAATAACAGCAACAACAACGTTGTATAATTTTCGCTCTGGACGAGATCTGTTTTTATGGCTCAAGCCGCGTTCCCGGGCCGGGCCCGTTCAGTTGTCTGTTATCAGCTCAAAATAATAAAAAAGAATTTAAATATGTATATATGTGTGTGTGTGTGTGTCTGTGTGTGTGCGGGACCCGGGGCCGTAGAATGACGACTCTGACTGACTGTGTTGCTGTTGCCTCAGCTCTTGTTGGCGATGTGGGTACAGTCAATTGAAAGGAAATGGCCTTATTTCATATAAATATATGTACATAAAGTACAACACACACACACACACATACTTATGGGGTAGGGGCAAGGGGTTGGGGTTGGAGCTCGCAACATCGCAGAATCACAGACTGACGGGCCATGAGAACTGAGCCTGGTCATTTCTTTGTTCGAATTGGTTTTTATTCCGTCCAACAGTTTCGAAATTGAGTACTCGAAACGAGTACTCACACTCATATTCACACATACATACATATGCATGACATGTCTGTGTATTGGGCAGATGTTTTTACAGAGGCTTAGCTGAGATTTGTCTGGTTCTTTCCACATGCAAATTGCAGAGCGATGCAACAACAACAACAACGATAAGAGGGGCAATACCATGGACACAAATGTCAAATGGTTCAAAAAGACAAGAGAACGAATGCCAAAAAAAAAAAAATTAAGAAACAGGAAAAACATTTCTATTTTTATTGTAATTGGTTAAGAAAAAAACACAAAATAAAACTTTTTTCTTTAAATCAGCCAATTCCAAAAGAAAGTTCAAAAGGTTTCAGCAAATTTAATAATGTTATGAAATGTAATCAGTGCAAGTTTCTCAATACAATGACTCATCATGTTCTATGTAAATGTTGGGGAATACACAACATTGTCTCTGATAAGGTTTCAAAGAACCTATTGAAGATTGTAGTTGTGCCTTATCGACAGTACGCTTAAGAAAGATGCTATACTACAAATCTTATATATAACTAACCACAAGAACACATTTCTCAACGTCTAGTGAATCAGTCCTTTCTACTTTCCCTGAAATCTTCAGGTGTTCCGACCCGAAGAAACCCACAAAATGAATCAACTTTTCACTTGACTGAACAAACAATATGGTAACCTATACGATACAATATGTTGGGAACAATTCGATCACAATAAGAATCATTTCAAGTTTCAAAACAAGATCGATTGAGTCATCATGAACCTTACACAATGTGGCAAAGGAAACATTGTTCCAGCTTTATTTAGTATTAGTATAGTATTTGCTCTTTACTCTCTACTCTCTCCTACTCTTTCTGTGAAATGCGAAAAGAAAAGCAATGAAAATGGCATATTGAAAGTGGCATTTGTAATGATCTTGCCTAGAGTTCAAGTCGTGAAACGGACGTGACAATGATTAAAGTTTAGGCTGATATGCTGATTCCAAATTGAATGAGAAATCAGGGTATAAAAAAAAACCTTAACCAAACCAAAACATACGCAACGCTAACACAAAGCGACGAGCTAAAATAAAGAACCGTTATTCATGCATTGAGGCCGATCTTTGGCCCCCGCATTTCGCCCCATAGCTTCTGTTTCTGTTACTTATTCCGATTCCGATTTCGTTTTGCTTTTGTTATTGTCGCTCTTATCGCACTTACTTCACTTGTAATATTAGTCAAGAGCCACCGAACATGGAGAAGACAATAAAATAGACGATGATTCGATCGATCGGTCAATAATAACCAAATTCAGGTGGGTGTAAACTGAGCTGCTGATAAGACCCGTATGTTGTGTACACAATGTATTGCGAACAAGGTTTTCAAATGCTTTCTAGGCTATTGAAGTCAATCTTAAGTGATTAGTGATTAGACTGAATCCTAAAAAAGAGTAGTTCAAGTTATGAATGCCAAAAGAAATATATTCTTATATCCATAGTAACTAAATTTAGCGTATTTGTCAAGTGTTTATAATAGAAAAGAATTGTTATCAATAATTAATAATAAAAAATTCCATTTTTAAAAGTTTTGTTAAAAAAACCTAAAACTTTGCAAGAAATTTCCTCTAGTGATCAACAAGTAAGCAACTTGGGCTTGGAAATTTCCTTTTTTTTTGTGAGAGCAGCCTTATTATATTTTAACTTATTGAGGGGATGATACGAGTATAAGCAACGTGTAAACGTTTCTATATAGTATATGTATTATTTTCTACTCACTTTCTCTCCCGGATGACGTCTCGTAGGAAATCCATGGCTTCGTAGAGGCTCCACTTTGGCTTAAATCCATTGCCCATCAATTTGACATGGGCCAACTCCCGGCGATAAGATTCGCGCAGAGATTTGAAAGCGCGAGCGACGCGACGTCCGGGCGCATTGAACTCCCGGCCAATGTGCTCCCAGGCACGATTCTTCTCCTCCTCGGCGCCCTTAAAGTTGGGCAGGCGCGAGTCCCACAAAATTGGATTATCGTGGACCATCTGAATGAGCTTCAACTTGTCGGAGGCGTTACGACGAACCACTAGAAAATCAATAAATATGAAGAATTGTTATCTCGCAATCTAAGTACATATGTATAACGATCCCATAAAGTATGTTGCTGAGTTAGTTCCTCAATCGATCTTTGAAGATCCATCTTAATAAAATTACTAGATGACTATATCATAAAGCCACTATATAAGCGATCGATCAAAAGATCGACCTATAAAATGAAATAAATTTGTTGTATCTTATCTCAAGCAATCTCAGATTGTGTATATGATGCTGGCTAAAATCAGATCATATAATTTAAACCATAGGCACGATCAGTTGAAAATACAGGGTGTTAAATCTTCTATAATTTAAAAAGCATAATTTGCTCTGCTTACGCACATTTCTTGATCTTCTGTGTTGGAACCACGGCCAATTCGCCTTTGGGCTTCATGTCTAGGGCAATAGCTGCTGCGGCGGCGCTCATGTCCTGCAGCGAATTCGTGGTGATGGGTGAGGAGCCCGAAGAGGCGGCGACGGCGGCGGGCGCCATCAGAATGTGTTGTAGTATTTGTAGATTAATTTTGCTGTTGTTTTTGTTCTTATTAACTGTTTCAATTGTTATTGTCGTTGTTCAGCAGCTTCACTTTTCACACAACACAAAAGTTCACTTTATCACAATCAATTCACAGTGGATATTTTTATAGTATGTTTTTGAGCCAGCGCGATCAGTTGGGTGGCAAATGCTAGCGACGACGGGGGCTCCTACCCTCTCACGACCAAGTTTAAACAGCAACTAAAAACCAAAACCAAAAAAAATAACAACCACCGCGAGCTGTGACGGCCGCGACAGACGACGACGCGCCGTGACGCGACGCCAGCAGCGACGCTAGCAGCAAGCCCGCATTTTCGAGGCGAAGCCAAAACCAACAAGAATATGAATGTCTCTCTCAGCACAACAAGCCGAACAGGTAATGCTCTTTCACACTTTCAGATAAATAGCAGCTACAAATTATAATCGAATCTAGCTAGAATTGTATTTACTTTTAATTTAAATTATATGAAAATTATTATTAAATTATATTTAAATATTACTTATTTTCAATAATTGATGTCATTGTTGCACATTTCACAACAAAACTTAAATACTCTCTGTGAGAGCATTTGAAAATACAAGCGAGACTCACATGCACACACACAAGCGCACACAGCCATGGGCCAAACAAAGACCCAGGCGCAGGCGAAAGAGCCACAAAAATCACGCGCGCTCAACATGCGCCGTCCTCTCTCAGCTATTTGCGCTCTTCGTGCTGCTCTGCTTTGCTCAGCTCAGCTCTGGCCAATTCACAACGTGAGTGCGCGTCGGCATTACCGTTATCGACGCCTGCGTCTACGCCTGCGTCGACGTCGCGCCGTTAACGATAGCGCGACGCGCGCATTGAGCTCAAAGAGCAGGCCGTTGGCTCGGGCCAGGGCTCAGTCTCGGCTATCGGCCCTCGGCTCTCGGGCTCGGCTCTCTCTCGGCTGGCAATCAGACGGAAAAACGCCGTTTAATTGCAACAACAGAAAGTAAAAGCGAGCAAAAGAATGAGCGCAAAAAAAGCAGAGCGACTGAGACGACAACGTCACTCACACACACACACACACACGCATACAGCAACAATTCAAGAACTGAAATTGTGTGTAATACAAAAATCCGTTGACGCGTTGAAGCCGTCGCTGCTTCTGCTTTGCCGTTTTATTGCTGGAGATGGGCAAATGATCATGTTCCTTACGTTTTTGTAGGTGAGCATTGTGAAATTGAGTTAGAGAAGTTTTTGTTCAAGAAACAAATAAGTTATTAAAATCAGAAGCTGATTTATTGGAAATCTCATACAAATAATTATTGTTAACTCTTATATTCAAGCAAGTAACAACCAAAAATCATCGCACAAAATTTTATAAAACATATTGAAATAAATTTAATTTAATTTTTCAATGGAATTAGACCTAAAATATATTTATGATATTGTGTAATTTTTATACTTTAACTTTACGACCGTCAATTTTTGCCAGAAATTTCGCAAATTCATAAGTGAAGAGCATGTTGATATTCGTACATTGTCTGGACTTTCGCTTGCATTCATTAATCGTCTAGGTCTACTTTGTAGCTGAGCTAACGGGCTCAGTCCGATCAAAATGCCAAGCGACGACTCTCTTGCACTCTCCCCACTTCCTAGTCGAGAATTGTTGCACTTATTTCATTTTCCATTTCGTTGCTGTAATGCATTTAACTGTCTGCAATTTCGAAGAGGGGAATGTCTGGAATAGTGCACGCTCTTACGTCTGCATGTGTGTGTGTGTGTGTGGGTTAGAGAGAGAGGGGGCTGGTTGGGGAGCGCGGCAGATTTGAGCCCGCTTAACGAAGGTTCTCTTCAGTTGGTGGTGGTGACGTCGCAACGTCGACGTCGTCGTCGACAGCGTTGGCGTCTGTGCCTGAGGTCGCGTTCAATTGCGTTTTAGTTGAATTTATTAATATGCCCATTTTGTGTTCTCTTGTTGTTATTGTTTTCGTGCTTTACATTTGCTTCGTCTTCGGCTTCGGCAACGGCAACGGCTTCGCTCTGTCTGCGCTTTGTTGGCTTGTTTCGTTGCCGTTGCCGCTGTCGCACAGTGGTCGTAGTTCTGCCTCTTGTGAAAATTGACAACAACAGCTAAACATTTGGATCACACATGTTGAGCCTCAAGGAAAGAGACTGAGAAAGAGCGAAGCGATATGAAAAGCGCGCAAGTGAGATGCACTGTTCGTATGTGAGTGTCTCTTTCTCTCTCTCTTGTTGCTTGTTTTTAATGCCCAACATTTGTGTCTTGCAACGTTCTGAACGTTCGCAGATAACAACAAATTCCCCTGGAAGCATTTAAGCCGCTGAAATCTAGTAAATATAATCGACAACTCGACGATGGCAAAAAAAAAAAAAGAAAAAGAATAAAAATACGATCGAGCGTGCGAGAGAGAGAGATAGAGCAAGAGTGAGTGCTTTGTCTGTATGTAATTTATGCCTAATGAACTATTTCCGGCCAAGTGTCAATTAATGTATTCTGTGTGTTTTCAGGCCCTCCGCGTGCTCCATACAGGCCACAAGGGGGCAGCAACAACAACAACGTGCCCGCACAAATGTTGTCATGATCATTTCTGGCAAAAAAAAATGAAATGAAATGAAATGAAATTCTGATTCCCTTTCCCGTTTTCTCTCATTGCAAAGAGCCGCCGTTTGGAGCTGCCGTTTCCGCTGCAGCCTTTTCGCCCCTCTTATACCTCTTTCCATTCGTTTTCTTCTTCCTCTTCTTTCATTTTCCAATTCCATTTCATCTTTTGCATTTTTCAAGCCAAATTAAAAGTCATGCAAGCGGAATTTGTTTTCTTCTGCCGATTAAATTTTCGTATGTGCGAGATGAAAAATAAAATAGTATTTTTTTTGGTATTTGGGCCGTTTATTGGGCAGTCATAAAACGGTTATTGTTCGCTATTGACTGAGTAGGGGAAAGAATGAGGGGAAAGCGGTATTTGGTATGGAAATGAGATCAAATTTAGAGGTGAGAAGAGTAGTATCAGCAGACGAGAGAATTCTGTTAAAAAAAAAGATTTTGCTTAATTCAGTTGAACTTCTCTAAAAAGGGTTTTCCCATAATGTTTTAATTTTCCAAAGCAATCTTACCTTTATTCAGGGATCGTAGCGATTATATGTTTTATGAAAAAAATCATAAAAAGTTATTTACTTATTTTTGTTAACAATTTTATTTATTTTTATAATAAAATATAATTTTTATGTAAATCTTTCAAACGGGATGGCCCATTTCATAAATCTTCCTAATTTAAAACATAAAGATTGGAAATTATTCGATTTTTCCAGCTCTTAACTCTTATTATCGATCAATAATACCATTTTTCTTTGGTATTTTTTTGATTTCTTGTTTATTGAGATTTATTTTATTTTAAATTTATATAATTTATAATAAATTATTAAATAATTCACAGATAGGTAATCCTTCATTGCTGCAATCGTGATCGTTCATATGAAACTCGTTATCTCTAGGCTCCAACATGACGCAACGCTCGTTTCCATTGTGGTTGGGTTCTCCCTGATGCCAATTGAAGTACGGAGCCTTATGGCCAGTGGTAAGGGAGAGATATACTCCCTTATGACCAAGATCATTGATGTCTAGCCAATAGATATCTTGTAGCTTGGGTGTCAGTGCGTCGAATTCCCTTTGATTTTTTATACTGGCCAAATGTCCACCCAGTTCGTGGCATTTGTGGACAGCTGAAAACCAATTTACTTTTTGATGGCTTTCGATATAATAATATTTGGATCCAATTTTCTCAAATAAACTTTTGTTATCATCCAATTTCTCCTGTTCAGAATTCCGTTTAAGTTCAGTTATCTCATCCTGTAATATCTTCAATTGTCGTTCAATATTCTCAAATTTGGTTTGTGTATCCTTTTTCTGGTCAAGATCCTGGCTATAAACTTGCTTCTGCAATTCGACCGTGTGCTCTAAGACGGGTTTAACGACCGTATAACAGTATCTACCGCAATTATTCTCCAATTCTTTGGATTCCCTGCAGATCTATAATTATGAAAAAATTGATTCTATTTCATTTGTTTACTCTCAAAATGTATAAACTTACTTCAGCGTTTCCAATCCAAATTAAGCCATAGATTAAAATATGTGCTAATATAATTTTCATCATAAATCTTCCAATATGTACCGTTTAGTCACAAAGTCAACAGAAAACTAAAGCTCTTTATTTTTCTTATATACCTATATACCTAATAAGATTAGCGTTTATTATCAATTTCGAGTCAAATGCTATCAATGCTTACTGCTGAAATGTATTCATATTAATTGTGAGAATTTAACAAATGTATTAAGAAAGATCAGTACACTAGATAACAGTAAAATTGACTTTGCTTACACGGCTTTGCTCAGAATTCTAATCCAAACTCTACATCTTAATAGGAATCATCGCTAGAAAATTGAGTTTTTGTATGAGCATCTTTTCTATTTTTACAGATATCAAATAAACTGAAAATATATTTGTTGTATATTTGTCTCAAATAATCTGACATGGAACTATTTAAAATCAGACTAGTATATGATAATGGTAATTGAAAATCTTTTTGTTTTTCCACAAATTTGGTCATTAGATAAACGTAATTTACTAAAATCTGACTGATAGGAAAAATAGCTGATATTTGGTAACAAATTTTGTAATGTTTAATTAAATAAGATTATCGAAGCATTCTTGTGGCTGTAAAGTTAAGTTAAAATATGTATAATCAATAATTTTCATTTTTCTCATAAAAAATTTTTTTAAAATAGGAAAATTACTTTGATTTTGAGTGGAAGAAGGCACAGTAATAGACGAGAAATATTTGTTGGTTCATATCGGAAATGCCAAGTCTCGGCCCCATAACAATTTGATCGTTTGGGCTTATCGGGGCAAATTAATCACAAATTCAATGCAAATAACCAAAGTGGGCTCTGGCTGTAAATAAAGCCAATAAATATTGACACAGGTCAGAAGAGCGTAGACGAAGGATGGAGCGAAAAGAAGGAAAAGGGGGCCCGGAATAAGTAACGATCGGTAAACTGTTGCCGTTTTTTATTTTATTTTGTTTGGCCTGTTAGCGGGTTTCTATGGATTCGATAAGCCCGAAAAGCGAACCCTAATTGAAGCCAGCAGAAAGAAGACTCAAGTCAAACCCAACCCAAAACCAACCCAACTCAATTCAATCAGGCAATAAAAATTTATATACTTAAATTGGGGAATGTTGTGTGTGTGTCAACAGTGGGAAAGTGACGAGAGGGGAGACGGTGAGGGGGCTGCCCATCAAGACCAAGTTCAAAAAGTAATTTCCAGCCAATATTTTGTGTTGTGTTCAAAGAAGAAGAAGAGGATGATCGACTAGACGGGAATTCAAGTAAAACGATAGAGCAGCGATCGAGCAATCAAGCAAAACGAGCCCGAAACGCGAAAAATCAGTTGACGTTGTTGCCGTTGTTGTTGTTGTTGTTGCCGTTGTTGTTGTTGTTGTTGTTGACGTTGTTGGCGCTGAAATATTTAAATTTTGACCCAACCCCAATCTAAATAAATTTCATGGCGTAACGTTTGCAGCTGTGTGCGAGTCTCTCTCTCTCTCTCTCTCTCTCTCTCACTCTCTTTTGCTGTTTTTGGTTTTCTCTGCGTGCTGTACTCGCATTTTGGTCTCTTGGGGTCAACATTTGTCGCATATCGTTAAGAACCCAAAGGCGACAGCGACGTGTCCATAAACCCGTACAAGAACGTACAACAAGAACAGAAACAAATGTCGCAGTTTCAAAAGTTGGCCATGTGCTTGACGAATCGTAACGATCCGTAATACTCATTGAATACATTCACTGAGAGTGCGAGTACACTCGTCTCTGGACTGAAAAGCGAGATGGAGATGGTGATGTAAATGAATGCCAGTTTTTTCTGAAGTGGATTCGGCTTGACACCTTCCAAAACAATTTACCATTGCTCATTTTCAATTTAAATACTTGTATGATTTTCGAGTGAGATCATTTGCATTGCGTGATCTTCCTTAAAGAACTTTACACACAAATCTTGTTAGGGAAAGTAAAAGAGAACCTTAGATCTAAAATATAAATCATAGATAATATTTAAAATTTAAAATTTTACTGTCTTTTGTTTTTTATGTTTGTATGTACATTTATAGGATTAAAATTTGTTAGTGTGAAAAGAGGTCTGTTTATTTTAGATATTGCCGGTTTGAAACTATTAATATTCGAATTTTAAAATCGATATTTATGTGTATGTTATAAATATTGACAAGATCTTATTTCAACTTTCGTTTATAGGGTATTAAAAGTAAGTTCTTTCTTTTCAAAAAAGCCTTGTTTTTACAAATTATGTAGCAGCAAAATAATCGAATTCTGAAAAATCGTTTAGTTTTCTAAAGAATTTAAAATTTCAGTTAAGTGTGTGAGTGCCCAATAGATTAATATTTTAATATTTGTAGCTGTCATATACACAATAGTATTCCAACAAAGTTTTAATTATATAACTATTTTTTTCTTAAGAAACTCAGTTTTTAGTTGAACTAAATATATAAAAATAAATAACACATTGAAATGTTTTATTTATTAATAAATTTAAATAATAAAAATAAGAATTTAATGTAAAAAAAAATACAATAAATTGTTATATAGCTGACATAGAAGTAATATTGCAGGGTTATATAATATTTAATATTAAAAAGATGTTGGCTTTCAATTACTTAGCCAAGACAGGAACCGTATAAGCATGCTCAAGTGTGTGTGTGTGTGTGTGTGTGTTTGTGTGTGTTTGCGAACACGCAGCCCGCACAATTCAACAAATTTTCTACTTTGATCAGACGCTGCTAAGAATCTTCTTCTGTTGTTGTTGCTGTTGTTGTCGTTGTTGTTGTCGTTGTTGTTGTCGTTTGGTTGCATGTGTTGCCAAATGCTTTTTGCTGGCAGTTGCATTTTTAAATTAATAAACAAGAAAATGCGAGTGAGTCAGTTGGCAGCGGCACTTAAGTTGCATTACACACACACACACACACACACATATATATATATATATATATGTAGATGTTCTTACACACAGATACTTATAGAGTGTATCTATGAGATACTTGTATTCATTAGTTTACCCTAACAACAGCCACCAATCAAAAACGTTTTCTAGCTGCTCGCTCTCAGCTCAGTTTATTGCCCATTGCGGTTGTTGTTGTTGTTGTTCCGTTTATTGTTGTTGTTGTTGTTAGCCGAGCACTTGGTTTTGTGCTGTGTTCGTAATCGCGGTTTAGTGTAGGCCAGCACTTGGACTTGCCTTCGACTCGATTGTCGATTGTTGTTGCAGCTATCGCTTATCGTGCCACAATGTTGATTGTTGTAATTGCTACAAGTCAATGCTGATGTTGTTGTTGTTGTTCTTGCTGCTGGCCATTGGCCGTGGACTGATAATATGAGGCTTCGACCGAGAGTGCCACGCGGTTTTTAGGGCCTGCCACATGCATACGCGGGTTGTAAATGAAGTCTTGCCACATGTGTTGCTTATCTTCTCCCTCTTCCTCTCTCTCTCTGTCTTTCTCCCTCTCTCTCTTTCTCTCTTTGTCTGCTGTAAAAAACTTCCATTTGTTGTTAATTACTCAGCTTGGCTTACCTAAAAACAACAACACTGAACTGTGAAAAAAAATGCACTTTCAACTTTGACCCGTTGGCCAGGGCGCTGTTTGTTTTCCTTTTTGGCGCACAGTTTCCCACACGTCCGTTGCAGAATGAGAACAGAAAAATTTAATTAACAATTTACAGCAACATTTGGGCCATCACCCCATCCCCCCCCCCCCAAAACGGGCACTCCAACAATATGCCAAACTTAAAGTGCAAAACTATAACATACTCCGTGTGTGGTAATGAGTTTTATTATCTTATAATAATTAATGAAAAAAGTTATGTTTGGGAAGATCTGTGAAAAGTCTGGCATTTTAAAATATTAAGCTAATTTTATTTTTCATACTCTTTTGGAATTTATGTTTTTTATTAAATGCCTAGTTGGAGTAAGAAAGTTTTTACTACGTTTTAATTAGTTTAAAGTTGCTTATAAGCATAAATTACAAAAAAAAAAAATCAAAACACTAATAAATTAAGTGTGCTTGTTTAGTACTTATTTAACATGTATTTAACAGACTTTTGGTTAATGATTACTACAATTTTCTTAAATTAAATACATTCTTAAGCAATATTTATATAATAATTTGTTTATTTTTACTTATTACTTGAATATGTTCTTATTATTTTTATGTATCAAATCAAATTTGTTTATTTATTATTATTATTTTTAAAAAATTAAATATATCATTTTAATATTTATTTATTATTTTGATTTACTTAATTATTTGGATTTTTGCTAACCAACTGAACGTTGACCTTGTCAGATTTTACAACTTCATCTGAGAATGTTTAAATATTTTATAGGATTCCTTAAGCTACTTTCTCGTGTTGTTCCTTCTCTTCCGGCTTCGTACACACTGAAAATTTCTCTGAATTCGTTCCAAGCTGATCCAAGTTGGCATATAATAATTAAAAAAAATTAATATAATTACAACGCAAAACCAAACGACGCGATACAGACTATATAAACGATCTGCAATCATGTTTTTAATGTGGTTGACAAGCACAGTAATTCAGACAACTTATCGTGATTTCGGTTTATTTTAAAACGTGTGGTCGATAATATATAATATATATAATAAGGTATATTTCTTTAAATTTCTACACATTTTACGCCAAATGTTCTGAATTTATTAAACTGAGGCCTCAACTAGAAGTTGTGATTGCATAGTCCGATTTTATTTAAACGATTTATTATAAATATTATTGGAGTGAGTTTACTATCTCAGTGACGGATTCATTTTTAAATTATTTATAGGACTTCCAGTCTGAATGTGCTGCACAGTTTCTTGATTTTGTTTAAGTTCCTTTGTTTGTTTGCTTTCAAAATAACTCCAGTTTTGCCAATTTGGGGTATATTTGGTAATACAAAACCAAATAATTCTATATAAACCATATATACGATTCACAACCATACTTAATGGTAATTTGAATAAACCGATTTCCACAAAGTTCAATTAGCTACTGTAGAAAACTTAGCGAGCGCTGTGGATTCGTTCAATCAGCAATTATATACATAAATACAAAGAATATGTTTTATGTATTAATAGTAAGAAAAAAATAAACATTTCTGAGTGTAATGAGAAATATGAAATGAGCTCATAAACGAGTAACTAAATAACAATTGCATATAAAGTATATAAATATATACATTTAATTAATAAAATTGATTGCCATAATAGTTGATTAAATAAAATTATATATTAAGGCTAAGTAAAAGAATGTGAACGATATCTAGTTTATATAAAATTGTAGTAAAGTTACCAATAGACTAAAAAATATTTTTAATATTTTTGTTCTCACACAATGAAGCTACCTTTTGAGTGGCTTTGGCAGGGTATTTTAGCTAGACAAAACGCCAACGCCGCCAAACCTCGTTCGCGAGTTAGTTAGCCAGCGCGTGCAACCACCCCACCCCCACCCCCCAATGCCACTCTTAGCCTTTTGGCAACCGACAAATGCAACTGCGACGGCAGGCAGCACTTATCACTCAGCAATCGGGGCCAGTTAGGAGAGCCAGGAACTGGACAAGTAATTACAAGAGAACATGCCAAGCTTTGGGTCTATTCACATTTAAATGGCAAACCAAATTGTTAGTTTAAACAAATAGCAATCAGGCAAAAGCTGCGTTTTAGATATCTTAGCACACATGCACATTTTTCAAATTCCCAAGAAATGTCCTTGTTAAAGTCAAAAGACATGTGGCCAAATTATAACATTGACCAAGTCAAACACAAGCTATCAGAATGCCAGCGGTTACAATGGGTTAGTTTTCAACATTTCTAGTCGTTTTTGTTGTTGCAGTTGTTGTTGTTGTCAGTTGTAAACCAACTGTCATAATCAAGGCAAGTTGCCCGCGGGGACCAAAGAACAAGATGAAAACAGCGGCAACATGTGCTATCACTGCTTTCCTTCAGTCCTCAAACGGATTCGAGCAGAAGAAGGACCTCAAACTAGCAAGGAATTTCGACTTTAATTTGTGTCAACTACAAGTAATGGCCAAAGGATTGCTTAACTTTTAGATGAAGTTGGTGCAAATCATGTGCAAATTGTGCGAGAGAAAGTATGGGATTAAAAAGGATTTCAGTTACGTTAAGTTGAACAAAATTAAATGACAGAAATTCCTGGTCAAAATAAAGCTTTAAGAAAAATCGTATAATGAAGGTTAAAACTTAATATATAATTTAAAATATAGAACTCTTTGTCAATTGTATTTTATATACCTTACTTATAATATAAGCTAAATAATACATTTTAGGTAAATTTAAATAATTAAGTAATTGTATTACAATAATTAAAATTTAATTTAATGTTTGAAATTTTAATTTGATCAAATTAGTTTAAAAGTATTTTAAGAAAGGAGTGTTGGAAGTCCTGTAAATTACTTATTTTTTGGGGGTATATTGTTGGTCTTGGATAATAGAGTAGCTTGAAAGACGTGACGGGATATGAGAAGAATTTAATTTTAATAGCTTTGCTTGGATAGTTTTTTAGTAAATGATTGCCAACTGTGTATCCCTTAGGCCAATAGTTTTGGTAGGGAAAGGAATCAAAAAGAAAGTTTACCATTTTAAACTATTGTGAATAGAATACTGTAAATATTCTTAAAGGTTCTGGCGGGAAGTTCAATGCAAATGAGATTTACTGGCAAGCTTTCTCTGCTCATAATATAAATTAAACCTATATAATTTATTAATAATAAATAAATATTATATAAAATATTCACTTTATATTAAATGTACATTAATTAATTTTTCACAATTAGAATTATGATATCACATTACTCTATCAAAAAATGAAAAAAGAATTAGCTATTCTCATGCTAGAGTATGAGAAGTGCTTAAATGTTGTTGACGAAAAATAAGTCTGAGAACTGCAGCAGGAAGCTGACTTTGGGGAAATTATAATGCCTCTGTTGTTATTGTGTTATTAGAAGCATTTTAGTTGCAAGTACGTGTATTTAGTTTAGCGACAAGCGGGGAGAGCAGGAATGGCATCTGGGGAGACTCCAACTACTTTTAAATGTGCCGCAATTCTTCAGTGTCTTCACTTTCGCTGGCTGAAATGTGTTTTATTAGTGTGAGAATCATTCCCTTCCTTTTTTTATGCTCGCTTGTTCTCTCATTTGTGTGGAGGTTTTTTTTGCTAGCGTGTTGCAAGTTTTATGTAGTTGCTGTTGTTGCCAGAGTAAACATGCACCCGAAGCGCAATCTAATTAAGTGAAGTGTGGATAGGGGGGAGTCGGGAGTTGGGGGGGGGGGGAAACGACAACTGATGGACTTGCAAGTCGTATGTGCTTTCGTATCTGTAGTTATCCTTAGACTCGCTTGCTTGGCAGATGCGTGTCCTTGCGTCCTGGTCGTCCTTGCCGTGCTGTTGCATGCAATTTGCTGCTTTAGTTCTTTGCTTTCGTGCGTCGCTAGTTTATCTACTTGCAGCTTGTCTTTCTCTCTCTTTCACCACCCCGCTCTCTATCTCTATCTCTCTCTCTCTCTCTATTCTCTTGGCATTTCTTGTTGATTTTTTGGTTTGTCTATTAAGCTTTTTGTTGCCTTCTTTCTTAAGCTTGTTCGAACAACATTTAAATTGGCTAAATGGTTTTTCATTTCCATTTCCCATTCCCCCTGCACTGAACTGGCAATTCTTGTAGATTTTTCTTCTTGTGTTTTCTATTTGTGGCTTGTCAGTTTATTGCTGGGTTGTTTCCTCGGTGTAGTTTTTACTCAGAGAGAGAAGGGGATTTAAGCAACATTCTATAAATTATTAAATGGCCAACAGATGAACTTAAATGATTATCATTTCCATTGAGATATCTGGGGGTTAGATGATGACTTAATAAAAATGTATGCTGCATACGCTAGATGGCGCCACTTCTATATAGTTTCTTGAATAACTTCTGTGTTTACTTAACCATCGTTTTGAAATTTTAAAAATAGGTAGAGAGCTTAAAATAGAAAGTATTTTTAAATGAAAATATACAATCATTAAATACATCTATTTATAACACAGATATATATTTTCTCTCCTTGTGGGCGAATTCCGTTACCATTAAATTAAAGTCGACTGCCAATCAGCGGCAAGTATAAGGCTTGAACTTTGCTCCGAGGATCCTGATAGCTGGGTGTCCTGTCTCGAATCCTTTTGTTCGAGTCCTTTGTGAAATATTGTCATTATCGTATTAAAATCGCCTACGGTTAAATGGCCATGTTAAGTTTTACGAGTTTTACGAGTATTTACAAGGCATAAGAAAAACACAACAGACAACAAACAGAACACAGCAAATTCCCGACTCTCCATTCCCCTCTGCACCCCCTTTTCGCCCTTTATCCCCTGAAACGCGTTCATTTGTTTTATTCTTTTGCAATCGCTTTGTATGCATAATTTATGCATTAATTATATGGAAACGTGCCGGACAATTACAACAATTGCAAGTTAAAACAGCGAAAGACGAAATTGATATATGTGCAGATACCCTGGAAAACGTCAAGATATTTAAAAGTTACTCAAATAACTACTGTATTTATTATCTGATAATTCTCATTTAAGATTTTCGAAAGGAGAAGGAAAAAGACCTCTTTTAAATGTATCTTCATATATATTTTTAAATAACAGGCATACTTCTTTTTGCTGGCGATGTTACAGGGAATTTACAGGGTATAATGATTCTTCACTGATACCAACAGCAATGGGAAAAGTGCAATGCACATTAAAACGATTGTTAAAATTACTAGCAAAGATATTTGCTGCTGACACGCAGCCACCTCTCAAAAATATGCAGCAATTTATAACGTGAGTTTATTTACCGCAAATTGTTATAAATCGAATTTTAAGTAGAAACAAAAAAAAAACCATAAAAATGAATAAAATGCACAGTGCATAAAAAAAGAAAGAAAAATAAACTCCAAGCGGAAAATGGAAATAAAAATGCGTGTAAAAATATGATAAATTACGCATACGCCCCGTGTATCTGCAACTGCATCTATCTGCTGCTGTATGCAGTTAATTGCCATTTTTAACAACATTTTTTTGCCTTTTCCCTTTATATTCCAGCAATATCATCATCATCATCACCAACAATACAATGTCATAATTATGTTGAGAAAATAACTTAAATGATTTGCAGTGGCTTTGAATCGGATGCCGATGGATAGGGAATGAGATCATCAAAATGCGAGAGACATGGTAACTGCATTACGAATCAATTGTACCCTTTAAGTCATGCAAATCCATGAAATGTGAATATAGGTAATTTTTTTAACCAATGAAATTCCTTTAACAAATATGCGCTGCGGCATTTACAAAGTTGGCTTAATAAGGGATTTGAAAAGCTGCTTTATACAATACTAAAGTTTGTTGAATCTGTGATTAAATAATTGGTGCAAAAGAATCAGGAGTCACTCTGAGTTTGAGTGCAAAACACTTGAATTCGTATTTTAGATTAATTTCTAGTTAGTGAAGAGTTCACTGGCAAACCTTAATGTTTACTTTCCTTGTCTTTTTTTAAAGTTGCAATGATCTGCTTTTTTCTCATGCAGTTAATAAAGTTAGGCATTTATTATTCAATCAGCCGGATAATAATCCTATTCTCATTTCCGGCTTAATTTTGTGTTTAATAAAAATTGTGGTTTTGAATTTATTCGATAATCTAATAACCTTCAAAAAGCTTAATATTTTACTTATTGTATTTCCCTCTATATATTTATGGTAAGTTATGCATTTACTTAGGTGGTTTGATTTGGCTTTAATTTCTTAACTTTAGTTACCCTCCTCGCCTTTCTTTTGCTAGGCTACGAATAAGTGGTGGAGAACTATCGATAGTCGGTGCCGTCGATAGCCGACGATAGTAATTTCAAAACCATCGGTAGTCGACGATAGTGCTATCGATAGTCGACGATAGTCCCGGACACAAAAAATACATACAGTTTGTCAAGAAACACTTTACACTCAAAAAAAAATTAATTATTTGACTTTACAAGAGAAAATAATAGCTTTTTTTATATATTTGGAAAGGTCATTAAAATTCCGTTTGAATGAAGCAAAACTTTCCTTAACCTATTAAGTACCCATTAAAAATTTCGAATTTTTGTAAACATCTACTTTTTTAACTTTTTTCCTCGGTCTCTTACAAAAAATGTTTTCATGCAAAAAAATAGTAGCTCTTATGATTTTGGAAAATTGCTAACAAGACACATGTTTTATGAAAATTATGAAAAAGGGGTAGAAATAGTAATTTTAAGCAATTTTTAAACTATCGATAGTACTTCGGGAACTATCGAATGTGAATGTGCTATCGATGGTAGCTCGATAGCGCCCAACCATCGAAAGTGTCGATAGTGCTATCGATAGTTCTCCACCTCTATTACGAATCCCCTTTCTTATTTTAGCTATAAATACATATAAAACTTGCTTCCGTATTGTCAGCCATAAATTGTAAATTTAATGTGCCCAAAAGGCTCACACACACACACACACACACACACCAGTCAGTGAGTTGTCAAACAGTTTTATTGACTTTCTATACAAGTTGATTTCAGAGCCCCACCCATTGCATCCGATAAATAAACAAACCTAAGGCCAGCAGTGGGAAAATAAACACTTGGCCGAACAACAAAAAAAAGAAGGAAAATAGCATCAGATCAATGGCCAGGGCCGTTTAAAAATCAGCACAGAAACACGAGTCCATGGTCAGGCAGTGAGAATACGAGTATCTATCAACCTCGTACAAGAAACAGATTAGAAAACTTCAACGGCTGACCGAAGCCGAGCCAAGTTGTTAAAAACTTTTCTTTCATTTTTGCCTGTTGTTGCTGTATTAACTTGGCTCCGTCTCCTTCCTCTCGAAATCTGTGCGGCGTCTTTCAAATTGAGTGGGGACTGTGAACGTGAAAAGTCTCGGCTCGGACGCCTTAACTGTGTCGAATATCATCCTACTGAACGAGTTGTTACCCCAAATTGACATATGGCGTTGAAGTTTCTTAGTTTTTTTTGGGCCCGGGAAAACTTCACTTAACTTGCTTTTCCCGTTGTCAATGCCGATTTTTTCCGCTTGTCTATTTTGCTTATTGCCAGGGCCAACAAAGTTTTTGGCCAACTTTCCATGCCGCTTTATTGACATTTTAAAGTTGTGCTTCTTGCCGTTTGGCAGCTTAAATCTCAACATGTCGGACTGTAAAAATCTTGAAGGAAGTCTTTCTCTTACTTTGCAGTTACCCTAAAAACCGCTGTCGAAATTAAATTACACATTTTAACACGTTTGCCAAGGATCACTTAACACTTAACACTTTGGAGTAGCGAGCACTCGCAATAAACTTGAAAGTCCATTATGTGCAGGAAAGTCGATGGAATTGCGAATGCTCTAACGACAATTAGAACGTATATGTCCTTGAATAAAATATGTCGTAATATTCAAAAATCCTAAAAGCAGGCTATTGTTTTTGTTCTATTTCACCAAATACTTGACTGCCCTCTGAGGAATAAAATATTTGATTTGCAAAGAGTCGGAAAAATAATATAAAGGCACATTAAAAGTATGTTATAATTTTAATAACTATTATTACATTTAACTAAATACAATACATTTTACATTTTTTTTAGGGAATACCAAAAATTACCAAATTGTGAATTTTAAGATTTTGAGAACGTTTTTATATGAAATACATCAGAAAAATTTAACTTTTAAATATGTATATTTAAGTTTGTTATATATAGTTTCTAATTTAGTGTAAATAAATAATTAAGCGAACTAATAAATGAAATAATGTTATTTGGGAGTTTCACCATAAAGTAGACAACTTTGTCAACTTATTTAGCTAGTTAAAAACGCCATTTTTTTTATGGTTTATCCTAATTATTATTTTTTTTCTTATTTTTAAAGTGATATGCCGTTTCCCTCAATGTATTACAAACGCTTTTGGATATGAGATTGACCCCCAAATTGGTTGTGTAAAATCATTTGATGACTGACAGCAGCGCATTGCACCGGAAAAGGAGTAAAAGCCAAAATACCTTATTCTACACATTCGAGTTGTGCCTTTACGAGTCTACCTCCTATTGACGACTGTAGCTCTTTGCTCTTCAGTTGCCTTTTAATGCCTCAGACACATTGGAATTTGTGCACATTACAAAGAAGAACAAGATATGAAGGAGGAAATGTTGTATTTTGCCTCTGACTTGACGTGGCAGCTGCTTTGAAGTGGTTTATACTGATTAGTCGGGTAAATTGGCTTAAAAACGCGCGGTTAAAACACACACATACAGAGAGAGAGAGAGAGAGAGTTGAGACTCGACAGCGGACCAAAGAACCAATCTACCCCAAAATACCAACAAAAAAAAGAACGGAAAAATATGTAGTTGAAATTACAGTTGAGTTTTCTAGCCTTTTCAACAGACTGAAACGTTGTTTAGTTTATTGCCAACGCGTTGCTAATTGGCGGTTTTATAGTTTTAGCTGGTAAACGCTTTGAAATTTTGCCAATGGCTTCCAACAACATGTATGGCGGGCAAACGGCAGTCAAACCACCGTCACCACCGTCAGCACCACCGTCGGCACCACCAGGCGCTAATGATGATTGGCAGCTGTTAAAATGATTAGAGGGACGTCTGCGAAATTGTCGATGCTACCCACGAATTTGTCGAGCGAGCATCGAGTCCTTTTGCCTTCTGGCCGTGTCAACATTTAAAAGTATCGGCTAAAAGTGGCGTCCCAGTATCGAATTAGATTTTGTTTAATGAATGGCGCGAGAACTCAATTGGGAGATCTTGAGGATTACAAAGTTGTTTTCAATTCACAAAAATAAAAATCAATAAATGTGGATTTTGATAAATTTATTTAGATTTATTTTTCATGAAAATTTGATCAGCATCGGGTAAAAAAACACGCAATTTGTACAAAGAAATTGTTAATGTAAGTTTTTAAAATTACCATTTGATTTTGTATTAATCGAAAGTGCATTGAAATTTTGAAATTCAAGTTAGTCTCCAAGATTTGAATAATGAAGTATTGGATGATTGCAAATATCGTCAGGATTGTTGTCTCGGTTCAGGCAATTATTTTTCAGATCACTCACGTATCGTACACCATAGGAAAAGCAGTTGACACTGCCTCTTTCGAACTCAATTTCAGTGTCCTTGCCATCTTGTACACCGAAAATCTTGTAATCAAGCGCATTCACCTTGATGGTTGTGTAATCAAACAGATCCGATTTCTTAAACGATGCCAAAACAATTGCATCACTTTCTTCCGAGCTCGCCCAAACGGCATAATCAGTTCCAACTTTCACCCTACTGTCGCCCCAGCGAGCTTTCAAGTCTTTAGTAACTTCTCCAGAGCAGACATAGCTTAAAGATACTTTATCGGCATACGAACAGTTGCCCATATTATACCACTGAGTCTTTTCTTTTCGTGTCAACATTAAAATGTTTAATAGAATGTCCACTAGAAGAAGCATATTGCGGGAAACTGATATATGTATGTTTTAACAGAATTTATTATTTAAATAGAATTGTATTTACGTATACAATGAGAAAAATTTCATTTATGAGACACATAAGTCAAAGATAACTTATATCGAATTTTTACAATCAAATGATTTTAAGAAAATATGGCATATGTTATATTGAAGCATGACCAGGAATCGTTACTGTTATAAGCTAAGAAAATAATAAATATTGTGATGAATTTATTAACAAACTCATTTCATTTTTATTTTTAAATTCATAAAACAATAAGTTTTATATTTAATAGAATTGTACAATTAATGAATTGAGATACTGATTGTAATGATAATGAAACATGGTATAAATTGTATTAATCTTCAAAATATTTTTTATTTTAATATCCACTTTGTATTGCCATAGCTTTTGTGTTCAATTCAAACAATTTTAGATTTACGACAATTTAAACCAGGGATTAAAACCGATACGGATTTCGGTTTCAGTTACGGTTTCGGTTATGTTCTCATTTAGGTTTTAGGTTATCGGTCACGCAAAGTCTTTAAATAAAGGTTTCGTAACGGTGAACCGGTTTTGGTATGTTTCGGTTTTGAAATACCGGTATGGTTTCGGTTCAGAAAAAAAAAAATTTTGTTTGCAATAATACTTAAAAAGCATTGCTTTGTCACTGTTTCATGCACATTTTCTATCTATTTATGAAAATAAATTAATTTATAGGCTCTGCAATGCCTCCTTCTGCCTGTTACATATGTACAAACATTTCATAAAACCAATACACCCATTCAAAATGGGCACAGGGCATAAAAATATAAGCGATAATTTTGTTCCTTGACCAAACAGTTACATACACTCGCCAGAAAAGCTATGCGATCAAGCTCAATGTGAAACTTTGATCGTCAAAAAATAATGCTTGTATTTATGATATCGTCTTGATTTTTTTTAAACGAACAACACATTAATCAATAACATTTCTCTCTCTTTTCTCTCTTTTTAGGTATTATATTTATTTTTTAAAAATTAAAAAGCAAAAAATTCAACTGTATCTTGCTTTTATTTGTTTTATTTTTTTTCTTTTTTTTTGTACGTATGTAAAACCCAAATTAAGCCTTATAAATGAATCGGTTACTAAACGGTTATTTCGGCTTAGAGAGTTTCGGTTTTCAGGTTTCAGTCAAATGAAAAACATTTTTTTCGGATACGGCTTCAGTTACGGTTTCAAATTTCAATCGGTTTTTACCGGTTAAAGGTTACGGTTTCGATTAGGGTTTTAATCCCTGATTTAAACTAAAAATTTATTTGCAATTTTATTGGTTTGAGGAGAAAGCTCTCTTTTTTTAGTATTTTGAAATGTAAATTGGTTAGTCTAAAAATGTTGTAGAAATTCAAAGTCAATTGTATACAAAATTTGTTATAAAATATTTGTGCTCAAATAATTGTTGACTTTTATAAATACACATTTGTCAAATGTTGTGAACTTGGAGGACATTGATTAGCATTTTCTCTGACGAATTGCGAATAGAGAAAAAGGAATAACAACAAGGGGAACAGCTCTTTGCATAAATCGATGAGCAATTGCATTTTTAGATTAGCATTTCCATTTGGCCAAAGTAATAACGATTTGTAGTTGTAGCCTCTGTTCTGTCCTTTTGCCGCCCTTACACATGTGCAGTTTGTTATTTATGCAGTTTTGGGGACACATGCAGTTCGAACAATTGCTGTGGATTCATTTTGCGTGAGAAATTTTCAATTAATATGCGCAATTGCAATCGAGTGCGAGAGTTTTTAGCATATTTTGCATAGGATTTCGGTTTCTTTTTTCCTTCCCCTGACTAGTGCAGTTAGGTTTATGTTTTTGGCATTGCTTTTCATACTTTTTCATTTTCATTTTCATTTTTTTTCTTTTTGTTAGAGGGGAAAGTCCCCTTCGATTTTGTATTCAAGTGTAAATTGCATTGCAGCTGCGACTGGGTCGACAACATTTTTTTTTTGTAGATTTTGCATTTTGAGTGGCATGGAATGTGGATACAAACAGTTTTGTCTGAGGTTTGGGCCATGTTGTCGCAGGTGGCGCTACACAGTGTGCCATATGTGATGACGCCAAGTAGTTTGCCGGCACTTGACAGACATTCATCCATCCATCCATCTATCCATCCATCCAAACCATTCAGGCTTTTCAGTCAGCCATTTCTTTGGTAGTTGATGTGAAGAATTTACAATTCAAAATGCCACAAAATTGTCTTCGGTTCGCGTGCAACATCTATTTGACAGCTGTCTCTAGCGGACAACTTTTCTTACCACACTTGAGTGAAGGAGAGAGAGAGAGACAGATAGAATGAGAGAGATGGAAGCTTTTTGGTGTGGCAACTTTGTCTTGGAGCTTTTGTAAATGCAAATTTTCAATCAAACTCGAGACGCCTGTGTTGTCACTTGTATCAGCGCTTTCATCTACATCTTTTAGCTTCTGTTCTGCTATGCCTCTCTCTCACTCTTTCCCCAATTCTTTCTTCACATTTTTTGGCGTGCGTGTCCGCAGCAATGCGGCTTTTGCATATGCAACACATTTCATTCAGTTGCAGCGACTTGGCCAAGAGACGCGCGAGTGCGAATAACCAAAACAACAGTTAACAAACAGTCGAAAGTACAGTTGACGCCAAAGGCAACTATGCGCTCAAAATCATTTGTGGCCCCTTTACACAATGCAACACATTTCAAAAGTCAATCTAAAAATACACTATGTACTTAATACGCAAAAACTACAATAATAAAAAAATATAGTTTAAAAGCTCAAAAAAAAAAATAGTTCATAAATAGGAATTGCTCAGTTGTTTAATAAATCTTTGACTTTTTTTTCGAAATAAATATCAGTATCATATTTTCCATATTTATTTTTTAACCTTGTATTTTTTTTTTAAATATGAATTAAGGATTTAATTGTTGAATAAAGACGGTATGCGAATAAAATGAAAATGTTTAATATTTAACTTAAGTACAACATTTTGATGAGAGCCCGGACGTATTTGAGCAAAATATTAAGAGATCTGTTCAAAAAATTGAAATAAATTCAATAATATATTTGAAATGTACAGACTATGAATGCCAATAAAATAATTTACAATCCTTTGATTGAATTATCAACTAACAGTTTATTTATTTACTAATTAATTTATATTTAATTTTATTTAAAATGACTAGTGCCTTAACTTATAAGACTTTTCTTGTAGCGGTAGGAATCAAATAAATAAGTAAAAAATAAATAATAAAGTCAAACAATTATTATCGATCTAATAAATCAAGAGGTACAAGCTGAGATAAATTTATTTATTTTTGGCATTACTTTGTATTTTTTTATTTAATTTTTGCATTATTGTATTAATTTAAATAACTATATGACAGCTTAAAATTCGTTCAATCTATTCCCATTGTAATTCAGGCATTCTTCCCGTAGTTCGCCTTCCGTCTTTCGGACAGCTCGGATGTTGCTGACTGCGGAAGTTGTTTTCATGCTCGACAGTTGAATTTTCCGAGTTTCGGATTGACAATTGGCAAAAAACAAATGTTGGTCTATTTAGAAACTTAAAGTTGTCAGGGTTTTGGGCATTTGAATTTGATTGGAGCTAGACACCTGAAGCAATCGCAATCCTATCACAGATTTTATTGATGTTAGTCTTATGTGGCATCAAAGGCAACCCGAAATCTCTAAAGGCGCCCAAAGTAGTTTTACGCAAAGTGCCAAAGAAATGTCAATAAATGGCTAGCAGCACATAAAGATGTACACACAAAGGAGGCCAAGCGAAAGAGGAGAAAGAGAGAAGGGGAGAGACAATCCAACAGTGGAAACCTCAATTGGCCACATTAAAAGCAGAGCTTGTAAAAATATTTTGCTGCCAAGTAATGGCCTCGCTTCTACGCTTCTTTCTTCCTTTTTTTGCTGCCTCTCTGGTGTCTTGTGCTGCTGCTTGCCACAAAAATATCCTTTTATGATTTATCCCAGCGGTGCCAGTTAAAAGTTGCACAAACATGCGGCCAACTATGGCCCATGAGCTTGAGCTTCAGCTTCAGCTTCCTATATTATCCGGGGACATTTTTAATAAGATTGTGTGGGCGTGTCGACCCGACATATCTCTATAGAGTCCCCGGCTTGTAAGTAAGTTATTTAAAATTATTTATGTGTCAATTATTGGGGTTTTTGTATTGCAGAGACCCAAATCGAAATTCTCCATCCTCTGGCAATTTATGGTTGCCCAGCAAAAGCTGTTAAAAAAATGTGGGAAAAACGCATTAAATAGGTTGAATATAAAGTTATACGAATTATAGGCAGTCAGTTTACTCTAGTTTTGTTCTGCAATTGCCGTTATTTATTTCAGCGGTCAGTGGGGCAATTGGAGCTGTATGGAGAAGTTAAGTCCAAATGGGAACAATGTGAAGTAAAGGGAAATTAATTTTAAAAGCATAATTTTGTTTGAATTACCAACTGAATTTAATTTTAATTCTGATTTAAAAACTGATTACAAAGTATATTATTGTCAAAACTAGACCACTCTTTCCAGTCTGCATTTCATTTTAACAGAAACTCAGGCAAATTAATTTGTTTAAGAACTAATTACTGGGTATACTATTGTGGTCAAAATTACAGCACTCTTTTCAGTTTGTATTTAAGTTTAACAAAAACTCAATAATATTTCACATATTTATTTTGCTCATTAATCGATAATTTATAAAAAATTTATTTATAAATAAAACTAAACAAGGTCATATTAAACGTAAAGTCAAAGCCAGAAATTGCGCATCATTTGCTGCTGCTGGGAGTTGGCAGCTTTTGCCAGTTGCCGGTTTGCCAGTTGCAGGCGCCAAGGCCCAGTTATTGTCAACAGGATGCGGCAAATATGCCACTTTTATGGCACGCTTCCGCATCCGGCCCATGGCGGCCCGCCCAGCGAGCGACTCGAGCCGAGCGAGGTAACAGGGCGGATATAGTTGGTAAATTACGGTGCAACCTGCGCCTCGCTGCTTGCCCAGAGTCACTCCAGAGGGAATGACACGGAAGCACACAGAGCGAGAGAGAGATAGGGCGAAAGAGAGAGAAAGCGATATAGATAGAGACAAAGAGAGTGTGGAAGCTGTGTAAAAAAATGCAAAGTGGTAACGCACTGGCAAAAGTATCTAAAAGTATGTTGCGAAAATAAGACACGAGTTGAATATTTGACAAAATAACAACGAATGCTGTATACACTATGACTGACTATTTAATATAGTGTTAATATTCAAAATTAATCTAAATAAGTATAGTAAAATATAATGGGAAACTTTAATAATAAATATATTTGAAAAATAGTTAGGAAATTTTAGGTTGAATATTTAAGGCTGTAAATGATTTAGTAGCCGAATTTGTTGTTGTTTCTATTAATCTTACATGGTACACATTACAATACCATGAAAAAAATTAATGAAAATGTTTTATCGTGTATAAAATTAAAAGATCTGCAACTTAAAGCCGTCTTCTGATTTAATAAAAAAAAGCAAAACACCTTTAACCGAAAATAAAAAAGTCCTTTCATTTGAGTAGGAACCGAAATAGGGTTATTTTAAAATTAATAAAGCTCTCGCCAAATCTATTCCTTCACCATCATGGGAATCCAAAACATTTGGTTATTGTCAAATAAAATTTTAGTCCCGTCATATCCAAAAAAAAAGACGCTGAATCTTTAAAAATATTCAGGCCTGTTCCGGTTTTCACTTTTTATTTTATAGCATTTAGTGAAATTCATTTATTCACTTACCATTTAGACTAAGTTTTTCAGAATGATCGTTTTTCACTTTAAAGGACTTAAAATCTTCAACTCAAAGGGATTTCAATCCGCAGAATTTCGCCGAAATGATATTAGAGCAGTTTGAAAAATTTCACTTCCGCAAAATCTTACCGAATGTGAAAACCGGAACAGGCCTGATTATCTTCTATAAATTACCATAAAATATATTAGCTCAATTTAATTTTAGAAAATCCTCAGTACAACTATACCCAAACTTAAGAGAGAGCATAGTTTTTTTACTCAACATTTATTGTTGCAATTTGCGATCAAGAATCCAGGCTTTAACTGGGACTCATAACATAATCATAATACCCTATGCAAACATATAAAAATGGCATATTAAATGTGCCATAAAGGGAGCCGAGAAGGAGTGATAAGGGGGAAGAGGGAAGAGGAGTACTCGTAGTCTGCAACTGGTATCGATAGCAACAGTTACAGAGCTTGCAGTTAGCCGAGTTTGGGAGCAGACGGAAGCAGCTGGTGGCAGCTGTTGGTGGCGCATTTTTAAGTTTTACGTGTGGCACGTGCGGCAAACATTGGCCAGCCAAGGATGTGGATGCAGATGCAGATGCAAAACTCTTAGATGCAAATGTTGTTGTAGATTCCAGATTGCTGCCACACGTGTCTCCCTCGCAACTCTCTCTCCCTCTGTCCTCTTTCCTCTGTTTTCTGGCTTGCGTTCTTTTGTTTTTTTTTTTTCAGTTGTTTCACGACTTTCAGCCGCGCGTAAAAGTAAAGAAAAACTGTCAACTTTACGGTGGGCGTCAGGCTGACGGTTGGAGAGTGTAGAGGCGTGGCACTTTAAGCCATGGCCCATGGCACGAGTTTGAGTTACGGGCCGCATTGTCAGCGCGCTCCCTTGCAATCTGAAATCTGCACAGCTGCGTAAGTGCAACCACCGATGGGAATCCTGACAGCAGCAGCATCCAAGAGCAGCATCAGCATCCACAGCCCCGATTGGGTCTGCATCTCAATGTGGAGCACTGCAGCAGTTGCAGCTGAGTTCACTTGGCAATTGGTCTAGTTAAAGACAAGGATTTCAGGTAATCTATCGAATCCTCCCAATATTTCTCTGCGCAAATCGAACTTTAAGTTAATTCTTACTTTAAGTTGGTTCTCATCTGAATGAAAATGTAATGTTGACAACGAAAACTTTCGATTAATGTATTTATTTATTTATTAATTAATTAAGCTATTTATTTATAAATTTATTTATTAATATACTTAAATTAAGAACTGAAATAAAATGCAAAAAATCGCCTGATAGAGAAAAAAAATTATTTTAAATGGTAATAATAATATTTAAATGTAAAATGAATTAACTGAGCTAATAATGATAAAAAAATGTTCTCGTGTATTATGTATTTACAACTTTAATTTCTTTAAATTTTTTTTTTTTTTTTGGAACACTCGATATATTTTTGGAGATATGTTGACAGCTTGATTAATTTTTTTCGATTTTTAAATTTTAATATTAAACTCCGTTCGATTTCAACAAGAGAAAGTTATTTTGAGTTTTCCATTCTAATGTATAATTTTATATAAATATTCTAATTCATAATAAGATTTCTCAATCAAAAATGTAAGCATTTCGTTTCATTATAGAATCTATTTTTGCAACTGCTTTCATATTTCCAGGTAACCAACAAATTTTATAATTTTATCTGCTATCAAGAAATTTTCTAATAGTTGACTTGAGCAAATTGTGTGTACGCCTCAAGAAATGAGCTCAAGTTGTCCAGAAACAAAGCACAGAACTGTCGTAAAATAAAATCAAAATGTAAGCAAAAAAAAGGAGAAAGAAAGAAAAGCAACTTTGAACTTTAAATAAATTTTTTTGACTTTAGTCGTAGTCGAGTGAAAAAAAAGTAAGAACTGCAGCAACAAACTTCTTAAATAAAATAAAATATATGAAGAAAAAAAAGGAGAACAGCAACAAAAAGTTGACTACTCATGTACAACAAAATGGCAAGAAAACGCGTTGAAATAATGGGCCCAAAAGCCTTGGCATTAAGTTCAGTTTAACCACGATGAAGTTGGAGCAGGAGCCGGAGTTGTAGCTGAAGTTGAAGCTGTAGCTGGAGACCAGTCGGTAGCAGGATGTGTGCTCGGCTCAAGGATATGAGCGGGCATAAAATTTAATGTGGCTGAGTTTGGCAGAGTTTCGACCAAGGATATGTCAAATGGGACATGGGACACCAGAGGCAGCTGCAACTTCTCGACTCTGTTGCATTATGAATGCGGCATAATTTAGGCGCATTGCCATCCTGACCACTAAAGTTGCCTCAACTTGCACTTAAAGACAGTCCTCTATTTTTGTGGTTTACTTAGTTGGCCTTTAAGTGTTTACTATATGCTTTAAATCTAAGCCAAGAACTCTAACGTGTCCTGCATGTGCACACATTTCACTCTTTTTTGGTTTTTTTCTTTGTGTTTTGGTCAAGTGTCCTGTGTGCGTGCCGTGTGTCCTTGCTAGCACTCAATCGTTTCTAAATGCGGCCCAGAACTTGAACTCAAAACTTGCTAGCTTTGGTATTTACAAGTACTTTGAAATTGACTTGCACTGCAGCTGAGACGTGTCCTACGACAGGATATTACGTGCATAAGTGACTGCACTGAGTAAAGGATTGCATTTGATTTCATTCATGTCATAAAAATGAGCATAACTCTAAAATTAGTGACACGAATGTGCTTTTAAGCTGCACATTTGATTAGTAGCTGTTTTTAAATCTTTTCCTTTTTTACTCATAATGTAAAGAAGCTTTTCAGAAAGCTTTATTGTATGCCGTTGATAATAATAATAAAAGGCTGAGCTTTAAGCTGTGTTTAATCCGTAACGAAGCTTAAAATATCGACATACGAGTAAATTGATTTGACTTCAGCTCAAAGTTTAATTTATAATTCTGTTTGTTGTTTAAATGATGACATAAAACTATCTCCAACTTCTTTTTATTTATTATGAGTTCACAAGTTAATTAATAAAAGAGTATTTGCATATCTTTTTAAATGATTTTTTTGTGCAATTTACACCACCTACAATCATGACCTTAGCTTTTTATAATTACTTCTCGAATTCCATAATATTATGCATATCGTTTGACCCAAACAAAAAAAACTGAAATTGGCGTACTCATAAAAAGTTCTTTACAGAGTGATCGATAAAAAAGAATAATGCATAATAAACATTGAATTGTTTGATTACAGCTAGAGCCACGGCTATGACAAATACGTGCCACGGAAATGAGGATACAGGACATGAATACGAGGGCGGACACGAACACAGCTCAGCAACAATCTGTAAAGTGTCCTTTATGCAGGCTGCGATATGGATATATAGTTATAGATATCGATGTCATTGCATACAATGAAAATCTAATCTATTTTTGATGAATCGCAATTGTAAATTTCAACAATGCAAACGAACCAAATGCTTCAAAGGCAACGACGAATTATTGCTCACAATATATATTGTAGTACATAACTATAGATAGATATATGTTTGCATACATGTATATTTATTTATAAACTAAATTTTACATTAACTTGGCTGATTCGATAGACTATGCTGAAAGGTGTGCAACATTACAGTAGAATATTTCTATTATACATTTTATATTAGTTGAAATTCGATTCGAAGCAGTAATTCATAATGAATGAAATATTTCATCTTTGAACGTAAATTTAATTTTTTTTTGAATTTAGGTGATGGAATTGAAAACAGACTTTGTTCTGCCTTATCTGTGGATTAATTTGATTTAATTTAAAAGATTAGAGAATCCAGAAATCACAATTCCAAATATAGTATGAAAAAAAAAGAATAATATTTACATTATTTTTATCAAACTATCATTTGTTAGAGCATAAAGTAGTTGAAGCTTCGTATTCGACAGTCACCCTTGTTTTTTTTGCTTTATTATTTTTTTACTCTAGTATTTCATTTTATAATACAATTGAAATACTCGGGCAATATGTGTGGCTTGGCCCTGACGAGTTGGGCATTGTTTGGGCACTTTTGGCCATATTGTTGATGTTGTTGTTGCTGCTGAAGCTGATGCTGATGCTGATGATTCTGATTTGGTATGCACAAAAACAGCGAGTGCTCAGATAGAAATTGTCATCAATAAAATAAATTGTTGTATTATTATTTGCAATGAATTTTTATGTATTTGTATTTTGATTTCTATTTTTCTTTGGCAATTTCATTGCTGCTGTTTTGCCAACATAAATACTTGCATACATGTTGAGCTGAACTTTAGACAGTAGTAGTATGTGGATTATGAACTTTGATAGAGTCGAAATTATACTCTATAATAAAATATTCGTAATATGAGTTGCTCTCAGAGCTTAGTTTGATTTGGTTACTCTAATGGTATTATTGTAGATAGTCCAACTCAAAATTGATTGTTTTTTTCAAATTGAAGAGTTGTAGAATTATGTTTTCGTTTGATAATTATAGTTAGTTTGATTGCATTGTAATTTATAATGTAAGCGCCTAATTGGATTATTGTATATTGTGAAAAAGTTTCCCGTTTACATTTTTATCACAAAATATTTGTAAATTATATTCGCTAACAATTTAAATTTTTATTTGAACTTGGTTATTGAAATTTTGAAATTGTAATCAAAAACATTTCGGTTTTCCATTTAAATGTTTTGTCTAAAAACCTGTTAGTGATTGACTAACTATTCTATGTACAATAATGGCCAGAAAGGTTGACACTTTGTACGAAAATGCGTCTTGAATTTTTTCTTGAAGATATTTTCAATTTCCAAAGGACGATAAAGTTTACAGCAAAGTCTCTTTGTCTTTTTGAGCCGATGTCTATCTAAATGGCAGGCCATTAATAACAAAGACAACAAATACAGTCAGAAAATTGCAGCTTATAAATATGCCTGACTAAATTAACTGGCCCATAAGATTGACGACAACAACTCAACAAGACGCCAGAACAGGCAGCAAGTTGGCCTAAAAAATACTCAGTACGAGTAAATGCCCAAAACAAAAGGCTTAAATGTTCTCGTAAATTTTCGACAGAGAGCGAAAGAAAGAAAGAGGGAGAGCATGGAGATAGAGAGAGATGGGCAAACAATTAAACAATGAAAAGTGGACAGTCAAATGGTTGGGAGCCCAGCTGAACAGGTGTGACCAGGTACGTACTTTATTGCCTAGTTACGAACTGTCCGCACTTCATCATCAACAGCAACGATAGAAGGCCAACTGCCTTTGGCATTACTCAAGGCATTCTCCACCCAAAGACTTTGCATAGTTGTGCTTTTGTATACCCTGTAATTTAAAAGTTTCAGATAGTCATTCGAATTCTATCTACTATTTGATTGTTCGATGAGTGAGTAAAAATTTATAAAATAGAGCACATCATAAAATAAAATTAAAAATAATTTAACAAACTTAAAAATTTTGTTAAGATAAAAAATATTTGAGTTTACTATTTTCAATTCAGAAATTAAATAAAAAATATATATTTTACATACTCCCTAAAATATGGTACAGAATTCATTGTAAACTTAAATGAAATATTCTTCACATTCTTCATTCTTCACATTTTTTCAACACTACTTTTTTGCAAATACGGTATATAATATACAATTGCCCATATATGTAATATTAATCCTACATATGCATGTACCACCTGTGATCAATTTTTCTTTTCCCTTAAATGCAACTTAAGGTAGCCGAAAACTTAATTAAATAAAATAGACAAATGCTTTAGATTTGGTTTAGATTTCCCTGTCAGCTGTTCACAGCTGCTCCATCCAAAATTTTCAGTGTGCCCAGAGCAAATCAGGGAAATGTGGTCTTACGAATTGATTACGTGAAATCTGCTCTGATGCTGATTTTGATTTCGATTTGGTCTCGTTCGAATATTCAATCAAAGCATACCTGTTAAATAATGATTAGTAATCATAATCATTAGTAATTAAATTATTTTTGTTTAAAAGTCGAACCAATGATTAAATTACGATTATTTTCGGTTTTGCCCAATTATTTAATGATTACGATTAGAAAAAATAAAAAAAAAATCTAAAATTATTGCGTTTATTCAAAATAATCAGAAAAAATCAAAAATAATCAAAAATAATCGTTTTGAGTATTTCGGATTATTTTTGATTTTTCCTGATTTTTTCTGATTATTTCTGATTTTATTAGATTATTTATGACTATTTGGTAAAGAAAACCAAATTATTTTAAATTTTCACAATCAAAATATCCATCAATACTTACCAAATATTATTAAACATTTTAATTACTCAGAAAATCCACTAAAATAAATTCTCTTTTTACACAAAAAAATTCGTCAAAGCAAATTTTTTATCACGACAGGGGAATCGAACCTAAACATTAAAAATTAAGAGTATAACAGGTCAGCAACTCTAACTAGTGAGCTACGGAAACATTCTAGCTGCCCCCTTTTTTCTTCTGAATTTAACTGCTTTAGACAGCACAAAAAGCAACTATAATCAAAAGCTTTGGCTACTTTGATTGGGAAAATTTAAAATAATTTGGTTTTTTTACCAAATACTCATAAATAATCTAAAAAAAATCGAAAAAATCAGAAATAATCAGAAAAAATCAAAAATAATCCGAAATACTCAAAACGATTATTTTTGATTATTTTTGATTTTTTCTGATTATTTTGAATAATCGTAATAATTTTAGATTTTTTTTTGATTTTTTCTAATCGTAATCATTAAATTATCACAAATTTTTCAACAGTGAATTATATAATCACTACGATTATTTCTAATAAATAATCTAATTGATTAGTAATTCTAATCGAAATTTAACAGGTATGAATCAAAGCATATTCGATGGCTTTTATGGCTTTCTCTCGGCATTTTGTGCAATTGCGCCTTTTTTTGTGTACTTTTTAGTTGTCAATCAGCTGTTCGCCAAACTGTAAGCTGTTCACGAAATCTAAAACTAATCAGTTTGCAAAAAGGGTCGTTCCGTCAACTGATTTAGATTTGTCTAAAAATAATCTAAACCAAATCTAAAACGGTTCCCGGAATACCTTTAATATTATTACTAATTTAACATCTTAGTTCTACAACAATAAAAAAAAAAACATTTATCTGCAAGAGAGCTAGTTTAAAAAAAAACTTTTTATATAAATCTTTTTTTTTATTGAAATGCTTCACTTACTATGTTCTGTGGACCCTACTGGCATTGTAAAGTTTTTCAAATTGTAGGATATATCGTAGTTAGGCAGGGCTGTGGTTGTTCTCGTTGTAGTTGTCTGTCTCGTTGTTGTTGTTGTTGTTGTGTAGACAAAGGCGCGTGGCAGTTGCCAGTTGCCTGTAGACGACACCGGCGCCTGTAAGCAGGCAACAAAAATTATTATTTATAAATTGTTGTCTCTGTGTGTGTGTATGTGTGAGTGTCTGAGTGTGTGCAGGCAACACCTTTAGCTAAGCCCCCACTTTACCTATTGTCCGCCAGCAAATCTTTTGACTTTTGAATAAAGTTTAAACTGGAAAGAGGTGTTTCTAGTTAGTCCAGTTTTTAGTTATTGTTGTTGTTGTTGTTGTTGCTTTGTCTATTGGCATTTATTGTATGCGTTCCGGTATATCCCATTGTATTAAGAGGTCTATTGTTTAAGAGTTCCAACACAATTTTCACAACATGAAAATTATTGTGCCTGCATTGCTTTGGCAGTTCAAGTGCAAAGTAGAAAGGCAAAAGCAGAGAAAGAGACAGAGATAGAAATGAAAAAAAAGATAGCAATATAGTCGGGCATTTTTTAATTAAATTCTGAGTGCCAACTGTACAAATAGACGAATACTCGGAGCACTTTGGAAATTCGTCAGGCAATTTTTTAATTCATTTTTCGGTTTTCGCTTCTTTACATTTCAATAAACAATTTTTATTGCAATGCTGCCTGCCTCACGGCCTTATGCCACTTGCAACAATATTTTCTATTATCACAGCAATTTCTTTACAGAAAACCGCAAGAAGTCGTGTACATTTTCTTTGTATGAAAGTAATGAACGATTTATTAATGCTGTGGAAAACAATTGTTTCATTTATTTAGTGTGAAACTCATATTTAGACATCTCTTAAATGTAAATTTTACTTATTCCTTGGATGGGTCTTGCTCAGGATATTTTTCTTAATTTTTTTAGATTTCTAATTATATTTTCTTTATTTGTTTTTCACAAAAAGACAAATGAAAATTTACATTTGTCAAAGCAATTGAAAGCATAAGAAGTGAATTTATTAAATGTAATATTACATTCAGAATTTTTTATTGAAGAATGTTTGGATTAAAGATGTCTCCCTTTCTCCCTTTCTCTTCATCTCTATGTTTCTATCTTTCTCGGTAGCACTTCTTCTCTTTCTATATCTGACTCTTCTCTGGCTCTATCTATCTCTATATCCATATCTATATCTATATCAATATCTATATCTATTTATCTATCTATCTATCTATCTATCTATCTATCTATCTATCTGTCTATCTATCTATCTGTCTATCTATCCATCTATCTATCCATCTATCTATCTACCTACATTTCTATCGATTGCTGTTGATTTTCATTGCTTCATTTATGTTTAACAATATTTTCGCCAATATCAGCAGCTACTATTGCCCTATTACAGGAGAAGGGAAAAGGGTGGGACAGTCTTTGACTCACACACCCTTTTTGCTTTCAGTTAAATCGCAACAATCAGCGCTAATTGGAAATTTAACAGTTCATAAAAAAGTTTTGACGCTCCAAACCTGCCGTCAAATGCCCCCATCCCCATTTCTCTTCTCCCTTAGCCCCTTTACCACATGGCTAGGGTTGCCACCTTACCACCCCACGAGCTTTTGCTAGGCTAGCAGTCGCAGTCGAGTTGTTGACCCAAATAGCATGCCCTATGGGCGGGAAATGAGGCGGGGGCAGAAGGTCTTCAATGATGGAAGGTGGCTTGAAAGCTCCAGTGTAGCGCTTACACCTGTTTCTATTCATACATCAACCAATACACACTCGCACACACAAACACACAGATTATATAACTATCAGCGTGTGTTTCATTTCACTTTTGAGCTCGATGCTTTTTAAGGTGAGTGGAAAGGGGATTTTGCCAATGTTTTTGCGCTCTAGGATAACACTAATTTCGCACCACTAATTACAGTTCATTTTTTGCGGTGGCAACCCACACTACTACACCTCTCCCTCTATCTCTCTCTTCCATCTCTTGTTTCTTTTTCCTTTCATTTTTGCCATCGCGCGTACTTTGCGTAATTATGCGATGTGTGTGTGTGTGTGTGTGGGAAATGTGCGAGTCTTGCTACTTAACTCAGTTGGGAAATAACGTTATAAAAATTGCGCAACAACAACAGCAACATCATCAGCAGCAGCAACAACAACATCAAGTAGCACATGCCGAACGTTAGCAATTTTCAGACTCAAATGATTTTAAAACGCCCCGCACAACATTTTGCTTTTCTATTCATCTGACGCCTCTTTAAGGAGCTTCAATTAAGAGTCGAAATCTCAATTGGACTTGGAGTGTCCTTAGAAACATATATTTGGGTTGGCGTTGGCATCTTAAACTACTTTAGCCAGAGTTTTAGCCGATTGAATATAGAGATTGGAAATTGCAATATTCTACACATGGATAATTTAATAATAATATTATTCAAATATTTATTAAGCATCCTACTACAACAAGTTGTAAGATAATTGTCCTACACGTACGAAAGCTACAAGCACTAGATGGCGCTAATGATGCTTGTTTTTTTTTCTGCTTCACTTTATGAAAAATAGTTTTAAAAAAAAACTAGGATTTCTTAATTGAGTACAGCATTTGTTTATACAATTAATAAATTCTTTAAAAACACACATATTTACTTTTTTTGAGGTTATAAAATTTGAAAACCATCTTAATTTTAGGCCTGTAATTGTATTCTCTGAAATTCATGGACTTTTTCTGTTAGATAGAGTTTATTTAAATTTCTCTGACCAAGAAAATATATTTAAATATACTTAAAAGATGAGGGATACCTTCTAATATGACATTCCATTAGAGCAATCTTAAAATTAAAAAAAAAAAATACTTTTAAGCAGAATTTAAAAACGATTCCATAATGTATCTAACTTGTAAATATATTCTGTAAAAATCTAAATATTTTTGAATGCTAATTTTAATGGTTAACAGAATACTGTTCAGTCTTGATAAGAAATTAAAGAAGAGTATTTCATGATGTGTATTTATGTATATATGCATGTTAAGGTATAAATTTCCCTATTTAAATCAATAATTAGGTTCTCCTGGCAACGACGACTGTCTGATACTTTGAGCTTTAGTGTCTCGTTGTGCCTTCCGTGTGTCTTTCTCTTTGTCGTTGCTGTTGTTTTTGTTTCTGTTATTGTTGTTGGTTGCATGTGTCAACGCCCATGAACATCGCATGGGGGGAACCCCAAGCTTTTTATGACCATAATGTGCATACACACGTATCTGTATCTGTATCTCGATTTCGATGCGATATCCACATCCTGTTGCAGCTCAGAAGTCTCTCTCTCCGCCCCCCCTCCCCTTCTTCATCACCTCGTTGGCTTCGGGGTCCACTGTCGCCTTTAACGGTTCTCCCAACAGATGAATGTCTGTTAAATATTTATGAGTATCGAAATGTTGCCTCAATGCATATTATAACAAATGAAACGTCAATTTCATGCGAAAAATGCAAACAGCATTGGACCAAGGACCAGAGACCAGGTTCAGCATCACGACCAGTGTCCAAGGACTTGCCTCAGTTTCAGTTCAATCTATCAGTATGTGTGTGTGGTGTGTGTTGTGTGTGGGTCGTTGGGTGCATGCACGTGACATGTTTCCTGGCTCATAGGCTTGCCGCTGATGCCTTTGGCCATGGCTAAGTGCAACCAGTCCAAAGAGTCTGGGGAAGGCGTGACTCGAACCTCCGCTGGATCGTTTGGTTTCCGCACAATTTCATTATGGATTTTTAGGCATTTCCTCAAGCGATATGCTTTTCAATTTTTTGCTTCTTTTTATACCCTATTGCCACTTTACGCAAAAGTATTATCAAATATAATATTTTTAAAGGTAAAAAATACATAAATATAAAAAAACAATATATTTAAAAAAAAAATAATTTTTAAAATTTTGCTATCAAATATATTTTTTTTATTATACAAATATAGATAGCTCTTTCATAAGAACTTTAATTTTTTTAGTTTTCTTTTATTCCTAAGAGTCTATTGAAATTAAATTATAATATAATTAGTAAAAATAATACTATAATTTGAAAAATTAAAAAGGGTTTTTTTTTTATTAGTCTTTTGTTAAATAATATCAATGCGTTTATCTTATTTCACAAAGAAATCGACTACATTGCTTAAAATTTATTTAAGTAACATGTTTATCAGTGTCAGAATTAAAACAGAAGTTTAACTTGGTCTTCAATTAATTTGAATAAAGCTTTAAAATATTTTGGGATAATGCAAGATATTATATATGTAAGTACATCAAATTCACGCTCGTATTTAAACTCTGCTCGTTATATGTATAGATAAATAAACAAATCGACTATTGTTTTTGCCTCAAGCAGAAAACTCTTTAAATGGTCATAAGAAAAGTTCTACAGTCCGCTAAATGTTGCCACTTTATGCAAATTAACTGTAGACGAGAAAAGTCTATGTAGTGAGAGAAAGGAGAGACTGAGAGAGAGAGACGGAATGAGTGAGCTGCCAAGCTAAAAACGATTAAACGTCATTAGCATTATAATAGCTTCGCGACTTTGACTTTGGACGTTAAGTCAAGTAAACGCCTACCCGACTTACAGCCCAAAAGACGTTGCCCTTCCTCCCTCCCACCTTACCACTCAAATGGATGGGCAGTCATTCATCTTCATAGTAGCCACAACAACAAAAACAACGACAACAAAGTCATTACAGTTTCATTTTAATTGTAATTAAAGCGATTATTATGGCACAAGTGGTAGAGATTTTGTTGATGCAGGTCTTAAATTCCACGCTTAATCTTTGCTACTTGCAACTGCTACTTGCCAGCTTTTATTTTCAATTTTAAAATTGCGCCAACTTTTTCTATTTACCCTCGATTCTCTCGCAACTTTTTGCCACAGAGCCTAAAGGCTTTTATGTACTGGTTTTTCTTAAGGAAAAACTGTTTCTTGTTGCATAGAAAAGCTTCGCAGCTGCAAGTAGATCCATTTCCAAAATAAAAGTTTTAGTCTATTGTGTACATATATATATATGTTTATATGTTTTTTGGGAAGCTTGTAAGTTGCTCACTGTTATTTAACAGAATACCAAGGCATAGAACCAAGTTAATTTTTGTAGTTTATCTCAATTGAATGAGTAGATGCAATTTTCTTTATAAAGGTAAACTGTTCTAAAAAAATGTATAAATAGAAATATAAATATAAAACTTTCATACTCAAGAAAACTTTTACTTATGAATATTCCATTGGCAGATAAAGATTGAAATACATTGCCTGATATATTGACAGCTCACTTGCACTCTGAAATTATTGGAAAATCTCTGAAATTTCTTTTTTTGTTAAAATAATATAAGTTAAAAACAATTTATTAAAATAAAACATACAATATGTTTCGAGCTAAGATTAGAAACTATATATATTTCAATATTTCATATGTCTTCTATGGCACAAATACAGACTTAATTAATGGTAAAAGCTGTAACTAAATTACATGACATCATTTATCCGATAGCTTCAGTTTAGTTTAACTGCAAAGAGACAAGAATAAAATAAAAATCATTTAATAATTGTATCCAAAATGTTTATAGCAAATATAAAAATTGTATTAATGGGATATATTTGATCAACTCGTATCGAATCGAAGTCATAAAACTTTAATTAATTTTATGCACAGTCGAAAAACTCAATTAAGAACCCATAGATCAGTTTTAATGGCCGCTAGTCTAATTAAAAGGCCTTTGCACAAAATATTAGCCATAAAAAATTTATGGCCACAAAAGAGATTCTGTAAAACGTATCCAGGCAATTAGGCAGTATCAAAAAATAACAAGTAAGAATGCTATAGTTCAGAGTTGTCGACTACAAGATACCCTAATTAATATTTAAATACACTTTTGAACCGAAGTCATTTCCAGACTCACACTGAAAAATATATGTAAGTATATTTGAATAAAAAAAGTATTATAATTGAAAGCGAAAGAAGAAGTCGATACTGATCTATAATATAAATGATTTAAAAAATCGAATACGCCTTCTACTGCCTGTTACATAAATTTCTCTTACTCTTTGCACCCACATATCCTGGATATAAAAAGAAAAAAAATGCGAGAAGAGAAACACACAGAATGAAAAGCAAATATTATTATGGATGGAAAGTGTAAAGAGAACAGACATTGACAAGATTCGAACACTTGCTCAAATATCTCGAAGGCCTCTTTTTTACAACATTTTTCTGCTCTCTTCTTTGGTGACATTGAACTGGTAATTCCGGTAGATGGTCGCAGCTAACCACTTGCTTGACATGCTGTTAACTTGGCTGTCGCCTAATGAAAGCTACAGTAACGTGACAAAAACAAGAGTGAGATTGTTGAAAAAATATGCTAGGATATATACCCTGTAAGCAGGTGTTCAAGTATGGTATGTTGAATATGGTAGATGAGATCATTTGCTTTTATATACCCTGGAATAATGCGCTGTTGAATAAAATGTACTAGCAAGTAATGACTTATATGAAAATATTATGATATACTAATATAAAATAATATTTAAATATTTGTTGCATTATTGACTATCAAATATCCTGTAAATATTCCAGTTTGTTATAAAATATCATCTAAAATAATATCATAACAAATACCATGGTCAATAATTATACTAGATAATACCCTGTAACCAGTGTTATAGTCTGGATATCTATTCTTACATACATTTTTTATTACTTATATTTGTAATAAATTAATTTTTCTATAAAATTTAATTCAATAACAATTTCTAAACTGCATAATTTATACAATATATAAAAGTATTAAAATTATACGCTTTTATAGATTGCGGCTCAATCTTATTTTAAAAACTATATGAACGCACTACCCCACCTCGCTCCGTAGCTTACAGGGTATCTAAAAGGCAGAAGTGAAGACCAGAGAATAACAGAAGCTACAAACACTTGACATGTGTGTGTCCCTGAAGCTCTCGACAAAAAAACACAGGCAGTCAGTTTGAAGATAGCAGGAGATGGAGACAGTGCAACTAAAGAGAGCAAGTAGAGACTCTTCCCCTTCCTCCTCCTCCTCCACCCCGTCCTCCCCTTTCCTTTCTCTTTCGATGGGGATGCTGTGGATTTTACGCACTGCTAAATAAGCAATTTGCAAAATGTCCAAACCAATAACATAACAAATGACAGTGGCTCCAAGAGCGTTGCGGTTAGCTGACTAGATAACTGACTTGGGTTTTCTACGGTTTCCCAGCTCCAGGAGGAGATGGCAACAACAGCTGCAGCTTCAACTGCAACTGCAGCTAATCAAAACAAAGGTTAAGGCAGTCGTGCCACATCGTGGGGCATCGATGTCGCCGTGTGAAAGTTTTTTCTCTGTCAATTCGTGTGGTTCAATTGGCTTTCAACTCCAACTGCTGCAGTCTCTCCAAGTGGTTTGGTTTATTCAAATCAAGCCAAACATGGGGACTTCTTGATAGAGGGTCAACCACAACAGAAACTCTAGTACAAATAAAGAAAAAAGAAAAAAAAAAGAGCTTCAAATCGAAAATAGCAGGTGTCAGCAATTGACACAATCGAGAGTGTCTTTGGCAAAGAGAAAAGGGGAACTGATAATTGAGTTATAAAAGTCAACCGAAAAAGGAAATTTCAGAGCTGCCCAGAAACATTTATCAAAGAACTTTCCATTATGCGATTGAATAGAGCTCTGTTTTTCTATCTGAAGTGCAGCCCTTATCTGCCTTTTCTATATATACGAGTACCTCAATCCCTTATCCAATTGCTCTGCCGATGTTCTTTCAAGTGAAAATCTCATTAATTGGCAACGCACCGCAAAAGAGACAATGGCCAAGTGGCAGGATAATGGCAGACTCTTAACTTGCCACACAACGCCTAAAAGCACGCTTTAAATATTAAAGTCAAAGTCCCCAAAATTGGAGGGACTCCAGTTGCTGGCTGTTGTCACAGGCCCATACACAAGGCTGACAACGTTGACAACGTCAACAGCATCAACACAACCGCAAAACATCAAACTGCGTTGCAGGCGGGCAGGGAAATGGGAAATGGGAAATGGTGCATGCATCTCAATCGTAGCAGGAGGCAGAGGCAGAGGCAGAGTTGGAGTCGGTGACGTTGTCTGGTTGACGGAGACTGGGCAACTTCGAGGTTACGGAGGCTAAACGCAAAGCCGTATAATTTACAGCTCACCTCAGCAGGCTGAGAACTTGGCGTTGGCTCAACCAGACAGAGATAACGGCGCACAGTGTGGCAAATACTAAAAGTTAAGCAATGAAATTTACATCTTTATAAATGATTAAGTAAAGACAGATATGATGCACTTAAAATTTAATTAAAAACAGAATACAGAATTATAAAAATAAATGAATTAAATGACATTAGTTCCGAATTCAGTTAAACAGAATGGAATTACTGGCAGCTTAAAGAACTAAGGAAACAAAGATTGAGGAATGAAATTTACAGCTGCCAAAAAAGATTCTGATCTACAAACAAGAGAGTGAAAAATTTATAGACAAGTTATACTATTATTAAAAAAAATCTGAATTGAGTCAAAATAATTTTTGGATTTTTATTTTGTGTATTTCAGATTAAGGAAATTTCCACACTAAGAAAAAAGGTACAAAATTAAAATATATGTCTCAGAACTAAAAATTTTCGTACAAAGAAATTGTAAAGAACCAAAATTTTTTAAAAATTTAACTAAACTTTGCAGCCCAAATAAGTATTAAACTGTATTGAAAATATTAAATTACTCTTAGAAGAAATAAAATGAGTCGAAAAAATATAAAAATTAGTTGCGAATATTGAAAAGAGAACTTTTATATTAATGCTAAATCTAAAGAACAAAATTTAAAGCTCTTTATGTCATAAGGACCTAACCGGTAGACACAATACATTCTCCTCTATTGAAATAATGTTGACGTAAAAGGTCTACTAATATGAAACTCTGATCAAAACCATTTTATTTACATTTCAATACTTTCAAATATTGCCCCTCTTTGCATTTACATTTTGTCACGTTTTAATAGAGTTCGCACCACTGTGCAGGGGTGGTCACAGGACCTGTTTTGCATTTGACAGCACAGCAACGAAGGGGGCGTGTCAGACACCTTCGCTGATGATGGCGATGATGATGATGATGATGATGATGGTACTGCGTCTGTTTATGAATGTAACGTTGACCAGCGACGATGCCGATGACGGCTCGCATAATTGGCGCTGTGCATCTTGGACTTGTGCGGCAACATGTGGCACTTTATTGAGACAGAGTGAGAGAGAGCGAGGAAGTAGGGGCAACCTTTTTGTGATAGACGTGCCGGAAATCAACTTAACACAACCGCAAAAGCGCCTTCTACTTTCTCCTCGCAACAATTTCCCAGATCCAATAGATTGATCTTCACTTATTTCTCTCTCTTTTTTTGTTTCAGTTGCAAAGTGTCTGTCGGGTATTTTGGCATTTTGGATAATTGGTGTGTCCATGCTGACCATTGTCCCAATGACTCCCAATTTGCAACAGCTCCCTGACTGCACATTAAGCTGCGCTTCTATCTCCCTCCCTCCCACACAAAATTGACTTAATGATGCTTCGGTGCAACAACAACAACAACAACAACAACAACTTCGCCGTCGTTGTGGCGACATTTCCTACGCACTCAGTCAGAGTCACTTGCTCCCTGTGGTCCCATAATGATGTGGTGCATGTTCCAGCAAGAGTGTCTACTGTCCTGCCCCGTCAGACTTCCTGCTATTTTGCATGTGCGAACACTTTAAACCCATTTGGCCCAGACGTGTTTTGTTGCCCGACGGCGCCTTGAAGCATGCAACAATAAATTTATTTTTTCCAAGAACTTGTTAAACCATTTCGAGCAAGCAAATAAATATAATTAGTTAAGCTTGTAAAGGCTGAAGCTCATGGGTTTAAGAGTACTATTATTAATCAGCATAATTTATTTTCAAAATGTTTAAACATCTGTCCTTGAAAGTAAGTTAAAGGTATTTCCGTAAATTGTAAATGTTGTATTTAAAAATACCTCAATACTACTTTAAGTATTCCAATATGACATAAAGTTTAAAAAAATTTAAAAATAATATTTTATTGTTAGTCAACTTAATTTTTTCAGCATTTAATTTTAATTTGTTTTATTATTTAAATGTATTTATTTTTTTAACCTTAACGTTCAATTTTAAATTCATTGTTGTGTTTCTACTTTTAGCCTGACAATAAATAAATCAAATACCTTTTTCTGATTTGCTTAGCCAACCAAATTTGACTCTTATATCCCAACAACATTTTAAAGAATTATAAACAAGTAGTCTATAAATGCAAGTAATAACAAATACTTCACACATCACCCTAAAAAATCCCAAAATATTTGTCTAAATAATTCAAGCATTTTTTCCTTTTTCATATTTAAAAACAGCCCTAAGTAACTTAATTCTTAAATGAAAATTCTTAGCTGCCAACTCAGGCAAACAAAGAAAATCAATTAACTTAAATAATAAATGGAAAATTTAAAAGATAAAACATTTAAAAGCTTCAAATTTAGGTTTTTACTGCTTGTTAAATTCCCTTAAAAAATCCTCCAAACAAAATCTATGAGGAAAAATACATTAACGAAATGAATGTAAACTAAATATTCGACCATTTAATGCACAAGATAAACACAATACGGAAAACAAAAGATAAACAAATTGAAAAATTGTGAAATTTGTAAGATATTCAAAATAAACACAAGCACTGGCAAAAAGGCAAAGCAAATTTTTGGGTTTTAGCTTTTTAGCTATTAATCAAAGCAAATAGCTTAAAAGAAAATAAATATTTAATTACCACTCAACGTCAAGTTGCAACAACAAAAGCAAAAGCTCGAGTAATTGTTTTGTTTTCAAGGGGAGCAAAAGATTTTCATATTTTGTAACCTGCTTTTGGGAATTTTTAAGCCGCTTTCGGGCTTTCTTTGCATTTCATTAGGGAAATGCATAAACAGTTCGGGCCGTTTCCCTTGCTGCTCATACTCCACTTTACTCTGACACCCTTTTCCACCCACCTGCCCCCTCTTCAGTTCTGTTTGGCTTCAGCCCGAAAACTGTTGCATACCTGAAGGCGCCACAGTTGTTGACTCCGTTGCAGCAATTTGCCTCAAGTGCCGATGGCAGACCCAGACTTTTGGCTTCAAATTTGTCCTAATGGTTAATGTAATTAGTCTGGCATTTTATTATACAATTGGCCGCACACTTTACTCGTTGTGGTAATTAATAGTGTATCGTCGCAAACAGAGTGACAAGACAAGTCGACATAGTTGTTGGTCAGCTTTTCAGTTTTTCCACAGTTGCAATTTATAAATGTTTGTGTACTTTCATTTCATTTCAATTCATTTTCATTTTCCATACAATTCATTTCATTTCAATTCGTTTCGTTTCGTTCCGCCACAAAATAGCAACAAATATTATTTGCCTTGCTTTTTGGCTTTTACGGCAATCAATTTCTGTGGCTTCGGTTGCCAAATACTGAGTTTGCCATTAATAGCATCTCTGCCCCCAATAATATCAACGATTTGTGTACACTCAATTATCATTGATGTGTCTCTGTGTGTGTGAGTGTGTGTGTGTGTTCATAAGTGTGTATTTGCCTGAGTGTGGATAGTTTGTTGACTCGCACACTTTAAAGTAATGCAGCTGGCATTTATTTACCAAACAATCTAAATATGGGCACAAATTAGCAATAGAAAAATAGATGAACTGCTAGATACCCTATACTGGATACTGAAATACCCAAAGCACAAAAATAAATTAACACATTATAAAGGCATTATCATTCAAATAAATCATGTATATAATTCAATAATGATGAAACCGTTGTATATGCATAACTAAAAATGTATCTCTAAAATTCTAAAAATTGCTTGATAAAACAGGGTTAATACTAGAGGTGGAGAACTATCGATAGCACTATCGACACTATCGATGGTTGGGCGCTATCGAGCTACCATCGATAGCAGCCACCCACTTTCAATAGTTCCCGAAGTACAATCGATAGTTAAAAATTGCTAAAAACGACTATTTTAACTCCTTTTTCCTCATTTTCGTACAAAAAGTGGCTTGTTAGCAATTTCCCAAAATCATAAAAAATACTAGGGACGAGATTTTTGAAAATTTCTTTTTACAGTCACTCTTAGAATTGTTTGAAGAATTTTTTTGCATCAAAACAAAGTTCTATGGGTACTTAATGAGTTAAGGAAAGTATAAAATGCTATTATTTTCTAATGTAAAGTAAAAAATTAAGTTTTTTTCAGTGTGTAAAGTGTTTCTTGACAAACTGTATGTATTTTTGAGCCCGGGACTATCGTCGACTATCGATAGTACTATCGTCGACTATCGTGGACTATCGATGGTTTTGAAATTACTATCGTCTGCTATCGATGGCGCCGACTATCGATAGTTCTACACCTCTAGTTTATACTCAAGAAAATAAATATACATATAACCCACATACTAAATATTAGGTCTCTATCTCTCATAGTTCCTCAGATCTTATTAGCTTACACACATGGTATAAGAAAAATGCAAACATTCCATACTTTTTTAAACAATTCCTTAAATATCTGCGATACTGCACAAGTTTATTTTGCTTGCTATAAAACTTTTAAAGTCCCTTTTACTCATAAAACTTTTAATTAATAGGCAACTGCACTTTGATAAGCCTATGATAAGAACGCCAAAAGAAACTCTCTTGATGTTTTGGGTAAAAATGCTTAACGCTGATTGTCAAGAGATGCCAAGTTAAAACTGTGACTGAGTTTTGGGCCCCAGAGCTAATGATGATAATTTTTAATGAATAACTTAAACAACTTTAGCATGGAGTTGTCAGGCCGCTTGACGCGCCTGACGGGACGGCAATCAAAATTATTAATTTATGAAAATTTACAGAAAATTGCAAGTACTTGTGTTGACTTTAGAATTCGCTTCGCTTTGCCAAAGTTATGAGCACATCCAAAAGGTAAACTTTCATAAAATGTGCTGCAATAAATTTTGCAATTATTTGTGCAAGAGAGAGAGGAAAGAAAGATTCTGAAAGGAACATAGCGGCAAAGGGAACGAAAGCGGTAAGAGCTGGGCTGGGCCGAGGCTAAGGCGCCATTTTAGTGCTCGGCCATTGCACAACAAAATGGCGCCAGCTGGCGTCAGTTTTACGCCCGATTGATGTGCAATATATTCAGGACGCGTCAGCCGATGCAGCCAATGCCCAAAAGTGCTCCAATGACACTGGCTGAAATGCGGCAATAAACGATTAGTTCTAAAAATTAGATGTGACAGTGAAATGCTTTAAAAAAATGCTTTTATAGATGTTCATACTTTGATTTTTAACATAATTAAGTTTTGCTTTCTGTTCAAGATTTTCTTGCAGAAATTGTTAGCACTATAAAGGAGAGGTGGAGAACTATCGATAGCACTATCGACACTATCGATGGTTGGGCGCTATCGAGCTACCATCGATAGCAGCTACCCACTTTCGATAGTTCCCGAAGTACTATCGATAGTTTAAAAATTGCTAAAAATGACTAAACCCTTTTTCCTCATTTTCATACAAAAAGTGGCTTGTTAGCAATTTTCCAAAATCATAAAAAATAATAGCAAAGAAATTTTTGAAAATTTGTTTTTACAGACAATCTAAGAAATGTTTTCAGATTGCATCAAAACAAAGCTATTATTTTCTTATGTAAAGTCAAAAAATTAAGTTTTTATCAGTGTGTAAAGTGTTTCTTGTCCAGGACTATCGTCGACTATCGGTAGCACTATAGTCGACTATCGTCTCGTTTCGATGGTTTTGAAAATACTATCGTCGGCTATCGATGGCGCCGACTATCATTAGTTTTCCACCTCTACTATAAAGTCTACATTAAGAGTAAATTGCAATTTTAAAGAATTTTTGTAGACATTGCAAATTATGAAAAGCTTAAATTTAGATTAAATCGAACTTTCATGTGCTTTGACACTAATACAGTTTGATATTTTTATGCAAATTATTCGCGATGCTAAAGAACTTAAAATAAATCAAAATTATCCGAGTTGTATTTGCTTAAGTTTTGTTAAATGCCACTCATTGACCATCTATACAAAACTGTCGAATAATTTATGATGCTGCTTGATTTGTTGAATAAGTTGAAAGTTAAGATTTCGACTGCTGTCATTGTAATTTTGGTGTCTCAAATTAATCGCTGGCAAAGCAGCTGACAATCCATTTCTAAAACGACTTTATTGGCAGTCGACTATTTGGGGTTTGAGGTTTGTAGAGAGGGGAACGAAGAAAGGAGAATGTTGCCAGTTTTATGATTGCAGCGCACGTCGAAGACGCTGCACGTCATCAATTCTTTTGACATGTCCTGCGGCCATTAATGCTGAGTTGAAGGAGACGACGACAACTTTGCCACAGAATAGGGGAATACTATGTGTGTGTGTGTGTGTGTGTGTGTGTGTGTGTGTGTGTGTGCTTCCGCTGTCTTTCCGTTGCCTTTTCCCTATGGCTGCGTCTCAAATTAACCTGATAGCTGTGACTGCTTTACGTATGCTGTCAAATTTGCCCCAATGCCAATGCAGGAAGCATTTGCCACTCAACATCAGTCGAGGCTGAAGTCACAGCGGAAGTGAAGCGAGTCGGAGGCGCCTCCTGCTCATTAAAAATGCAATTGCGTCTGAAGGACTCGCAGCACATGATGCTCTCCTTAGTGTTATTGTATAAAATGACATATTAATAGCAGTCAATACGGACTCAAATCTGCCTTTGTCTACTCAGCCTGAAATCGAATGCCTTATTTGTGTAACAGACTTGGCCAATGCTTATGCTTAGTCTCCCTTTCAATTTAAATCAGAGTTCTCTGTTGCCATAAGCCTCAGTTTGTGGCACTTGACCACAGCATGCAACACATTTTTATACCCTGTGCCCATTGAAAATGGTCAAAAAGGGTTTATTAGATTTGTGTGGTGTATGTAACAGGGAAAAGGAAGCATCTCCGACCCCACAAAGTATATATATTCTGGATCAGCATCAGCAGCCGAGACGATTGAGCCATGTCCGTCTGTTTGAACGCGTCGATCTCAGAAACTATAATAGCTAGAGACTTAAAACTTGGTATTTAGGTTGCTGGATACCGGACGCAGATCAAGTTTGTTTTTAAATTTGAATCGGATCACTATATCATATAGCTGCCATAGGAACGATCAGTCGAAAATCAAGTCTTAGTATGAACAACTTTTTTGTTGTTTCAGATAACTGAACCAAACTGACAGAATATGCATATGAGATGGTCCCAACCAATATTCTATTTTATGGACACTGGCACAGGGTATCTTCCTGTCGAGCAAACACGACTGTAGCCGCTCCCCTTTGTTTTTGTGTAACAACATTCTGTTATTATAATTAGGCAGTTGCATTTCCCTTTAGATGTTGTCAACTCCATTTTATAATCTTCTCCATAGTAACAGATGCATTTATGTATATATTATAGTATGTAAGTGGAGTCAGCCACAATTGATAACATTCCAATGAATATTTATTCCTAAGTAATCATGCCACAAGGTACGTATACTTTCGTCTCCCTTGCGAATGAATAATTTCAGTTAAACGTTTCCCTACAATTATTTTGTTTCCCTTTGCGATTAGCATAAAATTGATTTTTGAGGATCTGTGATGACAATAAATCAATGCATATTTATTAGTTTTCTAAACCTTATAGACTTTAATAAAAAGAAATATATTTCACTCTTCCTGTATAGACTAATCCCTCAATTTTGAAGCTACTTAAATGAAATTCTGTAAAGTCAATTAAAATAAGGGAAATATCCTTTGCAAAATTATTTTTCATCACCAAATTTCCATTCAACTTCCAATTTAACAGAATAAACTATCTAGAAAATATAACTGATATGGAAAAAATCTAAAACAAACCTCTCTAGTTCCAATTCCCATTCACGTACATAACCTTATCCAAATATGAAAATCTCTAAAATGTCAGCCCACACAATTTGGATCCTCAGCCAGCCGTCAAATATTGGCAAACACACATCGAAATGCAAATCTATGCTAAAGTTAGTAAAAATCAATTGGAGTGCAAAGTGCAAAAGTCAATAGGATAAAAAGTTAAACAAAAGGCAAACAAACCAAAATGCAGATAAAAATCGCAAAGTTTTCAAATATTTTAAAACATTTCCAACATTTAGAGCGGCGAAATAGAAGCAGCTGAAATAGCTGAAAAAAGGGCAACATATTAATCAAATAAATGCGTTTTTATTATGACTAAAAAGTTGGCCATCTTCTATCAGAGTCTGACAGCAGCAGCAGCAGCAACAACAACAAGAGCATCAGCCAAAATCCATTAAACTTTTACGACTATTGTAAACATTAACTTGCATATGCAATTTTATGTGCAAAAGGGCTAAACGCCGCGAGCTATGCAACAATTTCCTAACTTGGGTGCCACATTCACACAACTTGCCACATCCTCAGCCTCATCCTCAATCTCCAGCCAAAGCTATAGTCGTATATAGCATAGTGAGAGTCGCAGTTTAGCCAACGCCTTAGACATTGTAACCTACTGTGATTTAAGTTTTTATTATACGCATCATATTCTCGACCTTCTTTTCCCATTTTCGGATAGTTTAAAGACAGGAAAATGGAAACTTTGAGTGTGTGTAAAAGGAAATGTTCACTTTATGCCAGAAACTGAATCTGAATTGAAAATCGTTAATATTTTCGAGATATTTCGAAAGAGCAATATAAAAGGTCTCACAGATTTTAAAATCCAACTCATTTGTATACCCTGTAATATTGTAGCGGTGTTCAAAATATGTATACAGGGTATTTACCAGTTCACTTTGATATACATATATTACCTATATATATAAAACTCTTTGTCCTGACTGACTCACTGACTGAGAATCAACGTGCAGCCCAAACGGTAAGAGATAGAGAGCTGAAATTTTCACACAACATAGATGAAATTCGACCTCTAAGTGGCGGAGCCCCTTGTTAATATATATTCCTCTTTATTTTTTTTCTTAAATTTATAAAAGCCGCAAATTGAAAATATAATTATAAGCATTAAAAGTTTAAATGTTTTTTTCTTCTCTTACTGATTTCATTCCTTCCCCATTCCCTACTTTTTTATATGCTAGTTAAGGCAACACAATTTTTTTCTTTATTATTACTTTTTGCAATATTTCGCAGATTTTTGAATCAAAGTTCGGCTACTGTTTGCCCTATCAGCGTCGCGCTGCGTTTCATATAACGATAATTTATGGCAAATTTATAATGTTGTAAGTGCCAACAAACTTGCTGTAACTATCCATAAAATGCCGTACACACACATACCATCAAAGGAGCCACCCACTGTGTCAGTTGCTGCAGTGAATTGAGGCTGAGCTCGTAAAGCTGTTGCCATAGATACCAGATAGCAAAAGGGCGAAGACGAAGACAGAAGCAGAGGGAGAGGAAGCTGAGAGACGCTAAGCCGCAACGGCAGCTAAAAGGCTAACACACACACACACACACACGCATACACATTACAGAAGCGTCTCTGCATAAATATTACAAAATCGTAAATACACAAGCCCATGAGTGGTCGATGGTGTATGTGTAGATGTGTGTGTGTGTGTGAGTAAGTGTGTATAGTGTGTGTGCTGTGTGAAGTCATTCGCACAGTTGCATAGGACTTGAGGCGCAGTTAGCCAACCCTTTGGGCCTGCCTAACTTGAGGTCAGCCTTGAAGCTGCACTTCAAACTTCAAAGATCTGCATAATCTACAGGGTATATAAGCCACTTACTGTAATTTAAAGAGCTTGCATTTTAATTAAATTAATTTAACCAACAAAGAATAATTAATACAGATAATCAGTCTTAAAGCTGTTTAATCATTTAGAATCGGCAAAATGTGAAAGAAATTCTTAAAAGAAAAATGATTTTTAATACTTTTATCTTAATATAACAATTTAATAAATTGTAAAAGCACAAGAATTAGTCAAGTGAAAAGCTAAATAACCGTTTGATCTCAACATTCACCAAACAATTACAGCTAAATGGTTTTAAGTATTATTAATTATTATTTTATATTATCATAATTGAAAAACGATAACAAATATATTAATTCATTTAAAATCTTCGTAAAGTTGAGGTGGCAAAAAATAAAGTCAACTTTAATTTAAATTCGTAATAAATTTTTCCATTGAATAGAATTTACTATTTACTTATTTTATTTGAAAGAATTTTTATTTATTTATTTTCATTATTAATATAATTATAATGTAAAATTATGTTATGGCGATAAAATGAATTGTTACTTTGTAAAACTTGGAAATTTGTTGTCATTTTTTGGGAACCTTAAATACATGTTCCAAATATTGAAATACTGTGTTTCCTTATGATTACTACGAGCATTTTGTAATCAATATTAATCGTTTCCTTAAAATAAATTGCAACACATTAGACGGAACAGAATTTAAAATGTTTAGCTTAGTTCCATTTCATCTGTCATTACTTTTTGAAATTGGACAACTTCAATTTGAAATCGTTGCCTCGAGTTAAGTGCAATATGTGGAATTTATTGGTTTGTGCTTTTTGTGCCAGATTCTGATTCCATTTTTTTTGGTTCTTGCTTTCTCTGTATAGTATTGTTGTTGCAACTTTGTCTCGGTCATTGTCCGTATTGTGATTCTGTTGGGTTTGTTCACTTGGCATGTTGCATGGCTTTGGGTATTTTATTTATGCGTGAAATGCTTTCGAATTTTCACAAACTTGCAACGCTTTGTTTAGTCGGATATGTTGCACTCCGCTCGTGTCCGTGTCCGTGTGTTCGTCCTTGTCTGTGTCTGTCTCTGGGCCACTTCAGCGTACGGAAATTAAAACTTTTTTATGGTCCTGGCAAGCTGTGTGTTTATGTGTGTGTGTGTGTGTTAGTGTGTAAAAAAGCAATATATATATAAATTTAAATATATTGTTGCAAGTTGCCACAGTTTCAAGTGGCGACCACACAAATTGGTCAAACTAATAAATTTTGTGGAACTTAACTAGTTCCACAAGTTTTCTGTGCCAAACATCAGCAAATGTTGGTCAAAGGAATTTTGTGGCCAAGCAACGAAAACATCAAGAACAAAATAAGACAAATTTTAAAGTGATTTTAAATTGTAAAAAAAACAAACTTTTAGTGAATAAAACGAGGAATTTAAGTATAATAAAAGTTGAAATGAGTAAGTAAAATAAAAAAAGAGAAAAATATGTAGTGTTTATTTTGTATCAAAAAATTGCTGGCTGACGGAGAAAACTTTGGATTAAAAATTTAATGTTAAATAAGAACTAAACAAAGAATTCAAATTTAATTTTTGTTTTATATAACAAAACCAAAGATCTATTTTTGAAATTGCTCGTAGGAAAGATGTCTAGTTTTTGATAGTTACAAAAAATTAGAGAAATTTGCTCTCAAATGCTTTGTGCGAGTTTATTATAAGATAAATATTAAATTAAGATAAATATTAAAAAAGGCAAACTAAATCTTTAAGTGCATCAGATTTTTCAAAATATCGAAATATCAAAAATGTTGTTTATGTTCATTTGACATTTAAAAATTTCAGATTGCCTTTGGAAAATCAAATAACATATTTTAATTGTTTTAATAGATAGAAAGCACTTTAAAAGCCTTTTCCATAAAGCTTTACACTTTCAGCTATTTTCAGATTAAATTTAAGATTTCTATTAGAAAATCAGACATTTTTTTAAGGTATTCTAATAGATGGAAGGCATATTAAATGTTTTTAAGTTAAGATTACTTTTAGAAAATCGCACATACCATATATTTTCAGTTGTTTTCATACCAAGATGGAAAGCACATTAAAAAGCTTTCGCCAAAAGCTTTGACATTTTTGCTTACCGTTCAACTCAATTTCTTTTTTCTACCATAACAACATTGGCATTCAAATTGAGCAATTGAAAAAGCTTTTCAACTCACCCGCGGATTAGATCCCTCTTTGAGCGGCGATCTTCTGCTTTACTTCTCCGCTATTAACAGCAGAATCTTATTCATCAGCTCGTTGGCCGCGGTCTCGTGCAGGGTATTCAGTCGTGCGGCCAGGAAGTCACCAAACTTAATGTAGAGCATCTCGCGGGGACTTGTCTGATGACGCGGCGTTCCAATGACGCCGGCGGCGGTGAAGCTGCTGCTGCCCGGCGAGAGTCGCCCGCCGGCGCCCATCATGTCCACATCGACAGTGGGCGGACAGGGAGCTGCCCGATCGTCGTCATCCTCATCATCGTCCTCATACTCCAGATCATCGTCGTCGTCATCCAAATCGCCGGCATCCACATCGATCAGTTCGTTGTTCGTGTTGATGATGAGATGTGGCGGTGGTGTGGCATACAACGTTGTGGCGCCTCCTCCGCCTCCGACTGCGACTTTTGTCACCTGGAGACGCGCCTTCAGCTGTTGCTTTGTCTGCGGCCGAATTGTGGCCAGTTTCGGTTGCGACTTGCGATGCGCCGAACGACCTTCCGTCTCGTCCTGCGAGTCGGGCTCGTCCTTGATGTAGATGGAGGGGGAACTGCTGCAGGAGCGCGAACTGCTGCTCAGTGGCACGCGAGCGGGTGACATCGTCGTCGTCGTCTTCGTCGTCGTCGTGGGGGGAGGAGGAGGCGCCACAGCAGCTGCTGCCACCGTCGGCGGCGTCGTCACCTTTTGCAGCACACTCAGCGAGGTCAGCGTCACGTCCGGTTGCAGTTGCAACGCCTGCAGATGCTGCGCCTGTTGCTGCAGCCCGACGGGCAACTGGGCGATGCTCGCCAGGATTGGGGCAGGTGGAATACTCGATTTGGTTGCTTGATTGTTGGGATTATTCGGATCGCTGGGTGCAAAATATTGATATTCATCGTGTGCCACACTATTGTTGCTGTTGTTGTTGTTGTTGTTGCTATTATTGCTATTTGCATTGCTGTTGCTTGTATTGTTTGTGTTGTTGTTGTTGTTATTATTATTTGTGTTGTTGTTGTTGGTGCTAGCCGCTTCCACAGAACTGTGCTTGATACGCTCACGAGATCTGTGAAGAATAAACCAAAGAATGGCAGTTAAATATTTGTTGATCAAGATTTTAAAGAGCTTTGTAGCTAACAGAGCTTAAAAGTATAATTTAACAAATTAATTGGACCTGAACATTGCTAATCTTGAAGTTATCCCTACTTAAGCTACTTATATTTTTCACATTTATCAATAGCATATTTTCAAAACTGAGAAATTACTTTTCAAATAAATAATATTAAAAAATGCATATTAAATTTTTTTTTAAACTTTAAATCCCCATAACTTTGTGTTATTCAAACATATTTAGGAAATTTAGTTTTGATAATTGTGTGGCCTCTAAATTGATGCTGTACATATACTTTTCTTAATTTTGATATTTTCTAAAATTTTGAATGAATTTGCTTATTCTTAATACAATTCTTAATTCCCAAAAACAATCTATAAGTACTGTGAGATATAAAGAAATTATTTGTTCCTAATACATACAATAAGTCGAATCCCATTAAGTTTAATCCTCAACCTATTTAATGTGTCAATGTTGGCCTAATGTACTATTTTGTAGTGCATTTGTCATTTCATTAAAAAATAATATTTTTAAAAATCACATTTCACTAACATTAAATAACGTCAACTACATAGCATTGAAATAACATGTGCCAATGAAAAGCGAACTTCACAAGCATTGAAATTAATTTTGCTTATGAAATTACATTTTGTAAACTTTGAATAAGCACTGCTAATAAAAAGATATAAATTTATAAAAAAAAATGAAAACAAGTGAAATATTTCTTTTGACAGTAAATATTTGTAATAAAAACTTTATTCCCTTATTACTGATAGTTATTGGAATTAGAAAATTAAGGAAATTTTAAACTTTGAGAATTACTCTGTTCTCAGGTGTCGTAATAATTGTAAATTATTTTTTTAAGTATTTAATAAAAAAGCTCATAAAATGGGTAATTATACTCACTTGCGCTCCCTGATGACCTCCTTGAGGAAAGCCATGGCATCGTAGTACTCCCACTTGGACTTGAATCTCGTCGTGCCCAGCATCTTTTCGTGATTGAGCTCGCGCCGAAAGATCTCTCGCAGGGATGTGAAAGTGCGCTGCACTCGCTCCCCGTTCACGTTGAACATGCGTCCCAGTTCGTTCCATTTGAGAGCCTTCTTTTTGTCGGAGCGTTTGTAGTGCGGCAGGCGACAGTCCCACAGTATGGGATTGAGACGCACAAGCTCGATGAGTCGGCGCTTTTCGATGTTGTGACGCGAGAAAGCCATGGCCAAAATGTCAGTTAGCACTCGCTCTCTCTTTGGCTCGCTCTCTCTTAACACGCTCTTAGCTGATTGTTGTTGTGGCTGCGGCCTCTTTTGCTACCGTTGGCCCGTTTTGGATGCTGTGCGAGAAGTGAAGTGAGAAAATCGTTAATATTATTTGTTGCCTGCTTTCGTTGGTCAACAAGCCAAAAAGTATGCAACACTTCAATCATTTCTTAAGAGGGTTTGAGGCCATTTAGAAATGGTCTCTGTCCCCAAAAGTTCAATGAACTGAATATGTTTGCTTATGCATGGAGTACGGAATAAGTTAGGGGTAAGTGAAATGCCAAGGCAAGGTGTGAGAAGAAAGTGTTGAGCAGGCAATTAACTAACAATTAAGAACACTCATATTCGGCATACCGAAGAGCTAATACCCTTGCAAAATAAATTAGCCAATAGCTTTAATAAATCTGTAGAGATTTTTATAACAATTTCTAAAAAAATAACCGAATTGTATACTTTTTCGGACATTTTTTAATACATTGGATTTTTTAAGTTTTAAGGAACATATTTTATTTTAAGCTTGGTATTCATAAAATATCTTGACAAACGAGTTCATTTTGAACAAAATGCAATTTTTACCGTTTTTTTTTTATTACAACTTAATGACCATGTTTGAATTAAAATTTAATATCATTAAGTATAAAGTTTTAGCTTAATGATACTCTCTACTTAACTTGACTTAACTCTTTTTCTATTGCCAATTCATTAAGTTATGCTTAATAATTATTTTGCATTTATTTTGCCTTATGATTCCGCACACTCATTGGCACATTATATAATTCAGGTGAATTAGAAATAAAAGAAAAACCATATCACATTCGTACATAAGGTCCCTGTCATATTTATAAAATCACCTTATAAATTGCAATAAATCGAAAACTACTGTCTGCAGCGGAATACAATGTATAGAGAAATGAAGAGGAAGAAGAAACAAAAAGAATGCATGTACAGTTAGTTCACAACAATCTAACGGTACTTAACAAAGAGCACCTTATTAAACTCTTAGTTTTGCATATTTATAAATTCACAATTTAACAAAACATATTTTGATGCAAAAAAATTCTTGGAACATGCAAAAAAATTTTTGGAACAATTCTAAGAGTAACTGCAAAAGAAAATTTTCAAAAATATTTTTGTTTGTATTTTTAATAATTTCTTGAAAACTGCAAAAAAGGCACTTTTGCATGAAAATGAGGAAATAACCCACTTAAAATTCACAATTTAACAAAAAATATTTTGATGCAAAAAAATTCTTGGAACAATTCTAAGAGTAACTGCAAAAGAAAATTTTCAAAAATATTTTTGCTAGTATTTTTAATAATTTTTTGAAAACTGCAAAAAAGGCACTTTTTGCATAAAAATGAGGAAATAACCCACTTTTCATGCAAAAAGTGCCTTTTTTGCAGTTTTCAAAAAATTATTAAAAATACTAGCAAAAATATTTTTGAAAATTTTCTTTTGCAGTTACTCTTAGAATTGTTCCAAGAATTTTTTTGCATCAAAATATTTTTTGTTAAATTGTGAATTTTAAGTGGGTTATTTCCTCATTTTCATGCAAAAGTGCCTTTTTTGCAGTTTTCAAGAAATTATTAAAAATACAAACAAAAATATTTTTGAAAATTTTCTTTTGCAGTTACTCTTAGAATTGTTCCAAAAATTTTTTTGCATGTTCCAAGAATTTTTTTGCATCAAAATATGTTTTGTTAAATTGTGAATTTATAAATATGCAAAACTAAGAGTTTAATAAGGTGCTCTTTGTTAAGTACCGTTAGATTGTTGTGAACTAACTGTACATGCATTCTTTTTGTTTCTTCTTCCTCTTCATTTCTCTATACATTGTATTCCGCTGCAGACAGTAGTTTTCGATTTATTGCAATTTACAAGGTGATTTTATAAATATGACAGGGACTATATAATTGTATACATTTCAGTATGTACTTCGTACACTTAAAGTTAACCAAACAAATCGCATAAAATAAACATATTCAACGTTCTGGCTACGCATTCTGAGAACTGATGCGTTGTGGTCGAGAGTGTGGATGGTATAAGCTATATATACATACATACTACTTACACACATATATTTGCTCAATTTGTATATTTATATTCAATTTGAAAATATGGCAGCTCTTTTCCTCACATGAATATCTAACTCATAAGTGACAAAAATTATACGTGTTAATATATTAATAAAGATTTTTAAACTTATGTTGGTATAGGGGTACGTTTCCTAGTAACTACATTTTAAAATATTTTTGAGTCATATTTATCACTTTATTTAAGTAAATTTTAAATAAATTTATGCTGTAAAAGGTATTAAAATTTCTAGAAATTTTGATTAGCAATTTTAGTTATCAAGTTTAATTTTTATAATTATTATTTCCAATGAAAAAAGGCTTATAAAATATTAAAAAAGAAATGTAGTTATTCTAAAATTATTTTATTTAAATATATAATTTTCTACAACATGATATTTTTAAGAACTTGCAGGATTAAAAAAGCTTTTTCTTGCCTTATTGTGAAGAAGCTTTAAGCTGTGCTTAAACAATAAATAATTGCATTTCTTTAAAAAAAAATATGGTAATTTTTTTCTAATACTTCAACAAATCGAAATTTTCATATTTTAACTGTTGAAAAGTTGGAAAGCACTCGCAATGATTTTAGCACTTACCAATCCTGCGTTAAGCTTCCTTTTTTTGTTAACTGCCGCTCTCACACACTTCTTCTTCTTCTTCTCTCTCTCTCTCTCTCTCTATTTCTCTCTCACTCACGCACTTAATCTCTCTTTTTTTGTGCAGCGCTTACGTAACAAAATTGACTACGCTTTTGCTTTATTGTTGTTGTTATTTTTTTTTTTTTGAACTTTGCCAATTTCTTGTTAAACCGATTTTCAATTGTGTGCTTTCTGCACTGCACACACACACATTTACCAACAAGCACTCACACATACATATACACAGGCTAAAAATACGCGAAATAGCTGATACCAAAAACAAAAATGCGAATAAAAGAATAATTATTAAAAAAAAACATACAGTACAACAACAAAATTGTGTACACACTTGCACTTGCTTTAATTTCAATTTCAATTGCCGAAAATGTTTCTATTTAGCTTTCAATATTTGTTGCGGCCAATTTTATTTATGCTATTCTTGTTGTTGTTGGAACTTAAACATTTGACGACTCGCAGGCGACTAAAACAAAAATTTCATATTTTTTTTATAGTTAGTTCACAAATTAAATGTTGTTTATTGTTGTCGTTGTTGTTGTTGAATTTATTAACAATGTGAGCAGCACGTTGAGAATTTATTTCAATTTATTTCAATTAACAACACAGAACGTACTACTTGTAGTAGCTGCTGTTGTTGTTGTGTTCGTTCAGTTTGCTTCGGCTGCTGCTGCTGCCACTTGTCGCAGTGTTAGTAATTGTTGATGTTGTTGTGTGTTGTATGAAGGCTATGCAACAACTATTTGCCACCACAAAAATCTGTAAACGATGCGAGCGCGAAATGTACCACAAAATTCACCAATACATCTGCAATGTCTGTATCGTACACACACATACATACGCGCACACACAAACAATAAGCGGGCGGACGCAATGAGAGTAACAATAACAGCAACAACAACAACAACAGCAGCAGCAATTACCACTACAACTACATATGTATGTATGCACACACTCACACATATAAGCACAATTGCAAGCTCAATTGATATTTGTTTATTATTAAATTAAATTGTTTATCGCTTTGTCTGGTTGAATTTAGCGGCAAGTAATATTGCTTTGTTGCCACTTCTTGGCAGCAGCCGCTGCTCGTCGCTGTTTTTTCACAACTTGCCCCACAAAACCAACTGTAAACGAACTTAAATTTTCTTGCAAATTGGCGGCGCAGCAGCCACTGATGAGCGCACGTAAGCCACATTGAGAGCGTCGCTCTGACAGCTGCCTTGCTGCCTTTGCTGCCTCGCGCTCTGCCAATGTTTTTGTTTGTGTGCAAAGAGAGTGAGCACTCTGAACGACCCACGCGTTGTTTGGGACTGCGTTCGCTCTCTTAGTTTCGTTGTTATTAAAATGCTGCTGCTACTGCCGCTGTTGTTGCTGTTGCTGTTATTGTTGTAGGCTTCTATTGCAAATGCTGAGAGGATGCTGCTCGCTCGCTGTGTGCTTTCTGCTGATGTAAACAATTGGGGGAATCATTTGCGCTGTTGCCAATAAACTTTTGCGGAGTGTTGTCAAGTGAAGAGAATCGTTGGCATTTTAATCAGGAGCGGCTGTGATAATGACCCTTCAAATTGGGCGCACTTGGTATTACTTTAGGTAAAGTTTTAATTTGACATTTTATTATTACTCTTGTATAAGAATTTATTTGTATAAATTTAAAATTTTTTAAAACTAAAGCGTAGCTGAATAATTTTGAGTCTCAATCCAAGTAAAGCAACTGATCATAAGTACAAGTTTTTAATACTCTAGCCATAAATCCTCCTCATATCTGCGAGCAATACAGATATAAATGGAACCCCCGCCAGCGTGGATTGTCTTATCAACAAATGCTTGGCAAAAGCAAATAAACAAGAAACCAAAACCAAAAGGGGCACGCAGCCACAGAGCGCACAACAACAACAAACAAATGTGAGTACTCGTTAAAAAAACAAAAGAAAATCGATAATGCCCAAGATTGGCAAGAGCAGCAAAAGACGCAGCAGCATCAGCAGCAACAGCCGCAGCAGCCGCAGCAGTAGGGCACAAAACAAAAACAAAGCAACAAGCAAGTACACAGCAATGCCGAACAACTTAAGAGCGAACCAAAGAGAGAGCAATTTGAGAGCGAGGGTTGCAATTGCCCTTGAAGCTGGACCATAGAACTACTACCGTTGTTAGCAGGCGGTGAGAGTCTGAGATTGGCATGGTCTCTTACTACAACCGTTAACAATGGCATGTCTGCAGCATCTAGCGTGGGAGAGCTTAAATAGTATGTGCTCTCTTGCGTTGTTGTTGCTGTTGCTGACATTTAACAATGCGAACAAATACAAACAAAGCCAAATACACACATACGCCCACATACAGTGGGACGACACACATTCACACACAAAGACAAATATTCAATTTGCCGCTTGCTACTGCCTGCAATCAACTTTATTACTCGCTGCCTCCGACGCTGCCGCCGCTGTTGTTGTTATTTACTTGTTGTTTGTGCGTCTGTCGTTACCGTCGTCTCGTTTGGTCATCTGAAAAATAAGCAGCGTTGACGTCGACGTCGGCATTCGTATTTATCAATCATTCTGTGGGCCATTGCAACCATACATATGCACATACATAAGTATGTCCATCATTTTATTCCGTTGCCTCCATTCGCATTGTTAGACTTATCAACATGAATATGCATGTATCTCAGAGTGTATTTATGTGTGTGTGTGTGTGTGTGTACTGATGCTGATGAAGCGGCCAGTGCTCGACACACGGTCCAATATTTTGAATGAGATTAATTAACAACAATGTAAACGTTACATGCTTGTACAAGTATTTACAATACATGCATACAAATTGATGTTATTTTCATGCTTCCATATGAATTACTTTTGAACTAGCTTCAAATGGATTAACTAAAGTTGATAGTTCATCTCATTTCGACAGATTCCTGAAATTCGAATTGAAATTAAATTCCGCAAGAGGTTTTTTTAATCATTAAAAATTATAAAGATTAAAAAAATAGAATAATAATAAATAAAAGTTATATATTTTTAATTATTATTATGTTAATGTTAATAGAATATTTTGCCACAAATTCTTAAGATTTGTTTCCATTAATTATAATTAAACTCAATTAATTTCTAACTGATTAAAAAATATATGTAAATAAATTTCGACAAATTCAAAATTTTAATTATTATTTAATTTATTAATTTACAGATATTTTAACCCAATTTACAACAAATTTACTAAATATCAGTAAAATTCATAGTTCATTTCATAAAGATAACATTATTTTGACAGATTTAAAGTAAGTTATAAAAACAAAAATATTCGACAAATAATATCAAGCTACTCTAAAAAACATATTCGCATTTTCAAACAATTTTTCAACATTTCTTCAAGCAAGAGAACTAAAACTAACAATTAGCCTCGAAATTAATTTAGTACATGTTGAAGTTGTGAACGATAAAGCATTGATAATTCATTTTTTGCCTTTGAAGCAAACGATTTTAATAGCCAGTTGATATTTTGGCAATTTTGGCAATTTACTTGGCATACATAAGTAACATATATTTGAATCTCAGTTGCCTGGATGGAGCTTGACCGGCCTGGCCTGGCCTGTGTTGGCCTGGTCCAATTAGCAGCGATTGGCTTCGACCAACTGAACAGCAAGAACAACATCATCAAGGCAAAAATAGTCAAAGTTAAACACCAAAAAACTTTTCTAGGGCCCAGTGCAAAAAGTTTATTCCAAAGAAAACTTGTGAATTATTTAAAATTATGCTTGTGCAATAGGCAAATGCTTTTTTCTACTTTGCCTTTTTCGGCAACTGAAATAGAGTGGAATGGAGTACTGAGTACTGAGTACCGAGTACTTGGCGTATTTTCAATTATACGTCTGCCATTTGCCAGCAAATTGAGGTGAAGCATTTAAAGGCAAATCGGCTTGAGGCTTGACTCATAAACAGACAGAGTCTCGCTGGCAAACAGATGATGAAAGGCACAAAAATTTGTTATCTTTCTGTCAGAGAGATTTTTCAATCCCCTCACTCCCTCTCTCTCTCTCGCTCTCGCTCTATCTCTGTCATGAAGCTAGCCGCCGTCTGTTTCCATTAAAAATCCATTTAAATATTATCTTGTGCGATTTCTTCTGCCACATACGTCGCCTCGTGGCTTCCGTTTGACATTTAGCCAAATGACGAGAGACTTTAGACATTCCAGAGATACGGAGTGCGACGATGCAATGAGATTTAATGAGCTACAAATACATAATTTTTCTCTTTCCAGTTTTTTTTTTAATTGTGACTTTTAAGCACAATTCTCACTCAATTTACAATTGAATTTTCTATAAATTGTATAATATGATAATTGACTTTGATTTTATGGAATTTGAAATATTTTTGGTCAATTGTAATGCATTTGCAGCAAACGCAATTAGCAAAATCCTCAATGAAATTAGCTTCAAATTGTTTCTATCAAATTCACAGACAATTCACAGCCTCAATAAAATATTTTGCTTGCTTTCTCCCACTCACTCTCTCTCTTTTACTCACCCAACAATATGTCCAGTCAAGTGAAGCGTTGAAATTGCTTAGTCTCATGCTGAGACGTAAATGATATTTGCATAAAGTGTGTGGTATTTTGATTTTAATTGGCAGAAGTTAAGCTGTTATACCCTGTACTTTACAGTTGCATTGTGTTACATGAACTAAACTTTTGTTTTGATAAAAGAATTTGTTTTTCAATATTTTAAAGAAGTAAACATTAATTTTAGCCCAATTAATTTATCAACTGTTACTTTATTTTTATCGATCACAAAGCTATCGCTTTAAAATTTAAAGCATTAACATATTTTAAAGCACATTTGACAAGTCCTCATTTAATTATACTAATTTTTTGTATTATTGCTTAAAAGAAATTTCCAATAAAAGCATCTTTATTTATTCAATTCTCTATTTCTGAGGTGGGCACGCATGGGCTCCGGGAGCTAGCGGCTGCTCCTTACCGTATTTCTGTCAGATTTCGTGCCCACCGCTGCTCTATTTCATTCAACGTTCGACTTAAGTAAAACCGTGAAATAATGTGCAAACAGTAAGTCAAGAAATTGTTTTGACATAGAAAAAATTAACGCATTAATTTTTAGAAAAAGTTTTATCTTTTTATATTAATTTTAAGCTTTTTCTTAGAACTATCAGCAAATATATTCAATAAGAAACTCTTAACAAATGTTTTTTTTTTTCAAAATAAAGTAAGTGCATTTTCTTTAGTCACAACAATTACCTGACCAACTGTATTTTTTTTAAGACCGCGAAATCTGAGCTAAATTTGAACAAGAGCCTCGCGAAGCTTTTACAAAATTAATATTCGTGGAGCTCTTAAGACTTGGGATACGAGTATGAAAACCTTTTAAGGCCGCAGCTTTGCAAAGTCAAGCGCTCAATTACGTAACTTTATGTTTTGGTTCACAGAATGTTTTATTTACCTTTTTTAACAAGAGAGAGAGAGAGAGAGAGAGAGTGAGGTACTGGTCCAATATTGTAATTTGCCATTTTCTCAGTTTTTTTTCTCGTCGGCTAAAAAGGCAAAAGCAACGAAAGAAAACAAAGAAGTCCGAACGTTGGGCAAATAAATGAAAAAAAATATTACGAAAAGTTGACCGAAAAATAGCGAAGCGATGAATGAGAGGAGAGAGAGAGGGAGGGACAGAGGAAGAGAGACAGGGATGCATAGTGGGAGAGTTCAAAGTCGTTGCACTCAGCTGGTGCGCCTAAAAGCACACACTTCATTTCTAAATAGAATTTTGCAATTTGCCGAAAGTTTTTTTCGAGATTCCCTTTTTTGCCCACTGGCCATTACTTGTCCATTGATTTCAATTCCTCTATTTTTTTTCTTATACTTATTTTGCCCATTTTCCTCATTGGCTTCTTTTGTGTGCAGTTTTTCCTATTTTCTTGGCTCGTTCAGTATTTTAATGTGCAATTTAGCAAAAATTTCATTTTGATTTGATTTTTGAGTGCTTCAAAATCACGAAGTGGTAGTCCAATGATAATAAAGAAGATGTTTAAAAGCTTAGGTTTTAAATTTTATTCTGTAAATAAAAGAAAATATGTATTAAATTGTTTTCTGAATTGAGAAAGGATAGCATTTTAAGGATCATGTTAGAATCTCTAATTCGAGAAAGTTACTATAAAATATTTTTTCTATGTGATTAAAAATTTCTTATTAATCTAATTGAAACCTTTTTTAATTTCGTCATCTCTGTTATAGGGTATCTTTTACTCTAGTTTGTTTAATACCAGTTAACGCTGAAATATGCCTTCTTTTTTTTAGATTCTAAGTGAGTCGAAGCTTATTTTGATTTATCAGTTTTATTGCAGGGTATTTTTATTGTGAATTCTTAAGTAGCTCCCAATAAATATAAGCAACTCAAATAATTTTTTTGTGAATAAACTTTATTATTCCGTATGCTTCGGAGGGGACAGATGGAAAAACTACGAGTACATTTAAAAATTAAAAATTGGGACAAGGGATCGTATCGAGCATCAGCCAAGCGGGGAAACTAACCAAAGTGGAAACTTCTCCAGTTGCTTGGGCTGATTGGCTCTGTGTACTATCAGGATCAATTTGGTTCAATATTCCTTAGTTCGGGTTTCGGCAGCTTAATGGCGGTAACGGTAACGGATGCGACGCACGGTCTTGTAACGGTAACCGTCCTTGCCGACCTCAGTGCCCTCATCGGCGGCCTTGACCTCAGCTGCCTCGGCGGCGGCGGGTGCCTCAACAGGGGGCAAGTATTCACCGTTGGTTGCCTCAGCAGCGACAGCTTCCTCAGCAGCTTCGGCCTCACGACGATGACGACGGAACTTGAGCTTGCGCACGGTCTTGTAACGGTAACCATCAGCACCCAGCACGGTCTTCAGCTCGGGGGCGAGCTCAACCTCAACGGGTGGCAGATACTCGGCGTTGGGCTCGGCAATCTCCGAGACATCGCGACGATGACGAGCACGGAACTTGAGCTTGCGCACGGTCTTGTAACGGTAACCGTCATCAGCGACCTTGGTATCACCAGCCTCGACGGCATCCACGGGGGGCAGGTACTCCTGGGTGGGTGGCAGATACTCCTGGCTGGGCACCTCACGGCGATGACGCAGCTTCAAGCGACGCACCGTCTTGTAGCGATAGCCATCCTCGGACAGAGGTGCGGCCTCAGCATCACCCAACGGGGGCAGGTACTCGGCTGAGGGATCCTGCACGGCGGGATCCGCGGATTGGGAGGCGGCAATGGCCACCAGGCAGAGGGTGAGTGCTCCAATGAAGAGTTTCTGTAAGAAAGAGTTTTTTTATGAAGTACAAATCTCAACCATGTGAAAAATGATTTTTAGTACATGTTCTAAAATGTTATACATTTTTAGTACACAATTAGAACCTCATAAGCTGGTAAATGTTTAATTTGTTTCTCTTTGCACATATGCACAGCTGTACTTAAAAGTTCTGTATTGAGTCTTAGTACATGTGTACTAAAAGAATTCAATTCAAATTTTAGAACAGATGTACTAAAAAGTCATAGTAACTTAATATGTTCTTTTGCAATCAATTTTTTGACGTTTAAAAATTTAGCACGTTTGTACCAAAATGTTCCACATCAGGTTTTAGCACAAGTTTTAGCTCATTATCTGCAACTAAATCTTTTCAATACTCTTCAAAACTTATGTGAACAGATTTGAGTGATTGTAAGAATTTTATACAATAGTACTAAAACTCTTTTAGCACACTTTGGAGAGGAAAACTCACCATGCTGTAGCTTAAGTGCTTCGTAAAATCGAACTATGCGAACTGACTGAAGATGTTACTGTGTCGTAGGTAATGAACCCAATGATGTCTTGGTCCAAATCGCCAAGCGTATTTATACCATAAAATGGGATCATCCACAGCTGACGATGGTCTAAAAACACACGAAATCTGGTTTTTAAAAGAAGAGACGAAGATGAAGCAAAACGAAGGAAATTAAATTAAATGAAATGAAGTCGAAGCCAAGTCAAGTGCGCATCAAAGCCAGCTTGGGCTCTATTAACCACTTGATAATATGGCTATGACGAACCTACCAATCGAACAACCAAAAATCATTTTGACCGCACGATCCGTTTGGTAAAACGTCCGCCTTCAGCTCTCAGCTGGCCACGCACTTGACTACAATTATGATTGTTATTATTTTTATTACTCTTGGATCAGGTTTTTGCATCTCAAGTGGCTTTAGATACATCACCTGTGTATCTTTTCTGCTGGCGTGAAGGTAGATGGATATTACGTTTCTCGTTACAGTTTGTAGACTGGCTACCGTATTTGGTTAATTTTTACAAGACAATGGACCATAAATGTTAAGTACTTATTTAATGCCTTTAACATAGCTTAATTCAAGTTCAATTTTACATTTTTTCATACGCATTTTCAAGCACTTATTGCCACTCAGTTGCTAAGTTCTTGGCTCAAGCACCTCGATAGAACACTCGAAACGTTCTCTGACCTTGAATATTGCCACATTTCAGATATTTCAGCAAAACATTGTTTCCTGCTTTGTTCAAGCCACTTGGGTCTATTAACGTTTATATCATTTTGTTGGCCATTGTTATGTAAGTTGTTATTATTACTTTTAATGCTCTCAGTTGTAATTTAAATACGTCTTAAAGTTTATTACACACTCTTTGTATATCTTTTGGCTTGGCATTTTCTTCGTCTTTATCTATTTGTTTGATTGAACATTTATTCTTTGCGTATATTTTTCTCTTTTTGACAGACTTTAAAGTGTCTTTCGCACTTGCTATTTTTGGCAAACTTGAGTGGTATATTTATAAAGCAATTATTCACATTTATTTTTGGTCATAAGTGGACAATGCCACAAGTGAAAGAGTCGTCTTTCATTGTGTAAGCGTCATTCAGATAGGTAGTTAATAGATCAACAAGTTTATTTGAGTATATATTCAATTCATAAACGATCATAATTTCAATTCTTAAAGAAAAGAGAGAGAGAAATTGATGAAATTGATTTAAATTACCTTTTTTTAGTTATTATTTTAAATTATGTTAAAAATTATCTTTTCTTTTTTAATCTTTTATTTAGTATTGAGTTTTTTCACTTACAAATTTTACTTAATGTAGGAACTAGAGATGGAGAACTATCGATATTCGGCGCCATCGATAGCCAACGATAGTATTTTTAATACCATCGATAGTTGACGATAGTCGACTATAGTGCTATCGATAGTCCCGGACACAAAAAATACATACAGTTTGTCAACAAACACTTTACACACTGAAAAAAACGTAATTTTTTGACTTTACATAAGAAAATAATAGCTTTTTTATGTATTTGCAAAACTTTCCTTAACCCATTAAGTACCCATTGAAAATATCGAATTTTTATAAACATCTACTTTTTCAACTTTGTTTTGATGCAAAAAAGTTCTTCAAACATTTCTAAGAGTGACTTTAAAATATATTTTCAAAAATCTCTTTTATAGTATTTTTTATGATTTTGGAAAATTGGCAACTCACTTTTTGTATGAAAATTTGGAAAAAGGGGTTAAAAAAGTCATTTTTAGCAATTTTTAAATCATCGATAGTACTTCGGGAACTATCGAAAGTGGGTGGCTGCTATCGATGGTAGCTCGATAGCGCCCAACCATCGATAGTGTCGATAGTGCAATCGATAGTTCTCCACCTGTCCCTCTTTTTTCCCCCTTTAAACTCAATAAATTTGATTTTAAAATACCTCAACATTAATTGGATTATCGTGTAAAGATTAACTTCTTTCAGCTTTGAGGCTTTTTATTATTTACTATAATAAATCCATACTATATTTTCTCCATTTTCTATTATTTGAATTAGTTTTTTCTTCACTTGCCTCGTTTTCTGTTTGATCGCTCTGGACTTACCTTACGAAATTCCCTCATTGAACTTCTCTAGACCTCTCTCTCAACTTCTCTCAACACTCCATTTAACTGCAAATCATTAATTCATTTGAAGCACTCATAAAAACACGATCAACACTTGACAAACACAGACAATGGGCAAATACAAATGACAGCAATAATAACAATAATAATAATACCAACAACAACAACAATAATAAAATCAACCATAATGTGCAGCTCTTGAAAAATTATGCATTTAAGTGAATCGGAGTCATTTAATTGGCCACGCCCCATTGCCAGAGTACGAGTTGTAAGCCCAATAATATTTCGATTGTTTGATAAGGCAAAATTGTTTACTCACTGCATAAGGACACAGGGAGAGGAGAGGAGAGGGGGGCGAAAGGGACACCTTGCCAGGGTATGCTGTGCATTAAAATGAAATTAAATGGATGCGATGGCAATTTCAGTTATTGTTGTTGTTGCTGCTGCAACTGTTGTTGATACTGTCATTGTTGTAACAAGCGTTGCTGCTGTTGCATATTTTATAATGCGAGTAAAAGACAAAGCGGGGAGAGGAATGAATAAATCTAGAGGGATAGGGGCAGCTGAAGAGACATCGTCGCAGCGTTTGCAGTTTGTTTGCACTTTTTGGACAATTTAAATCGCATTTCGCAACGTGAAAGCCCCGCGCACGGGGCGTATACGTAAAGCCAGCAGCAACAAATACATGCGAAAGCAATAAATCGACACCAAATAAATGTACTTAAAATAGACAAAAACATAAAGGGAGTGTTGTAAATGTAAAGCAAGAAATAATACGAATTTGTAGTTAATACGCTACAAATTTGCTTAAATACAGTAATTGTTAATTGCTTAAATAATTACAAATTTCAAGTCTAAATTACATCAAGACTCTGAACAATTAAACACATTATCAAATATTATATAAATTATTGATCCATTTAACTAAAACACATTCTCATCAGTAATGTAACTTTGTTAATTCGATTCGAATATCGTGTTTCTCAGACTGATTTCATATCAAAATCTACTAAATGAACTAAGAGTAATATTTGTTATTTGAATTTCCCTTTTTATAATAGTCTAAGAAATTTTTTTTTTTTTTTTGTATGCACCAGACATAAACTTTTTTATCATTTCAGTTTCAACTATATAGTTTAAATTCATTTATAATATTTTATAATAGTTTTAATATAATTTGTATAACTAATAACTTTGTGACTTAGTGGATTTTTAATAAACAGTTTAACTTCCCTAACTCGAATCACCATTATCCAAAGAAAAGGTTCGAGTTATGGAGATATTCGACTAATAGAGTTCTTTTTCTTACGTTAATTAATTTTACTGCCACTCATTTAGCTCGATTTAGAGAGAAATTCGAGTTATAGAAGTTCGAGTTATGGAAGTTCAACTGTGTTTATTATTTAATATTCTAAATGTAAGCCAAAAAAGAAAAATATTAAAATATATTAATATTCAATGTTTAATTAACGTATATCAAAATTACTATTTAGACTACTTAATTCCTAAGTGTCCTCTGCCAAATTTAAAGCAAGTCCCATCTAAATGGTATGTAAACAAGTGCAGCTTCGTCGCAGTTGCAGTCGCGGCCGCTGTCGCTGTCTCGGTCGCCGTTGCTGTCTCTGCCTCTGCCTCTGCCAGCGTCATACGCTGTGCTGGGCTCTCACTTGCGCTCTGACTCTCTTTCTTCTCTCTTTCTGCCGCTTGGACAGATGCTGCTTAGCGTTATCTGCTTGTGCGTGCGCTTGTTTGTTGCTGTGCATGTGCATGTGTGTGTGTAAGTATGTATGTGACGATGTTTGTGTGTCATTTGCCTTTGACTTGCTTCCATGATAATGTGTCATTATATTAAAAGCTTTGCAAATACGCCACCTACCGGGCAGCAGTTGAACTCTCTGGGCGACTGTGGCAGCTCAGCTTGGAAATTTCATTAGCGTTCAGCTTTTGTGGTCCACTCTGCCGTTGTTGTTGTAGTTGTTGTAGTTGTCGTTTGTTGCCCATAAAACTAAGACGCCATTGGGAATTTGCTTACCAGCTTCCGTGTGTTTATGAGTGTGTATTTGTGCTTGTATTGGCTTCAAGCGCTGCCTCAAAGTAGGCAATTAATTTGTTAATTGTCGTGAATATTGTTGGCCAAATTGATGGCATTTGACGTTCCAGAGCCAAATTCGTTGAGCAAATTGAGTTTTCGCGCATTCAACAAGCACAATTAATTGGCCTGTGTAAGGGTTTATTCTGTTATAATGCTTAAATTTATCCTGTTATTTAAAAGTTTAAATATTCTAAAAATTAAATTGAAACTTGGAATAGTTTCTTTAATATTATTTGACATTTTTCAAAAATTTTTAGGGAGAAGCCTAAAATTTAATTTAAATTTTCAACTCCGTATTTGATTCATTTTATCATTAGCTCAATTTTATATAGGATTTCCATAGATTTTCAAAAACTTTTCTAAATATTCGTTATGCGAATATGTAATCGCATTTCATTTCCAGTGCTTTTATTATTTCGCATGTTCATTTTGTGCCTTTGTTTATAAATAAATGCAAATATTGGTATGGTTTTATTTTGGCCATTGTTTTCAGTTTTTAATTTGCACACATAAAACGTTGGTATTTTCATGAGAGCATTTGATGGCCTTTTGATCTTTTCATTATGGTCATCAAAATACATAACCAGCTTCCCTCCCTGCCCCTTCCCTATGGTATGCTCTGTTGAATTGTTTTACACTAAATGCAAAATGCGAATTTATGGTAAAGTTGCTGTTATTTTAGTATAGGTGCAAACTGTTCAACAGTGCGTATGATGAATTTGGTTAAATGCCTCAAATCGCCATTTGGTCAAATACTGAAATGCACTTGATATGTGTGTGTATGTGTGTGCTGTGTGTGTTTGTGTATAGCATTTGTGCTTGTTTATTTTGTCAGCCGTCTGCTGAGCGTAAATAAATATAAATTGCAACATTTTTGTATTTAGTCACATAAAATGCAATTAGTGCGCCGAGAGCGCAAGTGCAACACGTTTGTGGCTTAATTGGAAAGTATCACAGATGTGGGGCAAAGCAAAAAATTAAAATAATTTAAATAAATGCATGTGACCCTTTGAATGTACTTATTCAAAGAGAATTTCTGCTTTAGTCATAAAAATTGTGAACCCATTGATACTTTAAAGCCCTGTCAAATCCCTTCATAATCAGACTCTTGTTATTTATTCACTTTTTCGTAGGTCAGAAATTTGGTAAAAGCAGGTATTAGTCGATATATATAACTGTTTCTACCTTATATTTATCTATTTAATTATTTTTAATGAAATAAACACTCAAATTACAATGAAAATTTTTAATACTTTGATACATTCTATAATCGTAAACATTTTCGAAAATTTAAATCAAATGTTAAACATTTCATTACTTTTAAATTGTACTGAATGAAGAAACACTCGAATTTGATAAATTTTTTTATTCTTTGAAAGTTCATTATATGTGATTTATAGCTTTTAAAGATGCCATTAATGATACAAAGGCAGCATTAATTACAAACATGCATTAAAAATAAATGAATTGTTGTTATTTATATAAAATGATTATCATGAAATTTGTCATAATACAAAAAGAAACGATTCAATAATTTAAGAAGATTTATAATAGTTGTTTTTTTTTTTAATTTAAAAGATGCTTGCATTATTTTTAAAAATTTCAGATTTTAGTATTACATTCAATTCACAATATTCATCTGCTGTATTTACTATAAGCCTGACCATCGATGCATATTTGTTGTTTGTCCTTGCAGTTCATAAATGTCATGTATACGCCGTGTAACACCTGTCAACAGCATCATCATTATCAGCAGCATTCACGATTGTCCTTCCAAAAAGATCCGCATCCACATCCGCTTGGCCTCATCAGCATCGGCATCATCATTACAACCAACCACATGACATGGTTCAGGAGTCTTTTTTTGTTCGCTCGTTTAGCATATGTTGAAAATGTTCGCATAATGGTCCCTTAATCCCTACATACCTATTTCCCTTTCCCCTCTCTCTCTCTCTCTCTCTCTATATCTGTGTCTCCTTCCTGTTGTCATTTTGACCACTCGACGACAGTTTTTGCCGCTTGCCTGTTGTCAAATAATATTTATATACTATTCACATAATGCGCGGATTATTTTCTTAATTGATGCTGATCGGCCTATTATTCGAATATGCAGCAGTCTAACCCTCTCTTCTCTCTCTTCGCCCTTCTCTTTCTGCCTTTTACACACTCGAGTTTTGTGCTTAAAATTAAATTTTTAAAACTTATTTCGAGTTTGTGGTTGCAAAATTTATTCGCACTAAAAGTTAATTTGATTTTGTTGACCGCATGTAAAATTTTCAAACTTTTTGACTTTGGCAAATTTTTGCAGGCTGGCTAACGGGCTCAGGTTCCGGGTTCAGGTCTGGGTCGAAATTTGGTCAAATGCCATTAAGTATTTGTGGCATTTTTGAGCGTGACAAGTGGTATTCACAATCATTAGCAATTATATTGCGATTAGTTGTCGACTATCTAACAATTATCATATCCTTTTCTCATTTTTTGTGTTTCGTTTGCCCAAAAAAAAGAGTTTTAAGGCTTGTTTTTAATTGGTCTTTTACCTAACTAAAATAATGGGTATCGATTATGAGATTATTAAGCAGATGGAGAGCAGCAAGTACAGTAAATATATTTCAAATGTATAACATACATTTGTTCAATTAAATTATATTTGTATTTAGACATTTTAAAAAATATCATCGCTAATATTTTACTGAAAATACCTGAGAAAACTTTTAAGGAAAATGTTCTATAAAGTAGTCAAAAAAAAAACTTTTAATAAAGTTATTTAGTAAACAATTCTGCAGAAATTTGTGATAAATTATAAAATTAAATTAATTAATATTAATGAACTTTCATAATTATCATATTTATGATTTAATTGATTTTATTATGCTAATTAACTCAAATTACTAAACTTTCATAATAATTATTATAATTTTAATCATCCTCGTCTTTATTATCTGAATAAATTGTTGAAATTTAATTTGCTCCTTCCGTTAAATTCCTTTAGTCTCACATGTCTTCGCTAATTCCATCAAATTGCATGCTAAATCTATTCAGCATAAAGACTCAACTGTGTGTGTGTGTGTGTGTGTGTGTATTTCGTATTGTTGTTGTTGTTGTTGCCTTATTACTGGTAACGTGCGTGTCCAGTTGCATATTACAGGATTAAGCACTTAACAACAATTTCAGGCACGCATTTTAAATTAATTATGCGTTATTTATAAATAAATGAAATGCACACGCAACGAGCGCAGGCACAAAATGATGTCTCCTCTCTCCCTTCCCCCACTTATGACCACTCCCTTGAATTGGTAGTGATGCCACATGAGGGTGCTACCAGAGGATTTGATGTTGAAAACCACAGGACGAACATGTTGCGCTTAAAATACTTTGCTAATTTTTCGCTAATATTTGCCAGGTGGATGTTGTCGCTGTTGTTGTTGTTGTTGTCGTTGTTGTTGAAGCTCTCCACGGTGTTGTTGGGATTTGTGTGCTGTTGTTGTTGGTCGTTTGGTTTGTCTGCCTGTCGGAAATAACAAATATTTAAACGTATTTAATTAAAACTCACAAATGAAACCGCAACGCGCAATGAGCGCTCAGTTTTTCCCCTGCCCAGCATCGCGTCCTGTTGCTGCTTCTGTTGCACTCTATCTCTTTCTCTTCCTCACAAACACTCACACACACACTTTGCAGTTTGCATTACATTTGATGCTAGCACACTTACAAATACAAGCATAAACGCGGCTCAAATTATTGTTTATTTATTTACAGCTACAGTCACGGTGTGTATGTGTGTGTGTGTGTCTGTTTCTGTTTGAATTTGTACTTCGCTCGCTCGTTGCGTGCGTGTGCGTGTGTGTGTGTGTGGTCTTCTAAAACGTTTCGGCTTCGCATTTTGGCGATATTAGGTTTTACGGCTCATAAAAGCATGCAAATACTCTAATGTATAAAACAAATGCCCAAAAAGCAAGAGCAATCAAACACATTTTCATTATAAATAAATATGTTTGAAGTTTAGTTAATGATTAAATGATTTTTCACAACAAAATATTTAAAAAGTCTACTAAATAACCTTTATAAAAAAGTTTTAAGAAACTAATTTTAAAATATAAAAAAAAAGTATTACATTTTATTACTTAAACAAATTTAAACCTACTTAAATAACATTTTGTATTAAAAAAACTTAAGGATTTAAATATAAATTCTTAAGATATTGTGAATATGTTATAAAAATAATAACCTAATATTTATGTAACACATTATGTAATTATTTGAATTAATTACTTATTATTATCTTACTTATTATCCTAAGATCAACTGCAAATTTGCCAAATCTGCCATAAACAAGAGCATTGTAAAACTGCTGTTGAATATTTTAATTTTAGCATTGCATACTTTTAGGCTTTCGGTTTTCTATTTGATAGCGAGTGTAAAGCAAATTGCATTGCATACTTTTGAGTGCTCATTGTTATTTGATGCAACGCCATTTGTGTTACTCATACGTCACGCTGCACTATGGTCCCAATGAGCATTTTTTTGGGAAAAATTAATAACTCAAGAACGAAAAAAGATATTTTGGTCTAGTTTTTTGCATTGCACTCATACAGGGATGCCATAGAAATCGCAGGCGAAATAGAATTCCGCAGAAAGCAATTCCGCACGGGAATTTCCGAGGTGCCACAGAACTTGGAATGATTTAATGTTTTTTAGCAATTTCACCAACCTTTTCGATCTAGGCTGCGAAGGGCTGACACCTTCTCAGATTACATTACCCAAGGGTTTGTTTAGCAACTTTTTTAAGTTTATGATTGCAGTACAATAGGTTTTTAATTTTTATCTTATTTAATTCATATAATTTAATTTATTTACGCAATAATTGATTTTGTTTAGCTGCAAAAAATTTAAAAGTAATTGGCGCGAAAAAATAAAAATTACTCGACAACTCTAGCAATTGTCTTCCATTAGTCTGGCAGCTCTTCGGGAAAAATGTTTTCACAAATTGCACAATAAGTTAAAGGTTTTTTTCGGTAAAACTTGATTTACCTCAAAAGACCTATTTTTTTAATGCTTAATTTAAATAAAACTGAAGTGGTTCCATATAGCTTCCATATTAATAATCGGTTTAAAAAAAGATTTTTTGTATGAAAATCATCTTGTTTTCCAAGATATCTGGACCAAACCTTTAACACATGAGATTTATTATAGGCCAGACATATTGCCCAAAATTTATCAAGCTCTGTCAACTATAGCATTTAACTTTCATATGAACAATCAGTTTTTAGTCGAGTCTTGCATAGAAAAATATATGTTTCTTGTATTTTTTGTTGTCTTTTATGTTAAAATACATTAAATATATTCTATTCTACTAATTCACGATAAAAAATGCTTTAAAAAACCATTTTTGAAACTTGATCGCTTCTTCTGTTTTTGCCGCATTTCAGCTTAATCAATACTTTTCACTGAGAGGTTTCGTCCAATAAGATAAAATTTCTCGAAACCCGAAAAAAACCGCAATTTGAGCTTTAGTATACAGTTTCAGATTTGATTACTTTATAAAATGCATATGGTCACATTGCCAACAAGTGCTAACAAAATTAGTTTTGTTATCTCAAAGATAAAATATTTTTCCAAAATTCATTTTTAAGGAAACTTTTTAAAGCACACAGAACAACACAAAGCCCGCCGATTTTCACCAACGGAGAATTACTAAGACAAAGTACAAACCACACTGAATAATATGCATTATAAATTTTGGCTTATTGGCTTTTGGATTAGTGCTGAAAATCACTTGAATTTAACCTAAAATATTGGTTTGACACTGGCTTGTGCTCATCGTTCATAACATCTCTGTTTCAGAGCTGTTAACTTAACAGTGCTGGGTAATGCTAAAATTCTAACTGTGTAACTTTTTTGACTGATGTATTTCCAATGTATTGCCATCAAAAGATCATTAATTTGAGCAACTTTAAAAATGGACTTTTTCCATAATAATCATCATCGGTACCATAGTGCGTTGGTCAAACGACCAACATTCGAAATTTGCGGTCTTTGAATGCTTAAACCTTTTGGAGAGTTTATTGAATTTCTGCTGATCAGATGAAGATAAAAAAGTATTTTGCAATGAAAGCGATTTAATTAAAACTAAATAATTACGAGTACATTTCTAACTTACACTGCTTTTTGAATAATTGTAATATATGTATTTATATCAAAAGGGAAGAATACTTACAATGGAAACAGTAAAAATATTTGATTCAACAATACACTATTTTTGCTTAAAAATATGTCGACTGCAGTCTTTTGATGAAATTAAAGCTGCTCAAATAAACGAAACAAAAATCTTAAAAAAAATATTAAAATTCTCATTTTATTGCTAATTGACAGCGTGTGAAAACTAGAATCCTTTCGCAGATGTGCACACACAAAGACAGAAGGAATAAAAAGTTCTATTACGATACACTGCACAAAACGCAGTAGTGCATGGTATATGTGGGTGAGGAGCTTCTTTGATGCTTAAGCGTTTGATATCCTTTTAAAATGCATAAATTAATGCTGGAAAAAAAGTAGTAAAAGAGAGAAGCGAAAAACGTGCCACAAGAAGGACCCGCTAAACAATTTTATTTTCCCAGTGACGCTATGTAGACCATTTTCCTTCAATTCACATGCATGCATATGTGTACTTGTATGTGTATGAGTGCTTGTTTGCATTATCCCTGCAACTTTCGTCTGGCTTTTTGGCTCGAGTTTGAGTTCTTGACTTGCCTCTGTTATTTACTTTACTGCGTTTTATTTGCTCGCTGACTTGCTGGTGGACTAGAAAATGCAAAGGCAACTTATTTGCCATTTAACTAAGCTGGTTAGCTAACTAGTGGGAGCTGAAACTGATGCTGAGTCCAAGCCTAGTCACCCCACGAGAGCACTGAGAGAATTTGTTATTGGCTGGTTATTTTGGTAACTGCGGGTCGGGGATTAAAAACTAGTTTAGGATGAGAACAGAAAATATCCTCTTAAGCTGCATTTGAAAACTTGAAAGTTCGTGCGCAAAATTAGTGCAACATTTTCATACAAATTTCTGGTAAGACTTAGTGCAAGGTAGAGGTGGAGAACTATCGATAGTCGGCGCCATCGATAGCCGACGATAGTATTGTCAAAACCATCGATAATCGACGATAGTCGAAGATAGTGCTATCGGTAGTCGACGATAGTCCCGGACACAAAAAATACACACAGTTTGTCAAGAAACACTTTACACGCTGAAAAAAACTTAATTTTTTGACTTTACATAAGAAAATGAAAGCTTTTTATACGTATTTGGTCATTTAAATTCCGTTTGAATGATCCAAAACATTCCTTAACGAATTAAGTACCCATTAAAAATTTCGAAGTTGTCTTGATGCAAAAAAATTCTTCAAGCAATTCAAAGAGTGACTGTAAAAAGAAATTTCCAAAAATCGTTTCTCTTGTATTTTTGATGATTTTGGAAAATTTCTAACAAGGAAAAAGGGGTTAAAATATTAATTTTTAGGAATTTTTAAACTATCGATAGTACTTCGGGAACTATCGAAAGTGGGTGGCTGCGATCGATGGTAGCGTCAATAGTGCTATCGATAGTTCTCTAGTGCAAGGTATTCTTCTTGAACTGCTTTAGAATATACTGGAATCTTTCAATAGCATTCGCTGGAAATACTTTAATATCTAATAAGCCAATCTTATTGATTATTTAATCACATGTTGATTACTTTGTGATTCCACTCGTGATTAGATAAGTTAAAAAAGCTTTTTTTCGCAGCGTCATGTGTGGAAGTTGATAAGATTTAAACTTCAAGCAATTGACTTTTCTATCTTGCGAGGACTTGCTAAGATGCTTTCAATTTCAAAGAAATTTTGCCTTGACTTATGATTAGACAGATATACATATAAGCTAAATACAAAAATCGCAATCAATTGTTGATTATAAAGCGAATCCAAGTGATAAGATTAGATTTATCTCACATCAAGTGTGTTAAAAGATTCAATCAGGCTTAAAGTTTAAACTTTATTTTTTGAGTTATCTTTCTTTAATCGTTTTGCATTAAATAAAAACAACAAGTTTCATGTACAACGTTTAGTTTATTTTCACAAATAATTATTTGGAATGCGCGCAAATTCGTTTTGTTTTTTTTGGAATTCTATTTGTGGACTTAACAGCTAAATGACTTAAATACTAAACTAGCTTAGGATTGTACAATTGACATTACTAAAATATTATTATTATGATACAAATTGCATTCACATAACGACAACAAGAATTGTGACAATGATATATATATACATAAAATATATATATGTAATAATTAAAACATATATTTACAAATATCACAACAAATTTGGGTGCATTATGTACAGAAAATTAAAAAGGCAGCAAAAGAATTTAAACGAAAGCAAAGTAAAATAATATATGTATGATAATAAAATAGTTAAAAGTCTGCATTGAGCGGTCTTAGGAAGTCGTGTGTGTCTAAATTTCTGGCGCATAAAAATAACGAATCTAGGATATCATTTAATTTTTATGCGCAATCTATTCATCTCTCTCACAAACTCAAAATAAAAATGTCAGCGAGTAAAATACAAGTACTAGATGACTAACTAGCAAGATAAGTGGGGGCGTGTAATGTTACTTAAGCTCAGTTCACAAACGACAAAGAACTGAAGACCGAGGAAATCACCTGGCGAAATTGTAAACGGGAACAGGGACTCATTTCTCCTTCGTTTGTGAGCTGAACTTAACTTAATAAGGCAACTTATAATACTTTCTTCTCTGCTGTTTGTTTCGAGTTCCAGCCTCGACTCTAAAGTTTCTCGGAGTACTCATAGGTGGGCGGGTCCGAGGGCGGGGCTTTAATGCCGTTGCCATTCTCCACCTTCCAATCGGGCTCAAAGGCGCGATTCTCATGCTGTTGCGGACAATCGGAATTTTGCATGGCATTGGCAGCGACTTCGGCATGATTGCGATTCCTTTGGATTTGTGTGGAGTTGCGAATGCCATATGAAAAGTATATGCAATACCCAATGGCAATCCAGATGAGGAAGCGTATCCAGGTGAACAGATCCAGCTGGAACATCAGGTACAAATTGACAAAGACACTCAGGCAGGGCACAAAGGGCACCAAGGGCACCTTGAAGGTCAACTCGATGGAGGACACAGGCTGCAGGCCAATCACAACACAGATGGCGATGAGCAGCAGTCCAACAAGACTCAAGGCGACAATGCCACCAGCTGTATCCAAGTCAAAGACCTTCATGAAGACACACCAGATAATTGCGACGACGGCAAAGACCACAATGCCAATTTTGGTAATAGCCGAGGTCATCGTATTGGGCTCACGGTAAGAATTGCAGAACAGCTGACGGCAGACATTGGGCGCACGCACTGAGATCACTTTGGTCATCTTATCATCCTGATAGCGCAGCACGAGCACACAGATGGCCACAATCGTGTAGGCCAACAACGTGCCAATCGACATCATGTCGACTAACTGATCCAGATTGAACAGCATGGCCATAATGGCAGCAAAGATGCCCGAAACAATTGTGGCAATAAGTGGCGTTTGCGTATACGGATGCACTTTGGACAGACGCTTGAAGAGAATGCCATCATTGCCCATGGCATAAAGGATACGTGGCAGTGGGAACATGGCACCCAAGAGACTCGTGCACAGGGCGAACACAGCTCCGATCGTCACAATCCATTTGATCGTATACCATTCGACGGCATCGAAGGCCTTTGGGAAGGGTGCGTCCGGATCCTGCAGATAATACGGCAGCATCATGGTCAACACCGTGGAGACCCCGAAGTAGGCCAAGAAGATAATGATCAGCGAGATGACAATGGCCAATGGAATATTCCGCTTGGGATTGATTGCCTCCTCCCCCGTTGTGGCTATGCAGTCGAAGCCCACAAAGCCAAAGAAACACTTGGCAGCTCCAGCCATCACGCCAGCTATGCCAAAGGGCATGAAGCCACCAACGCCAGCTCCCTCTGGGACATCCGTCAGCCGCCAGTTCTCCACACTGGCTACAAAGGGGAGAAAGATGAAGACAGAGAGTTAGTAAAAACTGTATTGCTGCAAAGCATTCGAGATTATCGTTAGCTAATATTTTAGAAATATTGTACTACATTCGATTTAAACTACAATTTTTCCACTGTAAATAGCACTGTAAAAGATTATCTTTTTTTAACTTTAGATATTACACAGAAAAATCAATGCCATTCTAAAATCAAAAATAAAATACTTAATTTAAGCTCGCATTTTTTAAGTATGTATTCAGGATTAAGCTGAATAATTAAGCCTGTATCATTAACATGGGAAAATACACATTTGCTGAGCGCGAGAGCAAAATTCTCTCTCTGCCTCTCTCATTTCAACGGGTCCGTTGGCTCAATGGTTAGAGTCGCCGTCTCCAGTTTGAAAAAAGTCTCCCCCCGTCAATTAAAAAAAGAAAAAGGAAATAATAAAAACAAGTTTAAAAAAAAAATTGTCTAAAAAAAATATCTATTAAAAAAAAAGTTTAAAAAAAACATATTAAAAAAACGTTAAATAAAAATCTTAAAAAATTAAAAAGAGAAGGTTTAAATGTAACGAAACACATAATTAATAAAAAAATTTTAGCCTGAATTTCAGGATTGAATTCGGGATTGAAAAAATCAAGTATTTCATACTTGGTTTAAGAAAATCCGAGATTTCCCCACTTCTGACATCGTTTCGGGCTAAATATCCCGGATTTTTTTTCTGTGTACCAATTGAATTAAAAGCTATTAGTTAAACATTAAATAACATTTGCATATAATGCACAATTAGATAACAATATGTAATTAAGTTGTAAAACTCAAAAACTATTTTTTAAGCTTTCATTAAGTCATTATTATATTAGGTAATGGAGCTAGAAACAATTTTAATTTGATAAGTATTTTTGAAACCTTTTAAATATTAGCAAATTCACAAATAGGTATAGTATTTTTGTCACTATATTGCTATTCGATTTTGGAAATTTTAGCTAGGTGGTTTTTTTAAATTTGATAATGATATCTATACATCTTACGTCATAATATCTTTCAGTTAACGGGAACAATTTTTCACATGAAATTATTCCAGCTTTAAAATTTAAAATTCATTTAAAACTATAACTAAATTATTAATTACTTAAATTCAGTTTTTATTACTAAAATAAATTTGAAATTGAAGCTCTTGAGTATATGCCTATCCACTTACTATAATTTTCAAAATATTTACTAAGAAGATCAATTAAATTTACACTTCTACTTTAATTAAGTCTGTGGAAACTCACCATTCATGCCACCAGCGACGAGAACAATGCCAATCGTCACCAGATTCACGCTGGTGAAGATGTTGTTCAAGAAACTGGACTCCTTGGCGCCAAAAGCCAACAATCCAGCCAGCAGCAGAACCATGCCAAAGGAGAGGAAATCCGGATAATCTCCAAGGAAGCTCACTTTAATGGGCATCGTCGCATTGAGCGCCTTCGACATGTTGTTGTCAATCAACGAGTCGAAGTAACCGCTTAAACCACGTGCCACCGACGCCGTTCCAATCACATATTCCAGGATCAAATTCCAGCCAATGGTGAATGCCACAAACTCGCCAATGGTCACATAACTGTAAACATACGCACTTCCCGCTTTCGGCACACGTGCCGCAAATTCCGCATAACAAATGCCCGCAAACGCCGAGGCGATGGCGGCAATCAGAAAGGAGATGGTTACAGCCGGACCGGCTATATTGTAGGCCACCTGGCCGGCCAACACATAGACGCCCAGGCCCAATGTGCTGCCCACTCCCAAGGCCGTCAGATCGAAGAGATTGAGAACGCGTGCCAGCTTCGATTCCGCCTCGACGACATCGTCCGTTTTACGGCGGGTGAGAGCATTCCAGAATCTCGACATGACTGCAAAGGAAATTCAAAAATATTTGATTAATTTTACAGATTGTTTACTAATTTATATATGTTACATACATATATAGATTCTCTTCTTTTATCTACGGAAATAATTTTAGCTAAGAGGAAATATTTATTTTTTATCTTTTAAGTGGATACAATAAAACTTCCTTACATAAAAAGATTTTTTGCGGCTTTCACCTTTTATTTTATTGCATTTAGTGAAGTGCATTTATTTACTTTGCATTTAGGTTAAGTATTTAAAAATTATCGTTTTTTTTACATTATCGGACTTAAACTCATCAACTCAAAGTAATATCAATCCGAAGAATTTCGCCGAAATGATGATAAAATAAATTCCTATTTTTTTTAAGTGCATTTTTCTGAGCATTCATAAAGACAAATTTTACTTCTAAAAAAGCCAAAGAATTTTCTCATTTTTTATAATATTAAATATATATTTCATTTACAATTCCAAAAAAGGTGAAGCGCAAAATTCACTAAATTCCTTTTGATATGATACTATAATCGTTCTATTTATTTTTATTATCTTCGCTACAATCAATGAAGTAAATAATAATTATAATATTACTATCTCATTGACTACAACATACATTGTCCAGGTCATGTTGATAACTGCAAGCCAACTGTTGCATATCTTATCGCCTTCCCTCAAAGCCCTCCAATACAAGTGTCTGTCGATAAGCTCAAGGCAACAACTGTTTTTAACCTGTGACGCTGATCGAGCTTCAACTTTTATTCTATATGTCGCAACAAGTTATTTTTAATGGCCCAACTTAAAGCATTTGTCATGCCAAACACGGCTAAAATAACATAGATACACACACAAAAAAAAACACACACACACACACTTAGACTTACAAGCTGCCCGTTAGTTAAGGTCTAGAAGTTTATTTAAATGTTTAGTTATGTATCAAGTACTTATCAGAATTTATTATTTAATTGCACAGTGTTTTATGGTATTTTTCAAGTGCTTTTTTATTATTTATTTATTATTATGATTATAATGTTGTTCCTTTAATTTATTTATACTGCCTTCCATTCACTTTTTTCCACATTCAATCATTATATTTATGTAAAATAAGTCATTTACTTTATATACCGCAAAAACAGAATACTGCTGAAATAAAACAAATTGTTTTAATTATCTGAACAGCGGGAGTAAAAAATGTTTTTTAAAATAAATGAATTTAAAAAGAACCTGAAACCTGAAACATTTCTGAGAACGTAATAAACAACGTATAAAAAAGCGGATGAGGCTTAAAAAATTACCAAATTGAACTTTAAAATATAAAGAAGGTCGTATTATTGTTGTGCATTCTTTGAAAATATAAATTTGTATAAGCAAAAGATATTTCACAAAGCTATCAGCTAGTTGTTTTTATTATTTCAATAATTTAAAAGATTAAAGTAAGTAAATTTGCAGAATTTTTAAGCTTATTACTAACTTTTATTAAGTTGTTTATGTTATGCTTCCATCTCAGTCTGAAAACCTTCTTTCTCTGTAAATTTAATTTCAATATCTATTTCAACTCACTTTATAGTTCTAAATTTATCGTAAGTCTTTTAATCTACAACATCAGTTGCAAAAACTTTTATTCTCGCCATCTTTCTTTTGTTCCTATGTCCACTATCAGTTAATTGTTGATTCCATATAATGTCAATTACCAGTTAATCATCGGAAAGAATGAACTGGCAATTATTAAAAGTAAAACTAAGTAAGTATTTTAGTGCATTTATGTGTTTACAATCAAAATTTCGACCACTTGTCAAGTGGTAATAAATTGATATACATATAAAATTATAGCTACAGTGTTAACGGCACTTCGTCATGTTTCAGACATTTTGATAGCACCCCAATAAGCCAAGAATCGACAATATCGATAAGGCCGGGAACTCAAAGGCAGCACGCGCCCCGATTCAACTAGTTACTATCTTATCAATTATTTGTTGTTGTCGCTCGGATTAACCCCTAACATTTGGTCCAACCCACTTGAAGTTGATGTAATTACGTGGATTTTGGATTTATGCGAATATAAAAGTGTCGAATATGTTGAAATGTTGAATAAACATCGCTACACATGTGATAAGCTTTCATGGACAAGCCGATAAGCGTATATCAATAAATAAGAATCCAACAAATACTAAGTAAAACTTTACTTAAATGCAGAGTCACTCTCTGTACACAGACAAAAGTATCTCTATAACTCAGACCTGTTCCATTATCTTATGATGTGAGATTAATGAGCGCATCTATTTAACTTTTCCCACGCAACTCAATGCCGAGGTCAACTGTCTAATTATAATATTATATTATAGGTCAAATTTTATAGTTGTACGAGTATGATTTCAACAATATTTTATGCATGCCAAGCACGTGCCATACAAGGCCAAGTCCATAAACAACTGTTTATGCAGGTGTATAGACCATTAATATTATAACAGCTGCTTCAGGAAGTAAGTAAATCAGCCTGGTAAGGGAATTGTATAATTTACTCTTGAACATACATATATAAATCTTTTGATTTACCTTGAAACTGTCAAGAAAATCTTGAAGTACTTTCACTTCAACTCTAATCGAACTCAGATAGTATTTCTAATTTTATTCGCATTACTTCAAGTGCACTGATAATACTTGAAAATGCTTGGTGAGCATTCGGACTTTATTTGAATTAGTTATATGATCTCAAGCTTTCATTTACTTTGTCTAGTCCCATAAATTTATTCTAGATCTACTCGTAATAGGTCAAGAACATACATATTTCTGGTGGTAAATACACTGTCACAAATACAAAAGTCATAACAAGTTCAAAAACTTGTTTTAATTTTAACGTTGGACAGAAACTAGGAGAGAGAAAAGTTCTACTTCCCCATTTTTTTCTACTTTAAAGAACTGATAAAAATACCAAAATAGAAGAAGAAAACCCTTAAATTGATTGCTTCACACTTGCTTTCTATAAAAAGAATTGAAATTTCGATCACTTGCTATAAAAGTGTTAAAAAAAAACAGAACATTTCATAACAAATGAAAAATAAACTTTGAAGTTGTTCAAGAAACTGCAACAGACTGGAACACGTATCTCAGTGTGAGTTAGATGGTATCTCACACTTGTTTCTACATTATATGTTTTATTATTATTTTCAAAGTGTTCTGGTGATAAAAGCACACGTTGAACTCCAACCGCATTTGCAGCTCGTAAATTGCACAATTTTATCATGATAAACGACAGTAAAGTTTCATAATTAATGACATTAAGTAGTTTGACTTGAGTGTTAAAATGCTTGAATATTTTTGTAAAATTCTTATATTTAAATTTTTTAATATTCAATAGTTCACACTGAGTCCTTTTCACAATTTGTTCTACTTTTCCAAAAAGGATATTCGTTATTAGTTTGACATACTTTTTATTATATTTTGTATATGTATCACAAGTGTTCCACTTTAAGCACAAAATAACAAGTGTTGGTGATCCAGTAAAAGTTGGTAACGCTTTGCGGCCAATAACAACGATTCGAAGCTTCAGAGTTAACAGAAATTCAACGACCGCGCGCGACGCGCTCCAAAGTCGTTCTGATCGTGCGGCGTTGGCGTTGGAGCGCTTAAAGCTTTTGCCTGGCTGCCGGCCAGCAATAATAATAGCAGCAGCAACAATAACAACAGCACAAGCACTGACAACAACAGCAATTTGTTAACAACTTTTTCTTAACGAAAGCGAACAGACGACAACGACAACGATACCGTGTTGTCGCATTTTCCAGTACTTGATTTCCGGTTAAAACCGACTTTTTGTTGCTGAAGGGAATTTGGCCAAGATTTTTGTTCTGTTGGACAATTTGTTGAACCCGAGATAATAAGTTAAACAGATTAGGCATGGTTAAGTATATGAGCGACCTCTGACGTCACATCGATTTGCCTTTTATCGGCAAACACCTCGTATTTGTGATGTAAGCCGGGCATGTTGATTGGCAAGCTAATTGCAAGGTGTTTACCAAATTAACAAAAATGTATATAATCAGACATGTGGCCAAGATTTGACTGCATTTTTTTAATTAAACTATATTTCAATTATATTTTGGTAGCCACTAAATAATAAAACAAACTCAATCTACAGTCAAAACAATCAATAGATACTATTTGGGATCTTTTAATGAAAATACAAATAGTCGCTTCTCATTCTTATAAATTGCCAGTAAACAGAAGAAATTCTAAAGTCAAACTTTCGATCATAACTCGAACTTCTATAACTCGAATATCTCTCTAACTCTAATAAACTTAAGAAAAATAACTCTACAAGTCGAATATCTCCAAACATCAAACCTTTTCTTTGGATAATGGTGATTCGAGTTAGGAAAGTTAGACTGTATCTCATTATTACATAGACTTTCTCAATTACTCCCAGCCTTGCAGTAAACACAGGATAATTCAAGGACGAGCAAAACATCATTACACCCAAAGATACCCTTTTATTTTTTTTATTTTTTTTATACTTCTCAGTAACTATAAAGTATCTCAAAACCTACTATACTTCACGCTGCTGGTCATGTTTTATGGGTCTTCACTGTCGTATTGCGCTCGTGCCATTGATTAGTCTTGCGGCTTTTGGGCAGCATATCAAAAAAAGCGTTAACAGCTTGTTGAACACATTGACAGCCCGCTTTCCCTCCCACTTGCAGTCCATGGTGTGTGTGGGTTTCATGATAAGCGCCGAAAACATTCAGACACGTTCGTCGAGGTTTACTGATCCCAACCCCTTGACGGCTACAAATCCAACAACATCAGCAGGTATATTGTTGTAAAAATGTCGTTAAAATGTCAACAAAACATACGTCAATTTATAGAATCGAGCCATTTTATATTCGGGTCACTTGTAATGAAGCAGACTTACAAGCAGACTATGGCTTAACCTTGACACAGTTACGGTTTAGATAACTGGGTGGGAGCCGCTGCGAAGATCGTCAAAGAAAATGGTGGAAAAAATAGTTATGAATGGTCTGTGAATAATAATTAAGATACAAATGTATTTGTGTTGCTGATTGTACAGTCCAAGCGGTAGTAACTAAAAGCCTGAAATTTTAACAGTAGTTGGGTCTTTTTTGGTTGAACTATCGATAGCACTATCGGCACTCGATGATTGGGCGCTATAGAGCTACCATCGATAGCAGACACCCACTTTCGATAGTCCCCGAAGTACTGTCGATAGTTTAAATATTGCTAAAAATTACTATTTTAACCCTTTCTCATTGTCATACAAAAAGTGGCTTGTTAGCAATTTTCCAAAACCATAAAAAATACTAGTGAAGAGATTTTTGAAAATTTCTTCGTACAGTCACTCTTAGAATTGTTTGAAGAACTTTTTTGCATCAACACAAAGTTGATGTTTACTTAATGGGTTAAGGAAAGTTTTGCAAATACGTATAAAAAGATATTATTTTCTTAAGTAAAGTCAAAAATTTAAGCTTTTTTCAGTGTGTAAACTGTTTTTTGACAAATTGTTTGTATTTTTTGTGTCCAGGACTATCGTCGACTATCGATGGTTTTGAAAATACTATCGGCGGCTATCGATGGCGCCGACTATCGATAGTTCTCCACCTCTACTTTAAACCATTTAAAATTGTCAGAAAACTTGATGTTGTTATAGAATTTATAAAAAATCATTTAAAAATCAAAAGTATTTTTACGAGAAAAAATCTTTTTCTAACTAAAGCTAATTTTATTAAAAAAGAAAACATTGGCAACCAAAAACTGTAAAAATATAATTTAAAAAATTTAAATCAGTATATTTATGGTTTAGTTAAAAATAATAATTGAATTAAAATACACAAATATATAGAAAGTACTCAAAAATAGAGCTCTTAATCAATCAAATGAAATAAAAACAACTTGCTTCAATCACTCAAGACAAGTGCTTACTGTAAATTCATTCACAATCCATTTAGACGCCTCACAAGTGCCGTCTACTTATTGTCATGCAACGTATAGGCCGTCGAATAACAAGATTCGAGCCCAGTAATTTTCCATTACCAGCATTGGGGCACCACAACAGCAACTCTAGACTCTATGGCGAAATTGGCAATCGAAAACCGAATACCAAAAACAAATTTAAATAGCTGCAAGTCAACATTAGCATCAACTTAACCCACAGATGTCTTTACTCGTAGAATTGACTCCAAAGTTCAGGCAACAGGCCTCGAGCAAGATCAATGACTTTGTCGCTTACGAGACTGTTTTGAAAACTTCTCGAATGAGAACTCTAAATGGAATAGAGTAAGAAAAAAACCAAAAGAGCCAGCAGACGAAATGAAATAGTGGACAAACGTGTAAAAGATTGCCAAAGCCAAATCACATATGCAACAGAGCCAGTTGAAATTGAGAACCCCAAACAAATCCAATCCAAGCAAAGTCGAGCCCAACACAACTCAATTCAATTCAATCACTTTTATAGCGCAATCCATGCTGGTAATTTTATTAGAGCTCCATTACGTATTCAATTCACAGTTGCGATGGGATTATTTGACGTCATGAAGCATTAAGTAAGCCAGGGACGTCACAGACCCAACTTCTCTAAAAGCCATATCAAAATTGACCGCTAATTGAATTGTGCCTAATTAACTTTTTCAATTAATTGCAAATATTTATACAATTTATTGTCAACTTTTTATCTGAGCCAATAATTTTTGTTGGACTTCTGACGCTTTTCGTAAATATTTTGACACCTATAAGTATTATGCTTAAATACCTTAGATAAATATATTTGACGTACCACTCACAATATATGTGTCACAAATAAATGTACATATATATATATTGTCTATTGTTATCATATCTATCACAATACGAGTTTTATTTCCATTTCATTTATGGTTTGCAGTTTGATTTATGTTTCATTCTAATATAGACGCCTATAAAAAATGTTTTTTCCGTATCTGATCAGATCAGATAGAAATATACATACGCTTTGTGTGTGATAAAAATAACTATTATTTTAGCTGTTAATCCCGACTTTTCCAGCTAAATTTTTATCGTGTACATGAAGCCTAGCAAAACAACTTTTAATAATAGCATCTGATATACAAGTAATCTGTTGTTCTCGCGCTTTTTCACTTATAAATTCAATTGGAAATTCCCTGTTATTAATACTCATTCCCCAACAGTTTAATCTAATTGCTAATTTGTATCTTATTTAAAACAAAACCACATTGGCAGCACACTCAACTTTTTTATATTTTTAAACTTTACCTAATTAATGTAAATTTCTTGACTTTCTATATAAAATCTAATACATATTAAGAAGATGTGAAATTAATGTGTGAATGAAACATTAAGAAAGTAATGCCTTTTTAATTATTACTATAATATTAAAAATATAATATATATATATAAATATAATATATATATATATAAACCATACCGGTATTTTAAAACCGAAACATACAAAACCCGGTGCACCGTTACTAAACCTTTATTCAAAGATAATCGATGACCGGAAACCTAAATTCGAACATATTCGAAACCATAACTGAAACTGAAACACATATTATCTCAATCACAATTTGATTAAAAAAAACTTTTTGTAAATTTTATTCATGCTGATCAAAAGTTTCCGCTTTACGAGGCTTTTGTAGGAAATTCAAACTTTAATAAAGATGAAAATCTAAACTCTTATTAGACCCCGATGATTAAGTTTAACCCAATCAAGCCATAAATATTTGCTTTCCACTTGATATTTTTTGTGATCCCCCCAATAAATGTTTCTATATGTGGACTAAGTGTCGTTAAAACTTCTTGCAGTAGACTACGAATATGTACTCGTATATAGAGCTGATTATTTGCCTTCCTGAATGCGCAAAATGCTGTTTCATCTTGTCAGGCATATAGTATAAGTATAAGTATAAGTATAAGTATAAGTATAATCGTCTGCTCCGAACCCCAAAGTCTGGTGAAACACGCATTTGGCAAGTGCAAAGTCGGCCTGTGTGGGCCATAAAAGTTGATTCCCTTAATAACCATTGCAATTAAAGTAGGTAAAGGCAACCACATTCATCTATGAAACATTTGCCAGACTTTCTGACAGATAAGAGATAATTGCACATTATGACGATTTTCAGCCAAGGCGAACATAATTTCCATGTTGTGTCGACGACTTGATAACAGATTTGGTTTAGGTTTTTTATTCTATTTTTTCCATTTTATTTTCATTTCTTTTATTATCTTGAACTGTGCCTAGACCGAGGCATTATCTGGGCATATGTCTAAGTTGATAATCGAAATGCAAAGACATTTGCACTTGGTCTTGTTTTAGATAAAGACTGAAGTACTTTCTTTCCCTTGACTTCAACCCAACTGCAGAGGCGTCTCTTTGGATTTAAGGGGGTCCTAAGACTCTACTAATAACTCCAGAATATTTATAACAATACTTGAGCACCTAAATAAATCGATAAAATCAAAATAATATAGACTAAACATTAAATCCCCCTTTCTGGTACTTCTCTGTAGGCATATATAATTTATGATACTTTGTTGTCGTACAAATATTTGCCGACTTTAGGCACGAGCGACTCGTGACGAGAATTCTGGATCGTATAACTTGCATAGCATATAGTTCAGACGATTAAAATGTGTTTACAGTTATTGCGGGGGGTTTTAAATTGAGGTATTACTTGAGTTATTTAAAGGTGAGCTATGATAAGAATATTTACTAAAAGGTGTTAAGCAAAATATATGTCCAAAATAATCTATCTTATTTTGTATTTTGATGTCTAGTACACTTCACCTCAACAGCAAAAGTTACGAAATCATTGAAATAGTTTGTCCCGAATCTTCTACTTGTATCTTCTATGTATAATTCGGGAGTTCGTACTTCATCTACTTCGATTAACAATGACTTTCAGACTTAAATTTACACTAAGTCTAAAAGAATTTTATATTCAGCAAATAGGCTTAACCAAAATATATAGTGAATAGAGGAAGAAAGAAGAACAATTCTAATAGTGCGGCTTATTAAATCTATAAAAACTTGTATTCCATGGCATAACTTTTTACTAACTAATTATAATTATAATTATATATACACAATTTTAATATTAACAAGCGGAACAGTCGAGTGCACTCGACAGTAATATACCATTAGCCTAGGCCTCGGTACACCGAAGATTTGATGCCCATGCAATTCAATATAATATAAATAAATGAGTGACTTAAACCAATTTATACCTCATCTTTAAATTTTAAAAATTTATTAAAAGTAAAAATATTTTAAAAAACGAAAAAAAATTCGTTGACCTATTCAGGATTTGAACCCACGCCCCTCGCGCCCGGGTCGTGTCTCTAGCATTAGACTGACAATTCAAATAAACGAAAATTATAAAATAATTAAAAATCATTTCCATTGACTGGACCTGGATTCGAACCCCGATCTCCCGTTTCGCGTGCCTAGCACCTATCACTTAGACCACTTCGCCGCTTAGACTGATGCTGGCAAATTCGATTTACATTCTCTATGTACATTCTGGCAGAGTAAATGTAAAATGAATTAATTGAACATTAATTCGATTTATTTACATATGAAACTGCCAATCTTTATAGCTTGATATCTTCACTATTTATCGCGTTGAAAGTTGGTAATTAGTCTCTGGGCATGATCGTACACCCCTAAATTAAAGGTGATGTAAGTTTTTGATGAATTACGCCCCCCACAGTAGGCGTGTGAAAATTTTAACATAAGCTGGTATTGCCTGACATAATAAGGAGTCTTCATTCCAAATTTGGTGATCCTAGCTTTTAACATCTCTGAGATCCGATAGTTCATACGGACATGGCTATGTCGACTCGGCTGTTGATGCTGATCAAGAATATATTCCAATACTTTATGGGTTCGGAGATGCTTCTTTCTCCCTGTTACATACTTTTGAACAAACTTAATATACCCTCCGGGTATAAAAATGCTTCTGTATTTACAAAATGGAGTCACTGAACTCGCGATTGTTAAAACATTAATACAATATCTACGAGTACTTTTTTGGTTTTCTTTTCCTTTTCGTTTTGGTTTCGGCATTATTTTTCGAAAGTTTCAATTTGTTATGAAGGGTTTTATAAAAAAAAAATGTTTTTGTTGCTGTTGCTACTTTGGCGACATTTACATTATGAACAATTTTGCATTAAAAATAACGAAATTGTAATGAACTGCCAGCGTCTGTCAGATACGTTCGTTGAGCATCTATGGACCAGTCGAGTCGAGTCGAGTCGGGAGTATTTGTATCGTATAACAATGGGTTGTATTTTAATGCGGCTTGTTGAGTGCTCAGTGTGGCTTGCAAATTGTTTGTGACTTTGAAGCACCGCATACCGTTGCATTTATTTAAACACCAAAAAGGGGGCAACGGAGGGGCTTAAATGGTGGTAGCTGCTGTGCCTGTGACTCTGACAAGGGGGGAAAACCCTTCTTGACATTTGCCTGCCGACTGCAAAAAAGTCAAAGGCAGCTTAAAACGAGTTACTCAAGCGAGTTAATTATGAAAAATGTTTTTAAGCTTGAAATATACAAAAAGCCAAGGGAGCATTGCCCCAATATAATTTATTATGAAAAATTAGAAGAAAAAAATATATTTTTTAAATATTTGATGAATTTTATAAGTAAAATAATGTTTGGCATCTTAAGAATATGTCCGTTTTTAGAGGTCATTCTTTGAATAATCATCATATCATTTATTACAAAAAAAAATATTATATTTTTTAGCCTGAGACAATTGAGTTCCCTTATTTGACTGATCTATCTAGCCATATAAGGAATAGCTAATAATAATAATGATTGTCATTAGCATCTATTTATTGTATTAACATATATTTAAAACCTTTTCTATGGATCATAATTGATCATGGGAAGTTAAATATTGGAAATATTATTGAATACTTTTATTCCAGCCAACCACATTTCTCATAGAAATCCATATAACCTTTGTAAACATCAGTTGCCCTTCCAAATACAAAACACCTTAACATTATTATCTTCATCTACATTGCAGACTACTTTGTAAAATCCCTAATTGCGATCATAAATTAATTCGAAAGCAAGTCTTCCCACGACACCATTTCAAATCTGTTATCATTATCAGCAGACAAATTTCACCAGGGTTTTTCTACAACATTTTTATAGACTTTATAATACTATTGAAGAATGACTTGTTCATAAAATACGTAGAAAAGTGCTACAGATAAGAATCTATGTATAACTGAATTACTGATGAAATACCCTGAAAGCACGTTAAGTATCAAAACAAAATCAAACTTAATCTGGTGCAGATAATTTATTAGATTATAGAGTCTTTTGGACCTGGTCAAGAACTTGTTGCCAGGTGGCGCTTTCAATGACATTTTGCTTTTAAAGTTATCAGACCAAAACTGATAGAGCAAGTTCGAAGTATTCGAAACATAAATCACAAAATTGATTGCCCACCGAGTGAAGCCATAAATAGAGAATGGAACAGGTGTATGAGTACTTCATCTCAAATGCTCTTCAATTTAACGTCGCGTCATTAGACAATAACATAAAGTACAGCGCTTTGGAGAGTCAAGACAGTCATTAAATACCCTGTTGTCAGAAATCAAGCATAAGAAATATTTAGAATAGAGAGATAGATATTTAAACATAAATAACATGTATTCAAAATAAAAAGTCTTTATCTTGATAGCTTAGAAATAAAATCCTAAACTAAAGCTGATATAATTATTTGCATTACTCACTGCTGTTATACCCTTTCTAATTCACTTTTCTAATAACAGGGTATATCATAATTTTTTCAAAGTTTCGCAGACAGACCTTCAATTCAAAATACTCAGTCAAACAATAACCAAATATAGTGTACAAAACTTTATTTCCGTCAACAATGGAAATAATCACGCGACGACTCCAAGTGGAGAATGGAGAATAAAGACCAGAGAATGGAGAACGATCAAACATTTTGCCCATAAGCAGGCCAAAATGATGTCATTAATGTTATTAAAAACCAGTGGGCGCGGCTACAGTCGAGTTTGCTCGACTGGAGGATACCCTGTGCCAGTCTCCATAAAATAGAATATTGGTTGGGACCATCCCATATGCATATTCTGTCAGTTTGGTTCACATATCTCAAACAACAAAAAAGTTTTTCATACTGAGATTGGATTTTCGACTGTTCGTTCCTATGGCAGCTATATTATATAGTGGTCCGATCCAAATTTAAAAACAAACTTGATCTGCGTCCGGTATCCAGCAACCCACATACCAAATTTGAAGTCTCTAGCTATTATAGTTTCTGAGATCGGCTGTCTCAAACAGACGGACGGACTGACAGACGGACATGGCTCAATTGTCTCGGCTGCTGATGCTGATCCAGAATATATATACTTTATGGGGTCGGAGATGCTTCCTTCTCCCTGTTACATAGGCCGTGTTCACCAGAACAAATCGACAACAGAAAATCGATTAAATTTGCATGATTATTCTGGTGAAATGCAGTGATTAGCAATCATGATTTCAAATTTTGTGATGTATGATGACTGAAAATTCATCACCAAAATAGTACGCTGAAATTCTGTGATGTGATGCTTTGTTATCGAACAAACAAAATACATGATTACTGATTGATTAGTTCTGGTGAACACGGCCATTCATCACACAAATCTAATATACCCTTTTTGACCATTTTCAATGGGCACAGGGTATAAAAAGCGGCTCATTAACATTGCCAAAAAGCGTAAACAGTATACATATATAAAAACTCAAAATAAATAATAATAACAAAAAAGAAAAAAGAAAGTAGTACAAATGCAAAACATGTAAAACAGGTGAAGCAATGGAAATAAAATATCGTATGAATCGACAAAAAAAAACTGCTGCGATTAATTCAATTTAAATAATATTTTGTGTTCACTTACTCGTATTTTGTTTCAGCTTTTGTTAACACTATTTATTGAATTTTAATTTAATTTTATTTATTTACTCACGTTCCACGTAATACACTCGACGACAATTCGGCATTAAATATTTTCACAAATTATTTCTCATTTTTATTTTATACCTGAAAGTCACTTAAGATCCGTAACTGGAAAAGGAAACATTCGATGTGCTTATTAGCTTAATTTATTTAACATTCACGTTTATTATCATTTTTTACAAACTTTACGCGATTTAATTTCTCGCGTCTTGTTTAAACTTGAAACAAAAGCAAAACCCGAATGAAATTGTATGTAAAGTGGACAAGTGAGGAGCAGAAAGTAAGTGAAATTAAAGGGAGCTTCCTGAGAATGCACTACGATCAGTTACCCTGTAACTATTTATTCAGCTACCTATTTCTTCTAAATACTAGTTTAACTCATCCCTTAATACGAGTAAGATTAGTAGGTTTTAAAGCGAAAATACCTCTTTCTTTATTCTAGTTATAATACAAAGTAATTAAAACTTTGTCACCCTTTAGGTATACGTTTTATGGCTACAGGGTATCATAAAAGTGCTGATAAACATGCAAAACAAACACTAAAATTAAATACGAAATACAAAGCCAAAACAAAATACGCTTACAAGTTTATACAAACCCATTATATGGAGACAATACAAAAATATGGAAATAATGCAGATTTATACTAATAAAAATTAAATATCGACCAATGATCAAGAGTATGGATATATATCAAGTTTTATGAATGATTCATTAAATTTATCACTACATCCCCTTTAAAAACACGTTAAACTAACGTGATGTGTTTATTTTTTTTCATATTTTTTGTTCCAAAATTCATTTATATATTATGAAAATACGTTTCACACGGTAAAATAACGTGATTAAATGTGAGCAAAGTATGAACCTTAAACATTTTCCAAAACAATCATTGACCCATAAATTGTAACAATGACAATGTGGATTAGATAAGGGAATTCCCAGAAGTCATCATATAGAAATGTATTCTGAATCAAAACGTGACTAATGACAGACGATTTTGTTCAACACATATATATATAAAAATATTTATGAATTCATATTGAGATCATCTAACCATAAATTCTTGTCTAGGCATAAGTAAAAACACAAGTAGTAGTTGCAGTTGAAATGTAAATTTCAATCCAAAAGGGGAATCCATTTTTATGTACTCTCAGTGCTGCTCGATTCAAGGTAAACGGGTTAAGGTTATCAAATGTAAGGAAAACTAACCTTAGTTTAGCTAAGCAATTTGTTACTATAAAACAAAGAGATACTTAACAAAAGAATGCTATTAACTATGGACTGACGACGTTTACATACCCTGTAAATCATAAACTTTTTCAATTTCTTTTTATTGAATCTAGGAAATTTACAGTGGCGGCAATATTAATAGGGACACTACAAAAAAACGGTTTTTGAAAAAATTCTTCAAACAATTCTAAGAGTGACTGCAAAAAATAAATTTCAAAAAACTCTTCGCTAGTATTTTTTATGATTTTTTGAAAATTGCTGAAAAGCCACTTTTTGTTTGAAAAGGAGGAAAAATGGGTTAAAATAGTAATTTTTTGGAATTTTCAAAAAATCATAAAAAATACTAGCGAAGAGTTTTTGAAATTTTTTTTTTGAAGTCACTCTTAGAATTGTTTGAAGAATTTTTTTGCATCAAAATATTTTTTGTAAAAAATCGAGGAAAAATGTTGAAATGGGTGCTTAATGGGTTAAGGAAAGTTTTGTATCATTCAAACGGTTCCTAGGTTTCATACGTTTTTCTATTGTCGAATGCATAAAAACTTAAGACATAAATCCAAAAAACGCTCTTTGGTAGTGTCTCTATTGTTATTGCCGCCACTGTATTTGTAGAATCTGTCATATTGGTATGATATAGTAGAATGATGCACCGAAATGTTTTGTACTAAGTTTCAGCAATGTAGCTTTGAGAATAGATGGGTTGGTATAGATCATCACATTTTATAAATATGTATATCTATTTTAAATGATCCCCAAATATATACAAAGTATGATGGAATGAAAAAATATTCTTTACTATAATATAGTAAATTCTACTGTATCAAATTTAAGCTGTATAACTTCAAAGAGAACACAGTTCTTAAAGAACTAATAGACCCTCTGCATGCATTTAAGGCCGGAAATTATTTGCCGTATGTTTTGCTGTTTGCTTTGATAAATGAATTCCCATTCTTTGCTCTCGTTTTGTGGTATTTCTTTTGTCAAATGCAAATAATGTTTATTAATAATATGTCATGATGCATGATATAAACAATAACAGCAAAAAAAGTATGCTTAAATTAAAAAGAATAATGAAATGATAAAAAACAACAAAATTAATAGAAATTGTTAGAGAGTTGAATCTTCTATAATTAAATCAGTTTAATGACAGATATTACGAATTATTTGAAGAGTGCTCGATAATTGTCTGGGATAGTGTTTTAATAGAAGGTTGTTAAGCTTAAATTATGGGAAACTACGTTTTTAAATAGTTATGATTCTGGTTAGATGACTGAAAACTTTTTCGATTCCATATACAATATCTGAAAGAAATTTAATTCATAAATTGTTAAGCCCATTCAAAATAAAGACACCTTCATGCTTGTTTTTATTTTCAGCTCATTTTCAAGGGATTTCTTAAAGAAAAAATATATACAAATCAAATAATTTTTATTAATTTCTAAAGTTGCTAATTGAAATTTTATTGTTAGCAACGCCTTTTTTCTTGGCTTACTAATTAATTTGTTTAGCAAAATTATATATATTTAAAAGCATCCAAATTTGATTGTGGGGGCCCCACCCGAAAGTTCCCAAGTGCTAATGGGTCTTACATGCCGTAGACTGCTTTTTATAAGCCCCTCAAAAATAAACTGTATAACATAATAATTTATATTAATTGACATTTTATGTTTGTTACACGCGAGCCTTTATATTTAGTCTGTATTAAATCAAACTTGTTTATTTTATTTGTCATTATCTCGTATCCGTGTAAGTATATTTAATTACGTGTTTTTTATTATCATTTTGTTGTTTTTTTTTCTGCTGGCAATCAATATTTGCGAATCAAGTTTGATCTGGCTTAGTTCTAAGATTTATCTAGATTTTAATTGCGCTCAGTTTAGTAATGACAGCAATTTCGTTAAATATAAGTGTTCCAAATAAATATGAAAAATATAAATATTAGAATTATTTTAATATTAAAAAAAAAATGGTATGAATTATGGCCATAAATCCTCAATCTAAAAGTCCTTGTGTCTATCTTAACAATTTTCATCAAAATTTCAATAGTAAAGGTTATAAATAGATTGTATGTAACAAAGCTTATAATTTCATGTATTATTCCTACTGCAAGTCTCTAAACTTACATTGGTTAAATAACTTTGCATCTCTTTGTCTATGAATCGACGCCTTGTTTTCCAGCCACGCCCACTTACTAATTAGTTATTATAAATTACAAATTGTTGCCATTTTATTATGCATAGCCAATTTGCAGGGCAACTTGTGGAAAATGCAAATAAGTTGAGCAGGTTTGGCCCCCGAATCAATGAATAGGCTCGTAGAGCATACAACAAAACATGCCACAAATACTTGGCGTTGCCCCCAAGCAACTTCTGTCCCTTCCCCTTTATCCCCTTTCTCTTTCTGGTTCTTTGGAGCATACCGTACATGCGCCAACAAATAACTTAACAAGTGATTAGCCGCAGAAAACTTTACAGCAGCATCAAAGTTGCTTTAGGTTACTTTGGCTGCCAAATTATACAGCACACTTTTAGGCGTATTTCGGGCATAAATTATTATATGAAGGGAGTAACATTTTCGGTTAACAAAGTGAAACTCACTTCCCCTTCAAAAAGGGAGAGAAGCTTGTGCTAATGAAAATTCTGTCTGCATTCATTTGCCTATGCAATTTTCCTAATGATGATGGAAGAAAACTTAAAGCCCATGGAAATTGTGTGCTCGCAAGCTGCAATTAGACCAAATGCTAATTGCGACCAATTGCCCAGTTATCTATACATGTATTATATAGTATCTAGATGCATATAGTATATCGTTTTTATTGTATAACAACCAAGTGTCCAAAGCATTATTTATTATCCCATTCACAGCTCGTTTCTGAGAGACAGGTGCCTGTTGCGGAAGTGCTATTTCAGTGCTCGGTTGGTCCAGTAATTAGTTGTCTGTCTGCCCGTTAAATGTGAATTGTGTCTATTTATTCAGTGACTAAATGTAGATCTCTCGCTGATTTAGAATGTGACCAGACAATGAATGCCTCCCTCCCGGTTTGTCAAGTGCAATCAGAAATGGTCCAAGGTTGACAATGGAAAGTGCCAGACATGGGCTAAATAAAGTCATAGTTCTAATTATAAGTGTAAACTATGATATTACAAACAGGTTAGGAATGTTATTTGCAGGCGATTATAGAGGTAGATGGAATAGCTGGTAGTTATTCAATATTATATTTTTCTGAACCAGATACGATATGAGTTAAATTAATTTATGTTTCCATTTCTTCGAATTTTTTACCCATATAAAATGTAAGATTAATATACAATTAACAAGCGGATCAGTCGAGTGCACTCGACAGTAATATACCCTAGGCCCCGGCACGCCTAAGATTTGATGCCCTACCAATTCTCATACTTATCTTTAAATATCGACCTATCGTTTTTGTGGCAGCTGCATACATATATAATATGATAAGTGATTTAAACCAATTTTAAAAATAAAAAGAAAGATAAAAAACATAAAAAGAAGAGATTTAAAAATAATTTAAAAAAAAAATTAATTTGCATCGACAGGACCGAGACTCGAACCTCGATCTCCCGTTTCGCTTGCCGAGCACTTTTCACTTGGACCACTCCGCCACTTGAAACGTTGCTGGCAAATTCGATTTAGATTCTCGATGTACATTCGGCAGAGTAAATGTAAAATAAATTAATTGACCATTAATTCTGTTCTATTTATAGAACTGCCATTAAAATATCTTGGACAAACTTGTTAATATCTTCACTATTTATGGCCCAATCGTGATGAAAGTTGGTGATTAGGTTCTGTGTTATATTTTAACTGAAGACCCAGAATTAAAAGTGATGTCAGTTTTTTATGAATTACGCCCCCACACTAGGCGTGGCAAAATTTTTACATAAACTTGTTCTGCCTGACATATGAAACAGGGAGTCTTCATTCCAGATTTGGTGGTCCTTGCTCTTACCATCTCTGAGATACTTTCGCTTAAACGGACCGACGGACAGACGGACAGACGGACATGGCTATATCGACTCGGCTGTTGATGCTGATCAAGAATATATATACTTTATGGGGTTGGAGATGCTTCCTTCTCCCTGTTACAGACTTTTTAACAAACTTAATATACCCCTAGGGTATAAAAACTATGAATGGATAATCACGTCCATTTCTTAACTATCTTTCAATTTCCCTAAACAGCTATTACTTTACCCAAAGTAAATCTTTTTTATATTCCTCTGATCTTCATTCAAATACACAGCAATAAAATATTAAACAATTTGCATGGGAATATTAATTTCATTATTTTGCATATAAACAATGTAATATGAGAAACGAATATTGAACTGACAGTTTATAGTAAGTGCGAAATAAGTCTTACCAATATCTCACATTTACCAGCATAATTTATTCTGTAGATCTATATTTAAGGTCAACTTTTATGGCCCAGTTTATAAAAAAAAAATAGCTTCAATACAAAGATGCTTCATTGTTTATGTTATCATGATAATACTCACAACTCAATCATTTGTTTGTCTGACTGATATTTTATTTATTAATACCTATGAACTTCCAAAAGTGGCGTATTGAGTTATTTTACGACCTTTTCACAGATATTGGCCCACAAAAAATTCGTTAGGAATGTTTTACAAATAAGTAAGTTGTCGAAATTCTAAAATACATGATATACGAGTGTGTGTTTTCAATATAACTGAACTGAAGTATGAATCATATATGCGGTTTAGCTTAGACGAAACCAGTTCATAACTCGTTTAAGGCAGTGTCATTGGCGTTCAGTTTAAGCCATATACAATTTTTATGGCTTCGAGAAATAACAAACACAAATAAAATATAAAACTATTAACTGACGCTGCAAAACAAGATATTCTGACAGCTAAACGTTATAATCTTAATTATTGGGATAGGTTAGTGAGAGAAAACTTCAGAGTTTTTAAAAGCATTGAATTTATAAATACACATTTTAAAAATTTTGTATTTGTAAAATATTACACAAAAGAGAATTTGATAATTGTTATGTTGCTCAAATGCTTTATAGAAATTATTTAATTTTTTATTTACAGTCGAACTTCCCTAGCTCGAATCACCGTTATGAAAGAAAAGGTTTGAGTTATTCTATTCGACATATAGAGTTATTTTTTAAGTTTATTAATTTTACTGCCACTCATTTAGCTTGATTTAAAGAGAAATTCGAGTTATAGAAGTTTGAGTTTTGGAAGTTCAACTGTTTATTAACGAAACAAAGGCAAAAATTAATTTAATATAATATCAAAATAAAATTAAAGCCATCTTTAGATGTTTATCCTATACTTTAATTTTATCTTTATCCCTTCTCATATACTTTTTGATACAGACTCTTGACTCTTTTACAAATATATTGAAAATATGCTAAAATCATAGTTTTGGGATAGCAGCACGGTTGCCACTTAATAAAATCTGATTGAGTCAAAAACAAACAAAAAATTTGCCAAATTGATTAAAAAAGAGCCAAACAATTTTTTTTCAGTTAATGTTAGTCTTGGGATAATTTTACTCATTTTACTTTGCAAAAAATCATAACTTTTGAAATGAGATAATTGAATAATTTGAATAATGGCATATGATAGATAACTTTTTAACCTATGAAATGAGCATTTAAGAAATGTGCCACGCCCACTAGATACTTACTTAGGGAATATCAAAGTTGAAATTTGTGAGAATAAAAAATTATATGGCATACACTTTTTAAAAATATTCAAAATTCACCAGGTCAACGTTGGAAAAGTCAAACTCGTGAAAAGTCGCCACTGTAGGTAGATGTCAGTACACGCTAGTGACGAAAGCAGATCCCGAAAATATATAATATTTGACGGAAAACTATTCGGTTTTAGAATATGGAATTTAACATAATATTTATTTGCATTTCAATATTGTTTTCTTATAAACAAAGATTTTTTAATTAAGCTTTTGAAAATCATAATTTTTCTGGGGTGCCATAGAAATCGCTTTCGCTTGAATTTCACTTAAATTTCATACAAATTTTAGTGAAATTCAAGCGAAAGCGATTTTGTGGCAGCCCTGTTTTATTTGAAATTAAGTTTCAATTTTTGTTAGGAGCTCAATAAAATTTTTATTTTATTTTGAAGCAACGAATAAAAAATAAAAATTGTATTAAATATGTACATATATTTAAAGAATAGTCTTTATTAAAATTACCTGACAATTTGTCGACCGACCGAATAAGATTGAAATTTCCCATATTAGCCGGCTTTATTATTATAATTAAAAAAAAAATAGTAAAACAGACACCTTTAGAATTCAAGTGTCATGTGGAAATGTAGAAAATTCGACCCGAGTGCGACGAATGTCAGCGATGAACTCGCGCGAGACGCAGACAAGAAATACGTCAGGTTCAGTCGGATACGGAATACAGAATACAAAAACAAATGACAAGAATTAGCTGTGAATGACAACATTAACAACAACAACGGCAACAATAGAAGGCATACATCTACAACAATTGAAAACCAACAAAAAAAAAAGAGCATTTCACAATAAAGTTGTATTTAGTAACATTTAAAGTATTAGAACTGGTCGTAGCTGCAATGCGCTGCAAATAATTAAAAACCTTTCGGCATTCGATGGAAAACACTAGAGAATCTATTCGAGATTGTCATAGAACTTGATCATTTCAATTGCTCAACGCTGTCATTGAACCAGAGTTGAATGTACCGCACTAAGCTTAAGTTATTTCAATGGTATTTAGTCTCGCCTAAACACGCTGTACCCTGTGATTTAAAAAAAAAAATTACTAAAAAACTTATACAATCAGATTAAGTATATTTACACACATTTATGGTATTCTTAATCAAAAAACAGTTTTATCTGCCTGACATGCTCTGCTTCTTCAATTACAGGGTACAAATTACTTACATTTTATTTGGACATAAACAAAACTTATTGGCAGCAAATTTTTATGCATCTAAAATACAACTTTAGCTTACGTCTACATATTAATATTTGTTTTAGTGGACAGAGGCAATATCCAAAAATTTGGCCTACATTGGATACTGACTGCGCTGTTTGGAGGTAGATGGCTGCGAGTCGATTGCCGACTTGCCGCCCTGTTTTTGATAGACGAGACCGGCTACGCCGGGAATGGTATTGCAGCCCACGCAGGCGTGCAGCGTCTCATGAATGAATATATCACAGTCGAGGCAGAAGAACTGATTGCAGTAGCCGCATTTAAAGACGCTTTTGTCCGTCAGCCCGTTGAGCACTTTGATGCAACTGTAGCACTTGCGCAGTCCTCCACACTCGGGCGCGCCCGGTGGCACCGATTCAAATGGCAGCTCCTCGAAATTGGGCACCGGGAAGAGATGATGATAGGAGCGTGCTAAATGCGGAGCCGAGACCAGCGTCAGGCCACAGCACTGACACTCCACGGGCAGCTCGCAGTACTTGCTGTTGCACTGCGGACAATGGTGACCCGTGGTGGACAGCTCACTGGGTTCCTCGAGGTTCTCAATATGGCACATGCACATGGAGAGTGGTGCATCCTTGCCTTCAACCTCGCTTTTACTGTGCGGAAAGCCCATGCGTATTAGGGAATTATCCTGTGTCTTGGCAGCTGGCGGCGGATCCACCTGGGACAACAGCTGGTCACGATAATGCGAATCATCCAGCACGGCACCAAAGGTGCCCATCGTTTGCTGTGTCAAATAGCGACAGATATGAATTTCAGCTGATAACGAAATGACCGAACAGCGTATGCGTTCCTTCTTCAACTCATCGATGGTTTGATTGATGTCCACGGGATCGCAGGTGGTTAAGGAGCCCATGATAATGACAATTTCCCGCGATGCGTGGGAAGGCACCACCTTGAGTGTCTTTAACGCCAGATCCAAGCCATTTTGCAGCGACGGTTCGCTGGTCAGTGACACACGCGCCAAACTACAAGAAACCAATTAAAAGACTAGATTTCCCGATATAAAAGATATACTCACCCTTCCAGCGCCTTGAGATGCACACGCGATGTGCCGGTCAGCTCAGTTATCTTCTCGGCACGCTTGGCCTTTAGCGCTATGATGCCCAGCTGGCTGATGGGATTCTGGTCAAAGAACTCCTCGATGAAGATCTCCAGCAGCTTCAATGTGCACAACAGACGCGTGGGCTTCAAATCTGGCACGCTCATGGACTCTGAACAATCCAGGACAATGAACATGTGCCGCATCATGCCCAAGCGATTTTGTTTCGTCTTCTCCGCCTGACGCTTGCGCTTGGCTTTCTGGATAATGTCGGCTATGGCACTGTCCAGCAGTCCATCGTCATCCTCCTTGATGGCTTCCCTGTGGACCAATGGAGCCTCGTGAGAAAAGCAACAACAATGAATAACTACTGAGTTGGCCTCTTACCATGTCTTCTCGTATCCCGTCTCCCAGCGATATTCCTTTTGATCATCTTGCTCATCATCAGCCATTCCGAGAGCTTATTTATTTAAAGTTCTTGCAATAATTACAAAATTAAGGAAAAAAAAGCCGGCACACTTTTGACAATTAGAGGTGGGAGAAACATCGATGTCGTCGATGCTTGCAAAACATCGGAACCATCGGTGTTTGGTAGTCCACTATCGAATGTTTTTATATTCGACAAAAATAAACAATCTTGATATTTACTACTCTCTAAAATATGGGAAAGAAAGAATTTCAAAATCTGATGAGAATATGGAATACAAACAATCCCTTAAAAGCCTTAAAAACAAATTAAAGTTCACAGCCTTGCCAACGGTATCATTTTTGACCACATTTAACACTTTACAGAAAAGTTGTTAAATATGAACATTGTTTTATTTTTAAATAAAATTGAAGCTAGAGCCTTAAAACTTTCACAAGAGTTTTGTTATATTTTTGCGATTTTATATTTTTGTTCTTTAGAATTTTTTTAATTTCTTCACCACGCAAAGGCTGTTGTGCCCCAAACCCATTTTAAAATTAACATTATTAATTTAGAAAATTTATAGTTTTTTTTGGTTTTCTGAATTGCTTTTAAAATATTATTAATGAATTAATTTAAATTTTTTAAATATTCAAAGAAATTTACAAAAAAACACAAAAACTTAAAACTGTGTGGCAGCTTTTCCCAACTTTGGCAAAACAAGTTGGCAGCCCCTTTGTTGGGCTCCAAATTTGCAAAATTTTCAATTGATCGATGTTTTCGATGCTTCAAAATAAAGCTTCAAAATAAAGCATCAAAGAAAACATCGATGGAGGGTAACCCGATGATCCTCCACCTCTATAAAGCAAAAAAAGCCCGCCAAAAGTTTCAAAAAAATACGGCTGTGTAAATATTTTTCCGAAAAGGGTGGCAACATTGGCTATCATAGAACGGTGGCAGCCATCAGGCCACACGGATACTCAAATCAAAATTTATGTATTTTTAAAATATGGAGTTTTTTTTGGCATTTGTACCAAACACTTTTTAAAATGAACTTCCTTATTTTATTCAATTTATATTTTAATTAGTTTTATTAAACTGTATTTTATTGCTAAATTAACAATTAAAAATTCACATTTAAATTGTGCGGGCAAACAAAAAGTGAGTGCACACCCACAAGGTGAAAAACGTGCAGCTGAAATACATAGAGCTGCCAACCAAACTCATAATATAAATTTATGACACATATCTAAATTAGGAATTATTCATAAACTTAATAAGAATATTTAACTTCTATATAAATTAAAAAATCTCAACACAAAATTTGTTTTACTATTATTTTCAATTTTTTTTTAACTGACAATTAAGCAGTGCTGCCACATTGACAGCACAAATTCACCACGCTATGTGATTGGCTTACAGAGGGCTACAAAACTCGGACGAACGGAAAACGACGCTACACCGCTGATCGAGCATATACGACACAAACAAAATATTAAATTACACAAAGTAGTGTTAAATTAAATACCAAACAGTATAAAAGGACCCTTAAATAATTAAAAATGTAAAACAAAATATTATTGCATTTAAAATATAAGTATTTCTGTTGTGTTTAATTACTGCCAATATATAAGAAAGGGCAAGCAAAAGTCACCCTAGCCATAGCCCGAAAACAGAACTGGCCACTTCGTTCAGTTGTACAAAAATTATTTTGGCATTCAGAGTTGGCGCGCGTGCAATTGTGAACAGCGTTGCTTAATTAAAAGAATAAAAACAGTTAAATACAAATTCGTTGTTCTAAAAATAAATAGCAACTTTAAATTTTTGTTAAAAACTAATTTTTTATGAAGGTGTGTGAAAATATTTAAATTATCAAATCAAACATCTGTGTCTGTGTGCATTAAATTTTGCAATTGGCAATTGCAAATGCAGTGTGTTGCATTTTGTCCTGAAATGGCGGCTAGTTAAAGATAAGAACATAACGACGTGACTGTTGGTACATTTGTATTCATAACTATATAAGTGGTTTCATTCTTTTAAAAAGTTAATGTTTTACTGATGCATTTTTCGCGCCCGGTTTTCTCTGTTTTGTGCGTCTACACTTTGTGCGGGTGTTCGCTGCGTTTTTGCCCATTATGCTTTGTGCTCGCCCTTCTTCCTAGGCGCTATAATCTCTGTAGCTATTACACACGAGTGGAAGACACCACACTTGGTTGCCATTTGTGAACGTTGCCACATCGTTGCATAAACACACCACGGCACTGTACTTTTTTTTTTTTATTATTTGTGAGTGTGTGTTTGTGCGCGTATTTCCACAGTTTTTTATTTGTTTTTAAATTGAATAAAAAGAATTTTCAAATTGTACTCTTTTTAGTTACAACGTTGGTGTTGTGTATAATGTTGGCACAGGAGATTGCACCGACGGAAATTGGCAAACACTCAAATATTATTAGAGGTAAGTGGGCAAAGAGAGGAAAAAAAGAAGTGGAAAAAAAAAACGAAAAGAAATTTAAACGTTCCCTCCACTGTGCATTATTTAGCTGCCCAAGAGGAATTAGCCAGCATGGATGTGCTTGTCTGCGGTCGCTGTTTGCGCGCCTTTAACTTTGTGGAGGAGTTTCGAGCGCATAAAGAGGACGATGCCTGCGAAAAAGAGAATTCAAATTTAAAAGAATCGCTTGATACGAAGCCCACAATCTGGGCATTTACACTATGGAAAGCCACACAGTTGCACACTCGCAAGGGGAGCAACTCTTCCAATTCATGGGCACTCTATCAGCACTGGGTGAAGCTGGAGGAAAGTGTACGCGAGCCGTGGATTGTTGCCGGCAGGACAATACAGTCCTTTGGCAAAATCGGACACGGACAGCTTCAGGACATGCCTGTGCGCATTACGAAAACTGTGGTTAATCCCAACAATAATAACAACAACAGCAACACTGCAAACAGCAACACATCATCCAGTGTCTCACCCACAAGAAGTAAGAACCAAGGATTTATTTCTAATGTATTCACATTTGAATAGATTGTTTAATTCCTAAACTGTTTATCTGTCTATGTAGAAACACCCGCTGGCAAACTGCCGACAGTCGCTTCACAGTATAAGGACACGGAGAACGAGCGTCCCAAATCCAAGCCGGGAACACCAACGCCATCAGGCGCCTCAACGCCAGCATCAACAGTTGGCGCTGTTAAGAATAACAATCGGATTGCTATACGCGTCGATCCAAAAACAGATCAGCGTTCAGAGGAGGCGGTCGAAAGTATTGTTGCGAAACGTTTTAATCCACGCCGGAAGACGCATGAGTATCTGGTAAAGTGGATCGATCGGTCGCACAATGAGAACACCTGGGAAGTGATGGCCAATCTGGAGCGTGTGCCCTACTTTCTCCAAATCTTTGAGAAACAACTGGCACGCCAGAAGCTTAAGCGGGAGAAGAGCTTGGACGCACTGAAGAGAATGCAGCAGGAAAAACAACTGGATAAGTCACCAACATCGGGAGTTACTAGCAAAACGGATTCAGCACCACTTAGCCCAGAATCGTCATCGGCAGTATCGCCAAATTCATCGGGCGTTGCCTCGTCGCGTCCATCGCGCACTTCGAAAACCAAAGCCATGGATCAATTCAAGCAATGGGTTAACGAAAGCGGTGGTGGTGAAGGCTCCACATCGCCCTCATCAGCCAACGAAGATGAGTCTGCCACGGAGCAGGATTGGTCGACGGCTGCCACAACGCCAATGGCCATTAAACGCAAACTAAATCATACAGATTCCAGTGCCGATGGCTCTGCTCTGAATGCCTCCAACGAATCCATGGACCTGGAAGATCTCGAAGAGGACTTGATACCATCGCATACAGTTAAGCGTTTAAAAAACGGCGGCAGTTCCGTGCAGTTGAATAAGCCCAAATCATCGATGTCAACAACGCCAACGCGTATCAATGGCAGCACCACAAACTCGGCGCTTATCGAGCTGGCGCCGAAAATGGGCGAAATAATCTACACGGATGACTGCACCAGTTCCGGCATGTTTCGTAAGCCCGAAATGCCCAACTCCATACAAACAGTGAGTGTTAATCTATTCAAAGAGATTGTATGTATTTAAATCCTTGGATTTCCCTTTGCAGAAACGTCAAAGAACCGAGGGCCCAGTGCGGTATTTATCGCGATCCGAAATGAGCAGCAACAGCAGAGGCATTTTTCGCATAGACAACTCACAAGGCAGATCCGTTTCGCCTGCTGCCAAGAGCAATGCTGCAGCCTCCTCAGCGACTGTTCCGCCCGCCAAACGCATGGCAGTCGCTCGAGCCGCGGGCAACAGTTCACCGGTGACTGTTGGCCAGCGTCCACATGTGCTGCGCACATTCGGACAAGGTGGGGCTCCGTTGCAACGTCGTCCGGTGGGCACCAGCAGCACGCCCACGTCAGTGCGACAAGTGGTAACGCCTGCTCGAAGCGGACAGCAGGCTGGCAGTAGTCGCATGGTTGTGGCACGCGCCAATACGCCACAGCAGCGGGCGGTGCCGGGTGCTAAGGCGGTTACACCAGAGCAAAAGATACTCCAGCTGTCCAAGTCGGGAGACCTCAAAGTGACGCGCAAGGTGATGACGCGAGAGGATCTGTTGGCGCAGCGAGCGGCACAGGTGCGTCAGCAGCGACAGCAACAAGCGCAAGCCCAGCAACAGCAACAACAGCAGCAGGTGCAAATCCAGAAGGTGCAGCAGCTGACACCGCTGCGGCAACGCACTGCAAATGCAAACACACCGAAGGTGCAGCAGCAACCCATGGAAGTGGAAATGGAACAGGAAGAGCTGCCACAGCATCAGGCACAATTGTGCCCCATCACTGGCAAACTAATTGGCCAGGAGGAGTCGCAATTGCAAATGGAGCAGGAGCAACAGCAGGAGCAGCAGCGTGAACAGCTCGAGGCAGCCGCACAGGAGTTGCTCGGCAGTGATCAGCAGGTGCTCACCAATGAGGATGGCTCGGCGCTGCTTGTGCGTGGCGAGGATGGTACCGTCTATCAGGTGGCTGGCAAGAATGCCGAAGGTCAGACCATACTGGTCACCCAAGGCCCTGACGGAGAGCAGCAATTCGCATATGTGGCCGCTGCCGAGGGTGAGGATCAGGATGTGCTTACCCTGGACAATGCTGTTGCCGAGGCAGTAGCTGCCGTTGGCCAACAGGGCGATGCCACAGCCGATGGTGAGCACATACTGGTTAGCATGACAGAAGAGGAGCTGGCACAGCATCAGGCGGCGGTGTTGCAGCAACAGGAGGCGACGCCAGCGGGTAGCACGCCGCATACGGCGCAGATTCACATCACAACCTCGGACAGCGACGGCACGGAGGCGCAAATACCTGCCGAAGTGGTTCAAGCGGATTTACCATCGCCGGGTAAGCAACAACAACAACAATAATTTAATCAATTTAAATTTTCTAAACTTGAACAATTTGGATTTGCAGGTGGAACGCGTCGCGTTGTTTTGTTGCTGCAGGATGGCACGTTTATGATGACTGAAATGCAGGAGGATCAGTTCAAGACGCTAAATATCCCGACGTAAATAAACAAACAAACAATATATCTAAACTCCTAGGCATATGTAGCTTTTAAGCATTAATATGAGATAAAGCACAGGACTTTGTTGTTGTAAGGAAGAAAACGGATTATGAAGGATACAAGAAATCGAAGCCGCTTAGACTTAAACCATTTGGGCATTAACCTCATCCCGTAGCTGATCCCATTATGCCAATTCATATCGCACTCCAATTGCGCTTGCTTTCTTTTAATCTTTCCCATTGATATTTATTATTTAAAGGCAATCATGCTATTTAAAATTCTTACCTCCATTCAATGTTAATCCAAGTGATCAAGTGGATAACAGCAATAAGTTAATAGTTTCAGAGTAGCGTTGAAAATATTCGATTTTTGGATTTGTTATTATATATTAATAAAAAACTATGCAGTTTTTGGATTTTATAGTTTTTATCCAACCATAAATCCGCTGGAGATTCAATAAACCCATAGACACGACAGATGAGAGAGAAAAAAAAAAACAAAAAGAAAACTTAACTTGTAATTGTAATAGTTGAAACATAAATATATATTCTAATTTAATTAATTTACTTATAATTAATGCAATGTAAAATTCTTTATTCTAGGCAACAACTAGATGCAGCAGTTGCATTTTGAAACAAAACGTTTAAAACTCACAACAACAAGAAAAATCAATTAACAATTACAACAACAAATAATAATGACTACACTCACACATTACGCATAAACAAATAAAGAAAACAAAACCAGCACTTAGGCGTATAGAACATGTAATATTATAATTATTATTATGAAATGTACATTATTTAAGTATTTTTAAAAATCTTATTAATTAACATGCAAAACATCAAGAACTACAAAATGTTCAATAATTTTAAATTTGAGCAAAGAAAAAAGAATAAAATAAAGCTAAAGTACATGCCACAAAAACTTAACAAGAAACATAGTTGTAAAATATATAAAACAATATTTAAACTGAAATAAAAGCAAAAATACGTGCGATTTTCTTCGACTTTGGATTACAGTAAAACATGAATTTGAAATTAGTTTTTTAAATAACTGCTTTTATTTAAAACAATACATCATTTTCTTTTACAAGTTCTCTTGGGACAACGCCTTTTGGAACTTGGCTATAAAGAATCCCACAGTATCCAAGTGTTTCACACGATTTTCAGCGCTTGGGCCAAAACGCTGCAGAAGCTCACACTGTGCAGCATCCAGATCCGGCAGTGGCAGACCAGGTGCCCCCAACTTGGGCGTGGCATCCACGAGTTGCAGCTGCGGGTACTTGCGCAACGCCCAGGCCACCAGCTGCTCACACTCCGCCTCGGTGACGGTGCAGGTGCTGTAGACGAGAATGCCGCCAGGTCGCAAAAGTGGCACTGCCTGTGAGAAAAGACTGCGTTGGATGTGTGGATAGGATTGAAGGACTTTGGGTTGCTTGATGTTGCAACTGAGCTGCGGACGATTGCCCAAACCACTGCAGGGAGCATCCAATAGTATGCGATCAAAGCTGCTTGAAGCAAAAGGCGGTCTATTGGAGATCCCAGTTCCGTTCTCATCCCAGGCTTTTGTGGAATCAAATTGATGTGCTTCAATGCAGCTATAGTTGGCCAGTTTCAGTTGCATGCCACGCACGCGACTGCCAGAGTTATCCAGGGCAATCACAGTGCCCACGTTACCCATGAGCTCCGCAATGTGGGTTGTCTTATTGCCTGGCGCAGCACACATGTCCAGGATGCGCTCACCGGGCTGTGGCGCCAGCACGTGCACACACACAATTGAGGGCAGGTTCTGCAAGAGTGCATCCTGATCACTGAGATCTCCTAACGTGGGCACGCCACTTACATTCGTTTCCATGCGTATGGCGATCCCTGAGGGCGGCTGCTCCTTGTTGTTGTACAACTGATGGCGCTGCATGAGCACTTTTCCCACTCCCAAGAAGATCTTCTCATCGCAGACGTAGCGCGTGGCAGTGCCTCGCTTGCACTTTCCTGGCAGATCCGCAAATACATTGACCATCTCATGCAGCTGTGTTCCGGTTTCCATGGCCAACACACCGGGTGCAAATACGTGGGCACCTCTTAACAAGGCAGCACCACAGCTCGTGTCCACAATGACCTGCTTGAGGCAGTCGTCATGTGGTATATCAGCTGGTGTCGCCAGTGGCTCTATGCACAACATTTCAGGTAATTCTGGAAGCCCGAATACCCTGGGCGCTTGTTGGCCATAACGCTCGCCCAAATGAGTCTGCAATTTGGTTTTGTAGTCGGCTACGTTGGTTCGAAGGGTGTTGATTCGATAGGTTGTTATTTGTGGCGTCTGGCATAGCCATTTTAAAAGTTGTGGTAATGCTGAAATCTACAAAAATAAAAAATTATTTGAACAATTTCAAATCAACGCAGCCACTCTTGCGCCATCAAGCACAGGAATTATCGAATACCAATGCTTCCCCACTAAAAACTAAGAATAATCGAAATATCGTACTTTTCTAATCTGCTTCTTATATATAATAATTGACATTTGGAGTTGAGCATGTGTTTGTAATGTCACTTATTGATTTGAATTGTAAACAAGCTGTCCACTCACATGCACTTTAAGGATTTCGTTTTCCAACAGAAATCCCTTTCCCAAAAATGGCGTCTTCGGATAAAACATTTATTTGTCCATCAATCGATATACAATGTATAGCGTGCATTCATTCACGGTTGCCTGTCATCTCTTTAATTCAACACACCGGCCTCGCTTGTGGACAAGACGTGGCAGCATATGAGAGTGCCGCATGAGAAGTCACCACGAATTGGTATGGTCGTGCTGTTTTAACACACGTCCACGCTTAGCGTTGAGCGTACGTTCAGCGTTGGTGAATTTGCAGTTTTTTCAACGGCAAGTGTATTCTCGGTCAAGTTTTATTTCGCTCTGTGATTTTTTGACATTTCCAAGCAGAAATTTCTAAAATTTCTGCTCAAATTGGTGCGCATTTGATTCAATTATTTGGTGCGTATGGATTTTCAATCATGTTTTGGGTTCCTATGCTGCGAATCAACGTATTTTAACAAAAAGCTGCTGGCGTTTTTATTATTTGCTATGAAAAATGCTGCCGCAGCAATGTGGGTGATATTGGTGTATTGGTGTAGAAATTTTGACACACGCACACATACAACTATCGTGAGGAAATGACGTTGAGAGTGCACGAAAATTGTAGCATCGAGTGCGATAAACTAAATTACCTCACATTTACAAACATTAAATAAATAATTAATTATTTTTACTTGGACAAGGCGATGGTAATTTTCTGTTATATAATATACATTTTCTACCTTTTATCTCGAAATATGTGCCATCGATAGGTCGCATTCACGTGCATATCGATTCATACAATCGTAGACAACTCTGTCATCACCAACTTGTACATTCTTCTTTCGCCCGTCGGCTTGGCAGCGAAAAATTTTATCAAAGGAAAATTTACAATAAAGCTGCAAAGAAAACGGTATATAATAAGTGCAAAGTGCAATAGTGCAAATCTAAATATCTAGGCAATGTTAAAAGTGTAAACCCAACCATTATTTCGATTGTAAATTAACAAAACAAGGCGGCCGCTGTTTGACGAACGCAAATGAGAAAAAAGGCATACGTCGCCGTCATCATTTCTTGGTACTCATACAAAGGCAGCCGCACACAGTCACACACATACATGTACAAATTGCATAGGGCTGCCTAATGTATCCGTCCCTGCAGTTCTGGAATTCATTTTCGTCGGCAGTCGCTTGATGTTGTTGTTATTTTTTGACATTTTGTTGTTATTTTTCTAATAGTTCTGCCAGCCTCGACCGGCCGCTGCTCAAGCGACGCAGGCAGAGTTACTTTTCGTCTGTTTCTATTCGTTTTTCTTGTTCCCCTGCTTGCCGACGTCTTAAAAAATTGCACATCGTGCGTGCGCTGCTAAAGCGACGCAGGCAGAGGCTGTTTCTGTTCGTTTTTTCTTTGTTTCTTTCCCTCTCTAGCGTACAAGTTTTCGGCCGACGTTGACGTCGACAAAAATTTTACGACGGAGACAGAGGCTGTTTCTGTTCGTTTTTTGTTGTTTCCGTCTCTGTCGAACGAACGTCGAACGCTGCTGCCGGCAGCGGGACGAAATTTGTGCAACAAAACGCAGCAAGCGCACGTGTCAAAGGAAAACAAAACAGAAAAAAATTTGACAATGTCGCTGCCGGCTGCTGCTGCTGCTACTGCTAAGACAAATCGTAAGTGTTTTATAATATAATTTATTAATTTTTAAAATAATAAAACTAATGCATTTTTTTTTTATAGAATATGAATTGAACTTGGAAGCATGCAAGGAGTTTCGTCTGGAATTTCTCTGACGGCCGTGGTCGACGGCATATAGAGGGATTTGCATCTACATATGTATACGTACATATGTACTTGGCAAGACAAGCTGCGCACGGTATTGCAAAACATACAGAGAATTGTACTCAAAAATGTAAAGGAAGTCTAATAAAATTAAAATTCAAAATATATAATTAAAAAGATATTTTTTTTTAATTTTTCTTAATTTTTTTAATTTTTACAAAAAAAATCGATAGGGAATCGTTGGGGAATTTTCCGTAAAATTCATGGAAGATTCCCTAACGAAAATGGCTTGGGAGTCGTTAGCGAATCATTGACGATTTCTCGGCAGAGTTCACCAAGGCTTCCCTCCAATGAAACGCAAGCGAATCGCTGGTGAAAGTTCCCTTTTCGTCGATTGTATGAACTCTCAATGTTAAATTCACCAACGATTTTCATACAAAATCGTCAATGATTCACCAAGCATGGGGAGACATTCACTAATGATTCACCAGACAATCGTTGATGAATGAAACTGAAGGGGTGCATTAATTTTTCGTGCAAACAAAGAAAACATACAAATTTTCCAATTTCCAGCGAATTTCATATGTTAAATAATTGCAATCTGTGTGTTTTTGTGCATTTAACTCGCCGAAAATGATGATCATTTAACACGCACATAAGAGTTTTAGGCAACCCTAAACTCTTGTGTGCGTATGAGTGTTTGTATATTGTGACTGTGTATTTGTATTTGTATGCAGGGTGTTGCTGCTGCGGCGGCATATAAAAAAAAAAAGTTGCTACGTGTAGTTTTCGTTTTCTTACACATATTTAATGTGACATTGCGTTTTCTGCGCGTTTTACTTTTTAGCAGTCAATGCAATCTAACAATGCTTTAGAGTATTTTTAATAGCGTGTTGTGGGATTTTTATAGATACGTATATATACGTTTTGGTCTGCAGCACCAGCGCCTCCAGTTGTTTGCTCTGTTTGTTGTTATTGGCGTTGAAAAAGTCTCCTCTCTTTCTATAGCCAGTCAATTAAACTTTCAATTGCTTTGCATTGTATGTTTTCAACTCTCATAGACACACACGCGTACACATACTAGTTAAAGCCGCTTGCTGGCGCTACTTAAACTTTGACGCTGTTGCTGCTGACTCACCATAGATTTTAAACGACAACGCTGTGGCCGAGTCATCAGCTTTGCATTTCAACTGATAAATCGCCATATTTTTCATATACTCGGGCTAATCGCTTACGCGCTGCGTCGTTTACACGTTTTTTTTTACACAATGATTGAATGAGGCAGCCGACGCCGAAACACGCATACACTCCAACAACAACAAAAAATCAATATCTTATCAGTTGTACGCTAACACCGTCAACGCTGGCTGCGTCGCGTCGTTGTCAGCGAATTTAAATACCAAATCAAAGCTATTTTGACAATTAGCTTTTGACAGGCAGTTCTTGGCTTTGTTTCTTATTTTGAAGCCCGACATCTTGAACTTGGTCTTGTCATTGAACTTTCGCAAAAGCTTTCATCGCCTTTTCCACACTTTCTCGCTCCGTTGAAGAGACTTTGTTGCTTCTACGTAGTCGTTACTCGTATTTAACAATTTTAATGGAGTTTTCATAAATTTCATGATTTCGCCTTTGGGGTTTCCGGTTTACTCATCGCTTGTTAAACACGTCAGCTTAACAATCGAAGCTGATGTGTGTTGATATTTGATTAAAATAGTATGCAATTAACCATCAAAACCTAAACAACACTCGACTAAAACTTCAGTCGTCATATTTGTTTGTAATTCAAGTCAGTTCCATTGCTCGTAAGTCTATGGAGGGTTGTTTTTCCTTGCTTCTCCATATGCCAGCAGCAGTTTAATTAAATCGAATTGAATTGAGTTGAAATTAAATAATAATTTGGAATCTTATTGTATTCATTGCAGTTTCTTAACGTCACAAGCATACAAATCCAACAAGAGTTGCATATTAACAGCGGTTGCAACTCGGATTTGAACTTGTTTTTAATAATTCCAAGGAAAATAAAAGAAGGAGAAGAAGCAGTAGTATAACAATTTTATTCACAATCCCCTCCACATTGAAAGACAAGAAGCAACAGCAGCAACATGGGAAATGTATTTGCGAATCTATTTAAAGGCCTCTTCGGTAAAAAGGAAATGAGAATATTGATGGTCGGTTTGGATGCCGCTGGTAAAACCACAATTCTGTACAAACTCAAATTAGGCGAAATTGTTACAACGATACCTACTATTGGTAAGTACATTTGATAATAAAAAACCTGTAGTTATTAGTTTATTAATTTCTAGATGATGTTAACAACTTGTTATGATTATTCTATGATTATTCAAAGTTTATTTTGTTTCAAGACGGGACTGATAATTATCTGCATGAGTCCTATCAGCTCTTATCTGTTATACATGCTTATTAAATTTTCATCTTTTCACTTTACTTTTAGGTTTCAATGTGGAGACTGTAGAATACAAGAATATTAGCTTTACAGTGTGGGATGTGGGCGGCCAAGACAAAATTCGTCCATTATGGAGGCATTACTTCCAGAATACACAAGTACGTTGTAAATTTATCATCTTCGGAGAAGAAGTTTAGTTTAATAATTCCTAAATGATGTTAACAACTTGTAATGATTATACTATGATTAGTCAAAGTTTATTTTGTTTCAAGACGGGACTGATAAATATTTATATGATCCCCTCTATCAACTCTTATCCGTAATACAGTTTTAATTAACATGTTTATCTCATTTTTTATGCAGGGTCTTATCTTCGTCGTTGATAGCAATGACAGAGAGCGTATCGGTGAGGCGAGAGAGGAATTGATGCGCATGCTGGCTGAGGATGAGCTTAGAGATGCAGTCTTACTAATATTCGCCAACAAACAGGTATGTTTTGTTTATTTATTCATGTTTGATACACAAATACTGATGAAACCTTTAAGAGAATAATTTAAATCCGGTTTGAATTGATTTTTAATGATTTAAATTTTTAAAATGTTGATGTCAGCATTTCCAAATTGATTGCACAACATATCAGGCTAAATGTGCAAAAAAAAATGTTTACTGATAAGGAACGGAGCTGTTGTAGAGATAAGAGAGCCTTGAAAATGCACTCTCACTAATTGAGAATATAACTTCATATTCAATTTTCTAATTGTATCTTTTCACTCTTTTAATTTAGGATCTGCCAAATGCAATGAATGCGGCTGAAATCACCGATAAGCTTGGCTTGCACTCACTCAGAAACCGCAATTGGTATATACAGGCGACGTGTGCAACCAGCGGCGATGGACTCTACGAGGGACTTGATTGGTTGTCCAATCAGCTAAAGAATGCTAATCGCTAAATAAACTATAAAAACAACAACAGCAACAACAACAACAACAACAAAATAATTATACATTAACTTTGATTCAACAACTACAGCAGACATCAACGGCATCATATATGTATGTGGAAAATAACATCAACAACATGAAGAAAAAACAAGATCAACAAGATTAGCGTACTGAGGGTTCTGTGCATTTCCAATTCCAGCTATACACGCTAAGCCGCCGCGCATAATTGAAATTTTGTTTAAGAATCGCAAACCCCGCAAATGAAATGAAGCAAACACAACTTTTAAAAGCAGCATCAGCATAAAATATAACGCTATGATTTAATTAAAATTTATATATATATAATTATTGGATGTTTCAATGCAACAAAAATGAGTAAAAAGAGAACCCAAACACAACCACCACCACAATAACAAGAAAAACAAAAAACAAGTATATATGGTATAAAATTGTCTTTTTTAAGTTATTTTTGCCCTACCCCCTCATCAATATATATTTCTTTTTAATTTTATAAATATAAAAGTAATAATAATGAGAAAAACAAAACTGTAATTGTAATTGCTCTTTAAAAATACAAGAAAAACCAATTTAATTTTTTCGTTTGTGTCCGTCGCTTGGCAGCAAAACGAGTAACAACAACAAACAAACACACATACATAAAAGAAAAACTATATGAAAACGGAACGTACTATTTATAAAGGTAATTCTAAATAAAATTTAAATAAACAAAACCTGCTGAACCACTTTTGATACCATGATGAAGTTAAATTTAGAAGTGCTAACCAAGGGCAGCAGCTTCGTCAATATTGTGAAGAGAAGTAGTTACTTTTTGTTCGCTTGGTTCAATGCACATACTTAATTACAAGCAAGGAAATATGATAGGGAATCTTTGCTTGCAGCCGAATATGTTCTTAGCTCGTCTCTGGGTGTTCGAATGATGAAGTTATCAAGCTGATCTTCGAAATCGTCATTACTCTGACTGGACATTTGAAGAATTGAGCATTAAATTGCTAACATGTTACTGCTGGAATCATCATGAAGCATCAAGCCACAGAAGAACTTCGATTTTCATATTTAGATTTTTTTTAAAAGGAGTTGTTTTTGGCATTTTGTTTAATTTTAAAGATAGAATTTTGAAAAAATTTTATTTAGAATTAATGTACCAACTTTATCACGCGAATGTTGACGTGCACCAAACATTCTTTAAAACTAAATTTATTTTATCTAATTAATAATTCATTTTGTTTTATAAAATTGTACTTTTATAAAATGTACATTTAAATTGAATTGTGCGGCGAATTATTTATATTTAAATTAATCAATTCAATAGGTGACTGTCGATAACATTTCAAAATGCAACACTAAAAATTAGTGTCCAACACTGTCGGCACTGAAGGGTTGCTATTACCGATATCGATAACCAAAACTCTTGTCCGTCTGCTGCGGGTGCCAATTTATAAGTAATTTTTTAATTAAATTTTAACAAAAACTCAATCAGAATGTCGGCCAAGCAGAACGCGAAGAAATCAAAATGGGCACTCGACTTTAATGTTAGGTAAGTGCAGTAACTTTATTAATTTTTATCAATTGGCCTCAACGTTTTTTCCGTGTGATGCAGCAAAAATGCAGATATGCCGTCGCCGCCTGGTTACAATCCCACGGCACTTGTAAATCAAACTGAAGTTGTGCGTGATCAACGTTTGGTTATTAAAAAATCCTGGGATTTGGCCTTAGGACCGTTGAAACAGGTAAGTGTTGTCAGTACATGTCAGTACCAAGTGACCAAGCTAACATATGCAATCATTTTCAGATACCAATGAATCTGTTCATCATGTACATGTCCGGCAATTCAATATCCATATTCCCAATTATGATGGTCGGCATGATGTTGATACGCCCAATCAAGGCAATTTTCACCACACAAGTCACTTCCAAAATGGCCGAGGGTGCCCAGGGCACAGGTCAACGTTTTGTCTACATTTTGGGAAATCTTGCCAATGTCGCGCTTGCTTTGTACAAGTGCCATAGCATGGGTCTCTTACCAACGCATGCCTCTGACTGGCTAGCCTTTGTACAGCCCCAGACACGCTTAGAATATTATGGCGGAGGTGTCTCCTTCATTTAGAATGTAAATTTATTAAATTTGCTTTATTTGATCATAGATAAAATTGGTTAAAACACAGAAAAACTAAAGTTTATTATATTGTTGTCTTTCATCTCCAACTTTAAGTCAATCATCCAAAACCTTTTTGGCCTCCTTTTTGATATCTTTCACAATTTGTTCGACTGGTGTGCTGTGAAAAAGACACAAAAATTTAAAGTGATTTTGCAATACAATTAAATGGTGATGAAGATGATTAATCATGATCAATATTTGCAGTCCGTTTGTTAGGAAAACTACTACGAATCACGCTCAAAAAATCCGTCTTGAATTAAATTGTATTGTCAACAAATTTATTGTAAATTTATAGAGCGCGTGATTTAAGTTACATTTGGTTACTAAAATAAACTGCTTGGAGTAAAGCTGATGAGTATGAGGAGGTTTAGTTTCAATAAATAAGACCCTTTACTTTTTCTTGCCATCGACGAGCTCGCGAAACTTTTCATTCGCACGCTCCATCAGCTTCTTGGGGTCGTCTACACGGGGCACCTGCAATGTGTAAACAAACAACAAGTTGTTAAACAAATTCGATAGATATCATGTCAATTTTACATACCTCATAATTCTGCGATACGTAAATGCCGGTATAAACTCCGGCCCCAAAAGTTAACTGCAAAAGAAATGATTTTAAATGAATGAGACTTGATCAGATTAAGACTAAGATAAAAGTTAAGAATGTTGTCCAGCTTTCAGATGCTGACCAAAGAAAAAAACATAACGCGACGTCCTGTCCAAAAGGGCTTGGGCGGACAGGGGGGTAAAGCGTCAGTCGGCTGCGGGTAGTCACATGGGGATGGGCCACATGAGGATTCGCCACATGAAGATTGTCCACGTGTAGATTGACCACCACATAGTGACTGTCTGCGCTTCACGATCTGCATTCCCACACCAAGCAGCTTCATGATTATTAATTGTGTAAATTTGTTGAGAATACGAATTTTTTTTTCAAAACTAGTGTAACTGACAAATGAAAAGCAAAATATGTTCATATTTTGTTTCAATTTGTGACGTTTGCTGACTTTAAAAGGAATTTACACAACCCAGCCAGACAGCCCAGATTTTAAGAAGTGGAAAATGTCCTTTCCAAATATGTAATTCTGGATAAGATCACTACTTTGCCATGTATACGAAGCAATCGATATATCGAAACCGAATCAATATTATTTGCAGGTATACCATTAATATTTGTATCTTTTACATCTTTGTATCTCATGTCATATCGTGGACTTTGAACTGTGTACAAGGACTTGGGAGCAAAATTATTTACTGATAGCATAAGCAACGAAAATCACAATGGAAAAGTTCCATTTTATATAATTTGTATATGCATTTCATCCTACAGCTGATTTCTTTCATATGCGTTAAATGTTGTTGGTATTTCTTAGTTGAACGATAAGCAGTACAAAAAAAAAACAACAGCAGCAATATTATTAAATCATCGCCATAAAAAGAACGGCGCGATTTGTTGTTGTTGCTACGTTACTCGGACACCTGTCGACATATCTGCAGCTCTGCAATGTTGTATTTCACCAAACATTAATTGTATTACTTTATACTTACTAAAAACTTAAACATTGTCCAAATATTAAAATCACTATTTTCACCCGCACGCGCCAGTGTGGAAACCAAAACAACAACTGCGTCAAATGATATGCCGAAAATCGGACGCGCGCCGCGTGAGAGCGAAAAGGCGTCGTGTATGTGTATGTGTGCTTCTGAGCAGCGAGAGATTAAAAGAGAGACTGCAAACAGCTGGCACACTGAGTTCTCTTGATTTGTTGTTGTTATTCTTTTTGTGTTATCTAATCACAAGCAAAAACCAAACTAACTGCACTCTTTCTAAGTTAACTACTTAATGTTGTTGGTCAGTGTAATGTTGAAATATTCTTATAGACGCGAAATTCTGTACCCAAGAAATTAAATTAATTTTCTTTTATTCACAAACGCAGAGCTCAAGTTTTGAACAGCGCGACCGACGAACGTGTATAAATGTCTAGAAAAGATGCAAAGCAAATATGTAAAATAGCCTAAAATTAAAACCTGTTAGTTGTTGGTGTTGGCTGTCAATGTGTGCTCAATACATAATAACATACGTGTAGAAGCTTTATTGATAACTTTCTCCTTTTGTAAACATTCGTTTAACTTGATTTGAATACGCGCCCAACTCGCACCTGCTGCTCCGCACTAACGATATATTCGCGGTTAACAACACTACACTCGTCCACTATTTACATTGTGTTTATTAACAAAAGTTTTGTGTACACAGTCTATGGACTGTACAACCAATATTCTTAACAAATTGCACAATTCACATTTTAACAGCTATACAAATAATGTTATTCAGCTACACACGAGCACAAACACAAAGTACAAATCTTCGATGTCTATTCTAACTTAAAGTAATCCAAGTTTTTGTTTGTTAATGTCATCTTCTAGGCCAATATCGCTGGTCTCGTCTTCAGATAAATGAATGCCACAATCTAGAGAATATTTATGTTATTACATGAGGGCTTTTACAAATTGTGGCTTCTTACCATCAGGGCAATTACGCCCAGCGCCGGCAACACAATAGTTCCAATTTTTTCCCGCATTTGCACATTTTCCATTTTACGCTCCTTCTTCTGTTTGCGTGTCTCCTTAACTTTGCCCTTTAGTTGACGCATTTTCTAAATTTATTAATTTAATCAATTTATAAGTTAGTCGAAGTGTGCTGACGTGTTGAGTGCGTGCGTGTTGTGTTCCAATTAGAATACGCAAACACCGTCAAGAGCGCTTTTGGTCAAAAAACATCGGAGCCATCGGTGTTGGAGGCCACTATCGAATGCTTTTATATGCAACAAAATTAAACAATCCTGATAATTACGGCCCTCTATAATATTGGAAAGAAAGAATTTCAAAATATTATGAGAAATATGCTCAAAGCAGCCCCTTAAAAGCTGTCTGTGGTTCAAAAAAAATTGTTGTGAAGCAAACATCGGCACCATCGATAGTCAGCGATATTATTTTCCAAACCATCGATAGCTATCGATAGTTTTCGATAGTGAGTTAATTTGAGCATATATGTATTTTGAATTAAAAAAATTATAAATTTGTGTATAAAATTCCATTTAAAATTTGAAATTGGTATTAATTTAAGCTCTGCGTCTGCAAATGCGCGCCATAAAAAACTATCGCTCGATAGTGGCGGTCTGCCATCGATGGCGGCTCGACAGTGCTTGACCATCGATAGTGCCATCGGTATCTCCACCTCTAGCACACACCTCTAACAGATCAGCTGATTGAATTGGCAAAAAAAAGTGGCAACCTTGGCAACGGTATAACTTTTGACCACTTTTAAAAACTCTCAGAAAAGTTGTTAAATATGAGCATTTTTTTTTTTTTAAGAAATATTGAAGCTAGAGCTTTGAAACTTTCACAGGAGTTTTGTTATATTTTTAGCGATTTTATAATTTTGATCTTTAGAATTTATTGTATTTTATTAAACATTGAAAACATCGATGATTCTCCACCTTTTTGCAAACACCGTCAAGAGCGCTTTTGGTGGGTCAACCAACAAGCATTCATTCAGATGCCTTTATAAAAAATTGAGTTGAAGTTACAGCAATCGAATTTATGTTGAACCTTTCTCTTCAAAATTAACTTTATTATTTTAGAAAATGTAAAATTTTTTTTGGATTCTAAAATTGTACTTTTTTTCGAATCACAGTCAAACGAGCACTTCCCTACTCGAATCACCATTATCCAAAGAAAAGGTTCGAGATATTCGACCTCTTTTTCTTAACTTTATTAATTTTACTGCCACTCAATTAGCTTGAGTTAGAGACAGATTTGAGTTATAGAAGTTCGAATTATGGAAGTTCAACTGTAATTAGTTATGTTTATAAAGCGCCAACTCCGAGGTATGACGAATGGCAAACATTAAAAGAATGAACTTTTTTTATCTAAATTTTAATTTAAAAGGATTAATTTAATCGTTATTTATTGCTAAATGAACTAAACTTAATTCACAATTTAAATTGCGCGCCGAAGCCGGTCGTTGATCGACGAATTGTTTTGAATAAGTTTGATTGCCTACTCACCAAAGTGAACGAGCGTTTAGTTGTTTTCTTCGTTAAGAATCTACTTTTAAAACAAAACCATAGGTGGCGTACTCAGCAGACAAAACGTTTGACTCAATATGAATTTATGAGAAGGTGATGTATTCGCTCTCTGTCGGGGCCACGCCTGTCAGAGAGAGTCTGACGACAGAGATAGATATATAGAAAATTTGTTTTCTACTGCTCACTCATTTTCGTTTTGTGCGCTGTGAAATATGTATATAAAATCAAAATAATAAGCAATGGCATGTTTGTCACGTTGTTCCCGTTGCATTTATCCACATTTGTTTCTCCTTAATGACTCTGGGAACACAAACCAAACGACTCGAGTTTGAGCGACATATTTTACACAAACAGGGAATTTTTAACAGAATTTAATGCCAAAGCTTGCTTCGACGTTTGCTTTCGTACTGACAGTCGTGGCCCCGAAAAAAAGAGGAAACGTCAAACGAATACACCACCTTATATAATTTCATCATGGTTTGAAGGAAAATAAAATAAAATTGGCAAATATCTGTTACAGACGTACTAAATTTGTATTTTTTTTATTGAAATATATAAATATATATTTTGTTAACATTGTTTTGCGGCTGATATGTGTTTTTATTTAATTTGATGCTGCATATTTTTCATTTCCTCTTGCGCCAGCTTTGAAAATTCGTTTGCTCCCATACAATAACAAACGCCCACACATGTGAGCTGAAGTAATTTTTGTAAAATGATACTGCGCACTGCATAAACTGGCTAATATTAAAGTTGGTCTTAGCTTAAAGCATTCGTTAACAAGCAGTCGTTTGTCAAGCTATTTATGTACACTCAGAAAAAAATCAAGTTTTTCGTACTAAAACGAGGAATATTCAAGTACAAACGAACAAAAAATCTGACTGAGCTTGGAAATTTCAAAACTGAGAACAAAAATCTTATAACAAGTTTGTTTTTCGAAAAGGTGCAAATCTTTAAATATGGATTTTTTGGGAGACCTTTTGGGTCTAATTAGGTCAGAAAACGATCGGTTCATACTAGTTTAAGTATCCTGAAATTATTCCAAAGTGTACAACAGATGCAAAACACTCTCATAAATTTTACATAAAAATCGCTAAAAAAAAAATAAATACCATTTTTTTGTCTTTTGTTCGTTTCATAGAACAACATGTTTTAATTCAATTATTTTTTATGTTTTTAAGATATATATTATTGTTAAAATAACACAATATGCGGAAAAAATGGCAACAAAAATGAGTACAACATTAGACTTTACTGAAAAATTGTTTGGCTTAAGAAAATTCGGGATTATCGATTACACCGTGTTGAATTAGTTTTATCTGATTCTTTTTTTTTTCTGTGTACTACCTTAAAGTCACTTTTTCGCGGCTAGAATCAGTTGAGAATTCTAAGGCGCAAGAATGACAAATAAAACTTTTACACATCGTTTCATACTTTATTATAAAATAGTTGTCTTAAAATTGTAAGAACAAAACGGTTTAGATTCAAGTACGGACATACTTAATTTTAGGATGGCATATTTTTCAGAGTGTATAATGTTTGTTTTCTTTTCAATTTGCCTGCCAGTCGCTTTGCCGTTTTGTTAAGCTTTGCTGGCTGGCATGTATCCAAGAGGCAGTGAACCAGATATGCCCACTAACTGTTGCACCTTCACCTTTAAATGCGATTTTGAAAATGTATGAGCAGTTCCCAATGGGCTTACTTTGAGGGCGTGGCAGCAGCAGCAGCAGCAGCAGCAGTCACTGCTTGGGTTTCCTTTCCTCCTCCTCCTCCTCCTCCTCAGACGTCTCGTAATCGTCAGTGAAGCTCATTAAAAGGCATAACTCAATCTTTTTAGTGTTGTTGCTCCTCTCTTACGCTAATTGACAGCATTCTTCATGGCCAAGGAATTGTTGTTGGCTAAATGAAGCAATAATAATGCAAAAGCGGCCGCTTGAAAACCGTTGCAAATCATTTGAAACGCACGCCCAAGTTTGTGCATCGGTAATGAAGCATTCGATGGTTGAGTTGACCAACGGCCAACATTTTGGCATCTACTATAGGTTCGTCCATTACCATAAACGGCAACCCGATCAATTTGGACACGGATTATTGGCAACTATTTAGTCGGCCAGACAGGCAGACAGACGGAAAGACAACTAGCCTAGTCAGACGTCAGCATATGGACTCTAAAATGGCCCAAAGCTGCCACTTGTCCAAGTCGTCAGGCTGCCGTAAATTGAGCTTTGAATTCGTCTATCTTTTGAGCACCCTCCCCTCCCCTGCACTCCTCTCCCCACTTGGCTGCCCCTCCCGCTGATTTTGGCCTCAATGTGCATGGAGCATGTCGAAAATGCATGTTTCCTGATCGCAACTCATTCTCAATCTGAGAGCCTTTTGGCTTCTAGTTCTGCTTTACGTTAAACATGACTTTCGACTTGTTCGTTAGCCGCAGCTGGAGATGACAGCGTGACACGAGCACGACACACGTAAAATACACAAAAAATACTTGTAAATTAAAATAATCAAATTATAATATGTACTATTCATAAAAATATTTTCTATTATAGTTTCTCAGTCTACATTTTTAATGCAATCATTTTAAAATTTCTAATTAAATAAATACTCCATTTTTTACAATTAAGAAATTTGTGTATTGAAATTTAATTGTCAACAGATTTTGACTCCAGATCACGATTGCTTCAAGTAATTTGATTGCATATTGATAATAAACATTGTGTACTTAAAGGAAATATTCTTACAACATAATTAGGGGATTACCAAAACTACGAATATGAAGATATAAGTTTCATCACTAAAGATATTTTCTATTTTTTAAGTACAAAAATTATTTCTATTAAAATTTTGTGTATTTTTGCTAAATTAAATAACTTAATAAAAGGTACTGATAAATAATAAAGATCTAAAGTAACAAAAATGGAAAAATGATCGAAAATCTCTTATTGTAAGACAACAAAAAAATATCTTACAGTTTAATAAATACTAAAATTACTGAACATTTTATTTTTATTTATTTATTTATTTATTGTCAGGCTAAAAGCAGCCGACATAACAATTAATTTAAAAATATAACATTAAAGTTAAAAATAGTATATATATATATATATTTAAATTACAATATAAGTTAGAATTAAAAACTCTGGGGAATTTAAAATGAGAAAGAAAATGATTGGCCCAACATTTGTTGCTATGATTGGGGAAAACCCAGAAAAACCCAATCAGACCAAAATAGTATTAATAAACAGTTAGTTTGTTAGACTAGTTAAACAAGATAATATAGAGGCTTTAATAGTGATCGGAGAAATAATATAAAAACAAATATTATAATATATTTTATATTTAAGACTTAACTTTCTGGGTTTTTGTGTGAATTTCTTAATGACTAAGTAGATTGATTGTATTTAAAAAATGCTCAATCGATAGTATCGCATGGAAAGGAATTTAAGCTGCTGCCATCTCTAAAATAGGCTCAGTCAGTTAGTAAGCCGGGTTGCCAAGCAGCTAACCGACTTTGTTGGCCGTTGATTGGCCACACATTGTCCAATTGTCCGCTTGTCGGACTTTTGAGTCCGACTCCGAGTTGAAGTTGAAGTTGGAGCTGGAGTCCATTCCCGATTCCTTTTAGTGACTTAGCTAAACTCCTTATTTTGATTGCCAAGTCGTAAAATGATGGATTACCGAGTTGGGATTTATTTCTTGTTACGGTCATAATAGATTATCTTTGCTCACTCATTGTCAGACTGTTTTGAGCCTTCTGCTTTCGACAAATGCTCGTTAGGCCTACTCCTTTTCCACTTGGGCCATCAGGCCTACCGTATTCCCAACAGTTCTCCTGCTCTCTTGGCCAACAAGGGAGCGATGCAGGTCGACTCAAATCTGGCTTGATGATGCGTCTCAGAGATCGCTGCTGTTGCAGCTTAATCACAAGTTGTGGTAACATCAGACGGGGGAAGGGAAGGAGGAGGCAGGTCATCACTTGGCATATGATTAAGTCGATTAAAACTAACGAGATGTGCAATAAAATTAAACTTTTGCCAAATGATTAAATGGAATGCAACAGTATATTATATAATAGTAGTTACTGTACGTTTATTTATTAATATAAAACCTTTAATGTAATATTGGGTTGATAACTTAAATCATAAATAAAAGATTATTAATTTACATAAAGTAGCTTAAGAATGTAGATATAGACTCTATATCTCTCTATATTATAGAGAGATAGAGAGATAAAGACCGACTTCATCATACATATTCATAACAATATTAAAATTCTTCTACTAGATTCACAGAAGATATTACGTTTTCTTTGCTAATTCACGTTATCTACCAACTTTAGCTATCTTCCTGCTTAAGGCGAGGTTCTTTTGGATTTGGCCGAAAATCAAGCAAAATTTGAGAACGGTTTGTGGGAAAATGAAAATGAAACTTCTGCTTTCGAACTTTGATTCGTTGTGTATTGACGATTAAAAAAAAAAAGTGGTATTTGAGAAATTCAAAATGGCGGCTTGAAAATGACGGATCTCGTCGACCTCGTCACTCAAAACATCGATCTGCTTCTGCAAGTGTTGGGCCTCTGGTAGTAAAGTAAAATGAGAAATGTATATGAATTATTAAAATTGATAAAATTTCCTAAGGCTTATACCTAACTTTAAATTTTAACAATTTTTTTTTACTTTGATCTCGTTTAAAAAGTATAAATAAAAAATTTGTCATGCCAATTTTAGAGATAAGCCATACAAAAAAGTATATACTTTAAAACATATTTTGAATGAAGGAAATCGGATCAATAAAACAAGACCTGAACTTGAAATTAGATTAGAAAACATGGTTTCGAGAAAAACGCGTTTAAAGTTTTTGGAAAGTTTGCCTTGAGATAACTTTTGAGATAACATGGGTACGTTTGACACGCTCTAGCTCAAGAAATACGCGTCGTATTCAAATATCCCTTGGCACATATATTCTATACATATATAACTTTCATTTTATGTAAAAAAAAATCGCTTTTTTCAAAAAAATCCAAAAGAACCTCCCCTTAATCGCAACAAGATTGAACAAATAGAACGGCAGTAATGCCTGATTAAAGTCTTTCAAGTAAGTTATGCGCCTAAAAGTATGCAATAATTTGTATTTATTATTCTCAATGCTTGCAATAAGTAAGTAACGTGTATCCTTTAGTCGGGAACTCGATTATAGCCTTTACCGCTTGTTTTTCTATTTAAATTTTCTAGCAACATGAATTTTATTTATTTTTTTCCATATTATAAGTATTGCATTATCAAATGTGTGTGATATATTCTGTGATGCTTTAGATTTAAACCAATAGCTTTTCAGCTATCAATCAAGGTTAGGAATTAATTCACCATATTAATTATATTTTTTCTATTGAACTAGGACAATTATGAAAAGAATAGAAAGAAGAACATAGGAAGACTTGCAGCTAAAATTAATAATAATTGTTGAATATGTAAACTCTAGTGTGCTGAATATTAGCACAGTTTTGAAAAAAGAAAAAAAAGACATTTTGCCATTAAGGTAAGGGATTTATTCGTTATATTTAGAGCTGTTATTGATGCAAAGTGGGCTATCTTAGTTTACTCCTAGCCATAGTAGGCGGCATAGTACTGGGGAGCAGCCACATAGGCAGCAGGAGCTGCGGCTGCTGCAACAGCAGCGGGGGGCTGTGGGGCCGTAATGAACTTGGCAAATGCCGTGGGCTGCACAAAACTCACAGCGCCAGCGGGGTAATAAACAATGGATGGCGTGGCAACGGGGCCAACGGGGGCTGGCGGGGCAACTGGAAGGGCGGGGGCTGCTGCTGCGGCTTTGGGCACCTCAACCTCCTCGGCGGCGTCGTCGATGTCCTCCTGGGCCTCGCTGTTGGCCACCAAGCGAGCGGGCTTGGCTTGAAGGCGAGCGGGGGCGGCAGAGGAGTCAGGAGCGGATGCGGGTAAGGGGGCAGCAGGAACAGCAGGAGCAGGAGCGCTGTACAATTGCTGTGGCAGTGGGGCGCCATAAGTGCGAGAGGGCTGGGCAATCTGCTCCAGACGCGCTGGCTGATAGTTGTAGCCCTGTTGTTGTTGCTGCTGCTGCTGTTGTTGTTGTTGTTGTTGCAACTGTTGCGGATAGCGACGACGCTGTTGTTGCACATCCGCCTGGCAGATGCCCAGGCAAAAGGCGAACAACACAATAATCACTGAGCTGCGTTTCATTGTTTGTAACTAACTGGAACCACTGACTGAATTGTCGACACTTAACTGGGCTTTATACGAACTTCAACAACTGCTTAAGATGCCAAACGCGTGTCCAAAACTGTGCGGGGGGAAGGAGGACAGACACGACCTCATGGCGGGCAAAACAAAAATGACATTGACCCCAAAAATGAAACAAACCCCTCACAAATTGTATAGATGCATTTGCATTTGCAGTTTTCAATTTTTTTTCATTTTTTTTATTTTTTTTTGTAACCCAAATCCAAGTCGAAACAATGCTCCAAATGCTCCACCAAAGTCAACGCGTTGTCAGCGTTGTCATCATCAATATGCAGTTGATGTTCTAACAATTTGATTGGACTTTTTTTGGCCCGTTGCCCACGTGTCAGCAGACTGGAAGCACTTATTAATACCCTGTACTATAAATACATACATTAACTTTTTGCAAAAGTTTGTAAAGATCGAATAAATTATTTATTTTCTGAATAATTGTTTCTGTATACCATTAGCAGATCAAGCTTATTTCCCATTCTCCACTCCCGCAAATCAATTTAAATTTGCAAGCGAATTTCTGAACTTAAATTCTTACAAACTAACAGTTATTTAGATTGAATACTGTTGTGCGGCGATCCTGTAAATTTCAGAAAGAACGGTCCATAATTAAAAAAGTTGTGCAGAAACCAAAAATTAGTGTTGAATCCATTTTATGCACATATGTATGTATGTACACTGCCGATCAACTGAATAGGTTCATGCTCACCGGGGTAGGAATTGGACTGTATTTCCTAAACCAATGTTCCGATTTACACGAAATTTTTTTTCTATAATTCTCTGATTCTTTACTAATTAGATGCCAAAGTATGATTTTCATAAACTTAATATTTATTGCTTATTTATTTGTTCTTCTGAAATAGTAACAAAAGTAATGCTTTATTTTTGGTTCAACTGAAGAGGTTCAGCTGAATGATTTTCAGTTTGTGATCAAAATTCGGCGATATAACGACAGAATTTGTTTGCAATTTAGTAAATTAATATATTTTCTTTATATTAAATGAAAAATTAGTCATGAACAGCAATTGTCCGAGTACGAAATAGGCCAAATCGAGGCCTATCATAAACGTGGTCAATAATCAGGCAAGTAATTTTTTTAGTTGTAACCAGGGATTAAACCCGAAACGAATATCGGTTTCAGTTACGGTTTCGGTTATGTTAGAATTTAGGTTTTCGGTTATCGGTTACGCAAAATCTTTTAATAAAGGTTTCGTAACGGTGAACCGGTTTTTGTATGTTTCGGTTTTGAAATACCGGTATGGTTTCGGTTCACTAAAAAAATTTGTTTTCCGAAATTAAATTATATTAATATTATTATAGTAATAATTAAAAAGAAATTACTTTCTTAATGAATGTTTCATTCACACACTAATTTTACATCTCCTTCAGTTTGATGTTGTTTAGATACATTTTAACAATTTTAAATATTTTATGCTTATTCAGGATAAGAAAATTCGATCATGAATATCATAAATAAAAGTTCAAAATTAAGCACAAGAAAATTAAAATCAGAAATCAAAATTAAAAATGAAAAAACATTTTTTTTGTATTAATAAAAAACCTAAACTAGCACTTATAAATGAAAAGGTTCCTAACGGTTTTTTCGGTTTACAGAGTTTCGGTTTTAAGGTTTCGGTAAAATAAAAATTTTTGTTTTCGGTTTCGGTTTCAGTTACGGTTTTAAATTTCAATCGGTTTTTACCGGTTTAAGGTTACGGTTTCGGTTAGGGTTTTAATCCCTGGTTGTAACATTTCTATAAAATTTGTGTGATACATTTGAGCACTCAAATATATCAACAAATTCATATTTAATAGAACACAGGGTATTCTACTGTACCAAGCGATCGACTGTTGCTTTTTTCTACTTGTCTCTTTCTTCTTTGGTCTTTTTTTGGCCAATCAATAGATTGCCAGCTGCTGCGATTTGTGGTGCCACTTGTAGTTTAGTCACGTCCATTGTAACACTATAAATTAGCCCAGGCTGACAATAGGGCCCGAGTAGTCCGAGTTCATTTACAGCTCGGTTAGTTTACTTTTGACACCCAGACACTTCACTCCGGGGGGCAATAAATGCAGGTGACAAAATGTGTAATGAAAACAAACTCGCCAATTACCAAACAAATATTTTACTGGGAAAACCTCTTCAATTTGAGGGTGTCTTGATTTGGAAATTATTGTCTTTTTAATTTATTTATTTATTTCAAATTTATGATTTACTTATTTTGAAATTTATTTTTGTATTCAATTTAGATTTTTTTAAGTAGAGTTTAAAATATTAAAAAAATGTTTTGAAACTATAAGTATTATTCAGCAGCAGTGGGCACTGAATCTGACAGAAATGCAGTAGGGAGCAGCAGCTGGCTCCCGGAGCCCATGCGTGCCCACCGCTGATTCAGGAGATTTCTTAATATAATTTGTATAAAAATCTGCTGCAAAACTTAAAAAAAATTGATATTTTTAAAATATTGTGATATTTGTTAAACTTTTTTATATTATGTAAGAAATGGAATGACTTTTTAAGTAATTCTGATGTTATAATCAAAAATATTTGTTTTTTATAATTTGACACATATTTTACTTTGTATAAGAAAAAATGATCATATTTTCCGCTAACACCTTAAGTCCAATCGATAAAACCGTTTAAAGTTAATTGACACAAGGAGGATTCAATAAAATTTCGCGCGCTTCGTTGACACCCAAAAAATTAATCAAAGCTAAAGAAAATGAAAAATGTAAAAGAATATCAATAATTTAAAGTCTTAGAGCAATTGCATAAATTTGTAATAGATTCAGTGGAGAAACGCCCCCTGTGAGAAATGATCTATAAATTAAATTGAAATTGTGGTATGCAGATGTGTCTTGCACAATATTTACAGGGATTTCAATAAATGCAATTCAATGCAACAACTAATTGATGTAATTAATTTATTAAATTACATTTGCCACTATTCGTTGGCCAACTGGCCGGGCCTTTAGGCCAACAACAGATGAAGCATTTGCCGGTTTTTTTTTATTGCTCAACGGGTGGCGAGTTTCATTCACACAGGTGGATACAGGTAGACACAGAGGGACACAGTAGTAGTTGCCAGACAGTGGCAAATAGTCAGTAGTGTCGGCCAAGTGGCCAGTTTATGGGCCACAAGAGAAACTGCAATTTCAATGTGTTTAGGCCACAATGTCGTGGAGTCATTACCATTTGGCATGTGCTGCTGATGGCATTTGGTTACGCTCTGCAGTAAACAACTAGCAAACTATGAGACAACTGTACTTTCCTGGGGTACAATCTTAACCATCAGTTGACTAAAATTCCTTAAAAGCTTTTTAAGGTATTTCCCCAATTTAATGACTATTCAGAATTGTGAAACAGAAGCTGAAATCTTTGAAGTATAATTTCTCTTATTCGTATTTTTAGAAATGTGTCCGTTTGTAATATGAAAAAATACAGAAAACTTCTAAATTTCTTTAATATTTTTTAATTAAATTTACAATAACAATAAAATATTATAATTTTCGTTGCCTCTATCCAATTCTCAATTAAAACTTGATTAAAAGTGTTGTCAGTTTCTTGAACAAGTTTCATCTTAGCTAACGGTTAAATTCTCTAATTCTATGTTTAAATTGTTATTCTCCAAGCCCAATTAGGCAGACAAATGACTGAAGTTGAATAATTGGTAACAAGTTCTAATCTTATACATATGCATTACAAATGCCACGTTCATTTGCGGAAAATTGAAATGAAAAACTTGCTTACCCTGAGAAGTTCTTGGAACTGCAGACGCCATTTAACATACATGCACCTCCATTAGAAATAGACTTGTGAGAGTGTGTGAGTGCATGAGTGTGTGTGTGTGTGTGTGTGGAGCTATATTTCGAAAAAAAATTAAAGCTCTCATAACTTGATGAAACTTAAACAGCTTTCGTAAGGAATTTGTGCAAAAGGTTCAACTCTAAATTTATTCAACATAAATTATTTTTTACCCCATGTACTATGTTTTAAAGTTGTACCTAATTTGTTCAGGTATAAAGAGGACGAACAGAGTTTGCTGAGAGAAGGTTCACAGCTGTGATCGAATAAAAGAGTGAAAAGAGCGTCAGCTTTGAGCAGTGAGAGAGCCAGGACAATCTTAAAAAGGAAGATCGAACTGCAGTTAGTGGAATCTAAGAGAATAGTGGAATCTATGTATACAATTGGGTGAGCAAAGAAAAAGAGCCGTCATTGTGGAATCTAAGTGGAGCATCAATACGGATGCGGGGATAGCATTTAAAATATGGGAGAGAGCAGTGCAGTCAGCACGCATAGTGGAATGTAAATGTAGTGGAAATTGAGATAACAATGGCAGCCCTTTTATAATAAGAGAGGATGTGTGTGTCCATAAGAGTGTAACAAGCGGCGTTGTTAAAGTGGTTGGTAAGTAGCAGTGTGAATTGAACTGTGCGCTGACTGTGAGCGTCAGTTGTTGCTGAAAGTCCCTTGAGGGTGGTCAGCGAGATCTTAAATATATAGTATTTATATGATATGCGTTGCATATTTTATGTTAAAGCTATAATACTTTCAGTAAGGGTATACAAAATGCTTGATTGTTGGGAGTTCCTAGAATCTTACACGCCATGTACATGCAAGTCCATTAGAAATAGGCGAGACATTCGTATCTATTGCAGAAGTAGAAAACTGGGCGTCATATTTCAAATGACAACGTTTGGGTCTCGGGGTGCTTCGCAGCGGGAATTATGTAGATGGCCTGGACCTGGACCTGGACAGCCAGAGCTGCTGCAGTTGGAGCGTGTGTTGTGCGGCGAGCTTTACAATTAATTTTCGCATGGTAGCTGCTGCCAGATCTCGTACCCAGAGACCGGATCAGCGATGGAGGCAACAAAAAAGTTTCTCTAATGCTCGCCCGGTTTGCCTGGGACATTTTTTTTTTTAGTGATTTATTTTTGCTTTTAGTGTCTTTTATTTTATGATTTATGCAGACTGCAGACCAGTGTTGCCAGAGTCGCTTTTTTCCCGTCAAATCTGGCTGTTTTCAAAGGCCATTTGCTAGAAAAATTTGCAAACTGCGGGCAACGGGAATTCTGGCTTTTTTTTTTTGAAATGGCTTTTTTTCAGATTTTTTTTTTTTTTGATAAATGCCCAAATATAGGGCAAATTAAAAGTCAGTAAATAATGACAACCCTACAAAAATTTGGATTGAAGTAAATTTTTATAAGGATTCTGTAAGCAACAATACTTTTGCAGACCTGGCTAAGGTTGCCATTGATATGTTATCGTTGCTTTGGTCCAACGCCGAAGTGGAGCGCATATTTAGCAAAGTCAATCTTGTAAAGTCAAAACTGCGAAAAAAACTACACTTGAGAATATTGAGAAATTGGATTAACTGTTTGCTACTTAAAATAAAAATAATTTATTTTGCTATGAATTTACTGATATGGCTTTCACAGACTCGAAAAGTGCTGCTATATAAGCTTCCCAATAAATTCCTGCGGATGATAGGAGCGGGATTATCAGAAGATAATGAAAATCAGGAGAATGAGGACAGCATTGATGAAATTATTCACATCTTATGAATAAAAGATCAGCAGATGCTCAAATGGTTCAGTTTCTTTCTAGGCAACCTGATTTTGCGCGCTCACTCTTCTGCTCTCAGGAGAAAATACTGGAATTAATGAATTATAAAACTAGCGTTTTTTATGGTTTTTTTCATTAATTTTTCAGCTTTTTTTCATCGCTCCTCCCGTCAAAAACAGCTTTTTTTTTCAAATAAAAGTTGGCAACACTGCTGCAGACTGCAAGCCAAAAAGAAAGAGAGCCTCGCTCTTCTGTCCTGGTCTGATCTGGTCTAACTTGGGATCTCGTTTCAGTCTTTGGCGACTTTGGCTTTGGCTTTGGCATTGGTGATTTTTCATTATTTTCATCGTAGATCAAAATTAAGTGATTTTAATGATGAAATTTATTGGCGCATTTATTTGTACATGATTTGGAGCAAACCAACTTCCAAACTGGACCTCCAGACCCAGACAACAGACATTTGCCTGAGTGGCCCGGGGGCGCTATGCCAATAAATATGTTGGACGTGTGACAGATTTCGTTTGAAAGATAAACGACTTTTGGCATAGTTGTAACTTGCCAGCTGAAGGATGGGAGGTCTATTCAAATTTATTCAAAATGCATTCCAGTTGAACTTCACTGAAGATCAAGCTCAACAAGGTGGCATATTTTAATATAATTTTTAGTGCAGTTTGTTTAAATACAAAACATTTTTAGGAGCTTAGAAGTAAAATAATAGTTACTATCATTTTATCAAACAATTTTAAAAAGTGGTAAAAAGATATGTAAATTTTAAAACAAATATTAAAAAATTGAAAAATTGAGATCAATATACACATTAGAAATAAAGATCTAATTTACTTAATTAATTACATAGTTTAATAACATAATTTAACTTTATGCTTGACCGAACTGAAACTAACCGTTATGGATGAATCGGTTTCTAAACGGTTATTTCGGTTGGAATAAACTCGGTTTTTCGGTATAATATAAAAGTTTTTTTCGGTCACAGTTTCAGTTACGGTTGCCAATCGGTTAATACCGGTTAACGGTTACGGTTATGGTTTCGGTTTTAATCTCTGATAACAACACTAAAAATATTATTATATTTTAATAATATTTTCACTTGCTATTCATTTAAAACCTTTTGTATGAATATTTATTTGCCTATTTATAAAATTAAAATTTATCTGCTGACTTTTCTCTTATATTTCTACAAATTTCAATCTTGGCATTTCGTGTTATATGTTCATAAGTATTATCATATAATTATAAAGTTAAGAGTGGGCTTTGTTTGAGTTGCTCAAACATTTCTGTTGCTTGATCATTTTATTAATTATTGTCTGCCACGTTTGGTTTTAATTTCATATTGTTTATTTCTTATTTTTTTGTTGCGGTTGGTCGCGGTCTGTCGAATTTCGTATTTGCACACTCACATTATACTATATAAATTATTTATTAATATTTGTATTTCTTTGTTTGGGCCTTTCTGCATACAAATGACGCTTGCTGTGTGCTTAAATTTATGATTGCGAATTAAATCAAACAAAATAAATTACAATTTGTTGCAGAAAAAAATTTATAATGAAATTTGTGCGTTAATTTTATTTCAATATAAAAAGGTTTGTCTGACAGCAAGAAAAACCCAATGTACAGTAATTAATAATAAATTAATTATAAATGTTCCATTAATTATAAAAATAAAATGAGTGCAACTATTCACAATTTGCATTAATAAAATAATTAAAATTTATTTGCATTATTATCAAAAGTTAAAATTATTGGATAATTGGAAGTGCATAAAACCTATTTGATTAAGGTAAAAAACAATGCCATTATAATTTTATTAAAAGCACAAAAAACTTTTAGCAGCAGCCTAAATACCCTAATAAATTTGTTTAAATTTATATGCCACATTTATTTGTTGTTGTTTAATTTTAATTGAAAAAATTTTTTAAAATAGATAATTAATAGTTTTAAAAGTGGCATTCGAAAATAATTAAATTTACAAATATATTGTATAATAGATATTGATATATATAATTTATTAATTTGAGCAAAATTTAGTTTGGAAATCTTTTATACATGTAATCTAAATTTAATTAAATTTCTGTAAGTTAATAGATTTTTTTTAATCTTTGTTTTTTTTTATAGATTATGAGTTTGCAATACCCATGGGCATAAAAAGTGTGAATAGCATGATTTGCAATAGATACTTTGGTATGCAAACAAAGGGCAAAAAACTGTATTTATAATGAGAATTTTTTTATAGTCTTCATCGCATTCCACTTGTCATCATTTTGTCCATGTGGCGGTTAAGCACAAACAATTAATAATGAAATTGTTAATAAATGAGTGTTTTTATAATACTAGCATTTTTTTGTCTGCATCAATAATTAATGCGTAAAAACAAAGAGAAAAAGAACAATGGAAGAGAGACAGGGAAATACAATCAATAGAAGAGTTTGTGGTATTGTCAATAAACTTTGATTTGCAATTCTTATCATTGCAGTCTTGGCACTCTTCTTCATCTTCAAAGGTCAGGGACTCAGAGCCTCAGACTCACAGTTATCATCCATGAGTTGGTTCGCTTCTGGGCAACATTTCTATAAGAATCTCGCGCCTGCGATAAGAAAGTGTGGGGAACAATTGACTAGCATTGTTTGAGTGTTGTCTAGGAGCTTGAGAGATTGCCATCCTTAGGAGCTGTTGCTAATATATTATTTAGTATTCCACACAGAGTGGGTTAACCTGACAGGGAGTCTGCTCGACTTCTTTTAACCTGCTGCCCAGCTAATCAAATAAAATTTGTAATGAAAGCCACGAAATCTGGTTTTTGTCTGCCAGAAAATCCACTTGAAAACTTCACGAAAACCAGAGGAAAAATTCATGGATTGGCGACCAATTGATAAGCTGTAAAAATAGTTATATTTGTAAATTAAAAATAAAATTATGCTGCTATTTGAAATATATTTGAAAAGAGTAAGAAATAAAATATTTAGGGAAAAATATTTATAGAAAGATGCAAAGATATAGATATAGATATAAATACAGATAGGGATAGAAAATGAGATGTAGATTGGTTTGAAATATGAGTTGGAATTAGAGATAGGAAAAGTTAGAGATAGAAATCTAAATTCAAATAGAAATACCAAATGACACATAATAAAAACTAAATTGGGACTTAATTGATAGATAGGTATAACTCTTGGTAAAACTAATGTACCCTTTTTAAAAATGTCTTTGCTTGGTATAAAAAACACAGTAAAAAAGGAAAAAAATGTTGGAAAAAAATGTTTGTTTGCGTGTTTCAAGTTGAAACCACACTCGGCTTTTATTTGCTTAAATGAGTTTCGCTTTTGAGAGCTGATAAAAAAAACGCTGAAGAAGAAAAAAAAGAAGACGAAGAAAGGAAAAAAAGAAACTTGCAATTCCTGGCGCGTCATGTGAATTACGAGTTTGCATTTCAACTAACCTTGAAACAATTTCTGTTTGCTGTTTGGCCAACCAAATGGTGTGCAAAAGCTCGACTTTTCTACCCCCTCTTTCCACTCGCCCCCTCTTAGCGCTCTTCGCTCTTTGCCCACCTGTCCAAAAGTAGCATTCAATGTGGAGTCGCCTGTCCAGAGCTGAAATTTGATATCTGGTGGAACAACGGCAACAGCAACGACGACGACAACCTGTTGCCTGATTTGTTGCATGTTGTTGCAGGCAATCAACAGCTAGCAACAACAACAATTTCAACTGCAACAACAACAACAACAACAACAACTTGTCGTTTGTCGCCAAAATGTTGTGTGACTGTGTGTTGTTGTTGCCCACGTGGTGTCATGAACCCGCCAATCCAATTCGGGTGAAAACTAAACAAGGCATTTAAAGTTCGAGAGAAATTTCTGGCTGGCAATTGTGGAAAGTCGTGGGCTGATTTTCTCACGATTGAACTTTGCAAATAACTGCAAATGTGACAGTGAAATTTGGTCAAAAATAAAGGGGTCATCAAATAAAGAAATTATTTTCAATTACTGCTTAGATGTATTTGAGAAAATTAATTTGTAAATTCATTTAATATTATTTTTTAACGATTTCTTAAACCTAATATTTTAATTGTAATGGATTTGTTAATTTATTTAAATCTTCGCTCAGAAAGACTTTTCAATGTACGTTTATTTCAATCTATTACCAATTGTATGTGGAGGTGCAGAGGTGGAGAACTATCGATAGTCGGCGCCATCGATAGCCGACGATAGTAATTTCAGAACCATAGACAGTGGACGATAGTTGATCGATAGTAGTCGATAGTCCCGGACACAAAAAAACACTTTTCACACTGAAAAAACTTAATTTTTTGACTTTGAATTAGAAAGTAATAACTATTTATATATATTTAGAAAGGTCATTTAAATTCCGTTTGAATGATGCAAAACTTTCCTTAACCCTTTAAGTACTCATTGAATATTCAATGGAAACATCTACTTTTTCAACTTTTTTGGGATTTTGAAAAATTGCTAACAAGCCACTTTTTGTATGAAAATGCGGAAAAAGGTGTTCAAATAGTCAGTTTTAGCAATTTCTAAACTATCGATAGTACTGCGGGAACTATCGAAAGTGTGTGGCTGCTATCGATGGTAGCTCGATAGCTCCCAAGTAAAACAATTTTAAATTTAATAATACATTTGCAGAAAATTAACTTATTTGAAAAAAAAAAATAGTTTTTGTATTATACAAAATGAAGAATTGTCGAGTTTTTGCATAAAACTTCTTTTTAAAATTATTTCCACTAATAATGTACAAAAAATATATTTCGAATTATATGTAGTTGTATTGGTGAGCTTTCGCCTATTTGCCTGATTGTAATGTCTGGTGCTTTGAGCTTTTATAGCTTTTGCGTGCGTGTGTTGTGTATGTGAGTTGAAAACGGGCTGAAGATATATCTGATGGAACTATAAGAAAATAGATCAAAATCGTTTGCTAATTTTAATTTTTAATTATTTTAATTTTAAATTAATTTGACGTAAAGTATAATTCCTTAAATTTCCCTAAGCTAAGACATAATTTTCTACCACAGATCTTAAATGTCAATGTCAGCCAAACATTTTTCTCCCTCTGCGCTGCCTGAGAGCCACTTCATGGCCCGGTGGTGGTGGTGGGGCTGTTGATTAGGCGACAAAGTGGGCAACTGGTGCAACGTAAGGTGGTGGCAACAGCAACAACAACCACACTAAATACAAAACTCGAATGCGCTCTTTAATTAAGAAAAGTGCAACAGAAAAAGGTTGACGATGACGAAATGCAGTAAGCCGGAAACAAGAAATGTCAGGGACTGCGAGCAGAGTGAGCGACATGGCACGAGCTTGGCTTGGGTTGGTTGAGTGGTTGGCTGGGCTGGATCGGGTTGAGTTGCTTAGGTGGTTGGGTGGTTCCTTGGTGGTCTCAAATAACATATGTAGCTACAAGTGAAGCAAACGTATGAGAAACCAAAAGCCACAGTCGCTGGCCACACTTGAGTTAACACGAGAGACACGTGGCAGGCAAGTGGCTAATTAGGGCTAGAATGGGGCGGAGGGGGGTCAAAGAGGGGGTATAGAGATGGCTGCGTGTCAAAAGCTCTTTTCGACACGACACACTCTGCCTGCTCTTTTGTGAGAACCTTTTTTGACTGTTATTCAGGGTTGTTTTTTTTATTAAGAATTTGGATAGTCTTCAATAATTGTTGCTAATGAGCTGAAAGCTTCTTAAAGCTTTTAAAGTTATTAAAATAAAGATTCTTTCCAAATCAAGAAAAAATTTAAAATTATTTCAAGTTATCGAATTAAGCTGCTGCCTAGCTTACAAGTACACCAAACAACTTTAATAAATCACGCTTTTCATCTTTCTTAAAGTTCCTAAAAGCATATAAATTCGTATTTGAGAGCAATTTCAAATTAAATTAATCAGTGTCAAACTGCTTTCTTAAGTGTAGTCATTTTTGGAAACCTTTTAGAATTTTCTCACGAGTTTCGAAACAGTTAAAGCTCTTAGCCATCTAAAAGCTCACAAATTTTAATTTAATTAAAATTTAACGTAACTTCTCTAGCTTTTCAGTAACGAAGTAAAGTTTTGTTTTATTATAATATAATTTATTTTATTTAATATAATTTAGTTGCTAATTTCACGTTTCTGTTTTATAATTCAAATTAAATTCTAATAAATTTATTTAAAATAAATAAAAATACAATGCCTAGTTTAATAAGTAAATAAATGCAGTGCTTTTCTTAGTTGTAATATTGCTCATCAGAGTTTCAGCTGCATAATCCCTTGCACTTCTAGTTATAGATACATCAGTTGGGCATAAATCAAACTGACAGCTCAGCTGTTTTGCATAGTCTGACGAGGCGGCTAAAGAGAACGAGGTTAAAGCTGCAGCTAAAACTGAAGCTGGCACTGAGAGAGAGGCAGAGGCTGAGGGGGTGGGTGATGGCTAAGATATCGTGATGGCAACCAACTATTAATACAATTATGTAAAACAGAATTCCAGTTGCAATTGCAACAAGGCAATTTCACAATTATCGCATGTACCTCGCAAATTCCAGCAACTTGTTATGAAATCCCCCTTTCCAGAAATTATTTACAGGCACGCAAACTGATCCCCCCTCTCTCACTCTCTCTCTCTTTTACCCTTTTACTGTTGGCTAATTGAAAAACTGCGTGGCATGCCCCCTCTTTGGATTTTGCAATGTGTGGTCTTATCATTGACAGTTGTCAGTGCCTATAACAGACACCTAACACCAGGCCATTTATGTTTTGCCTCTCGCCACATCCACTGGCTATTCTCGATCCCAGACTTATCGGCTCGTGTCATTTTGCTGATGCCACAGTGCGAAATTCTCTTTGACATGATTTGTCAGTGATTTGGATTTGTTGTTTGGCTGGTCGAGGTCTGTTTGAGGTCTTCTCGAAGTCGGCTTAAAAGCCTGATTGACTCCTGATTAAAGATTATGCTCGGCCAGGCCAAAGGAAGACTCTGATAAGCATCTGGAAGAGTTAGGTAAGTCTAGTCTTTGGTAAATACTTGACAACTTGCAATAGAGCTAGCAGATTTCTTGATTGATTTATGCTGGTGACTAAAGGAAATATCTTATTAAAAGTTCTGAATTCTAAAGCTTTAAGAAGCTTTGAGCTTTGAGGTAAAGTGTTTGTCAAATATTAAGAAGTAAAGAATTACATATTTTAATGAGGATTAATTGATCCCAAATATCGTGTATTTTTCAAGCTTATTCTTAAAATTAATGATAATCGGCTTCAAATAAATAAGTTCGACCTAGGTATGTCTATGATTAATTAGAAGGTGTTAACATTTTTAGCTTTAAGAAGCTTTTGAAGCTTTTAATTTTAATTCAGTTTTATTTGGAAGCTTTAAAGAGCTTTGAGTTTTAATTGTCAAATAGCAATAAGCTTTTTATTGAAGATTGAAGAAACCCCTATCAAGCTGTTAATTAACTTTAGATTGGATTACCCAGTTTTATTTGTAGGCTTGAAGCATTAAAAACTCTTAGATTATTAGACATCTGGTGTGCATTAAAATAGTAAACATTGACCTTAGGGAAAGCTCACTTTTAAACAAAAAAAGCTGATATTTTAAAAACTTAAAAGCTACACTTTAATTTCCTTTTAGACTGCACAGAAATCGAACCGGATTTGTTAACAAAATTAACCCATTAAATATGCGAGTAATCACAATTGGGCGCGACCACAATCAGCCAACAATTGTCTACAGTTTCTTCTAGGGAAGAATGGAGAGTGTAGAAAAGATAAGGGGAATAAGGGGAAGGGAGGTGGAGAAGAAGAGGCGACATGGCAGGTGATCGCTGGTGATCAGCAGCAATGTTTTTGAGCTGCGTCATTGATTGACTGCAATTGAAGTGCTCGTCACGTACAACTGGATACAAAACAGATAGAGGAAAAAGGCGGCACGATGATCGTGATGGGGACAGAGAACTGATGAATAGATGGGAGAAGGGAGAACAGAGAAGAGGAAACTATGACTGTGATCTAGCCTAGAGTAGAGCTTAGGACGATGATGATGACGACGACAATTGCGCGCTAATTATCGCCTCATGCAACTCATTCGAAGTTCTATCTCCCTTTCTCTCTACTTATATCTATACAATAAATATCTATCTCTGTCCAGCCGATCAGCGTGTGTCAAAGGCATTCCTTGGGCCAGGCGTCAATTGAATTTCCGTCTGGCGATGATGATGAATGGGGGATACCAACACTTGGCTAACTACTTCATTTAGCTCTCTGGGCTTTGGTGGATTTGATTTATAGCGTTGCTAAATTAAAGTTGCGCACACTTTTGTTATGGACAATGAATTGCAGGAATGCATCTTTTGCGAGTCTTTGGACACTGGACGCTGCACTGCAGATACTCCCTGTACTCGGGCGATTAAGTGGTTAGCTCATTAGCCTCGACAATGCGTTGGTATTTGGGTTAGGTCCTCTGCCACCTCCATTGTTTTGCTGCCTCATGTCTCATGCCACATGCCACATACCATTCACTTGCTACTAACGGTTAACTATTTGAACTTCTCTTTGTGTAATTTTTTTAATTTCTCTGCTGTCTTTGTCAAGGAAGTTGAAGACAAACCAATTTGCAGAGGCTTTTGGATATTTAGGGAACTTGGGAGCATATTTCTTGGAAAATTTGATTTTTCATAGACTAAGACAACTTTGAAAAATCAATGTTCTTAAGGATAAATTATATTTTAATACTGATAATTACTTACGATCTGAACTTTTCTTCTGTACATTAAGGAAATTTAAGACAACCAAAATTAAGACAGACTTTCTTGAATATAATGTGAAAAATCAATTTCCTAAAAGAAATATAAAAAATTATATTTTATTTTTTCCAACTGTTATCGAACATTTCTTTGCTTTTTATAATGTCCTTAATTATTAGATGTAGGGCCGCTTTTTCAATATACTTATAAACTGTATTTAAGATATAAATTAAAATTGACAGTAATTTAATACATTTTACGTCAAAATATATTTTCAATAGCTATCGAACACCTTATTTAGACATTGAAAAAAGGGGCCAAAATATAGTATATATTTTCAGTTATATATTAAATTTAAAAATTCGATAGCATTCCTTGAATATATTTTAAAATATTCAGAATTAAAGCACAATTTAATTCCGACTTTTTGTCTTATAAGAAAAACTTATAATCTAACCTTAATTATGGCGGCTAACCCAAAGACTTATTTTCATGATAAAATATAAAAAACACTTAAAAATAAAATGTAATATGAATAATAAAAATTTTAAAATTAAATGTAATAAATGTATTAAAATTTAAAACCTAAAATATTGAATATTCAAGTATATTAAAACATTGAGCTTAGTAGATGAAATGATATAAATTTCCTGTAGTTATTAAAAATTTCAAGTTTAAGAGGGTTTGAGTTTCCGCTCTTGAAAATTAATTTTACTTTCATTTAGACTCCGATGGACAAAATGCTAATCAATATTCTGCAGTTATAGGAAGTCAAAGCAGATGGTAATCGAAGTTAAGGAGAAGCTGCTGTCTTATTATATTTATCTGTCTAAGCCGGACAAGTCCGAGGGTTATCGGGCAATTGATCACGAGTCAGGCAACGATTTATCAAGCCTGTTGTTGTCCTCGAGTGACCGATGACAACTGTTGAAATGCAGCTCCATCAAATTGGCGACAAATGCTGTTGGCCTGTTGGGGCTGATGGGGCTGCTGTCTGGCCATCAATTCAGACCGTTAACACTTTATCAATATCTTAGGATAGGCAGCAGGAGCAGCAGCAGCGACTTAGGAGGCGGTTTGGTTGACTGAACGACATCAAAAGCGAATTACCGCCGTCAGATAATAATAAACAGAAATAAAAATAAAATGCAGGTGCCAATGAAGAGACGACGAGACAACAGAGAGAGAGAGTGTGAGATAGTGAGACAGGAAGAGGGAGATGTGTTGTGAGCAGCCGCAGGTCTTCGATCTTTTAGTCTTTGGTCTGTGTCTCGGCAAGATCAAGAGTCGGAGCGTGGCTGATAGTGGATCGTGGCTCCACCTTTTTGTTGCTGTCTTCAGCCGGCAGCGTTTCTCCTCTTAATTGACGCCTTGATTTGCAGCCGATTGGCTCTGCACCACATTTTCCAACCTCTTTTTCCAACGTTTCTCTCCTTTTCTCTCTCTCTCTTACACTCTAACGATCGCTGCACAATCAAATCTTTTCAGATTAACAAAGCTATTTTCTAAATGCATATTTATTTGATTATTTTTATCATTTTTGTTATTCAATTGACCCACTTTACATTTCGAATTCTATTTATAAACCTTTTTGATTGCTTTTCTGTAGTATGCTCAAGTTCATAAGGGCTAAAGTTCCGCCAGCTTTCAATAAGCAGTCGTGGCCGAGCGGTTAAGGCGTCTGACTAGAAATCAGATTCCCTCTGGGAGCGTAGGTTCGAATCCTACCGGCTGCGATCAGTTCATAATTTTTTTTAAATTTTTTTTTATCAGTTCAAAACTTTTAAAATTTTTGTTTTGTTTTTCATTCATTTATTTTGAAATTTTATTTTCACAAATAAATATTTATCTCTCTGTGGAGTGCTTGGCATGCTATAAATAACTACAAAGCTGTTGGAGAATTTTTGATTTGAATAATTTTTTATCGTTTATAAAATAAGCTTTCAACGAGCAAATCTATTTAAATGCTTAAGTAGTATTTAAAAATTTTTTAGATTTAAGTACAGTTGAACTTCCATAAATTGAATTTCTCTCTAACTCAAGCTAAATGAGAAGCAGTTAAATAAATAAACATAATAAAAATAGTATATAGTAAGTCGAATATCTCCATAACTCGAACCTTTTCTTTGGATAATGGTGATTCGAGTTAGGGAAGTTCGACTGTAATTCCAATTTCATTAAATTGATGGAAAGATCAGAGCATATTTTGTCAATTTTTAATCGACTCTGAGATCCAGGAGTAAAAATAACATAAATAAATTAAATATTATTTACAATTTCAAATATTTATTTTATCATCATTTTAAAAGTGGTCGTATTTAGATAATTTAAAATATATAATGTCATACATTATTATTAGGAAGTTATAATATTTAATGTTTAAGTTATAATAAATAAATAAATACAGCAATTTTAATTCAATGGATCTGGGAGAAAAGCGTTCAACTAATAGTATGTAATTAAATTCTGTATAATTTTCATTTATAATTTGACACTTTTGGAATACACTTGTTATCCAGTTTCTTTTCAAATCTTTAAGAATACACTTAAAAGGAATTGCAATCGTAAGTATATTTATCTCAAGCAGCTATATAATTATCCAATCTTTCAGTTTGAATAGAACGTATTTAATTGACCTCTTACGATTAGTTCAGTTCACAACTAGAGTTGATTTCTTTGGTGTAGCATTCCAGTGTTGAAAATCTCGAAAGAGGGAAACTGAATCCACAACACGTTCCACACACGCCATTTGGGGGCATTTAAGTTGCCATCAGTTTGAGAATAACAATCGTAGGATACTCTGCAATTAGGCTCATTAGCATTTAGCATATAAATAAATTGATTAAACCATCAGAAGGCAATTCTGCGATTGCGTTTACTGTCATGCTTGCCACATGTGGCACGAGGAGGAGGCGAAGGAGATGGAGACGGAGATAGATGGAGAAGATAGAGGAAGGCCTAAGTCCGACTCGAGTCGAGTTCCAGCTGCAAGTTATGTAATTACAAGCTGGAATGCCAATGCTGTTCAATTTGCCTGCAACGTGTGTGTAATTCACGCATTGTGGCAAGTCCGAGGAGGGAGGGCAACAGGCAGTTGCCACATGCTGCACAATAATCAACGATGGTAGGCAGCAGACAGCAGACAGTAGACAGTAGACGGAGCAAAGGCTCTAATTAAAAATAACAGAAAAATATAGGTTACACCTCGACAAAGACTGAACGTTGCACAGTCAAAGAGGCGCAGAATGAGGGGGGAAGAAAGAGAAGACACAGAAGACACAGCAGCAGCAGGAGAAAGAGTTTAAAGCCAAGAAATGGGAAACATTTTCATCAAAGCCAAATGCGCAACAGGGAAAGGTGGCAAAAGAAGATGGAGGAACGGAGGCAGAGCAAAAGAGAGAAGAGGGACTCAAGGGGAGAGATGGGAAAGGATGGGATGGAGTTTCTGCTACCGAGTTCTTTTTGGAGTCTGTGGGCTGGGCAAGTGGCACTTATCATGCATGCGCCAAGTGAAAGAAGAAGAAGCAGCAGCAGCATACAAAAATTAATGGGCTGTAATTACGTGCTGCAAGTTGCCAAGAGGGGAACACAACACATGTGGCACTGTGGAATGCCCCAACCGAAACGAAACGAAACAAAACGAAGAAGACGTTCAAAGCTCTCCGTTGTCTTTTATAGAAAATTAAAGCCTAAATTTGCTTGTGCAAAATTTACGACGTGTTTACGATGCCTTTTAAATTATCGGTTACGCTAATGCGTTGCTGCAACGCGAACTTCACTTACTCGCTTTGCTCGCGTTACTCGATTTGCTCTCTTGCGGCACTTGTTCTCCTGAATTGGGCTCCAGTTTTGACCACAGCCCACTTAACATTTGTAACGGTGCCCCAACAGTGTCCATCAAAAAGGTTTGTCACTTGGTGTGTGAAACAATCTATTAATTGATTTATTTATATTCTATTTTTAAAATATAAAACTCTTCAGTTTCGAACTTAATTAAAAAAATTATAAAATAAAAATTAATAAAATAATTCAGATTAAAGTTATTTTCAAGTTTTTATTATAAAAATTAAAAATGCAAATTATTTTAAAAATTTTGCTATGATTTTTAAAATTTGAAATCAAATTTATCCAGTTTCTCATAGCTCTTATTTGCGATCCCTGTATTCTAACAACGGTGAATAAATAAAAAAATAAATATACAATCAATTATCTCTAAACACAAGCATATTTTTTTTTGTTTTATTAACTTATTTCTTTAAAATGTAATCATTCAAATCCCGCTGCTTTAACGGCCAAAAGTTGGCAACAGTTGGCAACAGTCTAGAGTTATATTTAGTAAACCCTTCTGTTTCACTCAAAAAATGTCACAATTAGTTCAATCGAACCAATAGGAAGTAGTTCATATTCAAGCATTTCAAAAGTTCAGTCTAAAATTTAAAGTATATATTTTTTTTATATTATGGATAAGGAAATGCCCACCTTTATAGATACAATGACTGATGCCAAGACCAACCTTTCTAGATCTGTGATCTCAAGAAAGAGCAGTAAACTGGGACCCATATTACCAGCGAAATTGGAACTGATCGTAGAACAACGTCGAGAACTGTTGCAAGAGCAGAGATCGGAATCCAGGGAAGTTCGACAGAAAGGGATACTTATAGAGGTAGCTATAATATATAACTATAGATAGAACAATGTTTCAAAGTCATTTTACAGAGAGGTATTCGAAAATGCTCTAGTGATCGCAACTTGAAATTAAGAACTGGTGAATTTATTGGGGATTGCCAGCTAAATTCGAACAGAAGAAGAGAAGAATTGGTGCAACAGACGAGGGATGAGTTTGCGGAAGAGCTAAGATTGGATGCCAATTATGCCTCTTTAAAGGGTATACTGATGGAGGTCTGAATTGCTACTATGTTTATAATGTATATATAAATGTATCTTGTATTTTAGAAGGGAATACGAACATACTCTGATAATTTGCCAAAGGCATATTCTCTAGAAAAGAATGAGGATATTTTCAGAAAAGTGGTTTCTCCGGTGATCGAAGAACTAAGAGAACAATACGTACAGCAATTGAGTTCTAATATTAAGCCAGCTTATCTTAAGGAAAAGGCATTGGAAAAAGGCTTAATAGAGGTTTGCGAAATCGAAGGAAGGAACTCTGAAACTTCTGAAGACTTTTCTCCGGATATGGCAAAGATAATCAATGATATTAATCAATTTACAGCTAATTTGGAGAGCAATGCCCACAGCATAGATTGGCAGGAATTCCGTTTAAATCTACTAAAGATACATAGATATTACATAAACAACAAGCAGAGAAAGGATCCACAGAATGTGACCCAATCCAATAATGGAGAAGATGAGGAAGAAATTGATATTGATCCAGCTCAAGTAGAGCTTGATATTGAGAATGTGATGGAACCATTAAATACCCTAATCACACGCTCAAAAACACTCGGCAATCATATTGAAGGTGTTCAGTATAAAATCAACAGCTTAGATTTAAAAGTGGAAGAATTCTACAGGAAATATAACCAAACGCTACTCAACAGGGAGAAGGCATTTAACGATATGATGACACTGCAATCAATGCGCGAAAAGATTGGACAAAGACTCTCCCAAATCGAGATGGAAATTCATGCATCCCATACTCAACTTCTCCAACGATGTGTGCAGCATAAATGAGCTTAAATTGTAGGTCTCTCCAGCATGAGAGATGAAATGATATTCCCAAGTTACCAATTTTACTTAAGAACCCCATTCGGAAGAGTAACAATTACTCTGATTGTTACCTTTGGACCTTGTTATGGTACTTTGCACACGAAAGACGCGTCTGAATTGTCTGAGAAAGTCATAAAGGTGTGGCCAACTCAAATTCTGTGTTTGTCCTCAACTGATGACCGATAAACGTTATGTAATAAATTCTCAAGTATTCTAAATTAAGTGATAAATGCTGCACAGTTGTCTTACACTCTTTCGGAAAACTAGTTGGAAGGGGCTGTAAGGTCGTTTAGCTTAATTTAGGTCCTTAATAGCCAAATTTCTATATATTAATAAGCCCATCTAAAACTTCAACATAAGTTTGTTATAAGAATTGTAAGGTATCCTCTATGATACGTGATTAGTTTCTTCAGAAATTATTTATAAGCAGGCTAATTAATCACAGTTTTTATAGGCTCTTAAGTAAGCTCTATGAATTCTTGTCCTTTTCTAATGGAATCTTTCTCTACTAAAGGAAATCACCTCTTGACTGATCGATCCTTTTTTTTGTAAGCTTACTCCCCAATATATTCGAGTAGGCTAATTTATAGTTGTTATGGAATTTCTCTTCTCTTAGTTAGTTGATATTTATTTGCAATATTTGAAATACCAAATTTGTGTTCTGTTTTTTTTCTATCGTGTTCGTCATCAGAATTTATGCATTGAGTTGTTCCAAGAAACCTATGGAGAAGTTGCATTGAAATGTTACCTCGTCAGTCCACGAATTTTGTACGTGAGCTGCTTTCGACCGATTACTATCCCACCTCGGATCCGGCTCTAAATACACTTGGATTGAGAGAGAAACCAGTATTCCGGCGGAAGTTCATGCTACTCCGCGATGAGTCGAAGGATGTGAAGGATGTTCCGACAATTGAGAAATCCACACGACATTATCGAAGGTATTTTAAGGGAGCTGGATCGGTACTTACCTTTGACAGCGAGACGCGAGACAACGACCTGGCTGATGACTCCGGGGAGTCCTCCGATTTGGAGTCGCAGACTGGCGAGGAACATGGAGGGAGCTGTGAGGCAATTGAGTCAGCAGAGCAAATGGTATTACTACGATGTCGAGATCTCTGATAATCTCTGGTCCCTGTGGGGTGGACTACATCCGCGGGCCGCCTGGTTCCAGGTTCATTTGAGAGGTAAACAGATCTTGGCCTGTTGTGTCGTCGCCTGTTGTGCGGCTAGCGCCTTTCGAAACCTTGGGGATTGGACGCCAAAGTTCCTTGACGCCATTGTCGTCAATGGGGACAAGTATTACAGACAGAGTCTCCTGACAAACAAGAGCTCGGTTAATCAGTTCCATTCAGGGGATTTGTCCCTGGAGTGCGACTTTCAGGACATCCACTTCATGGTGCAAATTGAGCCGGCGTGCACCGGTCAACTCTATAGTGACTCTACCTCCGATACCATGGGTCTCTTCGAGGCTCTCAATTTCTTCTTCACCCGCTACAAATGGGGCATCCTCGAGTGCCAGCAACATTATCTTGCCTTTGGTTACTCCTCCACTCTGAATGGGGGCTATTTCCTCTACGATTGTGCATGGGATGCGCCCATTTTCCCGGATGGCATGGGCGCTACTTACGTACTGCGGGTGAAGAAACTTTTCCTGCTTCTCTACTGCATGGTTGTTACCCTTAATGTGCGCAAGAAAAATGTTGATTTTCAACTATTTAGCGCACACATAAATCGCATTAAGCGACATCATTGAAGGAAGAAACATCTAATCGAAAGTTTGGAACAGTAGTAAAAATTTCCCAAATTCGCAGTGTGTTGGATGCAAGTAAATAAAACTATAAATATTAATACAAATATAATAATTCGCAATCTATATATACACAACTCTTTGTCCTGACTGACATCAACGTGTAGGCCAAACGGTTAGGCCTAGAAGGCTGAAATTTTCCCACAACATAGCTGAAATTAATACCAAATACCATACCATATAAATTAATTCAGAATTAACTAAACTACATACGTCGAAATATACTACATATACTATACTATGTGTTTGATAATCATCTCAATAGTTTCTTTTCATTTGGTTGTCAATAGGGAAGAACTCCTAAAGTTGCTAAAACCAATAAAAAGGAGACCACATTTAAATCGCTTGGTCGCATCAGAGATGAAAGGAGAAGAGCAGAAAAAGAAAGCATTGAAAAGCTTTCATTCATATCTTATTCCTTAAGGCTAGTACGCTGCTCGAGATGCTTTACTACAGCATAAAACAAACTAAATACCCTTAGATTGTAATCCGAATAGCCTTCATTCAGCTGAAGGAAGAACCATTCAAGAAAATGTCGACTGACTTCGGGGAAACCAGTTTCATTTCAAAATCAAAACAAAGTTTTTTAAATTTTCTTTTTTTCAACCACAAAGCAAAAACCCGTCTACTACGTGAATATGCAAAATACTACACGGAAACTGTGAATCAGTTTCGAGTACAGGGCAAAGAAATACTAAAACAAAAAAATAAGAATTAAAAGCAAATTGCAACCAAGAACAAAATAAACTGAAATAAGGTGAAATACAATAAAACTGCATTCCAAAAACTCAGTCAAATATGAAAAAGAAGCATAAAGGCAGCTCCCAAACACAAGACAAACTTCTAAAAAAAATACAAAAAATAAAATAAAACGTGGAACAAACAACAAGACCAAAAAGAAATCCGGTTTCGTTTTCAACCAGAACAAGAGTTGTGAGTTTGGAAGGTTGCGACTCGACGAGTCGCGACGCTGCTCTTAATTCTGCGCTTGCCCGTAAAACGGGCCACAGGATAGATGCTGAAATTAAGCGACTGTTGAGAGGGTGGCGAAGACAGGGGGTGGCAGAGAGGTGGTTGAGTTGTTTTGAAGTGCTGTTATAAAGAGGGCTAACCAAACCAAGTTGGCCAAAAAGTGCAAAACGTAGCAATACTCTCAGATAAATTGCAGGAGACGAACTTGAAATTTAGATTTCGAGAGCAGTTGCAAAATGCTGCCCTCGTCTGCGCCAGCAGCGGCAGCGGCTGAGGCAGAACGCTGCGACTGCACGCGAGCGAACAAGTTGGAGAGCGGTGACGAGTGCAACTTGGAGACGTTTGCATTTGTATGTGTGAGAGAGCGAGCGAGAAAAATGAGAGCCAGTTGGTTAGAGAAGTGGCTGCTGCGTCAGTGGAGTTTCTTTTTTACACACACAGCAAATATTATTGCAGTTTTTATTATAGCCTATGTGTGTGTATGCATGAGTATCTGTGTAAAGGGTTGAGTATACTATCTGTCTGTGCCTGTATCTTGTTGCATTGGTAGTAGTTGCACAGCCAGTTCGTGTCGCTGTGTGCGTGTTGAGCAGGAGCATTTTATTGATTTCTTGTGTGGGCAAAATAAAAGACTCGCATGCGATTTAGTTTTTGGCAATGATAAAAAGTGGAGTAGAGTGAGAGAGAGAGCGCGATTGAGAGGCAGAGAGCACTGCACTGTAAGAACTTAATACTGTAAAATAAGTTATAAGTTTTAAGCTGGAACTTTACAAATTTGGACTGTGTAAACTTTATAAAATGTTAAACTTGCTGGCATAATTTGGCAGTTCGTTTAGTCTATTTTTATCGCTGGCATTTATGCAGTCTCTCTCTCCCTCGGTCTGCCTCTCTTTTCGTGGCTGCGGACAGCTGCCAAAAGTGCAAACCAAATATTCTTTTGCTGCACTCTCTCCATACTTTCCACCCTCTGTCTCGCTCTCACACACGAATGGTCCAGCAAAAGTTTGTGCCAAAGTTTTATTAAAGGCTTGAGAGAGAGAAATAAAAAAGTCGTCATTTCGCACCTTAAGTCATGTCAATTGAACTTTCCAAGGGGGCAGAGAAGTATAAGAGATAAAAAGTTAAGTCAGCTACAACTTAATGTTGGCAGACAGCCTGCCACAATTTGTCCCACAAAATCCACCACAATTCACGTTCCATGTCCACAATCCACGTTCACACTGCCATTTAAGTGACCAACTAAACGTACGGAACCAAAACGCCAATAGTCCACAGGGCAAATGCAAAAATAAAATGTTGAAAAACTCAAAGATGCACAGCAAACGAAGTTCGAGGTCATTGCATCGCACACACACACACACACACACACACATTCCACTACAAATATATAAAACAACAAATGAAATGCGCTCTCTGCCCGTTGCTCTCATGTCTCGTCTGCTAAAGGTAACGATGGGCGAAAAGGGGTGCGCTGTGGGGAGCTAAAAAGTTCAAGTCAAAATTGCAAATAAAATAAATGGAAATGACTAAAAAAGTGAAATCCACAAAAAACAACGACAACGACAGCAACAGCAAAAGGAAAGAAGCAAAGACTAACTGCAGTTGGCAGAGCTTTCATTGTTGTTGTTGCCTGGGCTGCTGCCTGTGGGGGAGTTGGCAATGCGGCGGCACAAAAGAAATAAAAATGGCTGGACAAAAACTATGTGTATGGCGAATGACATACAAAACAAATAAGAATGGCAATATTGAAAAAATGCTCGACAAATCAATACCCTAGCAATTTTTATGACAACAAATAAAAGTTAAAAAAAAAATCTATAATGTGTTAAATTAGGGGAAATAATCAATTGTGTATATTTAAAGCTTAAGTACACATAGTTGGATTTAAAAAGTTATAATAATTTTTTTTTATATTTAGATATGAATGCATACCCTTTTAAACCAAATTTTTTTTTATGGGCTCTAGGGTATTAAAAAGGGGCAGCAGCAAAAAATGACAACAGCAGAAAAAGAAGATTGATGATCTCGCTCAAGGATAATTCGCTTTGCTTTGCATATACATATGTACCAACAACAACAAAAACAAACACAAAAGCAAAGTAACTGCTAAAAGCTTTTATTAGGGATTTGTACATTGAGAGGCAAAAAAGAGCAAAAGCTTTATTGAAAGTTTAATGTGCTACAAGGCAAAGCTGCAAATCCGAAATAAGAGAAACTTATGCTTTGTAAATTGTAACATTTGAACTCTGATTAAGTTTTTAGCATGATGAACAAGCGCTTTTATTTATGTATTTCACGAGCGCATTTATTATAATTATTAAAGTGTTGCTTTGATTTTTGGACGAATAAACATTTGAACTCCTTCAAAACTGCCATCCAAAGTCCAAATTATTCTTTGGTTATTCTCAGTCCGATTTACAAAGGGTTTTCCATTAAAATTACTGAAATTATAGAAAAAAAAGATAAAATTACCACTTTTTAAAAATATGTTTTTTTCAAGGGTTTTCCTTACCAATATGCGCAGTTTCCGTACCACCAGCCACTATGATGTATCTCCGCACAGTTCTTTTTTTCATTGCGATCGTTATCACGATCAAATGTTGAGAACTTGTTAGATTTGTGTCGAATAAATAAGTCCGATTTTTCAAGTACATTCTTATCCTCATAAGTTGATTCCAAAGTGATTATTTTGTATTGTTCAGCCTCACCAGCAATTGCAAATTGATCATATCGAAGCGAGAGGAATATTTCATAGGGATTTACTTTCAGATTTACCAAAAGCTCATGGGGTTGATCCGTCGTTAGGCGATGAATCTTCTCCAAGCCTAGGAAAAAATCACCATCAAATGATCCAAAGCCGTTCTTGTATGTGGCCCAATCCCTGTAAAAGTCTTCCTTGCCATCGATTCGCTGTTGAATTACTGTCCATCCCCGACTTTTGATCAAATTTGCACACAACACATCGAATGTGAAATATGCGGAAAGTGATATTTGATGGACACCCGGAGAATCTTGATAAGGAACACAGCTCTTCACAAGCTTTGCTTCATATTTTTCCATTGAATGCCCACATGTTTTCGCTTCGATTTTTAGTTTTGATATTTGTTGTTCTCTTTCCGAGATTACTTCATTGTTTTTCGTTAGCTTATCTTCATACTCCTGCAGTTGGCGATCTGTATAGGTCGTAGTATTGGCATTTTTCATTAGCTGATTTATGATATTCTGGTTGAACTCTATTTGTTTCCTTAATTCATTGATTACAGCGGCATTGGAAGAATCACTTATCGCCATGGTTTTCTCGTACAAATCAATGTGTCTATTTTTTAGCTCCAACACATTTTCCAGATCATTCACCTCGTTTTCAAGTTTGATTTTACATTCAGAAACTTTAGAAATGGCCAGTATCAGGACCACATAAAACTGACAAAAACTTTGAAATTTCATTCTATTTATTAGCAGTATGCACTGCTATCTTCACTACTGAATGTAGACTGACTTTTGGAAACAAATCCAGAATACAGTACAACGTTTCAGACGTGTCACTAAAATGTATGAAACTGATAAGAGTTGACTTGGAAATCAAGACATTTTATAAAAAAACAAGAATTTTGGGTTTGTCTTTGATAGTGGCAATTTAAATCAGCTGAAAATAATCACATGAGGTCAATTAAAATAATAAATGAATATATGGGAGCTCTGTTTATTAAGAGTGAAATAATCACATATCACTTGTTTTTATATTATTTATATTTATATTATAATTACTACAGTGATATCTCAACACAAAGTAGAACCTCTGTTAGTGAAAAATCACTTATAGTAATTTAAATATAATAAGCACTTAAATAAGTAATTTATGAGAATACTTCAAAATTATAAATATAACGCGAATGCGAATTTCTAGTGGATTTTAGTAGTTTTTCTTTAAGAAGTATCTTTCAGATACGACTAACTTATCAGGGGTTAATGTTTATTTTTCTTATAAATCGATGACTGTAGCAAGTCAGTTTCTAAATATTTTATATATTAATTTTATTTATAAATATTTATATATTTCAATAGTTAAATTGTGAAATACGATTACTTAAATTTGTTTTCGTTTTAATAATAAAAATGATTAAAACTAGACTGTTGCATATTCTTTTTTAAAATAAAGTCAAATTAAAAGTTTTCATGCCTTTGGAATTAGAATTACCTCGACTGTTAGCTTGTTTTCTAACCAAGTTCGAGTTCAGCTGAAAAACGGACAACAATTATTTAAGCTGTAACAACGCTTGGCTATCATCGTTGCATGGATCTACAGTCGGTTGTTAGACTGACCCAAGGACTGCTTATAGACTCTCCAACATACTCACATACACACACAGACATAGATTTTAATGACTAAGCGTCGCCTTCACAGCTACTGCTTAACGACCAGAGGCTGACTGTAGGCCCCCTCTCCACCTCCTCTCTTCACTCGAAGAGCTCTAAGTTGATTGTTTTTAACGAGCCCAGACTTAAGGCCTGCCTAAACTGTCCCCCTTCCTCATCCTTCTTTACTGCCTCTCTCTCCCCCTCAGTCTCTCTGTCGAGAAGCCACTGCAAAAAAAAAAGTTTAATACGTTGTCTGCGTAGGCGTAAATGCTGTAGCCTCTCTACTCTTCTCTCTCCCTATTCTGCTCTCTTAGTCTCTCAGCTGGTCAGCCAGCACTCACATCACAACTTCGAAGTTCGAACTGCCAACTGACTGACTCACTTAATGACCATTCGCCGAAGCGTGCCTCAAAACGGCAGCAATTCCTCTTGGTTTCCCTTCCTTTTTTCTAACCCCTCGCCCTGCCTCTATTATCCGCCCTCTCGCTCACTCACTTGAGGTTTAATGACGCATGGTTGCGAATTTTGCATTCAGTTCGTGTTTAGTTTTGTGGTTTCGCCTTTTGCCCGGCCGTTTCCAGCTGCAGACAAAGCACAGGCAACAAAAAACAAGACCCAAGAGCAAATTCTGCTTGCTTTTTTTAAATGTATACCCTGGATATTATCAAATTGAGTGTGTTTGAGATGTAAGAGGCATTGACGACATTTCAAAGCAAGCGAGAAAGGCTATAGTTGAGCTCCCGACTATAATTTATTTATTTATTTATTTATGGTCAGGCTAAAAGCAGTCGACACTACAACTAATTTAAAAATATTACATTAAAATATAAAAATTAAATACATTTAAATCATAAAATAAATTAAAATTAAAAATTAAATAAGATACCAATTACTTATTTAAATAAAAACGAAATATTTTTTATTGCATACTTTTGGGCACTCACATTGCCTAAAAACTTTATCCAGCCATTACCACCTTTCTATTTGTTCGATCTTGTTGTGGTTAAGCAGAATGATAGAATAAGTTAGTAATATCTTCTTGTGTACGTTTTAAAATTCATTTTTACATAATTTTTTTGAATCGTATTTAATAAGATTTTAGATATTTCCCTCAATATTTCGTTGAGATCGAATAAGAAAGACACTTATTAAATAAGTATTCTTAGTAATTAATGCAAGATCTATGGAAACCACTCTCATTTGAGGATAGTTAATTTTACAGGGTATTCCCTTAGTCATTACGCATGGATCTAACTTTGATTTTAGTCATGGCTGAGTCTTGAGATTCTTTTTATGAGTTTGCGCTCGTATTGTTTTCATTTTGATGAATGCATAAAAAAGCGCAAGTGATTTCCAAGTGGGGCACAAAAGCGAACAAGTCGTGAGCAGAGAACTGCAGCAGAAGGGAGGGCGAGAATAAGGGAAGGGAAAAATATCTATGAGCCACACTACTGCCTTGATAATTGTAAGCCAGAAGTCTTTCCACATTGTTGCATGCTAAGTAGCATCGAATGTACTCCTTCCTTTCCCACTCCCCTCTCAGTCGACACTAGAGAGAGCGAGAGACGCCACTTTATAGCTCGGCAGGGAGAACTTCCCTAATACTCGTATGTGTGGATATGGGTCGTCATCGTTGTCTTTGTTGTTGTCGTTGTCGTTGTCGCTGTTGTTGTCGGCGACAAAGTCAACGAGTTGGCATCGTCATCGTCATTTACATCTCGATGCGTTTGTCTGTGTGTGTGTGTGCTTATGTTTGTCTTATTTCTTCACTTCTGTTTTGTTGCCATTTTCTAAACGAGCCAACCCAGCCCTGGCCACGACTACACCAGACCAGACGTGCCTCAGCCCTCGTCCAGGCCCTGCCTCAATGTCAAAGCGCAACACTCGCATCTTTAAGCCACGGTCAAGGGCAACGTCGCGCTGTCGCGTGAAAGAAGCGAAAGAGAAGTTTAAAGAGAAACGCACATACATAAATATTATCTTATAATATTTGATAGACTTATTCAGTTTTAACTTTACAGTCGGATTAGAAAATACATACATATTATTACTTCCATCAAATAATAAAATATAAAAGATGAAAAAGAGAAGTTTATACAATGTACATATATGTACTTAAAAGATTAGTTTAAGAAATGCAAAAAAAATAATAAAGTAAGTTTTATAAGTCATATAATGTTAAATAAACAAATATATTTAAAATAATTTTAAATGAGGGCATTGCCAGTTGAATATTCTCAAGAATTGAATGAAGAAGCAAAAGAGAAGTTCAGAGACTTACACACACATTTTCGTGTAATGCTTAAGTTTGATTTTAGAAAGAGAAGTTTAAAAAAATGGAACACATTTTCGAATAATACTTAAAAAACAGCAAATTTATTAAGATCGATTTCAGAATGAGGGAAAGAGGCCTTAAAAATTGGAGTCAATTTTAAAGTGAAAATGCAATGTGATTGATTGTTTTAGAAGGAGAATAGAAGCTGAATGGAGTTACTATTGTCCACGTTAAACCTTCAACTAATGCAAATTTAACTTTAAAAATTGGACCCAAGTATAAAAATCTAGCTGCATATTTGTCCATGGCGTAAAAATTAAATATTGATCAGTGGGTTCCATTTCAGGATTCACTTCTCCTTTTGTCCTCGATGAGCAGCCGGGAAAGCCTCTTCTTCCAGAGCTGTGCGGCTCTCGGTGAAATCATCGAATCATAATGCGATCTCACAGCTCCAATGTCCTCGTTCGTCCTTCGAGTAATTGATAAATTCCGCAAAGAGTTTGTCGAGTCATGTAGGATTCGATATTGTTGCATTAGCTTTTGCGTGCGTCCTTCGATTTGTTCCAAGTATAATTCGGTGGATTGGAGAGTTATAACTGCATTAATTGGATGGAAATCCGTACTGTTGTATTCTATATGTGGTCTCATAATTTGTACAAGGTTTCCAAAGAGAATCGTGGTTTGTTTTACAAAATTCAAGTATGATTTGTATACTGTCTGACCAAGTCAATAAACCTACTGAGATCTGTTGAAAACTTTATTAGAGACAGAGCTGTCACAATTATACTATTGATTATATTGAAGAAATGAGGCAGAGACCGGATTTTTTGATAATTAAAATTAATTTTCGTTGAGAAAAAATATAAAGAGAGGTGTCCAGACGAGGCTGTGAAATCTAGTTTTCCCAGTTCGGAATGATAAATGGCGTCTAGTTAGCGTAGCGCCAAAAGAGAAACAAGTTCAAGTATCGATTCCCCGCCTACCTCTCTTCTACAACTTGCTAGTGTTTCTTCTTCTTCTTCTTCTTGTGTGTTGTATTTCAATTAGAGCAAAAAGTCGTCCTCAACTGCAATTAGCAACAAAGTATCTGGCAATGTATGTTTTCGCTATTATCATTTAAATTTATGTTATGGTTCTACATATATTTGTTACGGCCCACTTCGCAGTCTCCCCAAACTCAAGTCTACAGTCTACAGTCGCCTCTCTTCTCTTCTCTGTGGCATGCCTTACGATTATGGCCAACGTTGGGTAATTTGTTAGGAGCCAGTCTCCGATGCAGTCTCCCAGATAAAATGCAGCTAGTCTTGAGCTTGCGGCATTTCTCGATGCGACCATTCAATGAAAATTAACTAGGGACAAATTGTTGATCGTGCTCTCGGGTCTCGGTTCTTCGTTCCTCGACAACCACATCCATTTTGTGGTGTTACCCACTGAAAGCAACTGTTGTGGGGCATACAGTGCCGTATAGCTATCATTGCCACTCCTGTTTTCTCCATTCAAATTATAGGTCTACGCACGGATTATTTGTGCTGGCTTTGAGCAATAGCTTGCGAATGGCTTAGATAACTCGGGGATGAGTATTACGCGATCTACTGCAATTTTGATTAACATTCTCGAGCGATTTCGTTTACGGGAATCACTTCTAATTGCAGTACGAGAAAGAACACACATAAAATATTTTTTAGCTACTGAAAGCAGGAAAATGCTTCGGCTTTTCATTTCTTTAATATTTTACTGGCTGTAATATTTGCAATTTTTATAACGATTTTGTTGAAGGGAATCGCATCTCATTTTAGAATTAAATGGATAGTTGGATTAGTTGAGTCTCCTTCTTCGTTTAATCGAAAAGCAGACAGTTTTTAATATCTGACTAGAAATTTAATATAAGTACGTAAGATACCCTGTATACTATATATGGATGCAAAATCTTCGTTTCTGTAGTTTTAGCTCACAATATCATAAATTATATGTGTTCAGCTTCTCGACTCGAAGCAGCGTTTTTCTGTGTTTTTGTTGTTGTAGTCGTTTCTTCAAATATACTATAGTATATTCCTATTCAATGTTCTTCATATCGATCCCAACTAAACTCTTAATATATTACAACAAGGATTTAAATTTAAAAATTTTTGCCTTTAAGTTCAGTCCATTGCAAGTTGCATCCACACTTTGTTTTGGGTTGAATTCCTATTATATTTTATACCCTCTTTCTCATCTCTTCTTTTTTTGGCTTTGTAGCTGATGCTGGAGGCTGGCTCTTGCTCTTTTAATAAATGAAAATGTTTTTAATTAATATGCTTCAATATGTCGAGTGCGGCACTTTACTTTATGCAGCTCCGTCAAGCCTCCTGCAACAACAGATTCCACATGCAGTCCACCGTCCACCTCTCTCTCACTCTCAACACCCACACAAGCTGTTGTTGTTGTTGTGGTTCAGCAGTTGGAATTTTCATTGAATATGGCGTTCGCCTCCGTTTTTATTGTTTCATATAATTCCTTAGGCTAAATTTCAATATTTTATACATATTGTGCATACATATGTGAATGTACAATAAGAATCCTTCACTGAAGCATGCAACAAAATAAATACCCCCACTCTTGCTTGCTTCAAACCATTATGGCTCAGCTCTCTTTGTCAAGTTCTCTTATTTTATTCATAGCCCACAGTCATGACTCTTTTGTTGTTGTTGCTGCTTTGTTACTGCTGTTGCTTTTCTGTGGACAACGGCGACTTTTGTTGATTTTCTTTTGTGCGCTTGTTTCTCAATTATTTAATGCGTAGACTGTGCGAGAAAAAGAGATAGTGCAAACGCGCTCTGTGCTTACATCTATTTATAGATATTTACTTTGCTTTTGCTTTGTCATGAGGTTTTTGCTTACTTGACTCAACCATCCCATATTGTCTAGTGGTTAGGATACCCGGCTCTCACCCGGGAGGCCCGGGTTCAATTCCCGGTATGGGAAAAACTAATTGTAATGGTAAGTTTTCTTTTTTATTAATTTATAAATAGTTTTGGATATTTTGTAATGCTGATGATGTGTTTCCAAAGTGACTTTTCCTCTTTCAGATATACGAATCTGTTTGCATACGGAAAGAGTAAATATATTTATTTGTAAACTGTAAACATTGGCCTGTCAACTCTGGCTCTAGCTGATGAATGATAGGATATCCCATACAATTTCCATCGAAGGAGTAGGGGGACTCGCCTGATTCAACCAGGCAACTGGTTCCGTTGACAGGCAGACTATACATTTGATTTTTGATGGTTTTTGAACGTCGAGTGGTTTGGTGGGCAACAGGAAGTATGCTGACTGAAGTCCTGCTGCGTTTCAAAATGCAGTCATTTATCAATGCTAATAAGCTGTAGCATTTGGCTATTGATAATCTTATGTTACTTGAGTCTTGCTCAACCCTTATATCTACAATCCTCAGATACTCCACTTTTTTTTATTCCCAACATATGTCCATTGAAATCGCTCTCATTTCCGTTATGTTCTCCCATACTCTTAACCATATTGTCCATTGCATTTCAGCAAAACAAACCGCAAACTTCATTTATAAAATGCGCATTCATTTCAGAAACTCCTCATTCGAACTCGAACCACTCAAAAATTGCTAGGCAATTTTATTTAAAAATGCAAAAGGCTTTGTCTTTGTTGCTGTTGTTGCTGTTGTTGCATGCACGGAAATTGCCTCCGACTCCTGACTATAACATGCATTAAAATTGGCAATCGTCCCTGTGCGGTTGAATTGCTGACAACATCGAACATGGCCAGTTCCACACCTGATGATGCAGTTGCACCACCATCTCCATCACCTGCACCACCTGCTCCACCTGCAACTGACAAACAGCGGCTACCAGCTTCATTAGGTGTTGCCAGCTGCTGATGATGCTGGACAAGGACATGCTAAAGGTGCCCCCATACCACCCCCTTGGGAAAGGGATATCAAAAGGCAGCTGCCATTACGAGGGTTGCTCTGCAAACTGTGGTAAGTTTTAAGCATAAAATAAAAAAATACACTAAGAACAAAGTGTAACTATCTAAAATTTAAAACTTTAAAACATATTAAATAATTATTTAAATATAAGTTTAAAAATAAAATGTCCAAATAAATTATATTTTTGGCTGAGAGATTAATTTGACTTTATATTAAATTTGTTTTAACTTTATTAATTTATTTATTTAGAAAATCATTAAATGTGTAGATATTAACTTGCAATTTACTTTTAAATAATTTATTTTTTTTTTACTGATAACAAATTTCTCAAAGTGTACGCCAACCCTTTTTCGGACTGCATTCGGATTTTTCGGCTGCGCCTGCAGTCAGTTGCATTTTTTGGCCAATGTGGGTGGTGGGAGGCGGTGTGGCAGTCAGTGGGCGTAAGCTGGGAAGCTGCTGCTGCTGCTGCATTCTTGCATTCTGCTCGTTGCCGCCTGATTGCCCCCTTGTGCCTGCTCGGGCACATTTGCATTTTTTATATTTACAGTTTATATAGTAAAGCATGAGCATAATTCTTTCTCTGTCGCACTACCACCTGTGCGGCAAGTGCCGAGCTATTGTCATCTCTGTTTGACGCCATAAAAATCGATAGTAACAAAAAATTCGAGATGCACTTTATGTTGCCATTGTTGATGTGTGTTTTTTCAGCTTGTATAATACTGCATATATTACTATATGCATATGTATTGAAGTGTGTATATGTCCTGTTTACGCATGTGTATAAAAGGCACATACCTTATGGCATTTCGTGCAGGCCCAGAATATCTCCAGACTCCTTCCCCCGACCCCGTCAGGGTTAGCTCACAATATTGAAAGAGAATGCACTTGCATTTTAAGTGATTTAATTCAATCAGTCTTTGCTCGAATGTGTACAAACAATTTGCGGGCTGGATTGGGATTGGGTTTATTTTGGATCCGCTTCATGTGAAGTGTATATGAATACGTGGCGAAAAGCATCCCATATTGTCTAGTGGTTAGGATACCCGGCTCTCACCCGGGAGGCCCGGGTTCAATTCCCGGTATGGGAAACCGATTGAGGTCCTTTTTTTTGTATATGATAATGAAAAATATTGCTCGAATATTTGGAAAATCACTAACAATATTCTAAGGTGACACTACAACACAAGTACGGGTTAAAACTGTAATCAAATTAAAAGAAAATCTTTTATTTTTTCATTCTGTAAATAGTTTTCGTAATTCTATTTATAAAAGAAATACCTTCTTTGTTTTTTCCAAATTACGTAATAGAGTCGCGAAGATCACACTCCCATATTGTCTAGTGGTTAGGATACCCGGCTCTCACCCGGGAGGCCCGGGTTCAATTCCCGGTATGGGAAGCCTGGTTCTGAGATTTTGTTTTCTTTATTTTCGAAAAACGCTTGTTAGTTCTTCTCTCAGTTGTAAAGCTAAACAATGGATTTACAATTATTCAAAAATAATCAGAAGTAATCAAAAATAATCTTTTTGAGTATTCGGACTATTTTTGATATTTTTCTGATTATTTTTAAATAATTCTGGTTATTTATGACTATTTAGTTAAAATCTAATTATTTTAAATTTTCACAATCAAATTAGCCAAAGCTTTTGGTTATAGTTGCTTTTGAAGCTTTGGCTACTTTGGTTGTGAATATTTAAAATAATTTGATTTTTACTAAATAGTCATAAATAATCAAAAAATCAAAAATAGTCCGAATACTCAAAAAGATTATTTTTGAATATTTCTGATTATTTTTGAATAGTTGTAATAATTTTAGATTATTTTTGATATTATGTAATCGTAATCATTAAATAATCACAAATTTTTCAACAGTGAATTATAGAGTCAATACGATTATTTCCAAAAATAAACAAAATAAATTTAACAGGTGTGATTAAAATAAATATACACCACTATATTGTAAAGAAAAGTTTTTTAATAAATTATAGTCATATTACAAAGAGGTTTTGCTAATAAATTTTTCTTTTTATATTGTATGTATGATTTAAATTGCTCTCTAAATTAATGAAGATCATCACTCCCATATTGTCTAGTGGTTAGGATACCCGGCTCTCACCCGGGAGGCCCGGGTTCAATTCCCGGTATGGGAACATTCGAGTTCTTTTTTTATTGTATAATTTAACATTTTTAAATTTATTTTCATTAGACATATGCATATTAGTCGGATGTTGATATTTCATTGATTTTTTTTGTTTGATACTTGAGCAAAACTGCAATTTGTTAATTTGCTATGTTATTGATTGAACTGTAAAGCATCTTCATCGGAAGTCCGCAGATGAGAAACCTGTCTGAGTGTTATTCAGTTGCCAATAATCCAATTACTGGACGCAATATTAACCATTAGCTCTACCTGTATCCAAAATAAATGGCCCATGTGGAAGTAAATTTGATTTGACTTCAGCTTTTGAATATCCTAGAGATAGGGGTAGGACTAGGTGGAGGTGCAGTTGCATTGTCCAGGTAGGAGCTACTGCCAGTTCCTAACGAACATGTAATTGAATATAATATTCAATTATTGCTGAAAGAGCGCAAGAAATGCAAATAACACGCACAAAAATTGTCCGTCAACGGGCAAATTAAATGAAAGCAACGCAAAAATAACATCTCTTATTTTTTGTTCATGTGCAGTTTTGGGTTGGGAAAATAAACCGCAACGCATAAACAGCCCCAGCAGAGATCCCATATAGAATACACCCCACTCCTTGCAGTATATAAATGGGAGATATGTATATGTATGTATGTATGTATAAAATTCAGAACTGACCGAGGGATTCTCCTTTCATTCATTTACACGCTTGCTGTATATAACGCACTTAAAGCCCATGGTCGATGTCCATCCTCACCTCAACGATGTCTGAGAGCCCCTGGCAACCCCTCAGATGCGTTTTATTGCACTGGATTCAATCGCTATCGTTATCTCTATCTCTATCTCAGTCTCTGTCTCTGTCTGACACCCCGCGGCAAAAAAATAAAAATAGAAAAAATAAATAAACCTAGGCTTGTATTAATGAAAAATTTCGTACATCGAATTCGCATCATTAAAAATAAACCCCACTCGTGAAGGTGAATAAATAAAACTGAAAAACCCAAAAAACTCGCATGTGTGAAAGAGTCGCAAACAGTTTTTAAGGGTTGCAATTTTTACCGCCAAATAAAAACATTCAAAAAATTTTGTATGAAAATCAATTTGGTTTTATTTTCTTTTATTTGGCTGATGATTTTTTCTGTGTAAATGGTAACAATGCAAATACATATATGTATATCTAGGTATATAAGAGTGTGAAGTTGGGTGTGTGTAAGTGTACTTGATTTTGTAAGAGAGCTTTATGTTGATGCATTTTTAACATACCCAAAACAATAGTCGATAATTTTTGAAAGGGGTTTTATAGAAGGCTTTTTAATTTGAAGCATTAACTTCATAAATATCTTATATTTGTTTTATTTTTATTTATAATATTTTTACTATATATATTTAAAATATAAAAATAAAAAAAATTATACAAAAAGTTCTTTGTCAGAAGTGGGATTCGAACCCACGCCTACAGAGTAGACTGCGACCTGAACGCAGCGCCTTAGACCACTCGGCCATCCTGACATATGAAGATTCTTCCGCTAAAGATACCATAAATAAATGGAAGAACTATCCCAATATCTAAAGCGGCGAAAAGTAAACTTTTCTTTAATTAGGAATAATTTGTTACATCATTTTCTTTAAATAGTTTTACATAGGGTAAATGATGATCAACTTTGCGGAGAAAAGATCATAAAAATAGAAAAGATTATGTGAAAGTAAGAATCTTATCTAGAATTTAGATTATTGACATTCAATACATATAATTATGTATGTATATATGTATGTGTATATATTTTATTATATTTTTTAAATCTGCATATATCCATGACAATCCACTTTGCTGCACCCTTGACATCGATATTTACGTAGAAATACAATAACTTAGTACATACACTTATATACATATGTCCATATGCACTTTTATGTACTTGTAAAACAACAGGCAAGCATATGCGACAGCTGAAAAGTGAAAAAAATTGTTTCACATGCGCGAAATTTGTTGGGTGGCTGCATGTTGCAGAAGCTGCTGCAACAGCGGTGGCATCAATCGGCGGCATGGTTAATCAGCAGCGGCATTGAGTTCACAGAAGCCACTGCAATAAAATGTGCAAATGCCTTGGTTAAAACGAATCAAAAATACCCTGCAAAAGAGCAGAATAAAGATCTAATATCCAGTACTATTAGCTTAAGAACGGGATAAATCTAATAAAAAAATTAACTTTTTAACTTAACTTGTGATACTTTGAAGCTTAGCTTTTTTTTTTTAATTGATCACAATTTAAAACTAATTGTTCCTTACTTTTCATATTATTGTCCAACATTCTGTCCTTATTAACATGCCTTAGTTTGTAGCGCAACAGTGCTTGCTAAAAATTAAGCAAAAATTCGAAAAAGGCCAAAAATGTATTTTAATGTCAACCCATATATACATATGTATACACCTAGAGCATTTACAATTATATATGTATGTATGTGGAGGGCTACACATACAAACATATGCATGTGCAGGATCTTATATACAGCATTTTGTACGGCTTGCAACTGCTGCTACCTCTATGTATTGGGTTCCCATTTTTTTGGGGTACTTTGTGCGTAGCTCAAACCAATATTCAGTTCAGCATAAATTGAAAAAACTGTACTTAATAGGGTCTAATATACAATGAAGCGGTTTAAGTTAATCAAAGAATTACAATAGAAGCCATTTAATTATAGAAAAACATATGATTTTATAGAATTACCATAAATATATTATGTATATATTAGATAATACAATGGCAAATGCGAATAACCGACAGCCAATCATTTGACATTTTTTATTTCCGAGTACGCAACTAGCCAATGGAAGTTGGCTTTGTAATTCGATAATGTTATTCACGATTATTCACGAGAAGTCGCCATGTTTATCGAATGTCGTTTGGCACCCAAACCACAGATCGCTAATTAAAAATAATTACAATGTGCACAATGATTGGATAAAAATAATGAATTATATGCTTGTGATGTTTTTAATGCAATTGACAGTAATTTGTATTATTTAATGAGCCTTACTCGCACTCCTTCTCATTTAAATTATAAAATATGCAATTAACGTAATTTATATAGTAGCCATTTATATAAATTATATAGAGTCCTCTTAGCATTATTTATGCAGCTCATGCAGGAATGGGCAATCAAAGCAATCGAGATAATAGTGAAATGTTTTTGAATTAATGGTTATTTTAAGGCCTTAAATTAATAAGAAGAATGATGAGAGAAAATATAGTCACTGACGGTAATAAAAAATGAGCAAAAATGCTTTATTTAAATTTTATCAACTCGAAACAGTTCATAATTAATTTAAACTTTGAAACCCTTTTAAGACGTACTGGAAAATATATTTGTATTTCTTTTATTTATGTTAGCTTATGAAAGCATTTAATTAATTAAAAATAGTTTGTAAAAATAAGGTATGTGTGTATTCTTTCCTTGTGTTCCTATTTTTACATTTATGATATTCTTAGTTGAAGACACATTAACATCTTTTGCCCATAAAAAATATGTCAATGAGATTCCTGCCAAATTTCGCCAGTTTATATAGTGTCTATCGATTATGTAATTATACTGCAATTGTCTGTTATATAGAAATGGCTTTAACTTTTAAAAACTATACCATGTGTAGCATAATAAAACGTAAAAAATTTATCAGATTATATATCCCATATTGTCTAGTGGTTAGGATACCCGGCTCTCACCCGGGAGGCCCGGGTTCAATTCCCGGTATGGGAAACCGATTGAGGTCCTTTTTTGAATGTGATAATAAAAAATATTGCTTCAACATTTGGAAATTACTAACAATATTCTAGAGGTGACACTTCGTCTATACTAATGAATACGTATCAACAACACAAGTACGGATTAAAATTGTAATCAAATTAAAAGAAAATCTTTTATTTTTTCATTCTGTAAATAGTTTTCGTAATTCTATTTATAAAAGAAATACCATCTTTGTTTTTTCCAAATTACGTAATAAAGTCGCAGCGATCATATCTCCCATATTGTCTAGTGGTTAGGATACCCGGCTCTCACCCGGGAGGCCCGGGTTCAATTCCCGGTATGGTAAGCCTGTTTCTGAGGTATAATTTACTTTATTTTGCTTAAATTTTATTAAAATAAATATACATACACCAATAGATAGTAATGTGTAAAGAAAATTAGTTAATATATGTATATTAGAACTAAGTTATTTTTCTGTGGAAGAAATATGTTTTAATATCTTTTGGGATTTTTTGAAAAGTAGTCAATTTGCTTATGCCTGGTATTTCGGAAGTATGTATGAAAAAAGCGCAAAATCTCCATTATGTTATGTGTAATGTCCACCCATTTAAAGCACCCAAAATTCTGTATACCTTATATGGAAATTCGGTGGAATGTCGTACGCAAAATGACAATAAAATTGAATAAAAAGTACAGCTACAAAGTGGAAGAAGAAGCAGAATAAAAAATAAAATAAATAAATAAATTGCAATAAAATTAAAAAAAAAAAATGACTATACATGCGTGTGGTTGGCCCGCACACGGGCAGGCAATGAAAGGGGTTGCAAATGGGGTGGCATCTCACGGTGGGTTGCAATTTGGTTGGTCGCCTTTTGGGGCATGCAGCAGCAACGACATGGGCGAAAAAAAATATAATAATAAATTGTATTATAATTTCTTTTTTATGGCAAAAGTTGGAAAGGCAGGAGAAAAATGTGTTAAAACAGACGAGATGAAACGAAAAATCATATACTAAAGGTTAAGAAACTTTTTTAGAAGGTGGAAATATTTGAGCAAAGAATTAGTTTATCTCTTATTTCTCTTTAATTTTATTTTTTTATGTATCAGTTTTATTTTATATATTCCTGGATGATTAAAATATTCATATATGTATTTTATATATTTAATCAAATTACCTAAAATTTTTTAAAAAGTCGAAAAGAGACATTTTTCTTAACATAGGATAGGTTTGGATTAGACTTGTAAACACTTTAAAAAACTTACATACCTAAAAAAAGTTAAAATAAATAAAATACTATGTAAGTTTTTCTTTTAATTTAACTACAATTTTAGCCCATACCATTTTTATTTCAAATCATCTTTACAAATTTGAAAAAAAAATGATCCTAAATCATTTTTCCCGGGTGAGAGCCGGGTATCCTAACCACTAGACATTCTGTAACTTTAATAACTTTAATACAATGCATTTTTTTAGAATAACACAGGATCTTTTTGAGTTCAGCTACCCAAATTTATTGCTAAAATGTCCTACAAGTATTTCCTTTAATTTAAAAATAAAATAATAGAGATACTTTAACTCAAGTAGTGTCTTCTTAACATGGGATTCTAAAACTAGTTAAAATGTTAGCAACCGATGCAGCTCAAGTGTAAATGAAATGCGAGTAAAAAATGCTATACAAAAATGCATTAATTTTTTTTTGCTGTCTTTGTTGTTGTTGCGAAAACGCATCTAAAAAAGAATTTACAAAAAAAAAATGTTGATGCAACGAATGAGAGGCATGCGCGCAGCAGGAGTTGCAGCCAGAATTCTGACAGGGAAAGGAAAAAATAACTGGACTGAGAGCGGTATTAATGTGTTGATGCAGTCGCCGTCGCAGTCGCTGCTGCTGCTGCGGCGTCTACTGATTATGCTGATGATGCTGCAACAGCAACAACATAATCGAATAAATTAACAATGCAGCAACAAGAGCAGCGGCAAATAAAACACAAAATGAATTTTCAATCGACACACGCTGCGTGTGCGTGAAAATTACAGCATCGAGAGTTTGTTGTTTTTAATTCTGTTGCTGCTTTTTTTTTTTTGGGTGCGTTGCATTAATAGGGCTGCTAATTATTGACAGCCGATGCCGCCCATTCCACTCTCTCTGTGCACCCTACTGTACAGTCCACTCTCAACTTTCAGCCTCTTTCCGCCCACTTATGCGGTTTGTTGCTGCCGCAGCGTCGACGTCAGGCAAACGCAATTCATAATGAGTTTTTTCGCCCGGAAATTGCAATTGTTGTTGTTGTTGTAGTTGTTGATGTTGCACTGCATTTTGTTGCAACGTCTCGTTATGCAAAAAATCAGTTTCGAAAATGCTTTGTCAACAGCAACACACATTCAAAATTTTCGGTTTAGTCGCATAAGTTTTATTTTCTCACCTAATTTAGTATCGCATTACAACTTTAGACCCGCACTTGACAACGTTTTTTTCTCGGTCACAATGAAAAAATTTCAAAAATACAAATCCAAAACAACAACAGTAGAATGCTAAAATATCAATGTGAAAAGTGAGTGCTAAAAGTTAAGCATACGCCATGTGTTGACGTATACGTAATCTAATATCAGTTATCAGTTCTCCTAACTCTTGTGTGTGTATGTATTAGTATATATATGCGTGTGTGTGTGTGTGTGTACATGCCACCCCTAATTAATGTAGCCCAATCCTACCCCAAAAACAAAACAAAAATAAAAAACCAAAGCCGAACTTCCTATTGAATTCCCTCTCTATTTCTCTATTACGCTGACGTCGACGTTGCCGTCGTGTTGCCAGCTATTTTGTGGTTTGTTGCAGTTGCTTTTAGCCCTTTTTTTGTTGGCTTTAACTACGCGCCAACTGATTAACAAAATTAGTTTAGAAAACTCCGCATTCGCGTACGAAACAAACAAAAATTTGTTCGGTTATTTTCGCATCAAATCTAACAAAAATAAATCAAATAAAATCATCATTGAAAATTCAATTCGAGTCGTGCTTAAGCGTAGTTCAATTTAAACTTGTATTTCTATTTCAATTTAAATTTCGATTCAAAGTGTCAAAAGAACATAAAAATTAAATAAGTACGAGTAAGAAAATGTAGACAAACTTCCAGTTAAAATGTAATTAAAGAATTTTTTGTTTCTTTATAATGTAATAAATCTGATGGAATAATCACAGATTTTAGTGTTATAAAAATAATAACTCTTGTGTTTGTTAGTATTATTTTTGAACTATTTTTTTCTGGCTGGCTATGATGTTTGATATAATAACAAAAAAGTATGCTTTAACTAAAATAAGATTATATTCATATCAATAATTCTGTATCTTCGGCAAACCAAAACAGGACATTAACAGACTAATAGGTGCTTTTTTTTTGGTTTGCAATAGCTGAGATTTGACAGAGGCAATTATGTTTGATGTTCTAAGAATTTTCTTCCGATTTGACAATTTGTGGTCGACTATCGACAATCAAGATACTATTTTATTTAACAGTATTCTGTTAATCTTAACAGGTTTTAAACATTTCATGCATGTTAGTTTAGTTTCAGTTTATTTGTATATTTTTTTTTATCTCGTTTTTTATTATATGGACATTTTATATTTAATATTTGAAATTAATTTAATATTTGAATTTAATTTAATATTTCAAATAATAATTTAATATTTAAAAGTATATTTAAAGTATCTACATTTTATTTTAAAATTATATTTACAAGTAAAATAATCTTTTTCTATAAAATTGTATTTTATCTTTATTAGTAGTACAAACTAAGGAAAATTTAATTTTTTTATTATATATACAGGTAAAATTTTCTTTCATCATAGTATAAAATTATTTTTGAGTAAACTCTAAACTAATTTTATTCGTTTTATTAAAGTATAACTTTAATTTTTATTTCGTTATAACTCTGATTTAAAGAATATGAAAGGCTCCATTCGAAATTCTTGTAATTTATGTTCTAGAATTCAACCCGCTTTTTCCCCATGGAAATATGCAACATATTTTCATGCATTTCACTCATGCTTTAATTTTCATTAGAAAATTTGCCGCGTGTGTGTGTTAGTGTGTGCTTGTTTGTATTCTAAACGACCCCGACGGCGGTTTTGTTAACCATTTTGTGATCTATTTTACTCGCAACGAGAGTTTTTGGCGCTCGATTCTGGGCTGGATTGTGTGTCGTGTAAAAGAGGGAGGGAGGGTTGTCGAATGGGCACCGACGCAAAGACTCGTCTTGAATGAAAGTCAAAGTAAAAACGGCAACAAAAAACCTAAACAAAACATAAAACGCCACGCGAAACAGGCGAGGCGGCAACTAGAAAACAGAGAGCGCCAAAAACTTTTGATAAGGCAAAAGCACAACACACAAACGATGGGGTTGCCATGGAGGGGTTGAAGGGTACAGATACACGTACGTATTTGCAGAAGAAAGGCAAAGCAACAACAGTAAACAACAAACAACAAACAACATGCGAGTTTTGCTTTTGCTGCCGGTAGAAAACGACCAAAAGAAAAGAAAACGACGACGGCAACGAAATGCAGCGCGAAAATGAAAACGTCGCGAGACGATGAAAGGGCGTCATATGTTGACGCGGGGTGGGAGAGGGTGATGCGGAGGGAACTGGTCAGTGAGGGGGCGTGAGTCAGGTGCTGCTGCTGTTTCTGCTGCTGCTGCTACTGTTCTGCCGGGTTGAATGCACGCTGTGTGCGAGCGAGCCAGCTGGCTGTCTAGTTGCTTACCTACTCTCGCTGCCTCTCGCTCTCGGCAATGCGCATGCGCGCTTTTTCTCTCTGCGCCACACGCACGGATGCTGCACTCGCCAACAGAGGGCGAGGAGGAGAGAGGGGCATGTGAGTGGGAGGTGGGCGACTGATGGCATCAGTTTTTGTGTGTGGGGGGGACAGGTGCATTTATTTATTTATTTCGATTCATTTCCGCTTTTGTGTGCGTTAAATGAAAACTCATTTCCCTTTGATGTATGTATGCATGTTGTTGTTGTAGTTGCTCTTGTTTTTGTTGCTTGGACATTAACAAAGCAAGAGAGACGGACACATGTGTATATCGATAGCTAGACAGAGAACAGATGCGCGCGTTCTCTCTCTCGCTCTCACTGCTGCACCCGCTCTCTTCGTTTGCTTACTCGCTCTCTCATTTTTTGGTTGCTGCTGCGCGATAATGAAAAAGTATAATGCACCAAAGTGACATAAGGCTGTAAATTAAGCAACAACAACAAGTCATGTAAACTTTTGGCCATATACATATACATACATATGTATGTATGTACATGCAGGCACATAGAGTTATTTACCGTTATCTGCATATGCTGCACAGCTGCGAGCAGTAGGAGAAACAAGATGTCGCTGTCTGTCAGTGAGAAAAAGAGTTGTGGAGAATGAGTAGAAGAGGCGTGTGAGAGCAAATGGGGGGTGGGGGACAGGTGGGTATTGTGTGGTCCAAGCTAAATGCCCGTAGCTTTATGCAATTCACGTGTTCACGTGTGTGTAACATTAAATTAAAAGCCCTTTCATGGCAAATTACAATTATGCTAAACGTATCCCATATATACCAATACAAACATACATATGTAATCATGTGTACACGTGTGTGTGGTTAAGTTATACTACATACTAAATAGTACATACTGCTTGTCTATGTGCTGTTAATGGCCTTTTGTGCGACTCAATTTAGCCACTGGCTGTTTGGCCCATTGATGCTCTTTGATGGGCGTCGGGAAATTTTTTACGAAATTGAAAAAATTTACATAAATATTCGGATATTCAATTCAATGAATCTGAAGACAAAGGCTTATAAATATTTTAATTCTGGCAAAAGTCAAACAATTTTTTTTGAAACTCTTTGGGTTCTCATTTCAAAACATTGAAAATTGTTTATTAAATAACATTTGCAAAAATTCGTATTTCAAACAAAATTAAAATTTTCTTTAGTACGTTTTTGAAATTAACCGCTTATGTCTTCATGCACCATAAATTTGTCAATTGCGGGTTTCTTATATTAATCTTTCATTCACTTTAATTCCGCTCGAATGGTACAAAAATTTCTTTAACCATGGTAAATTTTGAATTTTAAAAAAATGTATATTATTCAAAGTTTTTCCTCGATTTAAAAAAAAAAATATTTTGTCGCAGAACAATTCTTTAAACCATTCTAAGAGTGACTGTAAAAATGTTCAAAAATCTCTTCGCTTGTATTTTTTAGAATTTTTTGTAAATTGCTAATAATTACTGTTTTAACCCCTTTTTCACATTATCATACAAAAAGTGGCTTGTTAGCAATTTTCAAAAAATACTAGCAAAGAGATTTTTGAAAAAGTTATTTTGCAGTCACTGTTAGAATTGTTAGAAGATTTTTTTTGCATTAAAATATATTTTTTTAAAAAATCGAGGAAAAAAGTTGATAAATAGACTTTTTCTAAATTCAAAATTTTCCATGGTTACTTAATGGTGAATAAAAGATTAATATTAGAAACCCGCATCAAAACATATTTATTATACGAAAATTTGATAAATTTATGGTGTATGAAGACATTAGTGGTTCACTGTATGTATGTATGTAGGTCTAGTCTGATAACTATAGTAAATATTTTGACCTAAGTCAAATATTCTAAAAATCCTTTTAAAATCTCCTAACTTTTCGGCACTTTTTAGCTTTTGTACCTTTTTTTTTTTATTTTAATTTACGGAAAAAGGATTCCCAATTTTCAGTTTGATTCTTAGCTGTCATAAAAATGACTTGTTGCCCAACTTAAATTTTCATAACCTTATTTCTTTATTCTTAACATTCTATTGTTATAAAATGATAATATTTTTGCTGACAATATGAAAAAATAAAATCCTCTTCGTTATTAATAGTTCCCTTTGTTAAATAATGTCAATGAAATATTCACTGAGTTATTGTATTAATATTTATTTATTTAGTTGGCAAATTTATAATGCGCATATAGAGCACCATTAGGGAATTCCCATGTCTAGCTTTTGGCTTCATAAAGCCTTTTTGGCTAATTCATATTTATTGCTGTTCCATTTCTCTCGTGTTGTTGTTCTTTGGGCTTTGTCTGTCTGCGCACCCGGTTTATAAAACAGCCTCTCACATTGCGGGCATATGCTGCTTGATCCCCCTATCCCCTCTCTTCCGCTCCCCACACCTCTCACACAAACCCCTTTACAACAAGGCTTGATGCTTATTGTTGTTGTCTGGGCTCGCAAATTTACATAGGCAAAGTCAGAAGCGCAAAAAAAAAGACCAAACCGGATCGAAGCAACACAAATACAAAGCGTAAAGCTCCGTAACCGGCACACACACACACACACACACACTCACACACACATACACCTATAAAGCTCACCCACATATACAAGTTTATTTGCAAAGATAACAAAACAAAAACCGGCTTTTTATGGTTTTCTGCCACTCTTTTTTTTTTTTGGCGAATGCTTAAAAGCGACCTAATATTTTTTGCCTTAGCTAATTTTGCAAAAATACAAAAAAAAAAGTAGCAACAAAGGCAAAATTGCGAACTGAGCGCAGTGATAAGATAAGACAAAGGGCGCCTTATCACAGCTGTATTTCCCTACATTATATAAAGTTTGTAAACAATTTCAATATGTATGACTATATATAGTAAATGCATAATAAAGCTTGTTCTTAACCTATACCACGCAAAACAATTGCGATAGCAAAAACACAATTAAAAGCGCGCTCTCTCACTCTCTATCTCTTTCTCTCTCTTTGTGAGACGCTTATTTTGAATGCCGAGGCCAGAGGTAATCGCACAAGAAGAGAACAAAGCACAGAGCACAATAACAAAAACAAACATGCTAGACAAACACAAATGCCAATGCACGCAAAAAGCTAACAACAAAAGTTTCACTATATAAACTACATACATATGTATGTATGTATGTATGTGTGTGCCCCTAACTATTTGAAGTTGTCTTTTTATTTGCATTACTCTTAACAACGTATTGTCTGTGCGAGTGTATGTGTGTGTGTGTGGGTGAAGTGTTTTTGCTTGCTTCTATTTCTGGTGTCGTCTATTTGCGCAAAATTTCTCTGCTAAATAAGCGAGAGCGGCAGCAGCAACAACGACAGCGCCAGAGAGCAATACAGAGAGAGAGTGGGAGCTTTGATATTGGGCTTTGTTGCCAGTTTTCGTTGAGTTTTATTTGTACCGGCACACAAAAACTAAACAGCCGGCAAATGTTTTTGTGTGCGCCACTCTTTGGCTCTATTCTCCGCTCTCCCTTAATGTAACTCTATTTTGGTGTCTTTGTATTCTTTGTGCTTTAGCGTTGGCGCCAAATGTTTGGCGCTGTTGCCCCATTTCACTGCTTAGAATATTAACTAGTTGTTTGATTATTACGGATGGCATATGTCAATTATTATTTATTTATAATCAAAATTGCTTTGTCGGAATATCTAATGTATCTAATTCGACAACATCTGGAGGGTCTATAGAGATTCTAAAGTATCTGTAGGATCCATTTCCATGCACCAATCGTTCAAGTCCTTTAGATTTTTCTTCCAATCGTCGTTAGGCAAATGATTGATAGTGTTTATTGAATATTTTTCTATATTCTCCAATTTTTTGACGCGAAGTTTCCTCAATTCCTTGTATGGCGATTTCAATTTTCTTAGAGCAAAAGAAACGGGTGTCTCGAAAATGTCATGCTTTCTCATTTTGAATTCATCCTTCTCATCGATATCCAATGCATTCTTCTCATCTGCCACAGCTAGTAAAAAGAGTATTGGTTCCAGGCGATGTTGAACATCCTGTAGAATGGCCTCGATCTTTTCGTGTCGTCTAAGGATCTGCTGTAACTTCCGGCGAGTACATGCGAAATTCTTCAGAACCTGTGCCCTGTTACATTGTTCCATCATCATGTTGCGTGGTGCGCAATTCGGTGTGCATTTGTAAACAATGGGGTTTGTGTTCGGTGTCCTAGTTTCTTTCCAGTGCGGCATTTTTCCCATTCCCTGTGATTTAATGCTACCCAGAAATAAGAATTACTACAAAGAGTTTACAAGCGAAATTTCGTTTCGAATTAATGCTCACAGACACTGGCAACTGTCATTAATCGTTCAGGAACTCATAAAGTAGTCGGTTCGATTTGAATTTTAAATAAATCCTATTGAGAAATCCTTAAAATTATTTTCACGCTGATGGCGATAAACTAACATTCTATATTTCACTTTCTATAAAGGAAGAAATATTAAAAATTTCCTGTTTATCAGATCAATAATATTAATTAAAATAATTTGAAAACCCCCTTTGTTATCCTTTAAAAAATTTCTCTCTACATTTTCTTTTTTATACTTATCAAAACTGGATGGTGCGGGACTTCATTTCAATTTTATAGGGCACTTTTTGCCTCTTGTTGTTTGTGCACATCGGGAATCATATGGGGCTTCGATAAGTACAGTACAAATATAGGCTCCGATTATCAGTAGAAAAACAAAAGTGCACATATTTACTTATAAACGACATGATAAAGCGAATCAAGTTGAATGAGGGGAAAACAATGAAGTCACTGATTAAGGATTGTATTTAAGCCAAATACAGTTTTATTTTTAATCAGAAATTTAATGAAAATTTGAATCAATTTGTTGATTCGATAATTTCAACTGCTTCTCTAAACTTCTTGCACATCTTTTCTTCGACAATGTCCAAGCGTCGCAATATTGATTCCTGAGTTCTTAAAATGTTATCCAATTTTTGGCCTGCGAACCTGACTAGGCTATCGACACGGGTATTCTCGCTAAATTCTTCGTCATTAATTTCTATCAAGTCGGGCGACTTTTTACCAATACACACTGTATAACTTCTCTTTTCACAAAGTTCTCGTTGGGATTCCATTATTTCTGGCGTCATATTTTCGTCAGTTATAGTGAAAGGCACTCGAATATTTTGCAACACCCTCAAACAGCCCTCGAGGGAGTTCTCAATCTCATCACACTGATCCACAGCCTCTTGAATAACAGCTTTTGCTAATTGAGTCTTCGTATATTGCTCCATTTTGTCCATCTTGTATGTAGATAAATTTATAAATTTTAGATCAGTCAATAGTTCAACTGCTTCTCACTTAAATTTAAATACTTAATAATGAAGTATAAAAGAAAAGCAATCTTTAATCAGGAAGTTTTCTATATATTTCTTCTAAATTAAGTATTTTTCTGAGAGTCAATTTTAAATATTTAGCAATTTTTAAGGTTCTTCTCTAAGCTACGTTTATATAGAAAATATTTCTGTATTGTATCTTGTATCTACTATATATCTATGACATCTACTACATTAAATACAGTACCTTCTATGTTTAATATCAATCAATTTTATTCTTATTCGACTGCTTTAAGTTAAACTTAAATATATAAATGAATTAAAGGATTACTATTCGGTATGCTCTACACAAATTTATCTTCAAAGTAATCACAGTCTTCTACGCTTAGCATTATTTTCTTATAAAGTTTCTTCTATCTAAAAGTGCAGCATAGCCAGAATCTTTCACGTTGATTATTGTTCTCCATTTGGTTGAATGTATGCATAACGTTCAACGTACAACATTTAGCACGTGGCGTGTCAAAAATTTAAAAAGACCACCCACCACCCACTTGATTTACCCAGTTCTAAGCTTGGCAATTTTCAAATCGTAACACTTTCACGCGCTCTGCGCCAAAAGAAGCAGCGCGAGGCGTCATCCACGGCTATGACGCTATGACGCTGGTCAGACGTCAGACCTGTCGCAACTGCACTCACACACACACACACGCATATACAAATATGCATATATACACACATGTATACATGCACATATTCAGACGTGCGCTGAGAGCTTTGCAGTGGCATTGCTAACGTTAACCCTTCACTGCTACTGGCCGTGGAGTCACCCAAACTACCAACAACTTCAACTCAAGCTCCAACTCCAACACCGACGACAGCAAAGGCACGCGACGCCGACGGCGACAGCGACGCGTCGCTTACGCCAGCAGCGGCAGTCGCGCGACAAGCACGCACAGAGAGATCCCAATACCCATACCATCAAATATAATACGAGTACAGAGCGAAATCCATGCGATGCCACGCCACACAATACACGCACACAGACACACACGCACACCTCCAAGTTGCTTTTTGCAAATTTTTTTTCGTCGACGCTTTTTATTTGCTTTGCTTGCCATCGTCTGCACTCTCTCGCAAACACACGCACGTATATAGCAAGTCTTGGCGCTCTCGCCTCTCTGGATCTGAGTACCTGCGAGTATCTGTATACTCTGTGGTAGTAGGGGGCCGTATCGGTGCAGCGACGCCGTTGTCGTTGTCGTTGTCGTCGTCATCGTCTTTTTACATTCGCTTCGTTTCATTTCGTTTCGTTTTTGTGGTCGGAGCGCGCGGGTCTGTAAAAAGCTCTTTCAAAGTCGCTGCCGTTGACGTTGTTGCCGCCCCCAACACACCCCCGCCAGCGTTCTTTTTTTTTATATTTTACATTTCTTTTGCTCTCTCAGTTGCGGTCGTCGTTGACGTCGCTGCCTCTGCCAGCGCTTGCGACGCTGCTTGGCTTGGCTCGTTCGTTTTCATGGGGTTCTTGAGCGTATGCAAAAGATTTTTGCACATATTCATCTTTTTGGCCGTTTTCGGTGCGTATCGTAGAGCGCGCGTCGCGCAAATTTTTCAGCTAAAGTTTTTCGCGCTAAAAGAAATTTTTGTAATCGCTATATTTCTCTGTGTTCTGATTCTTTGTGTGTTGTCTGTGTCTGTGCCTTTGAATCCGCTTTTTGCCATCCACTTTTTATCGTCTTATTTCCCTTCTGTTCGGCGTCTGCAGAGATGCCGATACATCTCAGCTTCACTTGGGATACTCACACACATACACTCACACTTGTACTCAGAGAACACTTCCTACATTTTTCGTCGTGTTATTTTCATTAGAGTTATTTAGTGTGTGTTTTGTTTCGTTTCCCTTAAACTTGTATCTGTGAGATACAAACATATGTGTACATTTTGAGGATTGTGAGTGTGAGCGTGTATCTGTGTGCTTGCTTGCGGCTTCTTACAAAAAGAAGTGCCAAAATGAGGAAAAAACTGAGATTTTTGTGACTGGCGGCCTTGTGAATTGGCATTTGGATGCTATTCAACGCAGTAAACAAAGTGTGCAGTTCAAAACGTGTTATTTTTGCAAAAGAAATTGAAAACTACGAACTGTGATCATTGAAACACTGAAATTATATGTGCCATATGAAATCAAAATTAAAATTTTAGAATTTTGTTACAGCAAATAAATAAAATATCAGTTTTTAAAAGCTGAATACTACTGAATAACTGTAGAATTTGTAATGCATATCTGAAAACAAAAAATATTATAGTGATTCCAAAGTTTTAACAAAACTAAAAAATATTAAAATATGTATTAAAATATTAGAAAAATACATTGTGATTATTCAAAAAAATCTGTGTTATCAAGAATATTTTATCTGCGCTATAATGTTTATGTTAAGAAAATGTGAACTATAAATTCCCTAAAGTCAATAACACAAAGTAATGTATGTTGTAAAATCTAAAAATGTAATTGGAAAAACTTTCAAAATGTGCTTTCATCTAAGATTAAATATAAAGCAATTTCTTCACTCAAAAAAACACTAAAAAAATATAATGGATATTTATTGTAAATGTTGTGAATTTTAAAAAACTGTGTTAAAAAAACAGTTTAAATGTGATTAAATCATGAGTTTTACATGGCATAAAATTTATATGTGAAAACATTTGAAACCAATTAAAGGCATATTTTTGCAAACTCTGTTTAGTATCGAAAATGTGCTATACAATTTGCAACATATTGCGAATGTGCTATAAATACGTACAGAAAACAGTTTCAACTCACTCGTAATGGGAAGCTATGTACATAATATGTATTTACTTTGACTATATGTGAATGAATGTACATAAGTATCTATCTATTCATAGGGAGTCTTGACTATCGTTGCGGTTCAGCAATTTTTCAGATTTTGTTTTTGTTTCCATTGTCGGCAGTTGATTCATTATGTGTATAAATTGAACATGCATATGTAAATGCGTTCTGTATCTGACAGATTCGTGTGCTTTTTTGTGGTTATACACTGCATCTATGTGTGTGGACAGCGTCGTGCATTTGCCGACGCTGCAGCTGCAGTCGCCGTTGGCAGAACTTTGGTGGCGCGACGCGTCGCCTTAATTTTGTTATTGGCATTAGATTCTATCACTATTTTTGGTTGCCTACGTTTCAGCTTTTGCTTTTACAGTTATTGTCGTTATTTCTTTTGTTGTCCCTCTCAAGGCACGTCGCCTTCTCCATGCTCAACTTCCACCACCCCCTTCTATCCCACTAAACTACTCATATTAGCATCCAGCGGCGCTTTGAACTTGAAATTTTTGTTTGTTCGTTTAGTTTTTGTATCTCCATATTTACTCTTTGTTGAAATGTGTGTTTCGTTGTCCTGTCATGGCGCTTTTACTCTCTTCGCCTCTCTCACCATCTCTCCATCTGACGCTCTCGCGTTTGCTCTCACCCAAAGCTTAGACAATGCGTTTTGTCTATGCAAGCACGCGTGTCTGGGGTTAGGCTCGCTGTGTGTGTGTGTGTAGCAGTAATCGAAGAGAGCGAGTAAAGTGATGGTGGGGAGGGGAGGGAAGTGGGAGTGACTGTCTGCGGTTGTAGTTTTGTATGTATGTGTGAGTGTGAGTGGGTGGCTGCCAACCATGTGTTTGATTTATTTTGGCAAACAGGAAGTGAGATTGATAGAGAGAATGATATCGATAACGATAACAGGCGATTATTTCTCGTGGTTTATAAAATAATAATAATTCTCATATTATTGTTATTTCCGTCGGTGAATTGGACCGACGGCAAATAAAATTTTACTCTCTAATTCTTTTTACTAATCCTTTTTTGTTTCTCTCTATTATAGGTGCTTTTTGACTGTTTGGAACATTTTTAAAGATTACGTTAAAACGTTGTTGATACTTATTAAACTATTGTTTTGTTAATTAACATCATAATTCTAATAATAATAATAAGAGTATAATAATAATAAAGGAAAGTCATCATAATAATAATTACAAATGTAATAATAACGATTAAAAATATAAAATATAAACATCTTATGTGCAATCAGTTAATAATTTTTTTAATTTATTCAAAACCTTCTAATTTTAAAACGAAAAAATCAACAAATTCTACGACAACAACAAAACAACCATAAAAGGAAATAGTTAAACAAAAGAGCAACAAATTAAAGTTAACTTTCAGTTGTAAGCGAAAACCAAAAGTGATTTTTAGTTAGTTTCTCAAAATTTAACAAACAAAATTCACAACAAAATTTGGAATACAACAACAACTACAACAACAACAAATACACAACAACAACAACTACAACCACTGCAACAACAACAACAACAACAAACAACCAACCGACAACAACAGCAACAATAAAAGCAACTACAAAGTATAATAATTATAATAAAATTAAAAAAAGAAAATAATAATAATACAAAGCAAATAGTAACCATAATAGAGAAAAAAGCTAAACGTAACTGAAAACAAAGTACATAATAATAAAACAAAATCAAAAACAAAAATCAAAGCACAACAACAGATAAGAAATATAAAACCAAACCGAAACTACAACCAATAAACCAATCCAACAATAATAACAATAACTACAACAACTACAACTACAACTACAACAACAACAAAGCAACATAGAAATAGCAACAAATCGAAACGAAACCGAAATAGCCTTAAAACCTTAAATAAAACCAAGCAGAAGAAAACAAAACCAAGCCCCAAAAAACCGTTAAACCGATAAACCGATAGACCGATAACAAACAGCAACCGAAACAGGAAACAGGATAATACATCAACAGCAGTAAACAGCTAAACAAAAGGAATAAACAACAAAAAATAGAAAATAGCAACGAAAACAGAAGTAAACAAATCAAAAAGTCAAATTCTAAAGCCAAAAGCAAAACAAAAGAAAAGCAAATTGAAATAGCCAAAATTTGTTAAATTTTTTGTGTCTAATTAAAAAAATTAAAAACAGGAGAGAGAAAAAAAAGAAAACGCTAATAAAAATTCAAACAAAATAAAAAATACAATTTTTGTCGTTGAAAAAATTTGAACTTTTGTGTTACGGTTTCAATTTTCGTCTTTAAATTTACGTTCGTATGAAAAGCGGTCGAAAGCAAAAACTAAATAAAAAACCAAACGAAAAAAGGAATAAAAAATGTTCTGAAATGCTTAAAAAGCGATAAACAATTTTTCAAACTTTGATGAAAACAAAAAGGTGAACAATTTAAGCGATCAAACAAAAAAGAAAAGTTAGTAAAGAAAACGAATAAAAGGAAAAAAACTATAAACTTTTCTCGTGGAAAAGTTGAGAGGAGCGAAACTACAACAACAACATTTCTGTGTGTGTGTGTGTGTGTTTTTTGGCTGAGGAAAGCAAGAGACAGTTTGACAAACATTGCGATTATATACATATATGTATATCATTACAAGTATATAACGAAATATACCATCTATAAAAAACAAAACCCCAAAACAAACTAAAATTAACGTAATGGCAAATATTCATATCGTGGCAAAAAGTAAAAAACCTTAAGAAAAAAACATGTAAAAACCTTTTCAAAACTAAACAAAATATAACAAAAATAAAAGCAATTTCGTACATAAACAAATTATAATTATTCGTAGTGCAACAAGCAAAAAACAAAATATAAACAAGAAAAAAACCCATTCAGATTAAAGAAAAAAACATAAAAACAAATGTTTTAAGCTATACATTAAATTATCTATTAAATTTATAATAAAAAAAAATTAAACAAACACAACACAACACGAGCAAAACTAAAGTATATTTGAGAATTTCGAGCAACATTAAGGAGAAGAAGAAGACAAACAGTTTTTGGGCCCAACAAAAATTAACAACTTTCCCCCCCCCCCGGACACAATTAGACATAATTTGGAATATTAAAATATTATCTAGAAAAGCAGCAAGCATTTTGGGACACAATTTTCTGGTAAGTTTATTTAAAAAAAATTAAGAAGGAAAATATGGGGAAAACAATTTTAATTTATTTAAAATAAGTAAAATAAAGTAACGGGTATATAAAAACGTATAAAAAAAGAAGTTTAACAATTAAATTTACTAAATGGATCAGTTGATGATTACCATATATAGTTTTTAATAATTTTAATTTTATTTTCTTTATTTACAATATGACAGATTTTATCTTAACTTAACTTTTAATATATTTATTTCTACACTTGTTAAATATCTAATATTCTCTATCTATTCAGCAAGTTTTCTAATAAACTAAGAAGTTCTTCATTAAATATTCAAAGCATTGAAGAGCTAGAAAAATTCATCTTTTATTTATTTTCCAGATAACTAAGTTTCTCTTTTTCATTTTTTACAAAAAAACCTTTTTTATGCTATCTATTTAAACTGCAAACTTAAACTATAAACCTCTTCAATAGTTTTATCACAATAATAAATGCTGAAAATGTAAAAAAATTTATGTTGATAGATATATTCAAATTAGTATGAATTTAACTTTATAAAGCCCTTGCAGATCCATTGTTATGTTAATTCCCTGAAATATCCTTTCATTTCAACTGCACTTTATGTAATTACATAAAAATTGTTCAATGGCAAAAAGTACAGACTGACAAAAACACACGCAAAAAGTGCGGAAGCGGGATAGAGCATGTGGTCAATGTACTGCTGTGTGTGAGGAAGGGAGACGGCGAGAATGCGCGCCAAAAAGTATGCAATGAGAAAGCGCCGTTATCCATGAGACTCGCATTATATAAAGGACCTCATATATGACGACTATATACATACAAGTGTGTGTGTGAGAGTGTGTGTCCCATCTACATGCAAATTGCATTTACGCGCAAAAAATTAATTATTGAAAAAATTGCGCGGACACCCAAAAGCAACGCCAACAACGAGGGCTGAAATGCCACCCAACCCTGAAACCCATTTGCCTCCCCAACCCCACAATGACTCCCAAACCTCCTCTTTCTTCTCCCACTTGGACATTTTTATGTTGGAGCTGAATTGAGAAAATGCCAGTGGGCAATGGGTTGTTGGATGGTCAAGGGGTTGTTGGCAAGGCTGCTGCTGAGGGGAAGGGGGCGGGGGGATAGGCTGCTGTTTGTGGCTGGCAATTGAAAATCGAAGCACAAAAGTCGACAGGATGAGAGCGCTCCAAAAGCAAAAAAATGAAAAAAGCATAACACATATTTTAAATGAATTGAAATAAAATTTCGTATATAAAAATGTGCGAGAGAATGAAATGAATTACGTACATGTGTATGTGTGTGTGTGTGCACATAAAAGTACAGTTGACGCCACACATTTTTAACGGCAAACGGCAGCAACAGCAACAGTGGCAGGGGCAGGGGCAGGGGCGTAGTTCCTGGAAGGGGTTGGTCAGTCAGCATCCTTTTGACATTGCTGACGTCGAGTGTAGTCTCTCTGTATGTGTATTGTGTGTGTGTGAAAGAGAATGACTGTCTGCAATGAGTATGTGGCACTTTCCTTCCCCCCCCCTCCCAACCTGCCTTTCCCACCCACGCACTGCAAGTAGCTGCAATTTTAAATGGGTTGACTACCACTTCCCCCGACCACAAACGAGCGCAATTATATTTCTCCGCAAATACTTGTTATACACATGAAAAACGTACAGAAATGTACATGCTTTTTGCAGTGTATACATAAAGTAGAGGCTTATAAATAAAAACACTTTGCTTTCCCTTTTTTGACTACTTTTTTATAAAATATCAAAGGCGAATTATATTTATTTAACTTTTATGCAAAAAGTTTAAATTTTATTGCATTTGTGTACGGCATTTCATAAAAACGTTTTATTCAGGCCAATTTATGCAGGCTCTTATTTGTGAAACTCTAAAACATTTCTGAATTATTGCGAGCCGCAGATCACGCTAGTGACTAGCCTTCTTGAGTTTCTCAGAGAAAAAATAATTAATGCAATAAAAAAAAAGGTTCATATAATCAAGTCTTTATTTTAAATACATTACATGACTTTTACATGAAAACTGCAACAAACATTTCACACTTTTCAGTGACTTATAGCCTTACCAACAACTGAAAAGGTAATGTGTCGCAGTTATTACTTGGGTTTTCCTTGGATATTCCCTTGCTTATTTTATTTGAAATCTTATTTTTAAATACATTACCTGATTTATACATGAAAACTGAAGCAGCCTTTAGTCCTTAATTCTAAGCCTTATCAACTACTGAAAAAGACATGTGTCGCTGTAATTACTTGATTTTTCCCTGCTCATTCCATTTGAACTCTTTTAGCTTAAAAAAGTGTCATCTTATCCAATCTTAATCTTAAATACATTACATTATTTGTATATGAAAACTGAAACAGTTATTTCACACTTTTCAGTGACTTTTAGCCTTACCAACCACTGAAAAAGTCAGGTGTCGCTGTAATTACTTGACTTTTCCATGCTTCATCGAATCGAATTTTAATTTTAAATATATTACATGACTTTTACATGAAAACTGAAGTAACCTTTAGTCATGTTTTTTCCAAGCCTTACCAACTACTGAAAAAGTCAGGTGTCGCTGTAATTACTTGATTTTTCCTTGGATATTCCCCTGCTTATTCCATTTGAAATCACTAGCCGAAGAGTTCCGCTGGGTAACTAAAGGTCTTACGTACGTGTGAGCCATGTCATTAATGACAATTTTAATTTACATCGCTTTTTTCGACTACTTCTACTTCAACTCCTCCTTCTTCTTCTTTATATGTGGTCGTTTGGTTTTTTTATTTGCGCTGCGTGTGCACTTGGCAACAGCAACAGCAGCTGCACCACCAATCGCACCGTCGCACCGTCGCACACAAAAAACGAGTGTGCACCACCTCACCCACCCAAAAAGCGACGCATCCAACGAACCGCACAGAAATTGCACATTTTCAGCTTTTCCTTTTTTTTTGGTCTTTTATCTCTCTCTCACATCTTTTTATACCCGTTACTTATTAAAAATAAGTAAAAGGGGATATTGTATTCGTTGCAATGTATGTAACAGGGAGAAGGAAGCATCTCCGACCCTATAAAGTATATATATTCTTGATCAGCATCAACAGCCGAGTCGATATAGCCATGTCCGTGTGTCCGTCCGTCCGTCTGTCCGTCTGTCCGTCTGTCCGTCCGTCCGTCTGTCCGTCTGTCCGTCTGTCCGTCTGTGTGAGCGCCTAGATCTCAGAGACTATAAGAGCTAGAGCAACCAAATTTTGCACACAGATTTCTATAAACCCCACGCAGGTCAAGTTTGTTTCAAAATTTTGCCACACCCCTTTCCGCCTCCGTAAATCGCGAAAATCCACCACACGCACAGTTTTCAAAATATTAGGTTTTTTTAAACGGTGAACGTTAGCTATTGTTTTACCTATCATTCTACTAAATCCCAACAAGATCGGACAAACAGAAAGGTGGTACTGGCTGATTAAAGCTTTTAAGCAATAAAAGTGCCTAAAAGCATGCAATAAAAACAAAAGTTTAATTTATTTAGGTAAGTAACGGGTATCCTATAGTCGGGAGCTCGACTATAGCCTTTCCCACTTGTTTCTGACTGCATTCTTTTCCATGCCATTTCGTTAATTTTATTGCAGCTGCTGCGCAAATTTCATTTTTCTCTTTTTGTCATTGTGGTTGTTGTTTTTTGTTGCAGTGTCATTGAATGCAACTATAGTACGGAGTCTAGAGCAAACGTGACATATCATTACCCACAGCTAAATGTAAAGACAAAGGGAGAGGGGAGAGTCACTGTTTTCGTTTTGTCTATAATATCTGAAAAGATTGTAACATGGTCTTATTTCCAGCGAAGGTTTTTGCTTCTGATTCGCTTGCATTGACAAACAAAATTGGGTTGTCGAAAGGGTTGGGGAGGGAAGTTCAAACACATCTAGAGAGAGAAATTCGTTCTAATTAAAAAGTAGATTTTAGTAGAATGTGATATAAATCTGTTTCATTATAGGAATTAAAGAATTTTTATTTGTTGAATTTATTTATTTTTTGCCTTCTTTAAATCCAGTGTTACTTTGAAATAAATTTAACTAATTTTGTAATTTTCAACTATTTATTTTTAGCCAATTGAATTATTTTGTTCCGAGGTTTTTATTTTGTTAGAAATTTTCAATGAAATGATGTAAGTGAAAAATAATATTAAATTATTTATTTGCTTTTTAGATTGAAATTAAATCTAAGTGCTAATATCATAACATAAATATTTTTGTAAAATGTCTCTAATTTTTTTACTCTTCTCCTAAGTTATCTTTCCAATTCAGACTTAAATCAGTTTTGGATTTGCCCATCTCTTTAATGTTTATCCTGACTAATTATGAAGAACAAAAAAAAAACACAAAAGGGAAAGCTTTCAATTTTAGCCCCTGCAGCACATGTGTCAACTCATTTCCCAGAATTTTTGGGGACTTCAAAGGCAACTCGAGTCCTTTTTTCACCTGACTCTAAAAAAAAATACCTGACGATTATATAAGGGTATAAAAAACCAAGCTAATGTCCGGCCAGCTGGTTGCATTGACAGCTGCAGCTACAATCTATGTGCTCTATCTTTACCTCCTTCTATTTAACTCCTCTATCAACTGTTCTTCCCTTGCATGGATTTGGAGAGGATTGTGAAGTGCCAACAACTCGCAGAGCCAAGGCCAACGAACGCCAGTTAAATGATGCCACAAAACAACCAACGAACCACCCACTTGAGGTTTAGTTCAGCACGGTTAGAGGGTGCTTCAGAGGGTGGTTTAGAGTGCCTAGACGTGGGAAGGGGTTTGGGGTCTTTCAGTTATGGGAGTCTCTATGTCTGTCTAGCTTCCTGTTGCCTGCATATCGCGCATATTTTCGCTTTTGTGTTGTTTGCCATTCCACACGTACTACGTTGTCTTTCATGACTTTCACTTGCATCCCATCCACATTGTGTCACAGATTTTCTATCTACACATAGCTGAGTTTGTTTTGTATCTATAGATACATATACATATTCATATAGAAGCCAAACATTGAGTATATCTTTTGATGCTAACTAAGAGAAGTGCTTAATTAGAGCTTCAATTGAAATGTCATCCAAATTTCGACTGAAGGCACAGGCAGCTTGCCGAGTGTAATATTTTAATTGCTAAACTAAGAGTTGACTTTTGTTAATATTTTACTTGCACGCTGACTTACTTTTTCTTTTTCCGAAGAAGATTTTATAGAGATTTTGCTACTCTTGGTCTGCTTTTCAATTAATATTATATCACTAGTTTTGAATTTATATATCAAAAACTAACATCCCAACATCTGGAACATTCATTTACTATAGTTTTTCCGTCAATTTTCCGATCATTTATGCATAACAAATTCTTTCACAGCTGCGTCAATAAACTTAGCTTGTAAATAAAGAAAAACTTAAGCGTTTCTTATTGTTTGAAACAAAACAATAGACTGCCCAATGCATGTCAACAGCCTATCAAAAGCAGCCTGGCAACGGTGGCGTATGCGTAACGTGCTCGCACTCGCGTTCGCACTCGCACTCATACGCCACGTGAGCCGCTGCACTTTGTGTCGATCTCAACGCGAATCTTATTGCGCTGGCAAGGGTTGTCTGTATGTATGAGGGTGGGGCCGAATCGGTGAGGAGCAAACAAATGGAGGGTGTAGATTTTTCAGTTGTTTTCACATGTCATCGGTTGCTACGCAGTATAAAAATTGTACTCTCGACTCAGTAAAAAAAAGTGAATGAGAAAGCGACAATCAGGTTTACGACTATGAGATAGTGATACCTTGATATATGATTAAAAATAATATTTTGATTCTGTAAGATCTATTTAAATTAGATTTTTACACAGAATATTCTCTTAAATTAATTTATTTAATTTAATACAATAATTATATTCGATAATTGCTATGATTATTATACTTTTCTGTCCTCTTCTCTTCTTGCTTGTTATGTACTTTTCTCAAAAGCTGTTAAATTTGTTTTTCCCTTTTATTTAAAATGCAAAGGTTGCGTGTTTGACGGACCAGCAAATGAGGACATTACAATATTTTCAACTCTGGTTGTTCGAGGGATAGGAATGTGTGTGTTTGTTAAGGCAAAGGTTTCTGTCATGACTTTGATATATATGCGAAATATTATGGGGATGGTTGTACCTCCCTTTGGGCAAATAAATATGAAATCAAATATCATGATGATGACATTAGCCCAAGGGAAAAGAGTAGTGATAAATAAAGAGGATTTAAATGTTTTAAATAGTATATAGTCTTCTAAATTAGCATAAGTTTATACAGGAAGATTATAAAGACAGAAAAAAAGCGACAGATAGAGAAATTGAAAAAGATAGGTAGAAATAGTTTAGTTTAGTTTAGTTTAGTTTCACAAGTTTATAATTAAAGAAGAAATAAATCTATATATATAAAAGAAAGTCGTGTTAGTTACACCACTTATAACTCAAGAACGGCAGAACAGATTTGGGTGAAAATTGGTAAGGAGGTAGCTTAGAGCCAGGAGACGGACATAAGATACTTTTTATCCCGTTCGACACGGGTCGGAAGACCATCTGCGTTGTTTGTTTTTGCGCCTGATAATAAAACAAACAAGTGGGTGCGGCTACAGTCGAGTTTGCTCGACTGGAGGATACCCTGTGCCAGTATCCATAATATAGAATATTGGTTGGGACCATCTCATATGCATATTCTGTCAGTTTGGTTCAGTTATCTCAAACAACAAAAAAGTTGTTCATACTAAGACTTGATTTTCGACTGATCGTTCCTATGGCAGCTATATGATATAGTGATCCGATTTCAACCAATTTCGGTCAGGTTATAAGGGACCATCTCATATGCATATTCTGTCAGTTTGGTTCAGTTATCTCAAACAACAAAAAAGTTGTTCATACTAAGACTTGATTTTCGACTGATCGTTCCTATGGCAGCTATATGATATAGTGATCCGATTTCAACCAATTTTGGTCAGGTTATAAGGGACCATCGCGTATGCATATTCTGTGAGTTTGATTTAGAAGGATCAAACAACAAACAAGTTTTTCATACCAAGACTTGATTTTCGACTGATGGTTGATATGGCAGCTATATGATATAGTGGTCCGATTTTAATCAATTTGGTCAGGATGTATGCGACCATCCCAAATGCATATTCTGTCAGTTTGGTTCACATATCTCAAACAACAAAAAAGTTTTTCATACCGAGACTTGATTTTCGACTGATCGTTCCTATGGCAGCTATATGATATAGTGGTCCGATCCAAATTTAAAAAAAAAATTGACCTGCGTCCGGTATCCAGCAACCTACATGCCAAATTTGAAGTCTCTAGCTATTATAGTTTCTGAGATCGACGCGTTCAATCTGCTTATTTATTGCCATTAAGGCGGAACAAAGTTCGCCGGGTGATTCTTGTTAAGGATAAATGAAAAAGCAAACAAGTATTTTTCAATTATAAATAATATTTCAATACCTCTCTCAAATCTACATAAAAATCAGAATATTCCGCATTACTTTTAGTTTACTGATAATAAAAAAATATTAACACTAACATAAATATTACATAGGTAAATATATGGAATATATATCCAGTTGAAATGGGTATAAAAATATAAAATGCATATGCGTCTCTCACTCTCACTCTCTCCGTTGGTATAGCCCTCTCCCTCTTTTTTGTTACATAGCATTTGTTTCTCTTCTGATTCTGACTATACAATAACAACAATGAGTTCCCCTTCGGACAAGTGCACTTTTTGTGAACGTGCAACAATAAAATGTTAGAGCTTGCGGCGCTATGAGGCAGACACACACACACACAACCATTCGATGCCCCTCACCCCACCCTGCCACAGTGCCACACTGCCCCTCTTGTACTTTGCAGTTGGCTGGGGCGTTGGCAACACGGCTATAAAAAGTGCAAACTTGCAACTGCATTTTCGGTGCATGGCAACTTTGTAAACGGCTCGTTTCACGTGCTTTTCCCTTCAACTTGCCACTTTTTGTTGCATTGCATTTGATTTACATTGAAAGCTGTCGGTGGCAAAGTCTTAAACATGCCCAAAAATTGACGTGCCAGCTACTCCCACTGTGCACAGTAGTGAAAAGCTGTCCAATTATCTTTAAATATTACTTTGGGCGTGTCAGCGAATCTCACTAAACTAAAATTTCACTTCAAGCCGAGAGTGAATAACTCTCTCACTGTTAAAGCGGGAGTTTTAAATGGTAATTGTCTTATTGATATTAGGAATTAAGGTATTAACTTCTTAAATTTTATTAGGTATGAATTTTAATAATTTCGTTGATATATTGTTCACCTCATAGACTTTATGACTTTATGAATTTTTAGATTAAAATTGTATGTTACTTATGAAATGGGCTGTAATTTACCTAAATCTTATGTGTCGGAGCTTTTCAGTAAATGAGCTTTAATGCAAACTTCTTGTTTGGTGCAATAATGTGCTTTTATATTTATTTTAAACCAAAAATGTTTGTTTCAAATTAAGTGGAAGTACACTTCATGTATTTTTAATCAACTTTTCTCATTTAATGAGCTTTTATTAAAGTTACCAAAGCTTTTAGTTTTGGGATAATTGCAGCATCGCAGCTTTAATAAGCTTTTATACTTTCTAGAAGCTTTTATATACTTCGTAGCTTTTCTTTAATCTTGAAAATTTTGTTTCTTAGTTTTTCGCTCATTTGCGACCCATAATCGATACATAAGCAACATGTCAAACGAGTCTAATGCAATTAACTTAAATGACTGCAGAAATATGCAATTTAGCAAGTTATGTTTTGAGACTAAATAAAGAGCTTAAGTACTAGAAAATATTAGCAAAGGGAAAGTCAAAAGAGGAAGGTGACAACTAAAGAGTAAAGCGAAGAAGTACAGTTTATCATTTGACAGGTTACAAAATGCAGCCGTGCGTAAGTCGCCATCTCTTTTCCCCTTGCCTTCCGTCTCCTTCTCTCTATCTCCCTTGGTGTGGCGCTCTTTCATGCGTAAAGTGTGAAAATCCGCACGCATCTAACGGGAAATGTGAGTGGAAAATCCGTACAAAGAGCGCCGCAATCCACGCACGGTTCGTGGCTCGGAAAAGTTAGAATGGGGAAACTCGTGTAAGTAATAGGATTAGTTAAGGGGTCCACTTAGGGGCCAAGGGTCGGTCAGGTCTGCTTCTTAGCTTCCCATTCACCAGCGTAAATTTCCACAAATAAAATTTGACACAGTTTTCAACGTCTCCCAACTTTTCGAGTGGCCCTCGGCAAGTGTGCCAAAATACGAATAAAAATAGAGAATATTTCTATACATAAATTGGATTTTATATACTACATACAAAAAGTAATTAAAGGAAACTACCTATCAGTCTAGTATATTTTAGATTTTGCGGTTTTATTATTTGTCTCTCTTGTTGACATTTTTTATAGAATTATTTTAAGCTACTTCCGAAAGTTGTTTAATAATAAACTTTATTGCATGTTTTTCATTTGCTTTGCAATTTGCTAGAAAGTGAAAACTGCCAAGTGATTTTTGAGGGGGACACACCTAAAGTTCTCCCCCTCAGCAGTTTTCATACCTTCCTGTCCTTCCTGCCATTAATGAAGGGGGGGGGGGGGGAGGGGGAACAAAACAAGTTTTTAATGTAAGGCAAAGTTTTGCCAGCTCGGCAGACGGCGTCGAGACAAAAGCCACTCAAAAATTGTGGCTTAAAGCCAGGAGGAAAACGAGTTGCAAGAATGGTGCAACATTTTTGCATTTTAAGTGGAAAGTGGGTGAGAATCGCCAAGAGAGGCTGCATTATGTATTCCGTATACACTGTTTTTTTAGTTTATAGTTATAATAGGATTTAAGACTGAAGAAACTAAAAAAATGTAATCTATCTAATTAATTGTTCTATTTCTCAGTCTCAAATATTTGCGAAAGTTATCAGCTGAGAAATTAATATTTACATATTATATATTCATATGTATGTATATGCAAAGAACCAGCAATTAGAAGGCTGATTGCAATTTGTAGATAAGTGCGAAAAGTACTCAAGAAACAATAACAATAAAAAAGTAATAATAAAAGAAAATTGTTATCGTATCAGGAATCTGGACAAGTAGACTTGGAATTTCAACTACTTATTACGGATTAATTCCAATCTCTGTTGCTGCTCTGCCCGTAAATGTCATAATAGCTGTCATTCGATTTTAAATTATGTAATTTGTTATATAATAATTTTAATAGTAAGTTTACAGTTTAATCGTATAAAAATCGGACAAGTAATCCCAGAAATTAGACTATAGACTTTCCCTATCTCTCTCTTTCTGCTCAGTCATTAGATGTCATAATATTTGTCATTCAATTTTACAATTTGTATTTATTTTATTTTCCTTTCGTCTTTTTGGTTTTTGGTACGAGTATTCTTACTTTGTTGTCAGAAAGGTAAACAAAATCAAATCGATAGGTTACTGAACCAAAAAGCAAAGCCAACAGGCAGCGAAAACTGAAACAGGAAAGCAGCTGAACAACAACAACAAAAACAACAACAATAAAAAATCACATACATAATGCATATATGCAATAACAACAAGCAAAAGATACAAATACAGATACAGAGCTACAGATACTTGGAGAAGTGTTGCCAACAATGCGATACAGATACAGATACAGAGTCTATATTTAAGCATAGACTGCATCTTACAATGCCGAAGACAATAGACAACGTTCTACGTTCTATGTGCCGCTTTTGCTTTTTGTATCTTTCAGATACTTACTACAATGTTTATTTTTAGGCAACACGCTGAGAGATTTATTTTGCGAGTATGTCTGTGTGTCTCAGTGGGTTTTTTCTTCATTCTAGTTTCATTGCTTAAAATCACATTTAAACTTGTCGTTTTGAGTGTATTTTTTTAAAGAAATACCCTGCAAAAATAGTTAAGAAGGGGTATTATAGAAGATTACAAATGTATGAAATTAAAACTGGTTTTTGTGGGTTATTATAAAATACAATATTTTATCAGAATTTCTTAAAAATTATTTTAAGAACGATCTCAAAAGATATCTTCTTGATTTTGGTTCAATTGTAAATGCAAAAAATCTATACAAATACTAAAACATTCAACATTCACTTAAGGGTATCTGCCAGTCGTATATCACTTAGTTGCTTGTTGTTTTTGCAACATTGCAAAAACGAACTTTGGCAGAAAAATAAAATAATATAAGAAGAAAAAACAATTTAAGACAAATAAAATGAAACGAAACGAAAGTAAACAACATGCAAAAACGGCACAAAAGACACGACACGACAAAAGGGGCGGAGGGTAGGGGTAAGGAGAAGAGAAAGAGGGAAGGTGAGCCAAGAGACAAGAGAGACGATGTCAGCAGTCGTTAATAATTTACATATCTACCTACAAATCGACCTATGTATCTGTACAGATACATATGTATCTACATATCTACATACCGTATCTAAATACATACATTCATATCCAGTCAACCTTTATGCATGCTCAACTTGTTTCGTACACATTTTTATTGTTGTTCTCTTCTTCTTCTTCGTTTTTACTTCACTTTTGTGCTCTTTTTTTTTAAATTTACATTTCGTTTTTTGATTGTTTATACAAAAATTCTCGTTGTTTATTTATACAAAATTGATGATGTGTATGCATCATACAATAATTTACCTTATTTTGTACATGTGTCTTTCAGCATGCCCCGCACCTTTCATTTTACCCCCTCTCAATACATTTCCCTCCCTCGGGCTCTACAATTTCGTCAACCCGGAAAACAACGAAATCAAATGAACAATTGCAAATTTTTGGTTCTTTGGGCACGTTAAGTGACTGACTGTGTGGGCGTTGCCACAGTGCATGGCAGGGGGCGTGGTCGGGGGCAGGTCACAGAGGGGGAATACTGTTTTTTTTTTGTCTTAGCTGATTGCTTAAACGATTAAGTATGCACCTCAAATTGGGGGATTGGTCAGCAGGTCTAGAGGTTGACCTGATAAATAGGTAGACTTATGGTTAAATTGAAGTGGTGTCTTCTTTGAGATTGTTGGTTAAGATATGAGATCTTAGATTGTAGAAGCTCTTGTAATTTTAATTTATTTTTTTATGTTTACATAATTTTAGCTTAAAACACACATGAAAGCAGGCAATATTTATTAAACTTATAGCTAGGAAAATATAATATTTTAAAATTATTAAAACATTTTTTAAATTAATTTTATATTAAAATTCCTTTCTACTTAAATATTATTTATATTTTTGGCTTAGCTGATAAGCTGACTTCAATGCATATTATCTGCGAATTATCACTTCTCCTTACGCATAATAATCCTACTTTTAATACCCATTAGCCATATATACAATTAAAGTAGTAGTATCTACTACTCTTGTCCAAACTGCGCAATAATCGTAAAGCGCAAATAGTAGCGACATAATATGCAACTAAAGTCCCAAAAAAAAAAGTGCAACTGAGGCTAACGAAAGCGCACTCGAAGTGCAGTTGCAGCACGCGCTAAATGCAGCCCAGCGGCAGCAGCGCAGTTAACGTTGGCGTCGCTGTAGCGGCATGCCGCAATATTAGAAATTCGACAACAGAGAGGGAGAGAGCCAAACGCTGACGTCGCGTCACGTCGCGTGAGCGCAAGAATTTGAGAGAGCTTTGTTAGCGACTGCACCAACACCAAGACACTTGTGTCCCCATACAAACACACAAGCACACAGCTGGGGGCCGGCAAAAAGTAAAAAAATTTTGCAATTGTTTTGACTAAAAAAGCTTAGAGAGCGTCAAGCGCCAAGTTGCTGCTCTCTGAGTATTGTGAGTGTGTGAGTATGATGAGAGTGAGTTACTCGCCGTTCATCGTTTAACGTTCGTCATTCTCAGTTCTCCGTTCGCTGCTCGCTGCTGTTGCTTTATTTTTGTGTAGACATTGTATTTGTAGTTGGCGGCGAGACCAGAGACCCCAGACCCGTGGCCAGAGCCATAGCTAAAAGTTGGCGCGCGCTTCGCTCCCACTGAACACAGAAAAAGACGACGAATTGACAACGACAACATCAGCGACGTCGACTTCGACATCGACATCGACATCGACTTCGCCTTGCCGCTTCGCCGCCTTGCGCTCAGTTTCATTTCGTTTCGTTTCGTTCGCCTCGCTTTGGTTTCGGTTTCGGATTCGGTTTGTTGTACTTGATTTTGTTAGTTTTTTTTGGCATTTTGTTCGATTTTTGTGCCGTTGCCGCCGCCTGCAGTCGTCGACCGCCAACGACGACGACGTCGACATCTAATAAAAAAGCTGCACACTGTCTATAAATGTATGTGTGTATGTTCGTGCATAAATTTATATAGGAGAGTACCGAGAGTACTTGTATTATAGAGCGCAGACTGCGTGGAAATTGCCATCAATAAAATAACGTCAAAAGTGTATTCGCGAAATCAAATAAAACTAAAAAAAAGTACATAAAAAAAGTGAAGAAAATGCGCGCGGAAGAATAAAAGAAACATAATAATATTAAAAACGATTTGTTGAATAAACAAAGCGTGAGCAGCACACACGGCGTATACGCAACGTCAAGGAGCAAAGCATAAAAAGAAGAAGAGTAGGGTGCAAAAGGAAGAAAAATAAGGTTAATAAAAAGAAGCAGCAGCTGCAGCTAAAGAAAATAAAGCGCCAAGTGCTATTACAAATAGATTTGCAATTTTAATTAATTGCAAACTAAAATAAAAAAAATGTCAACTTTTGCAGCTTTTTGCAATTGCAGCTAAAAAGTGAAAAACTGTGTGTATATAAAAAAATTGGATGTGACCGCGGCATTAACGGTACGCGGGGGTGTCTGCATTTACAACTGTGTGTGTGTGAGTCTCTGTGAGCACGTGCAACTGTTTAAGTGTATTAGTGCCTCTCGCTGCTCTCAGTGCAACTGTGTGTGTGCCATTGTGTGTGTCTGTGTGTGTGTGTGTTTGGCAAACGCCGCTGCATTTTGCAATTTTTTGTCTACACGCCGCGCTGCAACTGCGCGCAATAAACTTTTTGAGGTTAGTGTTAGTTGCATGTGAATGTGGCATATACATTTTTATGTATACCCCCGCACTAATATAGCAGTAAGCCTACTGCCAACCCCCCAACCCTCCACACACACCCTTCAGCCCGCCCAAATATGCAGATGAAGTTGATTTGCCAACGAGTTAATTTTGTTTTTTTTTTTTTTTAAGTGTGTTTTTGTTTATACGACACACAAAGTTATCGTTGTTATCATTTTTATCGCTTTTTGTTAGTTTTCTTTCGTGTTGTTGTTGTTGTTGTTGTTTTTGTTGTAGTTGCCGTGCACTCGTCGCCGGCTAAAAACTCCAAATGTTTTTCCATTTCATTTTTATAGTTTGTTTCTATCTTGGGTTGGGCTTTTTTAAGTCGTTTTTATGGACTGTCAATTAGTTAATTTGAATTGGAATCGGTTTTTATGCAATCCGTTAACTAGATTAACTAGAAAACATTTCTATTAGCTGTCAAAACAGCACAGTGCTGTTGATTAGAAACGCTTATATGGGAAATATCCCTTTTGAAGAGTATTAAACTTCAAACTAGAATCTCTGCAAAATAAATTGTTAAATTATTTAACGTTATCTTTAATAAAGAAAAAATGGAATGCCAAACTAAAATGTTCTTAGTACACAACTTATGTTCTTTAATTGAACAAATTGTAAAATTGTAATTGATAAAAAAAAAAATTCCTTTAAAAAAATTGAATAACCTTTCGAAAAAAGTTCATGAAGTGCCTACAGTTTTCACGTAAATAGTATGTTTATTCTACTCCACAAGAAAACTATAAAAAATCTCAGCTCTTAAGGCAAGGAATTAAATTGTATTTAAAATTCAATTCGGACTTTGACTCCCAAAAGATACTCAGCAAATTCGCACAGACTAAAAGCTTTCAAGAACTTCATGGAACTTTTTTATTAAAGTTGAAACTGTAATCAACTCAAAGCTTAACTCGACTCTCGTCGCTCCTCTGATCTAGAAAATCTTGCATTTTTTCTATATTATAAAGCCATTTAGTAACTTCTGGGGACTCAAGAAGTTGTTGTCCCATCCTCCGATTCTCCCATAAAGTTGTATAACAACAAATTATAATCCAAGGCCACATCTTACGAGGTGTGAAGAGAGTTCTTGTTGTTTTTCGTCTTTCAAAGGGAATTTTAGAAACTTAAATCAATAGATACACATTTACACAGCTTTAAATTAAGTGTTTCTCTTTTTTCTCCTTCTTTTCAGCATTAATAAAAATCAACAAAAACTATAATTCAACGAGGCAAAATCCAACCAAAAAAGAGGAAATCACATCTAATAAACATTTGGGATAAACGAAAGGAAACGAAAATTCGCAATAAAAAAAGGTAAGTGAAAAGCGGAAAAGCAAAAATAGAAAAAGATTTTCTGGAGCGCTGCGAAAATTAAATGAAAAATAAAAATAAAAATACAAAAAAACCGCACAACTGAAAATGTTTGCGCGTAAATCAAGTTGACAAAATGCAAAACGGCAAAGGGGATGATGATGGGATGGGGGCGAAAGGGGGAGTGCAGTGGAAAGTCACACCCATACACACACACACACACACAGAGACACAAAACGGCACTAATGAGCAGCAACAACAACAGCAAAGCGAAATACGCAAAAACTAAAAGCAAATACAAAGAAAAAAAATGAGAAAATTTAATCGAAAGACCCCACAATAAATACCCTATACAAAGCTTAAATTTTTTTTATTTAAATTTGTTTAAAAGAAAATTTTGGACTGTCGGAAAATATAATACGGCTCTCAATCGAAGAATCTATCTTGGGATCCTAATTTGTGTGCGGAATCATATTTTGATCAGAGTACAAATTGTGTAAGAAAATTATAAAGCCCTTTGTAAGTGTATATAAAAAAATTTGCCACAAATCATTTGCGATTTTTTGTGTTCTCTCTTTTGCTCTTTTTATTTTGCGAATTTCCCCCTGGGGCTAAATTCGTTTATTTTGGGTGTAGAGAGCGGGAGAGGGAGACAGAGAAGGCGAAGGAGAGGAAAGAGAGTGAGGGGGAGAGCGGGTGTAATCTGTGTTGGTGCGTATCTAAAAATGCTGTATGCGAATGTCAGGCCATAAAGGAATATGATGAATTATAAGCGCGCAAAAAAAAAAAAGCCAACAATTTTTTGTTATTTTGCACAAAAAACTAAAATCCACAAAATGTTGAACGACAACAAAAACAAGCAAAATCACTTAATTGTGTGCCCCAAGTGTTTGACTCTACACATGTACAGATATATATATATATATATATATATGTGTGTATGTGTGTGTGTGTGTATCTGTTTCGGTTGTGTGTATCTAACAGATACATCTGCAATAACCTAATGCATGTGTGGCGTGTGGAACTGCCATCGAATCGGGCCCATCTATCATCATACGAGATCTCAGTTCGAAATGTTGCCGGCAACAAAATCTTCTCTTTTTTCCACTCTCGCTTCTTCTTCTTCTTCTCGTTACTTGTTTTTTCAACTTTTTCGTTTTTTGTTTGTCACACAGAACGTCGACGACTACGAAAATTCGACGCGTTAATTAAATGTGCAGATATTTACATAGAATACGAGATAAAGCTATAAAACTAAAATGATCTTCAAACCAGAACGATTTTCAAATACGCTTTCAGTCTTTTCAAATAAATAAATTTAAATTGAATATTTTCTTTAAAGAAATATTTAAAAATACGAAAAGAAATTTTTATAATAAAAGGATTTTTAAATTTGTAATATAAATTCATTTTAATAATAATTTCGTTGATTCTTTGTAATTAATAAACTAAACAAACTGTCAAACTGAATTATAAAGGCATAATGATCTCTATTAGGGTACAGCTAGTAGATCTATTGATGTTTTTTGTGCTTCTGAGTGGATGTAACTCTTTACATTTTGCAAAATGTTTGCAAGAAAATACAAAAAACCGTGCAAAAAATGAAAACAATCTAAAAATTGGACGGTTGGACGCTTTGGTCGCATTTTTATGACTCATTTTTTTTGCTGCTTTTTTTCGACTCTTTTTTCAGTCGTGTGTCGTATCTGGCAATTGTGCTTTACCTGTAGTTTTTGTGTGCGCTCTCTTTTCGCTCTCTTCCTCTCCATGGCGGGCTTTTAAGCTCTCTCGCTACTCTTGTAGCCGTAAGGGGTGTGGGGAGGGGAGCTTTTGTGTATTGAATTAGACGACTGCACAAATTACGTTAAATTTTTGGCGCTCGTTTTTGTTGTTGGCGTCGAAGCAACAAGCGCAAAAAGTTTGCCAATTTGTTGTTGTTTTTTTTTATTCTGTTCTAACCTTGAAATCAAATATTTGTTGTATCGCATTATTCTTTTTTTTTGTGCTTTGCCAGATAAATACACTACTTAGATAGATAGGCCCATGAGTTCGAGTTCTTTCAAACAACAAAAAGCAGTTGAGTTTGTTTGCTGTTCAGTTCCTTAAATTCTCTGCATAGACAGATTGTAAATCAATTTTAAAGGTAACAATTTTATTGACTGTTGCTAAAGCTACAGTCATTAATATAATCAAGAACTGAGAGTGGAGCTATTTATTTTTAAGTTTTAAATTAAAAATATAAATATTGTTACTAGAGGTGGAGAACTATCGATAGTCGGCGCCATCGATAGCTGACGATCGTATTTTCAAAATCATCGATAGTCGACTATAGTGCTATCGATAGTCGACGATAGTCCCGGACATACAAAATACATACAGTTTGTCAAGAAACAGTTTACACTTTGCAAAACTTTCCTTAACCCATTAAGTACCCATTGAAAATTTATATTTTTGTAAACGTCTACTTTTTTAACTTTGTTTTGATGCGAAAAAATTCTACAAACAATTCTAAGAGTGACTATAAAAAGAAATTTTCAAAAATTGCTAATAAGCCACTTTTTGTATGAGAATGAGGAAAAAATTGTTCAAATAGACATGTTTAGCAATTTTTAAACTATCGATAGTACTTCGGGAGCTATCGAAAGTGGGTGGCTGCCATCGATGGTAGCTCGATAGCGCTCAGCCATCGATAGTGTTGATACTGCTATCGATAGTTCTCCACCTCTAATTGTTACTATTCTATCAACTTTTTTTTTGTTCAGGTTTCCTATTTATTCCTGTAAAGAAAGCTGAAATAACTTAACATAACAGACACTTGTTATTAACAGTCTGCAAGTAGATAACAGTTGTTTAACAATAAAGTTGAAGTTTTAAGAAGAGTTTATTGAGATTCTGTTAAAAATCTAGACAAATTGAGAGATATGTAAATATATGTTTTTTAATATTACTTTTCGCGTCCTTACTCCACTTTGTCTGTTGATAGATCTTATCTCTCTGTTAAAATCCTAGACTGCTGGAAAATGAAATTTAAATGTACCCTTTTTTTTCTATTGACAGATTTGTTCTCTTGACTTGGGCTCCACTGTATCGATCATCCTCATATATATGTATAGTTGGCAAATTTGTAGCAAATTTCTGTGCATGCTTCGCTGGCAGTGAAAGTTGTCAACGGCCATGTTAACGCCTCCCCCTCGAGATTGAGCAGACCACGATTTCTACTCTAGTTTTTCTCTTTCTCGTTTTATTTTTTCTTCTATTTCTATTTCAATTTCAATGGCGTGTGGACAAGCAACGATTCAACCAATGGCAGTCGGCGCTTATGGCCATTAATATCTGGCGTTCATCTCTTGTGTCTTTGTATCGTATGCATGTGCATTTCTATGACTACGAGTACGAGTATCTTGTATCTATTATGTTGCATCTTGTATGTTGTATCTTTAGCTGCTACCACAAACGCGCGTGCTTATTGTGTCTCGGCTGTCAGGTGTGAAGTAGGTGGAGTTTACTATACATCTTTTGCCTCAGTCTTCGCTCACTCATCACTTTAAATTGCATTTCGATTTGCTCGGTTGGCTTTTGAGAGGAGTTTACGATTACGCATAAAATGAACATGAGTATCTGAGTGTTGCACATGGTGAAAAAATCTCGAAAGGATCTTTAATTTCATTGTTTCGGGCTTCCACTTTGACATGCTACTACATTTAAATTAAGGTGTCATTTTAAAAACATACATATGTTCAAATATCACTTATTTCAAATGAAATCCCTATTTGGTTTCTTATAGTTGCAGCATTCCAGAGCTCTTTAAATCACATAAAAAAATAGTAGTAGTAAAGTCAGAGTAAAGGTTTTTTAGTGAAAATTTCATTAAAATTGTTGAGAAATTTCGAATGTATTGAGAATCAATTTTAATTACAGTTTCATAGCTATACATTTTTTGTCAAACTGTGATATTTCTCCTTATTTAACTCTGAAAATATGGAATATATTCTTAAAAGAAATGCCTCAAAAGTTTGTGACTAAATTTCAAAAACCGATTAAATTAAATTAAAATTTATTTTCATTGCAATAATTGAATATCAAAGAAAGTTTTATTAGTTTATCATAAGTATGCTTCGAATTCGAAGGTAAGCATTATATAGTTCTAGGAATGCATCTTAAAATTTAGAAAAACTTTCTACGGATCAACTGTGATTGAAGTGATTGAAGCAAGCAACAGTGACATAAACTATTATACTTATGTATTGTATGTTTTATTTTTGGGATCGTTAATAAACCATTTACCGAATGTATCTGCTAACACTCATTTAAATGGCCGCACGCATTAAAAAGTAAAAATAAAATTGCTCATTACATTTGTAAGAGCGGAAGAAGCAGGGCCCCCAAGGGGGTGGACAGGGGAGAGGGAAGTGGGACAAGGCGGTGCAAAAAACAAACATGCCGTGCTTATACTTAGATAGTGCGAAAAGTACTCAATGGGAGAGGAGACATAGTAGGCAGTGGGGAAGAGGGCAAGGAGAAGGGGGAGGGGTAGAGGCAACGACAACGAACGCATAAATTGCAAATACTGTCGCGCTGCCAATGGAGCGCAATAATTCACAAATAGCAACAACGACTTTGACTTGAACGGGCACGAAGTGCAACTGCAACTGCAACTGCCACAGTCCCAGTTCCTGCTCCCCTCCAGCCTCCTCGACAACCCCCTTGGACAACCCCCTTGGTGATGTGGGTCCCTCATCGGGCGCCATTTCATACAGAGACTGAGACTCAGACTGAGAAACTGTTGAGTATGAGTATGAGTACGAGTATCTCGTATCTCTTAGACTGTTTTGTTAGCGCGACGCAACGTTCATTTACGGGTTCAAGGTAGTTTAGTTGCCTCGTCTCATATGAATCAAACTCAAACTCGCACTCGTATTCGTATTCGCATTCGTTTTCATACTCGTTGTCGATTCTTAACTCGATGCGTTGCGATTCGAATCGATGCGGCAGTGTTAACTCTTGTAATTGTAATTTTTGCAGTCGTCGATGTTGTTGTTGTTGTTACACTTGCTTTAGTTGTTGTTGCTACTGACACGCATTGCGTTCTCGATTGATTTATTTCCAATTCATTTCGTCATTTGCAACCAATCGGATATCTTTCACAATTTGTTTTGACTTTACCAATTTCGTAAATTCATTTAATGCGAACGCGAATTCACATTGCATTAATTTGCAATTTTTGGATAAAAATAATTTCTTTAATATATTCTCAAGGAATTTCTTTGCCGATCATTTAAATTAAAAAAGCTATTATAGATAAAGATAAGTAACACATATAAACAACGTTGTTAAGTCATTTAATTTATTTTATTTTTTATATAAATTTGATGAAATTTTAAAAGATCGAAATTGAGTCTATATAATTGTGATTGAGTAAAATTTATTACTTGAGTGCAGTGTAGTGTTGTCCTTGCAACAAATATTAAACTATTTTTTTTTATTTTTTTTTTACTCTTAAGCTTAAGTTAAAAAATCGTATATTATTTTCTGTTCTTATTTTAAAAGAATTGTTTTTGGTAGACTGCTTTAAATAAATAATTAAATTAAATGCTGAGTAGTAAAGTGTTGTGCTTTGTAGTACAGTGTTGTGCTGTGTTTAATGGGTTCAATAAGTTAATCAAAAATTGTTAAGCAAGTCAATTACTCAGTGGTTGTTGGTTGCTTGTTTCACGTCTCATGACATCAGAGTTGATGTGTTGTTGTCGTTGTTGTCGTTGTTGTTGTCTATTGCGAGGAGATGCGAGTAGCGCCGAGATTGGCAAATGATGAGAGGCAATAACTTGAGGGAGTGATGTTTATGGCCAGGCCACATGTTTTTGGACGGCACTTTGCTTGTATATTGTTAATGGATCTCTGGCCGTTTAGGACAACAGTTCAACACTCGAAACAGGCCACGAAGCACGAAGTGGGCTGCACCCCTCGCACAGTATCTGTATCTTAAGCTGTGTGTGTGTGTGTTGTATCTGCATCTAAGTGTGTGTGTTGTATCTGTGAGAGCCGCACGCTTGCCGAGACCTTGATCCCGCATTAAAAAGTTGGCACGTCGTGGGGCAACAACAAAACAGCGAACAGAGCAAAAAATGGAAAAGAAAAGAAAAGATAAAAGACAAGAGCCAGAGCCAGAGCCAGGCCACAACAACAACAGCAACAACTCATGACAACAAAGGAGGCACAACATGTGGCCAGCCAGTTACCAGTTGCCAGTTGCCTCTGGAATGGGGGTGTGGGAGCAACAGCAGCCAAGAGTTAGCGTTAATAGAGGGAGGAGACGGGCGGAGGAGGGAGTGAGGATAGCGGGGAGAGGGGAATGGGGAGTGCGGGAGTTGTCCCAGTTGCCTGCTTGGCATGCGGTGTCCATTTATGCGCCACTCCCCTCAATCAGCCGCTGATGATCTTCATTGTTTTTAATTTGCGTCGTATTTTTATTGTACTCTTTTTTTGCTTTACACTTATTTTTCTTAAATTTAAAATGTTTCGTTTTTTATTTGAAATTAAAAGTTTTAATTTCGGTTGGTTTCTAAAATGTGTTTGGCATGTAAATTTACTTGGTAAATTAAAATTGCCAATAAGGTAAATGTATTGTCTAAAAATATTGATTGAAGAATGTTCGACTAAAAGATACTCTACACATATCTGAACAAATTTTGTTGCTTTGGTCTAATATTATTATACCCAAGTTTATTGCCTCTGAATATTATACATTTCTTTCAATTGAAAGGAAAACAGAATGGAATAGAATATGTTACTAAATAAAAAATGTCAAATATCTAATAATTCCCTTTTTCTCTTTTCACTTGTAGCTATCCCCAAAAAGGAATTTTAAAAGGAAAGCCTGTAGTTTCTTGGAACTCCAGATACAAAATCGAAATTACATTTTCAGTCCGGGTTTTCCAAAAGCCATGTGAAAATTGCATGTTTGAGATCAACTGGAAAAACAACTAAATAAAGAAAAGAAAAACTTTTAAAATATAATTTCAATTAAAACCAAAATAAATGAAGCACTTAAGAAGAAAGGAATTTTAGATGGAAAACACAAAAAACAAGAACAAAAAGAAAAATGCGAGCCATGAAAAGAAACAAGTGAAACAAGCAACAAAGCAGTAAACAAAGCAAATCCAAACACAAAAAAAAACACAACAACAACAATAAGAAACAAAAGAAAACTGCAAAGATGTGCAACAAAAGTCAATAAACAAAAGACGGAACAATAAAGACGCGAAGAGAGCTTAAAGCAGAAGCAAGAGAACTGTGTCTAGACGAAGGACACGGCAAGCAACTAGAAACAACAACAACCAGAACAGCAAGAAATAAACAAGCCCAGCAGTAACAACAAACAAATAGATACGACAACAACAGCAACAACAACTGCAAAATGGCCATAAATTTCTCGGCCTCCTTTGCGGCCTGCATAGCGGCAGGTCTGAAGGTTCCCCGCCAGATAATGTACTGCATCACCCAGGACACGGGGCAGCCCTATGTGCTGTACAAGGACTCGCAGGATGCGGAGCGCAATGCTGGGGCAATTGGGGCAAGTGCCGCCCAATGGGGCAGCGACATGTATCCCAATATCCAGCAACAGGCGCAGCAACACCTCAATGCCCAGCAGCAGCAACAGCAGCAGCAGCAGCAACAACAACAGCAGCAGCAACAACAACAACAGAATGCAACGGCCGCGGCGCAGGCAGCAGCGGCAGCAGCAGCTGCGGGGCAGCCGCAGAGTCCGCCCGGCGGAGGCCAAGAGCCGCGGGACAACGGCAGCGGCGATGGCCGCCAACAGCAGGTGTCGCCCTCGTCGAGTCCGTATCCCTCGGTGCAGCAGCAACAGCAGCAGCAGCAGCAGAGAGCCAACGGCAACGCCGACGAGGATGCCATGAATCAGGTAAACCATTCTTCGCTTTTACAATCCATTCACTTTAATACCAATTCGTTCTTTTTTTAAATATCTTAAGGAAACATTAACGAAATCTCAGATATTCTTGCAGTTCACTGTTAGTTTTAGCACAGTTTTAGGGTGCATTTACACTAGTCGACAAGCTGGTCAATACCATCTCAGTCCAAGTCAAACCACTTTTGCTTAGAGTTGACCACCGTTTACACCAGAGTTGCCTAAGTTGCCATCCAAAATTTTCCGCCTACTGAGATGAAATTGACCACCTTGTCAACTAGTGTAAATGCACCCTTAATTGTATTATGCACTTGGGTTAATTTAATTAAAAACCTTGTTGAACATTGGCCGTGTTCACCAGAACAAATCGACAACAGAATATCGATGAAATTTGTATGATTATTCTGGTGACCGGCATTGATTAGCAATCATGATTTAAAAATTTTGTGATTATGATGACTGAAAATTCATCACCAAAATAGTACTCTGAAATTATCTGATTGTGATGCTTTGTTATCGATAAATCAAATCTTAATCAAAAGAACACTAGATTTGAAATTAAAAGCAACGAAATTAATGAGGAATCCACTTTATTCATGTTCTATTGGTTTGCTGCGTATTTGAAACGAAAATGGCTGGGAAAAGTGCATTAAACTTTCTTATATAAAATATGAAATGTGCATACAGCATTGGCTTCATTATTTATTAATGCCACATATCATCTTTTCTTTTAACTCTGGCCGTTTGCCGTTTCAATAAGCATTTTTCGCCAAATTCTTTTAAAAAATATTGCAAGCTTTGACAAAAAAAGAAATGACAACTTTGATTTTGCCTTAAAATTTTTTCAAATCGTTCACGTTCTTTTGATTTGTGATACATGATTGATTAATTCTGGTGAACACGGCCATTGATGTTTTTTGTTCAAAACATTTTTTTAATTTAAATTTTATTTTCTACCAATCCTTGCAATGTCTATCGCTATAGAATGATAGAGAAGTACGATTAAAATTCACAACTTGTTTGATTTAAATACCTTAAAAAGGAACTACTGTTTGTCAAAGAAAAATTGCATTTTCAAGAAAGTTTTCCTTGACAGCTATATAATAGAGAGGTTCGATCAAAGCACTACACAGTGCCTGCAAAAATAAGACGGATTCATGCCAAGATATTTTTGCCAATTACTTTTTTTTTAATATGTATATGACAGAAGAAATTAGCATCTTATGTCAATGGTATTACTAACTGAAACTATAAAAAATAATAAGAAAAATTTCACTTAGGACAATTTACCGGAAAGTTTTGATATTCCGTATTTCACTGCTCTAATATCATTTCGGCGAAATTCTGCGGATTGAAATCACTTTGAGTTGATGAGTTTAAGTCATATAAAGTGAAAAACGATCATTGTGAAATACTTAGTCGAAATGGAAAGTGAATAAATGAATTTCACTAAATACAAATACAAAATATAAATACAAAACATGAGAGAAGGAAAAGTAAATAACATAAATAGAAATAGAAATGCTTAAAAAATAATAAAAATATTAAAAATGTAAATATATTAAGAACGTATGTAAGCTTTGATTCATTTATGCAGATTTCAGGATTTCAAATTTTTTTTGAATTTTGTCAGAAATATAAAATTATATAAGAAATATATAGTAAGTCGCAAGATGGGACTTAATTATTAAACTTGATCACTTTTATGAACGATAAATTAATTTCAATGTGACAAGAAATTCAAAATTGTGCGTAGTTATTCATCCATACTATTTCTAATACCTTCTCTCTTTCTGTCCTCGGCAGCTTGCCAATCAACAGAACTCCGCGCCAAATCCAAACCAAAGCAGCAACGAGCCGCAGCACGCTGCCACAAGTGGCGGCGAGGCCGGACAGGGGAATCCGCACGTGCAGCAGAACGGAGGCGGCGGCGGTCAGCCGCAGGGCGATCCCAGCTTCCAGACGCCCGACTATTATGCGCCGCGCCATGGGGCGCCACAGGGCGGCATGCTGGCGCCACCTGGCTTCCCGCCGTTGCACTATCTCAAGCAGGGCGTCCTGCCGATGGAACAAAATGGCGGCGAGTCGTACGCGCTGCCCGAGCTGTTGCCGGGACAGCAGCAGCAGCAGAACGGGGCGCCACAGAACGGAGCTGGCAATCCGAACCAGTCGAACGGCAATGCCAGTGAGAGTGCAACAACGGCAAATGGTGGCGCCACCGGCGGCGCAGCGGGGGCGACGGGGACGCCGAGTGGACGCTCGGGACCTGGACGTCCGCATAAGAATAAGCCGCACAGCGATCTGCGGCTGTTCAAGTGCCTCACGTGTGGCAAGGACTTCAAGCAGAAGAGCACACTGCTGCAGCACGATCGGATCCACACGGACGCTCGGCCATTTCCCTGCTCCGAGTGCGGCAAGCGGTTTCGCCAGCAATCGCACCTGACGCAGCATCTGCGCATCCACGCGAATGAAAAGCCATTCACCTGCCCGTACTGCTCGCGCAGCTTCCGACAGCGCGCGATCCTCAATCAGCACATACGCATCCATTCGGGTGAGAAGCCCTTCGCCTGCCCCGAGTGCGGCAAGCACTTTCGCCAGAAGGCCATCCTCAATCAGCATGTGCGCACCCACCAAGGCGAGCGACAGTTAACAAATCCATTACCGATACCGATACCGATAACGATAGCGATAGCGATTGCTTTTTCGCAATTAGGGACAGCTACTCGACCCATTAGATATCCATTAGTTGTCCTAGCTGCAAATATCCTTTTAGCGCTAGCGCGAATCTTCAGATTCGCAAACGTTTGGCTAACAACGTTTGCAGCAATGCAAATTCCCTTGCAAAATTTTTACCACAAATTGAGCGATGTTTTGGCCTAAATTCTATAAATTATGCACTTTTTTTTAACTATTCCAAATTCAAGTTGTTGACTTTTTGAGTGTCCTTCAAGAAATTTGAATAAGCAAAGATGAGTGGAGAAAGCAATAATTTGAAAATAAACATTGCTTTTCGACAAATTCAATTTCAAATCACACACACAGACGCTGAAGCTAGAAGAGCTTAAAGCACAACTAGTATAAGTGCAATGTAAAGCTTTCCAACTCAGCAAAAGCTCACTAACACAAGCACAAATATAGACTTGAGTTGTAGATCAGTTCTTTAAAAACAGAGCTATGCATTGATTTCAAATATTCATTGATAACGAAACTTTTAGAAATAACTGAGAATTCAACTTTTTCATATGCAATTTAGTTAGTTGCGATTGCAATATTGTTGAAAGAGTTTTCCAAGATTTTCTAAGTTATAAGCACTCTCGCTTTCATTGAAATGAAACCCAGGAATCTCTTAAATTGCATTCAAAAAATTTTACTTATAACAAAATGTCAGAGATATTGAATTAATAGGTTGGAAAGTTCATTTCGTTTGAAAGTCTCAAAACGTCAACAACTTTAAAAAGTTAATAGCAAAAAGAAATTAGAAATCAAAAAGAAATTGAAGCGAAAAATTGAAGCTTTGAATCTCTAGTTCAGATGATGCTAGGTGATATACGTGATAAGATCGAAAGCGGCTTTGGGCCAAATTTAAGCGCTGCTAACAGTGGCAATCTCTGGCTTGATTACTTTCATGTGCACCCGGCTGCTGATCAACACGTCCCCCGAACAGATGTCTCACCGCACCTCATCTTCAAGAACGGTCCCCATCCGACGCTCTGGCCCTCGGACGTGCCCTTCCCCGGCGAGGAGACGGACACGAAGGGTGACATTACGGTTGCCAGCGGCGGTTACCATGACGACGATTCCCAGGGGACTCCCGATGGCAGCGGTGGCATGCACTATCCGTCGTACTTCAAGGATAGCAAGGGTGAGTAGACGAGTCCACTGCGATTGAATTCTCTCCATTATGCAGATTAATTAAGCGCATTCTACCAGTAGGTCAAAAGATACTACCCGAAGTCCTGCAACATATCGGAGTGCGGCCAGCGAATATGCCGCTCTACGTCCGCTGTCCCATCTGCGACAAGGAGTTCAAGCAGAAGACGACGCTCCTGCAGCACGGTTGCATCCACATCGAGTCCCGGCCGTATCCGTGTCCGGAATGCGGCAAACGCTTCCGCCAACAATCGCATCTCACGCAGCATCTGAGGATCCATACGAACGAGAAACCCTTCGGCTGCATGTACTGTCCGCGTTTCTTCCGGCAGCGAACCATTCTGAATCAGGTAATTGCTTCTCCAACTTGATATACGCTGGTGGAGTATAGAGTATATGACAGTATATGACAGACTGATGAAAGCATATTTAAACCCATAAAGTAAGGATGACAGTCGGTAGCTTAACTCGTTGTTTTGCAAACTGGCGTCACAAAGTCGCCATCTCCATCGTCGACGACAAAAGAACGACTTTGTGGCCTATCGGCATAGCTGAAAATGGTTTTTGACACTGTAGATATTTTTGTATATTCTGTATCATCATCTATGGAGGATTAATGTAGCCATATTCGACTGTAAGCATATAGTTCAGTACTTCGAGGTTTATACCTATATTACTATTTATTTGTACAATATTTGATAGATTTTTATACCCGTTACTTATTAAAAATAAGTAATGTATATTGTATTCGTTGCAATGTATGTAACAGGGAGAAGGAAGCATCTCCGACCCTATAAAGTATATATATTCTTGATCAGCATCAACAGCCGAGTCGATATAGCCATGTCCGTCTGTCCGTCCGTTCGTCTGTCCGTCTGTGTGAGCGCCTAGATCTCAGAGACTATAAGAGCTAGAGCATCCAAATTTGGCACACATATTTCTATAAACCCCACGCAGGTCAAGTTTGTTTCAAAATTTTGCCACGCCCCTTTCCGCCTCCGTAAATCGCGAAAATCCACCACACGCACAGTTTTAAAATATTAAATTTTTTTAAACGGTGAACGTTAGCTACTGTTATTACCTATCATCCTACTAAATACCAACAAGATCGGACAAATAGAAAGGTGGTACTGGCTGATTAAAGCTTTTCAGCAATAAAAGTGCCTAAAAGCACTTATTTATTCATTTATTTAGGTAAGTAACGGGTATCCTATAGTCGGGAGCTCGACTATAGCCTTTCCCACTTGTTTTTAATATTTTTGGTCGGAACTAATGGTCACTGTCAAGCATACTCGGTTACCCAATTTGTATGTGTACGAAACTATTCTTACCTGCTGAGCACTCTCAACTGTTGGAAAAAAATTTCCTTTTTTTGTTAATCATTAGAAACTGAATAGCTCAGAGTCGAACACACTTGACTTTAGCTTGCCTTTTTGGTGTAACCATTTATTTTTATATATTTTGTTTCTTAAGTTTTTAGTCAAATTAAAATATTTACTCCATGCTATGTTTGTTACTAATTTTTTGGTGATCTCTTCTAGATGCAAGCTGCAATCATTAGTAGAATCTTATCTTATAGTAGCCTACTTATTTTAATCCATTGTCGTTTCTCTCCTTGCAGCACTTGCGCATCCACACTGGAGAGAAGCCGTACAAGTGCAGCCAGTGCGGCAAGGACTTCAGGCAGAAGGCGATACTGGACCAGCACACGCGCACCCACCAGGTAGTTGTAGCCTAGCCGAACCCACTTCTCCACACATATCGCTTTCCATTCAATTCAAGAGTCATGTCTAAATTGTGTTCGACTTTTCCCTTTCGCCAGGGCGATCGTCCGTTCTGCTGTCCGATGCCCAATTGCCGGCGACGCTTTGCCACTGAGAACGAGGTGACGAAGCACATCGACAACCACATGAATCCCAACAGCACCAAGGTGCGACGGCAGCAGCAGCAACAGCAGCAGCAACAAGTAGTGCAACAGCAGCAGCAGCAGCAGCAACAACAACAGCAACAGCAACAAGTTGTGCAACAGCAGCAGCAGCAACAACAACAGAATAATGCTGTTGCCTCGGCAGCAGTTGTGGCTAACCATTTGATGAACGATGTCAAGAGTCTGGCGGCCCAACAATTCCTCAACAACAACAATCCCGCCGCGGTGGACAACAAGGCCAACATATTGCCGGTGCGGAGCATGGCGGCCAATGCGGCGGCAGCTGCTGCCGTTGCCCAGCAGTCGGTGGTCAAGAACGAGCTGTACTTCCCTCAGTGCTATGGCCCGCCCTTCCAGCATCCCTTCCACGCCCAGCAGCAGCAGCAGCAGCCGAGTGCGGCTCATGCCAATGGCGGTCCGACGCCGCCGGTGACGGTCACGGTGGCGAATGCGGTGGCGCCGGGTGTTGTGGTGCAGCAGAATGCCGCTACCTCTGTGGTGGCTCAGTGACATCCCACCACTGGAGCAGCTGGAGCCCAACAGCAGCAGCAGCAGCAGCAACAGCAACAGCAGCAACAACAGCAACAACAGCAGCAGCCGGTGGCAACGACAACAACAACACATCATCCGCCGCCGTCATCGGCACCGCCGCCAACAGCAAGTCAGCATCATATCACGACGACGGGCGGTGGTGGTGCAACGGCCACGCCCACATCCACACACGGCGCGACGGTGGCGGCGCCACAAACGGTTACCTTGTCGATAACCTTGCCACCGCCGCCGCCAACGGCGCATCCGCCACATCCGCATGCGGGACATGCACTGGCGGCCACGCCCAATGGCGTTGCACCACCGCCACCGCCGCCCACTTTGTCGCACGCGATACCCATACACCCACACATACACTCGATATTCGGATCTCTATGATGTCATCAGTAAACCAAGTCCTCACAGCAACAGCAACAACAATAAAGCATAGCAACAGCTGCAGCCACGCCCACTTTATAATTATAAAAAAAAAATAATATTTTAAAAGATTATTTAAGTTCATTTCGATAAGAGTTCTTAGAAAGGAAATTCTCCTAGTTTTTAAAACAAAGCAAAGTTTTGGCCAGATGCAGAGCGAGACTTGAACAGACGAGTACTAGTCTTTTCGAAAAGGACTCTAAACTCCTTTCAAACACATAGATAAAGGAACAGAAAAGAAAAAAATGAAAAGAGAAAAGATCGATTATGATGACGATCAACCAAAACACAACGTTATACGATTCCTTTTTCAATAATCTTCGATTTAAGGATTTTAAACTTTAAACATATTTATACGGAAAGTTCATCGAACGGAGTTATACGATTTCTAGGCGTACAGTTTAGTATAGAGAGTGAGGAATAAATTTACGATGTGAAGTGATAGATACACGGGCAGCCAAGGGCGGGAGTAGTGAAAAGAGCGAGCAGGAGAGAGAGAGAGAGAGAAAGAGAGGGAGTCGTATAGGTAGGCGATGACAGGAGATGATGTTTAGGAGGCGTAGACGTTGCGCTAAGCTACAAATTTTGTTTTCAATTTTCTTGGAAATAAACAGACACAGCAGCTAATTTATATAATATCGTACATATATCTATGATTATATTTTATACATAATATTATGTTGTTGTAGTATTTGGAATCTTGATTTGATATGATCTTCAGGCAACTGAAAAGATATAAAACTATCTATATATATAATATATATTAGTTTAACTCTGAATTATTTGTATCGCAAGCTAGCAAAAAACTTTAATTCGAATTTTGCTTCTTATTTCTATTAATTGATATGTGATTTTTTTATTATATTTAAACAAAAGAAGAAAAAAAACGAAAACAATACGATTGAAAAGAAACTAATTTGCAATTTTATCATACTAAATTAAGTTGTAAATTAAATTAAAACAAACATTTGTTGTCTTCCCTAATTGTTTGTGTGTAATTTATGTTGAGTTTTATTTAGTAATAAGTTATAAATATATAATTGATAGACCCAAATGTATGTCCACACAAAGATCCCAAATCCAAGACACAATCCAACACAGTTCAACAAAAACACACAAATTGTTTACACAAATAGCAAAAGGTTATTCAGATGTGACTCTTCAGGTGCCATACATACAAATATGAACAATAGTCAGACACGCACTCGAAAGTTCATAGAACTAACAACTACTTTACATAATTTGACAAAAATCTGTGTGGATATAGAAAAACATCAAACATAAACAATAAACAAGTTTAGTTTCTTATCAAATTTTCCAATGTACCGTCAAAGCATTTATAATTGTTATTAATCTAATAGCTTATGTTTCCTATAACAAAAACAAGAAGAGAACAGAACAGAAAAGAAAAGAAATTAATTATAATTATCATTCGTTTTCCCACTTTGCAAGTAATTCTACTCATTATTTAATATGTATGTATTAATTAATTAATTACTATCGATATGTAATTTAATAGAGTTAATGTTAAATTTCAATTCGAAATCAAATTGCGAAATTGATTTGTTTTTACTGTTTTAGTTTTTTACAAATTATGTTTTGCATATATTATTTAATCATTTTTAAATAAACCGACAAATAATTATAGACATATTTTTTATTATGATTTTCTTTTGGTTTTAAATATGGAGTAACTTTTGACTCTTGAAGACATGTTTTCGGCATTTATATTTTTCGGCTTGGGCAAGGCGTCTGATTTTTGTGATAGGCTCAGTTTAAAACAGAAACTTTTCGGCAAACAAATGGGCTAATGAAAATTGTAAATAGTATCTTTTTGGCAAACAATTTAATTAAAATTGAATTAAACAAAAGTACATGCAAAAGTTTTATAAAAAGTTTAACGAAAAATTGTTTGGCATTGTAAAAATTTTATTAATACCTTAAAAAATAAGAGGTTAGTCAAAATTTTAAAAATCACATTTTAGGCACATTGAATGAATCAAGAAATTGCATGTTTTGGTACACAGACAACAGAACAAAAGCAACAACAACAAATAGAACGACAACAACATGAGTAACAACAAAAATTATACGATATCCAATACGGAGGCTTTTATTGGAATTAGACAACAAAATTCCAAGAACGAGAGCATGATTTGCTATAAGTAAACCCAAAATTAACACTAAGCTATAAATACTTACTTTTAGGCCTTTTTAGACAAAATTTTTAACAATTCTTTTTGGCTTTAAATGAAAACGAAATCGAAAAAAAAAACGATACGATAACGAAATGAAAACACAAAACACCTTTTGGCTTTAAATCAAAATTATGTTTAGTTTTAGTTAACTAAAGTGAATATTAACTATAAATATTTATATCAATTATAGCAAATTATGCTATAATTCCAATAAAAGCAAAATTTAGACTGAATGTCGCTGTGATAAATGCAAAAAAAAAAAACAAAATCGAAAAGAAAAACAAAAATTACGAATACATAAAACTTTTGTAAATTTTTAGGCATTAAAACGAAATTTAACACAAACACTTACTCAAAATGCGAAAAACTTAACATAAATTTAGGCGCTAAAAATTGATAAAAGAAAAAAAACATCTAAAATTAATAACCAAAATTCTCCAAAATGCTCCATTTAACATTGAAAGCAGTCAGAAAAACTGTTTTTTTTTTAGTTTTTCAATTTTTTGATAAAATTATTTTATTTTATTTTCCACAACTGAATATTATTTTTGTAGTTGCAAACCAAAAGTATATAGAGAGAAAAACATGTTAGCTCCAAAAATAAAAGAGAAAATTAAAAATTCAGCTGCTTCAGTGTAATTTAAAAGAAACCAGCTCAATAGCTAAAAATCTGAAATCAACAAATCAAACCTTAAAAAAGGAATACAAACCGGCTATGACAAAACCTAAAAGAGTAGATTCATCTACATCAATCGTAGGGAAAAGCAGAAGAGAAATGAAATTTGAGACAAGACAAACAGCCTAGACAGACATAGGGGCTATAAAGTAATCTAGTTTAAGCCAGACAAATGAACCAATCCTGAACACGAATCATAAATACATATAAGAGAACCCAGTATCATAGAGCAGAGTTCTATCGACATCAGCATCAATATCATCACCATGATCATCATCATCTGCTAAGGAAACACACAAAGTTACAAGTATACCTAACAACCAACAATAGCCCAATTTAAATAACCAAGAGTACAAATACAAGTAATTTTTATAGCAGAAATTTTAATTGCAGTCTCAATAAAGCATCCATTAAACAAATATGTAACAACATATGTATACACACACTCTCAAACACACATACACACAAATACACAGGCATGGATATGAAAATATTATGTATTAACTTGGCAAATCCAAAACTAATCGCAAAAATAAATGAAAATGTGAAATTCGAAAGCTACTTTCGAAACAACTCGACGAAGCGAAAAGAAAACTCGAAAGAAATCCTTTCTTCTTAAAATTAAAACGAGAAATTATAATAATAATGAAAAGAAACCAAAATGATAAACAAAAACATAAAAATTATGATGAAATCATGAAAAATTTCATATAATATTTGAGCAAAAAAAAAAAAACACAATAAGACAATTATTTGTAATATTTCCGGCTTACAGTTCAGAAGACCAAAACCAAAAGAAAATTCATATTAAATGCCTACAATAACAGTAACATCAACAACAACCACAATTAACTAACAACCACAGTACATGATATAGAATGATATAGCCGAGTATAAAAGCCGAAAATCTGAATACTCTGCTGTTAGGTTCTATATTCATTTGAATAAATAATTAAATTGAGTACAGCCGCTTTCGCTTTCTGCAATAGTGATAATAGTTTATAAGTGAACCCATCATAAAAAGCATCAAAGAAACCAAGAAACAAACATAGAACTTGACGCAAAAGAAATAGTTTATAAATAAATAGATAAATACACATTGAAATAGCAACGGTAAGCATTAATTTAAATGAGAAACTCAAATAAAATAATATACGAATATAATACAAATATATAAAAATAATAATTACGATCCCGATCTAAGCCCACTAACGAAGCTGTTTGATTTGATTTTCACTCAAATTGGGAGAAAGTTATTTGATGCATTTAATTTAAAACGATTTTTAGTTGAATTCTCAAATATCAACAAGAACAACAACAAGAAATTGAAATATATATACTAGATACATGCTGTATACATATGTACGAGTATGTACAAATAGCATGTAGTGCATGGAAAACCTAAACTCTTATATTATATGTATGGTGTATTATATTTTTTAACGTATTTAATACATACTCTCTATATATATATATACGATATATATATATATATAAACATATATCTACTTATATTTGACGTAAAGATTAAACATTGAAGGAACAACACAGCCAGCTAAGGGAATAGTTAAATAAAAGTAAAGAAAAGAAAAATCACAGAACAGAAACAGTACTGACAGAATAATAAATGTAAAATAGCAAAAGCATTAATAATATTTACTCAAATATCGAAACTGTTTATTATTTAACTGAACAACAACAACAGCAACAACAGCAACAACAACAACAATAGCCTCGTTAGTTTTTAATGAATATTGAATGAATCAGTGAAATAGCTCGATACAAATAAAACAATGAATATATTGCAAAAAGTTGATACAAAATATGGCAACTTGGCAACCCTAGACAGATCTAATGCTTGGGCTTATAAGTGCTCTATTATATTGTGTTTATTTTCAGACTTTAGTTTTGTGCAACAATCAAAATATGGTTCCTCATTATATCATTAAAATGTAACATAGACATACGAAACATACAAACACACATACCGTACATATGTATATTTGTACAGAACAGAAACAGATCATAAATGAGTTGAATATAGAACACGAATACGAATACTTATAATATTAACTGAACCGAATAAAATACAAATAATAATAACTGAAAGTCATAGCAAAGCAGAGAAAAAGATTGAATCAGATATAGAAAGAGGATTTACTAAAGCATAGATGTCAATATTCTACCTCGAATTTATTGGGTTAGTACATTAAATACTTATTAGACTAATGTTTATATAAGTTACATTTAGAGTCCAATTTTTCTAATTATAATTTGGAATTTATTTGAAAATTTTGTTTTTGTGAATATTCAAATTTGCCAAAATATAAAATGATTTCTTGTTCCTACAAATCGCCAAGCTAATCTCCTTATAAACCTTGTTGTTACACATATACAGAGTGAGCCAGAGTCCCAAAACAAAAAAAAATACCCCGAAAAAGTCAAGAAATAACATTTGAAGCCATGGTAAACTTTTTGCAATACACACAATGTGCCCATAGAACAAGTAATTTATGATAAAACCGAATAAAATCAAATCAAATGATCAAATGATTTATTTATATTATACTTATATGAAGCGATTTGTTGTTATTGCAACAAAAAAAATACAAAAAACCACAAACCAAGAGAAATAGTACCGAGAATATTTTACAGAATTTTTTACAATCAGAAAACAGCATCAACAAAACAGAAAAATAGCAGTAAACAATAGTTAAATAAAACGAACGAAAACAAAAAATACAAACACAAGACAAAAAAAATAGCAAAAGTCAAAACACGAAAAAATAAACTCCATTATAGTAACATTTACTTAATGAACCCATTTAATAAAATAGCATATTTGACTAAGTGTTAAGTGAAGTATGCAAAACAAATATTTTTAAAACTTGCGCTCGCATAAAACATAAATAATTTAAACGAATTAAATGGAAACAACAAAAGTGAATCATCAAATATAAGTTCGACCAGAAGACCGCAAAAACAATAGAAATGATCAACAGAACTAAACACAATTTGTTAAGTTGGCATTGATTTAAAGATTTGACGAATTCGAGATCAAATATGTACTTACTATGTTTTCAATGAAATAGTGCAGTTTGTAATTAATTATTATAAACAATTGACAGGGACTACCACATAATAACCATAGAAATAGCTGAGCAAACAGACAGAAGAACAATAGCAACAAATTTTATTTACGGTTCAGCTAAGACAAACAAAGAGAAAAGATGATAAGAGCAGGAGATCAATATACTAATTATTATTATATTAAATTATATTATATTATTATATATTTACTGAAACCATAACTGTACATAAGCATACGAGTACGCTATAAAGATACATACATATACAATGTAAACCCAACAAAACTGCAATAGTACCAAAGTAAGTAAATCAATTATTTATTATTCTCAATCCGCAAGCAGACAAAATGCGTTGTATAAAATTTAATTAAAGTAAATAGCTAAAATTTATGTTCTAAATAAGAGAAACAATGAGTGCCCAATAAATTCATTTGTATTTTAAATTGAGCACTCGCCCAAAACCAGTTGAGAATCATAATGAAATTTCAATTTTCAGTTGAAAACAACATATCCGCTAACAAATAAAACCAAAACCAAACATTAATATAATTTTCATACAATTTTTCCATAACATTTTACCAGTCATTTTTTTATCAGAAAGTGAGAAATATAATTGCGTTTCATTTCCTTGTTGAACAGTGTAAGAAATCAAAGCCACAAATCAAACAAAGCAATAGTGATAAAAGCTCATCAGATGGGTGTCCAGTTGCCTTTTGGCGGCCACGCCCACCTGATGCAGCCGCCATAGCCTGATTAATTGATAAACAAAACGAAGCAGAATAATAAACCAAGCGAATCTTTTGATTTATACAACAATATATACAACAAATAAAACAACATGCCTACAAGATACTTAAACATCTTATAACAAATGCAACGTTTACCGCAAAACAGCAACCATAGTACAATAAACAATACATTTTTCTTATTGAACAACTTTTATACAGCCAATCAACAATGCAAAGCAATAGACACAACAAAAGCGCAAGAATTTCAATTAAAATTACATTAAAGAGAAGTAAAAAGCTTAAACCAAGTACACATATATTGTAAAAACTCGAAACGACATCAGTTGAAGCAAATCAAAGACGTATAATAAAATAAATAGTTGTATACAAAAAAGGAAGAAAACTCAACCAACAACATAAACAAATAAATATATGTGTATATATGCATACATATGTATATTATATTTTTTAAAGATGAAAACTAACAATAGCTTAAAACGATTGTTAAACATTTTTATATATGAATTTGTATAATTTCTATTCAATTCATATGAAAATCCAATTCTATATGAAAGCAAAAACAAATACAACAAAAAATAACAAGAAAAACATAAGTAAAAATCTTTTATATTACAAGAGACAAACCATTTAACAAATAACAAAAATCTCACTTTACTGGTAAAAAAGGAATAATAACGAAATGCAATTGGTATAAAACAATAAAAAAAAATCAAAAAATGCACATGAAAAGCAATAAAACTGGCTACAAATATTCTGAACATTTAGATTAATATTTGTTTTCTTATGGTTCGGTTTGATTTAAATATGATTTTCAATCTAAACCAATATATGTTTTCCATGTCACGTTTTCCATTTGTTTTTTGCACACAACATCAACAACAACAAACCAATTTCAAGAAGCAAAACACTGCGAAAATCTGTAAAACTAAACCCAAAAACTGGCAAAGCATGTTTCGAAACTCAAGTTGAAATAAATATTTGTGGCTAAAATATTTAATAAAAAGAATACATGATGAACAACTTCTATCAAAAGATAATTTAACTAAACTTTGGCTGGATAAAAAAAATTATGTAATGGTAGCACATAATTGTGCAAAATAAAAAATTTTTAAATAAATCCTACAAGATGCGAGGATCGTCAAGGAAAAGTTTGGTATTGAAAAATCAAAAAATTCCAAAAAATGAATGTTATAAGGGCAATTGTAATGATAATTTTGATATCAAAAACTAAAATTAAACAATGAAAATGATGACTTGACCTAAAGGCAACGTAAGAAAATTCAACTTTGATAAAGAAAAATATAACATTTCTCGGCCTATTCCAAAACTTGAACTCTCGGCTAATACAAGAAACAATCTCGGCAATTACAAAATTATAAAAGCGGCAACTACTATTTATATTAAATTACATTTTTGGAGCAAAAAAAAAACACAAAATTTAAATTTAAGCCAAATGTTTAAGCATCATTTTTAACAAAAGTAAAACAAACATAAGAAATTATAAAACTAAAAAGATGGAAATAAAACTTTCAGCAACATTTAAGTAATACTAAAAATAAAATACTTTAGGTATTAAAATTAAAACTAAAATTAATACTAAATTATGGTAAGCGAATAGAAATATTTATCAATTTTGAAACCGAAAAAATTAAGAAAGATGAAAATCGAAAAAGCAAAAAAAGAAAAAAATACACATCATTACACAAACGCAGGTAAATAAGTACATTAATAAAATCCGAACGGATTACAACGGAAATATACTATAACGAAAAATGTGGAAATTCAAAATTTTAATTGTTGTAAGCAAAAACCAAAAAACAAGCTACTTACATATATTATATATGAGCATATAATCAGCACACACTTCTAAAATTAAAAATACACCCACAAGATGAAAATTCCACTACACTAACCCACACACACACACTCACACACAAAGACAAAAGCACACAACAAATACTTTTGACCACCTAAAGAAGGAAGAGGAAGAGTAGGACACATTAAACAATTTCAAACATATACCCACAAAACACGCCCACAAGCCACACAACTCTTTTCATTGGTTTAGATTTTAAGCATAATTTTAATAATGTAATCGTCAGCCAAAAAATAAACAATTTCAAGGCAGTCAAAAATGTCCAAAAATTAATCAAATACGCGATTTTAAGGCAAACAAAAAACAGAAGTCAAAAAGTAAAATATTTATGCGATTTAAATATATGAAAAGCGTCATCTAGTTTAATGTCGTCATATTTTACTTTTTGTAATAATTATTAATATTTAAAGCATATATATTATACGAGTATAACATGGCAAATCCAAAACCAAAAGTATTGTAAACGTCTAATCGACCTACTAATTTCAAAATATAAATCCCCAAGAAAAAAAAGCTAAGCTAGTGCCTCGGCATGTGCAAAAAAAAATAATAATAATAAAATTAAATATAAAAAGAAACTACAATGAATTTCTGGCATCCAAAATAAAAACATAGAAATTACTTAAAGTACGTAAAAAAAAACTTATATTATTATACAAGAAATGGAAAATGAAATAAATTGAATCTTGTAATATAACCATGTTTAAATTATTCCAAATGCAAGACATTACATTAGGTAAGAGGTTTTGAAACTATTTGTGATATTACTGATACTTTTCTATCAACTTTAGAACTTTATCCCTGTCAAAATAAGATATCAGCGAATTCACAACTTATATGATCTCATTATAGTTGAGGAGGCACAATTAAAATATATCATGAAAGAGCTATTACCGATAGGCAAAATACATAATTAAGGGAGAATCCAAGTAATAGCCATGAATAGAAACTCAAGTTTAAAGGGTCTTCCGCAACTTTGGGACCTCACAATACAGCTGTGAGGCTAGCCGCAGGAATTGCTCCTGCTAGCTTCCCAACTATATTGCGGCGTCCCCAGTTGTTTATTGAAAATTTAGGATTTCCTAGACAACCGGATATGCAAATTGTTACTTAGTTTGTCAGCGAGATTATAGGCAATGTCGTAGGTGGTTTGCATATGGTTCAGGTTTTCCAGGGCCTTTTCATTTTTCGCTTGAGCGGCAAAATTGCGAGTCTTTGTCAGATTGCCAAAGCTCTGTAACATGTCTGGTCGATGCGGTAATTCGGGACGGCCTGCCGAGGGGAGCTTCTGTTTCAGGTAGTGTTCTAGGTACATCTTGGGCATCCAATCGTACAGCAATGTATTTGTTGTTGTGAAATTGTCGATCATTTCGGGATCATCAAAAAACTTTACAGTTGACGATGTGCTCGCTGAGAAGTTGCGCATGCGCGTCACTCGCTTCTCCATGAAATCCCTTTTGCTGTCGTCTTCCTTGCCCTCCACAGTGTAGGTGTCCTGGCTGAGGGTGCGATGTCGCTCGCATTCTTGAGGCGGATTCAGACCTGGCAAGATGCCGTTGCCCTTCTCATCGAAAGCGTAGCGACGATCAAACCAGTTGCCGATCAGCACTTGCTTCCCATAAGGCGGTTCAACCATATACTCCATTAGGAAATAACTCGAAAGAACAAGAAAAAATGAAAGAAAAAAATAAAGCAGATAAGCTGATAAACTTTTGAAACAAACAATAAATTCAAACTGATTTAAAACTCATTTTAAACGATGGAAGTAAGTTCGGAAAGTAGTTATGCTTGCTACTTTTTTTTTAAATTGAATATATTTATACCATTATCGTTGGATTACAATTTAGCACTATTGTCCAATTCATTATACAATATACAAATTTAATTCTTTAACAATCTGGTTTCTGCCGCCATATTTTCCCATTCTCCCATACTCGTCACGATTCTTACGCAATTCTGTCAATCATGTCCTTCATCTTGGCTCTTTTCGGTACGCTCGGATATCTGGGCATAAAGTCCCGTCTGTAAACTGTAGGCGGTGGGCATACTGACTCCTTGCAAATAGTACGCTGTATAGAGCTATTATTGCCATAGGCGTCCAGTCTATCGGGCTTCCAGCTGTTTATCACCTTCTTGCAGGCCGACGAATCGGAAGTGTTTTTAGAAGCTCGTTCAAGTTTCTCCTTGAGCATCTTGGGCCACAGTTCGTAGACCAACATATTCAATGACGTAAAATTATTGTCATAGTTTTCGCCATCAACGAATTTCTGGCTGGCACGCTGAGTCTTAGAATTGAAATATTTACTGACCCTGCCATCGATAAAGTCGCGTGACATTAGCTTTGGTTCAAAATCCTCCAGTGAATAATCCTCCTGGTTGGTCGTCAAATGTCGCTCACACACTTTTTCTGAGACATTCTCCGGAAGCAGCACACACGGAACAATCGCCGTCCTGCTTTGTGCAATTGTTTCACAACGTGTGTTAATCCACTGACCGGTTAGAACAGAGCTGCTGTAAGTCGGCTTAGTATCGATATACGTATAACGAGCATCCTTTTTAATTTCCTCCTCATCCATACTAATCACCATCTTGGAAAAAAGAATGCAAAAGTTCAATAAAAATGTAATAGTTATAGAAAAAAACTTAAATAAAAACGTAAGCTAGAATAGGATTTTCAGATAAAGTATTTCTAGCTACTTGACAACTATTTCACTGCCCAGCCCGACTGCCCCTTTCAATCATGCTAATGTTAGAGTGAATGGTAAAATTCCCAATAATTTAATTTATAAAAATTAATTTTATAATTAATGAATATCCGTTAAAATGTGGAATTTTAAAAATGCACTTAAGCGCGAAAAACTGCTTGCAATTACGCAGTTACAGTTTTCTGGGGTAAACAGACAAGCAGTGCATTCGCTGTGGTGAGTATTTGCAAAGCAGTTCAATCAGCTGTTTGCTATTCAACACTTTGTTGCTGTGACCTCATTCGAAGAAGATTCATCCGGCTTGCTTGTTGATATCAATCAAAACAAAATATAAATATATTTTCTTATGGATATCATGCGCGTCATACTTTATATTATTTAAAGCTTTCACATTACTATTGTTTGCTTTTAGACACGACTACTTTGTACAAATTTGCAATGCTTGACAAACTCAACGATGACTGCCGCCTAAAAATTCTGGAGTACTTGGATGACTTAAAGGATCAGCTGGCGTTGAGACGCATTTCCCAGAGTCTGCATGCAAATGTCCAATATCACTGGCAGCGACTCAAGGAAGCCACCTTAGATAGTGATGTTGTGGAATATTTCAAGCGGCATCCAGAGGAGATGCACGAGTTCCTGAAGTGTGCCAGCGGATCTCTGCAAAGTTTGGTTTTGTGTGGCGGCAGTATGACAATTTTACCATCCTGGACAACTTACACATTTCCCAAAATGCTCAGCCTGGACTATGAAATGTATTTCATCGAGAAAGAACCAGATGAGAAGACTCTTCTGCTGACTCAACTATTTCCCCAGTTGACCAAGTTGAAGCTGCAGAGCGGCACCACTGGACAACATTTGTGGTGCTGGAGGCACTTGGAGGAGTTGCATCTGTACTGCTGCGAATCGTTGGATGAGACGATGCTGGAGCGCAGCTTCAGCTCGTTGTCGCTGCGTAAACTCACGATTATCTTCTTTGGATATTGTGCCAATCTCGGCGATGCCATTTTGCCTGCTTCAAGGATTCCAACGCTGGAGGAGCTCGTGATTGACGACCATCACTTGTTGGGTGAATTTCTGCCCAATTTGCTGCAGCTGCCCAAGTTTCGGAAACTGGCATTCTACACTCGTGACTATTACGAGTATCTGCTGCAAACGGTGGCCAGATTGCGGCCACTCGGGGTCCAATCACTGCTCTTCAACGACTCCCTGTGGAGCAGTTCCTCTGTGTGCGACACCATTCGCCGCTTGCCACATCTGCGTCGACTGACGCTGCAGGAAGATGACATCGAGTCCAATCAGCTGCACTTCCTATGTGACCAGCTGAAGAATCTGGAAGAGCTGCACTTGATCAGAATGCGTACATTGCCCACAGCCACCCAGATATGGAACTTAGTGGACGCATCTTGTTCTCTAAAGACACTTAACCTATCCAGCTGCAAGTTGGATGAACAGTTCTGGGAACTAAGTGCCGCCTGCATAGATAGAGTACTCAAAAAGCGATCTCCAGAGATCCCACTCACTCTCCATGTGCACAACACTCTCTTGGATCGCAATCGCTTAAAGGTACGAGAATCAAAATGGGAATAGATTTGAGCTGTAAATCAACTTCCTCTCTCTTTCAGACTCTCTCCGTACTTAATCATCCGAATTTAAATGTTTCTTTCCAACCAGTCAATTTAAATGTGTGGAGTTCGAGATTTGTTGAAATTGAATTTAATCCAACAATGGGTTAACTGTGTTTATCAGTGAAATAAAATGTTTATAACACAAAAAACGAAACACAATTTGAACTTGGATGACTCTCCCTGAAATCAACTCAAAGTAACATGAAAGGAGAACAGGATTGTGTACTACATAAAGTTAGTTTTATTAGTAAATATTTGTATTTCTGGGTTTTTCGGTGATACATATTAATTAGATTGGTTTAATTTATGTCATACTCGTAGTGGTATATATCAATGTTAATTGTATAATTTGTTTAGTATTAGATTAGTAGAGCGCGATTTTAGTAACTGAAATGTAAATGTAAATAATTAAAGTTTCTCAGTTTTAGTTCCGTTCAAGTTGATTTGGATGAATTTCAATTAGTTTAGACATTAACTTGAAAACAAAAAGATTCCAAAAATTATCTTTAGAGCTGGTTAGAAGTGTGGAATTATATCATATAGCTCTATTATGGATATTCTTCTATATATCATTTAAGCTTACATTTAATAGCACAGTTAGACATAGTTATATTTTTTGTTTGTTAAGTTAGCGCATAGTTTTCTTTGAATCAGAGATAACGAAAACAAACCAGTTACAGAGTTTTGTACATATCCTTTAAGACAATTAACTAATAGTTTAAGGAAATCTCTAAAATAGTGCAGAAATCGAATTGTTTTGAGCTCTGAAATCATACATACATACATGTATATTAAAGAAATATATTAGTTAGCTGTTGTTGTTAAATTGTGTGCAATATTTAAGCCAGCATTTTTAGACATTTACATATAGCACGTGTTATACAGTATTTCATTCATTTCGACTAAGTATCTTTGTCATTCGTTATTGGTATTATGCATACTTATATCAGTAAATAAGTATAAATTATTGTTAGCAAGCTTTGCCAATTGTTTTCCATACAAATTCATCAAAACCTGTTGCCATTTTCGCATCGAAATCTAGATATAATAAATAGATACCTGTTTGCTGATATTTTACTAGTTATGTTATTAATTTCATTATTCAGACATTCACATATGCAATAGTTGTTAATTAATTAATTAAATACACTTAATTTACTAATTATTGTTACCATTGTGGATGAGATGTTTGGTGTACGCGTGTGGGCTATGATTATGAATGAATTTTGCTTGCTTTTTAGAACGATTCCATTAAATTTAATGCAAGATATTTTCTTTCTTCCCTTCCATTATTTTTTTTTTTCGATTTTTATGATTTTCCATTTTTTTGGTTACGTTTTTCTTTGCCATGATATATGAGTGTGTGCAGTGTGAGAGCTTAGCTTGAACTCGATGTGTGTGTTTTGTATTTATGATTCGCGTTTGTTAATAATTCAAATAATTGTTTATGCTTGGTCCATTAAAGTATACAAATTTCGTAACTATTTGCTTAGCCTTGATTGAACTGATTAATCGACAAAATGCCGAAAAGTGCAATGGATTTTGGAGTGCTGTGATCCAAGGTTTTCAAGATTACTGAGTAGCCTTCCTTGCCTTGCCAAGTGCAATAATGATATGCATCATCTACTTACTGAAACATTAAATGGTTTCCTAATCAAGTAAAAGGTCTGAAAACTTTAAGAAGAGAAAATGTTGTGCTTAAAAAAGCTTCGGTGCATTGGGCTCGAATAGTTGGTACTTAAATATATATATATTCGTAATATAATCTTTGCTGAGATGTGATGATATGAATCGAAATGTCAGAGATATTGGTATTGTTAGAGGTATGCTGAATGAACGCTGTAAAGATAATTTAACAATTTCTTTTTTTGAGTTATATGTATATATTTCGTACTGAATCTAACAAATGTTCAAGTATTTTTCATATTTGTGTCTTTCGATTATTTCTAAATAAATTGCTTTACCAGTTTATTCTTTTGTTTGATTAAAGGAGATACCAAAACTCGATTTCAATTCTAATGAAAACCTAAGTATTTTGAATCAACGTGTATTGTTTTACTTATTGCTTTATTGTTGCAGTTAACCTTAACGTGAATTGCTGTTGCTCTTGGCAATAACTAAATATTATTGATACCAATTGGTTCATAAAATTGCATTATTTGCATTATTAGATTCATAAATCGTTTTCTTTAGTGAATCAATTAGATTTGACAAATTCTTTTTGTTCATAACGATTCAAATTACACAAATATTTATTATGAATTTAATTATTTAAATAAATATTTGTCAATTTTGAACTGTGGTCTCATGACACAAATTTTCAAAAATATTTTCTTGTTTTCTCGCGCTAGAGTTTTGCTTGTTGTTGTTGTGGTTGTTGTACACAAATTTCAAATACCGAATAAATTAATTAACAAAATTCATCAAAAAAAAACCATTTGCTAAGCTTGCGTTCTCCTTCTACCCGCTACACTGGTTGCACATTTCATTTTACATTTTGTCGGAGGAAATTTGAAGTTGCCTCATTCGGTTGATATATTAAAATTGTTGTTCGATGCTGCTGTTGGAGAAAGATAATAATTATTGAATTAGTTATTAACTGAAAAAATGTTTATTTTTTTGGATTTACATGTGATTTAAAATTGCAACATTTATTATTCAAAAAATTAAAATATCGGTTGAGCTAATAAAGAAGCAACATAAAATATTATAGTATGTGCAGGAAATGCATTAGATTTTCCTGTTTCTTTTGTGTGCTTTCTATGTGCTTAAAATAATATCACATTAAAATGTTTTGCAGACCTTAAATGGAAATTTGTAAATTAAACATAAATTTTAATACTAGAGCGCATTTAAATTGAAAGCCAAAGTAAATAAATGACATTGATAAATATGGAAATTAAACATTATTGTTATTATCGGATGCGCTGAGATATACAGAGAGATTTGTTTTGTTTTGTTTCATACAATTAATTTGCTTGCAAGATTCACATAGAATTGAATCAAATTTTTAAATACAACTACATACATGCAAATTTGTCTACTTATAAATAAGGAATATAATTATAAAATAATCAATTTATATATTTATAATTACAAACTGAAGAAACTAGATGATTATATAAGTAAAGTGGAAGAGAGAAACAACACATTATTGGATTGCTTACATTTGTTGCTACTACATTTGAGGAATTAATTGGAATTAGAGCTCGATCCGAAGATATATTGACACATATATTTGACGTATTGATATTGATGTATTGACATATTGGAATTTTGGTTCGATTGGTATATTCGATTCTCGTCTCGATATTGGGCTAATTTATTGTTGGCTTTGGCGCTGACTAAGTTAAATGTAAAATTAAACACACATGTCGCTATTTTTCTCTCCTTCTCTCTCTCTTGTCGTTCTCTCCCTTACTCTCACCCCGTTGACGCGGCCACGCTCCTCACTTGGTTTCTGCATTTTGCTATTTTTTTGTGGTTTTTTTTTTATTATTTTGTTTTTGTTTAATTTACTCGGCTTTTGGATGCAACTCTTCTCTAGCGCTTGCGTTTTGTCATACAAAGTCCAGCTCGGAGCGCGTGCTGTACATTTTGCGCTCCAGGGAACGTTCGAACCACTTCTTGATCTCGGAGACAATCAGCACGGATGAGGTGAGCGTGACCAGAAAGACTATGTCATAGGCGTCAAGTGGCTCCGTTTGGAATACCATCTGGAGCGGCGGAAAGTAAATGACTAGCATTTGGCCAATTATCGAGAAGGCAACGGCCAGCAGGAACATGCGATTGGTGGTCAGTCCAATGGTGAAGACACTCTTCGTCTGGGAGCGACACGAGAGCGCATTGAACATATCAAAGAACACAAAGCATGTGAACGTCATTGTTGTATCCCGCTTTGTCTTGCCCAATGTTCCATCGGCCATTTCACGCTGGAATACCCACAATGTGCCCAAAACAATGATGCTGGCACTGAGCAGCACATTGACAATTACAGATTTCGTGATCATCGGTTGCTTAACGTTGCGGGGCTTCTGCTTGAGCACATCATGATCCACGGGCTCCACGCCCAGCGACTGTGCCGGCGGCCCATCCATTATAATGTTGATCCACAGTATCTGCATGGCGTTCAACGGATTGGCAATGTCCATTAACGTGGCCAGCGCAATCAGGGCCAACGCTGCAATCGAAGTGCTCAGCTGAAAGCGCACAAAGTTCCTAATATTGTAGAAGATGCCTTTTCCCTCCTCAATGGCGGCGCTGCAAAGGAGAGAAAACCAATTAAAGCACTTGCTAAACATATCTAATGACACTAATTAAAGTGGGCTTTAATTTGGATTTTTTAATTTAATTCAATCAATTTTTAAATATTTTCCGACTTTTCAACTGCTTTTTCTACTCAGCATTAAATTAAAACATATATTATTTAATTGTGAACTTAAAAATAATTAATTATGCTAAAGAAGTTGGATATCTCAGCATTTCTTTATATGCTAAATCTAGCGTATTATTAAATGCTTAAAGATTTATCTTTTTTATATAAATACTAATGGTAGATATTTTATATAAAGCAATTGAGCATTTCCTTTTGTGTGCAGTTGATTTATTCGCTTCTACTTTTTTCCTTTATTATCGTTGTTTTTTTTAATTTAATTTAGATTTTTTTGGCTATCAAAATTAGTTCCGCGCACTTACATAATGGTATGAAAATCATCGTTGACCAATATCATGTCAGCCGCCTCCTTGCACACATCTGTGCCGTTCTTGCCCATGGCAATGCCAATGTCCGCCCTCTTCAAGGCAACTCCGTCGTTGACTCCATCGCCTGTCATGCCCACAATGTTGCCAGTGCGTTGCAGCGACTTGACAATCTCCAGCTTGTGGCGCGGCGAGACGCGATAGAAGACGCTCACATTGTTGGCCACCTTGTCCAGCTGATGCTCATTCAATTGATCCATCTCCTGGCCAGACAGCGTCTGGTGGTGTATGGTATCGATGCCAATTAAATTTGCTGCAATATATAATAAATAAATAATATATAAGATGAGATGGAATATTATATAAAAGAGTAAGCCAACCTATCTCCTTTTGTCTGTTTGCTTGCATTTAAGCTTTTACTCTGCTAACTGACACTTATGCTGAAATGTCCTCCATGCTCACATTTTTATGGCGTAGATTAAATGACAGCATTGCAGAAACCATTAAAACTCTCTACTATAAATTGTTATAGCTGATAACAAAAATATATATGCATATAAATAAAGTTGAGAACAACGCATGTAAAGATGTAAAAAGTAAATTTTCATAGATGAAAGAATATTGGTAAATATACCCTGTATAATATATATAAAATCAAAAAAAAAAAGACGACTATAGGAGAAAATTACAAGTACAAGTAGTCGCCTAATTGAAAGATTTAAATTGAAAAGATTTAAAAACAAATTAAACATCAAATCCACGTATACTAACTGCCAGTACGAGATAACTTAATTCTTGTTATATTTTCCATACATTTGCATATAAAAGAATATGAGAATTCTTTTATCATGTCAATAATTTCGATAGAGCAGAGAACGTTCTATTCTGAACATTGCATTGCATTTATTAAAATGTTTTTTAGAATGTTTTTTTTAATCTTTTAAAATTACATATTTATCTAAAAATTTTAAGTGAAAATTTTTAATTCTTGCTGGAATTTTAAGCAAAAATTCAGCAGTCTACAACTGCACAAATCAATGCTGTCTTTTTGTGGCCTTTAATAATGGCAGGGTAAAAACCATATAAAAAAGGACACAAGGCAAATATTAAAAATGAATTTACTGGATGGTGTAAAAATGAATTTACTGGATGGTGGGTTAACTATTTGCCATGGCACTTGAATGGATCCGGCGTTGGAACTCATAAAATGGCAGCCGCCAACAGCTTTGGCCACGATGAAAATGGCGCGTATTCAAATTTTGCATTAATTTTAATTTAGCAAGAAGAGATAGAGAAAAGTGAAAGAAGAAGATGCTGGGCAAACTGAAACTCTTGGTAGATTGTTGGGATAGGAATATAGGTATGTATAAGGTATAAAAAAGGAATGTGGCTGAAAGCTGTTGGCCGGCCACCTTTGCCGGATGAGGATGAGTCAGAAGATATCCCTTGGTGGCTGCAACGCCGCTTTTAATTGTCTCGCTCGGCGTCCTGCGCCAGGACGAAGCTGCAAGCTGATGATGAAGATGACGTTGAATGCGTTTTAATTACGTTTTGCTTTTGCTCATTTTGCCGCACTTTTTTGCTCATTGTGTGCACCGAGACTCATTGTTGTTGTTGCTTCTCTTGTTGCCGCTGTTGTTATTATTTACTTCAGTGCGCTTTAGCTAAAAATTTTATACAAACAGGACAAGAGATCGTCCTGGCACTTGCCAAGACAAATACGCGGGCGCCATAATGAAAAATGGAGACGCGTTTTTTGCATTTGAAAAATAAAAAAACCAAGCAAACAAACAAACACATCTCTTAGTGTTGTTGTCTTTAACAGCTGCTGTTTCCTTAGAGCATACTTCATAAATGCGCCCAAGTGCAAAAAACAACAGCTTAAATTGAAAACTGGCTCCCAGTTGATGCACAATTGAATTTAGAACAATTTACCCCGCTCACAAATTAACAATTGTTTCCAAAGTTAAAGTTCCTCACTTCCTAAGTTTCTCGCTTCCATCTGCGTAACTTTAACTTCCATTTCAATCATCTACCATTTTCTATGCTTGCCTGTTGCTTTGTCTAGTTCATCGCCAATTGCTTGGAAAATGCAGTGAAAAGCCGAGTCGCTTTCCCCCTGGAAACACAAACAAAGGACACAATCCAGGTAACGGATTACATGGGAATTAGAGAGAAGCTCAGTTCAAGCTGACTACGCAAAAGTGTCGGACAAATAGAATATTTCAAAAGTCATATAATTCTTGGGAAAATAAAGGATTATTTAAAATTTAGAGCCACAACTTATCGTTCTTGTCTAGTTTTTTCTTTTAATTTATTATTGGTTATCTACAATAATGAACATTAGTTGAAAATATTTTGAAAATTCTCGGCTAATTTCCCATTTGTTATTGTTTCGAAAATGCATCTTATTTGGCTGGAAAGATTCATCAATCAGGCTTTTACAACAATCATTTCCATTTGCAATTGTCATCGCAGGTTATCCGAGGTCATCAGACACCTGTTTCAGCAACTTTATTACCTGCGATGCCGTGATGACTTCCATCATTGCCATTGACCGCAAAAGGTAACAACAACAACATAGTTTAAGCATAATCTGTGCATATGTGTGAAAATGGCAATTTCAAATGGATTTTCAATTTCTGCTGATGACAGCAAAACATCTGCCAATCAGAAACGCGTTTTTCACCATGCGCCAGGGTCAAGCCACAGTCCTCCAACAAAGCCAAATTAATAAAAAAAATTAAACATTTTTTTGATGCCAATTTCGTTTTGGCAATGGATAAAAAATACTTAATTGCAATATGCTTTTTTTACTCTGCTGGGCAATATTTCATGTTGATAAAAATATTTACACGACATTATTTTATGGGAAAATGGGAGTTTGCATTACACAATAGGTTATATATTGTAAAAAATGCATATATAAAAAATAAAAGAGTTTTACTAAAGTCTTGAAATAATACGGAAAATAGTTTCATCAAAATCGAATGATTAAAAATATTTTAATCGTGAAATTGAATTATTATACCATAGTGCAAGGTTCAGTTGCATTAAAAATGAGTTAAGAACGCGTTGCTGTTGTAATAATAATGGATGGGAGATATCAGACGCAGACAATCAAAGCAAAAGATGAACATGAAAAACTTCATAAGCCCAACCAATTTTCCAGTTTTATTTTTGAGGCTAACTTTGTTGTTATATTTGATAAATGTCTGGTTGAAAAAGGATGAAAATGCCACACATAGTTTAGAGAGGGCAGAGAAAAGTGGAATCCTAGTTATGCCTGTTTCAAACAAAGTTGCACTCAAAATGAGTGGAAGAGTTGGGAAAACTTTACAAAGTTGGTAAAAATTTGTCAAAGCAGAGAAAACCGCAGGCGAAAAGCGGATTAGACGGAAAAGTTGGTAACGGAAGAAGCAGGAAAAGCATGAAAAAGTATATGAAAATGATGGCCAAGTTTATGAAAATGTGAAGCGAGTTTGTTGCATGCAACAAGCACATTCAGCTCCACTTTGATGGCCTGAAAAATCAAAGCAGCAAATTTCACTGCGCTGGAAAAACAAAAGAGCAAACTACAAGAAAAATAACAACAACAACAAGAAAAAGAGTCTCATTTGGTAATGGAAAATTCGAGGCGTGGCTAAAGGGCGTGCTGCAAGTGACATTTGCATTTATATCGTCAGCTCCTTTAGGGTGAGAGGAGAGGGGAGAGAACATGGAGGAGAAAAAGGGGTGTACTCCTTGTGCTGTTTATTAAGCGACTTTCGTGTACGTGACAATTCTTTCGACGCCGACATTGTCATCCTTCTGAGTCCTGGCATCCTTTCAGGGCATGGCAATCGCTGTGTGATTATCTCTGTCTTCCGTTTGGTTTTCTACTCGGGGGGACAAACACATCCTGGCATCAGTTATCCTTGTGCATGAGCGAAATCAACATCCAAGCCGATTGATGTGTATTACGCCCCCAACCAACTGATTGTCAGAGGACTCCACCATTGGATTACAAGTGCATTTCCGAGTGCATTTCGCTAATTGGATATGTGTCAAGTTTGAGAGAGAATCAAAGCAACAGCTGCCACTGCGACATGGCAACACAGGGTTGCAACAACAACAACAACAACAACAACAACAACAATAACAGCCCTAAGGCGTGACACAAGTCCGGAAATGTGGCATTGATTAAGATTTACTCAAGTGCAGCTCCTAGTCTGAGATTGTCCTCCTAATTGTCTATTAATACGTGTCGACGAGCTGTTAAGCAAACATCTAGCAACATTGCAGCTTCACTGAAATTGAAATTGCAATTGCAAATTCAATTCGAGATTTAAACTTGCTTTATTTTAAAATTCACTAATTCACTAAAAAGCAAGGATTAAAACCGAAACGAATATCGGGTTTCAGTTACGGTTTCAGTTAGGGTTTTAATCTATGCTAAAAAGTAATTTAAAATCTTATTTTAAGTATTTATTTGCCAATATTTCATTTAACATTGATCTGCAATACAATTAAAATTCATTTAAATGTATTTTAAAGAAAAATGAAATACAATTATGAATTCATCAAAGTTCAATCAATGTGGTAGCATTAAAAATCTCAGCATTTTTAGCTATCAATATTCCAACTAACGATATTTTCAAGAAATATCATCTATTCAACTAGTTATTGATGTTATATCAATATTGACGTTATAGGAAATACTAATTTATTTAATAAGAATGCCGTAAAGTAGAGGTGGAGAACTATCGATAGCACTATCGATGGTTGGGCGCTATCGAGTTACCATCGATAGCAGCTACCCACATTCGATAGTTCCCGAAGTACTATCGATAGTTTAAAAATTGCTAAAAATTACCCTATTTCCTCATTTTCATAAAACAAGTGGCTTGTTAGGTATTTTTCAAAATAATAATAGCTACTATTTTTTTGCATCAAAACATTTTTGTTTGAGACCGAGGATAAAAGATGAAAAATTCAAAATTTTCAATGGGTACTTAATGGGTTAAGGAAAATTTTGCATCATTCAAACGGAATTTAAATAACCTTTCCAAATATATAGTATATAAAAAGCTATTATTTTCTTGTGTAAAGTCAAAAAATTAATTTTTTTTTGGTGTGTAAAGTGTTTTTTGACAAACTGTATGTATTTTTTGTGTCCGAGACTATTGTCGACTATCGATAGAACTATCTTCAACTATCGTCGACTATCGATGGTTTTGAAATTACTATCGTCGGCTATCGATGGCGCCGACTATCGATAGTTCTCCACCTCTACCGTAAAGTATAATAAAACAAAGTTATCTTTGAACATAAATATATTACAAATAACCTTTCGATAGGCATCCAATTCACAAAATAACATATTACCATCATCAATATCACTAGACACTTAACTGTTTGCAATGATGTTTCAAGTATGATGATTTAATGCATATTTCAGACAGTAGATAATTCTAGTCCACGACTAACTCTCACAGTTTGTGGTTAGACACTTGAGACAGAGAAAATTTAGCCAAACTCTGTGTCTGATTCTGAGCCAAGTAAATTTACCACAGATTCAATTAGCCGTTGGATGAAGAGCTCTGTTTAAGGAACTAACGACAAAACTGGCAGCATAATTGGCAACCAAATTGAAAATGAAATACACCAACTTAATTATGTCTGCACCCCACCGAAAACTGAACTGTCTGATGTCTAATTGTCTGTCCTTAGTCAAAGATTGATGCGAGAGAGTTCGTACAACAAATTGGTAAGGATTAGCACAACCAAGCTGGTCAGTAACTAGACAACCAAACAACAACCGGCCAAAGGCCCAGGTTGGTGGCCAATTAGGCAGCCGATTCCCTCTAAGCGGATTTTCATCTCAACCATAACAAATAGTGCAGAAGAGCCGAGGGGGGCAACATTTGATACAAGGGCAGGAAGCTGGAAAACTCATTTGCTCATTTACAATTTGTACGTCAAAATTTCAATCAATATGCACGCTCATAGCTCGAGGCATTAAATCAAATTCAGTTGAACTCCCTCATCCCCCAACGCCGCTTGAAAGTCTCGGATATTCTATAATTATACCGTTATTCACGGCTACGAAAGGGAAATTGCAAACGGCAAAAAGATTTAAATACTACAAGCGAAACTATGAAATACCCTTTAAAAACATACAGACTAGGAAGTTTTTTGATGCGAATGTTGCATTAAAAAGCTGAAAATATCTATTTTAATTACATATATCGATATATAATATATTTAAATAAACCTCAAATTATATTTTTTTAAAGTCGTTTATAACATATTTCAAGTAAAGGTGACTTAAGCTGTTATTTTGTACTTAATTTCGAAATCATATATTTGATCTGTATTCCAACCATCTGGCAACGACCAAGGCATGTAGCATTATTAAGTTGGCTGCAGTTGAGCGTCAGTTTATAAACGAAAACGTAACAAACCTAATGCCAAAACCTATAAGACCCGATTGGGTGGCTATTTAAACGAGTTGGTGATGCGAATTGCAAGTAAAGTGAATTGAAGTTTCTTTTATAAGGTTTTGTCAGAGCTGATGAAAGTTTCTGGACGCAAGAGTTGGAACGGAAAGGTACTGAAGTCGTTGTCCATGTTGATGAATTCCTGTTCACTGCAGACGCGCAACAATGATGATGATGATGAGAATGAAGAGGATGATGAGTCCTGACGCTGACGATGACGATGGGGAGTTTGGGCCAGAGTTAATTATTTCAGCGACTGACGATGCGACGGCTGCTGATGCTTCTGCTTTGGCTTCTGATGTTGTGCGTCCTCCTGTGCGTTGCAGGATATTAGATGAGGGCCTTGTCCCGCCCCCTTCTTGTTGCTGATATTTACCCTCCGGTCGTCACACGACTATGTCTGTGAATGTCGCTCTACCTGTTCTTTTCCCTCCAATCCCATCACAATTTTCTTTTACAATTTTTTTCCTTCGTCTATTTTTGCTTTTTGAACTTTTTTGTTCAGTTTATTTTTTAATGTTGCTCCGTATGCGCTTTGTGTGCTATCTTTTCCAATTTGCTGCGCTCGCTTTGCGGCATTGCTTCTAGTTTTTTCTTTTTTATTTTCTCTTTTTTTTTGTATTTTATTCAACGAGTTTTGGCGAATTTTTCGTTGCATGCCACATGCCACGAGGCGTTGAAGTTGCCATTTCAATTTAAATACCTTGTATATGGTTAAACTTAAGGTCTTTGTAGTTAATGAAAAACTTGTGGAAGATGCCTGCTTACTTCGCTGGGCAAACAGCATACCAGCCTTCTAGTTAGCAAAGCACTTTGCCAGCAATTTTATGCAACTTCCCTGGTAAATTTGAAGAGAGCCAAACTTGAAAGTTTTCACACAAAACTATTTATATACATATATACGTAGGTATCTGGAGAACCTCAAGTACAGTTGTGACACACGCTCTACCGGGAATAAGTGAGAGAAGCCTCAACTCCTCCTTCTTCTTCTTCTATTCCTCCTCCCCCCCAAGTGCAACTGAGCCGAAACTTCAACTGGAACTCAACTTTGCGGCTAACAGAAACTTTCAACAGCTTCAACTGACATGGTTAATTAATTCTGTTTGCATACTTTTAGGCTGTCCGGCAACACTGGCTAACCCCTTGCCTTGTGTTCACGTCCGTTAACCCTTGACTTCTTAGCCTCAGTCCCGAATAGAGATGCGTGTATCTCTCCCTTCCCATAAGAGCACATACACACATTCATCATGGGCCATTCTTGAAAATATTTCCATACTAAGCATAAATTGCGGTTCCTTCAGGAAGGAGATGCCACTTTTAATTACGCTGCGTTGACAAATTTATTTGAATAGTTTCGGGCGGCTGGGCGGGCCAGCACTTAAGTTTAGGCCAACAATTTGTGGCTAGCATGAGCAGCACTTAAAGAGGTTTTAATTGAGTTTCCAGTTAAGGTAATCATAGAAATAGTCCCCAAAAATATTAATTTGTCAGCTCGGGCTCTAGATAATGTCGGCTTGTTGTGTGCCTAGAGTTAGGTTAACTACAGTTTTCTTATCAGCTGAAAGAGATAACTCGGACAATATTTCTTAATTGGATTTGCAAGATGAAATGATTTAATAGAAGAAGCGTGTGCACATATTGCAGAACAATCTATGAAGCTTACCGCTCTGCACAAATCTCTCTTAGATAAGTGACAATGGAGGACCAACATATACTACAAAATTAGTAAAACAACCAAGAGTTTCAACCATTTTTTAACACAATCAATCCAAGCAAAAAACACAGACAGTATCTTGAGCATCAGAGAACAGCAATAAGTTGATGGACTTACCAATTGCCATTGCAGTCTCCTGTGCATCTCCAGTGACCATCTTGACCCGAACGCCGCTCTGCATCAGCATCTCGATGGACTCCCTGACGAGGGGTCTCGGGGGATCGGTAATGCCCACAAGACCGCAATAAATCAAATCCTGCATGGAGCGTCCCTTGGCCAGGGCCAGGACACGCAGACCCTTGCGTCCTATTTCATAAGCCTCTGCCAGGAATTCCGCCTCGTTCTGTTTGGTCAGTGGCACCGTCTGGGTGCCAAATTGATATTTGGTGCATTGGGGCAACAGAGTTTCCAAGGCGCCCTTGGCAAAGAAGATCTCCTCCTTGTTGTTGTTGTACTTGTGAATGCACTTGACGGCCATCATCTTCTGTTCCGAGCTGAAGGGATACTCCTGGATGCGAACATAATTCTCGGCGGTGGCATACATGCCATTCTTCATGGCCACGGCCACGAGAGCGCCCTCTGTCGGTTGTCCAAGGAGCGTGCCATTCTGTATGTAGGCATTATTGCAAACGGCGCCAATTTCGAGGAGATTCGTGATATTCGTTTTGGCCATTTCCACATTGTTGCAGTGACGAATGTGAATCTCGCCCTGATCATTATATCCGGCGCCGGTCACATCCGCCATATATCCATCGGAGGTTATGATAATCGTGGCCGTCATCTCGTTTTTGGTCAATGTGCCCGTTTTGTCCGAGCAGATGACATTGACACAGCCCAAGGTCTCGACGGTGGGCAACTTCTTGACAATCGCATTGCGTTTGGCCATTCGCATGACGCCCAAAGCCAAAGTGACGGTGACCACAATTGGCAGACCCTCGGGAATGGCGGCCACAGCGAGGGAGACACTGATGTTGAACATCTCCGAGATGGGTTTGCCCTGCAACCAGCCCAGCAACATGATGACGCCAATGATGAGAAAGGAATAGAAGCTCAATTGGGCGCCAAGAATGTCCATGGATTTCTGCAACGGCGTCTTGGGCGCCTCCTCGGCCTGCATCATCTTGAAGACCTCGCCAAACTCGCTGCGCTCCCCAGTGCTGACCACAATGCCCTTGCCGTTGCCACAACGCACCAAGGTGCCCATGAATGCAATATTCTTCATATTGCTGTGATCCTTAACATTCGTATTGTTGAGCAAAACATCGGTGATCTTTCGAGCCGGCTCCGTTTCTCCCGTGAAGCTGCTCTCGTCTATCGACAGATCCACGGCCTCGAACAGACGCACGTCGGCTGGCACACGATCCCCGACATTGAGATACACCACATCTCCGGGCACAAGTTCCCGGGCCAGGAACGTATCGAGGCGTCCCTCTCTCAGACAATGGCACTCTGGCGGCACCAGTTTCTTCAGCTCCTCCAGGCTCTTCTCGGAGCGATATTCCTGTATGAATGCCACCGTGACCACAATCAATATGGCAATGGTTATGCTGACGGCATCGTCAAACTGTTTCATGATCACCGAGACCAAAGCGGAGCCAAGGAGCAGCAGGATCAGAGGATTCCTGAACTGCTCAATGTACTTCTTCCAAGTGGGCTCCTCCTCGATGACATTCAGCTCATTGTGGCCAATGATTTTGGCCCGGTATTTAGCCTCTGTCCACTTCAGTCCGGTGCGCACATCCACCTGCAGACGTCCCGCTACCTCGGAGGCGCTGTGCGTCGATGACTCGGAGGTAGAGAGCAGCATTTCGGGCGTGAGGGTTAGACCCGTCTATAGGAAGGAAAAAGAACATAGATTAGAAGACAAGTTAACTTGAGATTACTTGCATGAGATAAAGAAAGCTTAAAGGTAAAGAAAAAGATTAGTGGAGATTTTGAAATTGTGTAAGATCGCAACTGAAAGAGATCTATTGATATTTTAGGCTACAATTCTTCTAGACCTTGGGGAACGGTAAGATTAATATTTTAAAGAGTCCCTGAGAATAGCTTTGAATAATATCCATTAATAAACCCAAAAATTTAAAGCAGCATTTTACTGTTATCAATTAAAAAATAATTACGCTGTTTTATTTCCGGATGAATCGTCAATTTAATTGCCGATAATGGAAATCCAATTTTCAACCAAATATTCAAAAATGTACTACTCTTTAAAGGCTTTACTTTAAATGCATATCAAAAAACAGAATATACGGCTTAAAATATATCCAAAAAATAACTTTATTCTCTTGTGCATAAAATAAAGTAATAAATATCTTTTAGAATGTTGATAAACAATTTTAAAACTCGCACACTTGTTTCTAAATATCTTGTTTAACAATTTTGTTATTTAACGCACAAGTCAATTCCCAATTCCCAATTTGCACTTCAGTTCACAATCCAAAAACTTCTCCATTGATTTTCCAACTGTTTCTTCTTCTCATTTCCTCATTTTGTATTTCTGTTGCTGCCACAAATTGAATGCCTTGACAACGGCTCATTTCCCCTCCCACTGCTTTCACCACTTGCAGCTAATTTGCAATCGTCAACGAGTTTGTAATCATTCATGGTGTTGCACAAAGCCAGACGACGACTGACACAGCCCTGAACCCAAAGCCCAAGTCCAACCCAAGTATCCATGCCACATGAGTTTCCTCCAGAGTTGTCAACTTTTGTTACATGCCAACATGGCTTTGCCTCTGTCATGTCCAGTTGCCACTCCCACCTACCACCTCCCACCACCCACCACCCACAATTTGCCAGCCGACAAAACAGTGCATTTCGAGTACGTGACTTCCTGGCATTAAAAACATTTCTTATTTTAATTTTACTCTTTCATTTCTTTTAGTTTTAATATTTCTCCGTCTGGCTATAAAATAAAATTAAAATTGCTTGTGTGTGTGTGTGTGTGTTTTGGGGCAGGTCGTAAATTTCTGTCGCTCAGTGTGGCCAGTGTGATTTGCAGCTGGGCTTGGTTTGGTTTTAATTTAAAATGTTTTGAAATCTCGCCCTGATTTTTTTATTGCTACAATCAAATATGAAGCAAATTTCTTGCAGTCATTTATAACTCAAGTATTTAATAATTTTGAAATTAATACAATTTTAATGGGAAATGAGTTTGGGTTTTCTTATTTCTTTAACATCAAAGGCTTCCTTTTGGCCAACAAAATTCTTTTGGCTTGCCACAGACAGACAAGGTAATGGGGCAGACGTTTGGGCCATTTAACTGCAGTTGAAAGGGGGGAACCCTAAGGGGAATCATTCATCTTTTCATTATGAAAACTATGCGGTGTGCATTTTAATTAAATGAAATTTTGTTCAAACCCGTCTACAGCCAACAGGGCCAAAAGCAAGACGAGAAGTTGCAAATTATGCCGGCAAAATTACTGAGATTCAAATTATGCAATCATGGAATTTTTGACTGCTCTGGAATCAGAATATATAATACACTAACAATGCATTGATAATTTTATAATATCAACCAAATAATATAATTGAGATATTCGAAGAAAAACTTGTTTATTGATATTAATTACTTAAAACCTAAAAAATTTTCATGTTACCCTCATTAAAGGGTATACAAATATATGCGGGAGCTCAAGTTGAATTAAGTCTGGTTTATTTTTGGATGTCATACTCCATTTAAGCGTATAAATTTCACAGTGGCCACAAATTAAATAAAATGCACACAAATCTCGTATAATTATATAATTTACCGAGCCATTTCGACTGTCTGTCTGTCTAGCTGTCAGTTCGTTTAGAGCACTTACTCAATTTTGGACAGTTAATTGCGTTGAAATTTGCAATTTCATTTGTCGGTTTTCAACAGATTTATTTCATATCCCTGAATACAAAATTCAGCTCATCAACAAGTCAAATTGTTTTGTTACTTCAAAATGTAAAATAAAAAGAAACTTTAACGAATCAATCCAACTACTCAATGAATTCTTTTGCCAATTTAAACTCAACTCGCACCTCAAACAATTCACATTCTACAACTGACAGGTTTTTTATTATTTATCTCCTATTTCTTTTTTTTTCCAACTTTAGTTGAGTTGGCCTACATTGAACTTTAGCTGCAACTTCCCTCTGTTGCAATAGTTTGTTATGTATTCAAATTCCGACAACTACAACAAAAAATCACCTAAAAGTGGTTCAAAAGTTGTCGCTTTTTGAGCTTTGTGGTGCACAAAGGTAAACATGTATCTAGTTTTGGGGGCATTGTTAAGTTTAAAAGTTTTTTTAGTCAGAATTGAGAGTTTACATTTACTTTTTAGACATTGTTGGGTTAGTAAAGAATACTTTAAAGGGTGTTAGAAAACAACTTTGCTGGAAATTAAGCATATACATATACGAGGTAACTAGTTTAACAAGTATTAGTAATCACATATGCAAATCTCTAACTTAACAGTAACACATGTGCTCATATAAAATAATCGATTGCTTATCAAGAACTTAATAAATTAAAATTTTCCAGAAATTAATATTGTCTAGAATGCTAATCTTTCATAGAAAATGTTTTCATTGCACACAGTTTTCAACTGATTTAAATATGTTAATCAAAACAAATTACACAATGCTAAAAACAAACAATTCTACAATTAAGAATCACATTAAATGCACTTTTTACTGCTTTTTATGATTTTGGTGATAAAATGTTATTTTTTATTTTTTCAACTCATTCAAATTTCCACGTGATCAGTGTAGCTATATCATATAGTAATAAATTCCTAACTGCACCAGCCGGTTCCGATTCCATGAACGGGAGAATTGCACATAAAAATTCCCATTAAAATATTAATAAAAATATTCTGTACGTCAATAGCTTAATACGCTTTGAGCAATAATGATTACAAATACAAAAACAATTCTTTAGCAAATACTATCTGCTAATTCCAAGTGATTGAGCCAGAGATTTACGAGGAATTGGACGTTCACAGTATGCTCTATAGATATATACATATATCGTATACCTGATCATCATCAATGTATATGCTAATAGCACGTCTTGTTCTTCGCATCGTTCTAAACTTTGCTGCAAATAAAGCACTAAAGATAAAAATCATATTTTTTTACTAAAAACCAACACCGATTCAACTGAACAAATCACGCACCATAACCACAATAAAAGGTGACATAAAACTAGCATAATTATCAAAAATAACGACATAAAATAACAACCATAAATACCACTTACATCGGACGTATTGATGACTATCATTTTGATAAAGCAAAGATGATGACGTCGATGAGGTGAATTCTTATCATTTAATGTGGGTGCCGGACCCACTCAATCGACATTTAACAATTGTTTCAAAACTTTTGCTATTCACTTATATACTTTAATGTTTTTTGCTCTGTTGTATGTAGTTGTATTTATCAGGTTTTTTTTCTTTCTTTTTTTTTGCAGTTGCTTTAATTGTGAGAGCTTTCGTCACGCACGAGATGCAAACATGAACATTATTATATTGAATATTATATTATTAAATATATTTTATTTTTCCACATTTTACACTCTGACGATTCTTTGAGAACAATACTATAAAGATAATGATAGAATATTATTTTATTTAATTCAACTAATTGATTGGCTTAGGCATGTTTAAGTTTACGTGCTCTGAGAATAATTAAATAGTTAAATATCAGCATCAGTCCTCCAACAACAATAGAATTGGACGTATCTGGGTATTTGGTACTTTTATCGGTTCACAAATTTTTGCCGGATATTATGATAAAAGTAATGATTAGTTCCTGTTTTCATCAATACTTGTATATTATGCAAACTATCACAGTTGAAGACGGCTGATAAGACTTTAATAAAAAGTATTTATCAAATTTAAATCAGAGAACGTGGGTCATTGACAGCTCTCACTCATACACACAGTATCTATGTTCATGTGTTTTTAGCTATTTATAAGCACGTCTGGTAGGTAACTTTATTCATTGTCTTTGGTATTTCAGTTCTTCCACAATGTGGAGAACGAGGTAAACGGAATGTTGCTTTTCTTGTTGTTGTTGTTGTTCTGACTGAATCGAAACATGCCACGAAGAATGTTGCCAATAAGACAAACGCGGCTCCAATTGGAGTACTGGCAATGCCAACAACACACACACAGATGCAAACACAATACACAAGAATGGAACGTATTGCAATGACGTCAAATTTCAAAAGAAATTGTTGTTCTTTTTCTTCTCGCTTTGAAGTACTTCTGTATATTAAAAAATTACGATAACGTGGCCTTTATTATTATGTGGGGAACTATGACTGATTGCTGAGATTATTGTTTTCCTGTAGTTGTGGTTTAGTTCGTGTTGATCTTAACACACTTTCACTTGACGAACGACGAGTTAGTTCACTTCACACTTTGCTAATTGAACATTACAATATGATCTTAAAATTCTGATTGGGTTTTAAGGGAGCTTTGCCGGCGTTACGTTTTGAACGCTTCGAATACGACTAAACAAATAATTTAAAATTGTCAGACAACAAAGCTAGAAAACTGAATTGATGAAATTTGTGATGGGAGTTTTTGTGATAAATGACTGAGAGATAGGTACGTATGTAGACAGACAGGTAGAGATAGGCATATAAAACAAGCGGCACAACAACACAAAGCGGCACAAGCAAATAAAGAGCGCACAGACACAGAGAGAGAGAGAGCGCGCTGCTGTTGTTTTTTTTTTACTCACGCAACAAATGGAATATGGAATGCCACTCGAATCACTTAGAAACGTTTGACTTTTATTTCAATTCGATTTGCAATGCACTTTCTTTTGTTTTTACTTATTTACAATAATTGCTGCTTGTTTCTTCGCTCTGCACCACACAGTCTCCACAATAAATAATGACGAATTAACCGATCAACAACGACGACGTGTACAAAACTCAACGGCGGCAAATTGCAGACTGAGCGGCCAAACTGACCTGTCAAGAGTAAGCGGCTGGAGCGTGAGAGCGACAGAGAGGTAATAAATGAGCGAACGTAGCAGCAAGAAAAATGCGCGCAATTTCGAGTGAGTAGCACAAACTGAGCGACCAAAGAGAGCTCCGCAGCATAAGGAACAGTGGCAACGAAAAGTTTTAGTCTGCATAGGAAAAAAAACCATAAGTAAATAGAACAATTTTTTAAATTAATAATTCTTTCATTAATTGAATATATATTAAAATTGTTTGCATTTGCATATCACAAACAATATGCACCACTGTATTTATGCGATTTTCAACAGTAAACTTATTGAAAATGAGCAAGAGCTCACGAGCAAAAGAATGCTGTTTAGAGAGCACCAAGCAGCAAAAGAAAATGCGAATAAGAAATGTCGACGGAAAGAGAGCGAGCAGATATGTATGTTCATTGAAAATGCATGCAAGATCACAGATACATGTGGAACAATGTGACTTTGGAACGGGTTGAGCCTCAATGCCGAGAACGCTGCGACGCGTCGCTGCCTTGCCAATAATCTGATTGGAATGGGTTGTGGAATGTGTGGAACAGCTAAGCTGGAATGAAGCAGTGTCTGTGGGTCAAGTGCAAATGATAATAAAATGGCATCTACAAAGCAGAGCTATCACAACTATCGGACGTGACTTATGTACATAATAAATATGTATGTAAGTGTATAAATTTGAGAAAACGTTGGATTTCATTACAATTGTTTTGAGGCCAATAATTACTCAATTGACTAAATATTAGCTATTCTTTAATCAGTCAAGCATTAATATTTTGTTATTGTTCCGCTTGACTTTCTAATTAGCATGTATGCAAATTCGAAATATTAGACAAACGTCTAATCAATCATGTGTTGTAGATTTGTATCTTCAATGCATATTACGACGTTATTTACACAACAACAATACAATGAGGGTCATAAACTAATAGGCGCCACGCCAATTCAATGGGAAAATATTTAAGATTCTCAGAAATAAATTTGTTGATTGTATAAGATATAAATAAAACTAAAAATAATCAAGAATCGTTAACTGAAAAACGAAAAACGTAACCGTTAACCGGTATTAACCGATCGAAATTGGTAACCGTAATTGAAACCGTAACCAAAACAAAACTTTTTTATTATACCAAAACCCAAAAACTGAAATTATTCCAAGCGAAATAGCCGTTAAGAAACCGATTCATGCATACCGGTTAATTTCGGTTTGGTCGAAAGCAAAATTTAATTTTGTTGTTAAGATGTAATCATTGTTTTTTTTTTTTTAATTTAATTACATATTTACTATACTTCTGAGCTAATTTAATTTAAATCTTGATCTCAAAAAGATCTTAGTTTTTGAAATCCTTGAATATTTGTTTTCAAATTTACATATCTTTAACATATTTTAAAATTGTTTTGTAAACCAAAAACATACCGGTATTTCAAAACCGAGGCATACAAAAAACCGGTTACAGTAACGTAACCGATATATAATAATTTCGCGTAACCGATAACTTAAAACCTAACCGAAACCGTAACTTAAACCCATATTCGCTTTGGTTTAATACCCTGATTAGAACAATAATCTAATTAGAATATTCCATCTCTAAGATGTTCTCAGTTCCCTGACAACCTTGGTAAAAAGGCAACACCTGTTGATTAATGTTGTTAGCCGTTTTTTGCCAGACAACCAATGTAAAAAGAAAGCTCTGTGGCTGCTTTCGTACTCTCTTTGAGTGGGCAAATAATTAGGAAAATTGTAATCATGCTAATCAACTCTGATACTTCAGGTAACTCAACCCGTCATCTCATTTGAAGCAAAGTTGTTTCCTTATTTTCTTTTTTCTGTTTTTTGTTTTACAATCCCATTTCTTGGCAAGCTTTTGATGAGGAACTTTTCTTGCTGCTCAGCGGAAAACAACTTTGACTAATGATGCTGCCTTGACAGAGGATTCTCAGTTGGTCCTGGATGTTGCCACAATTGTTGCACATCAGGAGAAAGATACATTTACACACACACAGATACATATACATACATATATACAAAGGATACAATGATAAGACAGCACGGGGAGGTCAAAGCAAGTTTACCGCAAACTGTTGGCGCTTCTTGCGAGTCATTATTAATTTATGTCGTTTACTAAAGATCCTGCAGGATACCTTAAAGGGGAGCGAGGAGAATCACCAGGGAAGCAGCAGTTGGACTTGTGTTGCAGACGTTTGGTAGCAGCAACTGGGAAAGCTTTTGAGCATAGCACGAGAAATGGCAACAATTTCCGGCATCAATTACCTAGGCAAGAGGCACAGTGGTAAATAATACAGGATTCACAAAGAAAAAATCTTTTTATTTGGTTTAATAGTAATATTGGTAAAACAGTAGTTTTGATTATGAATTACTATCGATATCAGAATTTAAACTTAACATTAACAGAGAATACTGTACCTAAAAAATGGTTTAAATGCTGAAAAGTTTGAAAGGGATTTTATACTTATTTACCATCTTAACACTATTTTATTAACAAATGTTTTTATTTATTATTCTGCTAGCACAATTAAGGGTCTAAATGCTTTTTTAATGGAGAAAAATTAAATATATTTAAATGATTAAATTAAAGTCAGGATAAAAATGTTATAAACTAGACTGGGTTGTCATTGGAATACACCATAAGAAATCAATTATCATTATGAACTATTTATAAGCAGTCGACAAAACGATTTAATATAAATTTAATCTAAAAAAATGTGATTATACTTAGATTTAAAATTTCAATCAAATTTGACAACCGAAAGTTAAATATATATTTACAAGTTACAATAAAAAAAAATATTTAAAAATTTAAAGATTGCTTCAACATTTGTTGCTAGATCAAAACCCAAGCAGACCAAAAATAAACAGAAATAAATTGGTTTGATTAGGAATGCAGTTTGAAACTCAATATTTAAAAGGTAAAAAGAAATTATTCATTAATTTATTTATAGTTAGAAGTAACTTAAAGTATTTTATTAGACAAAAACATGATTTTTTCGATGTTTTTAACCACAGTTAGGTGCTTAGACAAACTGAATAGGACTGTCGGCAAAGACAGCTTAAATATTTGTGCCTTGGTAAGAGGTAGTTGCTTTTGTCCGGATTGCAAGCCACAAATTGTGGCTTAACTGGCGTCTAATTGGCATACATATTTGATGGTCATAATGAGCATTGCACATTCGTTGTGTGTTCTCCAGGGTGTTAAAACAGTTTGAAAGCTGCAAATAAAACTCCAAACTCCCACAACAATCCCCCCTCGTTCCCGACAATCAGACTGAAGTGAGAAAGCAATTGTCGGATTTATGTGGATGTGAATGTGAATGTGAAAGCACTTCTATTGACAGTTGTCAAGCATTTTCTAGTTCAATAATTGCAATCAGTTGGACACTCGAAATTGAAATTGTTTATTTGCTCTTGGCCAAAAAATGCCATGGACATGGCCAGATTCGAATTGTCCCCGATTTGTTGTTGTGCTCGTGTATTGGCCAGACATCAGACATCAGGGCAATGAAATGCTGAAATTTGATTTTCAAACCCAAAAATCACACTCGAATGCTTCCGTTGACACTTCAACGAGCCAACATTCAATTTTCAGCTGGTCTCTTTTGCCTGTCTTCCCTCAGTGTCTGTTTAACTGTCTCCCTGCCTTTTTCTCTCCTTCATCCCGTCTCTCTCTTCACATCTACTTGATCAAATTATGCAGCATCGCATTTCATGGGCAGCTATTTGTCAATTCACAAGCACATCCGCATTTGAAATGTGTGAAAGGAGGCAGGCGTTTCATATGCGTTTCGCAATCAAAGAGAACTCCCTCCAAAATGTACTTGGCAAATATCTGTTCGTTTAATGTAGTCAAACATCAATTAAAACAGCTTTAGAAGTGCTTTAAAAGCTTAAAGCGAGATTTATTTAATGCACTTCCAAGTACTTAAGTCTAAAATTAAAATCTCCTTAACAATGAATAGTAAACAATAAATTAAACAAACTCTGTTCAAACATTAAAGCTCACATAAGCACATTAAAAGCTTAGGAAGAGCTTTATTATGTAGACTTGCGTAAAAGGAAGCTTCTGTATGTATAAAAGCTTACTCGATTAAGTATAGCTGAGCTAAATTAAGAAGCTCAATTAACTTAAACATAAAAGCAGTTCTGAATATTTAAAAATATAATTCAACTAAAATTTCTTTTAACCTGTCTAGTCTCAAACAGCTTCCGGCAACTTCAACTGAACTGTTATTGATCTTAATGTAGATCAATAATTTTAGTTCATCACTTAACTAATTCCTTAAAGAGTTGAAAACTCTGTTATCCAAGCAAAGCATCGTCTCTCTCACAATTTGAGCTAGTAAATCACAAAAAATGGCTGCTAGACGAGACGCATACATCATCCGAGTGCAATCGTTTACATCAACCAAAAGCTCCGACTCCTATGCGTTACTTAATGGTCAACAGCTAAACTGCCCACCCCCACCCCACACCTCTTGGTCCCCCTTCAATCTCATCCTCCTCTTTCCACCATGGGGCATAACAAATGGCAAAGCAAGTGCGTCCATTATTCTCGGACCCCAAGTGCGGATGGGGGTGTCCACGGGGGTGGCCCTCGCCCCTTGACTTATTTTGTTTGCGTAGCAAATGTCGTGTAAAAGCTGAAAAATGTTAAAACACCAGCCGTCGTGGCCTAAACTACGCAAATTTTGAGCTGGAAAATGTCTAACGAGCTACCCGGAAATGCAGACAAAATGCACAAAAAGAATCCAAAAAGTTGTGAAGAGAAATTTGTGAAAGAAAAAAATGTGCGAAAAATGATTTGCCATTCAATGAAAGTCCTACAAGTGTTAAGGGGGAGCTGCTGTCGATAATGATGAGCAAATAGTCTCGTTAAAGATATCAAACGATGACTAGGTGAAATCTAAGTAAATTGGAATCATGCCATAATTCGAAAGAATGACTCCTCATTTAAAGTGAAAAAGTCAGCACAATATTAATCACAGTTTACTTTACTAAAGTACATTTATAGTAAACGAATCAATCGGTTCTTGGTTCCACTTTCAACTCAAATAAAAAAAGTCTTCTTTAATTCGACCATATCTGAATAGTAAATCAATTAAATTTCTTTGAAATTTATTGTAGGTAGATTAGTTATTCAAGAAATAACATATTTTAGTTTGTCAGAAAAATACTTTTTTTTGGTTTTATATTTAAATTTAATAAATTAGATGTTTTAGATGTAAAAAATAGCGTGTTTGTTATAAAGTCATTCGAATCTGAAACTTTTTCTAGATTCAGCTAAAGAAAAAAGTAATACATTTTTCAGAATATCGACAGGCTTTGAACAAACTGGAAACAGTTTTTGTTAAAATAACAAGAAAATAAATAAAAGAAAGAAAATGTTAAGACTAAACGACTTAAGATAAAAAACATTTCATATAACTACATTATGAAATGTATATATTTTCAGCTTTAACTCAAATAGAAGTTAGCTAGTTGCCATTAAATGTATTAGTTGGTTTACTCCCATTGCATCAACTCGAATTTCAACCATGGTTTATGGCTTTTAAGCAGCTTATACAAGTACTAATGCTTTGTGCCCGGCCAGGAAAAGGCAAAGTGCCCTATATCACATGTTGTTTGTGGCATTGTGGTAATTTCAACATTTTCTGCATCATTAAATGCAGCTCAAGTTGCAGTTGAGCCAACTCCCAAGCCAACTCTGAAAAGCCGGCACAGAACAAGGCCAAAATGAGGGATGACTGGATTTACTAGTAGTGTAGGCTCTGAAATCAATCTGAAATCCCAATTGATATTCAAATTCAGAACGTATTTCAAATGCAAATGCCAACAAATTCAACGCTTTGATTTGCCAATCCAATTTAGCTCCAAACTGTTTGCCAGATTTTCATGCATCAACGGAGGTTTGCCTAACAATTTAATGGTTTCCATATACGAGTACTATATACACATGTATATATGCATGGAGTATATGGAATATATGCATAGCATGCCAGCTTTTATTGTGGAAATGCGCCGCTTTGTTGCGCCCAAAACAAAAAAGTCCCTTTAAATGCGGGTCTGCTCCTGCCTGCCAGGCAATTACATGCAACTTCCTTGGCTCCTTTTTTGGACAGCTTTTCACAGTTTTCAGTTTTAAGTGTTGCCATTCTTTGCAGCTCACTTTTTATTTATTTTCATTTTTTTCTCTTACTTTTCGCTTGCATTTTATGCATGGCATAATAAATTTATATATTTTTCTCTGTTTTACGACACTTTTTGCTCAGCGGTTTCGTTATAATGGGTGCCGAATTGTGAGGTTAGGTTGCGTTTAAAAAGCTGTAATTCTTGAAGTCTGAAAAACTGTTTCTGAAAAACCATTATATCGATACCTGGAACTATGTTTCTTGTACCAATTTCATTAATGTACATATATTAGTTTTTAAAGTTTTCTATAACCGAAATTTGATGTGTAATGGATGCGAAATTTTGAGGTTATGTTGATTTCGAAAAACAGTTTTCTACTCAAATTACAACCAATAAATGTGGTTCCTTATATTCTCTAATTTGATACGAATACTTCAAAAATTCAGGTTGCTTTTCAAATGCTCTGACAAAATAATTGAGCGGAAAAGTTAGCAAATTCCTAATCCTTGTACATAAAAAATAATATTTATTAACCTGTGCGCAGCTTGTATAACAAATTTACTTTCTGTCACTCTGTCTCTCTCTCTCTCACTCTCTGTGTCTCACTCACTTCATCTGCGCTTTTTAAGTTTTAAAATTCTCCTCTCTATGCATTTCTCATATTTTAAACAAGCTTTCGAACTCGAATCATCATTATCCAAAAAATAAGTTGGAATTATGGAGACTTCGACTTATGGAACTCTTACTATAAGTTTATTAAGCGAGTTCGACTGTATTATGCATTACATTGTGTTATTTCGTTTTTATTTAAAACCATTTCCAGCATTTCCAGCTGAATAGACACCCATTACACAACATTTATGCAGCCTAACATTAATTCTCACTCAACTCTCTAGTAAATGGTGATAATCTTCCCTTGTTTCCCTTTCCAGTTCTATGCGGCAGACCGTCAATTACAAGCACTTGTATTCACAATGTCATAATTACACTTGGGCTGGCATTCTTTCGGTTTTTCTCTGTACATTGTTTTTCTTGCATTTGAACAGATGAACGCGATGTTTAAAGCTGAACAAACTATCCCATCGAATGGCAAACAGACTGAGCACAACTTTGAGTATACAAAGCGAAAAACAATAATGGATTGCATTTACATATGTAGAAGGAACAGAGAGCCGAGAGGGGGAGTATAGGGGATTCTACTCGTATTCCACAATGCGTCTAACTAAGTGAGTGTGTGTGTGTGTGGAGAGTGCGAGTACTCGACGTTGCAATCACAAGATACTACAGCCGATTTGCCCCTCCCTTCTTTAGTAATGGAAACGAATAAATCTTGAATGCCTCAAATATTTGCTATATGCAACGCCGTCGCCGTCGTTGTCCTTGCTCGCTGTCATGTGAGTCGGTTGTCGGTTGAGGGGGTAGCAGGAAGGTAAAACAAATTTCTATACAACACTTTATATAGAAAGAAAAGAAATCGTAAAGTTGCCCGGGCAGGCAGGCCATTATAATAGTTTGCAGCGCCTCCAGCGCTATCGGAGGAGTTGTCCTAGGGTTGCAATAGGAGACGGAGGGGTTGGTGCTGAACTCACTTTGACACTCGAGAGCCGCAACGAGATAAAAATGGCTGCAACTCTCGGGGCAGACGATGCCAGTCTGGTCTCTACACGCAAACAGCAAAAGAAAAGAAGAAAAAGAGAGAGGGAAAGAATAGGATAGAGGGAGAGGGAGACGACAACAACACGCATTGCTTGCCACACATATAAAGTGCAAGACACACTAACATGCTTCGTGTGCACTGCACGTTGTCCTCTAAAATAATATAAAATATGCATTGGCAGAGCTTAACTAGATAGCTGCATAATATCATATTGCGCATACGCCGCGTGGTAACAAAGCTGTAAATAGCATTACGCTCTCAAAACTCCAGTGACACTAACTGAAAACGTTCCTGAACTGGAAATCTACCCAATACCCAACTGTTGTCCAAAAAGCTTTGAAAGCACATTAAAGCTTTCAGCTTTTATTCAAATCAAAACATACAGGCATTTTAAAATATTGGAAATTATGTAGATTTTTGTTTAACTAAAAAAGAGCTTGAAAGCACATTAAAGCCTTCAGCAAAAAGAAGCATGTTAAGCAAAAAATCTGTACAATCAGCAATTGTACAGATCAAAGCTTAATTAAATCATGACTTAATGGGATTCATTTTATACTAGATGTCGATTTTCATTCAACTGAAAAAGAGCCTTGAAAGCACATGAAAGCTTCTAGCGAGATAAAGCAGCGTTACTAAAACTATGACATAAAATTTAGTTGGAACTTTTTAAGTAGCAGTCGCAAAGATAAATTGCTTAAATGAATTGCAGTTTATTTAATAACTGACTATAATTCAGTGAAAAAAATATATATAAACAATTGTAATCAGCATTAATATGCATGAAAAATTATGAAAGGGCTTCAAAGCTTTTATTTCGGTAGATTCCAATTAATGTATGTTGCTCAAACTTAAAGCTTTATCTTGTATCTTTATCCTTTGCTCTCCTTTTGTCTGCAACTTTCAGCTAGTGTCACTGCACTTTAAGCGGACTCGACAAAGTGCTGCCAATGCAAATCAAGCCATAGACCACACCCAAGCAATTCTTTTACCCCTTGTCAATTTTTGTGGCAATCTGTTGCCAACGAACGTTGATAACACAAAATGCAAAATGCAAAGTTGCCTGAAAAATGCAAAGCAGACGACAATTGTTGTTGCCCGAGTTTTGGGTAGCATAGTTGTTGCTACTGTTGCTGTTGTTGTTGCTGTTCCTGCAATTGTCTGTTGCAAGCTTCATTAGATGTGCAGCACGAAAGGGGAGGGAGGGAGGCATAAAGGGACAAAGGAGTCGCTCGTTGGTGGAGCAAGGCAAGCGGCACTAATAGATGTGGCATTCAAATTTATTTTCTATGTGTGTGCAAGTACACAGTTGAAACACAGTTGGAATATCCAAAAACCCAAATGCGTGACACTCAAGTGACAATTCAGACGACACATGTGGGAAACAAACATGTAAATTGCAACCGTACAACGACAGGGTTATATAAAATAAGTATATACAAAAAAAAATCTATTTAAGTGGGACGGCAAGTCACTAAAATGTCACATGAGACGCTAACTGAATGCTTACAAGTTTTAAAAGGCTGTGTGTAAAACGATTTTCAAGCTGTAAATAGTTCTAAGTTTGTGAACTTGTTAAATTGTTTCTTTCTATAACTTGGAAAAATCCAAGGATTGAAGGGACACATAATTTCTGACCTTAGCAAAGAAACACAGCAAAAGCGCTGCTTCGAGTCGACGCGCTGAACTCAAATAATTTATTCAGTACGTTTTGTTACAGGTTAATCTAAAGATTTGCATTTACAAATAGATATGATTTGAAAAGAAAAATTCTATGCAGGAAAACGACAAACCGTCATAAACTTGTCAGTAATTACAGTATTATACTTTACATAGAGATATTCATATAGCGTAGATAGACAATAGACATATGCAATTTACAGAAAATTACGCTCATTTATTTCAATGCAATTGAAAGGAAACTCCCAGCTTAGTAAATCTAGAGAATGCAGTGTGAAAAAAGTTTCTCTAAACAGTAAATTTAATTAATTAAGAATATGTTCAAGTGCAAAGCAGCAAAAGCAACTACGAGTCAGAACTTTAGCAGCAGACAATAGAAAACTAGAAAAGGGGCAACAAAAAAAAAAAGAGAATAGAAAACTGCAAAAAATATTGACAAAGTTCCCGATAACTTTTTCTCACAGCTAACGTGAAAACTGCATAGGGTAAATAATTGTTGGCTGAAACGGAAGTGAAATCAGCTCGAAAGGCGTGTGGAAACAGCAGCAGCTATAGAAGCTGTCTAGATAAATTACGTATACGCCGCGTACGACAAACAGAAACTTATATAATAAACTGGCAAAAGCAAAGCGACAACAAGTTGAATCCGGAAAAAGTGATCCAATTGATGGTCGAATATAGAATATGGAATACCCTAGGAATTGCAAAAGATTAAGGTTAGGACAAAGGATAAATGTACTTAAACTAAGAGAATAATATACAGATCAGTTACTAGCTTTAAGAAAGATAAAACTTCTTAAAAATAAATTGTATAGAATTTTCATCATCATCAGCATTTAAAAGGGAATGAAAAAGTTTATTTGATTCTGCGAGAAAGGCGTGAAATTGAACACACCACTGACAAAAGGACACTCAGGCACAACAGGAAAGGACAGCGAGAGTGTTAATATTGAATATTTAATTTTGTTGAAAATATTTAATAATAAAAGTTAATAAAAGTGACGCGAGCAAATGTGAGGGGGCAAATAAAATTGGAAACTGCTGTTCATTGCAGTTGCAGAGAGCAATGCAGACTGATAATTTACATATAATTGAGTGCAGGCCAGCGTGTGTGTGTGTGTGTTTGTGTGTATATCCTGTATGTCCTTTCTTTATGTATGTGAGTGCAGTTATCATAGCAGGCTGAACGGAATTTATATGCATGCGTTTGTCCTCTCCGTGTAAAATGAAAATTTATGCACACTTAATGGTCGCCTTTGGCAGCAGCCCCGCCCACTCCGCCGACCGCTCTCTGTTCTCTGCTCTAGCTCTGCTCAGCCACGCCTTCATATCCTGTTGAATGCACTCGTTAAGTCAGAAACCTCGGTAGTACCAAGTACTATCCCATCGTGATGTTGTCCTTACTCTCTCTGTTGACTTGCAAATGAATTATGCTTTATTTCATTTTATTTCATTTCATTTATCTCTATCTCACTCTTCCTTACTCAATCTCTCATCATTCTGCCTCAGCTGGAATTGCCATTTTTCTTTGTGGTTTGTCGCATTTTAACATATAAATTCGTGACAGGAAAGTTGATGATGAATGCCGGTTTTAAATTAAGTTGAAATTTAAGTTTACTTTTTATTTTTATTATTTATTTTTATCTGTCCTGTTTGGGGGAAATTGTTGGCCATTTTCTTTGAATGCAATTTTCATTTCTTTTGTATTCGACTTCTGTTGTGTATAGGGGCAGTAATTACGAATCATTCGTTTGTGCTATTGAATTAAATCACATTTACAATTTATGTCAGGGAAATGAAAGCCAAAGCTCAGGAAGTTCAAGGAATCCGTACTTTAAGGCTTAACTTTTGAAATGGTAAAAGAATCTGATGGAAATGTTAATTGAGTAGGTGAAATATTTGTTTAAAAAGTGACAGTGGCAAAGAAGCAATGTCATTTTGAAAAATAAGTGAGTTTTAACGGAAATGTTTTAAATGAAAATAATTTACATAATATAAATTAATTTTCTTGGGAATATCTTATCATTCATTGTCAAATTATTGTATATAGCGGCCTTTAATATTTAAGATATGTAATTAATAAACTAATTAATAATAACAATATTAGTATCGGAAATTTAGTTTTTTATGGATCGATAAACACGGCAACATAACTGGACACTTTAACAAAATGAATGCAGATTTTATAAGCATAAAATAAGTTGGGAGTTTTAGATAAACACTTTTATTTGCTTAAAATATCATATGGAAAAGAAACAAAATGCGCTAATGTCAGACTTGTTTTGAACTAATTAAAATGGTCAAACATTCCACAACTAAGACTTCATTATGTACTATATCTGTGGCAAAAAAAAGTCACCTCTGAGAACATTCCAGTTTTTCTAACTTGCTTAGTTAAAAGAAAAAGTTTTTTATGCTGAATTTTAATGGCATCATCAAAGAGTCAAAACAAATGCCGTTTCGCTTTGGACAAAAAGCCAAAAGAAAAACAAAATGCAGCAAGTTCAAGGAGTGGGAAAAGGAGGAGGAACAAAAGTTGAAATGCTGTTGGGCACGTAAAGGAACTTCGAAACTACAACAAAACGGGGAACTACACATTTTTTGCCAATGCAAGAGTAAAAACAACTTAATGGTAAAGTTGCTAAGGTAACGGGGGGAGTCGAGTGATGAGAGGAAGTGGGGAAGTAAGGCAACCAGGGAAATAAACTGTAGTTTGCAGAACGTGAAGTTTTCTATATTATGCTTATTTTGCTATATTGAAAACTTATTGCTGAATGAAAATAATGCGCTGAAATTGCCGTCAAAGTGGCGCAAAAATATTATAATAATAATAATAATAAAATATAAAAGGAATTTCTTTTTCAAAGGACGCACTGTAAAAATAAAGTTCTCCTTAAAGGAAACACAAAGATGATGAATTGTTAAGAGTCCTGAGAGTCCTTAGAGTCGACCAACTACTAAACAGGAGATAAAATGCAAATGGCAACTTCTCGTTGTCTGGCCAGAATGCACTTAGGCGACACCTGTTGTCGGTTGAGCGTTATAAATTGCCCGGCACAAGATGTTGCATGCAACACGCACAACATGCAACTTAACCTCACTTAACCCCTCACCCAACCAACACAGGCGCCACATAAATCTCACAAACACGCACACCAACAAGTCAACACCTAAGGAAAAGATTGTTGTTGCCTGCTTTTAGGCGACAAGTTAAAAAATCACATAGAATATCAGATACTTTTACTTATAAGAGACTTTTTCCCCGATTTCAATGTTGGTTTTTTATTAGATTTAAAGTTAATTATTTAAATTTTAAAATTGCTTTTATTTAAGCACAAATGATCATTTAATAAATAAAAGAAGGGTATACCAAGATGGATACCAAATGTGTTAAACAGGCTTCAGAAAATCTAATTAAAATTAATTAAAATTCAATTCCAAATTCTATATTCAATTTTCGAATTGTAGTTGGCAAATATTTTTATGCTATTTGAACAAAACAATTTGCACGCGCAGCTAATTCAATTGTTGCTGCACTTTTGCCTCATGTTGCAATTAATTTAATTTTTCAATTAGCAAAATAAACAGAAGCCCATATGCAAAGGACAACTGAAAGAATGGACAAACACATTGCGTTTGTTGTGTGCTTTTAATTACATTACAACAGCATCAATGAAAACAATTTGCCTATGTATATTTACCTACCTCGAACAATAACACAGTGCGTGAATAAGTGAAAGGCCAATTGGAAAATGCTAAACATAAAATATATATGCTAAATTCAAACTAAATCACTGCAATAAAATTTGGAAGTAATTTACAAACAATTTCACGCGATGTTTTTATTTTGCAATGACAAAGGAAATTGTGCGATAACCAAACAAGGGAATTTTTTATGCATAACATTATGGTACAAAAACGAAGACATAAAACATAAATATCTACAGATTATTATATTAAATAAACATAATAGATCGAGAATTTAATAGCAATAACTTTCAAAATTGAAACAATAAAAAGGTTTATAATTCATGAAAGCGTGTGAGCCAGCATATTTATTCTACGAAAAAGAAAATACCAATTCCATATTAACAATATATTTAATGATGAAAAATCGTAAATGATAAGCTAATCCTTGAACTCGGCAAATAACATTTCGTATTACGTAAAAAAAATACAATTTTATTTATTCAACACTTTTACGGAGATAAGCAAAATCCTACTCATTTATTCATTTCAATTAAGTATAATATTTAATTAATTTGAGCCCCTACCCAACATAAATTGAAAGTAGTAAAAACAAAAAAAAAGAAATTAAATTTACTCTCCCAGTTTCACATTTTGTATGCATAGTTTTTTTATGCCATTGCCCTGGGGCTGCATCTATCGACAGCTCCGTAATTTCTCTCTCTTTATAATTCATTCCATTGTAATAATAATTTTACGCATGTTAATTTTTTGCACATTTATCAAATTAAACTTACAACCGCACTCACAATTTATTTAATTTTAATTCTTTATGTGCACAGCATTCATTTTTAATGCATAAAACGTGTTGATCCCATAAACTGAGATTAAAATAGGAGGGTGTGCTCGACCTGCAGATACCCGGTAGATATAGAAAAAGTAATAAAAACAATAGTTTAAGAAATATAAAATATAGGCATATATAGATAAAATATTTCTCAGGTAGATAAACAGGCTTCAAATTCTATAAAGCAAAAGCTGCCTATGCGTTAAGCGTGCCATTCATTCCTCCCTTTTACAGGATATAAAAAGTAGAAATATAAGCGAACTTGTTGAAAGGAAAATAGGCTTAAAATTCACTGACATTTGTCATCACAGCCACATAATTAGTTCTGTAAAATCTGATGTTTTTATGGAGTGAAAATGGTCTTGTTGAAAATTGAAATTTTATTACATTATTTAAGCTGTCTTTTTATATCCTTTCCATGATAGACATAATTAATTTGAGTGCTCGTACTCATAACCAATGGTTTATTAATAATTTTTCGAAGCTCAACAGCAATTTAATTTGAGTTTGGCCGTTTCAACGTATCAATAATTAGAGGACACGAACAAATACCTATTCAAGTCGATTATTGAATGAATCATTCAGTGGAAAGTTGCCAGATAAGAAACGAGTGCGAGTAGAGCAAAGAAAAACAGGTCAGTGCATTTGAAGTAAGCAAGGAAACAAGGAACAAGGAAAAAAAAGCTAGAAATTTAATTTTCCAGCCAACCTGATGAGCCAGCAAAAGACGTTAACGATGCACTCAAAAAGAGTCAATGGAGTGAAGGAAGGAAGCGGGTTGTAAGGAGGCTGCCTGGTTGCATGTACTTTTTAGCCACTTACATCATCGAGAGCACAAGTTTGCAACTCCATAAAATTCTTTTTCACATGCAGCTCCTCTCACGTCGCAGCCATTGCCATTCATCCAAACCAATGAAAGCCGTTAAGTGCCCCATAAGCAGCCCACAAGTTTTCCATTTAGCAGGCGGGTAACAAAAATGGGCGTGGGAGGGGAGACAAGGATAGCGAAAAAGCCGCAAAAGTAATATGCCAGAAAAGCTAAGGCAAGAGACGAGAAAACTCGGCAGCTACAAGACTTGAAGCAAAGTGTTGATTTAAAGGCAACGCAGAAACCAGGAACATGGAACATGGAACATGGAACACAAAAACAGGACGACAGGACGAGCAACAACTTGGCCGTAGTTAAACAAAAGACTTTCAGCAAAAACTGACTAAGCAAAATCAATATTGATGTTCATTCGATTGAAACGCCAAGGTGCAAGCAAAGCCATGGATAGACAAAGGTATGAGTTATCCTCAATATATACTACTACGAACAATACACACTACAACAGACAAAAGACGTTGAGTGTTATATTTTAGAGAGCGAGGTCTGAGTGAGAAAACTTTGACAAGCCGATTGAACTTGAACAGAGCTTAGCTAAGGCAAATGGCTGATTTTCAAAAGCAGGTTATAATATAATATAATCTACAAAACTTTCGAGCTAACTACAAAACTCAATCTTAAGCTTTGTTACAAAAAAAGAAAAGACTCTCAAATGCTTTAGGCATTTCAAGGACTGAACAAAAATTGTAAATTGTTGTTTGTGTTTATGCAGTCACAAAGTGAGAAGGGAGAGAACGTTTTTATTTTTATTTTGAAGTTTTTTACACAGCATTTGTACATTTAAAATATTAAATATATATATATATATAGTATAACTTATTTAAAAAAAAATTGTTTCAAAAGTTAACATGGAGGTCATAAAATTCACTTTCTTACTTTTTACTCTCAGACTTTCATTCAATAACATTTTAAAAACATATTTACACTGAAAGTTACCAAATTTAACTTATTTGGATGGAAAAGCAAGTTATTCGTAAGTAAAGTGAACATGGAGGACACTCAATAAATTGTACTAAATTTCGGTAAATTTCAAATTATTAAATTATGATAAAAATTTAAAAAGATATTATTTAATTAATAAAGCAACTTGTTTGTATATAAAGTAACCATGCAGAAAACGACAATTGAGTGCAGAAAAACGCTACAAAAATTTAAGGTGTGAAATACTTTAGTAATTGTAATCTTTAATAAATAAAGTGACCATGAAATACACCAAAGTCTTCTTTCGATTTCTCTTTTAAAAGTAAGTAGCTTTCCATTCAGTCGCTTAGCACATTACTTAAATATTTTTTCTATTTTTTACAAAATTTTCGCTATGGCTTTCAAACCCTCTTTGTCACACTCATTAACACAGCATTCATCAAGTGTGCAAAGTAACGAAAAGCAAAGAAAATTTAAAGTAAATCCAGTTGAGAAACTTTCAAAAAGGCAAAAAATAGCTACAAAATAATCGAAAAACTTTTTAATGTAACATATTTTTTCCCTACGCCCTAAAACTATGCCATTAGTTTGCTAGTAAATTGCTAGAAGCAGAGTTGCCCTCTCTCTCTCTCTTTCTCAATGTCTCTCTCCCTCTTTCTTTTCTGCTACTATTTTTGTTACTCATTCGATGTTGTTGACTGAGAAAAGCGGGAAAAGCGTCGACGCGCACACAAAAGTTACATTTGCTTTAACTAATTTATCATTTCCGACTGAGACCCCTTGATAGTTTTTTTTACTGCGCTAATTTGCGAACCTTTGCCCATAATGAGTGGCAGCAAAAAAACATGCTAAGCTGCAGTTTTTGAGGTTTCTCAACTGGTAAATACTCTGTACTTAGTTATTCTCAATTGAGAAAGATATCAAAAGTTTTAATTAATACATGTTAATGATCTAAAAGCAAGTGAAATTTAAATTTATTGAAGAAGAAATCAGCGTATTCTTTCCTGAGTTAGGATAGCGAAACTTTATGATACCCGTCGAACTATTGATTAAAGGGTATACAAGTTACAATATTATTCAAGCTAATATAAATAAAATCTCCAGAGAGACAGAAAGAGAGTTAAGTAAAGGAGATCATTGTATTCTCCAGCTAATTATATTACCAAAACATTATGATGATGATTATAAGAAGCAGCAATAATTTATGATTATTTTTTTCTGTTAATGTTTAATGAGCATCTATTAATTAAATCCTTAGAGAAAATCCCAGTGAGAGATAAAGAATTTTTTTCATATTTACACCAACTTAATCATCCTATATTACAGGGTATATAAAGACTTAATAAATTATATTAAAATTGATCTATAATTGCTATAAGTTATATACTCAATCTTTAGACAAATCATTTGCCGCCTATAAGTAATACCCAACCCGACTTTTACATTATTAATGTCTACAGGGTATACGAGGGCATTATAATTGTGGCTGGGTTTAATTGAAAATTGCAGCTAATTGCAGTGACAACTTATCAAGTCCCAATTTCTTAAAGTAAAAGCTAAAAGAACTGCAAGAAGAAATCAATGAAGAGGTGTGATAGTTGAGAAGTTGTTTTCTCTCTCTCACTCCATCTCTTTCTCACTTTCTTTCTTCCTCTTCTCTTTTGTCATTTTCACAGCCAATTGAACGAGTCAGAAACTTTATCGGCACGGCTCAGAGACCGTTTTTTCTCGCTGCCTGGCACACGTTGCGTATACGTAATGTTCCCTTTGTCTTTGTTGAAACTGCCAGAACCAGTCTTTTTCTTTTTTTTTCTGCACAACTTACTGCCTTGGGGCCAGACCTCGGCTGACTCCGGCAAATTTGATTATTCATGTGTAGCACACCGTGTGTGACTTTCGTCGACTTTTTGGGTTCTTCGCTTTTGTTTTTTAAATTCTTTATTTTGTTTTGGTAATTATTTTTGGTGTGAAATATGCTTTAGGCCGGCTTTATCCTGATTGTTTTACTTGTGTTGGTTTAAGAGAAGAGGGAATGTGCCTACACCTGATGTACAAATTATACAGAATGATTTTCTTTTCGTTGTGGACTTACGTTAATTGCGCGTAGCATAAAGTGGGTAAATAAATGGCAGTACGTACCTGAAAAGAGAGAACAGAGAAGAGAAAATTAAGCTTAAGTTGAAGCATATTTCAGCATATAATTATGATAGACATCCTATTAAAGAACCACAGCCAGGCAATTTACTTGGCCAAAAAGCAATGCGAAAATATTGCAAATGAGCAACAATTAAGTTAATTGGCTTAACGTGTTGTGTTGTTGTGGGCAACAAACAAGTCAAACAAGGCAAAACAGCTGGAACTAGACCACAATATCGACACACGTGCTCCACAATTCATTTCATTTAATTTAATTTATGCTTTAAAATTATGCCTAAACACGTTGTGATGCTTTTGCCAAATTACTAACAAGGACAAGCGAGAAAGTCGACAAAGTTTTGCTTCTCACCTCATCAGAATATGTTGTCGCCCTGTCATCGTAATCATCATCATAATTCTCATCGTCATCATCATTTTGTGGTTCAGTTACTAAAACAGTTTGATTACTCTTGCTACTTCGCTGGGAGCCCAAGTCTTTATCCTTGCGATTGCGCAACAAATTCGCCGTATCAAGGAACTCATCCTGTGGCAATATTGGCTGCAACTCCATCGAACCCAAAGACGAGGCGCTCGTCGCGTCCTTTTTCGTATCATGCGACATTTCCCTTCCCCCCATTTTAGGCTGACAACGATTTGAAGTAAAACTCAATGTCGTTAACGAGTCCCCAAATTAAATCAAAGGCAAACACATAGAGTGCGTTGAACTGCGACAAGAAGGTCCCACAGACAAAAGGGGCGTGGTCAATACACGCATGTTGGCCACTGATAATGCCCATAAAAGCGCAAACATGTCCCTGCAACCCATAAATAACTTGATTAACGGCTGCTGTACGAAAGAAAGGGAATGCCATTACCCTGCCGACTAAATGAAGAACTTCAGACGGCCAGTTCCGGTTAACAATTTCGTCTAAATATCTCAAACTTATTTGTCTTACAGAAAATATCAATTTAAATAAATCTCAGCAATATTTAAATAAATTGTTAATTTGTAATAATTGTAAAATATAATAAAAGCTTTCAAATAACAAAGACGAAAGTGAAAAGCAACTATATGAAAAAAAATTTAATGCATACATCGATAAATTCAAGTTGTATTTAAACTAAGCAAAATTAATTTTTTGAATAATAGAAAACTCTAAAATGGGGAACTGAAAAGGGTAAGCTACTAATAGATTTCATCAAAAATTGTCTGCTCTCAGATCTTACCAGAAAATATACAAATAAATTACATTTTAAGGTAACTAATATTAAAGTTAATTTTTAAGACTTGCAATTAAATTTGTCAAAAAATATAAAACTTAAAAAGGAGGAGTTTATATAAAAAAAGAAACTACAGCTTTATTTAAATAAAATTTCCTTTTAAATAAGAACCAATAAAATGTGTCGCATAACAATATTGACTTAATTAATCGCAAACTTTATGCTTTGTCGAAATTAAATATGTATTTTAATAAATTTCAGCATTATTTAAATGAAGTTTCCAGTTGAACACGCGCAAATGAAATATGTTAGATAATAAAACAGACCCACACAGGAGAACTAAATTCATATATGGTTTTGGGGGGAACTGAAACCGCAAAACTGCTCAAAAGATACAAGAACCGCACACTCTGCCCGAAAATGCACCTGGCATAGTTTCGTGTTTTTGCGGTGACAACGACAAACATGCAAAAAGCAAAAACAACAGCAACAACAACAACGAGAACGAGAACGGAACATGCTCATTGCGAAAATCTCCTGCCCCCTTTTTTGGTGGCCAAAAGAAAATGAGTCGCAACGAAATATTGAAACAATTAAATTGCCAGCGAAATTCAGGCGCACTCGAAAGGTGGTTCAATGTGGTTGTGTCTATACTGAAGAGAGGTGTTGTGGCCAGCTCAGTTGCAGTTGTCCGTAGTTACTCGTTCAGTTTTGAATGCCAGCCACAGCACTCATACGCCACGTTGCCCCACACACACACATACACATACACTGTTTGACAGTCATCGCAGTTGCCGTTACATAAGTTATTTATTGGAATTTGAGTGTCATTGAGGGCCCCGAAGCTTGTAGGCATTTCTCGCACCACTCGCTGTGAGTGCAAACCACAGCGCATTGAGGTTTTCGACGGCATAGAGAAATATATGAAGATAGAGCGCATAAAATATGACCAAGAGCTTAAGTGACAAACAATTTGGGAGTGGCGAGAAACCAAACAGTGATATGTGTAGATTTAAGTTTAGTTCGAAATGTGTTACATAATAAATGACTGATTAAATTCGCGCATAAATAATAAATTGAAGTTTGCATTGGTGTGTGGTTAAATAAAATACTTTGCAATTTGAATAATTAGAAAGCATAACCAAAAAATTACAAAATCTGATGTATAAAACAGATATTTTAAATTACTTAATATAATAATCAACAGACAATGAGATGCTTAAATCAGCTGTATATCTGTTTTCTAGTCGTATAAATAATGAAACGCAAAATAACTCCAAATATTGCTTTAATAAAGAATAAAACTCAGCCCAAAAGTATGCAGCATTTTGTATAAAAAACTTTTCGACTTTGGCGTCATGTCGCAAGCTTAGTTTCAAAAAGAATTTTTCATTTAACTTATAGAAAGAGAACTTACATTTACTAAATTATATAAAAATGAAGAAATAAACAAGAGAATTCACGATAATTACACACTGCAAGGATTCGCTTGAAATTAAAAGTGCAGCCCAAAAAGTATTCAACTTATTTTGAAAACGTAATTTAACTCTTTGGTGCCAAGTTGGCAATTTTAGAAATGCAAGTACTCGTAGTAAAGTATACTTTGTTTAAAGAGTACTACACAAAATACAATCATATTTAAAACAAGCACTAAACTTGCAATAAATTTCTTAAGCAACTTGCAGGACATTTTCACTTGGGCTGAAGCCAAGTTTAAAAGTTCAGCAACTTTGTGTTTGCACCTGAAACTAATTATAATTGTAATTGAATGCAACTTAATGCAATAAACTGAGAAAGTGCATAACTTAAATTGTGTGTTTGTGTATGTAGAAAGTGTTGTCCGAATCCAAATATTATCTGGCTGCCTTCCAGAGATAGTTGAGTTTATGAAAATAACTGATGGCAACATCTGCATAACTGCCATACACACACAGACAACCACACAGAGAGCTGGATAGACAGACAACACCTTCGCATAGTTGTCGGAAAATTCCACTTTTAACTTGCAATTTTTGCAATTTTCGCATGCATTAGACAGAGTGTGGTCTTGCCCAGGAGGAGGTCCTTATGGACTGGCCCGAAGGCAAAACATAAGCTCTGCTAATGTCTGTCAGCGGCATACCACACGCAGTCTGGTAACAGATACAAATTTGGTTAGCTCTGCAACAGTATCCTAGTATCCTAGGCTGTCTGGTCAGTACGAGTAGTCAGCCCAGGGAGTCCCTGGAACAACTTCAGTTTGCCCAGTTTCTGGCCAAAAATGCACATCGTGTGGGCGAACTTTGCAAAATATTTGGCTACATTTTTCCTCTCAATGTTGCCAGCACATGCAGATACAAATAGCTAGATATATACATATATATATATATATATATATCTATCTTTTATTATGAGCACGCTTAAAACGCTTTTAATGCATGTTGCGTGGTCTGTATTAACAATTTTGTCTATATATGCACTAAAATTGTTTGAAAATTGCATGTGGTCAGCGTGTTTAGTTCTATGTTCAAGTATATTTACTTTACTTTCTTCCATTTCTAGCATTTTTCTGAATTTCATTTCTTATTGCCGAAGCTTTAAAAAGCTGTATTCTATTATTTGCTTCACTTCACTTGCGTTGTATAGCTTTATAAATCTAAATTGGAAAACTTTTTCCACCAAACAAAAAATGAGAGCCAAAAGAGAAGAGTTGACTATTTATGATTGTATTTCAGGATTCATTTATTTTTTTGCCTCCCAGCGGCAACTAAAAAGTTTTATTTGGAGCTTAAAACTAGTCAAAAATCACAGCTGACTTTGAGAAATGAATGCGCATTGAGTTGTGAGTAGCATGAATAATGCCTTAAAAGCAATCAAAATAAAGTTTAGCTAATCATCATAAGTTGCACGAGTAAATCATTTTACTATTATGTAGATGGAAATATTTCACCTTCATTTCAACTTAATCTAAAGTATATATTCCGGGGTATATATTTTTTTTACTTTTTTTAAATTTTAAGAAAATAATTAATTATTCGTATATTTTATTTATGAAATACATTTAAAGTAAAATATATTTTTATGCAATTCAGAAACTATTTTAATTTAATTATATTATATTTTAGTTTAATTTAAATTGAAAGTACTTGATTTTAAGAATGTCGACTTTTGCTTGAGGTTGTTGTAGAATTTTAGCAAAGAAAATTAATTTAATTTAGGCCTGTTTTTCCAATGTCTAAATTAGGTGTTTGATAACTATTGAAAATTTATTTTGACCTAGAATGTATTGCAATTACTGTCAAATTTTAAATTATATCTTAGATACAGTTTATATGTATTTACATTTGCATTAAATATTCTATTTTATATAATCATTTCAATATTTCTCTTATTTATACAATTAAATGGAAATCGTTGATAAAAATTTAACAAAAATATATATAAAAGTCTAAATCTAAATTTATATTAAATCTATATTTTCAATTTACAAAACATTTGAAATTTTCAATTACCAAAATTGTTGCGTGAATTTGTCTAGCATCTTCAACGAAATTCCTTTCTATGCGTCGCATTCTTTGTGACAAACATTTCACCACAAACATTTACCAATTTCCGTAATTCCCTGCACACACACACATCACACACACACACATCACACACACACACATGCACACCTCGTTGTGTCATTAGATTTACATTCGCCGTCATCTTTCGTCAAGTTGCGCATCAATAAAATTTCGTTAGTCACTGGAATTTACGTGGGCTTGGCGACTGCTGATAAGAAACAGAAACACACACACACACATACACATGCACACACAAAGGCAGGGAGAGAGCGAGAGGGTGAGAGGGAGATAGAGTTACTGACAATTCACCCATTCTCATATTGACATAAGCAAAGCCCCTGCCAGACAGAACACAACACATCAGCTTCACAGAGAGAAGAAGAGGACAAGGGACAGGTGACAGAGAAAAGAAAAGAGGAAGGTGGGGAGAGGGGCAATAAAAACTGCTGTGACACAGGAAAAATGTAACAGAGTTTGAGTTGAATTGGATTTTGGCTTGTGTTGAGGGATATTTGCCCCTTTTTGCATATGCTACAACACGACTGTATGTTTTCTGTATTCCGTCTCTCTGCCTGTTGCTGTTGCTTTTCCTCTGCCCATTCTCCATTTCCTTCTCCCATCCACTTCCTGTCGCTTCGTTTTAATTGTTTTGCAGTTTCAAACGTTAGCCAACGGCGTTAAACCCATTCTCTGTTCTAATCGGAATACTGTCTCACAACATTTTTACTCTGAAAAACATTTGCCAGTTGACACTTTTTTTTTTAATGTGCCCCGAGTTGTCGTTGTGGTCCCAACTACATATTGCACACATTGTTTTTATCATTTCCATACACACGACCTGCGCTATCATTTGAGTCCGAACAGTGTGTACACACATATGTTTGCGGCTTGCGTCGGACCCACATCGAGTGTAATGTGTTCTAACTATAACTACATAACCATTATTTATGAATTGCTACTATGTTGCCTAAAAAATAAAGCTTGTTATTTTTATTGAAATATTTTAATTTGTCTTTAAAACATACGGAATAACTTTTATATTTAATTTTCAATAAAATGCAATAAGAACATTTTTTTTTAATATAAATATATTTTTAACTAAAATTTGGTGTTATCCATGTTATTGTACATTTTATTCTTAAATTATAAATTTTTTTGGCTTTTTAACTATGCTTTTCAGTCCCTGATTTTAACAATTTAAGAATTCGAGCAAAGGAATTCGGTGTTTAATTAAATTAACAACTACTTAAAATATCGCACTGCTAAATTTTATGAAAATGTAATTGAACATTTATTGGTAATCAGAGAATGTACACTGACTGCAATAAGTATTCGTTCGCATGTGTATGCGGTTAAGTGTGGCCGATGAGATAAGGGTACACGAAAGTAAAAATTATCAACGGAAGTGCAGAATGTTTGCCTTTTGTGTAGTCGTATGTCACCCACAGCAAATGCTCATACAATGGAGGGGCATCGGGTTGCCAGGGTTGTCAGCATGCTGCAATTGCCCTTACTTTTACGATATGTAGGCTTTGTAGTAACAACAGCTCTGGGTAGATTTTTAATCCACTCCTCTCCTGCTGGCACTAAAAATACTCGTAAGTTGCGGCTAATCCATGTGGAAGCTGCTGCCAGGGTTGCCATGCCATTGTTAAGGTCAACAACAACTCATTTTGAAAAGAGCCGCCTGGACTTTTATGTTTGACATGTCGTGTATATTTTGATGGGATTTTCTGTTGGATGTGCTTGCTTAATATTTATATAAGGGTTTTATGGGGTTTACTCTTACCTCCTTCCTTTCCCTATCCCATTCCCTGACAACCTTTTTTCCCCCATCTTCCCTATCCTACTCGTTGTCGACATCGCAACACATTGCAAATATTTATTTTATTTCTTTGGGGTGCAACATATCAAAAAGAGATTGCGACGTTGCCTCCTAGTCGGAAAATGTGAAATATGCTTGGCTACAGAACAGGGATATAATATGACAGGCATTGCAGTCGACTGCAATATGAAAATTTAATTGAAAAAGTCCACGAAAAGCAGTAGGTAATAAAAGAAACTACAAAAACAAAGCCACTTTGCGAAATCGAAGTAGAAAAGTTGAAGATAAAAAACAGACTTTTTCTTAGATATTCACGTTTCAATAAAAATACAAGTTTTTCACTAAAAGAAGCGCGGTAAAAAGTCATTTTCTATAGGTTTCGAAGTCTGTGCTACATTCAGTTAACCTTATGTATTTTCTTTTAGATGCCACCCCTAAAAAGCAAATAAATAAAAGTGTTTTTATACAGTTTACAAATATTTCTAACTCTCGGTAAGTTTCTTGTCGCTTCTGCTTAACTTTTAATATACAGTTTTGACAATTTTATAAAAATTAACTTATTATCTTAAAATGTATTTATTTTCAAAAACTCCACCTATTCCACTTTCTTTTGATCCATTTCTAACATTCCCCTTTTCCCGCATTCCACAGTTTAATTGTCAATTGTTTTATTCTAAAGTATAGCATTCCTCTGCATTATTCTCAATGAACTTATTTTCACTCACTTTGCTTGTTAAATATGTTCATGTAAAAATAAAAGTCAATTTCATTAGTGGTTTTACGACACATTTCATAATGAATAGCACATTTAAAATTGATTGTTAATGAACGACGGATAATACGATAAATCAAAGAAATTGATACAATTTGTTAGCAACAACGAAATGAATTGATTATAATCTATAATTCAGCCATTTTTGCCATTTGCTTGATCGACTTTTACGCTTGATTTACAGAGCGTATAATTTCAATGAAATTAATTTCATAATGCATTATTGAAAAGCAACTGCAACGTTGTCGTCAACAAATGAACAACACAAATATTTGCAATCCCTCGACAACGAGGCGTATGAGCAATGTGAATGAATACGAGTATGGGTATGACAATGTCATGCCACTACGTGGCAAGTCCCTTAATCAATTAATACAATGTATCTGTGAATGGGTGTGCCAAAAGAGTGTGTGTGTATAAGAGTGTATGTGTGTGTGAGAGGCTTTTGTCAATAAATGGAACGAATTGTGCGATGTCCTGACATTGAACAAAGGCAAGTGAACAAGTGAGTAAAAAGGGCACTCGTTGAATGAACTGAATGAAAGCTCAAAAGAGTTGACAACTCTGAATGTGCTGCGTGCGTCATTTAATGCGCACATTGTGTGCACGAAAGGAGAGGGACATAAAACAGAGGGGGCAATAAAGAGATCTGAAAATTTTTTAATTAATTTATGTCAGAGTTTGAAACTGCAAACAAACAATGCAGCACAGCAAACACAATCAACAATCAACAATCAACTATCAGCAAGCAGCCAGCAAACTAGCTAAATCAACTTCTAACTTTGACAAACCCCCTCTCTCTCTCTCTCTCTCTCTGTTATTCTCCCATCTCTGCTCGCTTGACAAATCATAGAAATCAATTTTGCTGGGAATTTAGTTGTCGTATTTGCCTTTAATACCCTACATTATTAAAACAGTGAAAATTGGGTATCATTACATGCAAATTGTTCAGCTTAAAATTCTTTTAACTGAGCAAATCAAAAAGCTTACAGAATTGTTTTTAATATTTTAATTAAACTGCTTCTATCTAAATATTTTTAAAATTTCATGACAATCACATAATAAACTAACTAAACAATAAATAAAATATAGAAAGAGTATTTACATGTTGAACAATATTTTATTTAAGCATATTTGTTATGCAGGCATCGAGGACACAATCGACAGTTTTAGAGTGTGATCGAAAATGTTTGAGTTATGAGCATAGACTTTCATCAATTTGTGACTTGGTGTGGACTCTCTGGGTCGATGGGACACTTGCTGATACAGGAAACTGTGTAGAGTGTGTTTGGGACCCTAAATGAAATATTTATACGTGTTCTATTCGTAAATTTTGCCAAACTCATTTATATGCAATCGATTTGGGAGCAACAAATCGCATCACCACGATAAAAGCAATTACAGCCATTTGTTTTCCCGTATTAGTGTCACAACAATAAATGTTACAGCTCTCATCAATTTGATAGTTTCAATTTAAATGCGTATATGCGTAATGAATATGTATGATTTAGACTAAAACCCTTTTCATTAAACAGGGGTGCCACAGAAATTTAAGTCAAATTCAAGTTGAAGAGATTTCTGTAGCACGCCTGATAGTGTAGTAAAAATTTAACTGACAGATACTTTCTAATTCGTCATTTATTCCCATACCAATTTAAAATCTCTTAGCTTGACATGTCTGTTGCTATTAATGTTCAAACTACATAGAATTCTAAATAGGGACATTTTCTACAGTACTCGTAATAGTTATCAAGAAATTTCTATAAATAAATATTTTTATTTTAGACTAAGGTGATTAAATAAAGAAGTAAATTAAAGAAATAATAAAAATCTAAAAGTATTTCAGTATTCAAAAAAGTACTGCTTCCACGTTTTTTACCTCAAGACTTATCGTTCCACTTTCCCGTAAGCCTAATTTGTCCGACTCTTCCCACGTTTCAAGTGATTATTGGGCATTTTTATGCCCTTTGCTAATTGGCACTAGGTGATACTCATCAAAGGCCATAAACATTTTGGCAGCTCAAGTGCTTAACTTGAACGTTTAGAGAGCGTAAAATACGCCAAATTATGGCCATCATTTTCGGCCGTGAAAATAAGTATGCTACAATCAAGTGTCGGCTTAACGGTAACTACCGAAGGGTGGGCATCGAGGTCAATTTGGGAATGTGAAGATGGTGCTTGAAAGTGATGCGTATTGAAAAGTTTATGCGTCGGGCAGCAAATGCCAACTATTTATAGAGTTCACACAATGTCAATGCCAAGGCTAAGTTAAGTATACGCCCTGTGTAACAAGCAACAAACAATGACAGGCGACTTTTACTGGCCACAGCTGTTAATTGTCCAGTTGTTCAATGGTCCAACTGTTTAGTTGTCCATTTTATTATGAATTCCCGCCTCGTATACTTTCTAAATATATAGACGCATCACATACGTGAACTCGCACTTACGTCAATTCATTCTCGCTCTCATAATATGAAATGTCAGCTCAAATGACAGCTGTCATTTCACTTCAGTTCGCTTCTATTCAATTCCAAGCACCTACACACATGTGTTTGTATGTATATAACGCTTTTATTGTCGCTGAAAGCCTGAAATATCCTGTGACAATTTCAATAACCTGCACGTGGCGCAACATTTGACAATTGTAAAACTTCATGCGACACGCGATAAAGTACGTATACTTGATATTCAGTTGCATTCAATATGGAAGAACATTTTTAGAAAATTGTAAAGAAGAGTTAAAACATTTTAAGGATTACAATTAGTTTCAGTAAAGTTTACTTTAATATTTTAAACATATTTGCGATTTGAATTAGAATAATTTCTAATTTGTTTATCTAATATAAGAATTCCTATTCTTTAATTTTTATTAATAATTTATCTATGTTCAACTTTAAAGTAGAAAATTTATTTATCATCAATCAATCAACGAAATTGAATATTTTAATAATCGATAAATAAATTTCTACAACAGATAAATTCAACAGTTTCTTATAAACAATTTCTTTAAAAGCGTATTTTGAATGGAGATAAATTCAACAAGTTATAGTAAATATCTCACACATAAAAGATACGTGTTGAAAACTGAGATGCTTTATCACGCATGAAACAAAGGCCAAAACCTGCGCCATAAATATGGTCTATTCTTCTACATAAAGTACATATAGATAGGCTAGCAAACCCATTTGTAAAGAGCTATACAGAGGAGCTGTTAGTGGTTTCATAGTCAAATTTAATAGCTTGACAAATTTAGCATGCAAGTCCTTTGCCTTTCGTTGAATCCTTTTCCCACCGGCAGCAACACTGACCCACTTTGTGTATGTGTGTGCTCGACTAATCTGTGAATTTGTTTCGGTCTAAATTTAAATAATAGTTTTTTTTCTGTTTTTAGCTCGACTTTGAGCAGCTGTGATAAATGTGCGCTGTTCCATTTTCTTTTTTGCACAGCACTTTTTGAGCTTCAATTGTAGATTTTGCCTGCAGGACTCGCTGGCAATCCTTGGTTACAAAGCCTGTTGCCAGCTCTGAGACCATTTAAATTAGTTGGCCATGTTTTAAAAGCTTTAACGCATCATTTTGCAGGATTTGTCGTGACGCAGTTTGGCGTTGCTTGTTGAACGCTTCTTAGCAGCAAAAGGAGTTCAGAAGGATCCCAAGAAAGATGGCTGCTGGCATCTAATTCAGAGTGCATAATCCGCTTAGCGTGGCAGCAACAAACAACAAAGGCAAGAAAACAGACCCTTAATGTCCTTTGGGCACGGACAAGAGCTACAGCTTCATTTATCACCTACAGGAATTGCATTTGTGTCGCTTTTCTTGGTGGAAATTACACTTCAATTTAACTTGGCAACTATTAATTTTCCATTAACTTGTGACGCCTGCCAGCTTGGGGGTCCAACAAAATGTCAATCAAATATATATTTTCAGCTTGTCATAACAATGTTGTGGATGCCATATCGCATCCAAGTTGAGACTCCTACTGCATAAATGTATGAAAATTGCTTTGCCCTGTGCAAAAATGTATTATTTTTCCGCCCATTTCATCCCCGTCTCGGTCAGCCTCGGTCAGGACGATCAATGTTCGCTTTTCAACAGCTTCCCCTACTCGACTTGTCATTCAAACTGTCAAAGTAAAGAAAAACTTAAAAATATCCAAGTGACACTTGCAGCTGCTTCCTCAACGTCTCTCGACGAGTCAAGCACTTTTCTGCTCAGCTGCAAATGTCCTTCAATAGTTTTCAATGGAAACTTATGTCTTTAATCTTCATTATGTCATCATTTCATATTATTTTCTTTCACAAAATGTGATATTCATTATTCATCAGAAAAACATCTTTTTAAATGAAATTCGATGCATACAATTTTCAAGGCATTTCTCAAATATATTTCCATACTCGTTGAAATAAATAAATCTCTGCTTTTATCATGAAAAAAGTTTTCCATTAGCCTTTGTATTTTTAATAGTTGAAAATATTTGCAATACCTTTTACTGTTAAAAAAACCCAACGTTTTTCACTATAACTAACAACGCATTACTAAATTTTTTATTTTCTCGCGCGCTTTTAAGTATGCAACACCTTTTTTCGCCAAATTCCTTACAATTGTCAATACGCAGGGGATAAAAAATCTCAAAATAAAATTTGTTTCAGTTGCCAAAAAAGCGAAAAAACATGAAAAGAAAGAACAACGCATATTTTCTGTTTCTGTCAACAACAACAAAAAATATGCCACAAAACACGAAAGGTGACAAATAAAAAATTGTTGAGTTCGGATCAGCTCGACTGCAAAATATTCTGTATTTGTTTAAATAATCAAATTATTTGAATATATTCAACAAACTGAATAAACCATTGGGGATAGCATGTATAAAATAAAAAGAAATGAAATTGATTTAATTAAATGTGCATACAACTTTAAAAACAATTTCACATCAATTTCTAAAGCATATTTTTTGGCGAAGGTTAAAATGTAAAGATAATTTTAAATATATAGAGCTAAAAGTTAAATGCAGAATGAATTTATTGTTCAACTTTAACTTTAACTTTAAAAATTTGATATTAGGAGTTACAAGCAAATATCTATAGCATTATGGTTAAAGCATAATTGAATCTGAAAAAAAATAATATAGAGTTAATATCAAAATAATAAATGTAGTCTGTGTCACTCTTATAGTTAAACATATTTACTACTACTAAACACTTAAAAAAATGTAAAAAATTACCCTAATTTCCTTTTTTTAATATTTTATGTATGAATGAGATAAAAATTCTTATAAATAACGACTGCACTTTATTTTATAAAAATTATTTTCATCACAGATATCATTCAAAAAATGTTCTTGAAAAGCGTATACTACTTTTTAGATAAGACAAACGTGGTATAGAGAAAGGCGCAACAAAGAAAGGGGAAGTCAAGGGAGAAAAAATGTAAGGAGCCGTGCAATTGGGGGCTCATAACCGTCGTATCCCGCGGGTTCTTTTAGCACAGATTTGCTACTATTGTTGTCGTTGTTGTCACTGTTGCTGTTTGTTGTATGGTTGCCAGCTCTTTGGCACATCGTTATATGAGCTTCATCCACTCCTTTTTCAGCTTTTCTCTTGTTGCTGCCGCTGCTGTTACATTTGAATTGACAATTTTTGCATGTTTACAAGCCATCGGCAAAAGGCAGGAGCAAAGTCACTGGCACAGCCACAACTCCAGGCCATGGCTTAGTCTCAGTTCTCTCCCTTTATCATTGGAGCACAAACGGAAGTTTTTGCTTTTTCGGCTGCTCCTCATCCTGCATCTGTTTCAGCTGCGACTCCTGTGCGATGTTGTCAGCTCGTTGGGCGCACTTCCTGTTGATTGTATTGTTTATGATGGCTCATAGAGAGCAGTTTATACTCATCTACTCCAACAACTCAAAACAACTTCATGAGCCGCAGTCCAATCCACTTGCTGTCTCCCATCGTTGTCATAACTACCATTTGAAAGTGGCAGCTGTTGTTGACTCTCTCCTTCTCTCTTTCTCTTTCTCTCTCTCTCTATCTCTCTCTCTCTTCGATTCCAACTGCATATTCAATGTTGTTTATTTCTTTGCTTCTCACATTATGATTATTGTTATGGTAATTAAGTCGACATTACGCATACGCCATGTTGCAATCAGAACCGCATACTTTACAGCGTCAACTGGCAGTACAGTCTGCAGTGCAGTACACATTCCATGACTACGCTCTCCCTTTGCTCTCAATGGGTGGGGAGTTGCCCTCATGCAGTTGCTTTGAACTTTGATTTTATACAAAATTTTCTGAAAATTGTTTGCCTGCGTTTTTCCCCCTTTTCATTTACTATACCCAGTGCACATCAAATAGTTAAACCAAAGAGAGTATTACAAGGGTATACAATAGGTATGTGCAGAAAGAAACTACAGACGTTAAATTTAACTAAAAATATATCGATTGTACTTAGTTCGATAGTTTTAGCATCGCTAAAAAATTTCTGATGCTTGGTATCTGAAGAATTTAAATACAACTAGACTGACAAATCGTTTAATTTATTCATTAATAAACGAAAACACACAAATTAAATTGTCTTCATGCCTCGATTATACTATCGATTTTTATTATATTTCAAACTTTTCATAGTAAGGACTCTTTTCATATCAAACAATCTCTTTTGTTACATTTCTCTTGATTTAAGAGCTGTCTTAAGGATATTTACTTGTCAATCCCCCTTTTTTCTATTTCTCTTTACTTTATATAAATACAATTTATCACAAAATTAGACTTAAGGATATCTAGGATATCTACCTGTCAATCAACTCTCAACTGACAAATTTTGTTTTTTTTTTGTTTTTGGTCTGGCTTTGTACACAGTTTTTAGACAAGTTTTTGAGGGTTTGGTTTGGGGGATGAATGACTTCGGGCTGGGGTTTTTTTTGCTGTTATTGTTGTAACCGACATTTAGTGGCTTTTGTGCCCTTTACGTTTGGAATTTTGCACGCAATTAATTCAATTTGTTAAATTTTGTACCCAAACTTTTTGGGGACTGCACAAAAATTTGCGGCATTTTTGGTTGAACTAAAAATGTTATTAAAAGTTATCAGTACGTATTTAGCATAGTTGACAAAGAGATTTGGGTGAATATATTTTAAGCCCATCTCATTGATTTTGATAAACGCAATACAGACAAAGATAAACACTATAAATAAACTAGAATAACAGATAAAAGAACCAATACCAAATTATTAAATAGTTTTGGCAGAAGTGTAAATCAAAATAAATGCGCAGCAAATTTGTAAAGCGAATTAAAAGCAAAGTGAAAAGCGCCGGAAAGCTTTCTGATTGTTTCGGGCTCATGCGGGATTTGCCAGCACAGAAGGATTTATACATATCCTTATGGTAAGTCCTCCTGTGCGAAAGCAAAAGGCAACATTATAATAAGCCGTGAATAAAATGCAAATTTTAACGCCAAAATTTTGCGACAACAATTGCAAAACACGCTGCGGCACGAGGTGCATGCAAATAGATAGAGGAAACTGCGTTCAACATGAAATAGTGAAACAAACTTTTGTTCAACGCCTGCAGGATGCGAGTTTCGCGTACCAGTTAACAGTTTGGCCAACTGTCGCGGGTGTTCGCTTCCCTGACAGTTTTTTACGGCCAATTAAAAGTGCAAATTATATTTGTTAAAGTTAAATACAAATAAAAGTAATAAATAAATATCTAGTAGAAGTTTTATAGTTTCAAAATTGGGAAAAGTTAAATTCTGGCATAAAAAGACCAAAGATCATCGTTTTAAAGCGAAAACAGATAAAGATAATAGAAGAACCTGTAATTGACAGAATAGTATATTATATTAAAGAGAAAAACTGACATTATCTTACGTTATTTATCGAAAAAGAGATAAATAACATTAAATAGAATATGAATATCATAAAAATGTACGCAATTATATAATAAGAAAAAATTTAATATTTTTTCCAATACTTCTGGAATAAAAATTCAGGCAAGCGTAGAAAGAATAAACAAAGTTTTTATAAAAAATAGCTAAATTAAATTATTTTTATTATGTTACTATTGTTGTTATTATAAATTATCATATGAAATGTCAATGTTAGACAATTACAAATTAAATTTGTTGGGAACTATAAAGTCAACAAATATACAATTTAAATAATGAAAACATAAGTGTAAGATCGCTGAAAAACTACAAAAACCTTGTAAATAGTTAAAAGAGTTTTAATAAATAATATTATGAATATAATATTATTATTGGACTAAATTGAGATTGCTTGGAAAACAATCTGAAAAGGAAAACTAAAGAAAACAATTTAAAGTCGATTCAAATTTCGATTTGTAATTTGGAGTTTTTTATTTTAAATTGTATGCACAACATTAATCCAGTATATATTTAAATTTAACTAATGCCGCATTCCTGAATTTTCACGCACTTTCGCACAATATAAATGATATGGTTTGTGCTTAATTTTCGGTTTTACCTTGTGTCGCGTTTTGTTCCTCGCTCCTCGTTCAATCTTCATTAACGGCAACACAGAACGGAGGTACAACATATAATAATGCTCTTTATATGATGATATAATAATAATAATAAATGCGCTTAAATGCAGGTCCTTTCATGTCCGTGTCCGTGTACGGGTTCGTGTAAACCCGTAAGCCTGGTTGCCAGCCGAGAATGATAAATTTTCTTAGCCGTGTTATAAATTCATGTTGCACAAAGCGTTTGCTGCATATATTTTGCATGTCACAAATCCACAAAACAAAAGCGACCAAGCCAGGCAACAGAGCGACAGACACGCCTACCAACGCCTATGCCAGCACCACAAAAGGATCACCCCCAGCAAAAGGGGTACCCCTCCTCCCTCCCCCACTTCTTGTTGTTGTTTTTGCATTGTATTTACAAAAATAAGCAAAAGAGAACAGAACAGAAGAGTTAAGGGGAAGAGAATGTTGAGCGGCCATGTGGCCCCAAATAAAGCTCAGCACGTCGCACGTTGCACGTTGCTTGTTGCATGGGGCGTATGCGCGTTATATGGTTAGTGGCAGCTGCAAGTTGCCAACACTGCATGCATGCAACCAGAACAACAACGAGGACAACGTAAGCCAAATGTAGGTTAGATTGCACCAGTTCAACCGACTCTCTTGTCCATAATGAGCCGCACTTGATGTGAGCCGCATTTGAGCCGGCCCAGGTCATAAATTAATTGGTTGCCACACAAACACACACACGCACACAGAAACACACACACAAACACTGTAAGGTGAATGAGAACAGGGACAAGGTGGGCAATTGTGCTGGGTCAAAGTGTATTTTAAGTAGCCCTATAAATACGAAGAGCGATGTAGTCAAGATAGGGGAACTAGGAAATTCCAGATGCAATTATGAGATACTTTTCAGATCAGCAAAAGCCAAATTTCGAAGAGATGGAAGCAGAGAAAGATACTTTATTCTTTAATAAATCTTAAAAATAAAAATAATTCTTTAAAAGTGCATTTTATTGTCCATTAATATTGAGATGCAACACTGATAACAATAATTTCGACCAATTGCAAATTTAAGTTATCGACAATTTATGCTTAAAATAAAAATGTAAATAATTTGCTTGTGCGTTCGGTTGGCGACAACACTTTATGTATTTTCATGCAGCACAAAAGTCAATCTTTAACTTCAAACTTTGCCATTAGGGTAAGCTTAATCTCGATCATTTTTTCTTATCAAATAATCATTTATCGATTATATCCTGTCATGCAGCTCTTTAAAGCTTGCAACTTATTTCGCAATTAAACGAAATTAAACTCTTGAAATCCCAAAAATACCACTTAACTAATTTGAGAGGTCATGTACCTCCCTCAAAGATTAAGAAAAAATTGGGGTTTTCCATCAGAAAATGCAACTCAAGTTAAGCAATGAATAAAAAAAATTTTCCCTTAATATAATAAGTATATTCGTGGTATTTCCCAGGTCATATTAACATATATAGTATGTTAAATATAAGTAGTATATTCTTTGTGTTTGCCGGCGATAACAAAAAATGCGCTCTACTCATTTGCTTTTAATCTGGTATTTGTCGAGATCGGAGCATCAGTTGAAGTCGAGCTGCCTGAGACTAAAGAAAACATATCCGGAATGAAGATTAAAGTGGCGCTACTTTTGGTACTAGCTTCTATTGCCTTGGCAACGGGTGCGTTGAAAAGATCAAACAACTGGAAAAAAGCAAAAACTAAAGTGTATTTTATAGGTCATAGGATGCCAGATTGTCCACGTGATAGTAAATGCTGGAGGGATTATAAAAGTGGCAGGGTTAGGTACTGATTTCAACTGAAATTCACAATTGTTTTGAGTTCAATAATTTCCAATTAAAATTGAGTAAAAAAACAGAAAGTCTTTGAACATTAAATAAATTGAACAAATTAAATGGAAACGAATTGAGTAGACCACTAAAATCAATAAATGTAATCGATAACAAAAACATTAATCATCAGAAGTAAGTTAATCACGATTGCACATCAAACAACCGATTCGGTTCGTTGTCACGCAGTTCTAAGCTTCACTCATTGTAATCGATTATTATTTCACAATTAAACGAAATTAAACTTTTCAAATTTGAAAATAATTTCAACAATCGTAGTACAATTGTACTGACAATTTGATAGGTCGAATATTCCAGTCAATGATCGAGATGAAATTGTGTTGTTTCTATTTATCTGAAAATACGATTAGGAATTGCATTGAGAACAATCTAAAATGCTGAACACACCGACACATTAAAAATTATATATGTTGTAGACAAATAAAAATAAAATATATGTTGAATATAGGTAGTATGTTCTTGGTATTTTCCGGCGATAATATAATAAGTACATATATAATAATATAATAAGTACATATATTCGTGGTATTTCCCAGGTAATACCTTCTATTCTGTTAAAAAAAATATATATATGTTAAATATAAGTAGTATAGTCTTTGTGTTTGCCGGCGATAACAAAAAATGCGTTCTACTCATTTGCTTTTAATCTGGTATTTGTGGAGATCGGTGCATCAGTTGAAGTCGAGCTGCCTGAGACTAAAGAAAACATATCCGGAATGAAGATTAAAGTGGCGCTACTTTTGGTACTAGCTTCTATTGCCTTGGCAACGGGTGAGTTGAAAAGATCAACCAACTGGAAAAAAGCAAAAACTAAAGTGTATTTTATAGGTCATAGGATGCCAGATTGTCCACGTGATAGTAAATGCTGGAGGGATTATAAAAGCGGCAGGGTTAGGTACTGATTTCAACTGAAATTCACAATTGTTTTTAGTTCAATAATTTCCAGTTAAAATTGAGCAAAAAAAACAGAAAGTCTTTGAACATTAAATAAATTGAACAAATTAAATGGAAACGAATTGAGTAGACCACTAAAATCAATAAATGTAATCGATAACAAAAACATTAATCATCAGAAGTAAGTTAATCACGATTCGGTTCGTTTTCACGCAGTTCTAAGCTTCACTCATTGTAATCGATTATTATTTCACAATTAAACGAAATTAAACTTTTCAAATTTGAAAATAATTTCAACAATCGTAGTACAATTGTACTGACAATTTGATAGGTCGAATATTCCAGTCAATGATCGAGATGTGTTGTTTCTATTTAGCTGAAAATACGATAAGGAATTGCATTGAGAACAATCTAAAATGCTGAACACACCGACACATTAAAAGTTATATATGTTGTAGACAAATAAAAATAAAATATATGTTGAATATAGGTAGTATGTTCTTGGTATTTCCGGCGATAATATAATAAGTACATATATAATAATATAATAAGTACATATATTCGTGGTATTTCCCAGGTAATACCTTCTATTCTGTTAAAAAAAATATATATATGTTAAATATAAGTAGTATAGTCTTTGTGTTTGCCGGCGATAACAAAAAATGCGTTCTACTCATTTGCTTTTAATCTGGTATTTGTGGAGATCGGTGCATCAGTTGAAGTCGAGCTGCCTGAGACTAAAGAAAACATATCCGGAATGAAGATTAAAGTGGCGCTACTTTTGGTACTAGCTTCTATTGCCTTGGCAACGGGTGAGTTGAAAAGATCAAACAACTGGAAAAAAGCAAAAACTAAAGTGTATTTTATAGGTCATAGGATGCCAGATTGTCCACGTGATAGTAAATGCTGGAGGGATTATGAAAGCGGCAGGGTTAGGTACTGATTTCAACTGAAATTCACAATTGTTTTTAGTTCAATAATTTCCAGTTAAAATTGAGCAAAAAAACAGAAAGTCTTTGAACATTAAATAAATTGAACAAATTAAATGGAAACGAATTGATGGGACCACTAAAATCAATAAATGTAATCGATAACTTATACTTTAATCATCAAAAGTAAGTTAATCACGATTGCACATCAAACAACCGATTCGGTTCGTTTTCACGCAGTTCTAAGCTTCAGTCATTGTAATCGATTATTATTTCACAATTAAACGAAATTAAACTTTTAAAATTTGAAAATAATTTCAACAATCGTAGCACAATTGTACTGACAATCTGACTAATTTGATAGGTCGAGTATTCCAGTCAATGATCGAGAAATTGCGTTGTTTCTATTTAGCTGAAAATACGATAAGGAATTGCATTGAGAACAATCTAAAATGCTGAACACACCGACACATTAAAAATTATATATGTAGTAGACAAATAAAAATAAAATATATGTTGAATATAGGTAGTATGTTCTTGGTATTTCCCGGCGATAACAAAAAATGCGCTCTAAGCTTATATGAATCTAATCTGGTATTTGTCGAGATCGGAGCATCAGTTTAAGTCGCGCTGTCTGAGACTAAAGTGAACTTATTCGGAATGAAGCTTAAAATGGCGCTACTTTTGATACTAGCTTCCATTGCATTGGCAACGGGTAAGTTGAAAAGTGATTATAGATCGGAAAAGTGAAAAATCTAAAGTGTATTTTACATAGGCTTTGTGGCGCCAAATTGTCCACATTGGACTAAATGTTGGAAGGATTATAAAAGCGGCAGGATTACATATTGATTTCAATTGCAATTCACAATTGCTTTTAATTTAATATAGTTGAGTTTATGTTGTCATGTTGTAAATAAACAATTTTAATTTTAACATTAAATGAAACTATCAAATCAAATGGAAATCAAATGGAAACACAAATTGAGGGACATTTAAACCTTTATTCCATTAGGCTTATGTGCTTAATTAAGCGTTAAGGCTATTAGGGCCAAATACATGCTCGTATTGGGTACATCATCAACTTTGCTGTCCAAACAAATTTTCGCAATGAAAATCCAATGAAATAAAGCTTAATGCAAAAATAAATTTACTACCGCTAATTGCACGCAGAGACCAACAGCACAAACATACAAACCCACTCCAACACACACACCCAAACACACACACACACGCTTTTTCTCCTTGAATTTTCCTGCATGTCAGCTGGGTAATCCCCCGTGCAGAGCTTTTCTGTATTTTTTCGGACCTTTCTCGTAAGTCTCAGCACGCCATGCGAAATAAGCTGCATTGAGATTGACAAGCTTGTCAAAAGATTTTTACCCTGTTGTCAGAATCGAAAATAATAATATCCCCTGTTCCACGAATTCATTTCCAATCTGACCACTAGATGGCGCCACACACAAATATCTACCCACATAAAACACGTGACACAATTAGCTGTAACATTTGCAAAATTGAGGACTTTTAACGCATTTTAAAACAAACTTGCACAACCGTCTATGATTGACATGGGTATGACGCATTATTTAATGACCCGTCTGGGCTATACGTACATATACTTTATGTACACTACTCTAATAGCTGGAGAGAAAGGTAGTTATTTAACGAACAGGTGTGGAGGGCTCGCCATTAACTATACTTGCTCCATTAGCTATTCGTATACCCTAAGTATGTTTATATATATTTGAGTGGGCTAAAGTACATATATATGTGCCTACGTACTTTTATTGATTTTTCAGGCCCTTTTGGTCGTTTTGGTAGTTGAGAAACAACACTGAGAAAAACGAACGGTTGGCATAAAGTCTATCTATATAATCATCTATTTTCTATTCCATTAATTCTAATTTTATTCTTGTATTATTACAATACTCTTATAATATAATATTCTTATTATTTTAGGCTTTTAATATATTAATTCAAAAATCATAATTGTCCTATTCTCAGTTTGTATTAATTTACTTGACAAAAATTGCGTATGCTTAACTAAGCCATGCATTTTAGTAATTTTATTTTAATTTAATGTAAATATTTCATATGATAATTTTGATTTTTCCAAAATATTTTTATAAAATTTATTAAATTTAAGCAACCGATGGTTTTCCATAATTGGTCAAAGTTAATCTTAACGGAATAACTAGGATATTAAGTTAAATAAATTTTCAGCACATAAGATAATAATTTACCCAATTATTGCAGATAAGATATTCAGTCGTCCCTAAAAGATAGTTATTGTCTATCGTATTTTTTTCTCTGAGTAAAAGGCAATACGTTATGTCTACTTAAGAGATAAACCAACTGATAGACAACTGATGAGAAACTGACTGGTCAGAAGACTCCTTACCGCAGACACTCACACATACTTTTCACACAAAAACACAAAGGACGACACTTGGCTTATCTTGGAAAGTCAGGAATACATTTTAAGTAGACATCATTACGCCCGTCCCGCAAATGACTTTGACAACAACATAAATCCATTAACATCAGCGCATTAAAAGCGACAGAGGCAGAGGGAGAGGGAGAGAAAAGCACACTCTGTCGTTGAATTTTCCACTGAATGAAGTTTTGTTTGTTTCTACCTATTTAAACAATTGCATGACAATGGAAATTATATTTGAACTCTTGGCTTTAAAACTCGGATTTGTACAGGTGAACCGTAAGCTGTTACAAATGCTTGAATCCTCCTTTGTTGTCTTATCGATTTTTTTTCTTTCTTCCTCGGTTTTTTTGTTTTGTGGTTGTCCCTTGTTATAACGTTGGCGGTTTTGGTTCTTGATTTGCTTTGTTGTCATTTCTCGGTGGCGCTGGCATTTGCTTTTATCTTTCAATTTGGTTAAATAAGTACATATTTTATTTTTAAGTGGCATTACTGAGATTTTTCAACATTGCATTTTACATGGTAATAATAAATTTTAGAAATAATCAGGCAAAATAACAAAGTGCCTTATGGAGGATTTAAAATGCTTGCAGAAATTAAATTACCGACAGATTTTAGTCATTAAAAGTTTAGTTTTATTCTTTATAATTTACTTGTTCACATCTGTCCTTTTTTAACGGACAAATTCTGGCAACACTGCCGGTACTACACTTGAAAATTTGATAGATGTAAGAAATTTGTTAGCGGTTGCATTTATTGACTTACCTCTATAACACTGTCACTGCCCAGTCCGCAGATCTTGTTCTTGTTGTTATACAGCTGCTCCAATTGCTGCTTGCGCTGTTTGCGCTGCTTACGTGGAGCTAAACGCAGTCCGCCGCCCCCTTTGCCACCGCCCACAACCTGCGATGCAATGACAATTTCGTCGTCTTCGTCGTCGTCGTCTCCGTCGCCGTCTTCGCCGCCGCCGCCGCCAGCGTTATCGTCGTCGTTAAGTACTAAACCAGCAGGTGGCGTGCCACTCAAATTATATTCATCGACATCGATATCGGCGGCTGTGTCCGGCAGCAAATCCAAATCACTTTGAAAGCTCAAATCCAAATCTTGGGGTAATTTTGCATACTTTTGATGATTTTTCATTTTTCTAGCTTATTTATAGCCCCTTATGCAGCGTTGCATGAGTCATGCCATGTGCATAGACGTCCTCTGAATAATGGACACTGACTGTTATCGAGAATTATTCGCCTTGATTTTGTATTTGTTGCAATTCGCGCCTCTCCGAATCAAGTCTTACACACAACAACAACAAGCACACACACACTCTCACAATTGTGCATAAACATGAACATGAACCAAAACAAAAATGAGCACAATCGATTTTTCCGTTCGTTTCTCTGCCCTTTGTTGTTTTGGCCCACTCACTGCGAGCGATAATAATAATAACAACAGCAACAACAACAGGTTCTTGTTTTAGCTGCACTTCAATGCAACAAATTGGGCGCAACTCGTTGACTCCGATTGAATCGTCCTGGTGCTCTTGTAGGTGCCGCTATGGCAGCACCCTTTGACGTCTCTGCTACGTAATTAACACAAACAAACACACCACACATGAAATTGCAATTGCACTTCACTTCAATGATTCACAGACACACTCACACAACCACGCAATCTTTGTTTGCTTGCGAGTTGCGATAAATATTCGATACGCTTCTTATATACTTGTTCTTTTTCCAATTAGAGAGTTTTATGCGCTTTTTCGACTTTGATTTTCATTTGTTTTTCCACCGCAAAGACGTCTGCACGCCAACAGAATCGCATCGCGAATAACACACAAAACGCCAATGCCGGCGCTTCCCCAATTAGCTTTTTTCCCGTCAAATCTGGCTGTTTTTAAATACCATTGGCGAGAAAAATTAGGAAATTGCGGGAAACGGGAATTCTGGCTTTTTTATATATACATTTGGCTTTTTCCGCTTTTACCGATATTTGCCAATACCAAAAGAATTTAAACAAAAGTGCCGTGATGCTTGGCTAAAGAATTAAAGACATGGCTTCGCAGGGATGACACGTACGAGAAAAGGGTCTCTGCAGCTACATAAATTAAGACCATAACAAAACGTTTTTATTTTGAGCTTTTTCAGAATATTTTAAGCCTTTTTTTGCTCTCTCCAGTTAAAACCAGCTTTTTCATAAAAAGCTGGCAGCACTGGTTACAAGAGTTATCGAAGCAATGTTATCACACCGAGGATTATCGATATGAATGTATCTGGCAACACTGCTTATCAGAATAGATAAAAAGCAAGCAGCTTTTGTCACGCACCATTTGGTTTTGCGCGGCAAAACGATATTTTGAATCTGAAGTTGATTACTTTAAAATACTTTAATTAAATAAGCAGTATGTATTTAGTTGTATTTAAAGAATTGTTTTTTGTTCAGTTGATTTATTCAAAAGCAGTTTGTTTAAATCGATAATGTTGGTTTTTGTTGTCGATTTAGTCCCATTATATTTAATATCATAGAGATTCCATACACAGTTCAATAAATTCATTTACCTTTTTTTTTCGAGATATATGAATATTCTTAGATATGAAATTAGCTCGATTAAAAATAAATTCTTAAAAAGGAAAAGCATCATTGTAGCTACCACAAAGTGTACTTTCTGTGTGTTGTTCTTGTTGTTGTTTGCTAATAAATTGTTGAAGCTTCACAGGACAAAAGCGTCGTCGAATCGATTGAATTGAATATTAAAAATGTTTTAATTTAGCTATAAAATTGTGTAAATATATAAATATAAATACTGTTTGCTTACAATATATAACGCGTACATACGCAAGTTTGTCAAATTGTTGAAAATAAATTATGACATTGTTTATATTAATATTAATGTTATTCCTCCCCATTTCTGTTTCCGTCTAATTCAAGTTAGCTTGTGTACAAATAAATATAGTTATAAGTTTGCGGCAATAAAATGCTTTAAGTACATACATTCGTTTCGTTTCGCTTTTTTTTTTGTTTTGTTTATAATTGGCTTAACTGTTTAGTTTTATGAAATTAAATTAATTACTGGCAACATTCTGGAGATGCTTTGCGTTTCATTAAAAAATGTTTGTCGTGTTTTTTGCGCATGCGCCACGGTTTAAGCAATGAAAAGCAGTTTTGAGTAATGAAAATGATTGGTAAATAGTGAAATTTTATGGGAATATGGGTTTAATAATAATTTCAATTATTTTAGGATGCCGCAAATAACTTTTAAAGTTATTTGACGTTTTTGAAAGAGCAGCGCATGCGCCTTGTCTAAACGAATCGCTTAACTTAAACTTAAGCCTAAACAATTTCACCCCATCTTAAAGTTTATAATCGACTTTTGTAAAAAATAAACATGGCAAGCGCTTAGGCATAATCTTAAATTAACATATCGACTAAAATAGCTTAAAAGTCAACTATTGCTGGTGTTGTTGTTGCTGCTGTTGCTGCTGCTGCTCCTGTAATTGCTGCAGCAATTGTTGCTTCGTTTCGGCTTTCACAGTTTTATAGCGATCCTTTTCCTCGGTATTCTCGGGCGGCTCACACTCAAAGGATGCCATCGCGAGTGTGTTCTCATTAAGCACCGCATTGTGCTGCAGGTAGGCAATAACATTCGGCAATTTATCAAACGGACAGGAGACCTTCTTCCATTCATTGAACTCCATCACTTGATTGGCGAGTTGTGAGCATTTCTCAAAGTTGATATGATTGTTTGGCAAACTGAATTCCACAAAACATAAAATTAAATTAATATTAATTTACAATGATTAATTTTGTATTACTCACCGATTCGAGCAGCCTTCGTTTAGAAAATACAAGTCCTTAACAAATAAACTAAAAAATGGAATGATTATGCGTTCGCGTTCCTCTGTGGCGCCCTCGGAGCGCCACATGGCAGCTTTAAGCGTCGAGCGATAACTATTAAAATTCGATGTTGGATCCATTTGATGTTCCAGCACAGAAAATTTTGCCGATTGCACCTTAGACCACTGCCAAAATAAAAATACAAGTAGTTCATTAATAGTTGCTCAAATATTTAGTTAAATTTCTGTATGTTTTTACCGTCTTTTTTAGCCTGCCAATGGGCGCCAGGTTTAGACCAGCTATTATGGCCATCAGACTATTGAAATTGCCAATGTTGAAGCATTCGCGTGCCGTTTCAATCCAATATTCAATAATGCGCACCCGCTGTTTCTTTTTGGGGTACTGTAAAGAGAGGACGGGAAATATATAAATTAATTATATAAACATTTGCGAAATGAGGTTCAAAAAGCAAATAAGAAATTTTGAACATGACGAAATAAATTATCGTATAACTATAATTGTTAAATATAACAAAAGTAATACAGTTCTGACAAAAAAGAAAAATCTGTAGAAATTCCTTATGGTTGAATTTAATATAGCGCTTATCTTTTTCAAGTTCTTGAGAATTACAGCGAACATTTTGTTGTCACCTTTCGTGTTATCTTTATCAAACCTTATCAAAGCTATTCGCCAGACTTTTTTTGACATGCTTCTTTATCAGATATTGTTTAACATTATCCAATTTTCAGCAATTATTGATATTTTTTGTGTACTTCTTAAAGCTGCTCTTAAATTGATTGATTTTAGCAATTCCCTGTTTTTTGGGTGGAAAATGGAAATCCTTTTTTTATGGCTTTGCTGTATGGCTGTATTTTAGCAAACGCTAATCCCTGGCATACTTTCATCCCCTGCTAATCCCTCCCAGGAACACCCACCCACCTTAACAATTTCGCTGGCCGTCAAGTAGCTGAGACGATTGAACCACTGCACATACGATTCCAAATTGCGTGTCTTTTTCATATCGTTCAAGGATGAGTTGCCAACTGTTGTGCCCACTCCAGTTCCAGTTGCCGTTCCCGCTGCCACTGTGCCACATCCTCCTCCGCCGCCACCTACTCCAACGTTAGTCGCTCCTTTGGCCTGCTGATAATCCTTGGCAAATGCCTGAACAAACTCCTCGGGTCCAATGTGCGATAGACGCTCCAGTTCAATGGCCGTCAGCTGATGGGCCAAGTGCTCGCAGCTTGGACAAATGTCCATAATGCCAAATACCTCATCTGGTTGTGGTGTGCTGGATGCCGAGTTGCTGCCGCTCGTTGAGTTGCCAGTGCTGCCGCCACTCGATGATCCGCCGCCACTGGAGGCCGCAACTCCATTCGTTGCATGTCCACTTGCTGCTGCATGAGAGCTGCCCAGAAATGTTTGAAATGGATTATGCAAATGCAAATGATGATGATGATGATTCTGATGATGATTCTGTTGATGATTCTGTTGCGATTGCTGCTCGACGCTGGCCTCGTTGTTCAGTGTCTGCAGGAATTCCTCGTACTGCTCCAATTCGGTTAATCTGGCAACGAGTAACTGAAGAATACGCGACACTTGCTTCCCCAGCGAGTTGTCAATGAAGACGCACTTTCTGGCCAAGATGCGCACCTGATTCATGAGACGCTCATCCCGAAAGTCATAGGGAAAGATTTCAATCCATTCGGAGAGCAAACGTATGCAATGCTGTGCCGAACGTTGTGTCAATGTGCGCTGTTGTGGTTTCGGTTCCAGCTCCAAATCGTGTCCAGCCGCAGCTGCAGCAGCTGCTCCTCCTCCTTTGCGCTGTGTCAATGGCGAGGCGGAATGCGAGTTCAACTGCACGTGTGGAACTGCCTCATCCACCACATCACAACCCGCTCCAGATGCAGCCTGCTGTTGTTGTTGCTGCTGCTCCCAGTTGGTTGAGATCTGTGCGAGCAGCTCATGGGGTCGCACAAAGAGACGTGCGCAGAGCAGAAACGCTGAGAGATAATTACGATCCGGATAGTAATCATGTGTGGGCACCATGTGCATGATTAGCGACTGCAATGTGCCCGCTTGTAGTTTACCCTCGCTGTAAACCAGATACCCCTCCTTGGGCTCCTTGCTGAGTCCCACAGCCTTGCTCTGCTGTGGCGGACCATAACTCAAGGGTTTCTCCAGCGACAACAGCTGCGACTTCTCCACATGCGAACTGTCGCGTCGATGGGTGGCCAATGTTTTGGCCACAACTCCAATTCCAGTGCCAGCGCTGCTGTTGCTCCGCTGTGTCTTCAGATCCGGCAAAGTCTTGTGTGTTGTTGTTGTTCCCGTTCCCGTTCCAGTTCCAGTTGCTCCTCCTCCTCCTGCGGATTTGGCCTTTAGATTGAGGTTAATGTTGGCACTGCCAGTGCTGCCACTGCGGCCATTTGTGGCACTATTGATGCCGCCGTTGCTCGACGACGACATTTGAATCCCGACTGAATCCCGTTCCAACTTCTGCCGACCTTTCTATGCTTGCGACGCATTCGCAAGCAGCGCCAAGAGCTGCAAAAATAAAATGAGAAGGGGAACGAATTAGTTAAACTCCAATGGCAAAAGCAATAAACGTGAGGAATCCTTATAAAAAAAAAACAAAAGTAATTGGAAAATAGAAAATGGAAAATAGCAAATGGCAATTGCCAATTGACAAATGACAAATGGACACCTGAACATTTAATCGTCCTAAGCAATTAGCTGACTGTCATTGAAGGAATTATAGAGGAGAAAAAAGGGTTGAATATGAGACTTGTCATGAGGTAAACCCATTTAATCCCTTGGACACACATTTCAATTCCTATGTTCAATTAAGCTGTCCTTACAACATATTCCTGTTAATGAATGGTCTCTTTGCAACGGATAATTACAGTTGAAGCTACTTCAAGTTTCTTAAAGCTTTCAGGCACCTTTCTAAAGTTTATTATAATTAATAGACTTATGTAAGAGCGATCATAATACAAAATACAGTTAAAGATACTTATCACATAATCACATAAAAGTGATCAGGATACAAAATACATTTTCTTATTATCAAGTTTATTAAAGATTTTCAGGTGCTTTCCAAAACTCAAGCTGTTATATAATCAATTGATTTCATTAGCTCTTTATAAATTAAGTTTGCTTATAAAAAAAATAAGTGGGAAATGCTATAGTCGATTTCCCGACCATAGTATACCCGTTACTTACTTAAATATATTTACATTTTTATTGCATTTTTTTAGGCAGTTATATTGCTTAAACTAAAATCAGCTATTACCACCTTTCTATGTGACCGATCTTGTAACGATTTAGTAGGCCAAATTTTGTTGCCGGACGGACAGATGGACATGGCTATATCGACTCGGCTGTTGATGCTTTTTTCTCCCTGTTACATACATTGCAACGAATACAGTATACCCTTTTACTTATTTCTTAAGTATCGTAAAGCTTTTCAGGTTTTTTATTTTACTATCCATATATTTGCTGAGCTTTTAAGCAGCTTTCAACACCGACAAAAACTAAAGCTAAACTTTGATAATCGAATTAAATATGAAGGAGATCTCTCATCAAACTCCAATCAATTTGTTATTTTTAACAAGTTTATCAAAGCTTTCCAGGTGCTTTTAATATAATTTTAATTTCCCTTTAAATACTCTCTCAGAGTTATGATCATCGTATGGAATAAGCTTTTAGCAATATTAAAAAATGTTAAAATATTTATATTGTTATAATATTTAAAGTTAATTAAAGCTTTCCAGGTGCTTTCAAGTCAATGATATGATCTCTCTAAATGCACACAAAGCTGTCATTGAAATAAAGACACGATTTCAAAGAAGACACATAGAAAGAAGACTCATAAAAGTCGTTAGTGGAAACTGCAAAACTGTCATGGAAATAGAAAAAGTCAATTCACGGAAAATGGAAAATGAATAAGCACAGTAAATGCGGCTATTGATTTGTGAAGGCGACACTTAATCACGTAAGCACAACCTACACACACACACACACAGAGAGAGAGAGAGAGAGAGAGAGAGAGAGAGAGAGAGAGACGGGGACAATCCAAAGAAGAGATAATGAAACTATAAAGCTTGAGCTTGTAGTAAATATAAACTGTTACTTTGCTATGAAAAGCATTTGAGCTGCTTATCAAAGCAGCGAGGGGAGGGGGAGCAAGACACGAGAACTACAAATATTAATTAACAGCAAAACAAAGAAAAAAAATGTTAAATATGGGTCAACAAATTGAAAGAGGGTGGGGGGGCATTGGGTGAATTGGACTAAAGGGTCTAAATGTTAATTGAATTACGAGCAGAGGAAAACGAAGAAGCAGCAACAAAAGACGCCAGGTTAAGGCAGAGGTGGAAATGAGTCGACCCCACCTCCACCTTCCACCCTCCCCCACCACCCATGGGGACGACCCAGTTCAATTTTCACTTTTCTTGGCATATTGCACGCTTCACAGCACTTCTGTGTGTGGGAGGGAACGGAAGGGGAGGGATCAGAGCATTTATTAACTGTAAGACAAACAGAAATCAATTTCGAATGCGGTAAAAGCAAATTAAAATCTATATTTATAACGTTTACACTATATGCCAACAACAAGTCCATTAACAACAACAAATGAGAGGAATGCACGACGCAGCAGCAGCAATGCCATAAAAGCTTAAAACAACAACAACTGTAAAAACAAGAACAACAACAAGCAAAGCGCACCATAATTTGTATACAAAAGCAAAGCGTGGGCAAAGCAGAAGGAGAGATGCAAGGGAAGCGACAACGGCAATGACAGACATACACACTCGCACACACACATATGTATATAGTACAAGGCGGAGAAGAAATGTAGACAAGTCAATAAATGGGGCCGTGGCCAGGTAGAAGAAGAAATGAAAGAACCCCACAAACAGAAGGATGAATGGATGCAAGCATATAGATTTCTAATTGGAACTCACCTGCCTGCTGCAGTCGCAGTTACAGCTCCGTTGCATTTTATTACTAAATATATGTAAATTGTTACTCACACACGCGCGAACACCAAAGAGAGTAACTTTTATTGCTATTGATCACTAATACATTGTCACTCGGCTGACCCTCTAATCTAGCTCTCCAACTCTCTCGCGCTCTCGCTCTGCCTTGCACTCAAAATCAGGACAGCCTGTGTATAGCAGTAGTAGTAAAGGGGCGCTGCCTATTAAAAGTGGAACACACGATGCTGCGGTCGGCCAGGCGGGGCAACGGGACGGGGGTGTTAGTTTGTGTTTGCAAACCAATTTACCATACGCGAAAGGTAAGCGTCGTCGACTCGCGTTGCGTCGCGTCTTTTCAGCTTTTTGCTCTCACCACCTTTAGTACGCCGCTCGAGCTGTCACCCCCGCAGCAGCAGCAGTCGCAGCCACAGTCACAGTCGCATATGGCGGCCGCCTTTTGCGTTTTTCGTTTGGTCAGCACAAATATGAATGTATATACTATATAAAAGAAAAGTATATGGAAAATACACTGTGCAACTTATATTGTACGTTTTTTGTTTTATGAGCACACTGCTTTTTGTTAAAAATGCGTCTTTTGCATTCGATATTGACGACGTTTTGAGTCTGTATTTGTATGTATGTTGCGCGCCGACCGGTTTGTTTGCTACGCAGAATTTTCTTTTCCACTTTCTTTACGCCGCCCTTGCACTGCTTTTTGTTATTGTTTTTTTTTTTTTTAATTTAGTTGCAACGTTCACTTTTTTTTATAATTTACACAGAAACGTAGAGGCACGTTCGCCTTTCGCTTTTTATTGCATTAATTATGCATATATTGCGCCAATTAGCAGCGTTTATGCCCGAATTTGCCGTTCTCCTCGAATTTGCACATTTTCCATTTTACGCTTCTTCGTTGTCTTCATTTTCGGGAACCAAGCGCGACCGACATGTTACCTCAACGAGATTTGTTTCAAGACTAATTTCACATTGCCACTTTTCGCACTTTTGAAAGTGAGAAACTTTTTAGCGAGCTAAAAGTGGAACTTGGTTAATTTTGAAGCTTGAATTTTGATAATTTTACCAGAATTTACGTTGTATTTTTCTAGAGTTTTTAAGATTTTTTTTTAGATTTTTTACTCAACTTCGCCACGAGAAGAGGAAATTGCACCAAACTAATTTTAGAATGAACTTAATTATTTTACCTAATTTTGGATTTTGTTGTTTTTTTAAATTGTTTTTAAATTGATTTTTGAAAATAATTAATTTTTTTAGAGAAATGACAGGGGACCAATTTTTGATAAGTCACTATCGAAATCAGTATCATCACTAGAAATAACAAAACATTGTCAGTATTTTTAGTATTTAGCTGAAAATTGTAAATTTTGTCAAAAACTGTGCAAATAGTTGGCAACGCAGTGAGCTGGAGTTAATTTTTTAATACACTTTGGTCACTCTGCGAAAGATATGGCAAAAAGCGGTCAAATGTTTTGAAATCGATGGACGAGAAATTTAAAATGAAAGTGATTCTATTTTTAAGTCTAAATTATCAATGAAATTGTGTGTATGGAATAATTGAAATTCCACATATAAAGAAAATTCACTTAAGTCACTTTGAAAAAAATTGTGCTTTTATTTGTACTTGAAGTGCACTTGCATTAATTTTCGTTTTATGTACTGAAAAACGGCTATCGATTAAAATATCGATATTAGCAGGAATGTATCGATAGAGCACAGTTCTAAGCAACAACATACTACCGAAATTTTTGCAGAAAATGGCAACGAAAAGTGTAACAAAATTTGCAGCGAAAAACACCGCCACCTATGGTTTTATTTAAAAGGTACATTCTTATCGACAATCGTCCCTGTCTCTTGACAGGGGTGCTTCCATTCTCCGTTTTAAAATCAATTTACTGAAAAACACAACACAAAAGCCAACAAAAGGCAAACACAAGAGTGCAGCAATCGGAGAAGAAAGCAGCTGACATAAGGATCAAGAGACTATCGGCGGCTGGCGACATTTTAAATGGCCAATGGCAATGGGAACAACATCAATACGGAAGATGCTGCGGCAGCGACAGCGACGGCAACAACAACAATACAACAACAGCACCTGACAGGCGACGGCGTCGGAGCCTGCGGCGATGCCAAACAGCAAAGAGCAGCAGCAGCAACAACAACACGCGGCAGTAGCATCAATGATTTGGTTGCAGATTTATTTCTAAATGGCAGCAGTCGTGGTGATTACACAAATATACGGGCCACATCAACAACAATAACTGCAGCAACAACAGCAGCAGCGAGTGCAACAACAACAACAACATCGACAAGCAACAACACCTCGTCCACATTTTCATTTAAGCATTTTCTGAACAGCAGCGGCACAATAACAGCGCCGACAAGCACAGTTACATCGCTGGATGCTACATGTGGCACGAGTAGCGGTTGCAGTGTCAGTGGCAGCGGCAACATTGCAAATGTAAATGCCGCAACCACAACAACATCGCTGCAGACATCAACGGGCGCCCGGCCAAAGGTGCCACAATCAGCATCCGTTAGCCACATGCAACCGGATTTGAATGGCAGCAGCGCTGCCTCCAAAATGAAACGCTCACCGCGTTTCAGCTCCTTTGACTCGCAGGCGAGTTTAGCTGAATATGCGGCATGTGGCAGCGTCGGCGGCGGCAGCAGCAGCGGCCCACGATCACGTCCAGATCTGCGTCTGGAGGTGGAACGCACTGGCGTTGTGCTCGACGATGACGATGATGATCACGTGGGCCTCGCCCAGGTGCGCAACAGTCGCCTCTACGACGAGCGCGTCGATGATGGTGAGTTAAAGCTCAAGGAATCACCAGATTCCTTTGAAGCGCTTCCTATATTTGTGTTTTTTTATTTTTTTATATTTATTACATTATTTGCTTGTACTCTTCCCGCAGATATCTTTCCCTCGTCTGCCTCGAATCTGCACGCACCGGCGAGCAACTCACGCTACGTGCCGCGATCCTACTCCAGCTATGATATGCCGCCTCCACATGCCGCATGCGCCGCCCCCTCGTCGCCCCGTCGCCGACCTGCGTTGCGTCCCAATCGTTTGGTGTTGGCCACAGCGCCCAAAATGAAGCTCGATCTGCCGCTGGACACGTCAAACGTGGCCGGTGCCGCTTCGGCTCTGCCTGACTTTGTGCAGGATCATTTGTCGGACGCATGGTGTCAGGAGGCGCATCTCAGCTCGCCTCCCAATTCCCCGCTTGGTGCTGCCGAGGCGCCCAGCTGTAGCGGTGCTGCGGGCGGCGGAGCGATGCTTCTGCCCGCCGCTGGACTGCCCAGTGCTTCGCAATCATTGCCAGCGGCTAGCGAGGCAACCGGATCTACGGGTAAAATGTTGCCCGATTTTCTATCCGACGGCCCGATACTACACTCATCTCAGCGGCTAGCGGATGTGGCCATTGGACTGCCCTCGAATTCCATAGACTCGCCGCCACAGGAGGCAGATGGAGGCCCAATGCAGCTGTCCACGTTGCGGCAGGAAAATGAGCGCTTGCAACGCGAACTCCAAGAGACGCGCGTCGAGCTGAGCAGCCAAACGCGTCGTGTCCATGATGTGGAACAGCAGCTACTGCTGCTGACAGACGCACGTCGTCGGGAGACGCTGGCGGCGGCAAGTCACACACAAACCACACAACGACTGCGGCGTCAGGTGGCACAGCTGGAGGTGAGTTGCAAGCAAGGGAAAAGAGATCACAAGAGATCAAATGAGATAATCCCAGATATACTTATTTTTAAGGAGTATTTAATTTTTGTTAGAAATTTATTTTGTATTTGATATTTTATTATTATACAAAATTATTATACAAAGATTTAAATACATAAATTGAAGTAATAGCTAAATTAAATTAAAGTGATTCTTAAATATAATAAAAAATTAAACTTTCTTAATTTTTTTTATCTAAATTAAATATTTTAAATAATTAAAAAATGCAGTATCTAATTTAAAAATTATAACTTTAATCTTATTTTAAAGTTTTTAAAATAGAGTTATGTTATTTTCAATTATAATTGAATTTTGTTTCTCTGCAAAATATAAATTCAGAATTATTCTCTGAGTTTAAAATAAAAACTAAAATTAGCTATTTCGTAATTTTTTTTATAGTAAAATATAAGTAATATTTTAAACATTTTTTATTAAAATTAACATTTTTAACTGTAATCTTTGCAGGCGGAATTGTTTGCCTTGCGCGATGGCGGCGAGCAGATTGGAGCAGCTGCCTCGGTGATGACTCCTGGCAGCAGCCACAGCAACAGCAGCAGCAGCAACACATCGCGTCCGTCCAGAACGCATCAACTGTCAAGGGATTTGCTGCGAGCCGCCGACAATGCCGAGCAGAACTTAAGGTGAGTATTGAGATGAAATATATCTAAAGTATCTGATGCTTAACGTCATTTTCGAATCCTTAGGCAATTGTTGGCGGGCGTAGATAATTTGCGTCAAATGGCTGCTAATCTGGAGCATCCATCGGCAGCGGCAACGACGCCTCGAAGTCCTAATCCCGATCCGTACACCGATTTTAATTAATAGCCACAGTTGTTGTTTTGATGATATTTAGGATATGATGAGGATAATGGTTTTTTAGAATGAGCTTTTTACTCCGATTTCGTTTTGTATAATCTTTTAAAGCCGCCCAATCGACGCCACCTAGCGCTTGTTTTTAGTAACTGAAATCCCCCAATTTATATATATATATGTATATCTTTTTATATATATCGTAGCTGTGAAGGATTCAAACTGGAAGGATACGGCAGTTGGAGGAGCATCAAAGCGCAGACTCGTGATGTTGTTTTGAATTAACGGAACATATATATATATATATAAATTGTACTATAACAAAGTGTAGCATATTTAAAATTGTGTTGTATAAATAACAAAATGTTTGTATAATTATCAAAAAATTAAAAAAATAACAATATATAAAATTGTAAAGCAACAACAAACACACAGCACAGTTGCAACATTTACTAAAAACAACTTTTAGATCTGCTAACAAGGGAATAATTATAATATTTAATAATCAGCAAAACCTCCAACAGACAGCGTAAATATATTTTGTTAAAAACAAAATGCATACAAGTATATTAAATTACATATAAAATAAACAACAACTTGTGCACTTGTGTTCGTAGATTGTGCTTAACCGCAACAACAACAAAAAGAAATAAAATAGTGAGAAAAAAGAAAATCTTGGAATTTTAATACACAGATAAACATCTAAAAAGAAAAGTACCATTTTTGATCAACGTGTACCAAATATGCATGTCAATCCAGAGTAGCTTATTTTCTTTTTTGTGTACACTTTAAAAATGTACCTATTTTCTGCTATTGTGCCATTGGGTACAACTGCGCTCAGCTCCCACAGTTGTGGGTAAGTATGATTATATGCATGTGTGAGAGTTTTTAAGAGAAGCTGAGAGCCTACTGTGGAGGCTATTTATCCGTGTGTGCATGTGCAAGAGCAGCTGAGCAAGCTTCCATCAATGTGGCCCGCTGCAATAGAGCCCACAATGCAGGCTTGGTGTAAGCGTGTGTGGGTGTGGAATAAATTAGGATCGACAAGGTATTAATAGAACTGTCCACGGACAGCGGGCATCATTTGCTTTTCTAATGCGACGAGGTGCAAATCTGGAAAGGACGGAAATTCTGGGATGTAGGCAAGTTATATTATTATTTTGATATAGGCACATACCACATCGTTTACAACTCTCATCAATATAATTACATCAAGTTTAAGTTGAAACAAAATATTTCTAGTACCCTGCCAGCATTTTATGAAATTTTGATCAAATTTTAGTCTTTTTGTAAAAACGAACTTCCAAATGCTTGCAGGGTAATAGAGAATGTAGATTATTCATATTTGTACCTGTTTAACGCAATCACAACCTTGACATTGAAGAACTACCAACAGATAAGACAGCAATAATCTACATACGCTCTCTCGCTCTCCACTTGCTCCACACTTACTTTAATACACACACTTTTCCAATCTCGAGCGTTTCGGGAATGTTTACGATTCCAATGAGCGGCTACGATGCCGGTGGCTGAATTTCCATTTCATTTCGTTCAGTCTCTTTTTTGACGTCGTTACGCGCGGTTCGTTTTCATTCGATTCGTGCGAGATCGGCCACATTATAGAACCCGTTAATCATTGCTCCCTACGCAAATTGTAAATAAATTAATCAGGAAGTGTGGCATTAAAATTGCACCATTTGCATAAATAAATATCTAGAGAATTAACAAAATGATGTCGAAAATATTATTGTGTGAGTATAAGTAAATAAAATAAGTATAAACTTATGTATATACTCTATATATATGTGTGTACATATATATATATATAAGATAGGTGTATCCAAGAACATGTGTTTGTTCTGTGATTATGTTTATCGGGAAAAGAACTTAATTTTTTTTATAATAAAGTTTCCTTGTGTTTTCTTAGCTGCTAAAAGAGATTTTATTTCTTGGCATTTTATAAGTTTTCATTTGTTTATTTATAGCACATTTGATTTAGGCCAATTATAGCGTTAATATTACATTTTGGATTATTATTGTATAAAATATGTATTTTAGTAAAATTAAACAATAATCAGTTATTAAGATTTTTTTTTCAATACACATAGTTTTTTACATTTGCATAAAGACAATTGCATTTTATAGAGAGAGCAATAAAACGTATCTAGTAAATGCACTCTTATTGAGATGTAACTGATAAGAAAACGAGGAAGAGAGACCGAGAGAGTTGCTGTCAATTGGAGCTTTCCAGGACATGCACTGTGTCGACGCTTTCTGGAAAATGCTATCGATATATCGATATCGATTAAAAACATTAATTTGAATTCAAACTCAATAGAAATGGCATTGACCGCCGCGATCTTAAATTGCGCACATAAATCCGGAACGTGATAAGGAAGCCCAACAATCAAATAACCTACATCGTTGTGTGGAAATGCTGGAGGTCTAATCACGACAGCAAGCGTGGACCGCGTTGTGATAAGAAGCGAGAGCTGATAATTCGACAGGTGCTCTCAAGTGTTGTTGTTTTTGTTTATACAGTGATAAGAGTTGCATAATTAGTTAATATTGGAGTATGCCCAACTACGGGGGGTATTACTTATCAGTATACTTTACAGAAGAGCGTCTATAATAAAATAATGGCCTGTTCTTGGCATTAAGGCTTTAAAAATAGAAATGTTTATTAATGCTTAAGCTCTGCATAAGCGTATAATTTAAACTTAATTTAACGATTTAATTAAGTGGAAAAGTTGAAGGAACTCAAAGCGCCAACAATGTTTAAATATTTGTGCGCACTAAACAACAATTAATTGACTTCGGTTACTTAACATTTTATCTGGTATTTGTTGTAAACAATTCATTAAATATGCATACAATATTATTATATACATATATTGTATATGATATTGATATAGGAAACTGCGCCATAAAAAATACATCGCTACGGTTTCAATTTACCTTGTGGTTCTTTCAAGCGTCCGACCCACTCACACTTTTTCCCGATCAATTTACATGCATTCAGAAGTGGACCTCAATGAATTGACTTTCTGATTGTCTCACGATCTGACTGTCTGGCTGGTCACGTGTTTAATTCAGACTGTCACAGGAAAGTTGCGAGATTGCTGAAATAATCGCATAGCCCATAAATATTAACTGCTCTCACATTTGACCTACCTGAAAGTGTGCAAGTGTTTTCTGTTCACGTGGGAATCTCTTATTCTTATTCTTATTCTGACAATTGACAGTTTTTGTTGTTATCAATTTTAACAATGCACTTTAATTACCTGATTGTGATAAGTACTTTTTTAAAAAGTATAGTTATAATTGCAAAAAAAGTAATTTGCCTAAGATATATTTTAATTAAGAAAAAGATTGCTCAGTAAATTGGTTTAGATTTACTTAAAAGTAAAAAATAAGATTTTAAATTTAAAAAAACAATATTTGTAAAGTGTAAAGTACAGAAACAATTTTAAGTTATGAAAAATCTATTTAATTTTGGATCTGGTAACCTTTCAAATGTCTTTTAGAGTACATTCCTATTTATATTCCTATAAAATACCGTATATTAATTAAATTCGACGTATTTCTCCGCTTTTCAGCCCACACACGATGCACGCTGAGCCGCGCCAGCTCCACGTTGCACTCAAAAGCCGCTCCAGCTGTGATGTCGCAGGTGCAGAACGAGATGCCTGACAGTAATCACAGGCCAGCTGCCTATAAAGGTCCCAGCTATGAGCAGATCTTGGAGACTCGTAAGACGCATTTGACGCCCAATTTGTCGGCGCATTTCAAGAAGCCGTTGGTCATCCATGCCGGACATATGCAATGGCTCTACGATCACGAGGGTCGTCGCTACCTGGACATGTTTGGAGGCATCGTTACCGTCTCTGTCGGTCACTGTCATCCGTAAGTTAACATTAAAGTTGATTTTTTATAGGGAGTTTTGAGAAATACTGGAAAAACTGAAAATTATTTTTGAATATCATTTGTACCTATTTTAATACTGTTTAAATTGTTTTTGACAACTTTATTTTCGCTAAGTGTTTTTCCAGTAATTGATCATTTTTTTGCCTAACAATCGAGTTAATTAAAACGATTTGCCTGAATTTAGCATTTTTTAAACGATTTTAATAAAATATGAATGCAAAATGAATTGAGATGCGAAACCATGATCGAAATCAGATTCCGCTGGGAAATCGGATCAGTTTTTTAGGCAAACAACTCTATTAATTTTTCGTCGATTCTCAAGCTATAATTTAAACTCGATTGCTTAAGTTCTTATCACTAGTTAGAAGTTAATGCCTCATTTATTTTCAGAAAAGTTAACCAGGCGCTGGCGGAGCAGACCTCCAAATTGTGGCACACCACCAACATTTATATGCATCCAAAGATTCACGAATATGCAGAGCGTTTGGTGGCCAAGTTTCCGGGTAATCTGAAGAGCGTATGCTTTGTCAACTCCGGCTCGGAGGCGAATGATCTGGCCATGTTGATGGCGCGTCTGTATACGGGCAACCAGGATATCTTGACCTTCCGCAATGGCTATCACGGCATGTCGCCCTATACGATGGGTCTAACGGCACATTCGACTTGGAGATACCCTCTGCCTGGCGTTAACAATGGCATCTTGCATGTCATGAATCCAGATCCGTATCAGGGCATTTGGGGTGGCTCAGCTTGCCGGGATTCCCCAGTGCAGACAACACGCAGCTGCAATTGTGCTCCTGATAGCTGCCAGGCGGGATCGGAGTATTACAATGAGTTGGAGCAGACATTCAAGTACTCGCTGCCACGTGGCAAGGTGGCAGCCATGTTTGCCGAGTCCATTCAGGGAGTTGGCGGCACAGTTCAGTATCCCAAGGGTTATCTAAAGCGGGCAGCCGAACTGGTTCGTGCCAATGGCGGAGTCTTTGTGGCCGATGAGGTGCAGACTGGATTTGGACGCACTGGTGAACATTTCTGGGGATTCCAGGGCCACGATTACACGCCGGACATTGTCACCATGGCCAAGGGCATTGGCAATGGTTTCCCTCTGGCCGCCGTTGTCACAACACCTGAAATTGCTTCCACCCTGGGAATGGCTCTGCACTTCAATACCTATGGCGGTAATCCCATGGCAAGTGCTGTGGGCATCGCTGTCCTAGACGTCATTGAGGAGGAGCAACTGCAGCGCAATTCCCTCGACGTGGGCACATATTTCCTCAAGAGTCTAGGGGAATTGCAGCAGCGCTACGACCTCGTTGGCGATGTGCGTGGAAAGGGTTTGATGATTGGCGTGGAACTCGTCGCAGATCGGGAAACTCGTGCTCCTCTGGCGGCGCCACATGTGCTGGAGATCTGGGAGACCTGCAAGGATATGGGCGTGCTCTTTGGACGCGGCGGTCTGCATGGCAATGTGAGTGGATCCAGAAAATCTGGCAATGCCTAAAGCATTTTATCTGCTTATTAAGTTGGCTGCGCCGCATTGCTTGTTTAATTTCATCTTTTGGGTATAGTTTTGAGCATGCTATCTCATCTTAAATACTAATCAGCATTATTTGCTGTCATATTATTTCCATTTCTCTCTCTTTTCCTATCTCCCAGCTTCACTAAACCCCAATCTCTTGAAATTAAGTTGTATTAGCAATCTGGCAACGCCTTAAACTTGCTTATTAAGTTGACTGCGCCCATATTGCTTGATTTAATTCTTGTTTTGGGCTGAGTTTTAAGCATGCTATGTCATTTTAAAATTTAAATACTAATCAGCACTATTTACTGGCATATTATTTCCATTTCTCTCTCTTTACCTATCCCCATTCATCACTGAACCCCAATCTTTTGCAGGTCCTACGCATTAAGCCTCCCATGTGCATAACCCATGCCGATGTCAAGTTTGCTGTGGATGTTCTCGGTCGTGCTATCGCGGATACATTGGCCAATCAAAAGTAATCAATACAAATTGGCAAGAATAACTGAACCAAAGCTAGACCTTTGTATTTTTCATGCATTTATAGTATAGTTTTATGTAAAAAAAATCAATTGCAAATCAACAAAATAAAGAGAAATCAAAGACTAGAAAATTACTTTAAATTTTCATAAATCCATTTCAATTTCGATTTGAAGTGCAGCGACTTGGAAGTGTAAATCAATTATTCCTTTATTACTTATTTATACATATGTATATTGTATTTACACATTTCATTTGAAAACCATAATCTAATACTACCTCCTAAACACTCTTGGGGTACTCTAACTCATGTTCATAAGCAAGTTTCCTAACTACAAGTATGTATTATATATTTATTAATAAATTATAATAATTTTCCATAAATAATATCTAGTATTTTTCCAATTTTATGCAGGTTCTCAGCTTTAGAGCTCCCATGTGCATCAGCTATGAGGATGTGGAATTCACTTTAAACATTTTGGAAACTGTTTTCGAACAACACATGAACAAACGACAACGCAGTTGGCGAACTAGTCCAACAAGGGAACGTTACTAACATTCCAATTAAGATTTTAGTTTATAAAGTTTATATAACATGTATTTATTTTTTAACTATAACTCGATAAAATTGAGCTCAATTTGGAGTTCAGAGACCACAATTAGAATCTAAGAGCAAACTGTGAGCATTTTACATTATTACATTCCAATAACATTGAGCGAGGTATATATAACTTAAATTTAGTTGATTCTCTATATAATTGTATGTATATTTATTTTGTCTATGTGTATATTTATTTTTTAGGCACAGCATTTTCATTTCAAATTTATTAAATAACAAATATTTTGCGACAATTTCGTTTGGTATGCTTTTAATTTTAACATTATCACTACACTATTAACTAATTTTATTATTCTGTAATGAAAAAGTAATACTACTAGAAGACCTATTCAAATATTCAACACAATTCCAATTCGATTTGGCAGAGACCACTATCAACGACAGTCACTGGGGGTCAGGGCAGGGATGAGATCTCCTCCGGTTCCTGCTATACTTGTATATCGATGGGTTTGCCAACGTTGCTGTAATCCGATTCCATCAGTGTTTCCGCCAGCTCTTTGCGCGCCTTTTGAACCACCCAAAACATCAATGCAACACCACAAATTACCTAATTAATATGAACGAAAGAAATAATCAAAATACAGAAGTTTTAATTTTGGTTAAACTATGTATACCTAAAATTAATATGTAGGTCTAAAAAATGTTGCATACTTTCAGGATATTGCAGAAAATGTAACAAGGGAACAAATTTTAGGCACCTTTAAAAAATTCCTACTGATAAAAAAAATTTAAAACTTGAAAGACTTACAAGAATTATGTATTTTGCACAAACTCAAAAGAAAGAAAGAAAGTTAGCAGTATATAAATTTAGCAAACCAATAAATTGGTTCACAATGTGTTATAGGAATAGCTAAAATAATTTACTCTATTTTCGTTTTGAATAATATACTTCGAGTGAATAAATATTAAAAAAAAGTTGCATACTTTCAGGCAGTTACAGCAAATAAGAAAACGAATTGGAAAATACAAATACCAATGCACAATGGGGTATTTTACCGAAAAAGTGTCATTTATTCATTTTTCAAAAGTATGATTTTGGATTCCTAAAATATCCTCACAATTTTTCAGTGCTGATTTGCTCGCTTTTCGTATGGAGAATTTGATCTGTTTTAGAGGCTTTAACTAGTAACTCGTAAACTAAGCAAGATATTGTGATGCGGTTTTTTTTCTAGTTATTTACGAGTTATTAATAAATGACACATTTTCGGTAAAATACCCCATAGTGCAATGTACCAAGCAAAAAATTTATGACTAACAATAAAACCTTTAACCTAATGCAAATTTAAGAATTGCTAAAATAAATTAAACTGACGGCAAAGTTTGTGGCTAAATATGCAAATATATATATATAACACTGATGACAAATTATATTATTCTAAGTTTCTAAATTGAGAGTTTCTCGTATTCTAATTGTGAAATTGCGTAAATTCTTTAGATTGATTTGGTATAATCTCTCTACATTAGGAATTTCTTGCACTCTTTTTTTATTTTAAAACATTTTGTATTAATATTAAAAATGTACGTTTGTTGTCTAAGTACATTTTTTTAAACTTTATAGTAAAAAGAGATGATAAGTCGCTGCTAAAATAATAATGAAAAATTCCCGTTTCTTATCGCTAAAGCAAGCAGCTCTTTCCTTGACATTAAAGCTTTCAGTTTGCCTTGAAATATTTTGAACTATTAAGGAACCGCACGAAAAGTCTAAACTATGCACTCAAGGAAAAGGCCACGAAAAGTGGAAAAGTTAACACGCAAGGCAAGAAGAATGTAAACTCACACATTACTTTACTTTTGGGCAGCAGCTGTCAGTCAGAAAATCAATAAAGCAAATCGAAAATTACTATTCAAGCTGAACAATAGTTATAAGACAAACTTATCGGGTAATCTTAAAGTCAAACATGTTACATATACGTGTACATATACTTAGTATACTTAGTATAAAGTTGGTTAAGACGCTCACCTCGAGCACGAAGCTTATGTAGCCCGTCAATTTGGTATCGTTGTCATTGAGCACCTCGTGCATGGAGCGCAGCGTGGAGCCCAGATAAACATTGATCGTCTGGGCGGGCAACAGACCCAGAAATGTTGCCACATGATAATCTCGTGCCTTAATTGAACTAATCTGTAAAAATTGTACAACATTTTTGGTGTGAATCGAGGGCGTATAAATAAAGATTTTATTATGTAATCTTCTTTTCTGTCAAATAAAAGTAGCTGCAATTTTCAGTAACTACATTTCCAGCTGTATCTTTAATGACTTTTCTAGCTAAAAAAGGCTTTCAACGGTCATCAAAACCAGTTTGCACAAATTTCAAGTTCAATATTTCATTAACCTTGCAGCTGTGTTATACCCTGTAAATATTTTAAAGCAATTGTTGCTTATCTTAAAAGTATTTCTTAATCATTTACAGGGCATTTGCAAGTAGTTGGCAGCCTATCTAATTGATTTTCATTTATTCCCTCCACAAACGTAAATGTGACTAATTTCAAAACTGATTTGTCACTCTGAATTTAATACAGACACAGTTTTTAATATTACAATCTTATTAGGGTAGTTGAACAAACTGATTAATTGACGTAATTTCAAAAAGCGTATGCCGTATAGAGAGAACGTATTCCAAATGGGTAAATAAGCGAATAAATACACAAAACTTGCCTCAAACTCGAACAAAATGCAAACAGACGCTTCCATACAAATGTCTTAAATCAATTGTGAATGAGTAAATACTTAGCTATATGTATGTATGTACATATGTGAACAGATGTCTATGTATAGACATAAATATATGAATGTCTAGAGTCCCTGACTGATAGTCGCAAGTTGAAAGTTGTAAACATTTTAAAAGGTTGTCTCACAGTTGAGAAAATCTGCGAGTTCATGAAACTGAAGCGACAAGACATATGTAGAATATGTATTTATATCTATATAGTTTAGATTTGTAGTCAGACTTACTCCAAATATGACATTCTGCAATCCAAATGGTATCGGCGTTAAACGCGTAAATAGAACTACTCGAAATGCCTTGGGTCCAGATATAACTCGCAATATTGCTCGTCCAGTCTCATTTTTGATCAATCTGAAAATAGCATCAAGCAAAAATAAGAAGAAAATAGCAATGAAATCAACACAGAAAACATGCAAGACAAATACTAAAAACAGAATTACATATAAATAAAGTCATGTTGAAATCGAGATAAAAATTCCCAAAGACCTGAAAATATATGTTTTTCATTTCCTCTATAAATCAGAATTGAACTAGTTTCATTTTACAGTGGCACGTGAACTCTTTTTAAATCAATCAACTATCTGAAGTTGTCATTAACTAGTTCCAATTCAGACTCATAGCGGAAACCTGTTAATAAGCCACATATTTCTCTCAATTCGGCAGCTGCTTTAAGCAGTTACTGAACCAGCTTTCAACTGGGCCCAAACCGGACATTCATTTCACTTGTTACCAACAAACTGCATGCTAAATATCATATCTATGACGCGGAACCATTTGCAAAGCACTTTCGAACCAGTTCAACGCCGATTTTAAGACTTGAATGACGTTTATTGATTAATAAATATAATAAATAAATAAGTATTATTTTGAATATTAGACTTTACAAAATAGTGTACAAACACAATAGTATACAAAAAGAAACTCTAGAATCTAGAGTTTAGATAGTAGTTCCTATAATTTCCATCAATATTAAATCATCTGTATCCGTAGGTAGTAAATACACCAGCTCCTATTTGTTCTTATCTTGTTAACATATTTAACTTTGTAATTACTTTATGCACGAATATGTAACACTGACCCTTCTTAGTCAGGCGCCTATAATTTAAGCACTTATGTGTTTATCAAGGGTAATCACAGTTCAATTAGAGTCAATCAACCGCTACCACAGGCACTAAACCAGTTTATCACCCTGCAACCCGAATTCACTTGGCTCAATTTTGGGCATGTTGTGGGTATTAATTTACCGATGGCGCTGTAAGTTATGGTAATTTGCTAATTATTTGACTGATTTGATGATAGTTATCTTTTGCTTCGCTTAATGAAAGCCTGTTTGTTAAAAAATAGTAATTGTGTGTCAAATAAGTTATTGCACTCTAAAAAAATAGGAGAAACCATTGCAATCCCACGTCTCCTACTTTTGTATCTCATTTCCCCGAGTATTAAAGCGTGTTCAAGAAATTAATTAATTGCTCATTTTTCCATAAATGTTGAAATACACAACATTAAATACAAGTAGTTGCTATAGACTATAGTTATTTATAGCGTCTCTTTTATTAGCTGATAAAGCACTTGAACCATATAACGTTTCGCTTGAGTAACTGAAGTATAAATAAAAAAATGTTCACCATTTGATAAGAGGCATAACTCTTAATGATTGCTGTTTTCTGCTTTTACATACAGGTTTTCAATGACATTGATATTTAAGAGAATTTAAATTTCTTATATATTAGTTAAAAGTCTTTGTCCTGCCTGACTGATGCAGTGACTGACTGACTGACACATCAACGTGTAGCCCAAACGGTAAGAGATAGAATGCTGAAATTTTCACACTACATGAATAAGAAAGCGTTTTGCGAAAGTCGACCTGTAAGTGGGTCTAAATCAGGGTCAAATGTCAGGAAATTCTCAGTATGAAAAACAATTTTGTTTATTTTGAGATATCTCAAACAAACTCACAAGTTGCATGTTTGGGACTGTTTCTTAAGTCGGATGACTATATCGTATGGCTGTCATAGGAACAATAGAACGCAATTTGACCTTTAGTAAGTAAAACTTTTTTGGTTCTTAAGATATCTCAACCAAACTCACAGATTGTGTGTTTGAGACTGTTTCTTACATCCTGACCAAATTTGGTCAAAGTCGGATCACTATATATATATATATATAGCTTCCATAGAACAATCGGATGCAAATTAACCTTTAGAATCAAAAACTCCCCCTAGTTTCTTATACTTTAGTTATTTAACTCAACAGTAAATAAAGCTTAGAGCACTTTTTATCAGTTGTAGTAACATTAATTATATTTAACATAATACAAAGTGCTTAAAATTAAGTTCATTTATTTTGCAGATATCTGACAGATATATTGCCACTTTGTTAAGTAATGCACAAGTGGCAGCGCTGAATTATGCTTGAATGCAAATAAATATGTAAACAATGATTTATCTGACCAGTTTTTGATGGAGCCCTGCCAACTTATTGATAAAGTGCTGTTCATTTATAGCGATGGCGTTGCCATATAATTAAGCTACTAATATATTTACAATAATAAACTAATGTTCTTTTTAGTAATATAATATATAAAACATTTAAAAAAAAATGCAAAATATTAGTTTTAAATCAAAGTCTATTTTGTAATTAAAAATCGTATTTTTTAATTTAAAAAAAAATTGAATTATAAAACAAATGATACATTGATTTTTAATGCTTTGCTGATTTCCAAAACAAAACAAGAATTTCGAGCATTAGTTTCTGATATACATATGCCGGCCTTATCACAAATGCCTCTTATCAAGCCTGCTACGAACGGTCTGTAAACAGTACAATTTAAAGACAACTAAAGCACCTTTAACCCCGTCTATGAATCGACGTCACCTAGTTGGAACTTAAAATCGGTGAAATTTAATTCGCAATACGTTCGGCCCTTTTACTCCGTAGCTTCTCGACATCACGTCCATTGGAGGTGCAATCTGCAGTGAGTAGCTCCACTTGATGATCCTCTGTGATGTGAATGGTATCGGCCAGAACACAGCGCACCCCACGAAATTCCGGATAGGCCTGATAACAATCCTGAGGTATACAAATGGACAACTGAAAGGATAGCACATTGCCTGGCTTAATAGGACAATTGAGCAGTTTTTCGCTGCTTTCTTCCAAGTCCAAGCCAATGTGCTTAATCAGTCTGGGAAAACAATTAAATTTCCCAGTTGCCTTAAGTATTTCCGACACATTGTTCATATTGGAGGGCAGAACACGAAGCTCCTTTAATTGCTCCGCCAGAAGTGTTAAATAAACAAAACTTAGTTCCCTCGGCGAACGGACAATGGAATCGCATTTTCCGACCAATGTAAGCAACTTGTAGCGCAGATCGAGGAGAATATTATAGACGATCTTCTGGGGCGGCGTGAAGCGTCCACAGATGGGCCAACTTCTGGCGAGGCTACCACAATAGCCAGCATACTGACAAGAGGCATCCATTAGCAACACGCCACCAAATCCATTGGCTAATTTTGGCTCATAGGGCAGCGGTTGATGGGCGAATCTCTGCTGACATTTGTGAGTGAACAAAGATCGCAATTTTTCCAAAGACTGTCGTGGTTTATGCTCCGAGATCAACTCCTCCATTGACTGAGAAGCTATGGCATTGGCACGTTTAATGGTTTTCATTTCTCTGGGAGATTTGAAACTTCTCGCATATTGCATTAAATAACGTGGACAGTCTATGGAGACCCTGAGAAGATCAGCCAACTCACAGATGTATCTACTCAGTGCACTTTTATCCAGAGTGTACCACAATTTGACACTGGCATAGCTGCAACGCCGGCAGATCAATTGCTTCAGTTGCGGCAAGGTTAACATCTGATCGACATTGTAACGCTTGCAGGCGATCTTTGCCAGCGTCGGATCCATCTCTTGTTCCCGCCTTGGCTCACAGATCACCGTGCACAGCTCCATTCGGCGATTACGCAGCAGCACGAGCACAGCACCTGGGATCTGGCAATCGCAGAGATACAGAAACTCACTCCTCTGACGGAAGGGATAACCTGGAACAGCTTCCGCTCCAGCGACAATCAGGACATGCGTGTGTCCTCGCTTCCTCTTCTCCTTGCTGAGATAATCCATGACTATCGAACGATGCTGGTTAATCTCCTCCGGCACCAGAGACTCCGCACTCAACGGATCTCCCTTGAGATATTCTCCAACTGTCCATTTAGCTGTTGTCTCCTTCGCTCGGCCTTGACGTAATTCCGGAATGGACAAAGGCTTACACTGCTTCACGAATTCGGAAATGGGAATGGTTGGTGGGGCTGGTTGGAGGACGCCCGCACTGCTTTCCAAACAGATTATTGGACTTTGAGGTATAGCTAAACCGACTCGCGGTCGAATACTTTTAAATTTTGTTATTACACTTAACATAATTGCATCTACTAAGTATGGTAAACAAACTCTGTAAAAATATATGACGAGTTACAACTAAATGACAAATGTTTAAAATGTCACTGAAAACATTCGATTATTCCTATGAAAGTAGAGCAAAAGCATCTTTAAAAATATTGAACTTAAATTTTTTATATTTGAATTTTTAAAAACTCTTGATTGAATCATAAATCAACTATCGTGATAATATTTAAAAATGTCTTAGAAAGTTTTTAATTTAAAACTTTTGAATATGAATTTTATATTTTTAAATTTATTGATTTTAGAAATAAATTTTTTTAAATTAAAATTTGATTTACTTTAATTAATTTTAATGCTTTATTTTTTATTTTTAAATAGCTTTTAAAATGTTTACAAAACTATTACTATTTTTATTTTGAAATTAAAAGTATATTTACTTGAAATACATTATTTATTTTATAAACTGTCCAAGTTGACATTAACAAAATATGTAAATAAACTAGTGTCATTATCAGTTGCATTATCATTACTTACTTGTGCACGGATATCCGATGCCGGAAGCTACGTATTGTGGCATGAGCAATGGCAATGCCCATATTGGCACCGAGTATCACAGTCAACCAGCCCTTCCACCAGCCGAACAGGTAACCAGCAGTTATCAGCAGCACAAGGTAGCCCACAACGATGGGGAAACTGACGAGGGTGAAGAGTGCCATAAAGATGACAAATATAAGCCAGCCATTCTGTGTCTCGATCCAAAAGAGCAGCTCTTTGGCATAATTGCGAGTGAGGTAGCCAACGATCAGAACAAGACAGAGTATGGAAATGGGCACCAAATAGCTGAGATACCAATTGCGCATGATAAACGCATGGATGCGCATGCAGCAGGAGTTGCGACGCAGGTACGAGGAGGAACGATTAATGCTGCGTCGACCAGGGACGCTGCCAGCGCCACTGTCATTAACAGTGCCAGGGCTGGAGTTAATGAGGAAAGCATCGAATTCGCTGCTCTCCTCATTTGTATTCACGGCAGAGCTAGCAACATTGGCCGACGCACTCTTGGAAGTGTCACTGGCTTCCAATGGAAAATTGGAACTACTTGTGCCGCTGTAGCTGTTGCTCTTGATCAGCTGTGGCGAGCCCAAAGGAGTGCTGGAACTTGAGCTTGAGGAGGCGGTGGCGGTGACGTTGGAGCTGTGCAATATCGAATCATCAAGATTGGGCGATTTAAATTTGTACATGTTTGTGTTGCTGTCATATCTGTAGGTGTTGATATTGTTGCTTTTTTTATTATTGTTGTTGCTGTAGTCTGTGCTTGTCGACAGCGTCGTTGTCAAAGCGCTCATTTTGGGCTCGCAATGCTCCCAAATATTTTACGCGTTACTGTTTTATACATATACTGCCCTTTCTCCCCCTTGCCTTTCTTCGCGACAGCTGCTGCTGCTTCTTCTTATTGACAATTCGTTTTCTCTTTCACTTTGAATGTATTGCTTTGTTGTTGTCATTTAAAAATTTCACTCTTTCATGCCCTTTGTGAATTTTTACAAGTAAATAGATAATTAGGCCCTTCCTTTAAGTAGGCTGCGAACGGGAAACTGATATTTGACACACTTTTTAATTTAAATAAATTGCACTAATTTAATCAATGCCAATAATAAATTCTGCTTTTTATTGTTTAATTAAATTAACTTATTGAAATTGGCAAATGGATCACGTAAATAATTTTAAATGCATTTACAAATTGTTTTCAATGTTTACGAAATTTTTTTATAAAAAAACACACAAAGCGCGAGTTAACGCGTCCCGTCCTCGGTGGAAAATAAAATCAAACTAAAAGCTGCAGTGCAGTGTGACCGCAAGCTGTTAACGCCAAAATAACCAACACCCAAACGAGCTAGAAAAAGCTACGTTTGATTCGCCGAAGCTTGCATGCTCTACAATTGTACACATTATAAAAAATCTATTCAATAAGTAATTCCAAAATAATAATAAAACTAAAAATACATTTTTTATTCATGAAATAATAAAAGCATAACTAAATTTAAAAAAATTTAAACTCATTTATTTATATACTATCGAATATTTAACATGGGTTATCGAATATTTAACATGGGCTTTCATTCCAGATCACTGGGCAGTTTCTTGGAGCTGCGCGAGACGCTGGCTATGCTGGACGCATCCTGAAGCAGCACGAGACGCACAAAGGCCAAATTGAGGAGGAAAGCCTGGCCGAGCAGTTCCCGTTGATAGCGTTCGACCTTGGAGTACATACTACGGAGACTTGACGGGAACTGCACTTGGTTGCACAAATATAATTTCTCTCCCTGCTCTGGCTGCTCCTCCATGTTGTAATGTGTACGCATCATGCCTAGAATTGTGTCCTCTGAGGAGACGCGTTCTGTGCCCACAAGATGATTAAACAGTCGCGCCGTGAGAAACCGACGCAGATAATAGAGATTTGTCTTGGTCTCGTTGGGATTTGTGCGAGCCATCAAGGCATAACTAAGAATTGCGGTGACTTGAGACTTTTGGATGTTTACATTCTGCTGGTCAATGCTGCCGGGATTGCTGTTGGCCTGTGCCATTTGTGGATTCTCTAGAACATAGCAGTCTGCCTGGGGTATCTGATGGGCCACATAAATGCAGCGACGCACCAGCTCGGCCAGATGCAGTTTCTTGTCATTTATCTCGTGATGCTGCCAGTGACTGAGCACACAAGGAGAACTTGTGCTTTCTGGTAGCTCCAAGCGGGCCCAACTAACACTGGTGACACCAATGCGAACTCCCACACTGGACATGATTAGCTGACGCTGCTGCTCATCCATTGTTGGTGTTATAAATGCTGCCGTGCGGGAAGTCTTTTGTGCTTTCTCGCTAATCGCACGATTGGCAACCGGCTCAAGCAGACTCTTGTAAAACTTTGTGGCCACTTTTAATCCAAATCCCTCCACATGGAGAATATCGCTTAGCTCAGACATTGGCCCATTTCGAGCTTTCCACGTTTGCAGTTTGATGGCGCGCGACTTTGTTATGTCGTAACTAAAAATGAAATGTAATTAATTTGGAGATTCCAAGTAAATAGGAATAAGAGAACCTGAGCAACTGTTCGGCACTGTTTTTATTGATGGAGTCCAAGATTTGCTGCCGCTGTTCTTCGGTGTACGGCGGTAATTCCACGGGCTGCTCTGCATCTTTGACAATACCAAGCGAGGCGGGTGGTTGATTTCTTATCTGACGCACATAATTGGTTGTCAAGGCCCGTAGGGCACGTTTTATATTGAATGACAGCATCATTTAATTTAATATATTTCCAAAAATTGCATTCCTTTGAAATTACGCAAAAGTTGACAATTTGTTTTTGCCGGTACCAGTGTGACCATACGATCGGAGTTCGAAAATACTCATACAAACAGAAATCTCAGCTGTTGCAACAAGAGCTAGGGCTGCACAATATATCAATACTGAATCCATCGATGATTTCGGAAGCAATGCTTTTAACTTTCGATATATTTAAAAGTTTGCAAATAATTTAAACGAGGTAGAAGAAATTGGTAATTTTCAGAAACTGATTAAAACTTGCAATGGGCTACGAGGTCAATCGCTTTCAGGGCGAGGTCAACGAGGAGCTAACATGTCCCATATGTTCTGGTGTGCTAGAAGATCCGCTTCAGGTTTGACAGCAACAACAAAATCACAACTGTAACATTTTCATTTTTCAATTACTTCTCATTAGGCATCCATGTGTGAGCATGTCTTCTGTCGCGGCTGCATCAACGAGTGGCTAACACGTCAACCCACATGTCCATTGGATCGCAATACACTTACAACAGCCAATTTAAGAGCAGTGCCTCGCATATTGCGCAACTTGCTGTCCAGGTAAGTTCAAGTCGTTATACAGTGGCTCCCAACTCATTTGACCCACTTGCATATTGCAAATTTGAAATAAGATTATCTTATTATATGAAGGAGATAAAAACAATAGTTGAACGTGATTTTCTTAATTAAAACTTAAACTTAATTGTACTATGCCAAATTATCTGTGAGACACTTAAATTATTGTTTAATTATAACAATTGTTTAATTAATAGGCTGTCAATAACCTGAGACAATGCGCCCTATGGCTGCACAGCTGTGCCTAAACTGGATGCCTACAACTCACATTTGGAGGATTGCGTCCACAATCCGAAGCGTACGTTTTCATGTGAAAAAGGCTGTGGATTCGATATGCCGAAGGACGAGCTGAAGGATCACAATTGTCAGCATGAGCTGCGCACGTTAATTGCGAAGCAAACGGAGCAAATGGGGCAACTGAAGACAAAGCTTACTGATCAAAAGCTGACCATAATCGAGTTGAAGCGTGAGTTGCAACTCTGCAAGGATTTTAGGCAAGCAATGCGCTTGTCTAACCCGGCAGTGCGCGCCAAAAAAAGTTTGCCAAAAATTTAAATAAGGTAGAAAGTGGTAAAATTACATGACTGTAATATAGAAATGAAAAAGATTTCATATTCAAAAGTATCTATAGCTGTTCTGGATAAAACAAAGATCCTATCATAAATACGACGATGTTAATTTATTTTTAAAAATCGCCGCATGAGCATAAAAAATTAGCGGAATATTTGCTTAGAAATAAATTTCTCTCCGTTGTGCAACTTAAACTGGCGCCAAATGACAGTTGCATTCGCACTGTGTGAATCACACAATCGATTGCTCGAGCCGATGCATCCCATTCAACTTGTTTACAAGTGAATGGCCATTGTGTAATCGAAATCAACGCTTTTAGCGATGCCACTTTTTTAAAAATTAAAAAAAAAACAGGCGGTATACAATTTTATTTCGAAATAAAACTGGTATTTAAAAAGGGATAGGTCTGTCCTGAAAAACGCTGATATGGTAGAAGTGATCGAAAGTCGAATTCATCGATCGATTGCCCAATTGTAAAGCCAATGATCGATTAATTTAATTTATCATCAAAGCTTTTGCAGCCCTAGTTACAACAGCTGTTTTGCTGCATCAAAATATCCAGGCCGGACCACTATTTTCATTCATAAATAGTAAACACAGAGTGCATTGCACCACGTAGATTTTTACATTGACGATAGAAAAGCACATAAGCAAACAAAATGCAGTTCTCCTGGATGAAACTGGCTATTTACCTGCTAACATTTCTCACATACGCATATTCGGGATACGGGTCCAGCACAATTGTGCATCTACGGGATGCCATCATTGCGGCGGAGGCAATCTTTGGTGACGTTTTCAAAAATTTCATCACAGTTGTCCGTAAATTTCGCACCGTACATGAGGTCTTCGATGCAGCTGTTGAGGAAAACTGCGTGTTTCAGTGCCCAGTGCCCGATGGCGGGGGCACGGGTAAGTGTTTGACGCAAATGGGTATTAATCATTATGTAAATGTGCTAACACTGACGTGTTGTTCATCTTTCTTTTGTCTTAAGCGCCTCGAGCCGTGCAAAATAAGTTCTACACGCCCACCCCTGACGGTTGCGGTTCTCTAGGCTTGAGAATCAGTACAGAGTATCTGCCCGCCGCTGAGATGGAGACATGCTGCAATGAACACGACATTTGCTACGACACCTGCAATAGCGACAAGGAGCTGTGTGATCTGGACTTGAAGCGTTGCCTCTATAGATACTGCGATAGCTATGAAAAGTCTATTGCCAGCGATTTAATGACTAAAGGATGCAAAGCGGCCGCCAAAATGCTATTTACAGGCACACTAACACTCGGATGCAGGGCGTATCTGGACTCGCAACAGCGCTCTTGTTATTGTGCACCCAGCAAACCGAATAATTTTAATGGCAATAAGTATGCGAATAGCAAGGAAAAGCAACAACGCCAAAAGTACGGCTGGAAGGATCGCAATGAAATTTAGCACTGGTTGTGTAAATTCAAATAGATTTATCCGTTAGTTGTTTTCGTTTGCAGATTTTTCATGTTAGTTTTTAGTTGCAGTTTTAATTTCCTTCCGTCGGACAAATTTGACGAGCGTTATACCAAAAATAGCGTACCCTCAGTATTTAAATATTAAACAAAAATTATATAAAAAGTAAATCTCATTTTAAATTTAAGATTACATTTGAGTAAAATAGATTGTTGCTATTTTTATAGAAAACAAATTATTTAAATTTCCCTCGATGATATTGTCAGTTATTTTATTGTGTACATTTTATCGATAAGTTTTGATATATTTTTACACTTTACAACACTAACCGCGTACACTGAGAAATTGAGCAGCACTAAAACTTCACAAGCGCAGCAGCAGCAAAAAAAGGTTTTGCAATTTTCAGAAACTGAATAAATGTTGATGTAGCTAGACATAAAATAAAGCTTGCAATGGGCTACGATGTCAATCGCTTTCAGGGCGAGGTCGACGAGGAGCTAACATGTCCCATATGTTCCGGTGTGCTAGAAGATCCGCTTCAGGTTTGACAGCAACAACAAAAACCACAACTGTAACATTTTCATTTTCCAATTACTTCTCATTAGGCGGTCATGTGTGAGCATGCCTTCTGTCGCGGCTGCATCAACGAGTGGCTAACACGTCAACCCACATGTCCAGTGGATCGCAATGCACTAACAACAGCCAATTTAAGAGCAGTGCCTCGCATATTGCGCAACTTGCTGTCCAGGTACGTTGAAGTCTCCCACACAAGTCCGTGTCAATATACAGTGGCTTCCAACTCATTTGACCCACTTGTCTTTCATATTGCAAATTTGGAATCAGTATATCTTATAATTGGAAGGAGATTAAAATGAAATTTAAACGCGAATTTGTTAATTAATCCTTAAACTTAATTGTGCTATGCCAAATTATCTATGAGACACTGTTAAAGTATTGTTTAATTATAACAATTGTTTAATTTATAGGCTGTCGATAACCTGTGACAATGCGCCCTATGGCTGCACAGCTGTGCTTAAATTGGATGCCTACAATTCACATTTGGAGGATTGCGTCCACAATCCGAAGCGTCCGTTTCCATGTGAAAAGGGCTGTGGCTTCGATATACCGAAGGACGAGCTGAAGGATCACAATTGTGTGCGTGAGCTGCGCACGTTAATTGTGAAGCAAACGGAGCAAATGGGGCAACTGAAAACAGAGCTAACTGATCAACAGCTGACCATTAACGAGCTAAAGCGGGAGTTGCAACTCTTTAAGGATTTTATGCGAGCAATGCGCGTGTCTAACCCGGCCATGCGCGCCATTGCTGATCAAATGGAGCGGGACGAGGTTATACGCTGGAGCAGCGCCCTGGCCAGAGCGCGTGTTACACGCTGGGGCGGCATGATCTCCACACCCGACGATGCTCTGCAGGTGAGTGTGGTCAAAAACAGGAGATTGCTTACAAATACTTGAGATATCTTTCAATTTCGAAAGCTTATGATTAAGCGTGCTCTGTCGGAATCGGGTTGCCCGCCTCACATTCTGGATAGCCTAATGGAGAATTGCCACGAACGTCGTTGGCCCCGCGGCTTGAGCTCGCTGGAAACGCGACAGAACAACCGACGGATCTACGATAATTACATCTGTCGGCGCATACCAGGTGAGTGTTTGGGTTTAGAATGCCATCGAAAAACATCTGCCCTGACTAATTAAAGGCTTTGTCATTGCAGGCAAACAGGCGGTGCTTGTGCTAAGCTGTGACAACGTCCACATGACTGAGGATGTTATGGTCGAGCCAGGTCTGGTTATGATATTCGCCCATGGCATCGAATAGCTCTCGAGCAATCAGAAGAAGCAGCAGCAGCGCCAACAGCTACATTCAACTACATAATTAGAAACTAAATACTAAATGTATATCAAACAGTGCTCAGTTTTGTTGTTTCCTTGACCTAATGCATAAGACTTAAGCATAGTATAATAACACAATTCTCATTTTATCATTAAGGTACTCTCAAAAAACAAGAACAAACCATTCAAGCGCCTCATGACAACTTTTAAGTTGTAGAAAACAAATTTAAATTAAATTACATACGATATTGTTTCAATATAAGAACATTCATCATGCATGGGCATATTCCATTTATATTCATGTAAAAATAGCAAACATATCTTTTTAAGAGATCTCAACAAACAAATTTTTGTTAATGTTCAATTTAAATTTTTGTCGATGCATAGAATTTGTGTCTATTCATTAATTATTTGTGTATTTTATTTAGGAATCTTAAAACGTTTACTTAATTATTAATTAAATTAAATGAATTTTAAGAGAATAGTAAACAGTTTAAAAAGAGCTAGATCTAGCATTAAATAGGCTTAGCTGGCAACACTGATAGCCGCTGCGCAATCGCTTTGAAAAGTTTATTGGGTTGTGTCGCCAAATCTCTCCGTCACCCCCAACCCACACAAATGCACAAACATGCAAACACAGACCTGTAAGAGTTCTGGGCATCATCTGTTCCAGAAAAGGAAATTCAAAAAGCGGCTTCCAACAAAAACAACAGCAAACAAATCAAACGAGTTCCTGCATGAGCTTTGAGAAAACTAAAAACCGGTTACAAATTTTGTAGACTTGTTTCTCTTTCCGCGATATTTGTTATAAAAAAAAACGAAAAAAAATTATTTAAAGTTTGATGTTGTTTTGTTACATATGCCAAAATATTGATTATCATAGCATTTAAATATTTATAAGCACATTTAACGCTTAGCTGCAAAGGGGGCGCCCCCTGGCGTTTGAAAAGTGAGAGTTTCAGTGGAATAAACCACAAGCGGCGCGCGCAGCATCCAACAGTCGTTTCTGGCGCAGTGAAGCTGTCGGACGTGCTTTAGTCTTCTACTAAATTCTATTAACCAAAAAAGTCAATAACGAAATGAATTTGTCAATTTGTATGCTAATCTTGGCAAGCGTTTGCCTAGCAGCGACGTCAGCGGCACCGCAGCAGAGGCAGCGTAACGAGAAGCAGGTTCAGGAGGGATTGCGTAAGTATCAAATTGATAATCGATTCTTATCGATGAATGCAAATTGAACTGTAACTGTAACAGCTGTCAACGTCATCGAGGAGGTGGTACTGGAGTCTCATTTGCATATTAAGCCCAAAGCAAGTCAGAAAGTGAGACGCGTGCGATCCGCAGTTGAAGAAACTCTCAGTGGAATCTATGCGGCGCACAAGCGTGTGAAGCGACGCAATGTAAATGCTGGTACTCAAGCCGGCGCTGGACGCACCCAATCTGGCGTTAACGTTGGCGTCGGTCCCAACGGTGGCACTGCCGATGCCAATGTAGTCCTAAAGCCACTGGGTCCTTTGGGTTCCGATGGCTACAGACAGGAACAGACAGCCTCAAATGGTGCGGCAAGTGGTAACTTTAACGGCGGCTCCTCAGCGGCCATTGGCCAAGCACAGGGCTTCCAGTCACAAGGTGGTAGCGGCTCCTTTGGTGGCTTTTCCGCCAGCACAGGCACCCAATCGCAGAACTTGAATCCCTTTGGCAACAACAATGCGGCGAGCGCTTCACACAGTCTAGGCTTCAATCTGCCCAATGGTCAAACCATCAACTTCAGCTCCACAAACAGTTTTGCCAATAATGGTAACAACTCGGGTGCCAGCCGAGGTGGCGCCGTATCTGTGAGCGGTTAAAAGGATTAATGTGAAACACATATCTTGTGAATTTATAGTCGTCTTTAAATAACATTTTCTAACAAAAATTCTGAAATTCTTTTAAAAATATACCAAGAAATACCGAAGTATTTTCCTTTTTTAATATGTTAAAATATATTCTGATTGATATTTTCGAATATGGAATTACTTAAAATTCCTTTAGCTTTGTCATTTTTAAATATTTTAAAACCTAAAAAAACATTTATGCTGTAACGACACTACAAATCTAAAAGAAATCTTAAATAATCCATAGAAAATATACCAATGTATTGCCATTATTAACAAACCTCTTTATGATCCAAAATATATTGATAAACTGTCATTTTGATAAAAAATGTTTTGGTTTTATTGGTTTGTTAGGTTTATAGGGTTATCTGCTTAATCGGATTCGCTTTCGCTCTCCGATTGAAAATCGCCTACTTCAATAGAGAATTTGTATTCCTGATCGCATCCCAGATAGGAATCGCTCATATAGTATAGGGTATAATCATGCTTGCCCGGACTGGGAGCCACAAAGTCCAGCTTAACCTTGGCCTTTTGTTGCAACGTGAGGCGTTTGATGGAGAGCAGGGAATTGGTCTTGGGATCACCAATGACCACCCACCAGCCCTCCTCACGTTTCTGGGGGAAGAATGGCGCAATCACCGGACCAGTAACCTCATCCTCACGCTCCAGTTGCACCACCACATTGACCGTCGAGCCCGAATTAATGCGATCCTTATCCACGACCTCGTAGTTGAGCTCAATGTTGGGATAACGATTACAGAATCGCGCCACATCGGCCATTTGGGCATCGGACAGCTGCAGCAGGCGCGATCGATCCTCATCCTCCAGCTCCATAATGTCAAAGACGGTTTCGATTTTCTAAATTAAAATAATAACAATCAGTATAAATTAAAATTAATATTTAGTAAATATCATTTACCTTTTCCGTGCAGCGCTTGATAATTTCGGCATTAAAGTGTGGCAGCTGACGCAGATAGGAGTCCTTGCTCCACATGGCCTGGGTAACCATCTGTGCCAGCTCCATGGCAGCCACAGCAGGCGATAACCAACCATTGGAGCTCAGGACATCCACGCACGCCTGGATTAGGCGTATCGCCTTGCTCAGAATCTGTTCAGTATCGCCCTGGAGTTCGGGTTCCACTTGCAGACGCGATAGATGCGCCTGGAGCAACAGGTTCGTTTTAATATGAGGATCATTAAATCTGCAAAGGAATTGCATATAATTTATACAAAATTTCAAAGAAGAGTACAAATTTATTTACTTGGGTGCCGTTTCGTTGGGTCCTGTCAATTTGTTGGGCAACCCCTGGGAAAGCCTGCGCAGAACCTTCTCCTCGTGATGCCTCACCACTACATCTTCATACTCGGCCGCCGATGATATAATCTCCAGCAGACCACGCACCTTGGTCTTACTATTCAACGACAAACTGAAGAGTTCTATATGGAAATAAAAAATATACAATATATAAATTAAAAAATAAATATGTAATTATTTACCAATCGTTGTATAGTTGATATAATAGTAGGCTGCAATCATGCCCAGATTCAATGGCAACGTATCCATATCGTCCTCGACACTTATGCACTTGGATTGCTCCAGATCGCTGAGCGTGTTCTCCACCAGCTCTGACAGATGATCCGACAGATGGCGATGCGTGACGCCCTGTAGGTTGTAATAGTTGGGATTCTGGGTCAATCTCCGATAGAGGAATGTCCATGTTAGATAATCCACGGCATCCTGTTTGTTCTCAATGGTTTTGGTGACAACCTCTGCATTGAAATGATCGTGCATGCGATGATCTAAATGACTCTCGATGGGCAGCGGCTCATTGATGAACTTCTTAAAGAAATCCTTCTTTGAACTCTGACACATTAGCACACACTTCGCATCGGCATCTTTGGATCGATTGGCGCGTCCAATCATTTGCAGCACATCGGTAATGGGATAATCCTCATACGAATGATTTTTGCCATTGTAAAACTGTGTATCCATGATAATAGCGAGATGAGACGAGATGCTCATGCCCCAGCACATGTCCCGGGAGACGACAACCAGTTGAAAAGCACCCGCCGTGAAGAGTTGCTCCACGATACGACGATCCGAGGCGGACAATCCCTCGTGGAGATAAGCCACACCCTGGACAATAGTTTCCTTTAGCGTTATATCCGACATGCGCTCCAAGAAGGGCTGTACACTCTCCTCCTCCGCGAGGAAGAAGCGATTCGGCTGCACATCCGTGGTAGCATACGTCACAATATCGATGGCCGTAAGACGCGCCTGTCTGCGGGATGAAACGAACACAATCACCGGCTTATCGGCGCTGTATTTGAGAATCGCATTGTAGACGGGCTTCGACATGGTCGCAATGCGTGTGGCATTGTGGGTTACATTGAATCCCTGGATGTGCAATTCCAGTGGAATGGGACGCACACTGGGATGGAAATTGAAGGTGGCATTGGGATTACAGCCCAGCCATTGTGCCACATCCCGGGCATCGGTCAGAGATGCAGACAAAGCCACAATGCGAATCTGTTTCTCAATCTGTGAGCTGATGTAACGCATGCGGGAGCAGACAATCTCCATGACGGGTCCCTCCTCACCGCCCACCAGCTGCAGTTCGTCGACAATAAAGAGATTGACCTGCTGGACATTCTTGCGCTGCTTCCAGCGACGGGACAACACATCCCATTTATCCGCTGTGGTTATCACCAGTTGTCCCTTGGCAATTAGCTTCAAATCCGTGCCCGTTTCACCCGTCAACTTGACCACCTTGATGTCCAATGCTCCAAACTTCTCATGCCAGTCGGCAAAGACCAAATCGGCAAGAGCCTCTTGGGAAACGAGATAAACGCAACGACCATCGATGCTTTGGCTGAACAATCGCATAATGGCAAACTCGGCAATGGTCATCTTGCCAGATCCCGTTGGAGCACCCACAAACACATTGTCATCGCTGTTGTAAACGGCATTGAAGACCTGCGTCTGGATCGGATTGAATTGCTGAAACTTGCGGCTCGCATAGAATGCCTCGAATTTCGGTTGACGCAATGCGCTAATGGGCAACGGTTGCAGATCGAGCAATTCCGTGGGTGGCATATTCTTTTCGGGCAGTATGAGATGCCTAAAGGATACCGGCAATTGGGTCTCGGCGCCAATCCAACGGTCGGAGACAATCCTTAGGAAATATTGTGGTGGCAATGGTTCAAAAACGGGAACAAAGAACTTCAATTGATGCTCGTCCTGGGCATATTTCTGCTTCAGCAAGAAGAACTCGTGATGCAGTATCAGCTCAGAGTCGACATCTTCAATCAATACCCAAAATCCTTCCGACTGGCCGTGCACCTTCTCATCCCATTGGAAATCCGGAGTAATCGTGAGTTCTACACGTAATGTGGCTCGTGTAATCGGCTGAATGTGCGTGGACAGCTCTAGTTTGGGAAACTGATGGACAAACTTGTGTATGGTCTTGCCCAGCTTTGGGACTCGTATCAGTTCACCCAGCTCATGGGGCTCCAGATCATAGAGACGAGCCCATGGGAAGTGTTTCTTCTCCAGCTTCTTGGCTATTTCGTCGGGCATCTTTTTGAATTGACGCAACGGTGTCATCGATTGCCACATGCGACGGTCGATCATCTTGCAGAGCGTCAACGTTTTATCCGCCAACTGGGCCCAGCCGCGTGTCAAGACAATCTCAAAGATGGCACGCATGAGTCGCGCCGCGGATTGAGTAATGAATACCATGTCGGACATCAAGGCGAATCCCTCCAGCTTCAGTTGCGAAATGTACGCCTGGAGCAACACATTTACCTTGGCGCTATGCTCCTCAATGGACTCCTTAATGGGTATGGGGACGCGTTCCATTAGCTTCTGCAGCTCCAGTTTCTCCTCCTCACGCACCGAGATGTGACGGAACTCGGAGGAGAGGGAGAAGACGCGGAATAGCTCAATCTCGCTAAGTGTTTGCTTCAACAACTGATTGTAGGTCAACATTGTCTCATGGGTTAAATAATAATGCGATGCAATGCGTCCCAGGTCGGTCACCTGAAAGTGTCCCGTCTTTCGTTCATATTTAACTAAGCCGCTTCTCTCCAAGCAACAGGCTGCCGTGTGCAAGAGATCAGCACGATGTTGTTCCAGCAGCGGATCCGCTTCGATGGCATCGTGCGAGACGCCATACAACGTGGGATTCCTTAGCATACGTATGTATAGATAAGTGTAGCCCAGCCAGTTGACGGCATCCTGCAGATGCTGCACTGTGCCCAGAACAATCTCCGCATTCAACATGTCCGGCAGCTTGGAGATGAACTGCGACTCAATGGGCAACTGTTGATTGAGCAGCGAAAGATAAAACTGTAGCTCACTGTGATTCGTTATCAGTATACCCTCGCCCTTGGTATCATACTGTGGGCGACCGGCACGTCCCAGCATCTGGAGCACATCCAAGGCGCTCAACTCAACCCAGCGACCCTTCTCCGGATTGTACACCTGTGTGCCCTTGATGATGACCGTGTGCGCAGGCAAATTGACACCCCAGGCCAAAGTAGCCGTCGACACCAGCACTTGGATGTGCCGATCTGCAAATAGATCCTCGACCAGTGTACGATCCACACGTGTCATGCCAGCATGATGTATGGCAAATCCATAGGGCAGCAGTTCCTTCAATTCTGTATTCTTCACCTGCTCGGCTTCGGTGCGCAACACTTCCATGCTGGCAGATCCTTCCCGCAGGAAGCTTCCCAGGGTGTCTTGCTCCAAACACATGTCTCGAACGGCACGCGCCGTTTTCCCCGTTTCCTTGCGGGAATGCACAAAGACCAGAACTTGATTACGTCCCGCATGCTCCATGGTCTTCTCGTAAACAATCTCGTTCATGACCTGGAAACGCTTGAGGGCCTTCTTCTCCGTTACACCAATGTATTGCTGTTCCAGAGCCACCGGACGGAAGCTGTTGTCAAAGTAGAAGAGTCCTTTGTCGGGTTTGACGCGCAGGAACGTTGCAACGTCCTGATAGTTGGGCAGCGTGGCAGACAAGCCCACCAGACGCACATCCTCTTGCGTCGCCTCAATGTTGCGTATGGTACGTGCCACGAGAGCCTCCAACACCGGACCACGTTCATCGTGTAGCAGATGAATCTCGTCGATAATCACTAGACGCACCAAACTCACGAATGTCCGCTCTCCACCCTTGCGTGTTATGATATCCCACTTCTCTGGCGTGCAGACAATCACTTGGGTGGCGGCAATTTGCTCACGGGTCAGCTGATGATCTCCCGTCAACTCGGACACGGTCAGATTGTAGCAGGCAAGGCGGCGGCCAAAATTACCGACCATTTCCTGTACCAAAGATTTCATGGGCGCCACATAAATGATCTTAAAGTCCTGCGCATTAATTGTGCCATTCTCATTGATATGCTTTCCAATTTCCCGCATCATGGTGAGCAGTGCGACATTGGTTTTACCCGCTCCTGTGGGCGCACACAACAGCATATTCTCGTCCGTGTCCAAGGCAGCCTTGTAGAGTCGACTCTGAATGCGATTCAGAGTCTTGAATCCCTCGAAAACGGGCTGCACATATTTGGGCAGCTTGTCAATGGGTTGCAGCTCCTCGTTGGCATCGAAAGCAACCTGTTTCAGAGCGGGCACATGGACTTCCTCATAGCCCTTGCGCTGCTTACGGTAGCTGCCATCGGGCAGCTGACAACGTTTATTGGCCATAAAATGCGAGCCTTGGGTAAAGGCCAACTCATCCAGCTCAAGTAATTGACGCACTCCGGCCACTTGACCGGCTGCAGCAGCTCCACCATCATCCGCATCGCCCTTGCCACGCTTATGAGCACGTGCATCCGCTTCCTCCTGCTCATCCGCCTTGCCCGTATCCAGCTGTCGCAAGATCTTCGCCAGCGCTGTATTTCCTCGCATCTTCTCACGTATACGCTGACGCTCGCTGTCCGTCTGGGCGGACGCTAACATGGTACAGTAGAGTATCATTTGACGATTCAGTTTCAGCTGCTTGATAAAGTCAAAGCAATCGTAGCCCAGAAGCAGCACAAGTTGATTCTCACAGTCACGCTCGTCGGCGGCATCCTTCAATATCTTGAGCACGTCGGCTGCCTTGCTTTGCGAGACCATTGCATCCTTGTAGTACTTGCTGAGGCAACGCTGCAGCCAGTAGGCATCAATGTCCAGAGGATGCAGCGATCGATCCTTCTTCACATTGCTGGCGGCCTCTTCGCTGGCAAGCTGCGAAATAAAATATATATGAGACATTTTTTCTATAGATCCATGAATAATACTTACATTCTCGGCATGCAGTGTGTGATCAATGCGAGCTTCCTCGCCCTCGTCCTGAGCATCATCGTCGCGTATCTCGCCATACATGTCATTGTCACTCTCCTCTTCAGACTCCTCAAATTGCACATTGATACCGTAGGTCTCGTCAATTTGCTCATCATTGTTTGTTGCTGCTGTGAGGGCATTTACAGCATCGCTGCCAAAGTCTGTGATCTTCTTGCCCAGATTGACGAGCAATGCAAAACGTTCGTCAGTTACCTCACCCAACAAACTGTCCACGTCGCGTTTACGCTCACGATCCTTGAGACGCTCATTTTTGAGAACGGCAAGAATTTCATCAGCTGCACCGCAAAGAATATCACGCGGCTGATCGCCCAGAGCTTCCTGTATGAAACTAAGCAGGACTTCGTAAGTCTGACGCGTCTCCTGAGTCTTGGGGCGGTAAACAATGCCAACCATTTCGTCAATGCCCTCCGAGAGCAGCGTAGCACCTTTCATGCGCTCAAAATCGTACTGTGCTTCGTCACGCTTTTGTCGTTTCACTTTTCGCTCCTCCGTTTTCTCCGGCTTAGTGCGCTGATAGCGATCGCCCATCCGGGTGCCATCCAACTTGCCCACCAAGGAGCATACCTCACCTGTGGCTTCATCGCGCCGCGGACGCTCGATTAAACGTACATCAGCTTGCAGTACAAGATTCGAGTTCTGAGAAAAAAAAAAATAAGATAAGTTAAAATCAACAAAAACATTTTTCAGCAAACGTTTACCGCATGTGGCGGCACTTTTTTGTAAACACTTTTCAACAACTTACCGCTTTGTACTCGTACTGCAATTGACGTGCAGCGGCATCCGCCATGTTTTTTTATTGTTTTCTTAGCGTTTAATCTGCACAATTTACTTATTTTTAAAAGTTTTAACGCGTAAAAATTTTACCCTGCCGCTTGAGGTGTAAAGATATCGAGTGAAACATCGATGCTTGCAAAACGTCGGAGCCATCGATAGTATCAATCAGAGTAAGTGTGGCAACCTTGGTTCACAGAAAAAGAGTCACCGATAGTTTTGATACAATGCTGCCTGCCCCCTTGTAATCATAGAAAGGACGATAGTTCCATAGTATTTTTCTTAAAAGGACCCATTTATGATATTTTTTGACAAACACGTTCATAAAATGACATTATTAATTAAATTTCGACATCGCTCCTGAATATCAGCCGCCGTCCTAACCGGCAAGCTTAGCCGTAAATCGCACCATCAGATGCACAATGTCTACCTGCAGCAGCTCAGCAGCAGCGTGTACAAATCTCAAGGAATCTACACTCGGGCACAGGTGAGCCGCTTGTGTTCGCCCTACAACTGAGGTGCAATAACAACAACAGCATCAACCAATTGAACGCAACCATCTATGAAACAACCACCATCATGAACAACTCTAACAACTATCAACGATATGTACGTGGACTCACAGTGGACTCAACGATGCCAGCGCCCCTTGTACCCAGCACACAGCATTTGACGAGCGGTCTGCTGCCCAACAACCTGCACAGCTCAACGCCCAACATCCTTCAGCTGGACCATCATCCGCTCCTGCACTTCCTCAATGGAAATACAACAGTTAGCTCTGTGGTTGCCAGCAATGTGGCGGTGGCGGCGGCGGCAGCAAATACCAAATTGGAGCATGATCAGGCATCGCAAGCTGGACGCATGAGTGTGGGCAACATCAATATGCTGAAGGGTGAAAATCCGGATCGACCGTTTGGCTGTAGCGTCTGCCGGCGTTTCTTCTCACAGCAAAGCACATTGATGAATCACATTAAGACGCATACGGGTGAGAAGCCATACAAATGCAAGATCTGTGATGTCAGTTTCCGGCAAGTGGCCACGCTCAACAATCACATGAAGATCCATACCGGAGAAAAGCCCTACAACTGTTCCTATTGCCCAAAGCAATTCCGGCAGAAGAGTACGTTACAAAACCATGAGCGGATCCATAAGTGCTAGGCTAACTCCGTCACGTCACGCAACACACCCTCTCCAATCCAAGAACAACAAATAGCAGCAGCAGCTGCAATGCCGACCAACCGTCCGCCTGCCTGTCAGCCATTGAGGAACAGTGCAATATGTTTAAGCACATATAGTCTACACTAGATGCTGATACAGTTACAGCTACAGATACATAAATACAGTACATAAATAAAATACAGTACATACATAAAAAACAGTACATACATATTAAAATATACATATATACTCGAAAGAAAATAAAGTGTTATTTACTAGAGTTGGGATTATTAGTTTAATTTGCTGAATAAGTCGTTAGTATTAATGGGACTGAATAAAGCACTATTTTTCCCGCCTCTTTGAAATTTGCTCTGGTCACACCGTGTTCATTGTAAACAAAGTAAACAAAATCGGCTCTCTCTTGTAAATTGTAATAAATTGAGCAAGAAATCGATAAGCAAATCAGTTGCTCGGCGACCTCGTTAGCGCATGTAACGAAACTGGGCCAATAAACAAATAATAACAATAGGGGAAAACATATCATAATGATGCTACCGATGTCGAGTACAAATCAGGACCTACGATGCCCCGGCTTCTGTGATTGCCGCTTTCCCAGCTCCATCGATGTGGCGAATCACAAGGGGAATATACCCGATATGGTGACGTGCCGCTGTGGTGAGGACAGTGGGAACGGTTTGCAATGGCAATGGCATAAGGATGACGAATCCGATGCCCACATCGTTGACAGAAACATCATTTTCCATCCCACATACAGCCAGGGCACGGCGATTGCTCGCGGTGAGCAGCCGCTGCAGCACGACAAAGTTCATTTCTGGGAGATGCGTGTCATTACAGCGCTAGCGGGCACAGATGTGGTGAGTGAGTTGAGTGCATCTATCTGCAGGGATTAAAATAGTCACAAGATAAGCAACATTTCGCAGATAAGACCAAAAATAGCGTCAGCCTGTCATGTCAGTTTTGAAAATGAGGAAATCAGTTTATGGTTAATTATTGCTTGAGTTTAACTGATAAGCCGGACCATTTCTTACACTCATTCCATTCAATTACAAAAGGTCAATATAAATACTGTGTATTACTTCATCAGATTCTTAATTTGTTTTACCATCTATCTTTGTGTTCTAGATGTTTGGCATAGGCACCGATAGCGTTAATCTGGAGCAATTCAAATTTCATTTTGTCTCCGCATTGGGCACGAATGCTCAATCGTGGGGCTATTCATACAATGGCAAAATCCAGCATTGCGGTGATCAGTTGCCCTATGGCCAAAAGTTCTCACAGGGCTGCCTGGTGGGCATCTTCTTGGATCGGACTCGTGGCCATCTGGAGTTCTATTTGAATCGCCGTTCATTGGGTGTTGCCTACACGAATATTCCAACAGATCCGCATGTCAAAATCTATCCCATGGTCTGCTCCACAGCTGCCAAGTCAGTCATACGGTTGATTAACTCCACATCACAGCCGGTCACATTACAGCTGAGAGCATTTCAGTCGCTTGTCAAGCATCCAGAAAAGCTTGAAGAACTGCGACAAATGCCCGGCCTGAAGAGCATCATGAAGTCGTATTGGTTTCTAGCCCCTCCCGTGCGTTATTCCCGATCCTCCACAGATCACGAGCTAGACCTGGGCGACGAGGCGGTGCTGTCAAGTTCCAAACTGCGCTTGGGCAGAAAGCAAAAGTATAGAGGTGAGTTTATAGGAAATCTACGAACGATATTAGAACAAAGTATTTCGAATGTTATTAACCAATTAATACGTAGCTTTTCTTCTTCCACTTGATTGCAATTGTCTCTGTTTGTTAATAATAATATTGTAATGTAATTATTTTCTTTTTACTTTCTACGAATATAACTCTTTTAATCAGGGTTAAGAGCAGACCATCGTTGAATATCATTGTCCGTGGTGACAGCTGTTTTAAGATTCCATCTATTTACACCAAATATTTAAGAAGTAACTATAGTAAACTATCTCTTATCTGTTAAACATGTAAAGATAAGACACTTTTAAGAGATTATACAATGTCTCTAAAGAAAATAAATCACATTCACATTATGACTAATACAATAAAGAAGTTTCCATGCAATTTTTGTGCGATTAGGCCTTCAAAATGCTGTCGAGCAAACTTCTAGAACAAAATTCAAGTTGCGACCTTTTTTTCGACTCACCCTCGGCAATTGATAGTTAATTAAACATATTTCTACATTTTACAGAATGCGATGATGTCAACATCGACGAGGAGGATCTATATGCGAATGCCCATAAAATACCGCTGAGACGTAATGACAGCGGCGATGAGGAGTATGCTGCCTCCATACACGAGTTCTGTGATGAATATTTTCATTATTTGTTGTAGCTTCATTTCGGTTACTGCTTGGCATTTATTAAACAAAAATCAATGTACTTTAAATACATGTATCGTTTTGTGCGTCTATTGTTTCTGTTTTTGACTTGCAATGATGAATAATACTCTGTTTCCATATATATTGTATGTATATATATATATATATATATATATATTTATAAATTCCACATTTGCTTTTTGCATAAAGACAGTCTGGTTTGGTTGTGACCGACTGCAAGTATGTATATATTTATTTAAAAATTATTTGCTTTAAATATATATGTATATATCATTGAGTTTTTCTTTTTATATGGTGTAATGTTTGGGAAAAAACTGTTGAAAGTTTCATTACTGCAATTCTGCTGGCGGGGAAGTGTGGGGAGGAGAGGATTGGATTGAAGAGAAACGAAACGAAACTTAAAAATAAAACTGTAAGTTAATTGTAAGTAAGTGTAAGTAACTAAATGTTAGTTGCATGCGTTAGTTGCACCGTTCGACGCTCGACGCTTGAAGATGATGCCCAATGGTAGCTAGTCCATGTCATCGTCATCATCATCCGATATGGTGTATTTCTTTTGGGAGCGCTTGCGACGCGTCTGCTTCTTGGATGTGGTCGCTGCCCCGCTGCTGGCCACCGATGCTGCTGTCGAGGATTGCGTGGGCGTGGCCGGTGCACTGGCCAATGATTTGTTAAGCTTTAGCTTCATTTTAACTGCCGCCGCCGATGTGGTCGCAATTTCCTCATCATCCGAACCATCATCGCCGTCATCTTCATCATTGTCCGAGTTATCCGAGCCACCACCGCCACCATTGCCATGCGCCTCGCCCGTGTTGTCGCCAGCAGCGACAGCCGCTGCATCCGCTGCCGCAGTTATCCTTTGCCGTGCACCAACAAATACCTTCTGCAATGCTATGGAATCCAAATAGATTAACGATGCCTCCTCATTGTAGATTTGCGCATTCTGACAGAGTTGCGTAAAGTCCTTTTCCAGCTCATTGAGGTCCGCATATTTGCAATCCTCGATGCGCTGCAGGATCTTCTTAATGTCCACTGGTCGCTTGATCACATCATAGTAATCGGGAAGCCTCTGGCGTGAGGGCAGCTTCATAAACGGCTCGGAGAGCGTGCGTCCATCTTGTGTGTGCTTAATGACAGCGCTCATGATCTTGTGCATTTGCTTCTTAGAACGCTTGTCCAGATTCTGACGGCGTCGTCGCTTCAATATGAGTGAATCATCATCGGATTCATCCTTGCGATTCTTGCGCTTGCGACGCTTGCGCTTCGAGTCGTTATCCTCCTCCTCCTCTTCGTCAAACTCGGCGCCATCGTCGATGGCCTTAAGCCACTCCTTCTCAGTTAGGCTGTCCGTGTAATCCACCTCCTTGCGCTGACGTGACCCGCGTCCTGAACAAATAAAATAATTAAATTAGTCAAGTATCCTTTATATGCTGCAACGCTGCAATTGATTCACTTACCCAAAATGGTATCCTCATCGTATGTGTAATGGAAACGCTCCACCTCGTCATCATCCTTGGTCAGCCAGTCGGGCAGCTCGGACTCATCAATTAAACGATCTCTGCCCGGATGAATTTCCTCATCCTCCTTCTTGCGGTCAACATCCATTTTCTTAAAGATCTCAATCTCTTCTTCGCTGCGCGCTATCATCATATTTATCATCTCATCATCGGGCACCTCGTTTTCCTCCTCCTCCTCGTTGTCATCCTGATGCAATATCGTTTGCAGGAACTGCTGACGCTCGCTGCCCGTCGACTTTTGATCGAACATGCCCGCCTGAATGACCTTCTCGTCCATGTTGAGCTTGTAGCGTGCCGCGGCGAGAATACGCTCCTCCACGGAGTTGACCGTCATCAGACGCAACACACGCACCTCATTGCGCTGCCCAATACGATGGGCACGATCCTGCGCCTGCAGATCCTGATGGGGATTCCAATCCGAATCGAATATGACCACCGTATCGGCTGTCTGCAAGTTGAGACCCAAGCCGCCGGCACGTGTCGACAGCAAGAAGACAAAATAATCGGAGCCCTTGGCATTGAATTTGCGCAAGAGCTCGCCACGATCCTCGGCCTTGGTGGTGCCATCGAGACGCAAATAGCCAAACTGGCGCCAGCTAAGATAGTCCTCAATGATGGTCATGCACTGCGTCATCTGACAGAAGAGCAGCACACGATGATTGGTGGCCTTCAGCTTGGGCAAGATGCGATCCAAGAGCTCAAATTTACCCGACACACGATATAGATCTGGACCTGCAAGAGAAAGGGAAATTAATATGATTGATCCAGAAGAAAAGGATAAAGAATGGGAGAGAATCCTTACCAGAAACGACGCCATGGCCACCAGTGTGATCGCAGTACTTCTCCTCGATGTGCTGGAACATGAATGGATGATTGCAGAGCTTGCGCAGCTGGACAATGGTGTTCATCAGAGCCTTGGCGCCGCCCTTGCCATGTTTACCCTTCTCGGAGCCATCGGTGAGCAGGACGCCCTTGCTCTGCATGTGCTTGTAGAGCACACGCTGCAGTGCCGACATGTCGCACTTGATGATGTACTCGACCTTGTCGGGCAGCTGATGTTCCACCTCCTTTTTGAGACGACGCAGGAGGAAGGGACGCAACACCTTGTGCAGACGTCGAATGATCAAAATGGTTTCCTCCTCATTCAGCTCGACCTTCTCGCCGGTGGTGGCAAAGGGGGCGTTGAACCACTGCTCAAATGTGGAGCACGACTTGAAAATCGAGGGCAGCAAGAAGTTGAGCAGCGCCCAGAGCTCGGGCAGTTTATTCTGGAGCGGTGTGCCCGTGAGTAGCAATCGATATGGTGCAATGTAGTGTGTGTTTAGCACCTGCGTCAATTTGCAGTGATGATTCTTCATGCGATGTCCTTCATCGATGATCATGTACTTCCATGCGATTTTGGCCAGCACCGCCTTATCCTTGATGACATACTCGTAGGTGGTGAGCAGCACATTGAATTTCGTGGCGCGCATTTGATTCTGCAAGAGGCGACGACCCTGTGGACTGCCCTTGTAGCTGACGACGCTCACGGCGGGTGCCCACTTCTCGAACTCCAGCACCCAATTGGGCAGCGTGGAGAGCGGCACAATGATCAGATATGGACCCATGACCTTCTTGCGATCCATCAGATAGGTGACCAATGAAATGGTCTGGATCGTCTTGCCCAGACCCATCTCATCGGCCAGAATGCCGTTCAGATTGTTGTTGTAGAGCGAGACGAGCCACTCGAGACCCTTCAGTTGGTACTCCTTCAACTGGCCATTGACCATAATGCTGGCCTGCTCGTGCACCTTCTCGTGCACGGTGTGGGCAATGCTGTAATACGTTTGCTCCTCCGTACGATACTCATCATCCTCCACCTTGACTTGGGTTATCAAATCGCTGGCTTCGCCATCGCCCGGTTGTGCTGCCTTGTCCGTGGTGTCCTCGGATCCCTCGGCGGCAGCGGAGGCGGCATTGCGATCCGTTTGTGGCAGCTCCTCGAGCTTTGCTTTCTGTCTCTTATCGGGCGACTCCTCGCTGTCATCATCATCGTCGTCGATCCAATCCCAGCCGGGATGCATGTTCAGCCAGCGATGCAAATGCTTCAACATGGGTGCATCATCTCCAGTTAGCTTCTTGCCACTGCACTGCTCCACAACAATGACACGCATATCGGCTGCAATGTTGCCCTCATCCACATTCACATATTCTCCGCTCATCAGCAGCTCCTTCTTGTACTGCTGCAGACGTTTGCCCTCCTCCTCCTTCTTCTTCATCTGATCATCCTTGTGCTGCTTGACCATCTGGGTGAGGTTGCTGATGTACTCGTCCGTCTGCGAGAGCAGGAATGCCAAACGTTTGTCCTTCTTCTGATCAATGAGCTTGCGATAACCTTCCTCATCCTCGGCCATCAGACGACGCATTCGCTCCTTTTCAATGCGCTCCTGTTCCTTCTTCTGCTCACGCTCCGCATTTGCATGATAATTCATCACGGCCTTGTTCATGCGCGCCAGCTGTGCCTAAAGGAGCAGTGGACATTGCATTAGCGAATTGAATGACTAATCGTAAGCAGTCTACAAATCCCGCACTTACCTTGTTGTTGCGATGATATTCACGCAGATCCTTGCCATGCTGTAGCACCGCAGCGAGGAACTCCAGATGCTTCTGCCTTCGCTTGCGTTCCGCCTCCAGTTTCTGTTGTTTCTCTAGCTTCTCGGTGGCACGTGCCTCGCGCAATCCCTGACGCTTCGTGCGCTTGTACAGCTTCATGTTGATGGCCGTCTCCAGGGTTGTGTCCCGCCGCGTGCATTGCACAATCTCCATGCGCAATTGCCGCTGGAAATTTAAGACGCGCAGCGCACGCAACTCGATGGCCGCCTGCAGACGCAGATCCTCGGACATGGTGGCCGGCAGACGCTGCAGTTCCTGCATGCGCAACGAGATGCGTGCGGCGATGCGATTCTCCCGCTCCTGCAGCAATGTGATGGGATCGAGACCCACCGGTTTGGCCACGGTTGTCACACGATTGGGCTTTGCCATCGGCTGCTGTTGGCCAGGCGGTGCTCCTGGTCGCGGTGGTCCTGGTGGCGCCACCTGACTGCCGGGCAATCCTGGAGCCGCTGGACGCACGCCTTGCGGTTGCATGGGCGTGGGTGGAATCAATGGAGGTCCACCAACTGGACCCATGGCCAGAGGTTTGCCTCCATTGGGCAGCTGATGCTGCAGCTGCTCTGGCGGTGGCTGCAGTGCCTGTTGTTGTTGTTGTTGCTGTGCCTGCTGTTGTTGTTGCTGCTGCTGTTGTTGTTGCTGCTGTTGTTGCTGTTGTTGTTGCTGTTGTTGTTGCGGTGGCATTCCCGGTGGTGCTCCGCCAATTAGCGGCGGCTGTGGCTGCAACGGTTGCCCCTGCATGTGCGGTGGCGGCGCCGGCTGCAGTTTCTGGCCCGGCACAGGCTGACCATATGGACTCGCCGGCGGCGTGGAACACTGTGGTGGTGTTCCCGTTACCGGCGGCTGTTGTGGCTGCATGGGCGGTTGTCCAGCGTGTTGTGCCCCAGGTGGCGGTCCTCCAGGTATGCCCGGTGGTCCAATGGGAGGTGGTGGCTGCTGTTGTTGTTGCTGCTGCTGCTGTGCCACCTGCAACGCCTGCAGCGCCTGTTGCATCTGCATGGAGATGGGCTTGTTGCGTGCCAGCATTCGGTAGGCTGTGATCTGTGTGCGCAACAGATTCACCTGATTCCCATTCAGATGCTGATGCTTCGATGTGGCGCGCATGGCCAGCAGTTGCGAATAACGCGGATCCTCCTGCAGTCCCTTCTCCTCCATCGAGTCAATGGCCCGTTGCAACGCATGCAGATTCTCCTGCCCTGAACGTTCCGGCTGTCCACCCGGTCCACCTGGTCCTCCAGGCGGTCCCTGACCAGGCTGTGTGGGTGCCTGCAATGAAAACACATGCTTCACATTGAGATAAGACAGAAAAGCATAAGAATGGTAAAATGATGATAACAATAATGTACAATGGTAAAGAAAATGCTTAAGAATTGTTATTAAAATTGCGATAGATTATTAAAAATAATACGTAAGTGTTAAATTCATTTTTAAAAACGACTTCAATGCAACTTTATAAAATACTCTTTTTTCAAAAATATTTTTAAAAATTTCGTATTTGTTCAATACTGAAAGGCAAAAAGATTTATAATTTAAATACGAAATGAATTCTAAAGAATGAATTTGTAATAAATCATTGAAAAAATTAATATTAAATTCTTTGTATTTTGAGAACTTGCATTTTAAATAAAAAACAAGTGGGAAAGGCTATAGTCGAGCTCCCGACTATAGGATACCCGTTACTTACATAAACAAATTAAAATTTTTTATTGCATGCTTTTAGGCACTTTAATTGCTTAAAAGCTTTAATCAGCCAGTATCACCTTTCTGTTTGTCCGATCTTGTTGGGATTTAGTAGGATGATAGGTTATAACAGTAGCTAACGTTCACCGTTTAAAAAAACCTAATATCTTGAAAACTGTGCGTGTGGTGGATTTCCGCCTCCGTAAATCGCGGAAATCCACCACACGCACAGTTTTCAAGATATTAGGTTTTTTTAAACGGTGAACGTTAGCTACTGTTATAACCTATCATCCTACTAAATCCCAACAAGATCGGACAAATAGAAAGGTGATACTGGCTGATTAAAGCTTTTAAGCAATTAAAGTGCCTAAAAGCATGCAATAAAAAATTTTAATTTGTTTATGTAAGTAACGGGTATCTTATAGTCGGGAGCTCGACTATAGCCTTTCCCACTTGTTTTTATTCTATTTACAATAAATTACGATAATTTAAGATTTTAAATAAAATAGGTAATTTCCATCATTTTTTTAAATGCATTATTTGAAAAGCATATTGCATTAAAAAAATATTCAAGATTTTTTTGTATGGCAAATAGATTAAACTTGATTTATTTAAGTTGTCTTTTCTTTTAATAGAATTCAATTTTATCTAACTTTAATTTTAAATAAAAATGTATGCACTTGCCCCACTGTTCGCTCTCTTACTTATTTAAGCATCATTTGCAGTCGTAGAATAATTACACAAAAGCTTTCAGCAAAGTTAACAAATTATCTTTAAAAATCGTTGTTTACGATTGGAATGGAAACCCGTTTTAAATTGTGAGTTGAGATTGCTCAGTGCGAGTTCAGTTGCAAGACAGGTGACAACAACGTACGTAGATAGAAATGACAAACGAAGCACAGATTGAGGAACTTTACAAGTTCATTTACCCACTGGCAATTCGAGCAGGTGAAATATTGTTTGAAGGCTATCAGAATGCGGGTAAATCAGTTGCCCTTAAATGCAACGAGTTCCACAATGTTGTCACCGATTATGACAATGAGATTGAGGAGTTTCTCATGTCCAGCATACTGGCCAAATATCCCGAACACAAATTCATTGGCGAGGAAGACACTCATAAGAATAATAACATCACCAAAGAGCTGACAGATGCCCCCACCTGGATCATAGATCCCATTGATGGCACCTCTAATTTCATTAAACAAATTCCCCATGTCTCTGTTTCCATTGGACTCGCGATCAATAAGCAAATTGTCCTGGGGGTTGTGAATAATCCTGCCCAGAAGAAGCTCTACACAGCCAAGTTGGGACAGGGCGCCTTCTGCAATGGAGAACCAATTCGTGTGAGCAGTTGTGAGCATCTCAATGCTGCCAATGTGGCCTACGAGGTGTGTCTGCTCCACGCACCAAAGATAAGAAACAAGCACATCAAACGCATCTACTATATTGGCTCACAGGCGAGACGGTAAGTAAACCTCATTAGCAGATATAATAAAAATAAAACCATGTGATTTAATTGTTGTCTAGTTTATTGGGCTATTCCGCTGTTGTGGATTCACTTTGCATGGTCGCCGCTGGCAACTTGGATGCCTTTCACATTGAGGACATGTATCCATGGGATTGTGCTGCGGGTTATTTGCTCATCCGTGAAGCTGGCGGCGTTGTAACCCATCCCTATGGCGGTCCCTTTGAGATCATGAGACCAGACTTGATTTGTGCCGGCACAGAGACATTACGAAAGCAAATTGAGAATCTTATACGGAAAGCCGATCTCGCAAAGTCTGTGGGCAGCGATGATGTGAATGAATGAATAATAAATGTGTTTGAAAAGCTTTTAGAATAAATAATTTTTCTAAAAAACTTTCCAGCTAAAAAGTGCAATGACAAAACTTATTTATCTTTCAAACTCAGTGTCCCACATTTATGTCATATTTATCGTATACAAAGTATGCATTTAGTTTTATTGCATGTGATAAGCGACATTTTGGAGTTATCTAAAAGATTACAGTGATGTTGTCAAGCCAATAAAGTGAATAATTAATCTTATCATTTATTTGAATTCGTATACAAATTCATAGAGTAATAATACCCCTTTCTCTTAAAAGTTCAAAGCTCAGTGTATACATAAAAAACGCTTTTGTAAAAGCTTCCGTTAGCGAAAATGCCATCAATTTAAACTATTCGAATTCAGTGATTAGCGTCAGTTTAACAAGTTCACAACAACAATCATGAGCAATTCTCCAATTAGCGAGTCGAAACTGAAGGAATATTATGAGGTCGCTTTAGATTTGGTGCAGAAATGTGGTCCACTACTGATGGAGGGCTACACGAAGCCCAAAACAGACTACAAGGTCAAGGCAGATTTCTATGATTTGGTCACCGTCTACGACAAACAGATTGAGGATACTTTAATAGAGGGATTGCAGGCTGCGTTCCCTGAATCATTGATCATTGGCGAGGAGGAGTCGGCGGCCTCCCAACGCCAAGCGGAGTTAACAGATGCGCCCACTTGGATAATAGATCCCATCGATGGCACCACGAATTTCATTCATCGCATTCCACACTGCTGCATTTCTGTGGGATTGGCCATCAACAAAGAACTCGTTGTCGGCATCATCTACAATCCGCCAGCCAATGAATTGTTCTCGGCTTGGAAGGGTCATGGTGCCTACCTAAATGGCCAACGCATACACACCTCCAACATTACAAAGGTAAACATACGATTATTATATAACTGTTGCAAAATGTTATTCCCAGTGTGAATTTAACCGTCTCACGATGATGATTCAGTTTCAATTTTAACATTTAAAATTCGTTTATTTCTCGCATATACCCGGTTTATCATATCATAAACAAAATTTGTCATTCTCTTTGTGCTCTCACAAATAAAACGAAAAGCTCTCCCTCATTCTCTCTTCTTTTACAGATCAATCAAGCTGTGGTCGCCTATGAAATCTCTTTGATACACGCTTCAGCTGTCAGAGACAAGAACTTGAAACGCATTTACAAGTTGGGCTCAAACGCCACTGCGTAAGTGTGAGAGAGCAGTAGAGGAAATACAAAGAGTTGGAGCGTAATAAAAGCTCTTTTTTGTCTGCTCTCTTTTGCACAGAACTCGCAGCTTTGGCAGCGCTGCTCTTGCCTTGTGCTATGTGGCGACTGCTCAATGCGATGTCTATCACGTTGAGGATCTGAAACCATGGGACATTGCAGCTGGTGCAGTAATTCTGACTGAAGCTGGAGGCTGTATTTATCATACCCGAGGTGGTAAATTCAATGTGATGAAGCCTGATTTGGTCTGTGCCGCCACAGAGGAACTAGTCAAAAATGCGATGAGCCTCATCGAGGAGGCCGATCAAATTACGGAATATACATTCAAGTGATGACCGTGTAACAAGATTTTTTTTATTAAATAAAAGCTTCAACAAAGGCCCTAACGTTTTCATGATTTATAAAAATAGGGAGCAAATAAGCTGGGAGCCACTGTATATTTAAATTACAAATAAAAGAATTAAAGAAATAAAAAGACACCTAACTAATTACGTTATCGCTAAGAAAAGATAGAAATAAGGTGTAAATTGTAAATTTATCTTCACAGCCAAGTTGGAACAGCATGACCAATTGTGAGTATTTTGATGCTGTGCCTCTACTCCATCAGACAAAGATAAGAAACAAGCATATCAAAGGTATATGCTATGCTGGCCTTACATAAAACACAATAAAACCTATCTGATAATATAATTCTTCAGTTTATTGCACTAACCTGGATTATGATTATGTTGTGATATGATGTCTTGGAGCATACCAAAAAAAAAGCATATATTCCACTAAATTTAGCTATTCATATTCAGTGGTTAGCATCAGCTTGACTGGTTCAAAACAAGAATCATGAGCAATTCTCCAATTAGTGAGTCAAAACTGAAGGAATATTATGATGTCGCCTTGGATTTGGTGCAGAAATGTGGTCCTATACTAATGAAGGGCTTTACGGAGCCCAAAACGGACTACAAAATCAAAGACGAGTTTTGGAATTTCCTTACCGTGTATGATAAACAGATTGAGGATACTTTAATGGAAGGATTGAAGGCTGCGTTCCCTGAATCTTTATTTATCGGAGAGGAGGAATTGACGGCAGCGAACCGTCAGGCGGAGTTAACAGATGCGCCCACTTGGATAATAGATCCCATCGATGGCACTACGAATTTCATTCATCGCATTCCACACTGCTGCATTTCTGTGGGATTGGCTATCAATAAAGAGCTGGTTGTTGGCATCGTCTACAATCCGCCAGCAAATGAATTGTTCTCGGCGTGGAAGGGTCATGGTGCCTACCTAAATGATCAACGCATTAACTCCTCAAAAATAACAACGGTAAGATTATGACAAATTGTAACTTTAACAATTTAAATTAGTTTAAATTAAATGCAGTGTAGAATAAATTACGGCACGAAGCTAGAAATTTACCATTACCATTTCATGTACAAATTCGGCAACACTTATAAAGCTCTCTTAATTTCTCATTCTGTTCTCTCACAGATGAATGCAGCTGTGATCGCCCATGAAATCTCATTGATAAACTCTTCACATACAAGAGACAAGAACGTAAAACGCATTTACAAGTTGGGCTCAAAAGCTGCTGGGTAAGTGTGAAAGAGCAAAAGAAGACATGCGTCTAGAAACGTAACAAAGGTTTTTTTTGTCTGTTCTCTTTTGCACAGAACTCGCAGCTTTGGCTGCGCTGCTCTCTCTTTGTGCTATGTGGCGACAGGTCAATGTGATGTTTATCACATTGACGATCTTCAACCATGGGATATTGCAGCTGGCGCTGTGATTGTAGCCGAGGCTGGAGGCTGCATTTATCATACCAACGGTGGTAAATTTAATGTGATGAACCCTGATTTGGTTTGTGCCTCTACAGAGGAGCTGGTCCAACAAGTGATTGGACTCATTGAGGAGGCCAATCAAATGACGGGAACTACATTCGAATAATTCGAAAAAAAAATAGTAAACTTTTTTTTACTTTGCACTATTGCACTAAAAGTGGCAGTAATTTCAACTAAATATTATAACCAAAAAATAATAAAACAAATAAGCATTATGAAGGAACAGCGGAGAAGTCTTTCTATGGTAATGAAGCACATTTAGGTGGACAAAGATTAAGATTAAACATAAAACCATCAACTAAACTTGCGTGTAAATTCAACATCATATAAAGTGACACAGCATTAAATATCGACTATGTTATTATGTATTTCTTAACATTATTTTAGCAGGGCAAATTATTTTTATGAACCTAAAATATGATAAGATTGTTGATGAATTTCATATTTTAGAAGAATTTTTATGGTATCGTTTAAGCATAATTTTTACTGTACTTTGCCAGATTTTTATTTATTTTTTTTTTATTTCCTATTTGACTACCTCATGGCATAGACACATGTCTGTACAAAGATAAAGACTTCTATTTGTAGTCGTCAAATCAAACGAGATAAAACGGGAGCGAGTAGCAAGCAACAGACAGATTTCAATTTTCAGTGCATCTCAGAAACCGAATGTTATCATTTCATCGCGTTCCGAGTACTTCAGTCTATAGAGAGCATAATTCAAAGCTCAATGTAAACAAAAGCGAGAGAGATACGGAAAGAGAGAGAGTTGAATGCTTTAATGGAGCTCCGCTCGATGAGATCAGTTGTCGGTCGTCTGTTGTGGGGAGTAGGTGAACGTAACGGATTCGTAATTAAAACATTGAATACATTTACAAAATGTTAACGGAAATTGAGGAATTGTATAACTTCATTTACCCGCTGGCCGTAAGGGCGGGTGAAATTCTATTGGAAGGTTATGAGCGTACGGAAAAGAATGTCGATATTAAGGGTGCATTTTATGATGTGGTTACGGACTATGACAGCAAGATCGAGGAGTTTCTAATGGGCAAAATACTGGCCACGTATCCGCAGCACAAGTTCATTGGCGAGGAGGATACGGCCAAGAATAATAATGTATCCAAGGAGCTGACAGATGCCCCCACCTGGATCATAGATCCCATTGATGGCACATCGAATTTCATTAAACAAATTCCTCATGTTTGCGTCTCCATTGGACTTTCGATTAATAAGCAAATTGTGCTTGGGATTGTGAATAATCCTGCTCAGAAGAAGCTGTACACTGCCAAGTTGGGACAGGGCGCCTTCTGCAATGGCAAACCGATTCATGTCAGCGATTGCGAGCGTTTAAGAGATGCCAATGTGGCCTATGAAGTCTCCTTACTGCATGTCCATAACGTGGCCAACAAGCATATTAAACGCATCTACCATGTGGGATTACATGCCAGACGGTGAGTCCCATTGGGGAAATCAAATTCAAATCCTAATCATATTTCCCTCTCTCTGCTCACAGTTTGTTAGCCTATTCCTGTGTTGTGGATGAGCTTTGCATGGTGGCCGCTGGCAACTTGGATGCTTTCTATATTGAGGACATGTATCCTTGGGATTGCGCCGCTGGCTCATTACTGGTGCAGGAGGCAGGTGGCGTTGTCACACATCCCTTTGGCGCACCTTTTGACATCATGAAACCGGATCTTATTTGTGCCGGCACCGAGAAGTTACGCAAGGAAATCGAGGATCTGCTGCGCAAGGCGGACCAAGAGAAATCTGTAGGAGGCACTGATCTCTAGAATTTTAATAAATTTTATGTATGAATTCTAAATTCCAACGCTATCAAAATCACTGCATATATTTAGACGCTCGCGTTAATTAATTAATTCAATTAGGTGGAATTATTGAAAAAAATAAATTGGATTGTTTACCATCAAAAAGCTGACAAAATGTCCCAGAGACGGAGATATATTTCATAGGGTCGGTACATTGCAACGAATCCAATATACTCTGCTACTCTACGTGTAACGGGTATAAGCAAAAAACAGAAAATAAATTAAGCTCGACAAGTCAAACAATTAAAAGAGTATTCAAATCAAAAGCTCATTTGTTGCGCACTACCATTGCGCTCTCTCACTCTCAAAAAAGCTATACAAAAAAGCTCTGAAAGCTGCGCGATTTTCTGCACTAACCAATAAACCAGATGGCAAATTGATTTAGTACTTAAGCAGCTATCAAATCGTTCAGCAACAGTGTATGCCGTGCTTTTACTATTTAGTTTTGGCTTATCTTTGAAATATGACGAGCAACATTTGCGAGACAAAGCTCCAGGAGTACTACAATGTAGCTCTAGATTTCGTCATTAACTGTGGCCCAATATTTGAGGAGGGTTACAATAAGTCCAAAAAAGACGTTATGGTGAAGTCCGACTTCTTTGACTTTGTCACTGTCTACGATCGCCAAATTGAGGAAAAACTAACTGAAGGTTTATCCAAAGCCTTTCCTGAATCGCGTTTCATAGGCGAAGAATCATTGGCTGGAGCGAAGGAGCTGCCAGAACTGACGGATGCGCCTACATGGATCATAGATCCCATCGATGGAACTACAAATTACATACATAGATTTCCACATTGCGGTATTTCAGTTGCTTTAGCGATCAATAAGCAATTGGTAGTGGGAATTGTCTACAATCCGGCGGCAAATGAACTCTATACGAGTAGGAAAGGTCATGGAGCATATTTAAATGGGAAACCCATTCAAGTATCTGGCGCAACCTCGGTGGGTATCATTGAAAGATTTGACTTTTAGCATCTACAATCTGTTGTTATTCTTTCAGTTATCAAACTCGGTGGTTGGTCATGAAATTACGCTTATTAATGAGCCTTCTTGGCGGGATAAGAACATCAAGCGTGTCTATAAACTGGGCTCCGTTGCCGCCGGGTAAGCTACGAATTTTAACAGTACAAGAAATGGCTAACTGTTTATATTGATTCATAGCACCCGCTGCCTGGCCACCGCTGCTCTGTCCCTGGCTTACGTGGCAAAGGGCACACTGGGCACGTATCACGTGGACAATCTAAAGCCCTGGGATGTGGCAGCAGGAGTACTATTGATTCGCGAAGCAGGCGGCGTTGTGTATGATACAAACGGCAACGAGTTCAATGTGATGCGGCCAAATCTTGTGGCGGCTGGCACAGATTCCCTTGCCCAGGAGGTTATGCAGCTCATCAAAGAGGCGGATCAGATAAACGACTATACATTCATATAGATTAGGAGCTAAGGGCTGCACTTACATTGGGCGGCATGCCATGCGGCTGATATCCAATCGGTGACATATTCGGTCCACTTGGTGGCATTTGCATTCCCATATGCGGAGCTGTAAATCAATTAAAGGAATATTAAAGCTGACAATAAAGATTTTGTAAATTATAAACTCATACTCATGCCCTGATGATGTGGCGGCATATGATGTCCCGGTGGACCTTGTCCAGGTGGACCATGCTGCATGGGATGTCCATAGGGTCCGGCCGGATGACCTGGCGGCGGAGGACCTTGCATGTGCGGCGCCCCAGGCGGTGGTCCCTGCGGCGGCCCCTGAGGCGGCTGGTGCGGATAGGGACTGTGCGGCGAGGGCGCTGGGCTCTGCGAGGGTGGCGCCATAGGGCTGGGTGCCTGTGGAGGCGGCATCGGACTGTTCGCCGGCGAGGGCGAGGCCATTTCGTTACGATTTGTTTGTACTCGTTTTGCACTGGACAGCCCCTAGAAATATTATCTAAAAAGTTGCGCAAATGTAAGTGTACAGTGTTTTTACTACAGTTTTAACCCATATTTTGCTCTACGTTTCGCACAAAGTTCATAAAAATGTATATAAACTGTATATGTAATCGTTATTCGGCTTTGTTGCTTCTCCCTCATCACACACACATTTTGCATTTCGCATTTTGCACATGCCACAAAACTCATATTTCTAGTGCCTGCATCGCTGGTTTTTTACATGCCACATATTAATTATTTTCAAAAAAACCAAATTGCATAATTTTTACTCTATATTTTTACCTATTTGCACAATTTGAATGCTTTTTATATTCCACGATTTTCACACTTTTTGGACGAAAGACGCGACAATGGCGGACGTCTCTGTATAACAAAATTAAAAGTGTGGCAACCCTATGAGCCGGCAATATATGGCTACGTCCAACCAATTACTATAATTGCAAAAGTCCGACAGAAAACTAATATGATTTGTTTGTAATTGCTGAATTTTTTATTTATTATTTGCATTTTCACAATATTTTTATTTAGTGAATATTTTTAATAATAATATTTTTGTGCTGCTGAACGTACGCCATGACACGTCATGTTTACGTTCCCAGTGAGTGGCAAAATTCTGTCATTTAGTGAAAACAAGAGCAGAATTCGTTTTAAGAGCAATATAACATAATTAGTTAGTTAATATTAATACTTAAGCATTTAGAGGCACTTAGCACGTTGCAATCGAGCTTCAATCATGGGTACGTAGACTGCACATATGGTAGCATGGTCTAAGAACAACACAATTTGATTATTCACTCCAGTCTGCCGCCTGTCTGTCATAAAAGTCACCACCTTTTTAATATATATTTGTCTTTTTATTTCATTTTTTTCTGTTTTTTGCTATTGCAGGTGGAGTACTCAGTTACTTTCGTGGTCTGCTCGGATCGAGGGAGATGCGTATATTAATACTGGGTCTCGATGGCGCCGGCAAAACAACAATACTGTACAGGCTGCAGGTTGGTGAAGTCGTCACAACGATACCCACAATTGGCTTCAACGTGGAGCAGGTCACATACAAGAACCTCAAGTTCCAGGTCTGGGACTTGGGTGGACAGACAAGTATTAGGTGCGTGTAAAATTGTGAAGCAATCATATTTTAATACTGTTGCAGCGTGTGTAGAAATGGGCTACGTATTAAAGGAGGCGTGGCAAACGCGAATAAAGTAAATTCTAAGTATATATTTTAAAGGCAACTTGATGAGACTTGACACAACTTCGTCTTGTTACTGTAGGCAGTATATGTGTGAGGATCAGCCGAATGTTTTTTCTTAGTAAATCAAAGTATATTTAAATGGGACTACTATATCATATAAGGTTTTCTTGAGATAGAAGAACTATTCATAAAGATTGTATATTTATTTAATAGCAAGCGATCATTAAAAATTTGAATATCCGACTGCAATAATATCAAATCTATCTCTTATTTTTTAAATTATTTTAAATATATTTATTTTTTTATTGCAGACCCTATTGGCGTTGCTATTACAGCAACACAGATGCCATTATATATGTAGTGGACTCGGCGGATCGTGACCGCATTGGCATTTCCAAGGATGAGCTGTTGTACATGTTGCGGGAGGAGGAGCTGGCGGGTGCGATACTCGTTGTGCTTGCCAATAAACAGGACATGGACGGCTGCATGACCGTTGCCGAGGTGCATCATGCGTTAGGTTTGGAGAATCTTAAAAATCGCACATTTCAAATATTCAAAACTTCGGCCACCAAGGGCGAGGGTCTCGATCAAGCCATGGACTGGTTATCCAATACGCTACAAAGCCGCAAATAATAGTCATGCCCGCCCCAAATCCCAAATATGCCTGCCCCCTTGTAAAATTGTCCAAAGTGTCACCCAGAGAGAGAGAATTGGAAGTTTCTTTAAACGCTTGCGCAAAAAAAAAAACAAAAAAAAAATTATCCAAACACACAACTTTGTAATAACTTCTAGTAATATAATTATTAAATTATAGGTTTATAATGTATGTATTTATGTTTATTATTTTAACTCTTGATTAGAAACTACCATTCAGGCAATCCAAATCGACGCACGCGCTTGTCCTGGGTGTCCAGTTCCATGCGCACCTTTTGCCGCATATAGAAAATGGGGCAATCCCGATTGGAGCAGATGACCTCCTCATGCAGAGAGCCCTGGCAACGCTGGCATTCAGTCCACAGACGCGAGAAGGTCTCCTCCAAGCCACGCTTGGATGCCACCTCCTTCTGATAGAGCTCACTCATCTTGGGCTCGCAATGCGGACACAGGCACGCCTGCTCATAGCCCTTGGGCAACAGAGATTTGCAGCCGAGGCAGGCAGCCTTTTTGGTCATGAAACCCGCCAGACCGCCCACCTTGGAGGTGACCACAGTCCGGGTGCGTGTGTGCTCCCCCTTGAGCAGCACCGACTCCGCCTTATCACCCAAAATGGGCTCAAATATGCGGAGTAATGGCTTGGATAGCTGTTGCTCCAGATAATAATTGGCGTCGATGGGCACACTGTTCTCCAGAACAAAGAGCGGATCCTCTGCCTTTTGATACGCCGGCGTATTCTTGGCAGCTGCACAGATCACATAGGGAACTCGATCTCCCAATTTGGGTGCTGTACCCGCATCACGTTTCTTCATTTTGGCTGCGAGCTCAACATGCGCCTGCTTGGCGGCATAATCTGTTTTGGCCAATTCTTTGGTAATGACCAGCTGGGAGATGTCAATGCGATTGCATAATAAATCGGCAATTATTTGCTTGGCATAATCGACAGCACCTTCGGGATTGCGTTCGATGAGCAGCTTCTGCAGGCACGAGTTCATCAGATTGGCCACCAGTGGCGAGTTATCCCGACGCACTGTCTCAATGCCCTTGCAGTCCATTTTATCGTACTTGTCCGGCTTGGTGAAATATAAACCCGCATAGCGTTTCTTGTTAATCAGCAAATAGGGATAATAGACCTTCTCGAATTCCAGCTTTATGGGACTCACGAACTTGGCACTGACCAAATCCGCCGCCTCTCTGCCCAGCTCCATGCTGCGCTCCAAGGTCTTGACCCCGAAATTAACCATCACCGAATCCGTATCGCCGTAAATGACGACGGCATCATTTTCAAAGCCATTTGCTCGGGTGTAATGCGATTCCACTTCATTTTTGGTCAGTTCAATCATGGTGCGTCCATAGGCAGTGACACTGCCCGAGATCTCCAGACAGGGCAGCTTTCCCACCTGTGCTCCTGTGAAGCCATACACGGAATTGGCCGAGATTTTCAGTGCCAATTGTCGGCCATCGAGCACTTGACGCTTGAATGGATCCTTTTCCACTTTTAAGTCATTCTTGGCACGCTTACGAGCCGCCAACAAGGATTCAAGAATTTCGGGCAATAGACCACGTCGCAACTCGGCCTTGACGAAGCTATTGTTGGCGGGCGTGCGCTCCACTTGGTCATCGCCCAATCCCAGTTTATCCTTGGCGCCCGGCAGCAGCAATGTGGTGTAGCACAGATTGTGGGCCATCATGATGCTCGGATACAGTGAGGCGAAATCGAGTGTGCTTATGGGATCCGCATAATAACCACGCTTGGGCTCAATGACAGTGGCACCTTCGTACTGCTCGTCAGAGCCACTGGACGTGTAGGAAGGCATAATGAATCCCTTTGTCTTGGCCTTGCGCAACAGCTGGCTGAGCACCTTAATCTGCTGGCCACGGGTGAGCAGGGATTCCAGAGGTACGCCCGTCACACGCGCCATTTCCATGTAGTTGACAATCGCCATTAGTTTCCCGAGCAGACGGAGTGGCAAATACGCATCCTTTAGGCAATACATAGCCAGACGCCGTCGGGTCTGTTCATCGCCATTTTGCAGATCCGTGATGATGCTATGATGCACATCCTCCTTCTGCTCCTGCAGGAAATGATAGCTCACCGCATTCAAAGTGTACGATCGCAATTTGTAATCCCTCAAGAGCACAAAAAGCAAATCAAATGGAACGCGTCCTTCAAAATTGACATACTGATTCTCCCGTCTGCCCATTTGCTTGGACTGAAGCACCTGCTCCTTGATCACAGAGCGTATGTTCTTGATCCTGCCCAGATATTCAAAATTCTTGACTTTCAGGTGTGCAGCTCGATTCAGAAGATAAGGTATATCGAAGTTGTTAATGTTGTAGCCGGTGAGGATGTCCGGATCCACTTCGCGCACAAATGCCGACCACTTGTCCAGCAGCTGTGTCTCCTTGTCGAAGCACAGCACCTGGCTGCCAATGATCGGTGCACATTGATTCAACGTGAAGACATTTCGGATAAACGGCTCCGATTCTCCCTGTCGGATAACCATATTGGCTATTTGTATGACCGGATCCATTTTCGCCTCCGGAAAGATGCCTCTGCGTCCTGCACACTCAATGTCAAAGCTGAGAATGCGCAAAGGCGCCACCTTGGACCATTCCCCCTCTGGTTCGTGTGATATAAACTGATCATAGGCAACATCCACTTCCAGCTGGCAACGCGACTCCGGTGCCGGCTTAGAGTTGCGTCCACGGAGGCGCCAAACACCCGGCGGCAACTCAATCCAATTGCAGCCCACAACATTCGTTTCCACCATGAAGCGAATATCGAAATCAATGTTATTCTCAAAGGCGCGACAATCCTGAAAATCAAAGGCGCTCATTATGACCTCCTTCTTGAGCAGCCTCGATGCGGCAGCCACGAAACGGGGCAGTGTCACAGTAATCTTGATGTACAGCTGCTCCTCATCGCCCTGATAGCCATGGATGTTGAGACGTTGGACCAGCTCCACGGCCAGCACAGCCTCTTGTACATTATCCTTGTTGTTGCGTATGTCCGCGATAACCTTCTTGTCCAGCGCCTCGTGCAGATCCGAGCAATGGCGCTGCTCAAAGTTGCGCGGCGCCGATATATAGAAATATGGACAATATCCATGGACATGGCAACACACCGAGTTGCCCTGCATTGTGACGCCAAACATGCGGACCACGGGCACTGGTCCTAACTGGGCACCCGGCATACCCGGCAGCGGTTGCCCCAAATAATTCTCCACGTCCAGCTGCTGGAATATCAAACTGTCCTCGCCGGGATTCAGCTGAGGAGGCGCTGCACGAGACCAACGCTCGCTCGTCTGTTGATTCTCGGGTCCCTCGCCCAGCAGCTGCGACTGATCCAGTTCATCGTTGGGCTCAAAGGCGGCCAGTTCCGCCTCGAAGCCACCGCCCATTTCATCGTCGTCGTCGAAATTTCTGCAAGTTTCATTTCCAGCTTAAATTTCGGTTTTGCAATACAAAGAAAAGACAAATTGTTTTTTACCTTGGCTTCTTGGAGTGACCATTGGCTGGGCCATTTCCATTAAATTTGCGTTTATTATCCATGCTGATTATTCTGTGTATAATATGAATAAATATAACAACTTAACTACAAACAACTCGCAAATTAAAAGCCGCAAAAATGCGGCTACAACGCGGGAAAACAGGCAGAATTTGCGAATAAACCAACTGTTTAGTTTAAAACAGATTGGCAGCTCTGTCAGTGTGCAGTATTTTAGTATTTACGCTTTATGAGATTCTTGAAATTGTGCTTGACAAACATACGTAAGCAATATGTATTTAAATTTATTTAAACTTTTTTAACTTTTATAAATTAATTTAAATAAAATAATTTAAAACAATGAAATAAATACTTTATAATTAAAAGTCCATATTTTTTTAGTCGCATATTTTCCAGCCCTGTTTTGTTTTAATTCAATAAAAAATACTTGCAGTATCACTACTTTATATTTGTTGTATTTCGGCTGTGCCTTAAATCGGTCATACTGTCGCAGCAGATATTTTCTAGTGTTGGGTAAACATTGCTCATTTAGGTGAACATGTTCACTTGTTCTTTTTATTTAGAAGAGTCAACTCACTCAGATTGCTCAATTGCTCAGTTGTTCAGTTGCTCACTTGCTCAGTTGCTCACTTGTTCAGTTGCTTAGTTGTTTAGTTGCTCAGTTGTTTAGTTGCTGAGTAGCTCAGTTATTCTCTGAACTATTCACTAAGCCCCTCACCCAACTAATCATAAATATCATGTTACAATGCAATTTAAATCTGATGGCTCCCTGTGATCAACAATTCGCTACACTTTCTGATTAGCGACATTCTGAATTTTTAAAATGTGTATTGTGCTTTGGCGATAATCCAAGATTTGTGTATTTTTAAAGAAAGAATCTACACACAATGCAGAGCACTAATGAGCAAAACAGAACAACTGAACAAGACTGAGCAAAAAAGAGCAACTGAGCAAGTGAGCAATAAAGAGCAATTTGGAAGGAACATGTTCACTTGCTCACTTCAGGGAGCAACTCTTTTTTGTTCACTCACTCATGAGCAACCCAACACTAATATTTTCGTATGTAAAACGCATTAAAAACGAATAATTGTGTAAATATTTAAGAACTTAAAAGTGCGCGTATGTTTGTTTCTTAATATACGCTTAATAAGCAGCAGCTGGCAGTAATAATACGCAGCAAAATGCTTGCCCTGTGAATTCAACCAAATACCTTCATTACCTGGCGGGGGTGTGTGTATATGTATATGTGTGTGTGTGCGTGTGTGTGTGGGGGATGTTAAGTGAATCACACTCACACAATAAATATTAAAAACACGCTGGGAAAAAATGTACCAAAGCGCCTGTAATGCGGCCACAACAGGCTCATGTGTGCCTGGAGCTGGTACTCAAACAGATAACGATCGCCAGGCGGCGCTGATAGCGCAACAACCACCCACAGCGCCCGTGGAACCAGATTACAGTGGCTTCGATATCGTTAAGGCCACACAGTACGGCGCGATAGCGCGCGTCCGAGAGCTGGTCGAGTCCGGATGGGATGTTAACCAGCCGGACAGTGAAACAGTCACACTCCTTCACTGGGCTGCCATCAACAATCGACGGGACATCATCAGATATTTTCTGGAAAAAGGGGCTACCGTCGATGCTGTTGGTGGTGAACTGAATGCAACACCTCTGCACTGGGCTACACGTCAGGGACACTTGGGCGCTGTGGTTCTCCTCATGGCAGCCGGTGCCGATCCCCGTATACGTGATGCGGAGGGCTGTTCCTGCATCCATATTGCCGCACAGTTTGCACACACCGCCTTGGTGGCCTACTTCATAGCCAAGGGTGTGGATCCGGATTTGCAAGATCGCGGCGGCATGACGGCGCTCATGTGGGCTGCCTGGAAGGTAAATAAACAAGTTTAGCAATTCTGTTGATTATACAATCATTAAGCTATGATAAGTTGAATTTTAGCTTCGAAACCTGATGGTGACATTTTTACCATTGATTTTTACTTGTTTTTGTCTAATTAATTTCTTGTGGCATTCTGACAGGGAATATTAATTAAATTTATTTATTTATTTTTATTTTATTTACTTGACAAGGTATGTGCCCTGGATCCAGTGCGTCTGCTGCTCACATTGGGCGCCAATCCCGCCATGGTTGATTATACACACGGTAATACGGCGCTGCATTGGGCAATATTAGCCCGTAATGCAACCGCAATATCGACACTGGTGCTTAAGTCGAAGGCTTCGCTGGATGTGCCCAATATGCGAGCCGAGACACCACTTACCATGCTGGAGGCTCAAACTGGTGCCATTTGGATTGGCAACAAGGTAATGGATCGTGTCCGGGATGCATCTCTAACATCACAACAGCGACGCTCTCTTGTCTCAAAATTACGGCACGATAAACGCTTACGCTGGTGGTCCATGGTCGCCTGTCCATTCACCGCCTTCTATTTGGCCGGAATTGTATTCACCATCAACACGCTGTACATTATCAAATTTTTCTTGCTGGGCTGCCTCTATGCCGTATTCCATACGATTGGTAAAACGCTGTTCGATGAGCATCTGATGGCCCTTCTGCCGCTTTCCGTCTATCTGGCCACCAAGGCCTGGTTCTATGTCACCTGGCTAATGTATATCGATGGTGCAGTGTCCTTAGCGGCCACCGTGTGCTTCCTAATCTCTTCACTGGCGCTATGGATATGCTTTCTTAAATCCTGGAAGGGCGATCCAGGCATTATACGACCCACCAGAGAGCAGCGATTCAAGGTGAGTTAATAGGGAAAAAGTAAAGAAAAGAATTAAAAAAAAATACCTTTCGTTTTATATCAATCCACCCTCGTATATTAATATTAATTTATTTATGTTACAAATTTTATTTACCTTTTGCAGACAATTATTGAGCTGTCGGAGCGCGGTGGAATTGGATTTGAGCCCGCTTCCTTCTGTTCGGGCTGCCTGGTGCGTCGACCCATTCGCTCCAAGCATTGTTCTGTTTGTGATCGTTGTGTGGCACGCTTCGATCATCATTGCCCCTGGGTGGGCAATTGCATTGGTCTCAAGAATCACAGTTACTTTATGGGCTTTCTCTGGATGCTTCTCGTCATGTGCGCCTGGATGCTGTACGGTGGTTCCAAATACTATGTTAATGAGTGCAATGTTCACTTTGACGGTGAGTTTATTGTTGCATTATCCAAGGCTGCTTTCTTACACCTTGCAGCCTTGGTGTCATCACTTGAAATAAGCTTAAATGTAATTGTTTAAATTGTGTTCGTAGATTTCCTCACCGCCATGCGAGCTATTGGCAACTGCAATGCCTGGGTGGGCTGGGTCATGGGCAACGCCTTGTTGCACATGTCCTGGGTCATTCTGTTGACCATTTGCCAGACTTATCAGGTGATTTGCCTGGGCATGACCACTAACGAGCGCATGAATCGTGGTCGCTATCGCCATTTCCAGGCCAAAGGTGGACACAGCCCATTTACTCGCGGCCCATTGCTTAATCTGATTGATTTCCTGGAATGCAATTGCTTTGGATTGGTGCAACCACGACGCATTGATTGGATGAACTACTACGATTACGATGCCCAGGTGCATCAGACAATTGAGAAGGAGCCGCTGCTGCGTGGCGATTGCGCTGATAATGATGGACTTGCTGGCGATCATCAGTATGTGTAGGATAAGTCCTATCGGGATGCGAAGACGCTTCAAATGCCCATTGCGCATGTCTAACCCAACATGAGCATGTTGACAATGCTTTAGAAACGAGTACGAGTATATGCCCCCCGATTAGCTTTGTATTATTTCTAGTGATTTGTAATTGGTACGCGCTGCTGCAAACACAACGATATAACAAAAAGAACTAAAACAAAAATCAGCAACAATAAGAATAGAAAAGGAATGGAGATGAGAACAACATCTATCAGCAAAGACGAAAGACAGAAGCGTCGTCGCAAACCGATATCGGATCGAGTATATTGGGCTATTAATAATGCCCCGATAATACATATATTATACGTACATATATTGTGCATGTATTTTACCTGTAATTACAAAACTCTGTACATTTTTTCAGCATATTTCTTAAATTAACTGCAATACTATACCTATACCTATTCTTTATCGTTCTCAAGTATTTGTAATACCAAAAATTTAAACGCTCACACCGAACAGATAAAAAAGTAAACAAAACATAAAGATTACGATGAAAGTGAAAAAAAACACACACACAAATTTAACTATCGCAACAAAATCAAAAAGTAATTAATTTCAAGTCGTGCAATATTTAAATTTCCGATTTCCACAAAAGATTAAAAAATTGTAAAGCGCACAGTAAAACTTTTAATATGTATTCCAAGTTATGTGTATTCTAAAAGCAAGATTATATAGTTAAATAGGTTGCAGTTGCCTTTGAGTCAGCTTGGATGCTCTGAATGTCGCTTTGAAATAAATCCAAGCTGCTCTTCATTAAAGCAGCTTTCAAATGAACCAAAAGAACAAAACACCAAACAAATAACAAATACTTTAAATGTTTACGAGAATACGATTTGCATACTTAAAAGAAGAAAAATTCATTCTAAAACGCGATCCGATTCAATACGCACTAGTCTAGTCAGCAATCATTTAAGTAAAAAAAAAAAAAAATAAAACAAAAAGTTAAAGATCAACAACAAAGACGATATACATATATAAATAAATATATAATTAAATATTGCATATTTAATAAAATATACATCTATACATATTTATATCTATATAGTTATGAAATTATGTACACCTATGATCAATGATGGAATTTCTAAAAAGTGCAACAGCCTGACGACAACAAAAACAAACAAACAAACAACAAAACACGTAGCTAAAGAACCGTTTCTAATTGTAACACGTTACTTAAATGCATTTAAATTTAATTAACAATTTCAACTATATAAAATAAAATAAAAATAAACAGTTATGTATGTATGTAATAACTCAAAACAAAACTTTTCGATGTACTATTTTGTATTTGAGATTATACAAAAAAACGGAAACGTACTTTTCACTCTGCAAATTTGCTACAACTTATTTATTTAAACATTTTTATATTCTTTTGCTTGCATTGTTATATAAAAAAAAAGAAGGAAAATGAAATGAGATGAAACGCTTTTAAAAGACTATGATGAAATGATAAGCACTAACATGATGAAGCGCAGGCGAAACAAACCCTATTATCTAAGTGTTTTTTGGCCCTATTAAACGCAAAACAAAACATAACAAATTGAGACTACCAAAAATCCTTTGCCTACGTCTTTAGTTTAGCCACTAAGTTCAAGACAAAATATGTGTATTAAATAGTATGTAGAATGAAATGCGAGGTGTATGTAAACAGTGTGCGTTAAAAATTTAATAATAAATAGAACTTTATTCCGTATTCAACAAAGAAACCAAAAATATGTGTATTACTTTTTGGAAAGTATTCTCACAGGTTACAGTTCATCTAAATTCAATAAAAAGAAACATCAACTTGTAAAACTCATTTGTAATTCAATTATTTTTTAATAAACACCCTTTACTCAACTCTTATTTCATTTATTCCAAGTTCAATAAAAAAAGCATTGTTTTTGGTTTTAATGATTTTTTTTTTATTTTTTGATGACATAATTTGTTTGTAGATTTAAATTGGTTTTTTGTTTTTCATTTTTCCGACATTTATGCATTACATTTATAGGCTCGTTTTAAAAATAGAATTTTTCCGTTTTTATGATAAATTAAGAGTTGCTTGTGGTATTGGTTTTTCATTTATTTGTTATTAATTAAAAGTAAAACAGTTAAATATATATGCATTATTAAAATACATTATCGTTATCGCATTTTTATACTTAAATTTCGCTTGTGATTAGTCGCTATCGTTTATTACAATTTAGCAGCAGTGTAAATGATATACAATATTATGAATTATTATTATTATTATAATGATTTGATTTGATTTGTTGAGTGTGTTGTGGGCGAGTCGAACAATTTATTTATTTGCTTCAATTTCAAATCAAATATGAGAATATCGCGTGTTTGCAACGTGCGAAAATTGCGGTTGTTTTTTTCTTGTTATCAGTTGATAAGTTAAATTATAAAAGCTTACGCACTAGAAATGTTTGCAAAGAAAAAACTAGTTGAGAATTAGTGTAAGAAGAAACGTGACTGAAATCGTTCGATCGGAAAAGCCGTAACGGCACTGGTCGGTGTGCTTTCAGTGTATCTGTGTGTTTGTGTGGGGGTGCATAGTATCTATATGTTTGTGTGTGTGTGTGTGTGTGTCTGTGTGGGTAGCGTTAGCGTCTTTTGTTCTGTTAACGGTATACTATAGTCGCATCTATATAAAGTATACATATATTATATTTAGGTGGGTTGTGGCGTGGCCAACTTGAGCTCAATATATATATATATAAGTGTTATATACTGTTATACATAGATGTACTCGTATTATATCTTGTTTACTTGGTCGGAGTTGAAGCTTTATTGTAAATATTTCCATTCATTTCTCTTGTTTTTATATGTATTTTTTTATATTTCTTTTTTTAACTGCCCGCACATAAAACACAAAACAAGTCCGCGCCGTACGATAGAAAAGTAATTGATAGAGGGGGGGTAGGATAGGCAGAAGAAGAAGAAGAAATATTGCAATGCGTTTTATAAGCGCACTTGATAAATGAAAGTTCATTAAAATAAAAGTTTAAGTGTATAATAAAATGTGCTGTTCCAGTTATAAAAAAAAACAAATATACTAAAAAGCCGTTAAAAAAATCAAGCAAAACTACGTTTATGCGTTTCGCAATATCATGATGTGTGTGAATACAATGGGTGTGATATCGATTTAGATACCCTGTAACTGTCTGCAGTTTTTGTATCTCGAGCTAATTATGGATATGTTTGTTGTTGTGCATAAATATGATGAGAGAAACCTTCAATTGTGCTTGCAACTTAAACATGATATTGTGCGACGCATAAACGCAGTTCCAGCTAATTAACTGCGTGCATGCCGCAGACTTTAGATGCCCAACAAGTGGCAAGTGCTGTCAACAACCCAAAATATGAAGACATTGAAGCTGAACACACACAGTTTGAATATTGTGCCCTTGTTGTGCATATTAGAAATTAATTAACGTTTATGCCAAGTTTCGAATGCGTGATTAGCCATGCGACCACGAATGAATGATGATCATGAACTGTAAACGGAAAAATCACGAATAGGAACACCCGCATAAACGTGGTAATAAATTTACGAAATATTTATACATGCCTTAGCTTAAGCAAGAAATGTGTATACACATGCTTAGCCTATATATATATATATATACACACACATATAGTATATATAAGATGTACATATATATAATTTTTATTTTTTTATATTTTTTTGTAGTACACATAGATTTTTTTCATTTGTTTTAGATGTTATTATTTTTTTTCTTGTTTTGTTTTTAATAAAAAATATATATAAATATATGCTATTTTGAATTTGATTTTATCTCTCTGCTCATATGTATAGTTATTCTTTTTTTTTTTCATTTTCATGTTGTTGTTTTTTTTTGCATCTGTTAGCTGAATTAGATTTTTCCCTTTTCTTGTTAAATATGCGCACTTAAAATATGTATATTTATATTTATATATATAGTGTATATAAAAGTTCAATGATTATTAGTTATACATAGTTATTATGTATATGTTTTTTTAGGTTTTTTGTTTTTATTTTTTTTTAGATTAGAGGGGAGGGGAAATACCCAGCACAGTGGGTAAAAAAAAGCGTGGCCTTTCTTTGCTATCTGCGTTTGCTTTTTGCATACAAAGATTTACACACGCACACACAATTGGTTAAAAACAATAAAAATAAAATAATAATAAATAACAAATGTGCCTTGTAAATATATATATATATATGTATGTATAGTATTTAAAAAATAAAAACTTGAGCTTAGTCTAGAAAGGATTATTATAGCAATGCGTTAAGAGTTAAGAGTGGGCGGGTTGTTGTTTTTAAAGGAGGCGTGGCTTTTCATCTAATGAGTGTCTCAATCTTGCTATTGTGTATAGTTGTATAGGTCTGTGTGTGTGTGTGCATTGCTAGAGGCAGCGCAGGATTATGCTTTTCATGCTTTGCTTTGCTTGGTCTCATAATATGTATAAAGTTTTATCATATATTTATAAACATTAATTCCCACTGATGTTACGTCTTTTGCAGCAGCTCGCTTTGTGGATTGGGCGGACTTGACAGCTGCAATTGTTGTTGTTGTTGTTGTTGCTGCTGCTGTTGTTGTTGTTGTTGCTGTGTTGCAGTATTCAGCATGGTCGGTGCCGACAATGTGGTCGCCTGTGTAATAACTGTTGTGGCAGAGATGGTCTGTTGTTGCTGTGGCGCCTGTTGCAGCTCCTGCGTATGCTGTTGATTTGCTTGATTGTTTAGCGGCTGGTTTGAATTGCAGAGCACCGAATAGACGGAATCAACTTTGCTTAGCTTCTCAAAGAGCGGTATCAGCTCACGCAGCTCACAGTCGGTCACATCATCGAACCACGACTTGACAGGAACCTATTGCAAATAATATCAACAAAAATTATAAATAAATGCATATGCTTATAAAAGTTAGTTTACTTACTGCATTGTCTGGATGAAATATATAACTGGCCGGTGAATTGTCCACAATGACAATCTTTTGTAGATCCCGTCCCAGACGATTTAGATCCTTAATGTAATTACCCCTGTAATAAACGCATGATTCCCTAAACAGTCTTGCACGAAACACATTCCATCTGTAAAAATTCAAGGTTTTTATGAAATTAGTTATTGCAATTTTCCCTTATTAAATACTATATTTCTACGAATATCTATTTAGTTTGCTTGGCTATTTTCTAATTATTCATCTTTAGTCAGCTATCTATCTTATGATAACAATGTTCTACACTCTTCTTTAAGTCGTAATTATTGTTTTATATTATTTATTTAAATTATTTTCTTTTATTTTGTACTTTAATATAAATATTTTTCCAGTAATATGTAAACATATATAAATCTTAACTGTTTTTGTTTGACTACTTTCTGGTTTCTCTCCTTGCCTCAGATAACTCTCATTAAATAGATAATCATCTGCTTTCTTGTTGTATTCTTACTAATTTTCCAGTTTATTTTTTCTTGAATTTGAAACCACAACATATTCTATGTGTCACTTTTCATGACATGTGCTCCAAAACCGCGATCATATCAGTTATTCATGGCTTACCCTTGTCCTCCATGCTCACTTAAACCGCAATCATGTTAGCTTTAAGTTTTATAATTTATATTTTCCCTGCTCTACCTTTAATCTAATCAAATTTAATTAAATTTTCTTATGTTTTTAAGTTCCTTTTGAAATTATACATTTTTATTCAAAGAAATTTATGAAATTTTTGTTTCTTTAGGGTTGTCACCCGACTTAAAATTAGACTAAAATATTTCCAATAGAAATAAAAACTTCATTAACTAAATCTTTTCTTTGATTTTACGAATTTCTTCCATCAGTTCTATCTGTTTGGATAATACTCACTTGTCTAGCAGATCGGCAACAGGATCTGCATATTTGGCTAGTGACGCTGTAAACAAAACGCACTCGTACAGTTCACCCATCTTTTGTAGAAACTCATCGACATGCGGTCGCTTTAGCACGTAGACCTGATGAATAGTGCCATCGATTTCGACTGGTACTATGAAATCGGCATTCGGTATGGGCTAAAAGATAAGGATTAGACATTAGTTTGCAAATTTATGCATTTATATCAGCGGTAGGCAGCCAGTAGATCAATTAGTTTTAGCAATGTTAAGAAACATCGAAAAATCGACAACTCGATTGTCGCGAAACGATTTTCGAGCACCTTAACTCGATAATTTGTTGGACTATCAATCATGTTAAATTAAGTTATTTGAAATGTCGTAAAATCACTGAAGTTAATTATATCATAGTCGTTTATGTGCAACATTAAGTTCAGTTCATTATGACATACGAATTTAATTAAATGTTAAAACTTAAAATTTAAAATTTTGAATTTTTGGAACCATAAGAAGTTGATTGGAAGTCAAAACTTGAGATTTAAGACTTGAAATTTTTAAAAAACTTATATTATTTGAATGCAGATGGCAACACCATGATCAAAATGGCATTCCGCTTAATCAGTATAATTTTGAGACGGTGTTAAAGTTTAAAGTAGGACACACCTTTGATCTAGCAACTTTACCGGTCAAAATTTTAAGCAAAAATTTGCTATTGTTGTAATCTAGCTGCCCAGCCCTGGTTTATATCATGTGGTATTTGCTTACCTTAAAACTACTGTGCACTAGAGTTTCGTCCAAATCGATAACCATGCACTTTCTATGCATATCGGAGTGCCTAACCTGAGGTAGTAGGTACCTTTGTTGGTCCGGTAAGGGTGGCGGTGTTGTGGAGCCATCGATCTGTGTGCCATTCTGATTTGTTTTCGCTCGATTTCGTCGCCAGCAGCAAAGTAACGATTGAAATATGCCCCGTTTTTGTGGTTTCAAACGATCAACATCATCTGAAATTAAATCAATTAAAAATAAATATATAATAAATAATATCACAATAGAAATTGAAAATATTTAATCGAGAAGGAATTTAGAATTAAATTGTCTGTTTAACTAGTTCCATTTTCTATCTGCAAATCTATTGAAAATCCAGTTAATACAATGACAACAAAAATTAAGTCAACTGTGCGCAATCAAATTTAACCGCACGATGACAAATTGGCCTTGAAAATGTCAGACAGGGCTTAAATAAAATTGTTATTATTTTTTTATTTTTATTATTATACTAAACGAGATTAAAGTAAATTACTGAATGAATTTATAAATGATGAATAAGCATTGATTGCTTCAATTAAAAACAATTACGTTCCTTTATACACTGGGCGAAAATATAGGAGAACCACTCAATTAATATTTAATTTTATTTATCGAAAAAAAAGAACAAGAAATATGATTCACATGATCAACAAATGATTTTCATATAGCAAACACTTTTATCAGTGTGTCCATCGATTACGATATTCACGTGAATTGATAAACACCATAGGGATGACAAATGAATCGATAGTATATTTTTAAGTTTTAATTTACATTTAGTTCTTGCGATAGTTCTTCATCAAACTCATCGTTTTTGGTAAAAGTAAGTTATTTATTAAAAACTTTTCAAATATTTTAATTAATTATATTAAACGATTACGCCCCCATTTTGTATATGTAAACCGCCTCAAGGTTTCGTTAAACAAATTTTGATGGCAAAATAAATATTGGCAAGATCAATAAATGTTGCTCATAATACGCATCAATAAAAATATCTATAGAATTGAGATAAATGTTTATACATGAAAATTTTCCCATTTATATTTGATTTTCTCGCAATATGCAAATCTTTCAAAAACACTTTCAGTGCGAATTTTGTGTGTGTGTGTGTGTGTGTGTGAAAATATCTTAAAATAGATATCAAACGAAAAGAAATGAAAATATAAATAAAAAAAAAGGAAAAACCCAACAAAGACAATATGTGGGTGATCAGAAGGGAGAGGCAACAAATTTAGCATGCATACATGCGTTTAATCGATAGGAAATGCTATAATTGCATGCAAACACACACACACACACATACATACACACAGACAGACACGCACACCTCGTTAGAAGTAAGAAGGTCGCCAATTGACCTTTAAGCACTGCGGCGAAGCCTTTAAGCCAACTATTTCCATTCCCTCCCTCACTTCGAATTGCATTTGTTGCTGGCTAAAACAAAGAAAATAACATTCAAACAGCACTTGACAGGCGAAAACAACCAAGAACGCTGCAGTCGAGTGCCGGTCTAAGAGATACCCCTCACTTTATTTAAATAATATCTTGATTACTTAATTTACGTCGTTTAAAAATAGTTGGAACTCAAATGTAATTGTGCACTGAGAATTTTATAAAAACCTACTAAAATTAATTATACACAATATAAAAAACATTCTAGGAGTAATCAGAAAATAAATTACATATGTATACATATAGTATACTATATATTGAAATAGTTATATAAAATGGATTTCAAACTCTGTTAAATTTAACCGATATTGATGGAATTAAGAAAAAATATTTAAAACAAATATAAAATAATATTTTAAATAAAATTTGAAGTGTTAGAGGCTTATATACAGAACTGTAGAGGCGTAGAGGAACATGGTTAAAATTTAAAACATATTTGTTCTTAAAGTCTATGATCTATGTCTATGTCTATGATCTAGGTTTTTGGGTTTTTTGATAGGTTTTTCTTACCTCTCCTTCTTCCCGTTACATACTTGTCATCAAATACAATATGCCCTTCTACTTAATGGATAATGGGTATACAACAAAAAAAAAACAACATGAATGGAGTGCTGCATGTTGCATGTTGGCTGAGAAAGTAGGATTCCAGCAGCTAAGCTAGACGTTAGTTGGTTCATTGAACCGAGCTTAGAAGCGGTATCCATCCATCCATCCAGCACCCAGTACTAAGTACTTAGTACCCTTAGACGGTTCCCACTCGGACGACATTGTGGAGTGCAACTGTACTTGAATATTTGATGAGCGTCGTCGCAAAAGCATATAATGAAAGACCCGACAACAACAATAACGAGTTGAGAACGTGATAGGACACACACACACATACACTCTTACATACACACTTATACGATTATTAGGCAGTTGAAAGGTGAAACGCCCGCCGACAATGTAAAGAGTCCTGGCTTAAGCCTTAAAGTAGCTCCAAACACTTGAGGCCATATTTTACATACATATGTAACTTTGCATAAAAGTCAACCACGAGAGAGACACGTAAATATAGCCAGAGAGAGGAAGAGAAGGAGAGAGAGGGAGAGTCGGTGTCAATTTGTCGCCTACTTGTTGAACTGACATCCGCAACATTTGGTCGATATTGATAGGCAGCCGATGTATCTAAATTTAGGTCTGTGGGTTCTGTTCTTGATTGATGCGCACGTTGAGAGGCGTTCGACTTCGTTGAGCACAAGTCCCCGTCTCTACCTCTCTACCTACCTCACTCCCTCTTTCACTCTAATCACACTCAAAAAGGCTTTGTCCTATTTTTAAGGCTTTAAATTGAATTATTGAATTTCTGTTTCTGAGCGGAGTTGTTGTTGTTGTTCTCTTTCTCTCTGATTTATTTTATTTATGCCTGTCCATATTTATAGCTCCATTACTTGAGCACAATTTGTCTATCAGATTTTAATAGACACCAAATTTGGCATGCGCTGACCGTAATAATCGCAAATATTCAATTCTGTGGGCGGTACATCCATTGTGAAATATTCAGAGTCACGATTTACAATTTTCATATTGTTATAAGTGCTTCAATTAAATAAAATAATAATAAATAATAAAAATCTCTAGCTGAAGCTAAAATTGAATTAAAGTTTAGTTAAATAGAAATAGCTTTGAAATTGCGAAATAATTGGATTTAGTTTGCAAATGGAACAATATATCGTTAAATTAAGTTATTGAATGTGTTTAAATTTAATAATAATCAAAAAAAATCTGTAAAACTTAAATTAAACACTGTCTTTATAAAAAAATTAATCAAAACCAGTAGAGAATTGCTCAAAAATTATATTTCGTTGGCAAATGGAACTAGTTCGATTGTTTTATTTAGCATAAAATGTTATTAAAAATCGTTAATACAAAAGTTTCAATATCTATAATAATATTATTTCATATAATATTATAGATATTTTCTACTTAAAAACATTTCAAAATAGTTTCCTCAGTTACCGCGAACTAGTTCACACATTCAATGAGGACTCTGACTCGGACTGATTCCAATTAAAATGAAAAAAGCAGCTGTCCGTCTGTCTGTCTGCCCGTGCGCTTAATTAAATTGCAGATTTATGTAACTAAATACAACATAATTATATATGTATGTATAATAATAATAATACAAATATTGCTGCATTAATTTATGCAGAATTATGCAAAATGTGAAATCCGCAGCAGACTGTTAAACGGCCTTACGCGTCAATTGGGAAATACTTTTTCACATTTTCGCATTTTAAGTTTGCCGACGCGGAATGACAATGAAAATGACAAGCGATTCTTTTGTTTTCATTTGCTTTTCTTTCGTTTCAATTTTTTGACAATTCTCAGTCTACACTTGCCAGAAAAACTTGTATATAATCGTGTAGTTATGTGCTTAATATTATGTGCCATATATATGCCCTCGCTATGGGTATTACAGAGTAGCATAAATCGCCTTTAAATTTAATTCGGAATTAAAAATATTTCAAAATTTTTTAATTTATAAAACTTGCATATTAATTTAATTGTTATTTAAAATTGTATTTGCACAATAATATTTTGAATGCTAAAGATTTTTAAGAGAATTATATACAAATTATTTATATAGGTGCTTTAGAAACAATCCCAAAGTGTACAAAATCTTCGGCAACGAAAGAAAACCCTTCTCTCTTCCTCTCTCTCTCTCTCTCTCTCTCTCTGTTCTTGTTGATAATTAATTTAAGGCAAACAAAATGTAATAAGAAGAAAAAGGAAGGCGTATTGAAACAATGCAAAAAACAACGCCCCAACTTTAAACAATTTTTGTGGCTTTCTTATCTAATCGCTAGTGTTGATAGTGTTGTGTGTTTGTTATCTGGGCATACATATGATATCATTCTCATTCTCAGTTCTTGTGAGCGCGCTGGCCTTAAATGGGCACCAGCGTGACCTTCAGCATATTTATAAAGTTTTTTTTATAAAGTTCAGAGACATACAGACAAATACATACACACACAGCTGGACACAAAAAGAGCGACCTGTAAACAGTTTTGTTCTGTTTCTGTTTTTGTCTGTTCAACTTTGCACGTGATGTTTGCACAAGCTCGGCAAAAAAGCACCTGCTACAAAAGAGGAAAACAAAGAAAGAAAGGGGGCTGAATGGAGAGCAAAAGCTGCCGCCCCCTTGTTGCATTTGCACAAAGATGTCGCTTTGGGGGTTGGAATTTACAAATACAAAAAACTAACTACAGAGCACCAAGTGCAGAGGTCAATGAACCCAATGGCGATGATGCTTCCCCCCTCTTAAATTTAGATAGTATTCATCAGACGTGAGTTTGTTTGCCGCATCAATTGACCTCTGCTTCATTTAGGGGGATTTCGAAAAGCACCAAAAATAAATTAGTTATCGCTTTTTCAAACTGTAAATATACAAACAAACATTTATACAGACATACATACATATGTACATATCCATCCATCAATGAATACATATAGGAAATGTTCTGCCATTAAGACCATTAACATATTTGCACAGCACGCGGCACGCACATATTCTTTTAGAACCTATATATACATGCTACATAGTTATCTACACATAAATATGTGTGTGTATATAATATTTTTTTAATAACTATGCATTACCCGTTTGTTCTAATGATTTCTTTACCAACACAAATGAATCTCGCTATTTGCTTTATGTACTTCGACGCCAAAAAAAGAGAATCAAACAAACAAACAAAATAAATAATTCTGTAGTTTGTAAGAAAATTGTTCAAATATTCGCTTAAAATTCAGTTCAAGAATATAAGTGTGTGATAAAAACATTTTAATCAATACACAAAATACCGGATGAAAGATTAATGGCATTACAGCATAATAATTTTTTTTATAGATTATTCGATAACAAATTCGCTGCTCACAGAATTAGACCGACAACTCTTAATTAATAATTGATTTTTTTATGAAATTTACCTAATTCTTATTATTTAAAACATATTCCTAGAAGTACAATATTATTATTATAGAACTATATTATTATTATTATGTTGTAACAAATCGGCTGCTTATATTGAAGATGTCATATAAAGTTGGAAAGCTCTAACAAATTATTTAATGCCAGTTTATTTATAATAACACCTTAGAGACTTCCACTTGACAGTTTATTAAATTTTGCAGCTTTTTGCATACATTGTTTTTGTCATTTATTGTCTTGTTTACATTTCGTAAGGTAAATCATTAACAGCTGTTCGCTGTTTGCACACTAAAACAAATATTAAATAACTTTGATTAAAAATTTGCAATTTTATTTTGCAATTTTATATGCGAATGTAAAATTGACTTGTATTTGTGTCTTTTCCTTTACCTAAAAAAATAAGAACGAAGAATTTGTACAGCCAAGAATATACATATATTTTTTAAATAAAAAAGTATGTGAATTTTTTTATTTGTCTAAACAATTGTTTGACATACTGTATTTATTTTTCAAGATTTTAATCAAATAAATTATATTCGATACGTCAGTAACTTGATTTCCATCTGTATTATTAACACTTTTGCCTTGACAAAATTAATACGTCAATAATAACAAAGTTTTTTATTTTATTTATTTTGGAAAGGGTAAAACGCTCGTTTGCTTTCAATGTGTGTGTGCGTGTGTGTGTGTAAGTCATTTGCTTTGTAGAGACCTTGAGAAATTGAAAATCACAGGCAGCTATAGCTAGAAATGAGATACTAGAGCATTTGCCCATAAAAACAAAATGTATACATATGTACATATATGTATCTATATAAATATTTAAACACAGGCGGTCGGGCGTTCAGGCAAACCAGACAGCACTTAGGCGGCACCCACTCTGAAAAAAATATATATGAAAGCGAGAAGAAAAAAAGAAACATATTTCAACTGTTGCCGGTTCTAAAGCTCTGCGCTCTTCTCACCCACACACAAACACACACACGCTAAAACTTAAAGTATGTAGCATCTGTGTGTAGCGATGATGACGTCGACGTCACTTTATTGTCACAAAGCTCAACAAGTCAAAGCGTGAAGAAAAAGGCCTACGCAACATACACATACATACATACGTACTCATAGATAGATATGCACACGGAAGTGTCCCCCCAAAATAGATAAATATTTGAGTTAAAGTTTTGAGTTAAATTGGCAGCACTGTCAAAAGCATCTGAGTGGGGAGCAAACTCATTAGGCAAACCAGTGAGAGATGTCAATTAGCACCTAACCGCAAAAATTTGTATACATACAGACAAATATGCATACTTAAATACATATGTATGTGTTTATATACTGAACGTATAAATACATATGTATTGTACAGTGTTGTCGTCTGTTTTTGCGACCGCAGATTAGATTAAATTTTGTTATTACTTTAAGGCGCTAGGTTGTTTTGCCCTGGGCCCACCCCGCACTTTGTACACTGCTGCTGCACAAATAAGAAAAGAAATAAAAACATACACACATACATATAATAAATGCACACATATACCATACATACATACACTGCCGAACATATTTATTGGCACAGCAAACATTTTGAGATTTGGGGGCTTAATTGTTCCCTGATCGTTAACATGTTGGTATCAATGGAAAGGTCATATAAATTCCTTTTGAATGATATAAAACATTTCTTAACCCATTAAGTACCCTTCGAAAATTTCGAGTTTATGTAAAAGTCATTTTTCGAAACTTTTTTCCTCGATTTTTTACAAAAAATATTTTGATGCAAAAAAATTATTCAAACAATTTAAGGAGTAACTGCAAAAAAAATTTTTCAAAAATATTTTTGCTAGTATTTTTTATAATTTTTTGAAAATTGCTGAAAAGGCACTTTTTGTGTAAAAAGTAGGAAAAAGGGGTTAAAATGGTCATTTTTAGGATTTTCAAAAAATTATAAAAAATACTAGCAAAAATATTTTTGAAAAATTTTTTTTGCAGTTACTCCTTAAATTGTTTGAATAATTTTTTTGCATCAAAATATTTTTTGTAAAAAATCGAGGAAAAAAGTTTCGAAAAATGACTTTTACATAAACTCGAAATTTTCGAAGGGTACTTAATGGGTTAAGAAATGTTTTATATCATTCAAAAGGAATTTATATGACCTTTCCATTGATACCAACATGTTAACGATCAGGGAACAATTAAGCCCCCAAATCTCAAAATGTTTGCTGTGCCAATAAATATGTTCGGCAGTGTATGTACATATATGCAACATTTAACTTTTCGCTCTCTTTCTCGCAACAAACGCGCGCGCTCTGTCCTATCCATTCAAGCTTTTTGTAAGCTACGCTTTGATATTCGTCTGTTGCTTTGTTTGTTTGTTTGATTTCACGAAAACTAGTCGACGTTGACTCCGTTCGATACCGGTTTCGCCTTCTCCCTCTCTCGCGCGTTTTTATCTTTGTTGTAAAAAGTGTGCAATTTAATTGCGGTTTCAATTGTTTCTCTCTCTCTCTTTATATACTTATAAGTATCTTACTCTCATCCCCTCTCAATGAATAGGACATGCAAAGGTATTTAAAGTAAAGCAATTTGTTGAGCGTTTTATTTATTCTGTTTGCGTGCACTTGGTAAATGCATGACGTCACAGTTGATTACAGGTGGCGCTTTGAAACTTGCAACTTGCGACGTCAGAAGTTAGCAAGTGGTTAGATCATTCACAATAGTCAACAAAACAGCTGCGCACTAACATACAAACGAACAGAGTGAGTGAGAGCGAGAAGAGAAACAATAACTATACTCTGTTACCGTATTGGGTAGGGGCCTTAATAATTGCTAAGGTCGTGGGGCAGTATAAACTTCGTGGCCAGTTGTCCTTTAAGTCATTTTTTTTTTTTTTGGTCTTTGTTGTGACGCCGTTTAATCTGACTGATGACTCATTGGATTTTCTTAGTGTTGTATAGTTTCATTGTACTAGTTTATTGTTTTCTTTTCTTACCTCCTTTGTCGTTTGGATAAACGTTCAATTGTTCATCATCGCGGGAAACTTGTGTTATTATTGATGTTGCATCCATTACACGGCGTGTTGCAAATTAAACGCTCTTTTTCCCAAAATCCAAGAAAATTATACAGGTCGAAGTTTCGAAAGCGTTTATTTGTAAATTTAGCTGCACAAAATACAACACATACACATTATTAATACATTTTTGCACACATTTTCCTTAGAAAACTTCATGTTTTCTTTATATAGAAACACTTGCATACATGTGTGTATGCGAGTGTGTAAAGCAGACTGCGACGTCGACTGCGACTGTTGCCTGCGCCAGACAGTGGAATTTTACAATTACGCTTTGACAGCCTCATTCGTTGGTTTCGTCGTCGCAGAATGCAAATGATTTTCCCTCGCGATATTCACCTTTTGCAGCGTTACATGTAAAAATGCACTTTCGCCTTTTGTTACTTTATCATTAATAATTAGAAACGTATTAAAAATTCAACGGAAATCAACTTAAAAACACTTTCTTTTCTTGCACTCCTGTTGTTTGGGCACATTCTTTATTTTTCTTGGCGTCTACTTTTTGCACGCAGCTTCTTGGCGTTTTATTTATAACGCACTCACTTGACACACACAAAAACACCAACACACAAAGAGAACACAAACACTGCTTTGCTTTTCAACTGTTTTCTACCGTAATTATTATAATTTATATCAATATCGGACTCATTTGAGTATTAATTAGTTATTTAATAATTAATTATTATCAAAACTCCGCGCAAAAAACAAAAAACGCTTTCCGTGCCTTTTTTACGACAAATTGTGGCCACGGTTGCGCTGAAACTGTTAAAATGGCAGACGCACATACAGCAGTGTTGCCATCTCTTCGGGTCATATAAAACCTGAACAAGCCTTTGAAAAAAGCTAGAAATAGCCAGCAAATTTTTTGATACCTAAAAAATGCTAGTGAAGCAGAGCGATATTTTTATTGATTTAATCCAGTGTTTTTGGTTCCGCACAACTATCCGAAATTCTTAATTGGGCTGACAGATGAATGTGTGGCGATATACAGCGGTGGCCAAAAGTATTTTGACACAATTTAAAGTTAATTCTACTCATAATTTGAACTTATTTCATGCAAAGTTTGGCATCAATGGAAAGGTCATTCGAACTCCTTTTGGAAAACTTTCCTTAACCCATTTCCGTAACCATTGAAAATTTTCGAATTTTTGTAAACGTCTACTTTTTCAACTTTTTTTCTCGGTCTCAAGAAAAAAATGTTTTTATGCAAAAAGTTTTTTCAACAATTCTAATAGCGACTGCAAAACATCTCTTTGCCAGTAATTTTTAAATTTTTTTTGAAAATGGCAAAATAGGCACTTTTTGTATGAATGTGTGAAAAAAGTGCCTGTTTTGCCATTTTTAAAAAAATATTTTATGCTCTTTTGGCTTATCGATGTTTTTTGGCATTCAAATGTAAAATATACTACAAAGTATTTACATGAAGCTACCAGATGATTTTAAAAAGCTAAAATTACGCCAATTACGCTTGGGAAATTGCTATAATTTCCGCTAGCAGCTATTTTATTTTTTTTTTTATTACGCATTTGCCAATTGCAACCCACTAGATCTAGCGGGAAAATAGCTAAATTGGCAGCACTGTCAGCAAGAACACTTAACATTTGGATAAAATGTTATTTACAGTGAGCAAAAAAAAAAAATTTCAAAACATTTCATTATAGCTTCCTGATATTTATTTACGATCTTTAGCGCTGAGCTGTGTAAATTTACTTTATTTAAAAATTAAAATACAGCTTGCACATTTTGGAATTAAATCAACGAAACTCTCTTAAATTCGAATTTAACAGCTGCTAACTATCTGCTAAACACGGTCTGAAAATAAATAACAGAATAATGTCAAGACTATAACAGTGCTATAACAGCGCGTTTGTAGAAGAAAATTGGTACAGGCAAAAAATAATATTTGGCGCATTTCCGATTTTAAATACATACATTAAAAATATAAATTTATTAAGCGAGTATTTAATTAAATACATTTTGTGTGGCAAAACTTAAGCAACATCATGCAAATGTGGCAGGCCAAGTTTGGTAGAAAAAAAGGTGGCAATCTTGGCAATTGGTGGCAGGAATTAAAATATTTAACTCCTTTCAGAAATATGGTTAAACATGGTTGTTGTTTTAAAATTAATTTTGAAGCTTTAGTTTGAAGCTTTCACAGGAATTTCTTATCTTTTTTCGATTTTGTAAATGTTTTTCTAGAAATTCTTACTAACTTTTAAATTTCTTCACCACGCGAAAGGTGACATGCCCCAAACCAATTTCAAAACAAACTTTATAATTTTAGAAAATTTATAGTTTTTTTGGTTGATTGAATTCAAACTTAATTGAATAATAATAAATCAATAATTTGGTAATAATTTGTGTTACTAACTAAATAAAATTTTATTCAAAATTTTATCTGTTGCTTACATAACAGCAAAATGTTAAATTAGGTTGACTGTTGTAGGGATGGCGATATCAAAAAGAGTGACGATATTGATATACGAAATAATATCGTATCGAAAATATCATATCGTAGTAAATATCGTCAATATCGACTTGAATATAGATAAAAACGATATTTTCATGTTTTCCATCTAAAACATCAAATTTTATTCAATTCAGTTTATCAATACAAACAAAAAATGCTTCTTAAGCAACTTAAAAGGAAATTGACCAGAATATAAGAATTTCAAAAAACTTGCATCATATTAACTGGAAGTATTTAAAGATCACATAAAAGTTACTAAGGTATTTCAAGTAATTCAAAAATCAAATCAAACTTAAATATACTAATTGAATTCAAAACTTTGGCATATTTGAAATGTGTAAAGCGCACCACGATGCATCGAATTAAATTTCGATGTATCCAAATGGTATCGCTAGTAAATATCGATATAATATCGATATCGTTGTTGTCTTTTGACAGCTGTTGCTTTTTACCGAACAAAATAAAATAAATACCAGAATTTATATAATTTCTAAATATAAAAATATACTATGCCGCGCAACAACAATGCCGAACGCGATAATCCCTGTCTAAAGGTAAGACTAGTTAAACAACAACATTTACTTATATAATGAACAGTTTAATTGCAGGAACAAGAATTATCATATAAATGTCTACATAAAAACAATTTCGACCGGGAAAAGTGTGAAGTTTACTTTGTGAATTACAACAATTGCAAAGAATTCTGGGTGAGTAAATAACCAATAATTGAACGATGAAATATTATGAACATATATTATGTATTCCATAGAACAAGGTACGCAGTGACCGGCGAGCCAAAGGAATCGTTCCTTATTTACCGCCAGTTGCGGAGCGGGCGGACATTAAAGCCGAATATATGAAAAGCAAACCAGCGAAAATTTAATGTGATCATTATTGTTTAATTATATTCGTATTTCAACAACTGTGTATTGTATTGGCTGCAACGATCTTCAGTGCCGGCATCGATGCTTCCAGCATCGCAGCAGACAATTCCATTTCCAGTGTCTGCTTTGGATCATCGATAATCAAGAGCTTCAATTGGCCAAGACGGTAGAGGCAGGCAAATCCCTTAGCTGTTACCGAAGTGCCAGAAATATCGAGAACTTCCAGTCGTGGAAATTCACTGCCCGAAACACGATCCAGGCACCAGTCGTCAAACATTTTCACATTGTGAAAGGATAAAAACTTCAGGTGTTCCAGGCAGCGCAAATTTTCCAGTCCCTCATAATATAACGGCATGTTGTCGCAGCGCAGAGCTTCCACTTTGTAGGTTGCATTGAACTTATTGGGCAGATTGAATTCGCCATCCTCCGAGGCACGTTGCCATTTTGGATTATTTACAAACTTGACGGCGCCACCGCGATACAATATGAAATGGGCAGCTGCCAATTCGGGGCCCAAGATCTTGTGTCGCTCGGGTATAAACTGTTGCATGTGTCGTTCAATGCCCTCTTGACGCTTGTCCCACCATTTTTTCATGCTCTTAGGACTCAGATCAATGGGCCGCTGCATCATCACAATAAAATCCGAAGTTTGCTCCGTGTTTGAAAACAGTTTTAGCTTACTATTCCAATCCTCGGGTCGGTCACCAATCGGCGTGCGCCACTTTAGTTGCTGTTTGTCCTGTGCCAACTCCTGACGAATTCGCTTGACAGTCGCGCTGATTTCATTATCTGGTTCATTACTCGGCATTGTAGTCGCACACCGATGGAGTGCACTACCAGCACTTTTCTGTAAGCGTCGCAAACAGCTCGACAACAGCATTGCTGAATTTATCTAATTTAATTTATTAAAATAAAAAAAGACTTTTCGGAAGCAGTTACGAAAAAAAAAACGTAGTCAGCTGGCACAACAGAATAACAGCTGGCTGTTAACTGTCAAGCAATATGGCAACGTCAGGCAGACGCCATTTTTTCCTGTGTTTTGCAGCCCTGGCCGACTGTGAGAAAAAAACGTTTGTGCCTTTGCAAACGTTTGTTAATATTTTTATAAGAAAAACGTAAAAATCCACCGAAAAACCAATTGAAGGTCAGATAAATGCACAAGAATTTCACGCCAAGAGGTTCGGACACAATCTGTGCAATAACGTTGCATATAGGCTGCTAAAAATTACTGGTGAATCAGCACCCACAGACAGGAGGTCAACGATAGCGTCAGCAGACTCCAACCTCTCTACACACAATTCCAAACGAAACATGGTCAATACATCTGGCAGCGAAGATGGCCAGTTGCGCAGCCCCAACGACGGACACTATATCAGGTGTGTACAAAACTATATTAAAAACGCACCGAAAATTGTTGCTGAATACACACACACACGCATACAAACAACACAACACTCATTCATATGCATGCGCGCGTGTGTCTATGTGTGTGTGTGCGTGGAAGCTGCTGTTTTGAGTGCGGCATCTCCATTCTTTTATCTATTTGAAAGAATTATTTTGTGATATTTATTTACAAAAAACAAAAGCTGAAAACAAAACAAAAATCCAATATCCCCACACGGTTTAATGATCAGAAGGTTACGCATGGTGCAGGTCCGTGTTCCAAATACATACTTACGAACGTTAACAAAGACTGTGACGTCAAAGCACAATTTTTGCATGTGAGTTCTGCGTGCTACAGAAATGATTGTTTATTAAATAAACATAAGAGAGCAAAGCGGCGCCCTGGCAAAACCTGTAGATCACTAAATCGTGAATAACCCACACAACATAAATCATTGCGCTTGCTTTGTCAGTCAGTACATTAGCTATGTACAATTTAGACTTATGTATATTGCCTACCAAATGTTTAATAATAAAAAAAATCCAATTTATTGACATTTACCATTATTTTATAAAATGTACCTTTTAATTGACTTGAGTTTTTTCATTGCAAATAGGCCAAAAAGTGTGTACTTGTCCCAAAATGACCGAGGCGCGCGATGGCCAACAACTAAAACTAAACTTACAAAAAAAAAAAACAAAAAATACCAAATTACAAATACAAAAAAAATATAATTATAAAAAGCCGAACGCAAGAAATGAAATTCAAATTTAAAGTGTGCCCAGCAGCTCAAGTGTGTAAAATGGCGAATCGGCAGGAATCTACAGGCCCAGGACACGGCCCCCTCCTCAAACACAATATGAATTATCAAGCGAAAGTCCGTTAAAATGAGAAAGAGAGGCAAAGAGAGAGAGTGATCTCAAATGCTGGCGGTAAATCGATAACAAATTTTTGTTCAATAACAATGCTAATGCCTTTCAAAGTCCTGTCAATCTCTTTACATGTACATATACATTCATATGTATTCTATGTCTTTTTGTCCCACGCTATTTCAAAATATCTTTCTAGCAGATTTTGCAGTCGTAAGTTTACATTTTACAGCCCATCGGAACTTCAACTCAATGCTCCAATGGAATTGTTTAGCTAATTGCCATAATTGATAAGGGTTTGGCCACACAGGTAAGTAACTGATAATACAGTGGAACCTTGAATAACACGAACTATTTAATTATCTATATAAAATAATTTTTATTTATTTTTTTAACCATCTAATTTCGATAAGAATTTGGAATGGAACACAATGTCAAAAGAGAAACGAGGAAGATTTCTAGCAAAGTTTGGCTTTCAAATGGTTTCGTTGGATCTGAATGTAGATATCTGGAAAACAGTGAATTCTATTTATGACTAAAGGAATAAAAAGTTCTAACGAAATATGAGGTTATATAACCAAAGATTAGACCCAAATTATAAATAAGTTTTTGATAAAATTCCTTTTTATACCAATTAATTATTCATTTAATATGATTTCATTATCTAAATCCAAGAAATTCTCTTATTTTTTGTTGAAGAAGTGAAAATCCTTCCAAAATAATGGTAAGAATGAAGTGTTTTATTCAAGGATCCACTGTTAATAATTATATTGCACATGTACTACTCTGTCTTATTGATACTAATATGTACTACACTGAGTATTATTTGTTTTTATTGATTATTATCAATTTCCACCCAATATATTACTACTTTCAAGCAGAGTAATTTGCTTTAGATCTCTTCCAATGCGGCCTTGAGATTTGAAGCCGAGGGGCAACGTAAAATGTAATCAACTACGACTAAAAATCTACTACAACAATCTATACAATCTATATAGGATTAAGGATTAAGAAACAACAACATCAAGAACTTGTTGAACAACCAGAGCGCGCCTCGTCAGTCAGCTATATTGGGAAACCAGAAACTGAAAACGATCTTCAATCATTTGTAATAATTGGCATTGTAATTTTTGTAAAATTTTCCCTTTTTTTAATTTTAGTGGCGATGATGAGGAGCACGATGCGGATGCGTTGTATATACAACCGCCACAGGCAGCGAGCAGTCAAGGACGAGAGGCGGCGAGTACGCGCCGTGAGAAGAAGAAACATTCCCGCGATCGTCGCCACAAGGAGCGCAACAGTTTAGAAAGCGTCGAACGGGAGAGAGAGCGACGGGAGCGTGAAAGAGATCGATTTGAATATCGAACCAGGGATGATCTGGAGCAGCGTTATCATCAACATCCGCATCATCAGCATCGCAGTGAGCGGGAGAGGGAGCGGGAGCGAGTCAAGCATCAGCATTTAAGCCACGCCTATCATTATCAGCAACAGCTGCCACTGCCACCACCGCCAGCACAGAGTTATGCTCATCATCATCACCAGCAGCAGCATCATCATCATCATCATCAACAAGAGCAACTCTTGGGTTTATCGCGTAGCGGGACACGTGCGGATTATTATCACAGTAGTCGGCATGTTGACTATGTGGACATGGAGCCAGCGCCACGTCGTGCCAGTAAACATGGCTACGAGCAGGCCAAGGAATCCGAGAGCCTGGAACAGGATCTGCGCTCGCGTCTGCTGAGCAAGCGGCACAAATACGTCAAGGATTACGAGACGGAGGAGAACTACGAGCAGCTGCAGCAACAGCAGTCGCATAGTCGCCGCAAGGAACGCGAATCACGACGCGGCAGTCACAGTCACAAGTTGCGTCATGGCCAAGTCATTGAGCTGCTGGACAGTCCCGAATCGGCGACGGTGGCGTCTCAGCGCAGTAAACAACAAAGACGCGCCGAAGCCGAAGCGGCTGCACAACAACAACAACGCCGCACCACATCCGATGATCCCGAGTTGCTGGCGAGACGTGAGAAGATCTTGGCTGCCGAGCGTGAGAATCGTCAGCGCAAGCAAATTGCTCGCGAGGAGCTGGAGGCACGACGGGAACAGCTGCTGCGTGAGCGCAACGAGCATAGTGATGCACTAAGTCCCACGGCGGTGGCGGCCAGTGTGACAGCCGGTCTCAATATAGTCAAGCGCAAGCAAAAAGTGAGCCTGGGGGATGCGCATTACGAGCGTCGAAAGCGTAGCAAGCAGTCCAGTGATGACTTGATGAAGCAACAGTCCAAACAAAATGATCATGAGAGCGAGGCGACCGAGGAGGAAACTGAATCCGAAGAGGATGACGATGAGGATGAGGAGGAAAGCGGCAGTGCTGAAACTGGCAGCGATTCAGCAGAGAGCGAGGAGAGTCAACCGCAGAAGAAGGAGCGCAGCAAGCGGAAACGCAAGGAGCAGCAACCGCATAATGTTGACGATGATGAAGAAGATGTTCCTCTACCCGATAGTCCTCTGAGCGTAGGCGCACTCTACAAATCTCCCAAGCAACGGCCACGTTCACGTTCGGTCAGCTCCAAGAGCTCACAGCACAGTCACAGCAGTGGGGGAAGCAGTAATACCAACAGTCGCAACAGCAGCCACAGTCGCAGTCGCTCGCGTTCCCGCTCCCATTCCGGATCCCGTTCACCTGCCAGCAGCGTGGAGGAGGAGCGCCAACGTTCGAGAAGCAGCAGCACACGGAGCGAGGAGCGGGGCATGGCACAGCAACAGCAGCAACAACAGCAACAGATAGACAATATCGAGCTGGAAAAGCTGACCAAGGCAGCTGTTGAGGAATTGCCGCCCTGTGATGACAAGGGCATTCCCTTGCCCAACTATTATCCGGGTGTACAGGGCTGTCGTTCGGTGGAGGAATTCCAATGCCTAAATCGCATCGAGGAGGGCACCTATGGCGTCGTCTATCGCGCCAAGGACAAACGTACCAACGAAATTGTCGCTCTCAAGCGTCTGAAAATGGAAAAGGAAAAGGAAGGTTTTCCCATCACATCGTTACGTGAGATTAACACTCTGCTCAAGGGACAACATCCGAATATTGTGACTGTGCGTGAAATTGTTGTTGGTTCCAACATGGATAAGATCTTCATCGTGATGGATTATGTGGAGCATGATCTGAAATCGCTAATGGAGACGATGAAGCAGCGCAAACAGAGTTTTTTTCCCGGTGAGGTCAAGTGTCTCACCCAACAGCTGTTGCTCGCTGTGGCGCATTTACACGATAATTGGATACTGCATCGTGACCTGAAGACCTCAAATCTGCTGCTCTCCCACAAGGGCATACTCAAGGTCGGTGATTTTGGATTGGCCCGCGAATACGGTTCACCCTTAAAGAAGTATACCTCACTGGTGGTCACATTATGGTATCGGGCACCGGAACTGTTGCTCTGCTCCCCGGAATACTCGACACCCATTGATGTGTGGTCCGTGGGCTGCATCTTTGCTGAATTCCTACAAATGGCGCCAATCTTTCCGGGCAAATCCGAAATCGATGAGCTTAATCGTATATTTAAGGTAAGACAACAATATATTAATTTAAAAAATCAAACTGAAAAAACAATTATGTATTAATATTACGTTTTCTTTTCCGCCCTGTAGGAACTCGGCACACCCAACGAAAAAATCTGGCCAGGATACTTGGAGCTGCCGGCTGTGAAGAATATGTTGAGCCAAAACTCACAGTTCACAGATTATCCGGTATCGCAGCTACGCAAGCATTTCCAGGACAAAACCTCTGAAGCGGGTCTATCGCTGTTGCAGGGCCTGCTTACGTACGATCCGAAACAAAGACTGACTGCTGATGCAGCTCTTAAGCATGCCTACTTTAAGGAGCTGCCACTACCCATCGATCCATCCATGTTCCCCACTTGGCCGGCCAAGAGTGAGCTGGGCGCACGCAAAGCGCAGGCGTCATCCCCAAAGCCTCCGTCAGGTGGTTCACAATTCAAGCAGCTGGGACGTGATGAGCCCATGGCAACAGCTACGGCCGGCGGTGGCGTCGGTGGTGCCAAGCTCGCCTCGGGCATTATTACGGGTAACAAGAAGAGTGGTGCAACGGCGGCCAGTACAGGATTTGTGCTTAATGCAGGGCTAACCCAACGTCAAATGGCCATGGGACCGGGCTTCAGTCTGAAGTTCTGAGAAAGAATTGTGTGTGTTTACAGATTTCTAGCCAATTCGCGTAATTGTTATGTATAGTTTAGCATGTAAGTTAAAAAAAAAAACAAGAAACATAATATCGTTTAATGTATGTGTACAAATATTGTTCCAAATATAATTTAAAAGCCATACAAAACACAGGAGAAACACAAACAAATTCGTTTTTAAAAGAATGAAGCAAATTAAAGAGACGCCATCAAAGGACAACATTTTCATCTCTTAATTTTATTAACCGCCCATTTGTCCATTAAAATAACTTTAAAGCTTAACCTACAACGGAATACTTGGTTACAGAGCCTTAAGTTGACCATAAATAGAAGTATGTGCTTTGCCACTGCGGAATGTAGTCCTTGAGAGGACCTGCCACCACCTTGGCAATTGGCACATGATCCGCCACAAAACCTAGAATTCTTTCAATGCGCGACTTGCTGTAATTATCGTAGAATGGCGAACGCACAAGGAAATACATCAGATTGATGCAACGTCTGCTGAGTTCCAGTTTCTGCTGCTTGGACATCAAGTGACGATGCTGGCGATACACGTGCACGCTGTACAGATCAATGGAGAACGCGATCATGTACTGCTTCCAGCTACGTCGGCCAAATAGACCCATGGCAGCTAGATGGATCAGTGGTTTGGCAATGTATAAGTACTCGGCATTTAACAGCTCCCGAGGAATTTGAGTTTTAGCCGCATCTGCATTATCCACATGCAGCTTAAAATCCCGGTATTGTATGGGCGGTGCTCCCTCGACTTTCCTGATAAGTCGGCCAGAGCGTTTCAGCTGGAATGTTATGGAATGCTCAGACTGTGGCAGGCTCTCGGCAGCTGAGGCTTGTGCCTTTCGCTGCTTGCTTAGCGCACGTCGGTTTAGAGCTGTTATGGGCGGTGAGGTGATAATGTCCAAAGTCGAATGTTTCAGTAGAAACAGTCGTCCGGCTGCCTTGACGATTTGTATGAGCGCTATCACCAGCCATTTGCCGGTCTGACCAAAGAGTCGACGTGCTGATATCTCGATAAACACCTCACAATATTCAAGAGTCGTCAGCGTGACCTTTAGACGATAGCAAAGGCCGGATTGCAGACGGATCACAGAGTTTTCGTTGGCACCACGTGCCTTGTCGATGATGCGATCGTTGTAGAACACCAGTATATTGGATAATGTGTATACCAGCTCAGACAGCACATTCGAGTTCGATATGCGACCTAAATTTATACGAATATGAATTGCATCACCAAAATCTGTTTTTCTTATCTGGATTTTAATTGAAACACACTTTACCTGCTACAAAATATGATACCCACTTGGCTGTCGTCTCAAAATCACCCACCACATCGGGATTTTTAGCCACCCACGCTTCGTAGGACTTAACTAAGCCTTTCAGCTGGTCCATTTGTAAGTAATACACTTTAAAATTGTAAAAGAAAAGAAATAAATATGAACGCCGCTGCAGTGTTTTTGTTGTTGTGGTGCGAATGCATCGGCTGACCGTATTATTACCGATAGGCAGGGCAATGTATCGATACGGGTATTTTGTCATTTTGTTTGGGGGCAAACTAGTATAAGTAGGGCTGCAAAAACCAGGGATCGTAACTCTTATAAGTTTTTTGATAAAAGTTATAAAATAAGAATTATTTTTCAATTTTTATTTAAAAGTTGAAAAATAAGAGTTATTTTTAATTTTTAAAATAAAAATCAATAATAAGAGTTATTATTCAATTTTTATTTAAAAGTTGAAAAATAAGAGTTATTTTCAATTTTTAAAATAAAAATCAAAAATAAAAGTTATTTTCAACTTTTATCATAAAAATCAAAAATAAAAGTTGAATTGAAATATCTTTTGATCTGGAGGGCCCATTTAATTAAACTGCCTATATATTTTATCTACACTTTATCATGGCCCATAAAATGAACATACCTTTATTCAGTGTAGTTTAATGAAATGGGCCCTCCAGATCAAAAGATATTTCAATTCAACTTTTATTTTTGATTTTTATGATAAAAGTTGAAAATAACTTTTATTTTTGATTTTTATTTTAAAAATTGAAAATAACTCTTATTTTTCAACTTTTAAATAAAAATTGAAAAATAACTCTTATTTATAATTTTTTTCATAAAAATTGAAAATAAGAGTTAAAAATAATTTTTAAAATAAAAATTGGAAATAAAAGTTTATCCGGTAGCTGGATTGACCTTCCAAAAATAGCATATGAGGAATTTTTTCGATGTCCCTGGCATTTTTTTAGGGCTTGATTTTTTTCCGCCTCATAACTCTTATTTGCAATCCCTGGCAAAAACCATCAACATAATTATCGATGTATCGAAGAATCTTAAAAAATTTAAAAACTATTTAAACGCTGTGATAAAAAAAAACCAATTATTTGCCAGCCTTAGTTAACATTAGAAACACATTTACATGTGAATAAAAAGCAGACAATTTGTGCTAGCCCTTGACCAAAAATCACATTTATTTATATTCAACTTAAGCCTTAAAATTATCCTTCTCCTTGCGCAACATTCCCATGGTCGCAATGGGATTAGTCTCCCCTCCGGCATGCTTTTGGACAGTGGTCTCATTCACGCGCATAAAAGGATTCCAGGTCTTCTCCTCGCCAATTGTCGACGGTACTGTCGGATCTTTTGAAGCGCGACGCAATTTGGCCCATTCAATGCGATCCTGAATGATTTTGCTGTCGGGCTCCACATGACGTGCAAAGCTCATGTTCTGCAATGTATATTCGTGGCCACAAAAGACTTTTGTAACATCCGGCAATGCCGATAATTTGGTGCACAATGCCTCGTACATCTCCTCGGGAGTGCCCTCAAAGAAGCGACCGCAGCCGCCTTGGAATAGAGTGTCGCCGGTAAAGACAGCGCCCTCGGCTGATCCATTGGCCGTAGTCACATGATAGCATATGTGTCCGCTGGTGTGACAGGGAGTCGACAAACAGCGCACATTTAGTTCGCCAATGTTGAAGGTGTCGTCCTGGCTGACTTTGTGATTCATGGCGCCGATTCTATCATCTCCGCCGTACACATCCAACTTGCCAGTGAACAATTTAACCAGCTTCTCATTGCCACCGGCATGATCCCAGTGATGATGAGTTGTTAGCACCTTTTTAAGCGTTAGACTCTGCTCTTGCACCGTCTTGATGACCAGCTCGGGATCAACGGGATCCACCACGGCTGCCTCACGGGTCTTGGGGTCCACGATCAAATACATGTAATTATCCTGCAAAGCTGGCAGGATTTTAACATCGAAGCCATTCAGCTTCACGTCCTCCACTGTGCTATGCATGCCTCTAAAACCGACTGTCCGTAACTTTTGAACTGCAAAAATCGTTGGGTGGAGGGGGGTGCAGTTGAATTAAAACAGATCAGTAAAACGGTAAAACGCAACGGGATACACAAACATGCAAAATAGAACAAAGTAGAACAAACAGAGAGAGAGACAGATATAAAGAGATAAGATTAAAGCACATGATAAATTACAATTGACGCGACAGAATTGGACACCCAGAAACCGCTTAAAAGATCCAGCACCAGCACCAGACAGAATGACTGCAACGCCGTTCACTGCTGATTTGGACGAACCTCGAAAATAGTATGAAGTCAATTGCGTTTCAATGCCGCTAGCAAAACTTTTCCACACCGATGAAAACATTGAAGCGATTTTCAAATATTGGCTGATGCTGGATTATTAAATCTAAAGGCACTGAAAATTATTTACTGTTAGAATATGTCAGCAGACGGATGCAAAATGCCGGAAAAATTTATACTTCTCCTTTTTGGTTGATTTTACAGTTTACTTAAGCTTTAGCAGCTCGATAACAGAACTATCGATAGAGTCGACAGAAATTCGCAAAACATAACATTCTGCTAAAATTGGACACCATGATGAAATTATATAAAGGTGGTATATTCGCTCTCTCTCGGGGCTACGCCTGTCGGAGAGAGTTTGACGTGTGAGAGAATACAGAGATCAAGGTGGATTTATATATGGTGATGTATTCGTTTGACGTGCTCTCTTTTTCGGGGCACAAACGTCATTATGAAAGCAAACATCGTAGTGACCGGTTGTATTAAATTCTCTGAAAAATGCCCCGTGTGTGAAAAATACATATGCCGCTCGAACGCAAGTCGTTTGGTTTGTGTTTCCAGAGATATGAAAAGGAGACAAATAAATGCAACAGGAACTGTGGGAGCATGCACCGGTGAGCAGCTTCCACAAAGAGAGCAACAGGGATAACAGTGTCGATGCTGACGGCTAACAGGAGCTTAACAGATCTCCATAATCACAATTAATTAATTGGTTACCTACGGGTCATTACAGGAACAACAAGACAAGCATGTCATTGCATTTTATTTTCATTTTATATATTGCACAGCGCACAAAACGAAAATGAGCGAAGAGTATAGAAAACAAAACAAAACAAATTTTCTATATATCTATCTCTGTCGTCTCTCTCACGTCAGACTCTTTTTGACAGCTTTGCCCCGAGAGAGAGCGAATACATCACCATATATAAATTCACCTTGACAGAGATAGATATAGAAAATTGGTTTTATTTGTTTTTTATACTGCTCACTCATTTTTAGTTTGCGTACTAAAATCACGAAAATTATAACTGACAGGGGAGGGCATTTCTTCCGTGAATGATAACCACTTATTTTGAGGAACTGCGTTTGGCTGCAAAACCTTACGCTTTGCATTGCTGTAATATATAAAATCACCTTCATTGAAATGATTTTCACAAATTCTATTATCGGCTTCTAAAAGTGTTCCTGTTGCATTTATCACAAACCAAAAGACTCGAGTTTGAGCGACATATTTTGCACACACGGGACATTTTTAACAAAATTAGACACAACCGATTGCGACGACGTTTGCTTTCGGACTGACAGTCGTCGCCCCGAAAAAAGAGGGAACGTCAAACGAATACACCACCTTTATATAAATTCATCTTGTTGGACACAAACCGAAGTTTTGTAAAACACCCAAGGAAAAATGTTTATTTGATTGATGTAAACCAGTGGTCGGCACCAACACATTCATATGTTTGTATTGCGTTAGTGTGCAATTTTGTTCGCCTAACAGCGAAATAGCAGCGACGTAACAGAAAAAAATCGCAGCAGCGACTCATACGTGAGCGTACGTGAGCGGCAGCGCAGTCGCCACGAAAATTTCCTATGCGCGCGAGATAGGGCCGTGCCGATAGCTGATGTAAACAAAAGTTTTTAACACAAAAAAATTATTACGCTCACTTTAGAAATCACTGCGGACGGCAGTCCGCGCTAGTGACGAAAGCAGCACGAAGGGTGCGAAGGCGACTAGCATATATACTCAGGAAGAATGGAAAATTTGCTATGTCTGTCCGATCAGGTTCGCTTTTCTTTCAAATGATACTTTACAGTTGTGTTTTGCAACTCGTTCCGAAAGGTTATCGAATTTTTTTTTATTATTTACCTAGGCTAAAATTATTAGACCTTACACCTATGGTGTGCCGCGCGCAGACCATCATAATACTTTAGTTACTAAAGTCTAGTACCTGGCTTGAAAAGTGTTGTCACTGCAGCCAAAAAAAAATAAAAAAATGATACTTTTAAAATTTACATCTATCAGAAATGTATTTCTTAATTTAGAAAAAAAGTATCCTAAATTATTTTTATCATGTCTGAAATACGGAAAAGATTTCTCTTCTTAAAAATCCGAGCGGTCTGGCCTTTCTTTCTTTTTTCACTATTTTGGCTAAGTTCAGCATTGTTGGGAAAAATTAAAGAGATAAGTTTTTTCTACAACTGCTTGAAAAAAGCTTCTTTTCAATATTGAAAAAAAAAAAACTTAAAGTTAGAATATATTTTGAAAAATATTTGTAACTAAATTGCTAGATTTTATAAAATGTTTTCCCAATATTATAGTAGAGAAAGTTAGATTTTAAGTTTCGGTACTTAAAGCAAAAAAATACTGGTTTTTACAATCGAATTGTAAGGGGCTCAAAGGGAAAAGGTATTGAATCTTAGAAATAGAGGCCATACTTTAAGAAATGTCGCCACAGACAAAATAAAGCCGAATATCTGCAGTATTATTTTATAGAGATATCTCATCTGGGTTGCTCTATAATAGAAATCTCTGTAAATTATTTCAATTATTCATCGACGCTTTAGATGTCATTTATAAATTTTAAAATCTAGTTGGAAAATATATAGGCAGTTGCTATCAATTGGGAATGTCTGATATTGGGGAGCTCAGTACGCCACATTCAGAGTCTCAGTTGATTGAAGAGGAGGTGGTGGAGGTGCATCATGTGGGTGTCACAGCCAAATTGCAATCGCCATTAAGAAAGTTGTTACCCCAATTGAGCCACTCGACGGATACGGAATTGTTTCAAAAGTCCAAATCCCAATACAATATGTTCGATAACGAAGGACACGGCGATACAACGACGACGACGGCATTATCTAGTCCATCCCATGTTCTCTACGAGATGCATGCGGAGCCGGAGGAAAGGAATGTGATCAAACCGAATCGCATTGAGTTCCAACGTTACTCAAAAGCGAAACGTGCCAAATTTGCAGTGCCGCCGCGTAGAAGGCAACAAAGTAAGACAAGACTGCAGCCGGGGCAAAGGGGCAAGGAGGTGCAGAAGGAGCAGCGTCCTGGCTTCTTGGATCGCATTGTCGCCTCGCTGGATAACATGTGCAAGTGTCAGCCTCAGCATGCCCACAACAATATCATCATCGAGGATCTGCCCTCGCCCAAATGGAACAAGAAGGCGGCAGCGCGTCACACATGCATTGGCATTTATCCGTTTGAGCACGGATGTGCGGATTACTTGAGCACCACGGACACGCATCCCAAGATCAACTCCATTGTCCTGGCCGATCGAGCCACCACGTATGCCACACATTTTTGGGCCGAGCTCTTTGGTCTGCTGCACATTGGTGTCGCCTTTGTGGTGGCCTTTGTGCTCCAATCCTATAGATTTATCCTGTACTCGGTGGTCAACAGTCTAATTGTGGGACTGCTCGATATGACCTCGGATTATTTGGTCAAGCCGGCGCTGACAGTTGCGTTTAATGGTTTCGTACAGCCCCCCATGATATTTCTTTATAATGTTATGTGTTCACTTCGCGATATTTTGGAACCCGTTGCGGATACACTAAATAACTTTATAAAGCCTCTGGCGACACTCGGAGGGAGCTTTCGACTGATCAACGTCAACTATCGAAGTGTGCGTCGACTGGCCAAGGATGTTTAATATCCTCATCCAAAACATGTTTTCATCACAAATTGTTCAACTGTTTTAATGCGATATTTTGTTTGCTTTGGTTTCGTTTAATTTCAAATACGGCTGTTTCATTCCACTATGTTCCGGTAGGCGGAGTCTGCGTTTCAACCCTTAAAAAACTTTTCAGCCACGACGACAACTTCTCTCAGAGCAACAGGATTATATTGTTGCCATACAATCTTACGTATATAGTACTCTATATGAAAATCATATCGGGTTACATTGTTTTCTCTCCTGTTCGTAAAGCAAAAACTGTGTAGCCATAACGACCCTAGAAGGTCGGGGGTCGGGGGGATTCCCGGTACTTTAAGGGTGCGTAACGCACATTGTGATTTATTTGCTCATTTTGTGGCTGGAACAACAACTCGACATATGCCCACTATACCAATATGCTCGTGATTGTTTTAAAGCGACTAATTGTATCCCCTGAGAATATGGGATACGCCTAATAATTTACAATTTGGCCTAATAAAGACGTTAAAAAAAACCAGTTAAATTCCAGAATATTTCCTTTTTAATATTTGAAATTTAAAAACTTCACATTTAAATTTTACCTACCCACAAATTTAGCTAGAAATTTTTTTAGCTCGAAATCAATTTAAAAGATCTACAAATGATTTTTATCAGGGATTTCGTTTTTCCCACTTCCTTTCAATGGAATATTAACAATGAAATTCTTGGCAAAAATAAAAAGAATAGTAACCCTATCTCTTACCTTTAAGAAAGTTTTAAAATACTATAATAACAATTGAAGCTACCAGCGTGTAAACAAAAAGTTGATGTAGTAAGTTTTATTTTTTGTTATTGAGGTAAATGAAAACGAAAGAACAACAGGGAATTAATAGAAATTAATGAGATTGTGGACTAAGGATCATTTTACGCTGCACATTCATTGAGCATTGGAACGATGACACCCACAACAATAAAACAACCCCTTTTTGGCGCGTATATCCAATTAGCTGTAAAAAGTTTTTCCTAGCATATGTTTGAAATTAATGGTGAAAAATTCGTGGGCACTGATTGATTTCCGTAACCAATTAGTACAGAAAACTGAATAATATTAATTGGTCTTCTTGTTTTTGTCTGATCTATAAATATGTATACTTATAAATCTCGCCCATTAACATAAGTTTCTAATTCCCAAAACATTTCTATTGAACAATTGACGACAAGGTGCGAAAATCATGTTCTCCTTTCATATACATATACATACACATGCAACAAAACAACCCCCTCCTACACTCACATACATACAAACAAAAAGACAATAGAGTATCCTGAGTTTGCCCATTATTGTGCGATCGACAAGCGGATAAAGAAAGGAGAAAGGATCAGACATTTTGATGAATGAGTCCTTCATACACTTTGCAGACGTTTTGTTCAGAATTTTGGGATTACAGCTGTTAAGCTGTTTTTGGTGGGCTTGTCGCATTCTGGTTTGCTCTATATTTTCTGGGCTATTAGGCTGGGATTATTGTACAGGTTATTCTTTCCTAAAACTCTGTGGGTGAATCCTTAGCAAGAAGTTAAGCAATTTGTGCGCATTTGAGATATAACAATGGGAATAGACAATAGTCACGTTATGCAAGAAGTTATGAGTAAACGCTTAAAATATGCATAATCGAAGTGAACAGCCAGATATGGATTTATGGGTAAGATGTTTCATAAACTGCAAGATTTTAGTTCTTTTATACCCGTTACTTTATGGAGTACGAGGGCATAATGTATTTGTTGCAATGTATGTTTGTAAAGTAGTATGAACACTACCATCCCCTACATTTATATTGACTTTTTAAGGCCAACTTTTCAGTTTTCATTTTATATAGTTTCAAATTTTAATACATTTCTTAAATTTGCTCAACTTTTCTTAATTTTATTGTAGTGTTTATTTTATAAAATAAACATTTATATCGACTTTTAAAGCCAGCCTTCTAGTTATTTTCATATAAAATCTATTGCTATTTTAGTTACAAGAAATTTTTATTTAATTTTTCTTTCCTTAATTTTTTCCAAATTTTATGGTAATTGTTTATTAATTCATATAAATTTAACGTCATATTAAGTTACTTAATTTTATTTTTATTTTTAAAAGTACTTTTGGTCAACCTGTAGTATATTTAAATTGAGTGCCGGGTGTCTCATAGTCCGGGATTCCCCTTCAGCGCACTTATTTTGAAATTTCTTAAGATATTGAAGAAACTGCGTATAAGCATAAAATTGCATCACAACATTTAATATTATACCAAAAAAAAAATATATCACCAAGAACATCCTCGATTCTCACTTTAAATGCACTTTTTATAAGCGGCTGCATTATTATGAATTGGACACCAATTGGAAACTCAGGAAAAAATCTGCAAAGCTCAGCAAAACATGATAGTGTGGGAATGAAAGCGCGTCGCGTCGCTTCGCATGGCTGTTAAGCATTTTGATGCTACCGAGTTTCAGTATTATTGCTTGGCAGCTAAGTCCTGACACGTGATTGTAATAATCAAATAAGTAAAATTAGACTAATGCGATTACAAGCCCGATTGCGGTCAATTAAAGGGCAAACACACACACACCCTCCCAGGGTGTCTCAACTGGTTACAGTGGCAGAAGCTGCCTGCTGTTAAGCTCCTGCGTAGCGGCTATCGTTTATCGATAACAACAAGTGCACCTGTGGCGATGTCGACGTTCAGACAGCTTGTCGCCGTCCCCCTTCTTCGATTGATCGCGAGCTGATGCTGTGACAAATCAAAAAATCTCCCCTGTGTATATGCGTGTGACAGACTCCGGGATTTTATTTTTTTTTTAGGTAGTGTGACGAATTTTTGTCAACCCTCCTAATTTGATGCTTAAATTGAAATCTTTTCAACAACAACAACAAATAGCTATAAAATGTTGCTGCTGTTGCTGGAGCAACCATTGTTTAGCCTTTTTGTGGATTTGCTGCTGTTGTCACCTTTGTCATGTCACTATTTGATCACACCATTGAAGTGGCGCACTGTGATTCCAAATGCTTGTGAATGAGAGGAACATTCTGTAATTGAAATTTGATGCCATTAGATGACAAGCAGAAGCTGCAAACGATTTTTTTTCTCTGTCTTGCATCGCGCCCTTTATATGTGTGTATATGTATGTGAGAGAGTCTGTTTGTTGGCTGCCTGTGGCTCTGGGCATCATGTTGCATCGAGTTTTGGTGACTTTAAAGACTGATTTTATATGCAAACTCTAACAAAATGGCATTAAGCAATGCCAAAGAAATTTGATGTAAATTCTACGAATTGAACACGGCATTCATTAGATACGAGACGAGCAAAACGGCCAAATGAATGAGGTCATGAAGTTTTTTTTCAATACAAACTTTATGCTAAATTTTTAGATAACCTATGCGCACCTATACATACAAAGATATATATATGTGTGTGTGTGTGCTCAGATGTCTCTGTCTTCTCATTGGTATATACAAAATGGCGTCTGGCTTGACTAAGCAACGCCCACTTGCACAGGACAAGGCAATGCGAATAAACCATCCCTAATTAGCACGCTCACGCACACGCACACATGCATAGCAACAGCTAACAGGCTGCGGCCCTAACGACACGTTCCATTTCCAAACGTTTCAGGCAGCCGCAGGCAGCGGAATAGCCTCAGGCGTCAGTCAGCCTTGAATGCAGTTCATATGCTCAATTCGTCTTCGCTGCTGTCGCTCTCTTTGCCACTTGCAGTTGAGTTTGAAAAGCGAAAGCGTCGAGTTGCCGCCAACGGGCAGCAGTTAACAAAAAATATTTCAATTGCTTAAATATTCCAAATATTTTCCATATAATTAAGCCGTTATAATCTGCAATATTTTAATGGAAAATTTCAATAATTTGTGTGTAAATACTAAAACGCAATTCAAATAATTGCGGCCTTTAAGCCAAATAAAAAAAAAGAACGGTAGTTATATCAATTTTGTGCCGTTGCAAGTGAAAAATGTTTGACAAAAATATGGATACCACAAATTTATCCGTGTCCATCAATGGTGACTTGGATTCAACCAGTTCCGCCGGCACTTCATCGGATCATTCAGCCGTGCAACATGATAATATCAGTTCGCCCATGGCCTATGGCTCGCTCTTTCTGCCAAATGCTGGTAAGCCTTCATCAGCCTTATCAGTTTGGCTAGCCAAACGTACAAAAAAAAAACGAAAAAAAAAAATTAAATCCATAAAATTGGTATCAGATTACTTGAAAGAGGTGTCAATGAGGCGATGCATAAACAATTAAAGCCTGGGACTATTTTTTTATGTTTTAATTTTCTGTTTTTGCTGAAGATTACACATTTTTTAGACGCTGATTGAGCTCGCAATTTTGTTACAGTGAAACATATACATACACTACAAAAAAATGCAGTAGTTTGCTTTTGAAAAATGTGAATCTTAAGTAGTGGGCTTAAAAATATTTGAACTTTACAAATTAAAAAGAAGAAAGATTTCCGTTTAAAATATTTCGCTGCAAATACTGTAAAAAAAAATTAACAACAATTTAAGGATAGGTTTCCAAAAAATATATTTCCCACTCTTATATTGTCTGAATTTGTAGAATTAAATTACATTTAAGCTTGGTAATTTAAAATTAAGTTTTTTCTAAGAATATAAATGGGCTTTTTCTCACAGTGCATGTGATTTGTAACTAGAGGAATAAACAATCTTAAAGAATTCTTCGTTTCACTTTTTATGGGAACTACAATCAAACTATGAATGAAATTGTTGACTTTATTAAAGAGTTTATTGGAATTCGCATAAGAATAATAGCAATCTAGAATTCTTCAATGTAATTTTCACTCAATAACAAATGCTCAATTATCTGTTTTATTATATTTTGAATGCGATTACATGGCAATGCATGCACTTATATATTATATATATTGAATGTTTATATATTTGTTTATGTATATGTAAATATGCATGTATCGCATGTCACTGTATACATTGAGTTTATGTCTCTTTCTGGTCAATATGATATTATTATTATGCTCAGTCTGAGGTCTGAGTTCTGAGGTGTCGAAAGACAGCAAAAGCATTGCTCATGTGCAGAATTTGATTAGTCACATGCATTTGGACGATGGTGGTCGGGTTCAGTTTGGGAGGAGGGTAGTTCTTAAGGAACTATAAGGGCATCTGCGGGGGGGAATGCACTTATTGCTGAACTGCAAAGTAGCACGTGAGAAACGAACTCTCTTGCGTCAAATTTTTGTCGAGCACAAAAGAAACATAAACAGTTCATAAAACAAGAAGTGTAAAGTTCAGTTCACACGTGCCATTTTAAATAATTATGAATATTATCTCATAAGGATTATAGTCTGTATTATCATAATTGAATATCACAGATGTTTTTTTTTCCATATTTTGTATACATTACTAATGAAAATGTTAAATCCAGATAGCTATTTATCTCCGGAAAGTACTTTGAAGAAAATTCAATATAAACTCCTTAGAACTATAATTTTGAAACTAAAATGCAATAATTAAGAGAAGAAAGTGATTTTATAATATCTTTAAACTTATAGTGATTTTATATATTGTCATTTACATTTTTTTGATCCTTGGAATGCAATGTTTAAGAAAACAAAATTGATTTTTCAATTTCCTAAAGTCTCTGACATTATCAGGGGTGCAACAGAAATCGCTTTAGCTTGAATTTCACTTAAATTTCATACAATTTACTTTCTATAATACATATATAAAAGACTGTAGTATTATAACACAATAACGTAATAAAATCATGAAACTTTATTTATCTATTCCCCATCTATCTTTTTTTCTTTTCTACATTTTCTATTGCTTTTCTGCAGGTTATCGTGGCAACATTTCCTGCAAAACAGTTTTGCAATTGGACAAATTCGCACCCTACGAGCCCACAGAAAAGGATCTGATCGAGCGGCGTTTCCAAGACATAACCAATGACTATGATAAGTCACCGCCGCCCACAGCGGCCACCACGCCCACACATTATCCCTCGCTGAACAGCATTATCTTCGAGAATGGCAATTCTAGTCTGGGCGATCTCAATGGCAATACCAAGACGGATGCACTCTGTGCAGGATTGCAACGTGGTCCCGCCGGCTTGAGCGGCACAGGAGCATCAAGTGGTGGACATCTGATATCGAATCTTACCGCAGCCCACAACATGTCCGCCGTGGGCAGTTTTCCGATCGATGCCAAAATGTTGCAGTTCTCCACAGATCAGGTATGACCACATGCAATCCATTCCGTATCCACTCTCCCATCTAATTGAAATTCTCAACTCGTGTAGATCCAATGCATGTGTGAGGCATTGCAGCAGAAGGGCGACATTGAGAAGTTAACCAACTTCTTGTGCAGCCTGCCGCCCAGCGAATTCTTCAAGACAAATGAGAGCGTTCTGCGGGCACGAGCCATGGTTGCCTATAATCTTGGACAGTTCCATGAGCTCTACAGTCTGCTGGAGACACATTGTTTCTCCATGAAATACCATGTGGATTTGCAAAGCCTCTGGTTCAAGGCGCACTACAAGGAGGCGGAAAAGGTGCGCGGTCGTCCTTTGGGCGCCGTAGATAAATATCGACTACGTAAAAAGTATCCACTGCCAAAGACCATTTGGGATGGTGAGGAGACTGTCTATTGCTTTAAGGAAAAGTCACGTAATGCTCTCAAGGATTGCTATCTGACCAATCGTTATCCTACGCCCGACGAGAAGAAAACGCTGGCCAAGAAGACGGGATTGACGTTGACACAAGTCTCCAACTGGTTTAAGAATCGTAGGCAAAGGGATCGCACTCCACAACAAAGACCGTAAGTTCAACCAAATACAAAATAAAAAAAAATTTCCAATTTTTGATCAATCAATGATCCCAGATTTATATTATGTGAGATTGGTTGAGATATGTCAAAAAATTTACGACTGATCGTTCCTACGACAGCTATATGATATAGTGGTCCGATTAAAAATTTTAAACAGTCTTAATCCGTGAACCTACATACATACCAAATTTCCAGCCTCTAGATCTTATAGTCTCTGTGATCAAACAGACTAGTGACAGATGATCAGTCTGTCGATCAAATACATACATACATATGTATGTATTTTGTGCCCTCTGCCTGTTACGCACATTTGGAATAAATTTGACAAACTTGAATATTCTTCAAGTACGGGGCTTAAAAAGGAAACAATTTTGTTTTTTTCTATGTAGCCCGAAACTAATTACACTATGTTTTCCACATAACTCGTAAAACAATTCATTCAACGCATGTTCCACAAAACAAAAAGAAAAAAGTCAATTGTTTTCAAATTGGCATTAAAAAATTCGTTTAAGTGACCGTAAAACACTTGCGTCTACATACATTCCCTAAGCATTTACCAATACCATTACCAATACCAACAGCAGTCCAAGACCCAGTCCGATTTCCAATCTCAATTCAGTGCGGTCCGGTGCCATTGTTTTCTAAAAAGGCACTTGAGCGTGTTTTATGTCCAATTTTGCAGCTCCTTGTGCACGGTCCTATGCATATTTATAGACCTCTTCGGTCTCTGGTCGCCAACGTTGACGTGCTCCGATGCCGAAACCGAGAGCGCATGCGTGTAGCATGTGCCTCTCTGTCCTCCTCCGCTCAGTTGTTGCCGCACTCCCCGCTGTGTTTGATCGTTTACGGGCGTCAAATTGCATACACTCTCTAACACATATACACACCCACACACACAAACACATACACTTAAGCATTCATATGTACTTATTTTCGTTTGTTGTTTTTTTTTTCAGTGATATTATGCTGCCTGTGGGTCAATTGGATGCCAACGGTTTTCCGCGCATGTTCAACGCCCCCAGCTATTACCCCGAAACCATTTTCAACGGTCAGTAGAGAGAAAGAGAAATAGCGTTCTACAATTGAAATGCGCAGGCGCTGCTTTTGTAAATACAATTTTAATGTTACACTTTGGTCATCAAATGACGTTATGTTTCTAAAGTTAGAATAATCTTAATTTTGTCTTTGTATTGTACAATAATAATAATGCAATTGCAATAAATAAATAAGAAGTACTGTTTGAATTTGAAATTTGAAATTTTGTGGCTGGGCAGCACTGGTTAACTATTGCTGGAATCGATAAAATTTTCGGGCTATCGTGACTGTTGCATATCGATATTTATTTAACGATATATAAAGTAAGCATCTCGATATTTGAAACCAGTGAGACCGTAGGTATTTAAAATCGTTTTGGATTGGATTCGCTAATTTTAGTAAATTTAATTAATTATCTTTCTTTCATTTCATTCATAATAGAGCTGGGATAAAATCGATCCTCTGTGCATTAAAAGCACAATTTTTTATTAAATTACCCTTATTCGCACGTTTTGTTCATCGATTGTACATCGACTCTACCAAAACAGAATCGATGGCCGTGTTCACCAGAACTAATCAATCAGTAATCATGTATTTTGTTTGTTCGATAACAAAGCATCACATCACAGAATTTCAGCGTACTATTTTGGTGATGAATTTTCCGTCATCATACATCACAAAATTTGAAATCATGATTGCTAATCACTGCATTTCACCAGAATAATCATGCAAATTTCATCGATTTTCTGTTGTCGATTTGTTCTGGTGAACACGGCCGATGTTTGAACGAAAAAAAAGAATCGATTAAATCGTTTCTAGAATCGATTTTATCCCAGCTCTACGATACAACTAATAAAAAAACACATTAAAACGGAATGACAAACAACTCAAACGGACGCTTAAGCGAATACTTCGCCAACGATCCGCCCAGTTTTTTTGATGAGCTGACAAACACGAAATCCAAAGGCAAAGAAGAAACACAAACGCAGCCAACGCACACAGCTGAGAAGAGCAGCAGCAGCAATATGTTGGCCAGCACATTTACAGGTTGCTTTCAACCGCCTGAATATGTGGAAACAGCTGAGCCTGACGAGCCAATAAAAGTGAGCGACGATGTTAGAAATTTATGGCGACTCCCCACACCAACTGAACTGGGCAATCAGGCAACACATCTTGTAATGCCAGGCATACACATAGCCAATGATTTGGTAAATAACTAATGTAGTTAAATGCAATTGAAATGCTGACAATTGTTTATTTTTCCAGCCGGATCCCATAAGTATTGCTGTGACTCAGCATCTGGATGAGGTTGAATTGCAGCAAAGGAAAATCCTTGGAGTGGAGAATGTTACACAGGACGAACGTGGCATTCGTACCCTTATAAATGCCGGTTGCTTTCGAGCAGCAGTCAATCTCACTGGCAGACTTTTGACCATTTATGGCCAGGGATATGGAAGAGCTGGTCAGCCAGCTAAACATTCACCTCACTCACTGCAACTGTGGTTTACACGTCTCGCATTGCTGGCCAAGCTGGACGAATATGATTTGTTGCAAGCGGAAGCCGAACCCTTTGGCCAACTGAATGGGCCAGATGTATTCTTTGAGTTCTATCCTGAGATGTATAATGGTAAACAAGGCTCAATCGCATGTTTCTCGTTTCGCCTGCTTCTGGCCGAGCTGCCCATTTACCTGGGAAAGCCAAACCTGGCGCTGGACCAGCTCTCTGAACTACACGTAATAAGCAATGAGATTAAGGAGCATTATGATAGATTAAAAAATACGCAAGCTGCGGAATTTTGGCAGAGACGAGCTGAGCGTGTATTGCAGTCAATAATTAACTGCGCCTTAATGGTGGGTCAACAAAGTCAAATCGGATCTCATTATATTAATTTGTTTTCTTTTTTAGATGAAGAAATTCAGCATGATTGATGACATTATGGGCGGAATGCTTCTAACACGTTCTAGCCTGAGTAAAGAGGAGCAGAGATCATTATATTCGGCCTGGGGACGCATCTACTTGCAAATTGGTGATATATTTGGTGCTGAACAAAAGTTAGCCGTCTCACGGCGGCTGCGTGAAATGTAGGTACATTAATTTTGAATAATTTTGTATTTTAAAACTTTGTTTCATGTATTTAACAGCAATTCGGCACCTGATTTGCGTGACTTGGTTGACAAGGGTCTCATAGCTGTGGCCAAAAATGACTTTCCAGAGGCTTATCTGATATTTCAAAAGGCGCTGCATTTGGATTCGGGCAATACAATGATACTGAACAATATGGGCGTTTGTTTACTCTATGCTGGAAAACTCAAGGATGCCATCAACTTGTACGAGCGCGCCATTAAGCTGAATCCACAGAAATCGTTGAATGAGAGTTTACTCGTTAACCTGTCCACCTTGTATGAACTGGAATCGAACAATTCAAAGGCGAAAAAGTTGAATTTGTTACGCTTGATCAACAGATTTAAGCCAGATCTCACTATTAGCGTTGAAATTTGCCTTAAGCTGCAGGCATCAAATTAGTTACAAATATATGTAAACATTCCACAACCTCCATCCAGAATGAATAAAATTCAATATTTAGAACAAATAGTATCTTATAGATACCATTTGTGTATATACAAATCTCTTTCTGCACCTGCCTGTTGCTGGTATTTTTCAGTATAATTACAAGTGGAGTGCCGCACGATTTAATCGATTGTTAAATTGGTCTCATAATTGCCAGACATTCTTTTGAATATTAATTCAAATTAAAAAAAAATGCTATAAGATTAATTAATTAATTTAATATATATTCGAATATTCGAAATTTGTATCATTCGTATTTAGTTTTTTAAATATGAATATATTTATGCCGCAAGCAACAAAACGATAAGCAAATTATCGGTTTCTCCTACCGCCACTCAATAGTTGGCAATCCAACACTTGCGGTGATTGGTCACACTTAGGTGAAGTACTTCTGGAGACGAGTTTTTCAGAAACTTATTTATAAAACATAAATAAATCGTATCAAATAATTACGTACGAGCGTTATAAATGTTTGAAAACACGTAGTGCGTGTTTTGTATAATAGGATAGTTGAAAATAGGTGAGTTTAGTGGAATTTAAGCGCGTTTGTAATATGACCACACAAAGCAGCACCAGCAAGGCGTAGATAATATTGATGTGGTTGAAAAGAAAGTGTAGAGAAATTTTCGGTGCAGTCACAATGTTGTTTATAAATATGTATATAAAAGCCACAAATGCCACAATATATGCCCGCGCGCCAAAATGTAACATTGCGCCTATAAAAAACAACATAAAATGCATAATTTATTAAAGTTATCTTTATAGCTGCAATTGGTGTCTGTGTCTTTTGATGTAAAAAGCGCGCCATTATTTTTGTGCATGACATGACGTAGACATGAAGCCACAGAGAAGCTATTGAGTGTTAGTGTGTTTGTTTTTCTTTTTTTTTAAGGTAGCTGGAATTGTTTATGACATGTAATGCAACCGTTGTTAGTGTGTGCGTGTGTGATTAGTAGTTTGCAGCAACAAAGTTGCCTGCAAATAATTTTTGTATATTTATATTTGTCGGTGCGCATACGCTAGGTACACGCTCGTCAAAACATATACACAAGCAGGCAGAAAATCTCTATTCTTTTGCAATTTGTTTTGATTTCTCATTCGTGCTCTCCCTCTCACGCGACTCACATGCGCGCCGCTCTCAAAGCAAAAGCTCCACACTCATCGAGCATGAATTATGTTGTTGGGGCGTGGAGGGGGGATGACTTGTGAAGTGCGTGCTCATGGCTCAGTAATAACGGCATATTTATATATGAATGTATGAGTGTGTATACGTCACATTAATGACGATCCTTCGTTTCGACCACTTGCGCGTACTCTGTGGCTTGCGTTGCTGTCTCGCTGAGTGTTTCTTGCCGACTAGTTGCCGTTAAGCTGGAACCGAAGTATTTCAGTGGTTGCTCGACTTGCGTGCGCTCGCTCTCATTCTCTTTCTCTCTCTTGCCCTCTCTCGCTATTAGTTGAATAAAACGTAAACAAGAGATGTTAATAATGTGTGTGTGTGTATATATATGTGTTTATTCTTGCAGAGCTCAAATGGCAGCTAATAACAGCAATATGCATAATCTGGGAGCGCTGCAGGTGCCACCATCGGTGATCGCCTCCACGGGCACCGTGAGTCCTATGATGCAGCCAAGCACAAGCGCCCAAAGTGCCTGGGATCAGTTAACAGCGAGTGCATCCAACAATATGACGCCATCGCCTACAGCAACAACAACAGTTGGAGCTGGAATAATTGGAGATGCTGGTGGTCACATGATGAGCGCTGGCAGCTCACCGGTGGCCAGCTGCTCGTCGCCATCGACGCCTACAAAAACACATCATGCCACGCCCACGCTGGAGGCTATGGCACACACACCTCAAGGTCCGCCAACCCTTGGGCCAGGTGGCTATGGAGAGGAATTGACCGCCGAATTGGTGAATCAGGGATGGCGCAAGTTCTGGTCGAAGCGGGAGAATCGACCGTACTACTGGAACAAAGTGACCGGCGAATCCCTATGGGAAATGCCAGGCGCGCGTCCCTTTGATCCGCTGACCGATCCACTGGGCATTTGCCATGCTGGTGGCAGTGGCGTTGGTGGACCAACTCCCATGACGCCGCACCAGCAGCAACATCAACATCATCATCTAAAGCGTCGACCCTCGGATGACATGCACATACACCCGCATCATCAACAGCTGCAGCAGCAGCAACATATGGGACCTCACGGTGGTCCGCCCATGAAAAAGTTTGTGCTCGCTGGTCCCTGGGACCTGGAGGTGTGCACCAATGCGGTGATTGTTGAACGTCCGCCAACGTTGTTGCCACAACCGCATCCGGAGATTGAAGCATTGCGCGCCGCCTTCAGCATGAAGCTCCTCAAGACCTACGAGGATTTATGCATGCGCAGGGAGAACATCAAAGCGCCACGAGACTCGTTCAATCGGTGGCTCATGGAGCGTAAGGTCATTGATACCGGCTGCGATCCGTTGCTGCCCAGCAGCTGCCTGCCCGAAATCTCCAGCTCCATGTATCGCGAGATCATGGCCGACATACCTATTAAGATTGTCAAGCCCAAATTCACGGGTGACGCACGCAAGCAGCTTTCCCGCTACGCGGAGGCTGCCAAACAAATCATCGAATCACGTTCAGCGCCGGCAGAGTCCAAGAAGGTCGTCAAATGGAATGTGGAGGATACATTCCAATGGTTACGTCGCACTGTGGGCGCCAGCTATGAGGATTTCCAGGATCGTTTAGCGCATCTGAAGCGTCAATGCGAACCGCATTTGGTGGAGACTGTCAAAAGCTCTGTGGAAACGTTGTGCATTAAAATCTTTCATCTATCTGCGGAACATGCGCGCAAAATCCGGGAACGACACCTGCAGCTGCTCAAGGAGCATGGGATACCGGAGCCGACGCCGCCACCGCCGCCGCCGCATCTGAAGAAGGTCTGGTGCTATCCCATACAGTTCGCGGTGCCTTCACCTCGCATGCCGGCCATTGAATATCTGCAGGATCGCGATCACATGATCATCAAGTACACGCCCACGACTATCAATCAGCCGGATGCACAATATATCAACCTCACCTATCTGCAAAAGCTGGAGCAGCTCTATCGCCACAATTGCTTCGATGACAAGAAGTTTGACCTGTTCATTGGACGTGTCTGGTGTCTGCTCAAGCGCTATCAAACGTTTTTGGGCAATGCCCTCAACTCATCCCAGGAGGCTGAGCTCACCCAGGCGGCCTTGCCGGTGCCAGTTTTCGAGTGTCTTCACAGGCATTTCGGTGTCAGCTTTGAATGCTTCGCTTCCCCATTCAATTCATACTTTCGCCAATATTGCTCTGCCTTTGCGGACACGGATGCCTACTTCGGTTCCAGGGGGTAAGTCTAATCAATTATTCTCAGCTTAAGCAAAACTTTTCTAACACTTTTTAACTATGCAGACCTTTTCTGGACTTTAAGCCCGTTTCTGGCTCCTTCCAAGTGAATCCGCCGCATTGCGAGGAACTAATTGAAGCTTGTTTATTGCACGTGGATAAACTGCTCACCGATTCCATGGAGCCCTTGAGGTGAGCTCAAATTGCCATTACCAGCTTCAGCTTTAATTCAATTCCAATTATTTCCATCAGTTTCATTGTTTTTCTGCCGGAGTGGAAGAGCATAGCCAAGCTGGAGGAGAGCATGTACAAGCGTCGCTCGATGGTTGTGCTGGGAATGGCGCACGAGTATCGACATGGCTACCAGCATATGATGCAAAAGTAAGTATATAACTAAAAAGAAGACTTATCTTCGACTCGCCGAAGATTTAATACCCATGCAGAGCTATTTATTTGTTTAGGGTATACACAATCTGATAGTTTGGATTAGATATCTTAAGAAATTATTTTGAATACTTAAGATAGATCTTCGACCGATTTGCATCAAGAATATATTCAGGATGTATAATACCATACCAAATTCAATATCTGTGAGATTGGTTGAGATATCACAGCAAACAAACAAAATTTGCATGATAAAGGTTGATTTTTGACCGATCCTTCTTCTGACTAAGAGAAGAGTTTGCATAATAACAGACGACCTGGCTGTTGTTGCTGATCAAGAATATATTTACTTAAGGGGGTCTGTCTCTGCAAGGTTACAATGACAACAACAGCTCTACCACAACTAAATCTAACTCATTTTACTTTGCAAACAGATCCGAGGTGCTCATCAAGTGTATGCAGGGGACCCAAGTGGTTTGGCTGCAGAATAGCGCAGGCTACGCTCGATGGGGGCCCAATGAGAATCGCGTGGAGGCGCTGCGCGAAGCCTTCCGGCCGCAGCGTGATCGTGAGCGTGAGCGTGCCGCAGCAGCAGCAGCTGCCTCTGGTAATAATTCCAATAATCAACAGCAACAATCGCCGGCGGCAACGACAGCGCCACAATCAACAGCATCATCGGCTGTTGCCATATCAACGCCTGCCACGCCCACCACAGCCAATAGCAGTAACAGTTGCAACAGCACATCAGCAGCAGGAGGAGGAGGAGGAGGAACAGGAGCAGTGACATTAGCAATCACAACGAACGCCAACAGCATTGGGAGTCCAGTGTCGTCAACGTCTTCCGTTTTAACACCATTGTCACCACACACGCCAACTGGGACACCATCACAGTTTCCCCTAACCATCAGCAATACGAGCAGCAGCAGCAATTTGGTTGCTGCCTCGCCGACGATGAGTGTTCAAAGCGACTGCTCATCACCGTCATCCTCGACAATGTCGTTGTCACCGGCACCTGCCTCTGGGGGTTATCCGGATGGTGGAACCACAGCAGCAGCGGCAGCTGTCAGCATAACGGCAACGGCGAGCACATCGGCAGCATCGGCCGCCTTTGGGGCAACCACAAGCATAAATAGCACAGCGGTCATTAATTCAGCTGTTTAGATTTTGTACTTGTATCTTGTAAACTACTCTCGTCTATCTTCTCTTTAAGCTAAGCTAACTGTGCACCATGGGGCTAAGTACCACTATTGTGTTTCCTTCATTTAGCGTTTATAATCTAGGCATCGTTTTAAGCAAATATCTTGAGGGTATTCACTTTTCAATCCTAATGACACACTGTACTACAATTTGGGCCTAATGAATGTAATAATTAATGTAATCGAGTGTCATTTATAATTTGGATATTAATCATTTCTGTGAATACCCTGAAATTTCAAAACTAACGGTTACAAGTTTAAAGTTTAATAATTGTACATATGTTTTTTATCAAATTATATTATATATAGCTGATAACTACGGCCTGGCTGTTGTTAATCTTTGCAATTTACCCTGAACAAGGGACAAGCTACCCTACAGGACCAGTTGAGGTACGGATATATGCATACATAGTATGGGTAGAATGAAGAATTAAATCGGGAGGTGTTAAAACAAATATTAATTGTTTTCCAAACTTTAAAAACAACACAAAACACACACACAGAAACATGAAATACAAACAAATTGCACTTGCACTGAGGATCAATTTGAAAGAAATATTTTAAATTGTTCATTCCGTGCAGCACTTAAAAATTTATATATAAATAAGACCCAAACAATCTTTTGTGAGACTATAAACGTATATTTTTAGGATTATTACTTAAAACAAAACTAATTTATCGCATGTACAAATCGATAAAATAAAAAAACATTTAACTTAAGTAGTCGAAAAACAAAAACTAAAAATATTAAAGGATCGCGCAGAGAACCAAATTTGTAATAAAAAAATATTAAAAAGGAAAAACAATAGCAAGAAACTACGCACCGCACAATGGAAACATACCTTAAAATGGGATTGTCACAATTGATTTCATTTGTTGGCTTGTTCAGGCTGCCAACTGGAAACCATCGTGGATACCCCTTCTAATCAAATTTAATGGAAATTTAGCCAATTTAATAGGATCGTAGCAAAACAAAATAAGTAAAAAAAAACGGAGATTCGGCAATTTAGATAAAAATTACATCCTAATCATAAGTTTAAAACGAATATTAACTAAGATAATCTATCACTTCTCCCAGACACCCGATCAGCCCCCTTTCACACACAATCATTTTAGTTCTTATTTTTTTCAATAAAATAAATCCCGGTGCTCTTGTCGCATAGATTAACAAAAAAGTCGCCTAATTAAAGTTTCTTTCAAATTATTCAAACTTGTTTTAATTATATATATGTATATTTATATATTCGTATTTGTGTACACGTGTGTGTGTGTATGTGTGTGTACATTCCGTGTGTTATCTTTTGGTAGCGATTATGGATATGGATTAGCCATGGACTATTAAACTTAAATGCTAAATCGCAAACGCAAAAACCGTCTAAATTATATCAATTCAATATACAATTTCATTTTGAATACAGAGCTAGTTTATATAAGCCATATATGAAAGCCTTTAGCCTGCTTATTACATGATCTCTAAGCTAGAATCACTGTTCTTGGTGACTACTTCAGTTTCAGATGATCCCGATCCGGAACCGGCATCATCAGCCTTCTCATTATCATCGGATTGACTATTGTTACTATGGCGATGATGATGCGGCGAGCTGGCCAATTGCCAGGCTGGGATCGTGGGCATCGTCATGGACGCTACTGGCGATGCAAATTGTTTGCGATTCAATAACAAGCCTTTGATCGCATCCAGATCGCTGCGAAAATTACTAAATTCACGGTTAATTTGTTGGCTCTGCTCCTTCTGCTGCAACGTAATCATGTCCTTAACCAATGTTATCTCCTTATTGAGGGTTTCACTGCTGGCTTCCACCTTCTTATCAATATCCTCCAAGGCTTTCTCAACTGGCTTTTTCTTCGGCTTGCCAAACAGGAACGGTGCAATATATTTCTGGTTAATGGGTGGCAGCAAAAATGAGTACAAATTCAAAATTTATGCAATCGGTAATTTCTTACCCGCCAAAACAAATAGATGCCATAGATGAGACCACTGAATAGCGCTGTCGTGTGGAGCATCTCACGCAGCCTGCCGAAGGCCGTTTGTTGTGGCAGCACCGCCAGCTGTGATCCAATATTTATGACGGTATTTGGATTGTTCGGATCTTGGCTAAAAACACCGGCTCTCTCACATGCCAATTGTATTTCGTGAGCTGTTAGACCTTTGGACCGAAGAAACTGCTGCTTTTGGATGAGTGTAGTGTGTCGCACTTTGGTATTTTGTAGAAAGCTTACAGCTGTTGTTATCTATTGTATAAAGATTATAGATTAGACAACGTCTCAAGGGGATCTGCCCTCTGAGGGGTGCTTAGCGCTCAGGCAACGAACTTACCAGCGATTCGCGGGGCTCCAATGGCTCCCCATCGTTTGGATTCGGATTGTAATCCTGTACAGTTGCACTCGTTGTTGCCAATATGGTTGTATCGCCAGTGTCCGTGTTGTTGGTGGACATTTTTATGTTGACGCTTATTTCAATTTTGTTCTAATTAAAAGAAATCCAAGGCAACATGAACGGATTGGCTGGAAAAGCAGAAATGAACTGAACATTCATGTGAATTAGTGTTGTCAGATTAGCTTATTTAAAGCTAGATTTAGCATATTTGAAAATGTAAAAGTTTATAAAATTTGCAAATAGCTTATAGCTTATAGCCATAGATGTACATATGAACATCGCAGCAAAGTGCACTTTTATTTAATTTCACTGACATGGATGGCTCCACAAAAATGTGTTAGTCTTATTCAAGAAAACTATAAATATTTGAATAGGGAATGATGAATTATCAATTCATTTAAATGAAAACATAATAATTTTTAATATTCTTTTGCATTTGGATATAGATGTTTCTCAGCATATTTTTCAAATTTTATTTTTAGTTTGTTTTAGCTTATTTTTGCTCAGAATCTAGCTTTTGCGGGCGCTCAACACCGGCAACATTGATGTAAAATATCACACATCTCTAGATTTTTGAGTGTTGCAAAACACCTACAGCATACTGTATTTATCGACTTTTCAATATCGATAATTTTTTTTTGTTTTCGTGTTTTGCTAGTGAAAATTGCAGAGAAATTGCGAAATAATTTAGGTAAAATCGAATTTGTAAAGCTGGAAGATGCTTTCGCTGTTGCAGGAGAAGCGCCCGCTTAAGCGCACACGTCTCGGGCCCCCGGATATCTATCCACAGGACGCTAAGCAGCGTGAGGACGAATTGACGCCCACGAATGTGAAACATGGCTTTACAACGACGCCGCCGCTTTCCGATGAGTTTGGAACGGCGCATACCTCCAATGTGAATGCCAGCAAAGTGAGTGCGTTCTTTAGCGGCGTGCTTGCCAAAAAGGAGGAGCTGATGACTCTGCAAGATACAGTGCGCAAGAAGCAGCAAATCAATTGTAAAGATAACTTTTGGCCGGTCTCGCCGCGTCGCAAATGCACCGTTGATGCTTGGTTCAAGGACTTGGCCGGCAACAAACCGTTGCTGAGTCTGGCTAAACGGGCGCCGTCGTTCAACAAGAAGGAGGAGATATTTATAACACTGTGCGAGAATCAGGTCAACATGCAGCGTGCCACATGGTTCATCAAACTGAGTGCCGCCTATACACTTAGTTTTTCCGAGTCAAAGAATAAAAAGCGCAGCATTTACGATCCAGCAGCTGAATGGACGGGTAATATGATCAAGTTTATGAAGGAGCTGTTGCCAAAGCTCCAGGAATACTATCAGCAGTGTAAGTATAAATAAGTTTAACTCTAGACATATGATTGACTGTTTGATTTAACAGCGCACGATAAGAATGGAGTACAAGCGAATGGCAGCAGCAGCTCAAGCACCAACAACAGCACCAGTAGCAACAGCAATGGCAGCGCCAACATCAGCAGCAACAGCAACAATACGAATAGTTCCACAGGCAGTGCTAATCCTAATCTCATACCAGTGCCAAGCATGGCAAGTCCTCTGCCGCCTATTCACAGTCCGGCCAATGGACAGCCGGGAGCAGTTGGCAGCGGAGCAGTTGGAGGCGGTGTGCCAGGAGCTGCTGCCACGCCGGGCACAGCGCTGGCCACGTTAGGCGGCTCTGCAGCTGGGAGTGCGGCTGTGGCAAACGCGGGAGCTGTGCCGCCAGGTTCTAGCATCTCGGGGATTGGCAGCCAGTTTGAGGATAGCCGCAATGCATTGAAATACTGGAAGTATTGCCATCAGTTGAGCAAATACATGTACGAGGAATCTCTGCTGGACCGACAGGAGTTTCTCAACTGGATACTCGATTTGCTGGACAAGATGCGTACCCAGTCCACCTTCGATGAGCCGCTGAAAAAGCTGGTGCTCAGTTTTGCGATGCAATACATGCACGATTTTGTCCAATCGGAGAGATTGTGCCGGAAAATGGCCAATCTGGTGGCCAAAAAGCTGGCGCAGCTGCTCAATGCGGCAGTGGAACAGCAGCAACAGCAGCAGCAGCAACAGGCGCTCATCAAGGCACAGCCCATGGATATGGATGGGCCGGAGGAGCAGTTGTTGCAGCAACAACAACAGCCAACGGTGGATCCCTATGAACAGGCACTACAGGATTACATGAACTGTCCGCATCATCGGGATATTGTGCTCTATCTGAGCACCATATTGCAGGTGATTACCATCGAGTGTCCGACAGCGTTGGTCTGGAGCGGCATTGCCGCACATCGGGCGCCCTCCTCGTTGGTGGGCAGTCCTCTGGACCATCTGCCCCTGGCGCCCTCAGTGCTGCCCATGCCATCACGCTGTCCACGTACCAATCAGGAGCTGCGACGTCAGCTGCGTGCTGCCGAGGCGGACATTGTGCTGCGGACACAGCATGCAGAGCAGCGTTGGTTCGCCTCCAAGTGGCTGAGTGCGGGCAAGAATCATTATACAACTGTGCTGGCCACATTGGATTACCTCGACACACATTGCTTTGATCGCATGGATCTGTGCAATTCCATGGACACACTCTATGCCCACATTTTCCCACCTCAGCCATCACAGCAGCTGCGCCGTCCCGAGGATGATCCTCAGCAGCAGCAGCAACAACAGCGTCCGATTTATGAGCCCAAACAGGATGCGGACACGGTGAGAATACTGTGCGAGTGGGCTGTGTCCAGTCAGCGTTGGGGTGAGCATCGTGCCATGGTGGTGGCCATATTGCTGGACAAGCGTCAGATCGATGTGACGAGCACGCCGGCGGACATGTGTGGCGACAAGGAGGACAAGGATTCGCTGGCATCTGGTGCGGGTCTCATTGACGGACTGCCCGTCTTTCAGCATGTCCTGATGCACTTCCTCGATCATGATGCTCCCGTGCTGGATGAGCACAACAGCAGCGCCCAACAGCGCACCGAGTTCACCAATCTCGTCCAGCTTTTCAGTGCTCTCATACGCCACGATGTCTTCTCCCACAATGCCTACATGCACACGTTGATATCACGCGGAGACTTGCTGCTGGAGTCAACGCTGGTGCACAAGACGGCCACAAAGAGTTCTCCTCCTCCGCCAGCACCGCCTCCACCCAGCAGCAGTGCAACAACCACACATGGCTTTGATGACGATGGCTTTGGAGCGGGCATTGGCATTGACTTCAAGCACAATGAGTTTGACGACTCCAATGTGGACGATGATCTGGACAAGCTGGTGCAGAACATTAAGGAGAAGGGACAGCAGCATGAGGCGCCCGACAGTCCCAAGATTGGGCCACCAGGCGATGGTGATGGCGGCGTCGATACGCCTGGATCTGGCGTCAGCATATCCCGGCATTATGTGTACACCAAACACTTTCCGATACCGCAGGATGATCCCAGCATGTCCAGCTACAGCAGCGAGAGCAATCAACGGTATATACTGCTCTTTGGCGTGGGCAAGGAGCGCGATGAGAAGAAGCATGCCGTCAAAAAGATGTCCAAGGAGATTGGCAAACTCTTTACCAAGAAGTTCAGCATCGATGTCGCCGAGGGCGGCAAAGTGAAGAAGCATTCCCGCAACGAGTTCAACTTTGAGGCAACTACCGCCAAGTGCCAGCACATGGCATACTTTGATCAGCATGTGGTCACTGCCCAATGTGCCGCCAATGTGCTGGAGCAGCTTAATGGCTTCGCCTTGGGCAACAACAACTATTTGCCCGTGCAGGAGCATGTGGCATTTCTCTTTGATTTAATGGAGCTGGCTCTCAACATTTATAGTTTGCTTGAACTCTGCGATCATCTGCTGAAGGAACTGCCCGAGGTGGAGCATCAGCTGCAGTTGAAAAAGTCCAATATGGTCAGAGGCTACACCACCTCGTTGGCCCTTTATATTGTCAGCATCCTGAGACGCTATCACAGCTGCCTTTTGTTGTCGCCGGAACAGACGGTGTCTGTTTTTGAGGGACTCTGTCGCACCATTCGTCATGTGAGCGATCCCAGGGAATGCAGCTCGGCGGAACGCTGCATCCTTGCCTACCTCAGTGATCTGCATGAATCCTGTGTCCTGCTCCAGGGCAAGGAGCAATCCGCCGAGTATTATCAACAGCTGAAATGCATCAAGCAATTCAAGGATATCTTCAATACGCCCGAACAGCTAAGGTGAGTCTTCAGATCTGTTATGTGGTATTACTTGTCCCATGTGTCATTTCTGTACTCATTTGATCCGCTTTCGTTTCTCCAGTCTCGCACCACAAGGCTACAATCCACAGATGCTGCAGGAGCTGTTTGTGGCGCCACGACGAGGTGGCAAACTGGAACCTCACTGGCTGCGTCAGTTGCACGAGTCGCCGGCGAATGTTTATAGCTTTGTGTCCAATGCTGTCATCGCCGTCTGCCGGGAGACGGACAACGAGAGGCTCAACGATGTGGCCTTGGCCTGTGCGGAGTTGACAGCCAGTTGCAATGTCCTGTCGGAGGAATGGATTGCAGCCTTACAGAGCTTATGCAGCGGCAGCAAGAGTCCACGTTATCCACATCTCGGAGGACAAGTGGACATTGGTCAGGGCAAGACGCACAATGCGCTGGCCGTCTTTGTGTGCATCCTCGTGGCACGACATTGCTTTTCTCTCGCGGATTTCGTCAGTAAATTTGCGCTGCCGACGCTGGCGCGTTCAGTCAGCGGCGCCGGAGGAGGCGAGCTGAGTGTGGACGCCGAGGCGGGCGCTCGTCTCACCTGCCACTTGGTGCTTAAGCTGTTCAAGACACTGGAAATTCCCCAGCCAGGCATGTACTCGGTGAGCACATCGCCCAATCCTCTGCACGCCGTGGGCAATGATTTCAGCATACGTCTGAGCTGTGATCGTCATCTGCTGGTGGGTGCCCACAAGAACATACCCATTGCTGCAGTGCTGGCCGTGCTTAAGGCCATACTCATTGTGGTGGACAATGCGGCGTTAAAGACACCGTTGGCGGCCAGTGGATTGGGCTCTTCTGGCAGCGGTGGCGCCTTTGGCAGTGGCAAACGCAGTGGCTTCAATACGCCCGTGCATCCAGGTAGCACGCCCAAGAGCAACGAACAACGTCCCGCGGATCTCAGCCAGATCCTGGGCACAAGTGATTTGCAACTGGGCAGCCTAGGCATCGAGCAGGAGTCACTGCAGCAGACGACGGGCAGCAGCTTGGCTGGCAATGAACAAATCTCACTCTTGGAATTCGCTCAGGCTGTGCTCAAGCAAATCTGCGCCCAGGAGCACGTCCTGGAGCGTTGTCTGAAGAATGCGGAGCAGCTGTGCGACATGATTATTGATGAGATGCTGACCGCCAAGCAGGCACAGCGTGTGCTTCATATGATCTGCTATCCGGAGGCCGAGTTCAACATCATTTCCGAGCTGGATCAACGCTCGATGATTGTGAGGATATTGGAGCACTTGGATCAGTGGACGTTGCGCATTTCTTGGCTGGACTTGCAGCTCATGTATCGGCAATCGCTCAGCACGAATACCGAGCTTAATGTCTGGCTCGACACGGTCGCCCGGGCGGCCATCGATGTGTTCCACATGGAGGAGGTGACGCTGCCGGGAGCGCTAAAGGCCACACATAAACCCAAACCATCCACGTGGCTGGTGGCGCCTCTAATTGCGAAATTAACGCCCGCCGTTCAGGGACGCATTTTGCGGGTGGCCGGACAAGTGCTCGAGAGCATGAACTACTTCTCCAAGGTGTCCAAGTCCGACTGCAACAGCTCCGGCAGCGGCGATGAGCGCGAGAAGAGCAACAGCTGCCACAGCAGCAACAGTTATGGCGGCAACGGTAGCCTTGCGGCCCGCAACAAGAAGATGCCACTCAACTATCAACCGTTTTTGGGACTGATCCTCACCTGTCTGAAGGGCCAGGATGAGTACAAGGAGAACCTGCTCGTCTCACTCTACTCACAGCTCTCCCAGTGTCTGCAATCCTTTGCGGAGGTGAGTCTCAAGTTTGAAGTTTTTTTTAACAAAATCCTTTTTAATACCGACTTATTTCATTCAATAGCTGGATACAATTGGTGGCATCGATGAGCCGCAGGCGCGCGAGGAAATCTTGGATGCACTGCAGCTGCGCTTTTCCTTGGTTGGTGGCATGTTTGATGCCATCCAAAAGAACAGCACACCCACCACAGATTGGGCCATACTTTTGGCTCAGCTGGTGTGCCAAGGTGTTGTGGATCTGAGTTGCAATCGGGAACTCTTTACAACGGTGGTGGATATGTTGGCCACGTTGGTCCACTCGACGCTAGTTTCTGACAGTCAATCGGAGCGAGATGACAAGAAACTCTATCTCAATCTGATGAAGAAGCTCAAGAAGGAAATTGGCGAGAAGAACAATGCATCGATACGAGTCATAAGACAATTGCTGCCACTCTACAAGCAGCCCACGGAGGTGCGTAATCCTCAACAGAAACAGTTGAGGAAATGCTAATCAATGCCTTGTTCGTTTTGCAGGTAATTGCCTGTGAGCATGCGGGTATGGACACCAAAGGCAACAAGATTTGTGACATGGACAAGAAGCAGCTGCGCATTTCGGACAAACAACGCATTAGTGTCTGGGACATACTCGAGGGCCACAAGAATCCAGCGCCGTTGTCTTGGGTGTGGTTCGGTGCCGTCAAACTGGAACGCAAGCCACTCACCTACGAGGAGGCGCATCGCAATCTCAAATATCACACGCACAGTCTGGTCAAGCCCAGCAGTTATTACTACGAACCTTTGCCACTGCCACCTGAGGATATTGAGCCTGTGCCGGAGAAGATATGCATTGTAAGTGGATCAGTTGACATCTTGTTTCGCATTCTTATATTTAATCCACTGCAGAAGGATGAACTGATGAAGGCGGACACGCCCTCCTCGGTGGATCAGTCGCCCAGCGCCGTGGTTGGCACTGGACGTGGACGTGGCAAGGGCACCACGACGCGGAAACGCAAACCGAAGAATCCGAAGACGCCGCCCGTGGTCAACACGCAACAGCAGCAGCCACAGCTGGCGCCGCAGCCGCAACAGCCGCCCAATGCACAGCAGCAACAACAAATGCAGCAGCAGCAGCAACACATGCAACAGCAAATGCAGCCCAATCAAATGGGACAAATGCCCATGAATATGCAGGTAGGAAACAAGGAAAAGCCGCTTGCATTGCATTGCATTGACAATATTTCATTTCTCTAGCAAATGAACATGCAGCAATTTGGACCGAATGCCATGATGCAGCAGCAAAATGCGCTGATGCAGCAGCAGCAACAACAGCAACAACAACAGCAGCAGCAGCAACAGCAGCAGCAAATGCAACAAATGACGCCCAATCAAATGCAACAGCAGCTCAACGTGGGCGGCAATGGACAGCCGAATGCACAGATGAACTTCATGCAGGGTCCCGGACCAGGTGGACCACAAGGCATGCCGGGACAACAGCAGCCGCAACAGCAATGGCATAATGCAGCGCAGCAACAACAACAGCCACAGCAGCACCACAATCAGTATCAATATCAGCAGAATATGCAGAGTAAGTACTCTTTAAAAATCTACTTAAGAGGCACTAGATTACCTCTAAGAACTAAGAAGATTTGTTTCAAGCACGGATTTAAACCGGTTTCGGTGTTGCTCAAATTTAGGTTTTCGGTTATCGGTTACGCAAAATCTTTAAATAAAGGTTTCGTAACGGTGAACCGGTTTTTGTATGTTTCGGTTTTGAAATACCGGTATGGTTTCGGTTCACAAAAAAAAAAAAATGTTTCTGCAAAAATATAATTATATTAATATTATAATAATAATAATTAAAAAGCCCTTAAATTTTTAATGTTTCATTCACACACTAATTTTACATGTTCTTCAGTTTGATGTAGTTTAGTTACATTTTAACAATTTTAATATTTAATTTAACAAATTTATTTATTTGTGACTATTCAGTGTTCGGCAAATTCGATCATGAATATCACAAACAAAAATTCAAAATTAAACGTAAGAAAACTAAAATCAAAAATCAAAATTAAAAATAGTTTTTTTTTGGATGTATAAAAATCCGAAATAAACACTTATAAATGAAACGGTTATTTCGGTTTTAAGGTTTCGTTGAAATAAAAATTTTGCTTTTCGGTTACGGGTTCAGTTACGGTTTTAAATTTCAATCGGTTTTTACCGGTTAAAGGTAACGGTTTCGGTTAGGGTTTTAATCCCTGGTCTCAAGCCAATTTAATAATTTTAAATTAGATTTTGCCAGTGTAGATAATTGATGAACTCCATATGTGTACACAAAAAAAGTTTATTGGTTGATGATTAAATAACTTAACAATCTGCTTTCCTTTGCAGTGAATCGCATTGAGAGGCCTACACTGACTACGAATTCGAAGCAAGCCTTGTCACAGATGCTGCGCCAGCGACATCCTGGTTCGCTTCAGCAGCAGCAGCCTCAACAGCCACCTGGTGGCTTTAATCCCATGCAGCAGCAGGCTCAGCAGCAACAGGTGCCGCAGCAACAGCAGATGAATGCACAGCAAATGCGGCAGCAGCAACAAATGAATGCACAACAGAATCCACAGGCAGCAGCTGCATTTAATGCCATGCAACAGCAGCCGAATGTACAGCAGCAGCAGCAGCAAATGAATCCCAATCAGCAGCTGCAACAGCAGCAACAACAACAGCAGCAACAGGCGCAATTTATGCGGGGCAACATGCGTCCCATGGCGCCAAATCAAATGGGTGGCATGAACATGGTGGGTCAGGGCATGCCACAGAATCCAATGATGCAGCAACAGCAGATGGGTCAAGGCATGGTGGGCATGGTCAATCCGAATGCCAATCCCATGATGCAAGGAGGCGGCGCTGGTGGCAATGGCGGTGTTGGAGTAGGCGTCGGAGGTGGTGGCAATAATCCAAACATGGGCATGGGCGGCATGCCACAACAGGGAATGATTCCGCAGCAACAGCAGTTCCAAAACTTTCAAAATCAGTATCAGCAGCAGCAACAACAGCCGGGCATGCAGCAGCAAGCTGGCGGCGCTGGAGGAGTTGGTGTTGGTGTGGGCGTTGGCGTGGGCATGGCACCAAATCAACAGCAACAACAGCAAGCTGGACTCATAGGCAATTTCAATCCTCAGATGCAGCAGGCGCAACGCAACAATCCGGACTTTATGGCTGCAGCGGTGGCTGCACAACAGCAGCAACAACAACAGCAGCAACAACAACGAGGTGTGCCTGGCAACATGATGGCCAACAATCGAGGACAATATATGAATCAAGCGCCCAACGTGACTATGACAAACATGATGGGACCAGGACCAGGTGGCGTTGGCGTCGGTGTGGGTCAGGTGCCACCCTATGCACGCCAGCAACCAACGGGTGGCGGCAAACCAGGCGTGCTTCCAACGCAACAACAATTCCAACAGCAGCAACATCAGTTGCGACATCAACAGATGATGCAGATGCAGGGCATGGGCGGTGGTGGGATGGGTGGCGGACCACAGGCAGGCGGTGGTGCGGGTGCGGGCGGCGGTGGCGGCATGGTGCAGCAACAGCAGACCATGAATCAACAGCAGACACCCAATCTTGTGGCCCAGCTGCAGCGACAGATGCCCAATCAGCCGAATATGATGGGACAGCAGCAGCAGTATCAGCATCAGCCGCCACCCTATTAGATAATAGATATATAGTTGTAGTACTTAAGGCTTGCTCTAATGTACGAATATTTATCAATGCTAATTGCAAATAAATTGTAATTTTATTTTCAAATTTTTCCACCAATTCCTTTGCGCGGTGCTGCCAACTTATTCTTGTGGTCGATAACTTTGTTATCGATAATCAAGCAACCTGCACTATCCGCAAACAGCTGTTCGCCAATTCGCGTGTGTAAGCATATGCATGTGTGTGTGTGTGCAAGATAAATCACAAAATTCTATAGCAACTTAAGTTTTGTTTTAATTAGTTGTAAGCTCAAAGTTAATTCGTGCAATATAAATAGTTCCTAAATACATGACCCGCAATTGGGGACGCATACATTCGCAATCGCCCAACGCCAGAGTTTCATTCATTTTTTTTACGTGTAGTATTGAAAATAAGAAGTGAATAAAACCAATCGCCTTCGCGCATTTGACAGTGGCAAATATCAGTATTGTTTGCATTAGCTTAGTAGGTGGACGTGTTTGTGTGAAGTGAAAGAGCCAAAGCCATGAATGAAGCACCTGAGCACAGCAAAAAGCGGCAAAAGACGGTAAGTGCTTCCATATGTATCCACATATGTGCAACTTCTTGCGCCACAACTGCCCCTCGGTATTTGTACAAATGTGCCAAGGAAATTGGTGACTCGGTCACGAAACCCCAAACGCAAAGAGTGCACAGGTTATTTAGACAGCTGTTAGGGTTTTTATCACATATTTCAGCTCAACTTTTAATTCATAAACAACTGTTTGTTCATCCCATTGCCTGTAAAGTGTCAAACATCAAACAAGTTATTGTTATTACGTGAGAAAGTTTAATCCACATCTCAGACCGAATTTCGCTTGCCTGGGTCACATTATATTTTTGGTATATATTATCGTAATCTTATCAACATTATTAGCAAGGTGCGTCACACTGACCCACACTTTAGTGAGGGTATATTTTCCATCAACGAGTCTGTGTTTTTAATATGACCTATATAGATAAGAAACTGAAGTTTAACCAGCCAGATGAATAACAAATTAAAATTTGCTTATCAAGCAGTTTTAGGTTGATTTACTTTAAATGGGAATAATATTTGCTGCGTTTGCAAAGTATTTAATAAACGTACTGTAGAAAGAAATAATATGAAATATAGAAAGAAATAATGTGCAAACGACAGTTTTGCATGATTTCTATAAATTTATTTAATTAATTTGCAAAATTTGCAAAATATTTAAGCCAATTAGATAAAATACGGAATTGAGTCTGATTTCTATAAATTAAAATATTTATATATTTTATTGCATGCATATTTATGAAAACTGAACAAGAAAAAGAGTTGTGAAGTTTCCATTGTTTCTATATTTATGACAAAATCTGTTGAGTTGGTTGAGATTTCAAAAATTAGCAAAGCTTTTCAATGCTTCATTTTCGACAGATCGTTAAATTTAAATATTTGAAGAGTATATTAATATACATAATATTTAAATAAATATTACTCTTATCTTTCTGATGAAAATTTCTAGATTAGTTCCAAGGTTGTCTCGGAAACTCAGATTATTTAAGTTTGTTGCCCCGTTCATTTTCCGAAGATAAGGCAAATGTTATGGCTTATCTTATGCAATATGCAGCCGTCAACAGGTTTTTCTGTAATCGGTTTTATTACATACAAACACTAGCATGAAATATTATTGCAGACACAGTAAAACTAGTTGAAATTGAAAAGAAAGTCAACATACATATGTTTTGGGCCATGCTAACGAATTGTAAACAAGTTAAGATACTCGTATCTCAGTCACACTTCAACAGCAACTTCAACCGAGCGATTTGTGGTTGTTGTCTTAGCCAAAAACTTGGTCAACGGCCATTTTTAGACACAAGTTGAATGACCACGTTAATAAGCACATAGTATGTTGGTCAAGAAATATAGCATTGTGTTGTTATTTCGCGACTAATTGTTTTTGTATCTTAAGCACTCATATGTGGATCATCATCATATTAAGTTTAACAATTGAATACCATTCACTTTTGCAAACATTGCAATTTATCTATCTACTTACCTGTCTTTATCTGGCGAAAGATTTATTCACTCGTAATTATATTTAAACTATGATTGTCTACAATATTAAGTTTTGACACTTCGCTTATGTAAATGTACGTCATTTCATTAATAGTTTTGTTTTGAAGTCGTAACATTACAAATGAGTTTAGTGCATGACTTTCAAAATGTTTATAAGCATAGTTTTAATGACATTCGTTGTACATACCACGTACTAAAACGTGAACTTTAAGTGCTTTTTATTTTGTTGCAACTCATGTGACTTTATAGGGAATTCCATAATATTTAATAAATTATACTCTTTTTGCCTAAAAGAAAAATAGAAGCTATTAAAAATATTATACTCTTTAAGGTTTTAATAACAATTTAATTTAAAAACAATCGAAAGAAATGTTTATGATTCTAAAATGTCAGGGAATGGATTTTTAAACATTTTTTCGGGGCCAAAAATTTATTTCGAAATTCAAAAATATTATTTATTAGTATACTTTATAAATGCCTTTTTTTGCCTTTTTATTCAGCTTACTTTAATTTAATTTGATTCAACAAATTTTTAATTTTGTTAAATCTCAAACCATAATTTTACATTTAATAGTTTGGTTGCTTGGCTTCAAGATCACGTAAAGTTGATTTTGCTTTTGGACTGTTAGAGATTTGTAGATCTTGTCTGCACACCTCCTTTCCCTCTTCAAAATACGTATTTATTTAAATATTTTTATTCTGATATTTAACGGGTTCCTGTTGGACTTGTTAACAAGCTTGTAACTCGTGTGCTTCACCCACTTTGTCTTCTTCCCTGCTCTTTGCCAAGATTGCTTGGACTTTTTTTGCTGCATTTAACGCACGAATCGGCCAACAAATTTCAGTTGCAGCTCCGAGCTTCAACGAGAAAGTTCAGCGGGTTTTATTATTATTTTGCGGCCACTCGGGTTGGGACCGGGCAACTCCAAAACTCTCACTTGTTTAATTATCAAAGTCTCTCATTTTTGTTGACGTTGCTCTTACCGTTGTTGTTGTTGCTTTCGTTGTTGCGCTTTCTTTTCGTGCGATATTTGTTTAGATACGAAATGTTTACAAAACGCGCCAATCTTCTCCACAATAACAACAATAATAATAACAACAATAAATGCAGGAATTTGGTGAGTTTTTCTTAAATGTAAACAATTTCACATTGTGCCGAAATTCTCTTTAAAAGGTCATGACTTTGATCGCGTTCAAGAAATGCTTCGTTTAAGAGTTTTGTTTATATTTTGGGAACGTATTTTGTTTAGTTTCTGGTTGGATTCGTGATAAATCAATGCCATACGAACATACATAGATATTTAATTAGTATTGGTGGAGTAAATAAATCAAGAAATAACAACAATTAAATTATTGGTTGGGCTTGTTAACGTATTTGTTTGAATACCCTCTAATAAGAAAGTTGGGAATATGTCAGCAACTTCAGAAGTGTCTTTTCAAATCTCGTTGATTATTTATCTAATTTATTGACGTATATTAATTGTTATCTCGCAATCGTATTTCCTATCAATCAAAATATTTAAGTTTATTACAAGAGTTTATCAAATAATAATGTTTCTAACACCTGTTACAGGGTATCAAACAGATATTTTTTATTACTTTATTTATCGCAATCAATTTATTTATTGCGCTTCATTTATGAGTATAAATTGTGTATAGCATATTTTTAATCAATTCGTTTTCTATTAATTGAATTTATTTTAAACTAGTTCATATTTATTCATAGAGTTATAAATAAATTTTAAAGTCTTTTTTATCTTTGTTTATCTGCAAAATTATTATTTCAGGTTTTTTATTTGTGTTAAAATTAAATTGTTGTTAAACTAGCTTAAAATTCTGAAACAGGTCAAACTTCTTCATAAATATATTTGCAGCACATAATTCGCAATACTAAAAAAATAATCAATGACCGAGGTTAAAAATAAAACATAAACACACAATGCGAAAACATTGTCCATACACGCACGCACACATACACTCACACACCCAGATAGAGATGATAATAACAAATACATTTGTGTTCGGCTTCAAAGATAGAAAACGATCTGTAAACCAGATGGAGAGCGGCTCAAGAGCTACAAGAAGGTTTAACTCGCTCTCTCAATTCCTCTCAGTATTGCTCTCTCGCTCTCTCTTAGTTTTGCTGGTTTACCTCTTACGAGGCCGCCATATAATACGGTAAATATTATTGAAACTTTCAGTTCGCTTTCAACTCTCGTTGCGTTCGTCAATAACGAGGGAATCGCAATCGCAGTCGCTTCACATTTTTTCACGCTTTGCGCTGTTGTTTTTCTTATTTAGTATTTATCTAATTGCAAAACGTGCCAAATAGCTTTCTTATTAAGTGCAAAATAAATAATTTGTATTTGCATTTAGTGTAAGGCAGTTAAGCCAACAAAAAGCACAATGCCCAATCCACCAATTGGCTTTTATTCCCACATCAAAAGAAGGGTACGACTCTATTATAATATGTATGCTCTCAATGCTTTCAACTTCATCTAAAATTACGGTCTAAATAGATAGACGTTAAGTGTTCCTTGACCCAAATTTGTTCAATAGAAAAATTGCAGAGTGAACTGAGACTCGACTAGCTTTTGTTTAAAATAACACTTTGAGTATACAATTATTTCTTTGAAAGTTCTGTAGAGTTCTTTAAATTTAATGTTCTAATACTCTAATTAGTATAAATATACATATTAATGATATTTAATTGCGTCTGGAGTATTTTATTCGCATCTCCGCCATGGTTTCCTCTTCTGGTCCTCTATAGCCCTATCTCTTTTTATGCTCTATTGAATGTACACAAATGGTACATCATTATCTTATACTCCCTCTGGGTAATGCCATTTGCGATCTTTCACACACGAGTTGGCGTCGTCATGCCATCTAAAGGGTCAACAAACTGTGCAGATTCAGCAAATTGAATGGCAATAATGGTTGATGAAATCGCTTTAGGGTCAAAAGCGCGCAGCAAAGCGCGTTAAGCAACCCGTAGGCACTTATGGCATCTTGACATGAATATTAATTTATGTTAATATCTAAAGAACGAACCGCAGCTAAAAGAATCTTGTTTGCTTTTTTTCTTGCAGTGCCTTCAAGTGGCAACCAATGTGACCGAACAGAAGCATCATGTTACCAGGGAGACGCGTGGCAGGAATCTGGGCCTATGCCGGGGCTTCCGAGGCTGCACCGTCTGGCTAACGGGTGAGTATTTTCCAATGATTTCCAATGATAGAATATAATCAACTTTATAAGTACAAAAAAAAATCGAATCAAGGTTAAAAATTTCAATACTGATTCTTAATCAATCTCTGATAAAACACAAGATAAAGCCATGGAGTGTTGTATGTAGATTCTCAGTTTCAAATCAGGGCAAAAAAGTTTAAACTCTATTCAGTTATAAAAGTTTGAAAAATTAAGCAATTTTCAGTCGATTGCGGAAGAGAAAAATAGTATAAATCAATTGAGAATTAGATGAGAAACTAAAACAAATATAACAGAATCAGCTTTAAGGTAAAATTATAATAATAATGACGTTTCGTATGAAAGTTGGTCAAATTAAAATTTATTGTTTATTAAATGCAAGAAATTTAGATTGGGGTGAAATAAAACAGATTAGATCGATTAAGAAACAATTTTGAAGCTCAGACCAGAGTCTACATCAATCTATGATATTATACTTTTGGTGTACAGATTTCCAGGTGCAATTGCAAGGAAACTGTAATTCCATATTTACCAAAAAAATAATAACTTAAATGAGAAATAATTTAGCTGCTTCTTAGGTAATAGAGAAATGTAACAAATAATTTATAATGACTTTATAATAAATATATGAATTGGCAGGTCTCAGTGGTGCTGGCAAAACATCGATTGCCTTTGAGCTGGAGGCGTATTTGGTGTCCAGAGGAATACCCGCGTATGGCCTTGATGGGGATAACATACGGACGGGTTTGAACAAGAATCTTGGCTTTACGCCGGCCGATCGCGAGGAGAACATCCGGCGGGTGGGCGAGGTGGCCAAATTGTTTGCGGACAGCGGCGTCGTGTCCATCTGCAGCTTTGTGTCGCCATTTGCCGATGATCGCGAGATGGCGCGCAAGATACACCAGGACGCGGGCCTGAAGTTCTACGAGATCTTTGTGGACACACCGCTGGATGTGTGCGAGACGCGGGACGTGAAGGGGCTGTACAAGAAGGCGCGCGAGGGTGTCATCAAGGGTTTCACGGGCATCACCCAGGAGTACGAGCGTCCGCAGCATCCCGAGTTGGTGGTCAGTACGGCTGGTTACACCGTCCGGGAGTCGACGCAGTTGCTGGTGACGCTGCTGGAGCAGGAGGGGATTATACCGCGCTCCCTGCGCGATGTGGATCTACTGCCGGAGCTGTATCCCAGCGAGGTTAGCGAAGCGGACGCACTGCGTCATGAGGCTGAATCACTGCCAGCGCTGTCCATTAGCACAGTGGAGTTGCAATGGGTGCAGGTACTCTCCGAGGGCTGGGCGTATCCACTGCGCGGATTCATGCGAGAGGATGAATATCTGCAGACGCTGCATTTCAACACGTTGCAAAGCGGCTTGGATGTCTCCTATCGCGAGAATCACTCCGTGCCCATTGTGCTGAGTGCCAGTGCCGAGGACAAGCAACGACTCGAGGATGCGTCCGCCCTGACGCTGCAGTACGAGGGCAAAGCGGTGGCCATTCTCCGTCGTCCCGAGTTCTATTATCAGCGCAAGGAGGAACGCCTCTGCCGTCAGTTTGGCACCAGCAATCCAAGTCATCCGTACAGCAAGCAGGTCTACGAGTCTGGGGATTATCTGGTTGGCGGCGAACTGGCGGTCATTGAGCGGATTCGCTGGCTGGATGGCCTGGATCAGTATCGGCTGACGCCCAACGAACTGCGCTGTCGGTTTAAGGAGCTCAACGCGGATGCAATCTTTGCCTTCCAGCTGCGCAATCCCATCCACAATGGACATGCTCTGCTGATGCAGGACACGAAGCGTCAGCTGCTGGAACGTGGATTTAAGCAGCCAGTGCTGCTGCTGCATCCACTTGGCGGCTGGACCAAGGATGACGATGTGCCACTGCAGGTGCGCATGGCCCAACATCAGGCAGTGCTCGATGCGGGCGTGCTGCGTCGTGAGGACACCGTCCTGGCCATCTTCCCGTCGCCCATGATGTACGCCGGTCCCACGGAGGTGCAATGGCATGCCAAGGCACGCATGAATGCGGGCGCCAACTTTTATATTGTTGGCCGCGATCCCGCTGGCATGCCGCATCCGGATAAGCAGGCTTATCCCGATGGCAATCTGTACGATGCCACGCATGGTGCTCGTGTGCTCAAAATGGCCCAGGGATTGGACAGCATGGAGGTGGGTTAAACTCGTACCAATAAATGAGTGTGTTGACTTAGCATTTCCTACTCCTACACTTGCAGATTCTGCCGTTCCGAGTGGCCGCCTATGATAAGACTGCCAGCCGCATGGCTTTCTTTGAGCCACAGCGCAAGGAAGACTTTGAGTTCATATCGGGTACCAAGATGCGCAGCTTGGCCAAAACTGGCGCCATGCCACCCGATGGCTTTATGGAGCCGCATGCGTGGAAAATACTCGCCACATATTATCAGAATCTGCCGCAGGCGTAACCAAAAGCAACAGAACCAAGAGAGTGTGCAATCCGTCGGATGTGATGAAGGGCAGTCCAGCACAACGAATAGTGCAATTCGCTTAGCTATTAAACATATTCCTCCCTCAACACAGACACTTTTATCTATCTACTTATCAAATTCAATTTGTTTCCACAACCTTATATAGAGCTATAACGTGTCCAATTTTATGTGCTTACGAGACGCATTTCCCGTATCCTCGTCTCGACTCACTTTGTTTGTATCTGTGTAATTGAATGTGTGTATATATACCTGTGTGTGTGTGTGCATTGTATGTTGTCCTTAGAATTCTGTTCAAATACTATTATTAATTGTATTTACATTTAAGTTATCCAATTCTCTGTTTATCTTAAGCGAACAATTTGTCGTTTTATGCAATGCAATTTTTTCTATTTAAGCATTTACTTAAACTATCTGAATAATATTTTCCCTAAGATAAACCAAAATTTGACTTTTTTCTTGGCATCGTTTAAGAATTTCATTTTCTGGTGATGCTAACATTATTGGGAAAAGTGTTTGCCTTGGAAAATCTTATCAAGGGAAAGACTCAACTAATATAACAAACAACAGTCGAACTTCCCAAACTCGAATCACCATTATCCAAAGAAAAAGTTCAAGTAATGGAGATATTCGATTTATAGAGTTCTTTTTCTTAAGTTTATTCATTTTACTGCCCCTCATTTATCTCGAGTTGTAGAAGTTCGAGTTATGGAAATTCAACTGTATTACCAAGATTTTCTGAACTATGTAAAGTGGAATAATTTTATTTTCTACTAACGTAGAGGGAAAATATAGCGACCATGATAAAGGAAATTAAAGGTAAGCAATGAAAATAATGAGAGAGAACTCTTGTCTATTCAAATTAAGTAAAAAAAAAAAGAATAAAAAAATGCTTTCTTGCACATGATTTATTATATAAAATTGTATACGTTTAATAATTAATATTACAAGTACATACATACATATATAATTAATTAATTAATTAATATCAAATATGCCTTTAGATTTAGTTATCAATTAATTTCACAATATGTATTTTACTGCTCTGCATTTGTTGTTGCTTTTCTTGTTGTCGTTATTGGTATTGCAATTATGCGCATATCATTTATATTCATTTGTTATTCTCTTTTCTTTTTAATCACGCAATTATTATTTATTATATTCATCTATTTTCATTAGATAATAACGGTTCGCTTATTGACAATGCCCTGTGTGGTATGTGTGAATATATGGAGAAGCACCCGCAACTATGAGAACTATTTCGATATCTAAATGGACCGATATATAATATGATTATTGTGCGTATGCGTCTAAACTGCGCTCCGAAATTAATTTAAGGGCTTTCATGGGTTTTACACGAAATGAAGTATAAATTAACTGATTTAATTTAAATATTGTTATCAGAATACAAACGAAACTACATATATATATTATATGCATGTAAATATATATAATATATATATTTATTTTCTAATTCATTAATTTATTGTTACAAATTGTGAACAACCATGGCTGCTTATTTCGTGCTACAGCAAATTTTTTATAAATTATACATATTGAGAATGAAATAAACTTCCAGACGATTGATTGGAAGCGTAGGAGGAGTGGTCAGAGCAGGGCGGGGGCTGGCGGGGGCGATAGGCGGGCGGTCGGGCTGGTTAAGTTTCACAATAGTCGTGTCAGTTAAGTTGTTTAAACTTTAAATGAATATTGTATGTATAAGTTTTTCGTATGCATATTTCGTACACCTTGTGGCCATGTCACGTTTGCAAATACAAATTTATAGCTGTACTATTATTATTAATATTATTATAATTATTATTTCATTATCTCGCATATTCAGAGGAGTTTTTCTTGCTTTGTTGTTGTTGTTGGGATTTAACAGGAGTTAAGAAAACTACTACCACATACATTATCGTAATTATTACCACCATGCCGCATCAGTGCCACACGCACATTGCCACGTCAAAGCAGACTGCACCTTGACAACCAACTGTCCTTTGTCCTAATCTCTGTAAGTTTCAGCTGATGACCTCCCTTGGGTGGATTGTTCGCCTCCTGTGACAACAACAAACAATAAACAATTGTTACAATATTCCTTTCAAGTTGAACAATTTCACTTACCATTCGCTTTTCCGTTTTCGCTTTGATATCGCTGGCGAGCGTGAGGAACGCTTCTTCCACATTGATGCTTGCTTTTGCGGAGGTCTCCATGAATTTGATACCATATTCAATAGCCAATTGTTCCCCGCGTTCCTTTGAAACCTGCAAGGAAATTAGTCACATCAAAAAGCTTATAAAGTGTATCAAAAAGTTAGATTTGGTAAAAGTCCAACTAAACTTTATTTCTGAAATAAAATTAATATCTATACATTTTACGTTATAGTATCTGATAACTGAGACATGAAGTAGCCATCAAAAAAGCGTCTGTATTTTTATCCTTTCCGTTTCAAATTTAAATTGTAAATATACATTTTAATTTTTTTTTTAATTTATTGTTCTTCGACTGCTTTTAGATTAATTCAGATTTTAGACATAAATATTTACCTGTCTCTTATCGTTCAGTTCACATTTGTTGCCCAGCAGCATTTTCTCGACATCAGCGGCGGCATTCTCTTCGATATTTCGAATCCAGTTTTTAATATTTTCGAAAGATTTTTCCTGTGTTATGTCATAGACAAGCATAATGCCCATGGCACCTCTGTAATAGGCCGTGGTGATTGTCCGGAATCGTTCCTGGCCGGCAGTGTCCCTGTAATTGTAAAAAGTTGTTTACTTTCTTATATGTTTACATTGTGTTTACATTTGTTAATTTACCATATTTGCAATTTGATTTTCTTGTTATCCAATTCAATTGTTCTAATTTTAAAATCGATACCTGCGGATAAAGAAAAGAAAAAAAGAGAAGAAAGGCACGTGATAAGCATATATGCATATATAACAACAAATGAATTAAAATAATTTTTGGCAAAAACAACACAGCAACAGCACCTGCATGACGTAGCTCAAAGAGAGCGCGGCTGTTGAAAATACGCAATTGGTTCGAAACGTTGTCGTCGTTAAGTAAATAACCCAAATTGGAATTAGTGCAGGGAAATGTGCCAAATGTATAAATAGACAAATTGCTGAGCTCCGTGGCACACAATTCGAGCATGGGTTGTCTTGATGCTGTGGTCGAGACAAATGCGCAACTTATCAGTCAGCGGCTGCAGCTCGAAGATAATCGTAACAATTGATTATAGTTCAATGACACGAGCTTCCAGTGTATAGAATCTATGAACAAGGCTTGTTTTGACTCTTATCTTGCTTTCGTACTTAATTTCTAATGTCAATTGACAACCCTGCTTATCAACATCTTTGATTGACCATTTCCGTATTTCTTTCTGTTCCCTTTTCCACTACGTCCTTGTCTTCAGCACAACAACAATAATTATGACAAATAGCATTGCAGAGAGCAAGAAAAAGAGCATTCAAAATGAGTCACAATTTGCGTGCATATGTGTGTGTAAACTCTGCTTACAGCTGAGCCAAGAGACCAGATTGAGAGTATGAGCAATGAATACAGCAGTTTATATGAAGAATTCGTGCTATTGCGATTGTGATTGCTGCCCGGCGGCGTCATAATTAATTAAAAAAATTTCACAGAGAGTAAGAGCGAGAGCCAAAGAAAAAAACAGAGAGAGCGAGAGAGAAACAAAGACAGAGAGCGATGTTGATTACTGAGGATGACTGACTCTGGTCGATGATGTATGCACTTTGAAATGTTTGACTCTTTTTTGTGTGTGTTTGCTGCTCTGTTGTTTACGGATAGACGAGATTACTGATAACATCGATTTAAATACACTTACCTATTGTGGATATAAACGTCGTATTGAACGCATCCTCCGAGAATCGAAACAATATGCAGGTTTTACCAACTCCAGAGTCGCCGATTAACAGCAATTTGAACAGGTAGTCGTACGTTTTGGCCATTTTAATCTGTTGTTGTTGGTTTAAATCACAGTTGTGCTTTTATTTATGTCAGATTCTTGTAATATTTATGTAGTTCTTTGTATGCCCCTCCTCAACTCCGTCACTTCTGCTATTCCTTTTTGGCGTTATCGTCCACGTCGATAACTGCTGCTGCTGCTGCCGCTGTTGTCGGGTTCGTTTCGTTGCGTTTCGTTTATATGGCGGTGGTTGGTAATCAGTGGTTTTCGTCTAATATTATTATTATACACTATACTAATAATAATGCTAATGTCGGCGATTAAATTACTGTAAGTAACTGCAGCTGCTGCGGGTATTTATTAATTTGTATGAAGGTTTTGGTATGTATAAAAAATTCATAGACGTAACCACACACAGCAGACACAAACAAACACACGCAAGCAAGCACGCACAGTTTTTTTTTCTTCTTTTCAGCTCTGACTCTGGTTTTCTTTTGTGTGTGTGTCGATTCGAGCCTGTCAAAAAATGGCGACGTACTTTTAAACACTTTAAATTGCAATATCAAAGGAACGCGCGTTCTTTTACAATTATACGTGCTGCATTCGCAGTTATGTACTGTGTTGTTGTTGGTTACACGTAAAAATTACGCTTAATTATTGCTTTCTAATTACGCCCGTACAATAAATGATTGGCCCGTTGCAGTGCTGTGTAGTGCTGTGGGGAAACGATTTATCGATAAACAGTGCTGCAAAGTGGCAAAGGTTCCAACTAGAGATGGGCGCGGGCCTCATTTTTCAGGCCCGACCCGAGCCTGGAATTCTCGATAAAAAAAGGCCCAAGCCAGACTGATATTTAAAAAACCAAATTTTAATTTATTTAAAATTTTCAATTAAAAATAAAATCTTACCCAAATTGGAACTTTGCAACATAGTTCTTTTTTCGCACAAAACTTTATCTTCATTCTTGAACTTTCATTTCGGTCATTTGGTTGGATCACTAAGTAAAACGGTTATTTGCTTAGTGGATGGATGCTCATAAGCGAAATGAACGTCTGAGCTTGTTCAGCAATTGAATCAAAAATTTACAGAAATAACGGAATTTTCGTGTAGTTTGACCGAAGATACCAGGTAGCAAAGAATTCAATAGATTTTGGCGTGTTCCGGGCTTTGAAGTTAGGCCCTGTCCGACCCGAAACGAGATTTTTCGGCCCGATCCCGACAATTTTGTAAAAGGTCTATGGGTCCGGAGGCCCGGCTCGTCCCGTGCCCATCTCTAACTCCAACAGCTGTTTGCTTTTAAAAAACAGCTGATCATTTTTCCAATGGCACAAGCTTACAGTATTTTTTATACTGATAACGTGGTCACACTGTCCGCTGTAGTGCTGGGACTTTACGATTTTTTTTAAATCGATTCAATTCGATTTCTCAATCAGAAAAAATAGATTTAAAATCGATTTTTTTCAAATTAAACAGAATATTTTTAACTTAATTTTTTTTATTACTTTATTTGGATTTTATTATTTTTTTTTTTGTTTTTTGTATTTATATTATTTATCACAATTATTGTATGTTATTTAACAGTCATCATTAATAAGAAAAAGGGAAAAAATTACCAAAATAAAAATAAATTCAGATTTTATTGACTAAAATTAAACTCGTTTAATCATATGAGAAATGGAAAAACAGCTATTCTTCAGTACATTTTGTGTACTCACACATACGCGCCTTTATATTCCCAGTCACAAGTAGCATTTCACAGGACTGTTCCTTTTTAAAAAAATCGATTTTCCTTAAAACAAAATCGATTTTGGCTCCACAACAGAAAAATCGATTTTATTAAAATCGGTCCCAGCACTAGTCCGCTGATAGTTAAAAAATAAGCGAACGCGAAACTTGTAAGCAATAATGAAAGAAGTGTGACAAAACAGAAAGATTATTTACAAATAAAATACAACAAAATTTGCTTTTGCGTGTATATGACTCTGTGTCTGCGATTTACTCTCAAGGTCCGGCAACAAAACAAAACATAAACAAATGTGAGAAGTGAAGTCACAAGACGACGACGACGCGACGCCAGCAGTAGCAGCAGCAGCAGTACTCAAGAATTTGCTGTCGTCGCCCAGCCAATTATGGGTACAAAAGAATCCAAACATGCTTGCATCAGTTACGAGGATGCAGTGAAACGTGGTAAGTGTTAACCTTCAAATTCTGGCAGCAACGTACACATAACAAAATGGGTCATACGAGTACGCAACATCAAGAGTTCTAGAACAAAAACAATAATAGTATGCACTTATACAGGTGTAATTGCGCTTTATCGATTCTGTTGTTGTTTCCATTCCTATTTCCATGCTTTTTATTGCTGCCTTTTGCTGCTGGACTGAGTTAATTCTTTTCATTTCCACCTTATTCTTCACTTTTGAGTTATTGTGTGCAAATTTCAGCACTGCATGCGTGTGTGTTGCAAGTGTATGAGTATTTGCGTCGTCGCAGTCAGTGACGTCACAATAGAAAAGAACAGCAGCAGCGGTTTTTCGTTGTCTAGCAGTGGTTCTTGGGTCTTGGGCGGAGGTGGCGTTGGGAATTTTGCTGTGACAAAACAAAGAGAAACAGTTAAATTCTGCACTTTGTTGCTGCTATTCTTTTTTATATACATACAGACGTAAGATGCATTGTATGTACGTCTGCATTGGCGCTATTGCAGCTTTAATTGTTGTTGTTGTTGTCTAATTTTTCCCTCACTTTGCATCAGCATTCATCTCGCTACTGTTCTTGTTGTTGTTGTGTCTTTTTATGACCAACCGCGAAGGCAAAAAAACGAGCGTTGCTGATAAGATGTCCGACTATATTTGTACCTGTCCCTCATATACTCGTGCGGTTCCAGGTGCTGGAGTAGATTGTTAGCACACAACGGACCGGTTTGCGTCTTATAAAAATGTATGCAAGTCCAGTGGCATTTCGCAACGTACGCTGCCCGCTGCCCCCTCTTTGAACTGTCAACTGCATAAAAGTCCAATGCAAAAAGACTAAAGAAAAAGGAAAAAATAATGAAAATGAGCAAATCAAAGCAATAGCGACAACAATAACAACAATTCTGCAATGAAATTCCGCTTGTCGCGTGACGTCGCATAATGTAATTCTTAGCAATCGCAAAATTATTCCTCATTGCTTTTTCATGCTCAATTTGTGATTATGAATTGTTTGCTATGTTTAACCTGAACTACTCACGTCTCTCCCTCCGCCTAGACGCACGCCCCCGCTCAATCGCAATAAACGCCATTTAAAATTGACAGTTAATTGATTACGTGTTTAACGTTTAGCGGCATTGTTTGTTTTTCTTTTGAACACAAAACGTAAAGTGCGTTACGATTTTAAATCGACTGTAAGCACTTAAGTATAAATAAACTGCATGTGAGAATTTGGTATATTCTGTGATCGTTTTCTAGTTGGGTTCCAATAAGAATATACAGACAGGGAGTACAAAATAGTAATCTTTTCAGATTGTCCCCAACAATCAGTACACACTACACCTTTCAGACATATTCTTATCATTAGATTAGTTTCCAAAGAAAATAACAGTTAAATCTACAGTAGTTCTTACTTGCATTAAGATTAATTTATATTTAATTGGCAGCGATCGCCAATTAAAATAAATAAAAGGAAAAAAGAGATACATTTGTTCACTTATATTTTAAATATATTCCTTTCTTAATCAAAACAAAAAATTCAAAAACTTTTATATTTCACTTTTTATTATAAAAAAATATATATATGTTAAAACTAAAAACAACATTTATTTGATTTTAAATAAAATTAAGTTTTTACAATCTGTATAAACGGTGAGGTTTCAAGTTTCCCATTAGATGCGGTGGTGTGAAATGGCAAGATTGTAAAACATATTCGGTGATCCCCCGATCATTATATTTATTTTTAATTTGGATAAACCCAATAATTTACAAGTTTCTATTTATAAATAATTTTAATTTCTCTAATCTGTCAATTAATCATTCGCAGTTAGCGACGCCGAGCTGAGACGCTTGAAAGATGCCTTCAAGAAGTCAGCTGGCGTGGGACGACTCTATCTCAGTCGGAATGCTTTCCAGCAGGATGTGCTGTGCGAGGGTGTTCCGCCGAAGATCACGGACATGTTATATGCCGCCTGTGGTGGCACACAGCGCGGCATATCCTTCAAGGATTTGCTCTGCGGCCTGGTGCTGATCACAGGCGGCACCCAGGAAGAGAAAACCAAGTATGTAAATGATACTTAATTAAATTCCGAATATGTACTAATGTGTTGCCTTGATAGATTTCTATGGAACTTGTACTGCAACGACGCTGGCACCTACATCATTAAATCGGAGTACGTGCGTAATGTCAGCCTGGCGCCGTTCGAGAGCGTCTCCTTGTTCGCTCAGAGCGAAAGGGCGAACTTTGAACAGTTCCAGGATTGGATTGTCAAACATCGCAATGCCACGGTGCTGTCCAAGTGGCTGCTGGCCGACAATTGTGTCAGTCTCACCTCTGAGCTAGAAACTCCCACCTTTTATCAGAGTCTAGCCGGAGTTACACATCTGGAGGAGAAGGTAAGAAACTGATTCAAAATCGCATTTCTAAATCAAGTTAATATTGCAAGAAATATTATGTTGTATGCTAAATATAAAACGATATTTTCAGTAATTGCTGTCAATGAAAATAACAGTCAAATTCTCAGAATACTAAATTAATAAATAGTATTGATTTAATGAAAAATGCTTATTAATTGGCACCTATCAATTTCATAAACCTTAAACGCAATTTTATCAACAATTAAATCACATGCTTGGCATTCTTCAAACCTATGAAGTGTTCAGTTTTGTAGTCAATCGATGATTAGATTAGATTTACACATTAAGGTCAGAAGCAAGAGCTCTCTCTGCCCTTCTCACCGATCAATACAATTGGAATGAAAATATTCACGATAAATGGTAATTTTAAAGTTATCCATTTTCAATTGTGGTTCTCCTCACAAAACTAGGAACATTGTAGTTTTAAAAACAATTGATTTTAATAACTGAAACTAGAATAAAAATTAGGAAAATTCGAATTCAAAAATATTTTGATTAACACATGGGCATTTCCACAGAAATGTCAATCGAGGCCAACAACGTAAAATTGATCAAAAACTTACATCTTGTGAAATTTTCTTCCAAAAATGTATTCAAGTTATGTATTTAAATAATAAACGCTAGAATAAATGCAATGGGTTAAACAAATAGATTCTACATAGAAATAAATTCACTTTTTCTATTTTTTGCACATTTTCTTAAAAATTGACTTCCAAAATGGACCGTTTGTATTCTATCGATTACACTAAGTAAAATAGTAACATAAACCGTTTTAATGCATAAAAATATATTGAAGGTTTTATTTAAAACAAGTTTTTCAAGCTATTTTTGATATATAATTTAATAAAGAGAGACAGAAACAATATAAATATATTGTGGAACAAAATGTCGAGTGCGACAGTGATTCAAATTAAATTTAAAAAAAATACTACTTAATATTTTTAAATCAAACAAAAAACATTTTTAAGATGAATCAATGCATAACATTTCAAAATTAATTGCATCACAATATTCGTTCATGTTTTGCCGTAATCAGTGTTAGAACTGGTCGCCGAAAAAACTACTTCTGTTTAAATCGCGTTCGAATGCCTTGGTTTTTTAAATGATCTTCAAACCAACAATTGCCCAAAATCAACCTTAGCACCAATAATAGTGCTAATCAAGACCTATAAGTTTCCTCTTTTGTTTTTGGCATCTGTTTTATTTCACTTTGAATGCGTAGGAATGTCGCATTCGACTTGGGAGAATTACCCATTTGCAGTTTTAAAACAGTTTTGATTAAAATCAAAACCACTTTTTCCAAATATTAAAGAACTCGATTTTTTTCTTTCATCATTATTTTAATTTATTTTAATTTTATTTATGGTATTTTTGTGTGCTTGATTCTTACTAAAATAATACACATTTTCCTGCAGGACATTGGCGACTTGGAGAAAGAGTTTTGGCGCTTGAAGAACACTTCACAGAATGGTCAAATTGACTTGCAGTTCCTGGGGCCGCTCATCAGTCCGCCCATACCAAAGAATGCACTGGCTGGACTCTTCAACGCCTTCGATGAGAATCGCGATGGTCACATTGACTTCAAGGAGCTCTGCTGTGGCGTTAGCGCCGCCTGTCGTGGTCCCGGCGTGGAGCGTACTCGCTGTAAGTGTCGTAATGGGAAGCTATTATCAAATCAGATCTAATCTCAATTGATTTTTGCAGTCTGCTTCAAGATCTTTGATGTGGACCGGGATGGCGTGCTGAATCACGAGGAGACGCTCCAAATGATCAACGTACTTCTGTTTGTGGCCAAAGAGAATCGCGATACACAGCAATACAAGGAGCTGACGAAACAGCATGTCATCAGCGATTTATTGGAGTTTGCCCAGCGCAGAAGTCCTGACGGCGTTCCCAGCACACTCACCCGTGACAATGTCTCACTTACGGCGGAGGATTTCATGCTGTGGAATGTGCAGTGTGGTCTGAGACTAATGCAGCCTCTATTGGATCTCATCTTTGAGCTGTGTCACATTGTCTTTGGCCTCTGGCCACAATGCAAGCACATGGAGTACGATGTTGTCCGTGGCTGGCTGCAACGCGAGGAGCGTCGTCCCTATCGCGTTGGACAGTTTTGGTATTTGATTTCACGGGACTGGTGGCTCAACTGGATGCAGTACACGCAGCACACGGCGCACACCTGCGAGTATTGCAAACGCACCGCCAGTCAACGCAGTGCTGTCGATGAGGCTCTCGTCTGTGATGAGAGTTTCAACACACACAGCCTGGAGCAGCACGATAGCTACTCCCTGGGCTCTGGTTCTGGCTCTGCCTCTGGCAGCAGCGGCATCTCAGCGGGTCGCCACTGTGCCCATCAACGACCCGGACCCATTGACAACAGCAATCTGATCACAGTGAATCCTCATCGCAATATACGCACTCTGACCGGCGAGGGCGGCCATCTGAAAAGGGACACGCCCCTTGTGCAGAATCATGACTTTGAGCTGGTGCCCAAGTCGCTGTGGAAGGCGTTAAATCGTTGGTATGGCGACAATCTGCCATTACCACGTCAGGTAAGGCAACATGAGATATGAATCCTTGCATCAAATTAATTAATAATAATTATTTTTGTGGCAGGTGATACAACCACTGAACTCGGAGGTGGAACTGGAGCTTTATCCGCTAAATTTGCGCATTTTGCTGCATCAGGTGCAGACGGCATCCACGGGCGCTGCCGTGGGAGCTGGAACGCAGATCAGTAGCTGGGGATCAACGACAAGTGGTGGATATGGAGTATTGGCATCTGGAGGCGGCTATGCGGCCATTGCGGCCAGTAGCGTGCTGCAGCCGCCAAAGCGTTATCTGGCGTACACGGCGGCATTTAGTCGACTTGCCACAGTGCGTCAGGTGGGCGAGTTTCTGTGCGAACAGCTGCGACTGAAGCCGGAGGATATACGACTGTGGCATGTGCCGCCGTCGAGTGCAACGTTGGATAATAGTGCCATACTGCTGGAGGAGGATACCATGTGCCTGAAGGAGCTGGTGATACGTGACAACGATCAGCTGCTGCTCGAGATACGCAATAAGGATCTAACCTGGCCCGAGGAGCTCGGCTCGCTGGCCAGCGCCCAGAGTGGCCACGTCGGCAGCGGTCCTGGCGATCGGCGGCGCATGACTCGCACCTCCATCATGTCCGTGCATGCTCCAGGCGCCACGGGGCTGCACAATCTGGGCAACACTTGCTTCATGAACGCGGCACTTCAAGTGCTGTTCAACACACAACCGTTGGCACAGTATTTCCACCGTCAGATGCATCGCTTCGAGCTGAATGCGGCCAACAAGCTGGGCACACGTGGCCAACTGGCCATGCGCTATGCGGAGCTGCTCAAGGAGGTGTGGACGGCCACAACACGATCTGTGGCGCCGCTAAAGCTGCGCTTTTGTGTCAACAAACATGCGCCACAGTTTGCCGGCGGTGGACAGCATGATTCGCAGGAGCTGCTCGAATGGCTGCTGGACGCACTGCACGAGGATCTCAATCGTGTTATGGAGAAGCCGTACAGTGAACTTAAGGACTCCAATGGGCGGCCCGATAAGATTGTGGCCGCCGAGGCGTGGTCCCAGCATCATGCACGCAATCAATCCATCATCATAGATCTCTTCTATGGCCAGCTTAAATCCAAAGTCAGCTGCCTTGGCTGTGGTCACGAGTCCGTGCGCTTCGATCCCTTCAGCTTGCTCAGTCTGCCGCTACCCGTCGAGAACTATGTGTATCTGGAAGTGCTGGGTAAGTTTGATAATGAGTACAGGCGAAAAGAGGCATCGCTGACCACATAAAGCCTTGAAGCCTTATCAACTAGATTTAAAATTGAAACGAACTTTAAATTGTCTTATCTTTGCAGTAATTCTCCTGGATGGCAGTGTGCCAATTAAGTACGGACTGCGTTTGAACTCCGAGTGCAAATACGGGGACTTGAAGCATAAGCTGGCCACGCTCTGTCCGTTGCAGCCGAGTTTTATGCTGGTCTGTGAGCTGTGGAACTCGCAGATTCGCCAGGTGCTCGCCGATGAGGACAAGCTCCGAACGCAGAGCGTTAAGGATCTGTATGTGTATCAATTACCCGAACAAAGCAGCAGCAGGACGAGATCCAATTCAGCATTAAGCATGCACATCGAGCAGGGACTCAAGGATATCCAACGCAGCTCGGGTAAAAGCTGCTGCTGATTTAAGTGATTTATATTTAAAAGTCCTGCTAATGTTTGTCAATTGACAGCTCTGATTACAGCACAGGATTCGCTTTCATCGCTTAGCACATTGCAGATCTCAAATCGTACATCCTCGTCGCGTGTCATCTGCAATGGGCATCTGGGAGATGGACAGGAGATTGCCAACAGCAGCAGCAGCACAGCAGATGCAGATGCTGACCAAGAGTTAACCAAATATAAGAGCAACAGCAGCAATGCTGGCCAAGTGCACGAACTGCAGCCAGATGATGCCGGAAAGGTAAGCCGGTGCTTTGGAAAAAGAGAGTGCATGCCCCACAGTCTTTTTTGCTTCAAGGTATGGCTTCTAAACTATATTAACATACACGTATTTAATATGTTAGATTCTTTCAAATGTATCAAATTTCCCCCTATTCGCCTAGGATAAACTCGCTCCAGCGACGAAGATGTATTCAAAAATAAGTTTCATTCAAAGCAGAGAACAAAAAGAAAAAGAATTTCAACATTCCATATTCAGAGTGGCGTATTTTGGCAAACGTTTCCAATTGCCTTTTTTCTTCTGTTAAACGAAATCTATATATATTAAATACCAATATGTTAAATCTGTTTGGTTTGTGGGCTACCTTTATCTAATGTATAGCTGTATACACACCTGTATACCCCCACCCCGTCTTAACTTTGTAATTGTTATTTGATTTCGTATACGCACCTTTATTCCTCTCTCTCTCTCTCTCTCTTAAAATACTCTTGTAATTTTGTAATTTACTCTTTGATACTAATACACACATTTAGTTTGTTGCTGGCCTTAAAATATCTATTGTAAATGTATTGCTTTAAAGTTTAAACATTTCTCAACTTTAGACTCACCACCGTTAGTTATCGTTGCTCATCGAATATACAATTGTTTATACATTTTTTTTTGTTTATTTTCCCTGTACCGATTTTTGTACATTTTATCTCGTCACCTTTGGTACAGATTAGTCTCTCTATGGAGTCTAGACATCTTCATAGCTTTTCAATTGTACATAAGGGTGATTCATGGTTTATTTAACTTTAAAAAACACTTATGGAATGCTCTTTTTAATTTATGCAGTTAGTATTACATACAGTTCAACTTTATTAAAAAGTTTGCATTGTTTTTTCGTTATTAAAAATATCACCAATACATTAGAATTAACTATAAAATGTTCTTTCAAACTTCAACTGAAAAAATAAAATATTAATTATATTTACTACCCTTTTAATTATTTTATTCACAATTCTATAAAAAACAAATATTTTGACCCACTGTTACTGTTACTAAGCTAAACATAACACGCCACTGTTATTAACAGTGCTCCTCAGCTGTTAACATTTTAAAGTTATTTCAAATATAATTTCCGCTTCAAATTGCATTATTAATCAATACAATATTTTTAGAGCAACAATTATTTCAAAATTGCCGAATTCTAATGAATCATCCTCTGGTGTACACATTGCAATTGCTCCTCTTACTCATATGCAACCACAGAAACCACCAATTATTATGCCCACTTAATTAACCAAATATTACAAATTTTAATAGAGTTGAAGTAGAAATCTAATTCAGAACACCCGCAATAATTTCAAATGTTGTAGATTTTTGAGCGTTTATCCTAGCTTATATACAAATGTTGCCTATTTGCGAGTAGTTTACGTTAATTGTTTAAATTTTCAAGAGCTTAAATACACACAGACGTAACACACACATACACACACACATAATACATAGACTCACATAGATGTAAAGTAATTAATGCATAACTTCGACACAGGAGTCGCTGATCCTCAGCTGCAGTCCGGAGAACAACTTTATGGATGATGCAGTGGCACAACAAAAGCGGTCTGCAACCACAACCACAAAACTGCTCCACACCGGGAGCAACACGAGTTCCCCATCGTATACGAATCACTCGGGCGAGAACTCCATGGAGAGCTCGCTGACAGAGCCAATGCCGGTTGCAGAGCTGGCCGGGAGTCGACATGGCAGCAATAGCGATGATGGCGCCTCCTATCGCACCACCAACGAGCACTCTAGTGGTTTGAGCACAGCTCACACGCTCAACGATCGTGATGTGGACGTCGACGATGATGATAATGATGATGGGCAGGAGGAGGAGGGCGAGGAGCCGGAACAGCAGATAACTACTTCACAGCCGGAGAGCACGAGCGGTAATCAAACTAGCAGCGGCGTCTACTCACGCCGCTCGTCACAACCCTACAAGGTGGGCAAGTATCTGGTCGCTGTCCATCGGAAAATCACACGCCACGACAGCTACTTCCTCTCCTACCACAAAACGCGACCCAGTCTCTTTGGTGTCCCACTGCTTATACCCAATTGCGACGGCGGCACTCACAAGGATCTGTATTGCGCCGTCTGGCTGCAAGTCAGTCGCCTGCTGAGTCCCTTGCCAGCTACCACCGAACAGGCGAATCATGCTGCCGACTGGTGAGTAAGATATGAATATACGATTCACTATCATTTATATATTCAATTGTCTTTTGTATTCACAATTTCATATCTTTATCCTTCCTATAGTGACGACAGTCTGGGCTACGATTTCCCCTTCACGCTGCGCGCCGTCAAAGCAGATGGTCTCACCTGCGCCATATGTCCCTGGTCAAGTTTCTGTCGTGGCTGTGAGATCCGTTGCAACAACGAGTATGTGCTCCAGGGTGCCCTGCCGCCCATCAACACGACGCCCAGTGAGTTTTCGTATGAGATAATAAACTTCAAAGCGCATTTCTAGATGTTGACATTTTATAGACAACGCAGCGACGCCAAAAATGAATGTGAAATGCCCATCGTTACCCAATCTGGAGGCGAAACGTGCACCGGAGTACACGGCATCCTTATCGTATACGCCAGTAACAAAATATTTTGAAGACTTTACCATTGCCATCGATTGGGATCCAACCGCACTGCATTTACGCTATCAGAGCACCTTAGAGCGGGTGAGTTGACAACAATTGAGGTTGCATTTGATGGATATTTCATATAGCTATTGAACCCTATGCTCAGCTTTGGGTGGATCATGAGACAATTGCCATAAGCCGGCGGAAGCAAGTGGAGCCCGTGGATTTGAATCATTGCCTGCGCGCCTTTACCTCCGAGGAGAAGCTGGAGCAGTGGTATCACTGTGGTCATTGCAAGGGCAAGAAGCCGGCGACCAAGAAGCTGCAAATATGGAAATTGCCACCCATTCTGGTGAGTCAGCGTCTTATAGCTTAACTGCAACATTTTAATGCTGCTCAAATATTCCATAGATTGTGCATTTGAAGCGTTTCAATTGCGTCAACGGCAAGTGGGTGAAATCACAGAAGGTGGTGCACTTTCCCTTCGATGACTTTGATCCCACGCCCTACTTGGCTTCGGTGCCGCAGGAGACGATATTGCGGCACAAGGAGCTGCTCGAGCTGAAAAGGGATTTGCCAAGCAGTGAAACTGTCAGCGAATTGGATGAAGTCGATGCCGGCGACAAAGTCGTGTCAAAACCAACAGATCCACCTAGCGAAGAACCCTCCACAACAACCAAGGAAACGCCACTTGCAGCTGGCAACGTGCTGCGTCAGAGTAAATCGAGCAATGCGGCCAGGCGACAGCGTCTCATCTCCACCAGCCTCACAAAGACGCCCATTGTGGATGGCGAATTCGAAGACTATCATCAGCATAAGCTCAAAGCGGATGTTGATGAATTTGATCCCAGATACAAGCTGTACGCCGTGGTGGTGAGTCAATTTTTGTGAAGGAAAAACAAACTTTGATATTGATAAATCCTTTATGCTCTTTCATTTCTAGTCTCACTCGGGCATGCTGAATGGTGGTCACTACATTTCCTATGCATCAAACACAACTGGTTCCTGGTATTGTTACAATGATAGCTCCTGTCGCGAGATATCGCATAAGCCAAACATTGATCCGAGCGCTGCCTATTTGCTGTTCTACGAGCGGCAGGGTCTCGACTATGAGCCATATTTGCCCAACATTGAGGGACGAGCGCTGTCCAACGATGCCTCATTGCAGCTGGATGTGGATGAGACGGAGGGCGATCTTAAGAAATTATGCACAATATCGTAATATTGTGATTGTATTTGGTGCATTCTGCAGGAGCAGCTTCAAGGGCTAAAGGCTATGATCAATCGCTTAAATCTGTATAACTTTCTAATTAATTTGCGAGTGTGTGTGTGTGAGTGTGTGTATGTATGTGCGGATGTGTTTGTGTGCTAATGTTCTTTGTTATTTACTATTATAAGCTAATTTGCTGTTCTAGTTTTATAAATTGCCCCACAATATTTGAATTCAGGGTGCAGATTTTCTTGAGTTTTTGTTGCAAATGTGATTTTGTTTACTGTGTACCATATTATGAAAATTATAAATACTTTTAATCTATGTATAATTCCAAACTTAGCTTCGTATATAACTTGTTTTTGTCAGTTAATTACTTTACTATTATTAGTTTACTTAATAACATCGGTTTGGCCAATGTGTAAAGCTTGTTTGTTACATTTGTTTCTCTTATTACTTTTTTTTTTGTTTAAGTCTTAGCGCTTCTTTTTTGTTGTACTTTGGAATTTGTATTAGGCTGCTAGAGCCCCGCTTGTAATTAAATACATTTATTCGTAAATCAATATGTACATGCATACACAAAATATGCAATTCCATTTATTTGTAACTATTGTAAATAAGATCAAGATTAAAATCGAGATCTAAATGAATATCCAAATGCCTATGGACGGCAAATTGCTCGTCAAATATTGTCGAAAACTTGATATTAAATTAATTAGCAATATATTTATATATTTGGAAATATGCTACGAATTTCACATACTCTACTCATATGGCATATGATGTGTGTGCATTGGTTTTGTAACGTACCAAGTTATTGGTTCTGAAATTAGTATTGCGCTTATCAAATGACATTATAATGTCTAAATGATTATGTATTTGATATTTACAAATAACATATACCTATATTTAGTCAAACGAGTATATACATATACAAACTTAACTAATTTATACTTAATATACATCCAAACATATGCATGATAATATAACTGACACAAATGTTACAAGTATCAAATAAAAAGTCTGTCGCTTGAATTACATTTGTTTTACTTACCCGACAAGTGAGTGTAATTTGCAGATACACTCAATTCATTTACGATCGATTGGATTAGATAGAAGAAAAACTTTGCTGCATACTTTTAAGAGCATCTTTAAATGTATTTTTAAATTATTGCTGCATTTTAAATCTTTCTAATCAAAATTGAGAATATTGCTGCATACTTTCAGGTGGCGTTAAAAGCTTCCACTAGCTGTCAAAGTCAAATCAATTTAAAAAAATGAGTTGCTGTTGTCAATGTTAAAAACTTTGTGGGCCGTTTTTTCAATGTACATATAAACTGTATCTAAGATATAAGTTAAAATTTGACAGTAATTTCTATACATTTTACGTCAAAATATATTTTCAATAGTTATCAAACACCTTATTTAGACATTGAAAAAACGGGCCTAGGTCTTTCTTCTGTTAAACTTTAGCCAAAATGAAGACTGCCTTACCTTGTGGAAATAATGCTTGTTAATTAAACCATACCATTCCATTTCCCTTTTGTCACTAGCTTGGACGGCCGACCGCAAATTATTTGTTTGTCATGTTTAAATTGTCACAATTTAAATTTTTCACACATTTAGGTAGTTAAATAAATACACTTTAATTTGTTGTTCTTTTGCAATGTAATTGGAATTTATATTGTATTTGTAACTATATAAAATGAAATCACACAGTAAGTAATTAAGCATTATTATATATGTATGTATAATTGTCAATATGGTGAATTGAAAGTGACAAATACTCGTATTTAATTTGTGAACTGTTTATAATAGTTTCATTGCAAAGGATTATTTTTATGATAAATATATAGTAAATATGTATGTTTGTTGGGTATGTTATTTAATATACGTATTTAAATTCTAAGATCTGAAGAGTAATTAATTTCCATGGAATTTGCATGCGCTTAGAATAGTCAAGCGGGTGTTCAGGAGCCGGCATTGTTGGACAGCTGTCCGGGCACAGAGAACTGTGGCCTAAAGTTGGCAAAGTTGCCAGCGGGTCCGCCCGTAAACGCCGGCAAGGTGGTGCCCTGGAAACCAGCGGGAAATTGTGCCATCAATTGAGCTGCAAAAGAGTAAGCAAATGAAATGTTGAAAGTATCTTTAATGAATAATGTTGTTGAATTAAATATGCTAATGTAAGTTATAGCTTTTGATTCTTTGCTTTGTTTTTGATAAATACTTATAAAATTTCATTCATTCGCATTACTAATTTTAGGGCTACATTTAACTACAAAACTGTTATCATTATCATTAATTAGTGAAATGATAATGAAAAAGTAATAATCAAATAAGAATAATACATTGTTGCTTACCAGCATTGGAGGCGTTGCCAGCGGTGGCCGCCAGACGCGACAATATGGAACGCTCGGACATCTGGAGGCGTTGCGCCACCGGCGGAATGCGGGCCAAAGTGGCCGGCAGACGTGAGACATCGCTTTTCATGTCGGACAGCAGCTCCTCCAGCTGATTGAGCACCTTGTGCAGGACGGCATTGGCCGGTTTGTTGCCAGCCAGCGATTCCTTGCTCAAATGCTGATGGGACTCGGCGAGGCATTCAACCTCAGCAAAGCGTGCGTTAAGCGACATTGCCGGATGACTGGGATCCTGGGCGAGATTCAAGAAAGCCGCACGACGCAGCTGCTCCTCAATGACCAGCGCCTGTTCGAGCAACTTGAAGCGACGGGCCAAGAATTTGTTCTTGATCTCCAAGAAATTGCCCTTGCCCACGTCCATTTTGAAGGGTTCATTAATGATGGCGAAGCGTATATCATTCTGGATATCCTGCCAACGTCCATAGCCATGGGTAACAATGCCAGCCAAGAGCCAATAATCGTGACGACGATGCCAGATTTCATATTCCCGTCCGGGCACCGCTGCCTTTTCCTCGTTCAGCCACAAGGTGTGCAGTTCGGTGAAGCCACCATCGGCGATATTGAACATGAACTTGCGCTTCAAAACCTCCAGGCTATCCTCAACCAGTTTACCACCAGCAGGAGTTGCTCCTGCCTTTTGATCCTTGGGTGAGTTGGCATTATTCGAACTGGCATTGGGTTTCTCCAGTTCGCCATCCTCTTTGACAATCATCACGTCGTCATCATCATCGTCGATGATTGTGGTGCTGTTTGGATTAGTTGTTGTTGTTGCTGTTGGTGTTGCTGTTGGTGTCTTCTCGTCGCTGCTTGTTTTCTCCTTTTCCTTCTCCTTCTCATCGCTCTGCTCGGTTTTGGGCTCCTCCTTGGGCTCCTTCTGTTCCGCATCCTTGGCCTCCTCCTTGGGTTCCAGTTTGGCTGGTTCGCTCTTGACCTGTGCCTCGCTGCTGGACTTGGCCTCCACATCGCCGGACTCTTCGGTCTTTTCCTGCTTGACAGCTGAATCGGTTGCCTTTTTATCCTCCTCCTGGGCAGCATCTGGTTCGGATTTGGGCTCCTGCTTCTCAGGCGTTGATGTCACTTTATCTTCGCTCTTTTCGGAAGCTGGCGCTGGACTTGGAGCAGCGCTTGTCGCTGGCGTTGCGCTGTTGCTGGTGGTGGCGCTCTCCACAGGCGCTTTTCCAGCTGCAGTCGTGGCCGTGTCCAAGGGAGCAGCTGCCGGATCCTGTTTGCCGCCGATAGCTGAACGCACTGGCTCACAGGGCTTGAGGATTAGCTCGGGCATGCTGTAGTAGCCGTTGATGTGCTCAAACTCCTGCACCTTCTTGCGAATGAGCGACATGACGCCAATGCGCGTGAGCACATGCTGTCGGGACAATCCCTCCCTTGGCACACCATCCGCAAAGGTCTCGGCATTGTCCGCTCCCGGCTCGCACAGATGCCGCATGAACAGCGACACGTATGCCTTAAAGTTGCGCTCGGATTTGCCGCGCAGATCCCGCACCAGCCACTGCGAATTGAAGGCATCCTGCGGAGGCATGCCGTAGCGCATGATTGCGTTGAGGAAACTCTTCCGCTGGCGGGCATTGAATCCCAGCACTTCAATGTTGCCGCCCACACGGGCGAGCAGCGGCGGCAGCGGACGATCATCGCGTCGCTCCAGACGTCGCTTGGCCTTGCGCTCTCCGTTCTGTTCATCAAAGTCGTCGTCGCCGGCATCCTCATCGCTGCCGCCGGAGTACTCCGAATTGTACTCGCTGCCATTGTCCTGCCAGTTGGAGTCATCGCGCGTGGTGTCCGCTGCGACGACGCCGCCATCCGTGTAGTTCACCTGCTTGCGCACACGTTTGCCCTTGCCCAGGGATCGGCCCACGTCCTCCTGATGCTGTTCGTAGTGATGACGCAACAGTTTAACCCAATAGGCTGGATCTGAGTTTTCGGCATCTTGTTTGATAATTTCCGTTTCCTCCTCTTCCTCCTCCTCTTTGGTGGCATAGGATGCCACTTTGAACGAGGACAAATACTCGTTGGCCCAGGATTCCTTCTCCTCAATGCCGCGATTGGTGCGATCCAGGAGTTCCGCAACGGCCTTGTCATCGTAATGAATGGCCTCCTCCTTGTCATCCTCCTTGAAGAGATCCTCAGTGCCGAATCGCAAGATATCATCCAGTTCCTGCTTGGTGAAATTGGTACCCTTGCCTCCCATGCCGGGACGCACCACCAGATGGGTCAACATCATCTTGCGCTTGGCCACCTGCGTCACACGCTCCTCCACAGAGTTGCGGGTGACAAAGCGATAGATCATCACCTTGTTGGCCTGGCCAATACGATGGGCACGCGAAAAGGCCTGGATATCATTGTGCGGATTCCAATCCGAGTCATAAATGATGACGGTATCGGCTGTGGCCAGATTAATGCCCAATCCGCCAGCTCGTGTGCTGAGCAGAAAGACAAACTGCTGGGCGCCTGGAGCATTGAATCTATCGATGGCCTCCTGACGCAGTGTGCCCGTAATGCTGCCATCAATTCTCTCGTACTTGTACTGTTCACCCTCGAGGAAGTCCTCGAGGATGTCCAACATCTTGGTCATCTGCGAGAAGATGAGCACACGATGATTCTGTGACTTCAACTGTTTCAACATCTTGGAGAGCAGCACAAGTTTTCCCGCTGCCTTGGTCAACGAATTGATCTCATAGATGCCGCCAGCTGAGGTGGGAGCCTCCTCGGCAGCCGAGGGAAATAGATACGGATGATTGCAGCACTTTTTCAGATCCATCATGATGTTAATCAGGGAACAGGAGCCGCCGCCGCTCTTGGAGTTCAATGCCTCATAGTTCTTGGTCAGGATAAACTTGTAGAACTTCTTCTGCATGGCCGACAATTCGACGCGCACGATAAACTCCGACTTGGAGGGCATATTCTTGAGCACATCCGTCTTGAGGCGACGCAGCATGTGTGGACCGAGCATCTCATGCAAACGCTTGACCTGCTCCTCCTTGGAGACATCGGCGAATTCGCCCTGGAACGCCTGAAGATCGTTGAACTTGTCGCGACTCAAGAAATTCAACAAGTGGAAAAGTTCCTCCAGATTGTTCTGCAAGGGAGTGCCCGTTAGGAGCAGCTTGTAGGCAATCGCATAACTGTTGAGGATGCGAAAGAATTTACTCTGGTTGCTCTTCAAGCGATGCGCCTCATCCACCACCAGCACCGCCCAATCAATGCTGCCCAAACATGCGGCATCCATCGAGATCAACTCGTAGCTGGTCAGCAGGACATTGAATTTGTATTGTGTCGTCCGCAGGCGGGAGACCTTGGTGCCACGTATGGCGCCCTCATCAAAGGTCAGCTCATTCTCACGGATCACCGCACGCGAATCCTTGTCCCCAATGTAGGTGATGCAATAGAAATCTGGAGCCCAAAGCTCAAATTCACGCTCCCAATTGACGAGCGTGGAGAGGGGCACCGCGACCAGGAAGGGACCACGGCAATGTCCCTCCTTGTACAGCGAATAGAGGAACGTGACCGTCTGTATGGTCTTGCCCAGACCCATTTCATCGGCCAGAATGGTATCGATGCCTTGTCCCCAGCTGTAACGCAACCAATTGATGCCCTCAATCTGATACGGATGCAATTGCATTCCAGTCTCATCGAGGAATGCTGGTTGTCCCTCGTATTTCTTCTTCAGATCCGTTGTCGGCTTCTCCGGCGGTGGAGTATAATGCTTTACAGGTCTATCCTCATCATCGAGTTCCAGTTTCTTGGTTTTGCGTCCCTTCTTGCTCTTCTTGCTGCTCGAAGCACGTGTCTGCTCCGAAGTGCAAACGGCCCGCAGATCCTGATAGTAATCAATGGCCTGACGCAGTCCGGGCATATCATCGCCCTCCTCCTCCCAGGTGGACTTGTCGTAGGGCAATTCGCGCCATTTCACCAGATACATGGTGCTGCCGTCACGTGCCGTGCGATGATTGATCACACGCTGGACAATCAACCATTCCGGCTTGACGCCATTCTTGTAGAATCGCTCCTCGAGAGCAGCCTCATCGTCGTCGTCGTTGCCCTTCATGCCCACCTTGTCCTTGTGGCGTTGAATGCGCTTGAAACGCGTATCCGCCTCGTCCAGGGATTCCTCAAACTTGGGCGGCTCTTCCATGTCATATTTGCGCTGGAAGGAGCGTATCATCAGCGGATGATGCACGTCCAGCTGCACCTCGGAGACCCATTCACAATGCCAATAGGACATGTTGTGCCACTTGATGAAGTATTCCCGGATACGGTTGCCCACCTTGGCGCTCTTCGAGGTGGATGCCTCGCTGCTACCGCGACGCTGGACGGCCCAGCGCCAGGTGATGATCTTCTCGGCCTTGCCGGACAACGGTGGGCAACTGCAGCGTGGACAACGCCAGTCGCCGTCGGGTATCGTGTCCAGCGCCGGATTCAGACAAAAAGTATGATATGCCGATGGACAGGAGTCGCAGCAGAGCAGCTCGCCGCCATCCTTGCATACGCGACAGAACTCCTGATGCTCATCGTCTTCCTCCTCCTCGGGAGCACCGCCATCGGCCTCGCAATGGGGACATGACCATTTCCCCTCTGGCGGCTCATCCAGTTCCGGTTCCAGGCAGACCAAATGGTAGGCACGTGGACACGTGTCGCATAGAATGATCTCGCCGCCTTGCTGGCACACCTCGCAGTAATCCTGATGCTCGTGCTCGCCATCTTCGCCTTCGGGGAAGTTCTTGGTTTTCTTCATTTTGTTCTTCTTCTTGAACTTGTTGCCAATCTTGGTCTTGGCCTTCTTGCGCACCACGGGAGCACCGTCATCTTGCCCAGCAGCTGCAGCTGAAGTCTCAGCCGGCTGCTTATCTTTCTCCTTGTCCTTATCCTTGTCCTTTTCCTTCTCGTCAGCGCTGTCATCGGATTTTTGCAACATGCGCTCGAATTCAAGATCAGAGTCACGCTCGGAGGCGCCACTGGCATCCTGTTCCTCGTCGGAGCTGTCGCGTTTGCGTTTGCCAAACTTGATCTTCAATGTGGGCACCTTGCCCGATGGACGTCGTCCCTTTTTGTTGCTGCTGCGACCGCTGCGTTTGCGTCGTGGCTTCTTCTCCTCCTCCTCTTCTTCCTCCTCCTCCTCCTCTTCGTAGATATCATCGGGCTTCTCATTGCGGGAGGAACGCGAGGAACGTGGCTCATCTGGCTCCGCTGCCGCCGGCTGCGTCTGTCCGCTTTGCTGCTGCTCCTGCTGGATATGCGGATTACTCTCGCAGAACTCACGCCACTTGGCGGCCACCAGCATCATCAGCTTGGGTGCCGCAATTTTGGGATTCTCCTTTTGCAGGATGGGACGCACATGCTGCATGAATGCCTTGTACGTGGTCAGACTCTGCAGATCTTCCTCGCTGTACTCTATCTCCACATCACACACACTAAACGCCGAGCACACATCCTCCACAGAAGGCATGCCTATCGATTAAAAATATTATCAATAATTAATTAATATTATATTTAGAAAACAAATCATTGATTTTTTATTTTTAGTCTTATTTTTAATTACCATTATAAAAATTATAATGGTATAATTATAATTATAAAATTTAACTTTCAAATCCAAAATAAAAGCTAAAAATTAATTTTAAATCCAAATAATACAGATTCAAACTTAATTACAGTTGAACTTCCATAACTCGAACTTCTATAACTCGAACCATTTCTTTGGATAATGGTGATTCGAGTTAGAAAGTTCGACTGTATTTCGAAGTTTTTATTTTTAAACTTGTAAAAGTTATGGTCTCTGTTTAAAATTAAAATACAAAGATTTGCTTTTCTCACCTGAGGATGAAGATTCCTTTTCCTTTTGCGCCTTCTCCTTCTCCTCTTTGCGCTTGCGTCCACGTTTGGATGAAGTACTTGGATACTCCACCTCCTCGTCGTGCTGCACAAAATCGCTATCCTCTTCGCTCTCATTCTTCTTGCGCTTCTTCTTTTTGCGTCCCTTTTCCTCACCCTTTCTCGTTTTTCGCTTCTTGCCTTTCTTCTTCTTGCCGCGATTATCCTCGGGATCATAGTCATCGTCCTCATCATTCTACAGCAGTTGACAATATTAATTCTATATACATTCCCTGTTAATTAATATCTACTCACATTGGGCTTCAATGGCGCATCGGAATCGTTGGAGAGCTCAGCCGCCTGCGCATTTTCCTCGACGGCCTCTTCCTCTTCTATAAATCGGCAAGCAAAATGATTATCGATTAATTAGCTGTGTCTAAAAACTATCGCATGCATGAGTACAATCGATCTCAGGCCCGCTATCTTTTACCGTGGTACATGTTCAAGCGAAAAACTCTTCAAAATGAATCAAGAATAAAGCTGAAAAGAATCTTTAAAACCAGATAACAGTATTTCCCCCATCTGAAATATATACGAAAATATAACAAAGAAATTGGTTTTTTTTTCGATTCAATATTTTATTTGACTCTATTTTTCTTTGCTTTTTTTTGTTAAGTTTTTTTTGTTGATGTCGGTTTTCTTTTTTTGTTGTTTTGTTTGTCGCCTTAATAATTACTAGTATATAACAATATCTCATTTTTTTTAAGATTTTTAATTCTGCTGGTTTTGTCAGCGGTTTTGCTCTTAAACTTACAATAATAATAATAATTATAATAATAATAATAATAATTTTCTCATGTCTCTTGATCTGGTTTACTCCTTTTCTCCTTGCGGCTTACACAATCATTTTATTGTTTTTTTTTTGTGTTTTTTCTCTTCTTGTTTGTTTATCATTAATAAGTTTCTTTATTTCTTGTAATTGCAGTAGGTTAGTTATGTGTATGCTGTGTGTGTGTGTGATTTTGTTTTGTTTGTGGTGTGTGGGCGTGGCATTTATGCATATAAAACTAGTAAGTTCCCCTTCATCTCATTTTTTCTTTTTACTTATCAAATGTCATTGTTGTATATAGGTATAATATATATAGTATTTTTTTTCTTTTTCTTGTTGTATATAAATTGTATATATCATTTTAATATTTTTTGTAATTGCTACAAATCGATTTTAAACGCTTGTTTTTTTGCAACTTGATCTCATTGTTTCATTTGATTTTCCCTTTTCGTTTCATTTGTTTTGTTTTTCTACTACTTAAATATGGTATATAAAAAATATTGCAACGAAATAGCTAACAAAAAAATTTGTTGGTTGTTTTCCTTCCATTACATTCGTTTTGTGTTTTTTCTCTACATCTTTCTCATTAATTTTAAGATTTATTTAATGTTTTTAGTTCTGTATTGTTTTGGACACTAGAGTTTCAGCAAATTATTTTATAATTTCTCAAGCAAACTAATTTACTTGGTTGTTATTTTTGTTTTGGTTTTGTTTTATTTTTTTATACATAAATTTTAAGGAAGCGTCTGTAACGTGCTTAAAGTTGTTCTAAAACTAAAAGCAAAACAGCTTATTTGGGGCCGCATAGCTCTGATACAACCGCACAATCATGTCTATAACTCAGTTACTTAGTATTTTTTCTCATTTCATTTGATTTTTTCGTTTGTTTTTTTTTTTTTATTGAGCAAAAATTTGTCTAAGAAGGCAAACGAACAAAATAAATAATTTTTTGTAAGCATTGAAATGTTTAATAAGAAAGTGAAAACAAGCAAAACAAAATTATATTTCGTGTACGATTGATAGACACAAATAATAATTTATAACAAAAATTAACTAGTTATACACAAATTAAAATTGAAATTTTTCTACACAAGCTGCTACAAATAAGTATAGTATTTATAAAAAAAAATTAACAAGCCGTTTAAAAGTTCAGTCTATTGTTAAGGAGGCACGCCCGCATGCAACACCACCAGAAGAAGAAGAAGAAGCATATGTAAATGTGTGTGTATTAGTATTGTTTTATCAGCTTGCTGCACTTGCGCAATGCCAAAAACAAATTACTCTTGGAAGAGGAAGAGTTGCAGGATATTATATACTCATGTATTGCATTTACATATTGTTTAGTACAAAAATCAAAAAATTAAAAGAAAACAAAAAACAAAAATACAAGTTATTGATTGTGTTCGTAACAAATTGGTGTGTATGTGTGTTGGTGTTTGTTTTATCAAAAATAAGAAACAGTTTGAAAAGTTGTCTAAGTCGAAGAAAACATACGCTCTCTGTCTTCAACAATATATATAAATGTATGTATATATTTAAAAAAGTTTCTTGACAATAATATAATTATTATTACACACAAAACGAATTAAAAAAAATTTAAACTTTTTACATTTTTCACTTAATTGCATGAGTGACATTTTCTTTTGCTTTTTACGACACGTTTTGCAAATAGATTTTTGTTTGTTTTGTGTAAATTTTTTTTTGTTAACATAATTTCAACATATCTTTTTTTGTTTTAGTTTTTAGTAAAATTTTTCATTTAGAACGCTTTGTTGTTGTTGTCTGTTTTACTAGAGTAATTGTGTTATATATATATTTATATATAATATAATATATATTTTATGTTTAATAGTTTCTATTTCTTTAATTTTTTTTTGCCTTTTTACATTGGTTGCAACTGCAACTGCAGCTGCTGCTTTTGTTGTTGCGGTTGTTGTATTAAAGTCGCATTATGTTTGTGTTGATTCCGATTGAATAATTGATTGAGTGTTTGCTTGATTTGATTGATTCGTTCATTTCTAGTAGCGTTCGTCGTCATCAGTATTGGAGTTGGAATCATCGCAATCTTCTTCATCATCATCATCGTCATCGTTGGAATCTGAGCTACCCGAACTATCATCCGAATCGCTGTCGTGGCTGCCGTGATTGTTGTTGTTACTGTTGCTGTTGTTGTAATGATGTTGTTTTTGCTGCAGCTGCTGCTGTTGTATCGTCACAACAGCATGATGTTGCTGCCGTTGTTGCTGATGTTGCTGCTGCTGCATGTTATTATTGCTACTGTGAGTGCTTTCAGCCAAACGTGCTGCTGCTGCAGCCGCAGTTGCTGCCGCCAACGCTTGAGCCTCAGCCGCTGCAGCAGCGGCAGCAGTTGCCGCCGCCGTCGCTGCTGCTGCAGCTGCTGCCGTTGCCGCTGCATCCGGGCCGGCGCTTATCAAAGTCTTATCATAGTCCATAACCAGCTGCTTGATGTGCGCCAATTTGGCATGCAAATAATCAAATCTCTGCTTTTCCTCATGAATGCTGCGATCACTATTAATCCGCTCATATTCGCTGACAATTTGACGCTTGATTTGATCGTAATCGTCGCCACCGCGCTGTTGAGCGCCCTCCAAGCGCTTAGACAGATCCTGGAAACGTTTGCTCACACCCTCGACGCTGGTTAACAGCTTACAGTACTCATCATAATCACTCTGAAATTCATTCTTATAGCGTCGACGCACCTCCAGCGTGCGTATGGGCGCATATTGACTAAAGTCATAACGGGGTGCATCATTGGCATTTGCGTCCGATGTTGCAGCTGTTGCATATGCATGCGCTGCCTCAGCCAGTTGCTGTGTTGGCGATGGATGTTTCGCTGTGTTTGATGTTGGTCCAGTTGTTGCTCTTGTTGTTGCATTCGATTGAAGATGGTGATGATTCGTTGCTGCTGTTGACGACTCGCGATGATTGTTAGAATGTTGTTGTTGATGATGATGATTATGTGGTTGTTGTTGTTGCTGTTGATAATGCACTTGTTGATTGTGTGGTTGTTGTTGTTGATGTGGCAACTGTTGCTGCTGCTGATAGGTGTTGCTGCTGCCGCGTTGTCGCTGACCATTGCTGTTGCTGCTGTCACTCGTGCGCTTTTTGCTGTTGGAAGCGGCGTGCGTGTTGTTGTTGTATGAATTGTACTCATCGTGCGCATTGTTGTTGCTGTTAAAGTTGCTGCGTTGTTGCTGTTGTTGATGCTGCTGCTGCTGTTTTTGTTTTTGCTGCTGCGTTGTCGTTGATGCTGCTGTTGGCGCCGATTGACGCACAAAACTTGCAGTCAACTTTGGTGGCGTTGTTGAGGATTTTCGACTGTTGCTTGTTGACTGTGCCGACGACGCCGATGACTGACGATTGTTGCGCTCCTGTTGCGTCTCATAGCCACTGGAACTGCTTGAATTGCTGCCCGTGGAGTTGCGCTTATCGGTGCTGTTGCTGTTGCTGCTGATGACACCGTTTTGCTTGGACGAGGAGGAGCTGCTGGTTCGTCGACTGTTGCCACGCTGTTGCTGCTGCTCAGCAGCTGCTGCCGCCATGCTCCTAAACTCATCGATGTTGTCCAGAACATTGTAGCTCAAATCACTGCTATGCTCATCCACCATCTGTGGCTGTTGACGCTGAGGCGGCGTATAAGCAGCCGCCGAACTGCCCGTCCGACTGCGATACGTGGATGTGGGAACTGTTGTCGAGGAGTTGCCCGTGGTGGATGAAGAGGAGGATGGAATCGGTCCAGATTCCCGATTGTAATGACTTATGCGCATCTTTTTAGTCTTGCCGGTGGTGCTAAATATTTCATCATACTCGATGCTACTGCGCTTGAGACTGCTGCTGCTGTTGCCATTGTTATGATTGCCGGACGACATTTGTTGTCCCATCAATGGCGGCGGACTGCCCGTATGGGTGGATGTGGGACTTTGTCCCGATGTTGAACTGCCCGCATCGGAGCTCATTGGTGGCGTCAGATTCTGTGGCTTGCGACGCTTTAGCTGCTGCAACTCCTGTTCACTAAAGAATGGCCAATTCTCATCGACATCGTTCCACATTTGTCGTCGCAAATTATACGTATTGTGTGGCATAACACTTATGTCCCTGAGTATACTAAATACATTGTTGCGATCCCGATCCTTGATGCCCTCATTCTTCAAACGTTGAAACAATTCGGGCTTCTTGAATGGCTTCAACGCCAACAAATGTATTAAACGCTCACGTATTGTACGACGCGAGACATCAGACATTTTGTTGGCATTACCAGCGTTTCCTCCGCCTCCTGATTTGGTGTTACCATTACGAGAATTGTTGCTGCTGCTGCCATTGAGCATTTTATTGCGTCCATTGCTGCTGCTATTAAAGGATCCTAATCCTCCGCCACCAATTGTTGCTGATGTGGCAACAGTTGATGTTGTGCTGTCTCTGGGCGAATTGCCGCTTAGCGCATAACCCTGCGAGATACCGTTGGCAAAAGTGTTGGCCAAAGTAGCTGCCGCACTGTTGCGACTCCCATTGACTGTGCCGCTGGCTCCCAACATATTTGGATTGGGATTGGGCGAGCGTGAGGCAATTGCTGCGACTGCTGCAGCTGATGATGATGTCAGACCATTAAATGGCGATGAACCTAACTTACGACTATTGTTACTGTTAAAACTATTGCTGCTACTGCTGTTGTTGTTGCTATTGTTGCTGCTGCTGTTGTTGTTGTTCCCACTGTGATGTGACGATGCCGATGATGATGGCTTCTTCACCTTACGCCCAATATCCGATTGATTTGGCTTGATCTCACGTATACATTTGCTCTTCTCCGTCTCTTCGGCACGGGCCATTTTCGAACGTGTGGTATCGTAGACATCATCGTTGGCATGAATCCGCATTCTTCGCGCCAATGCACCAAGGACGTCAAGTTCCTGCTGCTGCTGCTGTATGCACTCCAGTGTGCCCTCAAGATCATCAATGGTAAATCCAAATTTACGTCCACTTTCCATGTTGCTGCTGCCGTTATTAACAGCATTGTTGCTATTATCGTTTGGCAGCGGGAAGTGGATGACGCCAGTGTTGCCATTGCATTGAATTTTGGCACATTGGCCGGGCCCAAAACGATTCGCATGCTCATTTCTTTGATATTCCTCGATAGCACGGTACGCTGAGTCGGTGAGCTTAAGGAATATATACTCCTTTGTATCGTCGGTGTAACGGTGGCTTTGTGACATACCATAATTGCCGGACGAGAACGAGACATTGGGCAGGCATTTTGTTGATGCAATCGAATTGCTCATAACGTGTCCGCGCCCCCCTCCAAATTGTATGTGATCACAATTGTTACTCTCCTTTCTCGTTGTTGTATATATATTTTATAAATTTATACTACTGTTCTATTTACTTGTTAAGTTGGCTGCGTTGTCGTCGTGACGTTGCGTGGCGAATGGCAAAAATTTGATTTGGCTGGCACGCCAGTATTGGACAATAGTGCAAAAAATATAGAAGACAAATCAAACAGATTTTCTCTTTGCGGACACGGAAGAGCAATGGAAGTAACTGTAACTGGAAGTTGTTGTAAATGTTGACGCTGCTAAATGTCGTTGTTGCTGTTGATTTCGAGGCGTTGCAGGATATTTACGGGCGCGTCGCTGTTGTCGATGATCCTGATTCAACCGTGACGTAGACGACCGACGACTGTGGGCCAATGGCAACTGGTTGTTGATGATGTTTTAGTTTCTGTACAATTAATAATATTTTCTTTAGTATGTTGTAATCGTAAGTCAAATTTACGTTGTTGCTAAGACGTGAACAGAGACAAATGCATAGCTTTACACAGAAGCACTACACACACACTCACACATTTACACGAAACTGACTCTTGAGAGTTTTGAGCTATACTGCAAACTTGCTGCTGTTGTTGTTGTTACGTTTTTCTTTCTTTTTTTCTTCAAATTTTTTGATTTGAAATGCAGGTACGAATACAATTACACTCACTCGCACAACTCTTTTATTTTTTTATTTCTTCTTGAGAATTTCACTTCCGTATGTCTTTTCTCTCTCTCGCTCTCTCTCTTGCTCTCTTTCCACTTTCAAAAAGTCTGGTTCATATTTGCACTCCACGTTGTTGCTGCTCTCTTTGTGTGCTACTTGCAAATAACACAATTTCTTTTGTTAAATAATATGCTATGTATTTTAATTGGGTTAAGGTAGGCATGTATTTGTTGCTCTTGTTGCTATAGTTGTTGTTTTTATCGACGATGTTGTTGTTGCTTCTGCTGATGATTTTACATGTTTGTAAGTGAGGCGTGCGAATGACTGTTGTAACTTTTGCTTGCTTGAGTTGAAAGTGCGACTCCTGCGCCAGGTGCTCAAATTGTCAATGTGTATGAATCGCTCAAAAGTCAGGCGGCGGCAGCCATAAGCAAAATCAAAGACAGCGCAGAGCAGAGTAGAGCGAGCAATCAATGTTGTTCGCACACAACCACACACATACCCGCTCACTCACACTAATATGGATACACGTCGCTTGACTGCTTTTGGTGGTGTGTGCGCTCGCTGGTTTGTTGGCTCTATTCTCTCGTTCTCATTGATCACAGTGAGCTAAAGCGAGACAACTGCTGTTTTGATTGGCTTCACTACTGTTGTTGCTGCTTGATCTTTTTTCTTTTTTGCTTTTGCTAAAAATCATCTGTGTTTGTACGTTGATTTTTTATATACATATATTTTTTGCTGCTGCCTATAATATTTTTTTGTCCACTTCTATATTAGTTGCATATATGTTCATTTGTGTGTGAATATCTTTTCTTGGCACACACACAATCAACTTCACACACTCGCATTATCCGAATCGAAATTGAAGGCACAGAGTTCAAGCACTCGAAATATTGTTAATTTTTAATGCCTTTTAACCACTTTTTTTCTCATTCGATATTGTGTGCGTGAGTATACGCATGTAAGTTCATGTGAATATATGCATGTATTTTGGGTTTTTACGCCAACACTTTTACTCAAGACATTGCTTTGGAATTTGCTGTTTTATTTTAACACTTTTTTGGCACTGGAATTCGAAAATTCAACTATTATTTGCTCGATGCGTTTGGTTTTGCTTAGCAATTTATTGTTAAATTGCATTTTATTTCCTTTTTCATACAATTGTCGCTCTTGTATGTGTGTCCAAGGTATCTTAATCAACGTACGAAAGGTATCTGCTAAATGAAATCGAAACGAGTTGCTTTCAAGTGGTTGCCGTTGCTGCTTTGCTGCTGTGCACTCGTTTATTATTACACCACTCACCGCCGCCCCGTGGACAATGCTAAGACAGCGACGTCGACGAGTGTGACGCGACGGAGCAGATCAACGGCAGCAGTTGTCGTATCTCTCGCACATGCACATACCCATAGACATGGACATGGGTGCGCGCTCAATTTGGCGCTCTTTGGCTCTACTCTCGCACGCTCGCTTTGCTCCGTCTTGAAAAGCAACAACCAAACAAAGTCTCGATGTTTCGTTTGAAATACGTACGTGCCTTGTATCACTTGCTACTACTGCTGCAAGTAGTATATGTTGTTGTTGTTATTATTGTTGTAATGTAGTTATTATGGAAGTGAAGCGTAGAGAAAAAATGAAAACAAGTTTGCAATTTAATGTGCGCACTTGGCACTCTGCCGCTGGCCGTTGGCCATTCCGTTATTCGAATTGGTGGCTCTCTTTGTTACGCGTCTCTCAGTCTCTCTCTTTCTTCCACTCTTAGAGAGCGATATGCGTTGACTCTACGTTTTTTTTTTGTCCAACAAAACCAACAGCATTTGCTTATCTACATTTGTATATACATACGATTCTTTTCTTTTCTTGTTTTTTTTAATACCTTTTAATTGTGAGAGTATGTGTCTGTGTATCACGAAAAGCTTGGGCCCCGTTGCACGTCTTAGCAAAATTAAAAACTTTAGCTTACTTTGTTGTTGTTGCCGTTGAATGTGTACGTGTGTATAATTATCTCACAACTGTTGGAAAAGCTACAGGCACAGGTACAGGGCACGCGTCACAATATGAAAACAAAATATATAATCTTAATACAAATAAAATACAAGACGCAACTACAATTGTACTTACAATGTGTGTATGTGTGCTTGTATATATTTACATTTATATGACAATAGTCGAAGGCGCTTTGTAGATTTCAGCTACTTTTTATAGTTTGGATGTTGAAACAGCTGTTTTGGTCTACCACCTGAGCGTTGCGGTCGTGTGTGTGTGACTCGTTGTTGTTTTTGCTCTCCACGTCACACGCAGTTGTTGTTGTTATACTGTTTCTATATACGGTTGCTCGGTACGCAGCAAACCTTTCTCTGCCCCGCACACCCAGCAACACAACGGGGAGGTGCAATCAGCTGTGCTCGCTGTGTTTTGGCCAAACAGTGTTGAAAACAGTGAAAATATCGGTTTATCAGTCAATCGATAGCAAGTGCTATTGCTTTTCGTGTTGACAGCTTGCACAAAAAAGCTCTTCAAATTGCTCGACGTTGTTCTTGTTGATATTGTGGCTACTTTGATGGCGATTTCTCTATAAAAATTATTACCAATTTCAGTCAAAATCACTTCTTATAGTATATTAATATTATTTGTATCGTACTTAGTTGTTGTTGTTGCTGCTGCTTGATATTTAATTGCTGATGAGTTGTTACTTGTTGATTTATGGCCGTGCTGCTCTCTCCTTTTTGATTTCTGCTTTTCTGGATCTTTATTAAAATTACGATTTTGCTTTTATTTTCACTCTACACTTTAGAAAGAAACGAAAACTTTAGAATACACCAGTTTCTTTTTTATTCATAATAGTTTGTTGTTTTCCGCTTCCTTCTGTTGAGATCCGTCGATAGGTTGTGTTTTGTATGTATTGTATTCACAATGCACTTGTATTTGTTTACGTTACGCGTACGCGATCATACGTTCTCGTTACGTACAACTCAGCTGTTTTGTGTTTACGTTGCATACCGTTAAGTAACATATTTTCTCTTAAGGGCCCTCTCTTTGTTAAAGAGTGTACACCGTGTGTATTAAAGAGCGCGAGAGTCGGACAACCGTACTCAACATTTTCTGCATTTGCTCTCTCTTTGCTATTAGTGTTCACTTTTGACATTTTTGCAAAAAAAAATTTTCCGCTTTCAGGTAGATTTACCGTAGAGACAGAGATCTTAGCCTGATGCGCTTGTATGTATTTATGTGTAAGCATTTTAGTCGTGTGCTCGTTCGTTCGTGTCTCGTCGTGCCTAATTTTTTTTGTTTCTACTTTAACTGCTATATACAAAGGTTCGCCTGTGTGGTGGGCTTATCTCTGTTTGTTTTTGTACTAGGAATTTTAGCTACATCAGACATACATACACGCACATGTCTGTACACGAAAATGTGTTTTACATTTAAAAAATGTATCTGCAATAATACATAAATGTATCTGCATAAATACATATGTATGTACATACATACATGTATGTATTATGGGGTAGAAAGTCGAGCGCACACCTGACGATCTCTTTGCTAATTCTTATATTCAAAATCAGCAGGAAGCAAGTAAATCTGGCGGGCGGGTCGCATTGCAGCTGTCGCATTAACAGCAAAACAAAGTCATAAAATCAGGAAAACTATGTTCGTCTCGTTTTTTCGTATGTACGTCCGTTTATTGTGGTTGGTACACGCGTGGACAATTGTTGTTGTAGTCGAACAGGATGAGATTTATAGCAAATCTCAAAAATTTAAAAGCTCATAAAAACACAAACGCGCTACAAAGTCACAAATAAAAGCTGTGAGCCAAGGTAACAACTCGAGTTCATTTATAAAAAAAAAATATAATAATGTTGCCCCTGGTTTGTTGTTCGTGTATGTGTGTTTATGTGTTTCAATAACAACAAATTTGCAGTCAACGTTAAACAAATTAGCCGAAAAAAGAAAAATATATATAAATGAAACGTAAAGCTAAAGAGGAACAACAAAAATAATACAATTTCAAGTTTGAAGCGCACGACGATGTCGGCAGCCATTTGTTAAAAACGTCGTTCCTCCGAACAGCGCTTAAATAGCATTGAGAGCCCAGGCGAACGAAAGGCCAATGCACTGCGCGTGACGACAACGACACGAGACAGCAACGGAGGAGTCGGAGATGGTGACTGGGACGCAATGAGCCTGTCTGTCTGTGTTTGTATCTTTGTGTGAGGACTCCATGCAGACAACAGCTGGCCGCAGGCTTCAAACAACAGGAGCAACAACCACCAAAAAAAAAAAACCAAGAATACTATGAAAAACGTGTGAACGTGTGCAATGGAATGCTCGAAAAAGGGCAGCAACAAAAATCTCACACGCTTCTAAAAAGAATTGTTGAATAATATAAGTACTCGCACACACACACACATACACAGACGCATATGAGTGTTGGCAGTGCAGCTGACAGCTGTGTAGACAGTTTTGCTTTGTGGTGCGCTTCTTAACGAGAACAACAACAAGAATCAACCATTGATAACAATGTCAAATGAGAGCAAGCGAAAGAGTGAGGGAGCAAAAGGCATAACACTGAAACACAACTAAGCTCGTTAATCTGCGCACCAGCAGCGTTGCCACCTTCGCCAAATCGATCGAAATTTAGTTGAATCGATAAATATGCAGAGACCCAGAACAACAACAACCAACGACAACAAAAGAAGAGGCAGCAGCAGCAACAACAAACAAAGCGCATTAAACACACATTAACGGCTTTACACACATATTTATTCAAATATATGTAGGTTTGTGTGCACTAAAATACGTGCAATGCATTTTAAAATGTAAATTTTATAAACGCTGATAGGCGCAGACGACAGCAACAAAGAGTGAAGCACGGGTGCCCAACTCTGAACATCTGTTCAAAAATGTAGTAGGGCAGCAACAACACGGTAAACCAAAAGTCGAGTAAGTAATGCGACAAAGCACAACAACAACAACAGCAACAACAATAACATTTATACAATTAAAGAGGGCGCTGGGGAATGAATGCAAGTTTCTCACTCTCCCTCTCTTAGTTGACAGCGTGTCGAACTTAGTATGTGTGCAAGTGTGTGTGTGAAATGAATAATCAATTGTCGACGACGCGAGACTCTTCGCTTGTCTCTTCTCTCTTTTGGCGGTAATTGCCCACATGGGAATCCCAAAATGCCATGCAACATTTTGTGCACTTCCAATACCCACAAACAACAACACTCGGCTCAATTTTCTCAACAAGACAAGAAAAACACATTCATACATTCATGTATTATGGCAATATTTTGAATTTTGTATTGTATATTCAACACTGCTATTTTTAGCAAAGAGAAACAGCAACAACATCATTATTAGGAAATGTGACTCACAATTCAGGAATCAAAACAGTATGAAAATATTTATACATTATTTATATCATATTGAGAAAGAGGCGTTAAACGGTCTCGTTTGGAAGGTTTAACAATAAATCCCAATGTAAATAAATATACACAGAGCTGGGCTAGGCTACGATGCGATTTCATAATGTATGCACTTATCGACTAGTAATAATAGTTACCGATCAACAACAATATTTATACAACTATGCGACATTTAGTTCATATGAAATACAGAGAAAGCTATTATTATTTACTTAGTTACTTTAGTTACTTTTAAATGAGTCATGAAAGCATAAAAGCGAGATATAATTAAAATAATTCCATTGTTCATTTATTCTATACAGCCGTTAAAATGTTCCATGACAAATGCATCATGGTGAATTCACTTCATAAAGTACTTTCCATTGAGGGAAGTCCCTTTTTACCTTATTCTACGAAAGAAAAATATGGAAAATTTCAAGGTCAAGGCATTTGAAACGAACTCACATCAAACCCAATGAAATATCGTCGCGTTCTTTGCAAAAAGAGACGCGAAACAAACACAAAGCAAACATACCGGTACAATGAACTGTGGCAGGTACGGACGCCCAGTTCACCCTCTCAACCAAAAACAACGACAACGACAAAAACCAATCAAATTATAAGCGCAAGCGTCACCTGGAAGATCTCGTTGTACGAGCGAACCGAACCGAACCCGCCGTACAGAATGAAACAACGTTCATTGACCGATTTAAACAAACAACGCCATGTACAACATTGCATAATTTTTTTTGCTTTGCTTTTATGATTATAACTAAAGTTCAACGGAAATGCGTTTGGACTCCCTCCCACTCACAGAGTGTCGCTGACATATGAAAAAATTATTATCAAATTGAAAAGAAGAAAAAAACATTGACCGTGAATGGGCATGAAATAAGGCTTCTTATTTATTCTGATTAGATTACAAATGCTTGTATCTGTGTGCGTGCTTGTGTTGAGGTATTTGTGTGTATATTCTTATCTATTAATTAGAAAAACTTTAAGTAAAGGAATTACCCAATCAAATCAACGAATAACGAAAAGCAGCTGTGCTTTTTTTTTTTGGCTTAAAATGAAGAAAAGATTCTGGTTTTATGTCTTCTTCGACAATTAAAAGTTAATTTAAATATAAGAAGAAAACAACGAAAGATGGAGCAGAGATAAAATAAATAATAGCTGAAAACCAGTCTTTAAGCCTGAATAAATTTAATTATCCAAAACGACATTCGAAATTTGTTCTAACATGAACTTTTAGAATAAATATTTAATTACAATTGATTAGAATTATTGAACTATTGATCATTTTGGGTCGTTATTATAATGCTGACTTCGCTGAAAGTAATTTTAATATTTGTAAATATTATCAGAAAAATGTGCAAACACAAACACTGTCGTAACAACAATTATCGATAAAAAATAAAGCAGTATTCCATAACCAGGACCAAACATTTTATTGTAGAGGTCTTTTCAATAATACATAACAAAAGATATCGAACGTTTTGAATAACTAAGCTTTAAATATAATCAAAAAACCTAAAAGTTTGTCTTAATCAGTGGATTTCGAATCGTTTCAGCAGTATAGAAATCAACAGAGTCAAAGCAGACTAATTATTAATTACACTGAGAACTGGTTCAAGCTGATTATAGGACTTGTTTATTTTTTAATACACTCTAAAAGTTTTCATACACAAATCTATAATTTCTGTTGTGTTTTGGTTTCGTAATGTTGGCTTGGTTGATCGACGCCGCTTTAGCTTCTGCTACTTACACTCACACACACACACATAGGCACAAATACATGTGAATGCTAATCAGCAACAACACCCAAAAATTAAAACCCGATTCAACAACATAGCTAGAAGGCTTAAATCGTAACGAAGTCAAAGCTGAGCAACAGATATAGAGAGAGGGAGAGAGAGACATAAGTGACGACCGAGTGAGCGGCAAAGCAAAGCTTGAAGCTTTGGAAGCTTCGCAACAACAAAAACTTGTCTTCCCAGATTCAGTTGGATTACTTCTTTTTATTGGAGTACGACTGAGAGACCAACTAAGACGGAGACAACAACAATCTTGGCAATTTCGAACTGGACTAAAAACGGACTCCAAACAGAAAACAAAACAGACAGAAAAAAATAAGCGAACAACTACAGCTACAAGAGATTGGCGGACACAGACAGCGGTTAACTGTGGACTGGTATTCCCCACCCCCTCAACATTCATCTCGCACAATTTTAAGCTTGTCGTGAATTTCTTGCTGTTGCTGTCTATGTATTTCATTTAAAAATGAAAATACATACAAACATATGCAGATATGTGTTTACCATTTGTATTCGACGTTATATTATGTCTATATCTTTGGGGGAAAAAAAAATAAAAAAAATTACTGAAGGTCAGTCAAATTGAGCGTACAATCAACTTTTTAATATATCATTATACATTTGCGTGTTGTTGTTGGTTTTTTTTTGCCCCAAATGAGAATGCACTTTGTATGCATACATATTTTACATATGCGTATACATAAATTAAGAGTTGGAATTGTACATTTCAATCAAGTTTTCCGATTATTACTTGAATTCCACAACGTCTATCTAATTTGCTATTAAATACAGTTTTCAACTTCTTTTTTCCATATTCCCGACATTTTTGTGATTGTTAATTGAACTTCCGCAGAGTTCTCTCTCTTTCTCTCTCTTACTGTTTTTACGGGGGGTTTTTTTTTTGTGTGCCATGTGCCATTTTCCTATGTCTGTTTGTGAGTGTGTATGTGTGCCTATATTTGTTTAAGCTTTAAATGTAGAACGTCAGAAACAGCCCTCACCTTCGACTTGTTTGTTTCCGGTGTCTTTTGTCTGTATTCAAATGAAATATGATAGAATATTTACAAAAAATGATGGTAAACATCAAAATTTGGCAGCTTTAAAAGCATATCGAATGATATTCCAAGTCCGATTTCTTGATAACTAATTGAATTGCAATCCTTTTGATAACATCTTTTGATGCAATGTAATTAAAGTTTAAAATGTTACTAAAGCATTACCATTTAAAGTAAAAATAACAACGAAAAATATAAATGCATTTCTGGTTGATATTCTATTGGCCACACCAGCAACAACAACGACAAATCGCGCACTCAAGTCGAGCTTTGCGTTTTTTTTAATGCATTAGTCCACACTTCAAAACAGAAAGAAGCAGAGAAATCCACCTCAACCCACCACTTGCAATAATAACAACAACTGTAACGGAGCACAACCAATAAGAAACCTCGGTATGCAAGTGGAAAGAAAAAGATACGAAAATTATATAAACATTATAGGCAGCCGTAAATATGACTAAACCAACCGCAAAGCAGCCACGACAACAATAACAACAACAGCAATAACGATATGTAACAAGTCGGGTGGCAACTACAAAAAACGAGGGCCGCGCAACATGAAAAAATAAAAAGAAAAGAAAAACAAGAGCAACATCGACGACAGTGCAGCTCTTGCAGCCAATGTGGTTGTTGTTGTTTTTGTTTGGTAATTTAAATGTTGGTTTTATTTTCTGGTTTCTCGGCTACGAAACTATGCCAAAGTTAACGACGGATTACAATAATCAAAATATACACAATATGCATGCATACGTGCACGCACACAAATACATATTGACAACCACATTTGAAACGATTACTATAAGTGCGACAATTATTAACTTGGTTGGCAACGCGCTGCACACACGCTGACAGTTAGCAAGACTGTCTTAATCAACCAATTAAGTGCACCACACTATGCCAATAAATCGATATCGATCTAGTTAACATGTATTGTTTAAAATATCTAAGCATGTACATTTGTTTATGAATTTGACACACCCATACAACAAAATGGTTACCTTCCTTTTCACATAAAACTATTTTTGGTAACAACTGAAGCGAAATTTATACATACATGTGTAGGAACATACGGGGCCCGATAACAATTACAAAACTATTGAACCAATTAAGTAAAGGTCTATAAAAAAAAATTAACAATAACAGCTATCCATGTTTTCTAGCGACAAATACAAAAAACCCCCACACAAGTATGCGGGCCTGTGTATCTGTGTGCCAGAGAGAGGGAGAGCAGCGCTTTTGACGTCCATATGTACAAGTGTAAGTGAGAGCTTGCAAAACCACAATGGCGACGAAAATAGGCAGACAGACAGGCCCACGGGAACGAGATAGCGGCATAGACATATGTGTGTTTGTATCTATTTACATACATATAGCAAATTGAAGTTTTGTCATTTTCGTTATTTTTATTATACTCGTGCACTCTCAATGCGTAAACATTCCCATATGCAAATATTAATGACCTTCACTTTCACCTCTTTTTTTTGTAGAGGGCTGAGGCCAAAGCAAAGCACACTGAGAGAATCTTCGCTGACGTAGCAGCAATTAAGACAGGAATAAAAACGGGGTTTCTTTTTTTAATTTATAAACAAGGAAAGACTAAACTGACAATACATTTTGTAATATATGATCAGAGGCTTTTTTTATATACAATCATCAGTTATTTTATAGACTTGAAAAAGTTCAACGCGCTACGTTCTATACACTTCCAAAATTTCAATTTTGACTTTTGCCATACTGTGGACCAGTGATTTGTGGGCGCATGCACACGTGACAAATGAAGTGAAACAACAAGAAAATAACAGCACAGTGGCTACAGATTTAAACACACACATGTTTATAATGAGAAGCGATACGGCCTTCTCTGCTTAGTGATCGGACAACAACAAGACAATTACAGTAAATAGGTGAAAAAGACAACAGCGCATAGTTGCACAAATATAAAAAATAGCAACCACAAAGCACAAACACATACACAAGGTATTACGGTAATCAATGTCAAACGCTGCCGATTTCATTCGCATGCACATAAAGCAACAACAATATCCGACTGTCTGTCTCATTGTATTTATATGTACTTGTACAAGCACAAAAGCAATAGCAACTGACACAAACATAGACACACACACACGGCAACACAGATTCGTGTTAAATGCTAAAATGAGAAAAGCACCTACATCAACAACAACGAGAGATCCGCTCTCTGAACTACATAAAAATATATGTATGAATGTTTATAGGTGAGGACTGATAGACAGAATATTTAACCGAGGCATTAATAAATAATAAAGACCTAATTAATGAACAATTTCAACCCTGGGCCTACACATTTCGAAAAAGATTATTATTTACTTATATTAAGGTAAGTACACATTAAAAAATTACAACTTTAAGCATTCCAACGACTTGGGTAGAAAATAACACCACTTGTTGGCTGCTTCTTGTTTTGGCATAATTAAATGCAATATGTGTGAGCGTGACAGCATCAGCATGCATGACTATCGTCAACGCTCGCTGCTTACTCTTTCGCATACTCAAAGGCAAGGCAAGATCGACACACGCACATACACACATACAGCAAACACGCAGACACATTACTTTCACTTCTTGTATTGAATTTTATTTCGGTTTGGGGCGCCACACTGTTGTTTTTGTTGTCGTTTTTATATCTTTTCAACAGATTTATGCAAGTTTTCTGTGCTTGTATGTATACACATATGCATGTTTGTTTGCCTGTGTGACTCGTTGTGGCCCTCAGCAACAGCGAGCGAAAATACAAATTATAGAAAATCAGTGTGTCCACACACAACCGACAAAGGTGGGAAAGAAAAAAGTACTGCGTGTGTAATTTGATCGAGATATGCATGTGTAATTGGGCTATTGAAATAATATTTATCTACCACTTGGCTTACTTTTCTAGTTCTAAAATTAGTTGAATTAATTAAATTATCAAAACTATCATTAGCTATTTTAATCAAGACTTTGACAACGCACCAATATGTTCATACACACATACGTATGAAAGCTTGTTGAACAGCTTTGGCTGTTTGACCTCAAACGTGATGATCATATTGTATTGATAATGTCTGAACGCAGTATGTTTAAAATAAATGTTATCCAGATATGACATTTTTGTAGTCACCAAGTTTAATTTCGCTAAGTAAACACAATTAGTATTAAACGTATTGTGCGTTTATCTACGCAAGCAAAAAGTACATAAGTTAAAATAGCATGCGTCAAAGCATTTTTCACCTGACAATTAGAATATAATTTTACTCTCCCATTCCCATGAATCCTCTCTTTTCCTTATTTCGCTCAATACGCTCAGTGCAATACTGCAATGAGTGCATATATACATACTTTACTCTAGACAACATCAACCAACGACTGGAGTGCATCCACTGGGCGACGCTCCCACCATCTATCTCTCTCTTCCTCTCACGCGATTACGTCGCGTCGTCTCAGCTGTCGCTTGTAAGCTTTTGCGTTTGAGCAATTTATAAAATGTCAATTTATAATGCAGAATAATCAAATCGTTTCCATCATAACACAAGTGTAGATTCATATGCATGCTGTTATATTTAACACTTTCTTCTTGTTTAAAAGAAACCCGACAACTTCACTGAGAATTAATAAAAAAAAAAAAAAGAAAAGATACGACAAACGAAAAAACATGATATTCGTATTTGAATGGCCATTAGCAAAATTTAAACAAATTAATTCTGGTGAGAGCAGTTGAAATGCCTTTGTTGCTTTTGTCATGAATTAGGCCTTGCCGATACCATACCCTTCCTACCAATGACAATACGTGCAGATACAGCAGACAGCTGTTGGAATGTTTAGTGGCGAAATAGACGAAGACGAAGCAGGAGAATTGGGAGGCAAGAAAATATATATGTAAATAGAGTGGATACCTATGCTGACGTCAGAGTGTGCTTGTAATTTGTTGTTGTTGCTCTGAAAAGTTATGCTACAACAATTTGCATAGATATGTGTGCTATCGATAGGCGTGTATCGTTAGCACACCCAACAACAACAGAGATGTGCGCGCACATCACATGTTAAAATTAGACTCTGAAAACTGCTGCCCACGTTCGATTTCTAGGATAACTTATACACACACACAGTAACACACGCCCCCTCGCAATGCAACAGCGTCAATAGCAGTTTTACAAAACATTTACAGGGCATCAAAAGAAAATACGAGAGCAGTGTCGTCGTAAGCTGTCAGCTGCGAGAGTGGAGGAGCATTAACGAATTAACATACATATATTGTACACAAAGGGGGTTGGTTGGTTGTTGCTAGCTTATATTTGTTACATGAACCGGCGTTGTTTTCCTGCTCTCCACATTCCAGCAAATTCTCTGTTCGCTCCTCTTCTTTCTACCACCCTCTGTTGCTTACTTTGTGTGTAGTTGTGGTTTTTTTTTTTTGTTTTTTGAAGTTGAAACACTTGTAATCGTTATGCATATATAAAGGTTGATAGCGGTTGTGCTTGTGTTTGTTATTGGAAGTAAAATTATTTATAAATTAATTGAATCGCGTAAATAACGTTGGCAGCGGCAAGAGCAACAACGACATCAACAGCGGCTGATTTTCGACAGCGACACGACGACGACGACAGCGACGGCGACGAATGCGGTTGGCTGACGTTTTTGGTGGTTGAGCGCGAGAGAGACGGGCCGACGACGAGAGCTGCTGGAGCGCGCGCGTGCATAACACGCTCATATACTCAAACTTATGCACGTACATATGTACATAAATACATCTATACAAGCGCAAGCTCCCTCACGCTGTTCAAGGGAGGGGGAGCTTCTCTTGGCGAGCAAACGAGTCAACTCACACATGCAAGCAGACGTAAATATGTATTGATGTATGCATGTATATGTACATATGAAATAAAATACACGGCTGCGTTAATGATATTGAACGGCGACTGCTAAATGTAAATGGTGGCAACTGTCTTCGCCTCATTTAAACGGACAGACTAAACGACGATCCGCCCGAGCAGCACGCACACATACAAACGCGGAGAAATCAATCAAATGAATATAACACGGCACAACGGGTAGAAGGCAGCAGAAAACAACATACAAATTTGACAATATTTTCGAAATTGCACATTTTTTTTATTCGTTTCTTCTTGCATATGCATACATATACATACATGTGTATGTGAGTATGTATTATTTTTTAATTTTTTTCTTACACAATATTTTGATCTTTCAATAGTTTGCACGCACTTTAATTTACACTTAATTGAGCTCTTGTTGTTGGTTTGATAATGCACGTATTCCCCTTAAGTTAATTTTTTATAATTTACAAATGTAATTTTAACAAAAAATTTTCTTAGTCAAAGTCAGAAATCACGTCATGGCTGCCACGTCCAAGCAACAATGAATCGTAAAATTTCCAAAGCAGCCCACTTCACGCGGCGTTATCGTCGGTTGCGGTTGCGAGTGCGTTTGTGAGCTGAGAGAGAGTGAGCGAGTAGTTGCCGACATCGCGCAAGTCTCACCTTGCAGTGGGTACACACTGTTTTTGGCGAAAATATTCTCAGCATGGCCAATCCTACAAGTTAGAGTGAGTACGCTATCGTTCGCGTTACGATAACACTATAATTTTGCAAACGAAGGCAAGCACTTATATTAGTTTATTTGGTATTTTTTAGCACAAAATAAGATTGCTTGGGCCAAAAAAATCAGCAGTGTTTTTTTTTATTATTTTGTTACCAACAAAATAACTAATTTAAACCCAACATATTGCGACAGCCAAAATATCTAAATAACAACACAGGTTTAACAAATTTCATTGGCATTGACAAATTGCATTTCACAACTATTGCAAATATGACTCATTTGTATTTTTGTTCCTATCAATTAGGATCAACATTTTGATTAGCCAATAGCAAATATTAATACTTTTTTATATAATGGATGTGGCAAATATATGCATTTTATATTTATCGTTTAGCTTGGCATTTAACAATTTTTATGAGGCCAATACATTCTTATTGCTTGCGCGCGTTTCGTTTCGAGCGAAAGAAAGACCAAAACAAGCGTGTAAAACATATGTTTTGTGGCCGCAAAAACACTTGAAGTGCAAGCGAGACGACTATAGCATACTGGAGCTGCATTTGCGAAACACAGCACATAAAAATGCAATAAATTTGTGTAGAATGAAGGAGACACAAAAATGTGAAAAGTCGCGCGTCACATATACAATTTCACAAAATTATTCAATTCATGGCAGGCAATTTCATTTACAGCTATCTTATTAAAGGCAAATTGGTATATGGCCACAACAAACTAAAAGAAAACAATAATAAAAGAGAACGCACGCAGCGCGGCAACGGCAACGAGACATCGTCGGCAGCCGCTGACGCCTGCTGCTCCACTCGCTTGAACATGACCACGGCTCGGTATTCGTATTCTGCCGAAAATTTTTCAGCTCAGTAAAACACAGATTAAAACGTTGTACTCACCCTGAAAATTATCGTCATTCTCTTCCTCTGATGCCATGCTTCCAATTAAATGCAACTTTTTAACGTTTTATGCACAATAAAAGCGCTAAAAATCTTTTCACAACAAAAAATTAAGCACACACTAGAGTTGTGTCGTTTCGTTCAGAATAAGTTCAATTGAACAGCTTATGGACTACTACAACTTCTGAACTAGATTTTGGATGAACGTCAGACACAACGAGTAAACAGGAAATGTATCGATATTTTAAGGAAATTAAATTAAATATGAAAATTACTTTATACTGACATGATAATTGTCTTGAGATACTATGATCGATTTTAAAAAAGAAAACAATATGTTTACCATTCATATATTCTTGCTAGGCATCAAAACGGCGGTAACGAGAAAGAAAGGAAGGTATCGATGTTGTTCTCGATTAAATTCTAGTATAATTAAAGTTATTGATTCACTTAAGAAACCCATCTGGCCATTTATTTTCAAAAAACTCCCTAAATTGTGTGACTACCGTTTCGTGTAGCCATCAATTGAATTCTATAAGGCAACTTGTGTCGAATACTCGATATACAATAGAATCGATTAAACTGATTTAAGTTAAACTAGTTCATAAGTGAGCTACACGCTTAATCATGAGCGATGAAAAATAAATGGGTCTTTCTTTCACATTGTTGAAAACATAAAATATATGACTTACAAGCATTGGTACATGTAAATAATGAAGAAAATGAATCCAACCGCAAAACTTCGGTCATATTTTTCTTATTGTACTTCTGTAAAAAAGGTAAAAATGATATTAAAGAAATTTAAATAAAAACTGGCCAACTCCGAAATTAATGATATAGTCATGATTGACTCAATAAGTTCATTCGTTCATCTTAATGACCCGTTCATTTGAACTTTTTCAGAACGAACACAGCCCAGTGAGAAAGAGAATCACCCTGTCTTTTTGCTCAAGAAATTTCACGTAAACGTTTTGCAGATAAAAAACAATAGCGTACCAAAAAAAAGCATATGCGGATTAAGCGGAATGTGCAAAGTTTTTGGTAAATAACTTTAACGTTTTAAGTCAGATCAATTTAATTGCGAATATTATGTCGTCCATTATAACGCGCAAGGATGCCGAAAGCGCCGACGCCGACGACCAGAAGTCAAAATCATCCTCAGCCAACAAACGGAGCGCGGCTGGCTCCGACGTCGGCGTCGATGCTGCACCCAAGAAGTCACGTTTCGATGTCAAGGATAATAAGAATGGTTCTCCCGTCGATGCCATGGCCGCATCGCTGAGCTCCACACAGATTAAACTGATGATGGCCCATGCGCAGCGCGAAATCGAGGAGCGAAAAAGGGCGCTAAGTAATCTTCGGGATAAGGATCCTTTGCTGGCGTCTGTGCCACAAATTGGCATGCCGGTGGCACTGGCTACCCAAGCGTTATCCAAAAAGCCAACGCCCGAGGATTCTGAGAAGGCGAAGAAGATAGCCGAGCTGCAGGCACAAATTCGTGCTAAATTAACCGGTAATCTGGCCAACCTCATACAACAACAGCCCACGGCAGTGGCTGCAGCGGCTGCGGCAGCTGCTCAACAGCAACTGGAGCGTCCCAAACCACTCATACTGGATGAGGAAGGACGCACTGTGGACAAAAGTGGACGTACGATCAACATACCCACTGTGACGCCCACGCTTAAGGCAAACATACGTGCCAAGAAGCGAGAAGTGTTCCAGCGTCAAGCAACGGGTCCTGAGGGCAGCAACAACAGCGGCTCGGCGAGCACAGGACAAGACGATGCTGTCAAGTACTTTGACGATCGAATTGCATTGAAACCGACAGTGCGAAATAAGCGCATGTTGCGTTTCCACGAACCCGGCAAATTCCAACAGCTGGCTGAGCGTATGCGCATGAAGAGTCAGCTGGAACGGCTCCAAAATGAGATATCCCAGATAGCACGAAAAACGGGCATATCGTCAGCTACAAAGCTGGCACTGATCGCACCCAAACAGGACATGCCCGACGATGTGCCTGCAATGGAATGGTGGGACTCTGTCATCCTTAGCCAGGACCTACAGACGGTGGACGAGGCGAGTGGAAAGATTAGCATACGCCAAACGGCCATAAGTAATCTAATAGAGCATCCCACGCAGATGAAGCCGCCAAGTAAGTTGCAAATATTTCTGTTTATATTAATAAGTAGTAAAATAATATAGAATTTGTATTAAAACAAATAATTTATAATTCCCAGATGAACCATTGAAGCCCGTCTATTTGCCCGTGTTTCTGACCAAAAAGGAACGCAAAAAGTTACGCCGTCAGAATCGCCGTGAAGCCTGGAAGGAGGAGCAGGAGAAGATACGTTTGGGTTTGGCGGCGCCACCTGAACCAAAGCTGCGCATTTCGAATCTTATGCGTGTGCTGGGCACTGATGCTGTTCAAGATCCCACCAAGATTGAGGCGCACGTGCGCGAGCAAATGGCGAAGCGTCAGAAGGCGCACGAGGATGCGAACAATGCTAGAAAGTTGACCAGCGAACAGAAGAGTGAGAAGAAGCAGCGCAAGCTGAAGGAGGACACCAGTTGCGGTGTCCATGTGAGCGTCTATCGCATACGTGACCTCCAAGACAATCAAAGTAAGAAATTCAAAGTGGAAACGAATGCCAAGCAACTACAAATGACCGGAAGTGTTGCCCTCTTCCGGGACTGCTGTGTCGTTGTTGTCGAGGGCGGACCAAAGCAGCAGAAGAAATACCGCCGTCTAATGCTGCATCGCATCAAGTGGGAGGAGGATCTGGTTAAGGGCAACGATGGCCAGGATGTTGCCAATTCCTGTGTGCTCGTCTGGGAAGGCACCAGCCAGCGTCGTCACTTTGGCGAAATCAAATTCAAAATATTTCCAATGGAGAAAATGGCTCGCGAGTTCTTTCAAAAGCATCAGGTGGAACACTATTGGGATCTGGCCTACTCTGGCGCTGTGCTGGAGGCGTCCACTGATCAACAGTAGTGGACAAAATTAACTTAAAGCTGGCAGATTTTTTAGACCACGAAAATTGTTACAAGTTTAGATATTTAAGCTCAAAATTATAAAAATTCAGTTTTTATGTACAAAAGACGGGAATCTATCGATTTATTTGGCGGTGTGTGGATCCTCTTTAATGTTGGACATAATGAACTCATTGAGACCCTGTTGCTGAAGCTTCTCAATGATGGCAGCCAGACGCTCATCCTCCAGCCGATCCTCGTCCCGCTCTCGCATGTCCAGCTTGTGCTGCTCCTGGACACGTTCCGTCAACACGCGTTTTATAAGCTCACGTAGTGATCTGTTTATCTCTAGAGTATAATCGAGTAGTTTCACATAAGTTTCGGGCTTGAGGTAGCCACACTGTTGACACTGAGCCAGCTGCTCGAATGTGTCCATGCTGGCGTTGATCAGCAGTCCATGCTCCTGTACTGACACATCTTTTTCTTGACTGCGACTGCTGCCCAACAAAGCATTGCCTCCTCGATGCTGCCACAGTAATTCCTCCACCTTGGCACTGGGATTGACAAACACATAATCGCGATAAATGCACGCAGTAGAGGCGGTTATCAAGTCATACGTGGATATGCCACACTCGACCAGTGCCACGCCGCAGCAATTGATGGCTGTGCTCAGCAAGCAACCATCGTCATCTAATATAAGCACTCTTATGTCCAGCTGAAAGTTGAGAAACTCATTGCGACAGACGAGCGGTTGCAGGGCCTTGGTTAACATGCTGCTCAAATGCTTCTCACGCTCCGGCACCTCCTCCAGCTCATCGCTGGCAAATGCTGCGAAATTCACATAACAATTGATGACTCCCATGCTAACACGGCGCACACTTGACCTGACCAATTCCCGCGGCGGTGCGACAATCGCCAGCACTTTGGTATTGCCATATTCCATGTAAGCGGAGCCACGCACCGTAGTCAGCACTCCAGCACGTATAACTACACAATACAATAATTTCAATCAGCATAATAAGTCACATTTATAAATTTCAATATTACAGGTGGAGCGTGGGGCTGCAATCACCGTTGTTGGCTTTTCAATACTCTCAAAGAAATCCTCGCAATCCTTGGGCGTTGTATAGAGCTCTCCGGCCATGGAGGCGCCATCGAGCAGCGAGTTTTTAGTTTGTGTAACGCGCAGCATTTTATTCAAGAAATTAAAGAAATGCACAAGACGCCGGATCAAAACATGTGTTTAAATTTTACTGCCAGTATTGGAAAATTCCAGTGCTGCCAGCGGCAACACTTTTTTTTCCTAACAAATAGTAGTTGGCAACTCATGCTTGCCGTGTGTGGTCACCTTAATTTTAAACGATTTGACAACTCTACTATTTGACAGCTCAAAAAGCGCTTTGTAATTGTACTCAGCAGAAAAGAAAATAGGAAGGCGAAGAAAAGTAAACGCCGCATTATTAAAAAGTAAATTTCGATATTTGTTACAAAGACTACGAACTCGCTAGCACAATATGACGGGTGAGTCGAAGCTCGAGAAAAAGCCGCTGCCCCAGGGGGATTCGAAAGATGCGAAGGGCAAGCAAGCGTCCCAGGGACAGGGACAGGAGGAAGGCAAAGCCAAAAAAGATGAAAAAGAACAGCAGCCGGAACTGTCGGATGAGGATCAACAGCTGCAGGAGGAGCTGGAGCTGCTGGTGCAGCGTTTGCAGGAAAGCGACAAGAAATTGTATAAGCCAGCGTTGGAAATGATGGCCAAATTAATACGTGCCTCCACCACGTCGATGACATCGGTGCCAAAGCCATTGAAATTCATGCGTCCCCATTATGAAACAATGAAAACCGTTTACAAGCATATGGCAGATGAGCAGACGCGTCAGCTATGCGCCGACATCATATCGGTGCTCTCAATGACAATGGGCAGCGGCAAGGATTGTCTTGCCTATCGTTTCCTCTGCGATCGCACCCAAACCATTGGCGACTGGGGACACGAGTATGTGCGTCATCTGTCAGGCGAAATATCCGCACATTATCACGACACCACTGGAGATTTTCGCACTCAACTCATTGAGCTGGTCAAGCAGATAATTCCGTATAATATGGAGCACAATGCGGAGGCAGATGCTTGTGATTTGCTCATCGAAATTGATCATTTGCATCTGCTCGCTGAATATGTGGATGAATCGGCATATCCACGCGTCTGCCTCTACCTGCAGTCCTGCTATCCCTATGTGCCCGAACCCGATAATACCATCATTCTGGAAACGGCATTGCAGCTGGCGCGCAAGTTTCAACAACATACGCAAGCCATGAGATTGGCTTTGATGTTGAACGACATGGGAAAGATTGGGGAGATCTTTAAGGAGCCCAAGGAGCCGGCCATGCAGAAGCAGCTGGCCTTTATGCTGGCTCGCCAACAGGTGTGCATTGAATTGGATGAATCTGTCGCGGACTATGATGATTTGATGGAGATCATGTCGAATGCCAATTTGAATAAGCACTTCTTGAATTTGGCACGTGAGCTGGACATTATGGAGCCAAAGACACCGGAAGATATTTACAAATCCCATCTGGATAACTCTCGCTCCCGATTCGCATCGATTCAAGTGGATTCGGCCAAACAAAATCTGGCTGCCAGCTTTGTCAATGGCTTTGTGAATGCTGGCTTTGGTGTGGATAAACTCCTCTCGGAGGATGGCAACAAATGGCTGTATAAGAACAAGGAGCACGGCATGCTATCGGCCACAGCATCGCTGGGTCTGATTCTGCTCTGGGATGTCGATGGCGGCTTGACCATGATTGACAAGTATCTGTACTCCACCGATGACAACATCAAGTCGGGTGCATTGCTCGCCTGTGGCATTGTTAATTGCGGCATTCGCAACGAGGTTGATCCAGCACATGCTTTGCTATCCGATTATATTGATAATCAGAATTCATGCATGCGTATTGGGGCTATATTGGGTTTGGGCATTGCCTATGCCGGCTCCAATCGAGCCATTGTCATCGATACACTGAAAACGGTCTTTGCCAGCAGCGGCAAGACATCGCCCAGTGTTGAGATTCTTGGCATTACGGCACTGTCGCTGGGTCTGATTAGCGTTGGCACCTGCAATGCTGAAATTACGGAGATCTTGCTGCAGACCATCATGGGCATGACCAAAACCGATATGAAGGATACATACACGCGTTTCCTTTGGCTGGGCCTGGGACTGCTCTATTTGGGACGTCAGAAGTCAACGGAGGCGGTCATGATGACTCTGGAAGTGCTGGAGGAGCCTCAACGCAGCATGGCCACCACCATGGTGGATATATGTGCCTATGCCGGCACTGGCAATGTGCTGAAAATCCAACAGTTGCTGCACATCTGCTCCGATCACTATGAAACAACTAATGCCGATGAGGAGAAGGAGAAGAGCAAGAAGGACAAGAGCAAGGAAAAGGTTAGACTCTGGTTAATTGTCCAGTTTATCAAATTTACATATTTATTGTGTATTTATTGCTTTGCAGGAAAAGGATAAGGACAAGGAGGAGAAGAAGGAGAAGGAAAAGGAGAAGGATCTGTCACCCGTTCAAGCAATTGCTGTGCTTGGCATTGCTTTGATTGCCATGGGCGAGGACATTGGTGCCGAGATGGCATACCGCTCATTTGGCAATCTATTGCGCTACTGCGAGCCGGCGATTCGACGCGCTGTTCCCTTGGCCTTGGGTCTGATATCCGCCTCAAATCCCAAGCTAAATATACTTGATACTCTGAGCAAATTTTCGCATGATGTCGATGCGGAAGTGGCACACAATGCCATCTTTGCCATGGGTCTGGTCGGTGCTGGCACCAATAATGCACGCCTCGCCTCCATGTTGCGCCAGCTGGCCCAGTATCATTCAAAGGATCCGAGCAATCTGTTCATGGTGCGCATTGCCCAGAGTCTGACGCATTTGGGCAAGGGCACATTATCGCTGAGTCCATATCACAGTGATCGCCAGCTAATGAATCCAATGGCTGTTGCTGGTCTGATGGCAACATTGGTATCCCTGCTGGACGTTAAGAATCTAATCCTCAATCGTTCCCATTATCTGCTCTACACACTGGTGCCGGCCATGCAAGCTCGCATGCTCATCACATTCGATGAGGAGCTCAATCAGCTCCAAGTGCCGGTACGCGTTGGCATTGCCATCGATGTGGTTGGACAGGCAGGCAAGCCGAAGACCATTACTGGCTTCCAGACACATACTACGCCCGTGCTGTTGGCCATTGGCGAGCGTGCCGAATTGGCCACCGATGAGTACATCTCGCTGACGCCCGTCATGGAGGGATTTGTCATATTGAAGAAGAATCCCAACTTTGTCAAGTAGTCGCTGCTATTGCTTAAGACATAAAATGTATATGAAAATGTCGCCCATTAACAGAAACCTAAAATTAATAATAAATCCTCGTAACAAAATAAAACTTCTTTCACGTCATGCATAAATATATACAAATTTAACTCTATGATCGCCCTTTTTTAATGATTGAAACAACTGTTTGAGAAGGTTCAAATGTACTTTTGTTTATTGCGTCATCTCAGCACGACCAGCTCCTTTGGGCATCTTTTTATTTGTGGAATCCTCCAGCTCTTTAGCTTTGTAATAATGCGGCGCAACTTCCAGCAGCCATTTGCTTTCAATTTCAATAACCTGACGCATGTACTCCTTGGAGGTGAACACAAGCTCATGATACAAGACCCAACGGGGCAACTCCTCGAACAGCGAAGAGTTGGGATGTATCATGACAGTTTGATTATGTTTAATGGTCTTGTAGTGGCCCCCCTTGGATAGACGCGCCACATGATAGAAGTAACCTGCTGTGGACGCCTTGCGAACATTGATCGTCTCTGGCAGGCAGCTGACCATATCAATTTCAACACGTTGCATCAGGCCAACAAGCTGCTCCCTAACATCGCGTGCCCGCTTCATGGATCGGTATTGTATAAAGTTCTCGTAGCACCATTGCGTGCTGTAATCCGTTTCGGCCCATTGATTATAAACCTGCAGCAAACTCAAATGATCACCGTGCATATGATTGAAGTTCTTTCTGGCGGTGTCTGCGTGTATAATCTTATCCTTGGGCCGATAGAAGATGGCGCTGTTAACTGATAGCATCGCCGCTATGGTGACCATTTCCTCTGAGCACTTGTATCTGTAAGATATAAAGATATTTACTTTTGATTTTTCTTATGAATTCAGAATATTAGTTACTTCTCGCTAGCTAGCAGCATTTTTCCCATCATGGGATCCACAGGAAACTCTGCCATGCGTCGCCCCAGCTTCGTCAGTTCGCCGTGATGATTGAGTGCACCCAAAGCGTAAAGTTGCTCCAGAGCCAGAACTAAGGTCTCATGTGGCGGCGGATCGAGAAAGTCAAAGTGTATTAAATCATTGATGCCCAATGCCTTAAGCATGAGCACGGCATTACCCAGATTAATGCGACAGATCTCCGGTACCGTATTCTCCTCCAGCTCGTGCTTATATGCCCAGGCCGTGTACAGACGAAAGCATTTTCCTGGCGCTGTGCGACCTGCGCGTCCAGCTCGTTGATTTGCGGATGCCTTGGAGATTGGCACCACCATCAGTGACTCCATGCCCGTGCGTGAATTAAAGTTGTTCTGCTTGGCAAAGCCCGGATCGATGACATAGACAATGTTGTCGATGGTCAGCGATGTTTCCGCAATGTTTGTGGCCAGGATGACCTTTCGGGCATTCGGTGGCGTCGGCTCAAAGATTTTAGCCTGCATATCGCTGGGTAAATTGGCATAAACCGGAATGACAATGAGCTCTCGTATTTTGGAGCCCAGTCGCTTGACGCGATCTTGTAGAACTTCCTGGCATGTCTCAATCTCATCCTGACCCGTAAGAAAGACCAAAATGTCGCCAAGCGGTTGAGTTGCGTGTATCTGCAGCACGGACACACAACAAGCATCTATGTAGTCGGCCTCTGGTGCTTTTGTATAAAATATGTCAACCGGATAGCGTCTGCCGGGTATTCGAAAGATGGGTGCATCGTCAAAGAAGGCGGAGAACTTCTCGGCATCCAGTGTCGCACTGGATATGAGCAGCTTAAGCTCTGGCCGAAATCTAGCAATATCCTTGACCAAACCAAACAGGATGTCCGTGTGCAGTGTGCGCTCGTGAGCCTCGTCAATGATCATGACACTGTAGGATCCCAGATCCGGTTCAGAGAGGAACTCGCGATGCAGTGTACCATCTGTCATATACTTGAGTATGGTGCGATCCGAGGTGCAATCCTCAAAACGTATGCTGTATCCAACTTCATTGCCCAGCTTAACGCCCATTTCTTCGGCAACGCGAGCCGCCACAGACATGGCGGCAACACGACGTGGTTGCGTGCATCCAATCATCTTTTTGTCCTTGGTAAAGCCAGCCTCGACCAAATACTGCGGTACCTGTGTGGTCTTGCCAGAGCCCGTTTCACCTTCAATAATAAGCACTTGATGCTCCTTAACAGCAGCTATCAGATCTTCCTTAAAGGGATACACAGGCAACGATATTCGAGTCTCTTCCAGCGTTAGTCGTTTGCGTTCCACTTCGCTTAGTTCTGGCTCCTTAGATGCCTTCTCACGATTGCCATCGAGCGTTAATGCCTGAATAAAATCAATTTGATCATCCAACAATAGTTCATACTCTTCCTCAGCCTTGGCGTCCTTGGCACCAAATTGAAAACGCGCCGAGGCCAATTGCTCAGCTTCCCATTTTCTTTGCTCCGAGTTTGGCTGGTGCTCAAACTCATCCACTTCGACATACTCCGCTGCAATGAATCATTAATATGTAATCATTGGAATTAAATGAGATTTCTATACTTACAGCGTTCACCTTTCTTAAGATCTTGCGGCATTTTATAGCGCTGTATGCGCTCCAGCTCACGGGCTTTCTCATGCTCCTTGGCTATGTTCAACAGTTGTTTCTTATACTGGCGTTCCTCCTTTTCCCGCTTGGTTAGCCTTCAGTAAAAGAAAGTCAGCCACAGATATAACTCCGCCAATTGCGTTACTTACACGCTATCTTCAAAAAGATACTCGTCATCCAGTATATCCGCCTCCAGTTCAGCAACTTTGTCATCCTTTCGCTTCTCCAAGTACTGTCGACGTGATTGTACACGCAGATGTGGCACAATTTTGTCACGATCCTCATGCTCGAGCTTTAAACGTTTGGTGGCCTCTTCAATTGCCTTCCGACCGCCGCTGGCCTCAACAACTTTACGCGTCCGATTCTCATCGCGTTGTTTTAGGCGATTTGCAAAATCATCTCGCTCCTGCAAATCCTTTAAACGAGACTCTTCCTCGCTGTCAGGCTCCTCGGCACTACTACTGCTGTTGGCAGTTCGTTTTCGATTTTTACTTGACATAATTTAACAAATTGTACTGAATTGTGTTTATAACAAAAACAACTCGCCGGGTTTTTGAGGCCAATATGCTGTTTACCAATTACTAGTTTTGCTTAGTGGCAGTATGAGGTTCTAGCTCGATGAAAAGTATTTTATATATTTATATTGCATTTATAATCAGCCAGATAAAATATAATTAAATGACACAACTCAAAAATGCAACAGAAACACTTGCATGCAATAAAATAATTTGTTTTGTTTTTGCTGTAGCTGCGTACTTGCTTATTATCCGAGTATATCGATTGTTGAATGCGATTAATGGACAAATCGATGACTACAATTTATTGTTAACAATCAAATTTAAAATGTAGAGCGCCAAGTCAGGATAAATGAGGATAATAGTTGGGATTTGAGAGTATCAAAATGTAGAAAGAAGTTTATCATATTCCTTATCACTTAACAGTTATTAACTTTAAAATGAATTCAACACAGCATAGAGATTTTTATATTTTTGTTGAAGATAAATATTGTGGGTGTTATATAATTATTCGACTGCTATTTTTTTACATTAAAGCTACTGAAAATAAATACATATAAATAAAATACCATAAAATTTGGTTAGGCTTCAATAAATATTATATCGATTACCTTTACCGTTGCATAGATATTAAAGTACCATTTATTAAAATATATTTATTAATATATATAGTTGTATTTATTAATGCAGTTTGCAATGAAATGTGTGTTTGACAGCTTGTCACTTGTGATTTCGGGTTAATCGCTATTTAGGATCAATAAAACAATCAGTTGATAACTTAACGACAATGCAGAGTCAGAAACAACGTCACGTCACGTCTTCTTTAGTTGTCTTTAGTTGGCCGGGGCACTTGTCATTGCGGGTGGTGGTGACGTTTGTTCACTGCTTGATGGCGCTGTTGGTGGTGGCGGTTGCGGCGTGAACACATGCGCCATTTGTGGCGGCATCGGCGTTGGCTGCGTTGGGAACAGTCCTCCCATTGATGGCTGCACTTGTGGATACGTGTTGAAAGTCTGGGCAGCGGCTCCGGCGGCTGGATACGAGAGTGCGGCTGGTGCGGACATATAGATTTGTTGCTGTTGTTGCGGCAGTGCGGCCATAGAAAACATAGGCACAGCTGGTGGTGGCAATGTTGCTGCCGTCGCTTGTGGAAATGGTAATTGGGCGGCAGGTATGCCACCAACATTCTGCTGGGCGTTTGGATCAAAGACACCAGGTATATAGATGTTCGCTGGCGGTGCCACATGTTGAGGTGGAGCTACGGTTGGAGGAGGCACCACATGTTGAGGAGGCAACACTGGCTGAGGGGGCAACACAGGCTGCGGCGGTACCACAGGCTGTGCCGGCGCTTCAACAGCGGCAATTGCCGTTGGGGCTGCAGTGCTGTCCGTTGGGGGCTCCTGCGGATCTTTGATCAAAGCTTGGGTTTCTAAAGCTGTGGTTAACGCATCCGTGGCATCATCCGGATTGAAATAGGTCTTGAAAATGCTCTGCGCTGGCGGCTCTATGGTTGGGGGCCGGATCTCAGCATTTGCTGAGCCAAATGTGTTGGCCAGTGGTGGTATATAAGGCAACGTTGGTGCAACAACGGCACTGGCCACTGGGGCTGCCATCAAGGGCACTGCAACGGGATTAACGACGCCAGCTGCTGCCGACGTAGCCGGTCCAGTTGATGGTGGCTGCGAAGGAGCTGCCTGTACAGGTATACGATGAAGATAGCCGTAGCCAATGCCACAACCAAGAGCACCCTCTCCGCCCCATGCGGTGTTGGGCTTAATGGTCACCTCGCGGCATGCATCATCGTCCAAATTGTACACGTACATCTTAAGAGGCTGTTGCTCGTGTGTCTCGATCAGCGTGAAGAGATCGTCGTTCTCATGTCGTATGGCATCAGCGCCAATCACATAGTCGCTATAGGCACGCAGACCGGCCAGCTCGGCTGGCGAGTTTGGATGCACCTCCAATATGTGCCAGACACTTTCGTTGGCACCCTCGAACGAGCAAAAGCGAATGCTGACGCCCAACAGTCCTTGGCCTCCCCAGTTGTTGCTGGGCGTTAATGTCAGTTCGCGAACTGTTTGTGTTTTGCTCGAATAGACCGTGACGCGAACAGGTTTATCAACGTTCTGACGCAGCAATTCCTTAAGCATGTCATTATCCTGGTCAAGACGTGTTCCGGCTATGGCAACGATAAAGTCAAAGAATGCCTCCAGGCCAGCCTTTTGGCCAGGCGAGTTGTCTTGCACCTTGAGTACGTGGTAGCCTATTGATATAAATGAAAATTTTATTTACATTACATATACAATGTCACTGTGTGTGCGTGTGTGCATATGATTGGCTCTCAGTACATTTGGGCTCATTGACACAGTTTGCAGTTTACGTGGTTGTTTGTGTTTCTTACCTTCGGTGCCACCGCCGGGTACGTGTATGCTTTGACTCGAGCCCATTCTTCTTTCCCTTTATTCAAGAACAATCTTAGTAATTTAATTTGTTAACTATACAACGATTATTGTTTTATTATGTTGCGGCACCAAAGAGAATTCTGTTCTTCGTGGCAATTTGTGGTACAAATATTTCAGTGTTTCAAATGCTCTCGGTTATTTTGTCTCGCTCGCACATCAAATCAGGGATGGAAAACCAAATCAGCTGCTATCGATATTTGTGAATTTTCCAACATCTTGCTGCTATTTTGAGTTAAGAGTAAATCAACACTGGGAATGTTTGCTTTTTCGCTAATCGACTCAATCCGATCTTTAATTCTTATTAATTTTTAGCAGTTCACAGATTTGTTCATGTGTATTTAATTGATTTCAAGTTAATGTTAATGACGTTAATGCCTTTCAAACAATCAAAAAGATTAATAAATAATAATTTACGCAGGCTACTTTACTTCATGGCTGCTGCAACTTGCCATTGTTGTTGGTACTTTGCCACAGCTTCGCGATGTTTCAGCATGTCTTTTTCCCTACAATACAAATAATCACAGATAATATTATAAAACAATTACAACAGGTGTTGCACAGGTTAACATACATGTTCTCCAGTGTGTCACTTGATCCCTTCAATTCTTTTGAGATGTACTCAATGCGCTTGCCAACGTTTTGACGTGAATCCTCCAGTTCTTGTTTCACCAACACCGGTCCGAACAACTTGTACACTTTGTTGTCTGGTCCGAGCAAATTCAATTCATCCAGCACACACTTGTTCTCGTTCAACTGACTCTCCAGGAGTGCACGTTGCTTGACGACCTTAACACAAGCTGCAAGAGGAAGAGTTCATGAAATATTCCATTCAACATTTCTTTTTTTCAATTTACTACTTACATTTTTGCAGGGCTTGGTATGACTCAACCTCTGTTTGCATTTTTTTGTACAGTGCTGCGCTGTTTTTGTCCATTTTGTTTGTTTCCTGTGTACAATTATTAAGAATTTTTAAAGATTAAAAACAGTTGCCGGCCTGCAAAATAATTATAAAGACAAAATTTGTCGAAGCTATGGTTTCAGTAAGTTTGTGTGTGTGGGTGCAAGAGTTATTCATACGTGCGGGCGGTTAATTCATAGCTCTGTTAGATTTTATTTCACCAAATACCACATTGGCAAACTCTTTCATTAATTGATTTACCTTTTGTTTTGAGAATTTATTTAATTTGTGCAGAAATACACAAATTATTATTTTTTTAACACCGTGGTTCAGTCAGTGCTGCCAACTTTTTATCAACAGTGCACGCTTTTATGTTATTGTATAGTGTTGCCACAAACAGAATGCAACAGTTAACAGAGCTCTTAGAACAGCTGGCAGTAAATCTTTTATGCCAAAGTGAAAAACTATATGTCTATATTTAAAAGCTTCAAGTATAAAATAATATGTATAAAATAATATGTAATTAATTGAAATATCCCAACAAGCAAAACATAAATTTTCGGTAGCGACAGTGCTGAAAGACGCATCGAGGGTGTGTACAGTGGTACATTGTTGATGAAAGATCTGCACTTTTTGATTTTATTTTAGAAAGTTGGTTAGCAATTAATTACCGCCATTTACTCAGTTAATAACCTAATATATTCATATTTAAACTGTGTCTAGTGAGCAGTAAATTATTTTGCAATGCTTTTAGTGTCAACAAAGTGTTTTATCGGTACACATCATGCAGTCGTATCGTGTTCCGTAGTCTATATCAACATCAGGACGCTGCAACAACAAAATAGAGGTGGAGAATCATCGATGTTTCCCTCCATAGATGTTTTCGATGTTTAAAGTTGAAGCATCGAAGAAAACATCGCATTAAATGATCAAAATTGATAATTTGTTATGGTCGGCGCTGGGCTATCGATAGATTCGATGCGATAGGCATCAGCTGTTGCCGACGCCACCTATTGGCAACCGACAAAACCGTCAACAACAGTTTAGCCAATCAGCGTCGACCAAAACTACTCAATTTAAGGACAGAAGGGATTAGGGAATAGGAGATTAGGAGTTCTGAGAGGGGATTATGAGGTTAAGGAAAAGTTAGTCTGATTCGCGTGGTAGCTGCTGTGAGGCAAATTTTTCTTCGGGCGGAGTGTCATTTGATAATAATTAATAACAGTCAGTGACAATATAAATCAAATACATCTATACATACGTGACACATATATGAATACGTAAACACAAAAATCCGCGGCCACAGCAGCTACGCACACTCGATACAACACAAACATAATACACCAATCCACAAAAGCGACAGACGACACCATACGGCTGCAGCGGCACAATTGCAACACTGTGCACAGCCAACAGGCGACAGACGCAGGCAGGAACACAGGCAGGCACACAACATCACTAGGACATCGAGTGAGTCCGTCCATGCGGGCAGCTTGGCGCATCTCTATGCCCTATGCGCGTCAAGTGCCCAGTTAGGCAGCCTTGTCCCGAGCTCAGGAGCATCTATCTGGTCAGCGCAGGCGCAGCTTGTCCTCGCAGCCAAACTGCTCAACTCCTCAGATATAGTCTCTGATCCAGATCCACACCATTTTGGACAGCTGTTCCGCTGCAAGCTGGTGGCAACTTATGCACCAGACTATACATCAATCAAATTTCTGCTTCGCCTGTAAATCATTAATTTGTTAAATTAGTAAATTCAATTCTCTGTAAATACATATGTGCGTGTGTGCAAACACATAGTTCTTTACATGTAAATACTTACTTGCATATCTTTTGCCAGTTGCCCCCCCCCTTTGCCCCACAAGAGCTCTTTTGGTCAGGGAAGCGGCCCATAAAACACATTTTGTACATTTACTTCATATATTTTATTATTATTTCTTATATACACACTCACACACATATTTATATTTAACAATCTATACACTTATACACGATTATATACTAATTATAACTATTTTTCCTTAATTAACTTAAAATAACCAGCGTATTTCGCGCTTGTTTTGTCCACATTCGCGGCGCTGAGATAAGAGTTGCCAGATAGGCATATTTAGCATATTGTTTGCCAATAGTTAAATAGTACGGTGTTCCTCGCTGTTAGTTATTGTCTTCTATCAAACACAAGCAAAACTATCGAATGCCATTGAATATAATATAATTTGGAAAATGTTAGAAATAATTATTAATAATAATTAAATATTATAACGTGTCATTGAAAATGAGTTGCTAATTTATTTATTCGGGTGAGATGGGTATGTGGTAGGTTGGGTGAAGTGTGGATTAGGGAGTCGGCATAAATATAACGCAAGCCGACTAAAGGATGGGAGGGCATCGTAGAGGTGGATAATGACATCTGTCCACCAAATCCTTGCCAGCAGATTGTCCGTGGTAGGTGTTGAGAAACCAGTCCAAGTATTTATTCCGTTAATAAAAATATAAATTTCTTTGTTACCCGACTCGCCAGGTATCGAGGTCTTACTCATCCCTGAGTAGTGCCGATGGCTAGCCGGCAAATCGATATCTGGTTGCGATAGTCAAGTCGGATCATAACAAGTGGCGCCCAATGGAAATAATGCGAGGAGTAGGGTTCCGCCTTAAGCAGGCGTCGTTAATTTTTGTTAAAGAAGCCAATAGAAAATACTATCGTCATCCTTGCCCGTCTGGCATCAGGCAGCCAGCTTTGTTTGGACCGCGGGGAGGACCTTAATGCCTCACCTGTTGCTGCCACGGCTGGTCTGTCTGGTGTAACGCTCGGGTAGGGATGGCGATAGCCAGTAGTCAGGTCTAGGGGCTGGTCCCAGAATGAAGCCGCCAAGCCCAATCTGCGTTGCCGTTCCTAGACCTGATGAAGTTCACGATGTTTGTTTATTAAATTTCAATATGTCTAGGTGTAGGTTATTGTTCAATGCCATGACTGTGGTCCACGTCTTGGATAATCGTTCCAGTTCGTTTGTTGTCCAGTCGTGTCAGTGTCTAGTATCACTACCATCCCATAGTATAAAAGAGTCGTTTTGTAGTAGGAGCCTGCTGGCAGGAAGGAGTTACGATGTGTACCGACGGATCCCACACCCGCCCATATTCATCTCACCCATTTTTGTTGTGATTGATTTTCATTCGATAGTTTTTTTTTGTTGTTTTGGTGTTTATTTTTGTTTACTTGTCAGCAAAACAATTTAAAGTACCTGACGGTTATTGATTAAAATAACCGATTATATTACATGGTATTTTGTTGTTTATTATTGTTGATAATTAATAGTAGGAGTTATTTTAGGATTATTTCGTAGTTATTTATATAGGCTTTAAATATATAGGATAACATATGAAACTGTCACTAGAATAGCGTGTCCATTTTTTTGTCATTTATTTGTTATTTATTCTATATGTCGTATGAAAAAAAATTAATGTAACATAAAATTTATAATTATAAATAAAAATATATATATACATATATATTTAAAATATTCAAATAACAATACAATAAATAACAAATATAAATGGTAAGGGGCACAAGTAGTAAGAAGAAAAATATAAGGAGGTTATCAAATAAATATTTAGAAGTAGAACAATTAGTACAGCGAGGAAAGGGAATGAGCTCATCGAATAGGGGTCAGCAATCAGCGGAGCGCAAGATTCGCCGCAGCCTTGATTTTTTTCGGAATAGAGGAGTGGAGGAAATGGGTCCCACGACGCGTTCGCAGGCTGCTAAACACAATGCTGACGTAGAGCCCGAGTCCCTACAGGGAGCAGTTGGCGGCGCGTGGCCTCAGACGGGAACGGTTCCTAAACAGCGTTACTCGGAGTTGCCAATTTCGGAGAAACCCAGCGGACAGCAGATTGAAGCCGAGAAAAATGCGCAGGCGGCTGAGCTCCCAAGCGAAATAAAGTCCGCTATAAATGTGGCACTGTTCCAGGCGCACGAAACCTACCGGACAGCGATGTCGACACAAATGTCCGATTTCCAGGCCGAGATCCGCCGGGAAATGTTAGGTTTTATGATGGAGATCCAGGAAACGGTGAGGAGCATCCGTCCAGTGGATCCCGCTCCGGCGAAGCAGTTGCAGGAGCCAGCAAAGACGTTTGTGCCTCCAGCACAGGAAGCAGCTCCTAATTACGCCAACAATTGGATGGATAGTAGGGCACTGGAAGCGCAGCAGAGAGAGCAAGCGGGATATCGAAGTCAGCCGCAGAACCAGACCGATCCTCCAGAACCCAGCTCAAGTGGACGCGCGCAATCCTGGAAGGATCCTGGGCAAGTTCGCCGTTGGAAGCTAACTTTTGATGGAAGCGAGAAAAGTATGCCCGTAAAGGAGTTTATTTTTCGCGTGGAGCACTTACAAAGAGCTTACCAGTTGCCCTGGGCTGAAGTAATCCGGGATTTTCATCTGCTGGTGGATGGTCGAGCCAGAGATTGGTTTTGGATGCACGCAAGGACCGGGCAGATGATGGATTGGCCAAATTTGCGGTACAGTTTGCAGAAGCAGTTCCAGACCCGAAAATCCAGCTTCGAGCAAGAGCAAGAGCTCAGGGAAAGACGACAGCGACCTGGTGAGAGCGTGGACGAATATCTCCAGGAAATGTTAGCCCTCCGATCCAGGCTAGACACCCATTTTTCGGATCGTGACCTGATTAAGGTGATCAAGGTGAACATTAAAGACAGCATATCCCGTGTGATCTACCCAATGTACATCACCAGCCTGGAGATGCTGAGGGATGAGTGTCACGATGCCGAGAAGTGGGTGGCCAATCGTTGGAGTCGACCACCAGGCAATCAGCCACCTTTGAGGCCGTTCAAGGAGAGACACCAGGTCCAGGAGGTATATGCATCAGAGCCAGAGGGAATGCCCGAGGAGGAACCACCAGAAGCTGTTGAAGCCTTGTATAGACCGCGTCCTGGCGGAGGCGAGAAGGCTCCTCCTTTAGTGTGCTGGAATTGTGCGCAGGGCGGCCATACATTCTGGGAATGCGAGTCCCCGGTCCGTAACATTTTCTGTTACCGGTGTGGCCAGCCGGAGGTAGTTCTGACTAAATGCCCGAGATGCCAGTCGGGAAACAGTCGCCAGGGCAGGACAAGAGTGGAGGAGTCATGCTCTGCAGGCCCGGCAAACCAATAGATGCATCCTCCAATTGCATGTTAGCTGTAAGCGATAAGAATAAGGAGAATATTAGGATACTAAAGTCTAGGATAATACAAAAACAGGAAACGCAATTAAAAGAACCTAAGTGGTCGGCTCGACAGCCCGTGGAAGTTCGACAAGCAGCCTACGAAGAAGCCAGAGCACGAATCTTTAGTCGGGATCCGACGGAGGAGCATGCGCAGACTGAAATAACGCAACGAGTGCAGCGCGCAAGATCGCGATATAGATCGCGAAGTCGGGAAAGACGACGTGTTTGCGATTCTGTGCAGATGGCAGTCAATGGCGACAAGCGGGCGTTTGCCGAGATCCAGCTTCAAGGAAGGCTCTTGGTGGGTCTATTGGACACAGGAGCATCCGTGAGTCTGTTAGGAGCAGGCGGCCCGGAGTTGATTGAGCAGCTCGGGCTGAAGATGACGCCATCAACGACCACAGTGCAAGCGGCTGGCGGAACGCAACATCGGATCATCGGCAAGATTAACGCGATCATCAAGCATGCCAACAAGGAACGTTTTCTCACGCTGTATGTCTGTCCCTCTCTTCAACAATCCCTTTATTTAGGAATTGATTTCTGGCGGAAGTTCGGTCTTGCTCCTAGCATCGTAGGAGTCGAAGCATTGGACCAAGTGGAATCGGAGTTTCTGACGAAGAGCGAGCCAGTCGAACCGCACATCTTGGACGCAGCACGGCAGGAGAAGCTGGAAGAGGTAAAGAGTCAGTTCAGATCATACGAGCGAGAAGGATTGGGAAAGACTCACGTGGAGCAGCATACCATACAGCTGGTTGATGGAGCAGTGCCCGTGAAGGAGCGGTTTTATCCGGTGTCTCCGGCAGTCCAGCAGCTGCTTTTTGCAGAGGTCGACGAAATGCTGCGACTCGGAGTCATAGAACTCAGCGAGAGCCCATGGAGCAACCGGATGACCTTGGTGCGGAAACCTGGAAAGAATCGACTGTGTTTGGATGCCCGGAAACTGAATGCTGTCACAGTAAAGGATGCTTACCCGCTGCAGAACATCGAGTCAATCCTGAGTCGAGTGGACGACACCGTCTTCATTAGTAGCGTCGATCTGAAGCATGCGTTTTGGCAAATAGAGCTCGATCCAAAAAGCAGGGAGTACACTGCGTTTACTATTCCAGGTCGCCCACTCTATCAGTTCCGGATGATGCCCTTCGGACTTTGCAACGCTGCTCAACGTCTGTGCCGTTTGATGGACCGCGTCATACCCCAGGCACTCAGGAACAAGGTGTTCGTGTACTTGGACGATCTGCTTATCATATCCAAGACCTTCAAGGAGCATATGGAGTTGGTGTCAAAAGTGGCGAAGTGCCTGAGCTCAGCAAACCTGACGATCGGCCTACAGAAGTCCAAGTTCTGTTTCAAGTACCTTCGGTACCTGGGATATGTCATCGGCGAGGGATCGTTGCGGACGGATCCGGAAAAGGTGGAAGCGATTCTCCAGATTCCAGTGCCGAAGAGTGTACGACAGCTGAGGAGCTTCTTGGGTACCGCCGGCTGGTACCGCAGGTTCATCCGGGATTTCTCAGGATTATCTGCGCCCCTGACAGATTGCTTGAAGGAGAAGACGAAGTTCCACATGACCGAGGAGGCAGTCGCGGCGTTCCACGCGCTCAAGGAGGCACTCACTTGTGCTCCAGTTTTGGTGCACCCGGATTTCAAGCGCCCATATTTCATTCAGTGCGACGCCAGCCATGTGGGTATCGGAGCGGTCCTGTTCCAGAGGGATGATGAGGGTTCCGACCGGCCAATAGCTTTCTTCTCGGCGAAGCTTCGCGGAGCGCAACTGAACTACAGCGTTACGGAGAAGGAATGCCTGGCAGCGGTTAAGGCCGTCGAGAGATTCAGGCCATACGTTGAATTGATGCCGTTCACCATCATCACAGATCACGCCAGCCTGCAGTGGCTGATGACGCTAAAGGATCTGAGTGGTCGCTTGGCAAGGTGGTCCTTAGCTCTTCAAGCCTTTCATTTTAACATCGAGCACCGGAAAGGGAAGGACAACGTTGTGGCCGATATGCTATCCAGACCATTCGATATAGACGAGCTAAATATATTCGATTTTGAGACCACAGCGTTTGAGAGCGACGAGTACTTGGAGCGGCTGAAGGTCGTTGAGGAGCACAAAGAGCAATTTCCGGACCTCCGTATTGAGGAAGGACTCCTTTTTAAGCGCACACAGTTCACACGCGAGGACAGGGAAGAATTCCAGTGGAAGTTGTGGATCCCGGAAGCCATAGCGAGTACTCTGGTGCAGCAGGCGCACGAAGGAGAAGGCCGGATGCACGGAGGTGTAGGCAAAACGTTGGCGCGGCTACAGCAGTTTTATTACTGGCCGAGGATGACAGTGCAGGTGCGGCAGTATGTGTTGGGGTGTGAAACCTGCAAGGAGACGAAGCACACTACCCAGATAACCAGGCCGCCTATGGGAAAGGAAGTCCTCACAGATAGGCCAATGCAGAAGCTATATCTGGATTTCCTGGGCAAGTATCCGAGGTCACGGAAAGGAAACGCCTACATCCTTATAGCACTGGACCATTTCACGAAATTCGTTTGGCTCAGGGCGATAACGAACGCGACAGCACTGGGGACTGTGAAGATTTTGAAGGATGAAATATTTTCGCATTTTGGAGTACCGGAGGTGATACATACCGATAACGGGAAACAGTTCACGTCGCAGGAGTTTGGAGCATTGATGCATCACCACGGAATCAGGCATTTGAGGACCGGAAATTACTCGGCGCAGGCGAACGCATCAGAGCGAGTAAACCAGTCCGTGCTGGCAGCGATTCGCACCCACGTGAATGAGGATCAGACGACGTGGGATGAGAAATTGCCGGAGATCCAAGCGGCGTTGTGTAGTGCTGTCCATGCGAGCACAGGAGTGTCGCCATATTTTGCCATGTTTGGGCAAAACATGTTCATGCACGGGACCGACTACGCACTGGCGAGGAAGCTAGGCGCCTTGGAGGATGCGTTGATAGCACCGTTGGCCCGCTCGGAGAAGCAGCAGATATACAGAGCCAGGATCCAGGAGACATTACACAAGGCCTACGAGAGAGCGGAAAGGACTTATAATTTGAAGACAAGAAGTATAAAGTACTTACCAGGTCAGGAGGTGTATAAGCGGAACTTCGTCCTAAGTGATTTCCGCCGGAACGTCAACTCCAAGTTCTGCAGGAAATACGTCAAGTGCCGGATCGTGAGAGCAGTTGGAAACAGTTTGTACGAGCTGGAGACTCTGCAAGGCGGCCCAATCGGAATATTCCACGCCAAGGACCTCAAGCAATGAGGCACTGCTGATATTGCCCGGCTAGCTCAGTCGGTAAAGCATGAGACTCTTTATCTCAGGGTGTGGGCGGTGGCCTACGTTGGCGCCTTGGGCTCAGATCTTCTGCTTCCTCTATCTCTCCCCCCCCCCCCCCCGGTGGTGGTGTGGTGTTATGGTCGGCGCTGGGCTATCGATAGATTCGATGCGATAGGCATCAGCTGTTGCCGACGCCACCTATTGGCAACCGACAAAACCGTCAACAACAGTTTAGCCAATCAGCGTCGACCAAAACTACTCAATTTAAGGACAGAAGGGATTAGGGAATAGGAGATTAGGAGTTCTGAGAGGGGATTATGAGGTTAAGGAAAAGTTAGTCTGATTCGCGTGGTAGCTGCTGTGAGGCAAATTTTTCTTCGGGCGGAGTGTCATTTGATAATAATTAATAACAGTCAGTGACAATATAAATCAAATACATCTATACATACGTGACACATATATGAATACGTAAACACAAAAATCCGCGGCCACAGCAGCTACGCACACTCGATACAACACAAACATAATACACCAATCCACAAAAGCGACAGACGACACCATACGGCTGCAGCGGCACAATTGCAACACTGTGCACAGCCAACAGGCGACAGACGCAGGCAGGAACACAGGCAGGCACACAACATCACTAGGACATCGAGTGAGTCCGTCCATGCGGGCAGCTTGGCGCATCTCTATGCCCTATGCGCGTCAAGTGCCCAGTTAGGCAGCCTTGTCCCGAGCTCAGGAGCATCTATCTGGTCAGCGCAGGCGCAGCTTGTCCTCGCAGCCAAACTGCTCAACTCCTCAGATATAGTCTCTGATCCAGATCCACACCATTTTGGACAGCTGTTCCGCTGCAAGCTGGTGGCAACTTATGCACCAGACTATACATCAATCAAATTTCTGCTTCGCCTGTAAATCATTAATTTGTTAAATTAGTAAATTCAATTCTCTGTAAATACATATGTGCGTGTGTGCAAACACATAGTTCTTTACATGTAAATACTTACTTGCATATCTTTTGCCAGTTGCCCCCCCCCTTTGCCCCACAAGAGCTCTTTTGGTCAGGGAAGCGGCCCATAAAACACATTTTGTACATTTACTTCATATATTTTATTATTATTTCTTATATACACACTCACACACATATTTATATTTAACAATCTATACACTTATACACGATTATATACTAATTATAACTATTTTTCCTTAATTAACTTAAAATAACCAGCGTATTTCGCGCTTGTTTTGTCCACATTCGCGGCGCTGAGATAAGAGTTGCCAGATAGGCATATTTAGCATATTGTTTGCCAATAGTTAAATAGTACGGTGTTCCTCGCTGTTAGTTATTGTCTTCTATCAAACACAAGCAAAACTATCGAATGCCATTGAATATAATATAATTTGGAAAATGTTAGAAATAATTATTAATAATAATTAAATATTATAACGTGTCATTGAAAATGAGTTGCTAATTTATTTATTCGGGTGAGATGGGTATGTGGTAGGTTGGGTGAAGTGTGGATTAGGGAGTCGGCATAAATATAACGCAAGCCGACTAAAGGATGGGAGGGCATCGTAGAGGTGGATAATGACATCTGTCCACCAAATCCTTGCCAGCAGATTGTCCGTGGTAGGTGTTGAGAAACCAGTCCAAGTATTTATTCCGTTAATAAAAATATAAATTTCTTTGTTACCCGACTCGCCAGGTATCGAGGTCTTACTCATCCCTGAGTAGTGCCGATGGCTAGCCGGCAAATCGATATCTGGTTGCGATAGTCAAGTCGGATCATAACAAATTTTTGATCAAATATTCAGTGTTTTGGGAGCCAAGGGTTGGGAAATTATAAAAAAAAAAGATGAAATCGGAAAAAACATAACAAAACTCCTGAGAAAGTTTCAAGTTTTTCAATTAATGTTAAAAAAAGTTGATATTTAACTTTTCTGAAAGGAGTAAAAATTGTCAAATATCCCACCCGTTGTCAAGATTAGAGATGGGCACGGGTCGGGCCGGGCCTCGGGACCCATGGGCCTTTCACAAAATTGTCGGGTTCGGGCCGAAAAATCTCATTTCGGGTCGGGCCGGGCCGGGCTCGGGCCTAACTTCAAAAACCCGAAAGCCCGGAACACGCCAAAATCTATTGCAAACAGCAACATAGACTTAGAAATTGAGAAGTATTTAGCATCTTCTGCTGAGCCGTGTGATTTCGTGCTAGAGTTTTAGAAAAACGCCACTGATTAAACATAGTTAAAAGAATCCTTGCTACCCTAGGAAGCTCTGCCAGTATTTAAAGGTCATTTTCCACATGTGGAAATGTTTTGTGCGAAAAAAAACTAGGTTTCAAAGTTTCAATTTGGATAAAGTTTTTTTTTTAACAAAAATTTGAAATAAATTTAAGTGTTCACTTTTTTTTTTTAATTTTTCGGGCCGGGCCGGGCGGGTTCGGGCTTCACAACCAAAATATCGGGCGGGCTTGGGCCTTTTTTCCATCGGGAATTTCGGACTCGGGTCGGGCCGGGCCTGAAAAATGAGGCCCGAGCCCATCTCTAGTCAAGATTGCCACCTTTTTTTTTTCTTTTACCAATGCAATCAGCTGATTAATGCATTTATTTATTAGAGGTGTGTTGACCCCGATGCTTCGATGTTTGCTGAACACATAAAATATTTTGGACACGGCATTTTAATCTGTAAAAGGGATGTTTGAACATATTTATCCTAATATTTTTAAATTCATTCTTTTCAACACTTTAGAGGGCCTAATTATCAGGATTTTATTTTAGTTTTTATTTTTGTTTATTTTTGTTGTATATAAAAACATTCGATAGTGGCCTACAAAACACCGATGGTTCCGATGTTTTGCAAGCATCGACGACATCGATGTTTCACTCGATCTTTTTCCACCAAGCAACAAAGCAAAGGTTTCGCGCCGAAAAGAAAAACGGCAAGAACACGCAACAAATTAAAAAAAAAAATAACATATCTTAGTTAATACAGTGTGCAAATGTAGAAAATGTTTTGATAAACAAATGCAAAGTTAGTTTGTATGCTGAAAGTGCAGCAACGGAACGGCCAGACGCCAGAAGTGTGTGTGTGTGCGTGTGTGAGAGAGCAAGCGGCGCGTTTGTAAAACAACTGAGGTGTTGAGCTCTCCCCTCCCCTCTATCGCATACAAAAGAATAATGGCACCAACAAAAAAACGTGAGAAGGACAATGCAGATAATGTGGGCGCTGCGGCTAACAACATAAATGGGCTGGCTGGAAATGGTGGTGGGAGTGGCCAAGGTGCCGATGCTACAACAACAAATGAAGCGTTGGCAGCGCCAGCCTCAGTTGCGGCTACATCAACAGCAGTTACCCCGGAAACGCATACAACAAAACTGAATGGACATCAACAAGAGCAGGAACTCTTTTTACAGGCTTTTGAAAGTAAGTTGTAATTGCCAAAAAGTGCCGTCTATGAACCTAATCAATGTGCATTCACAGAGCCCACACAGATATATCGGTACCTACGCAACCGCCACGAGACAAACGTGAGTTAAAACATTGTTTTTATTTATGCTTGTTTTACTTACTTTACAATTGCACCTTTTTTTTAGCCCATTTTTCTAAACCGCACGCTCAGCTTTATGAAGGAGCGCATGTCACGCAATAACAAGAAACGTGCTAATTTCAAAATCGATACTATACTGGACACAATTACCCAAAAGTCTGAGGCTGTAACCCAAAATTACCTGCATGTCATCTATGATTCTCTGCACGAGAAGCTTAAAGCACAGGACACCGATGACCTGTTGCGACAGGGGCAGGAGCCCTTCATCTGTCAGGCGGGCGAATCGGTGTGTGTGGAGACAACGCTCTATAAGATAACGCGCAGCAAGCGCAAGGATAGCACACTCGACTTTCAAGAGCTGCTGACCAAGAGCTGTCAAATTGTTTACAATCCCAAGGAGCGCATCGGTGAGCATTCCACCATCAGCATACCGCTGCAGACAATGCGACCCATGGGTGAACAGCACACACTCTACAAGCTGCTCTTTCGCATCAGGATGCAGCCACAAGCATGCAACGATGAGAATGCAGGTAAGACTACCATTCTTTATACGACTTTCTATTTCCATACACTTGCAGAAAGGGTATTATAATTATGTCTACAACCTAAACAGACTAAAATTTCATGGAGCTGTCATGGGAACACTCAGCACCAAATTAAACCCTGGGTCTCTGCAAGGGTGTTAAATCTTTGGGGTGCTATTTATATATATTATTTTTAAACACTTTTTATTGTCCCTCCATTAACAGCTACGCCACCGAACAAGCGTTCACGCTCCAACGAGAAGATGTACGGATCCGAGTTGATACTGTATGAGAAGTCGAGTGGATTTATCACCGAGGGCGAATACGAGGCAATGCTTCAGCCATTGAATTCATCTAGCATTAAGTCGTTCTCACCAAAGAAATGCACCTGGGAGACTATGCCCGATAGCTACATTCCACTCTCGCTGACCTACGATGTGTACCAGCAGAGTCCCATGCTCAAATTCCATTTGACTTTGTCCAATGAGCAATTGCCAGATATTATTGCAGCGCCAGATTTGCAGCGTTATGTACAACATCTGGATGTCGAGGCGGAGCTTAGTCACATTAACATCAATAATAACAACAATAATAACAATAACAACAACAATTGCAGTAGCTTGAAGAACGGAAGCATCTGCAAGGCAGCTCCAGAACACATACAAATTGTATACAATTTCATGTATAGCAACAATACGCGACAGCAAACCGAGTACACACAGGAACTCAACTGTCCGTGGTGTGGATTGGACTGTCTGCGTTTGTATGCGCTGCTCAAGCATTTGAAACTGTGCCACGCGCGCTTCAATTTCACGTACCAGCCGGCAGGCAGCGGTGCACGCATAGATGTCACCATCAATGATGCGTATGATGGCTCCTATGCGGGATCTCCATATGATCTGGCTGGACCATCGGGCTCATCGTTTGCACGCACCTGTGGTCCGGTAAGACGCACCTCGGTCACCAGTTTAATGGTATGTCGACCGAGGCGTCAGAAAACCTGCCTAGATGAGTTCCTGGAGTTGGATGAGGATGATATCAGCAATCAGCGCTCTTATATAACTGGGCATAATAGGTGAGCTAAACTCTCAAACAGAATAAAATGATGAAAAATAATAAAAATTAGGAACACAAACTAGAAAACTTGTAATTAGAAATTAAAGTTAGCGAAAAAAAGTTGATCGGAAAGGTTAAAATGAAAAAGTTCAAGATCTACTATATTTTTTTAAAAATAATTTCTGCTTCTGCTTAATATTTTATTTAAGTTCCATTAACTTACTACATTTTGCTTTCTTTTTACCATCCTTATTTTCTTTTTCCTTTAATTTAACTTTGTTTATTTTTTGTGTTTTTTGAATTCGTACAAAAATATTACGAATTGGGATGAATACCAATTGCTTACAAATTTATTTCTATTTACAAACTGTGCTTGTAGATTGTATCACCACACTGAGACCTGTCTGCCGGTGCATCCAAAGGAGCTGGACATTGATTCGGAGGGTGAGAGTGATCCGCTTTGGCTGCGCCAAAAGACCATTCAAATGATCGATGAATTCTCCGACGTCAACGAGGGTGAAAAGGAGCTTATGAAGCTTTGGAATTTGCATGTGATGCGACATGGTTTCGTTGGAGATTGTCAACTGCCATTGGCCTGCGAAATGTTTCTGGATGCCAAGGGTCACGAGATTGTGCGCAAGAATCTCTATCGCAATTTCATACTGCACATGTGCTCCCTCTTTGACTACGGCCTGATTGCTGCAGATACGGTATACAAGACGGTGCAGAAGCTGCAGGGAATGCTCAGCAAATACGCTGCCGGCCAAGAGTTAATGCAGCGTCAGCGTGAGGCGCAACTTAAATACTGGCTGGATGTGGGCATGCATAAGAAGCAAGATGATCTTAAGCACAAGTCGCCGCAGAAACCAGCAACCAGTTCCAGCAACGATACAGCAACTACCTCAACAGGCAACGCGGCCAGCGCCATGCAACCGCCCAAACGCATGCCCGCCAATCTGAAGCGTGCTAATGCCGCCGCCGCCGCTGCTGCTGCGACTGCAGCGTTGGAAGCCCAGGACGGCGGTGCTGCCAACAGTGGTAACAGCAGCAAGAATGTGGCCAAAAAGAGTGCCGACCAACCGACCGTCACCAATTTGGCCAATACACGCGAACGCCGATCCGATCAGGGTCCAAAACGCACTGCCAGCGGTGGACGTCTCAGTGCCCCCGAAAGCAGAACTGCCAGCTCCATGTCCAAGCGTAAACTTAGCCCTAAAGGTAAGTACATTTCGGCCATGGCCCAAACTAATTTCAATCATTTGACATTGCTTTGCATCGACTGATCCACAACATTCTGCTTCATCATCGGAACCACAGCATCGACTTCATCCTGATCATTGTCCATCAATGCTAAAAGATCATTACAGTAACGAGCTAGAAGATCATTGGTGATAGCATATTAGATATCCTCATTGTCGCTATTCGTTATTTTAGGAATTTGGTTTGCGATTGAATATCTTCATAAAAAAAATGGTTTCCATTTTATATATTCAAAAATATATTAACAATTTAGAAAAATTTTTAATTAATCTTGTGACATATTAGAATTTCTCATTTCATTGCTTGATAAGTATTCAAAGATTAGGTTTTATAATGTATGTATTTACATTTTCTAGGCTCGTATTTGAATTTATCAATCATGCTTATTTTTAATAAGGTTTTTTTTAAACCATCTAACTAATTTTCTACTTAATTTTTGATAAATAAAGTAGAAAGATTGTAGCATTTGATTGAAATTTTGGATTATAAATTGTTGTTTGATTTTTGATAAATAGAGAATACAGATAACATATGGCTTTATAATTTTAATCAATAATTATAATAATTATTTCTAAATTAGCTAATTTTTAATTCATTTTTGTTAAAAATTCAAAGATTACAAGTAAAATTGTTTTTAAATGTTTTTTGCCTTCTTAAAAGCACTCGTTTTAAGTTTGGTTATTATAAGAGCTCTACTAAATAACACAGCTTGAATCGATTCTGTGAGAATCCATTTAAATAGCACCATATGTACATATAATCGTGCCCTCATAATACAATCGAGATCACTGCGCCATCGCCATCGTCATGTCCATGAGAGGTTCTCATTGATAACGCCAACAAAAAAAAACAGAAGATTAATTATCTTAAAATGTATTCAAAATTTGTTTATCAAAATTATTATTACGAGTATGATGGCAAAATGCCGATCTCTCTTTCTCTTTGTTTTCTATCTTTCGTTTGTTTCGGACTTACATTTGTTGTACCAACCACTAAGCAGAAATGTCTGATGTGGAGCAGTTGGAAGCAATGGCCTCAGTGGATGTGCCTGTAGTTGTTGCTGCTGACAATCCCATTGCCAATGAAAATGGGAATGGTGGTGTTAACGATGTTGAAGATGCAGCAGCAAATCTTGTTGATGATGTTGATGATGAAGTAACAGACAGTTCAACTGCCCCGATTAATGATAATTGAGTGTTTAGCAATTGTAATTCGCATTTAACATTAAACATTCATTATTTCACCAACTCTTTTACACCCTCTCTCTCTCACACATACACATATACAAACACTCACACAGACACTGCTGTGATCAGCAAACGGCAACGCTACAGCGACGGCAACGCGAGCGCCAGCAGCAATGGATCAACGACGCGCAACAAAAGCAATAATCATACACTGCCAGCAAATAGCAATAATAACAGCAACAACAAGCGACGTCGCTCCACATTGCAGCGCAGCGGCAGTAACGCCAGCAGCGCAGCGCCTAGTATGCGCACGCGTCTGTCAGTGCCTGTCACCAAATACGAAAGGCGCTGACGCAAGCGGCGAAGCTGCCGTTGCTGCTGCTAAGAAGAAGGAAAAGAACCCGATGACAATGACGAAGACGATGATGATGAAAAGGACAATGAAGATAGTTTTTTAGATTTTCAGTTTGGGTTTTCAAATTTATTGATATCAGGTTCAGCAAATGTTTAGCAATTTAATATAATAATGGTTATTTTCAATATAAATATTTTCATGAATATGTTGGGTTTAATTTATGCACTTTATTTTGTTGGACATTTGTAAAGTTTTCAAAAATCATGAAACCTCAATTCAATCAAAAATAAACAAAAGTTAATTCTTATTTTAAATCTTAGTTATACATAAATATCTTAACTGCAAGTTACTTAAATATTTGCTTATATCAACAGATCATTCAACGATTGAAATAATTTACTCTGTACGATTATATTTTAAGCCACTGTAATGAAGTTGTGCATTAGTTTCGATCTGGCATAATATATAAACAAATTGTAATTAGCACAGAGTCATATACATATATACATACATATATGTATATATATATATATATTTCTAAAACCAACCAATCAACCAGACAACAGTTCAACACAACTTTTGTAGGTATTAATAAAGCAACAAAAAATCAATTTTAGCACCGCTGAATAAAATTTTGCATATATATTTTTACAATGCATACAAGTTTGTTTACATTTACTTTATATTTACTACCTTTATAATCAAACTGAAGAAATTAGTAAATTATAGTCAGTTAGGGATCACAAATAAAAGATAAATGGGAAAATCCTAGAGACATACAATTTAAAGATGGACTATCCTAGAACAGAATAAACATTTTTATTTGAAAACTGCAATTAAGCTAGCTTTAAAATAATTGTTCGAATTTTGTCGAATTTATATCTTTTGCAATTTTTTAATTATTATTAATATAAATTCTCGCCTTGGTGAATGACGAGCTCGCAGAAAAAATGGTTTAATTTTTATAATCTTGTTGCCAAATTAAGAAATGTTTAAAATTTGTTTATTCAAAAAGAACACAGTTTATTTTATTTTATCATCATCATTTAAATGCCTAATGTTTTTATTGAAATAGTTTTTATTTATCAAAACAACAGATATTCGTTTGGGTTAGTTGCGTCCAATAACAAGGATTTATTTGCTGCAAGAAAAGTTTAAAGAAAGTTATTTTAACCTTTTTAAATGGATTGTTTCAAGCATCAAACAAATAAAATGCAATGCTTAAAATTGGATGAGGAACAATGTGAAAACTTAAAGAATTTTTAATTGTGCCAGATTTTTTTATATACAAAGCTATTACTGAAGAAGATATCTAATAATAATCTAATCTTGCAAGCACCTCGTCTGAAAGTATTTCTCGTCGATAAACCGGCAAAATGATACCAAATGTTTAAACTTTTGCACAGTTTGTGCCAGTGCCATGTTGGGCAGCCTTGTGGTCAGTATGCTGAACAAGTGTCCAAATGCGATGGCATCTAATTCGCAGGGTAACTCTCCATAAAAGAAGGGTGTGTCGGGTGATTCTTTTAGTTTATATTCCAGCGTCTCACAGCACTTTGACACCTTTTCAATGACATCATCGATGTCCAGATCATGCCATTGATATACCCTCAGCAGGCGTAGTGCATTCCTGCGCTTGCTGTAGTTCTGCATCATGCTTAATGGCCAAGGAAAGACAACTCCATTACGTGGTGCGGTTATATCCTTGTACACCCGTTCGTTCTTGAAGCTTATGTATAATTCGGCCATTGTGAATATGTTCTCCACTAGCGAAACATATGTGCGCATGTCTGCCTTGGAATCTTCATCGAGAAAGTCACCAATTGCCATCTCTTTTTGTTCAACAAAATTCACGATCGGCTCGAACTCGGCAAAAATAAAGGCGCCTGCTCGAATGAATGGTAATTTGGTCATTCGTCCGCCAGGTGACATGTGCTCAGCATTTGCACAGGATCGTATTCCAAATGGCAGATTGCACATCTTAAGATAGGCCTTGACGGCCAGACAGCTTGCGTTTTCCGGCAACAGGATCTGTTCCGCCTCAAAAGGCTATCACCACCGGGAACAAATGAGACATTATTTTGAAATTAGCCAAATTAGTGTTGCGAGCTTAGCTACCTGATAGAGTGTGGTATCTTCAGGCCATGGCTCCTCGGCCAGTTTGTCAGCGGTGTGCATTTGATTCAGGTACTGCGAACTTTGCATTTCAAGTTTATTAAATGCTTAACTTTATTCAGCGATGAAGTAACCAAACAGATGTTACCGCCAGGGATTGCCATACAGGTAAAAAACTTGAACTCACAGCGACCAAAGTAACCGTTACTCTGAATCCCAAAGTAACTGTTACTCTGAATATTCAGCGATATGTGTGATAACCCTTTTCTCATTGTGATATATGATAATTAATTATAACTCTTAATTGGTATATTATACATTTTACTAAAATTTGATTTGTGATTTTCAATCCTTGTTGCAATTGCAGTATCGAGTAACTGCTAATTGAGCTGCAACCTTGCTTTGGGAGCCGAGGCTGCCACCGTTTTGCCAATTTTGGGCCAAGGCTGCCACACAGTTGAAACTTTTAGTGTGTTTGTTGTAATTTTGTTGAAAATTTAAAAAAAATGTAAATAAGTCAATAATAATATTTAAAGTGCAATTCGAATAACAAAGAAAATCATAAATTTTTTAAAATAATAAAGTTAATTTTAAAATTGTTTTGGGACACGTCAGCCTTTGCGTTGTGAAGAAATTAAATAATTAATAAGAAATTGTAAAAAAAATTTAAAAAACCGAAAAAAATATAACAAAACTTCTGTGAAAGTTTCAAAGTTCTAGCTTCAATATTTATTAAAAAAAAACGTTAATGTTTAACTCCTTTTCTGAAAAGAGTTAAGTATTGTCAAATATGATACCGTTGCCAAGGCGCCACCTTTTTTTCCATTGCAATCAGCTGATTTATTAGAGGTGTGTGTCCCGATGCTTCGATGTTTGCTGAACACATTAAATTTATTAGGCACGGCGTTTAAAGCTGTAAATGGGATTGTATTGAACATATTTCTCATAATATATTAAAATTCTTTCCTTACAATATTTTAGAGGGCCGCAATTATAAGGATTATTTATTTTTGTTGTATATAAAAACAGTCGATAGTGGCCTACCAAACACCTATGGTTCCGATGTTTTGCAAGCATCGACGACATCGATGTTTTACTCGATGTTTCTCCAAATCTAATAAGTACTTCTGCTTCGCGAAAGTCGATGCGCGTTTATTTCTTGTTTTTGCTTGTTTTATATTAAAGATATATATTTTTGATATTAATAAACGTATTTGAGATATTGTACGAGTACAGATATTGAGGTGTACTATTAATTGATAACTTATATTCCATATTATAAAGGTGAGTTCGCGTCTGCAGTCTGCATGTTTTGAAGTATGTGTATGTGTGTGCGTACACCTTTATTGCAAATATCCAGAAAAAAAGCTAAAAGTTTATAAAAGTTTTAAACAAATTGCTTATCTACAAGCTGGAGCCGCGCCACTCCCGAAAAGAAAAACCTATCAAACAAGTATTGGGCGCTTTTATTGCCGGCCGCAGCCAGCGTCTGTGATTGTGTTGGTGTGTGTGATTCATGCGTCTCTGCTGCCGTTGCGTGCCGTGCATTTATTTATCAGGCTGTCTAAGCAGCGTCATCGGCGCGAGCATATGTACATACATAAGTATTTCCTTGAACAATCCCCCCCGTTAAAATTCATCACTCTTTGACGGGGGGTCGAATATGTTTTTTTTTGTGGGCCGCTTCTGTTATACTCCTCTGTCTCTCTCTTTCACTCCTGCTTGTTTGGATTTAGTATTTGAATTTGTTACTTTTGATGATTGGATTGTTTCAAAATGAACATATGTACGTACATATGTGTATATGTATGTATATTGCGGTAGCCTTTTGGCCTGCTCATTTTGCATTCACACTTAATTAATTTTCGTTTTGTAATTCAATTTAAATACAATGGCAAATTGAAATGTGTGCTGCCAAAAATGAATTTGAAAAGCAAAAGTGTGTTCTCAGAAATCGTATTTTGCCCATTCCTTTTTTTTTTGTTCTCTGCTGAGTTATAACATGAAGAAAATCTCAAGCACAAATATACAAAACTGTATAAAAATACATTGTTATTATCTCGTTTGTCGTTGACCATGCGTCACAATAACAATAACAGCTCCGGCAATAAGTCAACAACTATATTTAAATTAGTACGTTATGGATTTTAGGAGCCCATTTTAAGTCAAAACTGGAAAGCAAATTGTAATGGAAATGGAATGAAATTATCGCTTCACACACACACACTCACGCACACATTGGAAATGGGCATAAAGCCAGCGACGTGTATTTAGATAATGAAAAGCAAAACCAATAACAACCTCCGATAATGAACAAAAAAAAATAAAGTAAAGAACAATGAAACCCTGCTAAGTTTGTTTGTGTGTGAGTGGCTTGTGTTAGTGCTCAACCCATTCTGGTCAATATTATTCAATGCCGGTCTGACCCGTCCCACCCAACAACATCTTACGCTCTATCGCTCGACATGTCTATCTGTGTGTGTGCGTGTGTGTGAGTGCCTGCCTGCCTGTCTGTCTTATCTGTACATGTGGGTCCGTATTTGGCTGGTCTTTTACATGGACTTGTAGTCGTAGACACATACTAATACATGTGAATGTATGTGAACCCAGCTGCAACAATATTATGTCCAGCTCTGTCTCTATCTACCTCTCTCTGCTCCTCTCAAGTAGAGTTCATTTATGCGTTAATAATTGGAATATAATCAATAGTATCAAACTGGAAAAACAAACAGTAGGACAGCGTTTGAAGCATAGTATAATAAACCATTATCATATTTTGTATAAAATGATCAATACATACACTATAAAATTAGTAGAAAACTTTGCAATTTGCGCACCACTGAATTATATAGTTTCTTAGAAAACTAAGTAAATTTTATAATTACACAAAGTAACAGACAGATTTAAAATATTGTTTACTTTGCGACACCAGGTGAGAATAAAAAACCTTACGGGAAAAAATAAGAAACTTGGACCCCATATGTGTATCATAAAAAATGTGTTTTGTATAGGTTATTTTGTTGCTTAGTGCTTTTATCGCAGATTAATAAAAATTCCATTGCATATTTCTAAATAAGCCCATATCGCCCACATACTGTGCAATGATATTACGTCGTCTACTAAAAATATGCCCATAAACCACTTGTTGCAGACTCTGAACTGTAAATAGGTTTGAGTAATAAGTTCTTTACTTATATAACAAACAATATATCAGGATTTAAAATATTTAATTTATTTCTCCCAGTTAAAGTGCCATGGCTGAAACAGAGACGAAACATGCTGAGCCACATCATGATGAGGATGTGCACGATTCCAACTACCAAGCACCACCGGAGAAGACCATCGAAGAGATAATGGCCGCCGATCAGGAGGATGAGAGCTTGAGACGTTATAAGGAGGCATTACTTGGTGCCGCACAGGCCGAAAAGATTATTGTTGGTAAGTGTAAGAGATATGGTTGATGATTGTAGCATATATTAAAAGCATTATGATATTCCCATATAGATCCTAATGATACGCGCAAGGTGATTGTCAAGAAACTGGCGCTAGTCGTCGAAGGACGTGATGATATGGAATTGGATTTAAGCGGCGATATTAGTCAGCTTAAAAAGCAGGCAAGTATTTAATGGGCTTTCCTACCGAAATGTTGCCTAACTTATTTACACTTTTCCGCAGCTCTTTGTGATCAAGGAAGGTGTTCAATACAAGGTGCGCATTGATTTTATTGTGCAACGTGAAATTGTGCATGGCCTTAAGTATGTGCAAAAGACCTACCGAATGGGTGTGCCAGGTAAGCAAATCATTCACATACTACATAATTGGGGTATATTAGTGCATAGAAGAAGTTCTTAAAATCACTGATGAAAAGAAACATTAAGCTATTGTGGTACTCAATTAAAAGAATGATGCAGTGATTAGAGGTTTATTGAAATTCCAACACTTATATAGCACTTTAGCTTTTCACTATGTAAATGATATCGATTAAAACTCACTTGACCAGTCTCTTTTGGCCTTGTCACGGCCGCACTTTTAGGGCTTTCTTTATATCACAAGCAAAAACACTTGGGTTTTTATTATGCCATTTCAGTAGGTATTACACTGTAAACACTATCAGATCACAGACTTTTAAAATGGGATCCAGCAGCTTTGATGGCACAGCTCTGTTGTGCGGAATATTTAGTGTGGCTTACATAGTTGTTATCACATTTGCAATATTCACCATAATAATGTGCTAAGACAAACTTATTCTTATTTGTTCAAATGCTTAACATTTTCTGGATAATTTAATTTCTATTGATTTAAGTTGTGGGTAAGCCTTTGCTTTAATACTTTATTTATATATTCTTTGGTATAGATACTTATCGAATTTTCTGTTTATCGCAGTGGACAAAATGACGCATATGGTTGGCTCTTATCCTCCCAAGAAGGAAATACAATTCTATTTGACGCCAGCTGAGGAGGCGCCCTCGGGCATGGTATCGCGTGGCACATACTCGGTATCATCTGTGTTCACGGATGATGATAAGCACATACATTTGAAGTGGGATTGGACCTTTGAAATCAAGAAGGACTGGGCATAAGACACAGCACCTACACCTTCATACAGACACTCAAAGTCAAACACACACACACCCAAACATAATAACACACATTTTGTTGTACCAAATTTATGTAAATTACTTTTGCAAAATTGTTTGTGAATGTTGCCCAAAATTTCCATTTGTCAAGTATTTTCGTTAACGGTATTAATCAAAATATTTTTGTATTTGAAAATTTGTAAATGAAACCACGAAAAGTATTTTTGATACTATATAACATGAGTGTGTGCTGATGAAAAGTAATTTTCGCCTATATTTCTATATGTAAGTTAAACAGTCAAATCAGTCAGTCAGTCTAATCAGTCAATCAATCGATCAGTTAGTCATTCAGTTGTACCACTTAACAAAGTCACTTCTAAATAATTGCCATTGGATATGTATAACATAAATTTGCAAACTGATTTAATGATATATAATGATAAACTTTAAGAAAGTTTTGTGCATTTTGCCTTGTATTTAACATAATAAAAGTCCCTTTTTGATTGTATTTGTATGTAAGAATTCAATTTAAATTTAATACCAATGCCCAAAGATGTATTCATTGCAGACGCATCTTTATAATAAATGTACTACAAGTGTAATTGTTCAATGCATTTGATTTAATTAATGTATAATGTAAAATTTACAATATAATGAAAATGCTACGCTCTGTACTCTATTCTAATTATCTGTCTGTGTAATTTGTGTACAATTTAAGCGAATGAAGAAAACGCAACTGAAAAGCAATGAGAATAAAATGTATTTAAATATATGTTGCGAATGGTTTTAGGTCTAGTCTATGGTATGGGATTTTGGTGTACGTTTATTAAACGTTTATTTTACGGTTGAAAATATTTTAATAGCGTTTAAAGTAGACACTGAGTAAGATATAAGATTTGATTTGATATTTTTATTTATTTACAGATTTGAGTAAATGAGTGTTTAAGGAAACCCAGCTGTAATCATGATTAACGCAATTTAATTCGTTTTAAATTCTCAGTGTGTGAGAGAGTGTCAAGGCAGTTGTTTAGACTTGTTTACCTTTGTTGCGTTAATTATCAACATGCTGCCAGGTGAGAACACAATCTCAAATGCACACAAAAATAACAAATGAATTATTTAAGTGGGCATTTGCTTTAAATACAAGCACAATTGCATGAATAAATAAGTTGGGCCGTTAAGAATTCCGGTTGTGCCTGAGGAAATTGTGCAAAATACAAAGCGCAAATCGTGTAATGGAACATCAACAAACAAACGCAGGAGGCCTTTGGCCATTTCCGAAAACACTCAGAAACGTAAATTTTCTTTTAATGTGATATTTTCTCATTTGAGCAATAAAGCAGCCGAGAAAAGCAAATAAATATATTATATTTAATAAAAGGACTTTAACTACAATTTTCTCATTTTCCAAGTAATGAAATTCTTGTTCAGCTGTTTCGTCTGCCTTTCAAATAACAATAATGTTTCAATATGCAGCTGCAATTGCATTCCAGCATCTGTGCCTTATTGTCCATAAGCAATACCTACGGCTGAGGGCCATTTGGGGCGTTGCATGTTGAAAACATCAACCAAATGCCAAAGGATACAATGAAAATTTCAATACTCGACTAGGAAGAATCCTGTAAAATTTTAGAAAAATACTTTAAACTTTAAAAAATGTTTGATTTGTGAGAAAATAGAATGTGAATTTTAAAAGCATTTGTCTGAACATTTTTTCGAGTATCAATATTCTTAAAATAAGAGTTGTCTTATTTAAAAAAAAAAATTTTAAATAATTAGGTAATATTCTTTTTTTTAGCGTACAAATTAGTTGTTTTAATCAAATTAATATTTTAATTTATGCAGGGTATAAGGTACACGGAGCACAATAAGCACTACTCACAATCACACACACACTTACGTATATACACAATGATGCAAGTGTCGGCCATTTTGTCGTCGTGTAGGCGCACTCTTAAGTGCAGCCGTTGCAAATGGCGCCTGGCAGCTTGCATCGATGTTTATGGCCTTATAAATTTTATAGTGCCACAGGTAGGTAATTTTATTTCTTATTTTTGCACTACAATTTGCACTAACTGTACGCTCATACAATTCTATATCATTTATCCTACAAATGAAATATATTTTTGAACATTCGCTTTAGCTTATAGTAATTACAAAAGCCTCCTTTTGTTTAGTCGTTAAAATAAATTTAGGATTTTGTCCCTTTTTGAGGGCTGCATCTGCGAAATGTGTCTATTAAAACTTAATTGAATATGCCGAAGATTTGTGCAACTTTCTGTTGTTGTTTTGTGCGGCTCATTTAGTATGCGAAGGCGCAAGGCGAACGTGCAAAAGTTTTTGGGCGATTGCCAGCAGGGACTACGTGGCGTATGATGAATTTAATTTAGCGCTTGCTGCTTTTATTGACGTCTATGTAAGTAAGCTTATGGGTAGTTTCAAAAGTCGGCTTATTGTCTTTTATTATACCCTGTACTCCAATGAATACAGTAGGATAATCGAAAGAAATTCCTAATTTGACACTTTTACAATTTATTCAATAGGTATTTAATAAATATAGTTAAATTAAAAAAAAAATTTAGCTGTTTCCGATTAATTTATTATACCCATCAATTAATTCTAGGGTATATTTTGCAGATAACTCTTGACAAGATTATGCTTGATTTTATTATTAGATTTTCGTTAATATGCTAATGCCATAAGTTTAATCTATTTATGTGGTTGGGCGTATTAAGACTCTTAATTTGAGAGACGTATTTAAGGCCTTTAGGTACCTCGAAATGTCAAAAGATTTATAGCATTTAAAGTCGGTTTTGAGTAATGTTTATGGCTTTAAATATAAAATACCCTTAAAGAGGATGAGTTTCACAAAGCATCACAAATATCACTTAAATGTCCGCTGAAGCCTTAAAGCTCTCAATGGAATGAAACTTTAAAGGTATCGACATGGGGATGACAACAAAAGGGACGAAGTGCTAAGAGATAGGCGCTGGACATGTCCACTCTGTGGCCAAAAGCAGCCAGACAGAGGGACAGACATCGCAAAGAAACAGGACGCATATTATTTTTTTTTCAAAAGTCAAAGTTTCTGAGACCTGACAAGGAGCGAGAGAGGGAGGGGAACAGTATGGCATACATTTTCTTTCCTTTTCCCATTGGACAGCAAAATAATTTGCGTTTATATTAAATTTCTTTCATTTTTTCTTGCTTACGATTGAAAAATTTCGTGATTTGTGAATATATTTATTCAAATAGTCTGTGGTCTGGCTCTCTGTCTCTATCACTCTCACTCTCTCCCTCTGGCTTTTGCTTTGTCTCTTATCCACATTGATTTTCAGATATTGGCATGTGTATATTTAGAGTTTTCTTTGCTGATTGCGCAATTGGGATAATATTATGTTGTGTAAAGAGATTTTTAAAATTATTTGGACAAGAATTTATAGCTATTCAGGTAAAAAACGTACCAGAATTTATGAAAAGATGCTGAACAAGCTGATAAAATGTTTGCCAATTTTGACTAAAAAATATATTACATTTTTTTCATTTTGGAAAATTAGAATATTCAGGAGTGCTATGGAAATCACAGGTGAAATAAAATTCAGAGAAATGCAATTCCTAGCGAAAACTTTCTCAGTGCCAAAAAACTACGAGTTGCTAGGTTGGCCCCTTCTCATATAAAACTTTCCAAGGGTTTGCTTAGCAACTTTTTATACCCTGTGCCCATTGAAAATGGTCAAAAAGGGTATATTAGATTTGTGTGATGTATGTAACAGGCAGAAGGAAGCATCTCCGACCATATAAAGTATATATATTCTTGATCAGCATCAACAGCCGAGTCGATTGAGCCATGTCCGTCTGTCTGTCCGTCTGTCCGTCCGTCTGTTTGAACGCGTCGATCTCAGAAACTATAATAGCTAGAGACTTCAAATTTGGTATGTAGGTTTCTGGATACCGAACGCAGATCAAGTTTGTTTTTAAATTTGGATCGGACTACTATATCATATAGCTGCCATAGGAACGATCAGTCAAAAATCAAGTCTCAGTATGAAAAACTTTTTTGTTGTTTGAGATAACTGAACCAAACTGACAGAATATGCATATGGGATGGTCCCAACCAATATTCTATTTTATGGATACTGGCACAGGGTATCCTCCAGTCGAGCAAACTCGACTGTAGCCGCGCCCACTTGTTTAAGTTTATAATTGCAGAATAATAGGTTTTTATTTTATTTATTTTTTAATTAATATAATTTAATTTATTTATATAATAATTGATTTTGTAAAGCTTAAACATATTTAAAAGTTATTGGATCGACAGACAATAAAAGTTACTCGACAATTGTAAATTCTAAAATTCTGCCAAAAAATTTGTCATTATTCTCATGGCATCGGATGCCAGTGAATTAAGCGATGATTTCGTTTCCCTCAAAAATTTTCAGCTGAGTTGACAGTGAAATTAAAATCAAGTGGTAGAGATTTCCGTAGCACACCTGATTATTTAAATAATTTGCGATATAATTAATGACAATGTAATGGCAATTAAATAGTTGGAATATTTGGTAGTATCTTGTGTCGGAAAAAGTTAATTTATTTAAAGTTGTAGCATTTTAATTTTCAAATATTTCAAACTCATATTTAAATAAAACTTTATAGTGATGTGTGAATAAATAAAACTAAAGCACACTTTTGGGCGTTGTAAATGGCAAATATGACAAGCTGTTGTCACACACACACATACATATGTATATGTACACAGTCGCACGCACATCCTCTCTCACGCATACACACACACACGCATGCTGATACTGTTAATTGTCTGTCACGCTGTGCGCTTCGTTGTTGTTGTTGTTGTTGTCGTCGTCTTTGTTTGCTGTACAATTTTCCTGTTTTGTAATTAAGTCGAGCGCACTAATTAAAGCACATTCCATAATTAGGTTTTATGCTGTGCTCAACTGATGCCCCTCTAACTGTCCACTTTTTCAAATACAATTTCCCCATTTAAATTTTCACACTTATAGTATTTACCCAACTGCAACTAAAAAGTTGTTGAAAGGTTGCCACAATTGATTTTCGCTGTCGTGCGGTTCGGCTAAAGTTCAAGGGTCAGAACATTCATTTGGAATGCCTAACACGTCACCATTGACAAGTCTAGGTCATATCAAGTAATAACAGTTCATTTGTTGTCGTTTTTCATATTTCACCCACAATGCACAGTGATTAAAGTTAATCTTATTGAACTTTCATTTGCTGAATCATTCAGTTTATTTGTATTGCTAATCTATGAGATTAACTTACTCAAGTCATTTGCATTCGATCGATTTCTTATTTATCCGACGCTCTGCTGAGCAAACAGATCCATTTACTGTCCCTCATCAAAGGTCAAAGTAAGCTTGAGCTTCTTATAAATTCAAGACCAAGTCGAAAGTTAATACTTGTGAAAGGTTCTCACGCTCAGCAGCGAGTCCTTTAAAAGTTTCAAATCCAAGAACGTAAACATGTTTTGATTTCGATAAGTCCATGTTTTATGCATAACAAGAAAACATTTTCATATTGACAAGGGGATTTGATGGCTGAAAGTGTCCACTGTTTGGGGAAATTTATGCAAAATCCATTTGTGACTTCAATTAGTTAATTTTTGTTTGTTTGCCAAAGTTGGCGAAACTTATAAAGCAAATCTTAGGGGATTTACACATTTTAAATTAGTTCCTAAGGCACTAAGTCGACAGCTGATATATTTTGTTGATTTACCAGCTTGAACTTTTATAATTTATGAAAGTGTCTAAGGTCTCCTTAAGTGTTTGTGTCATTCCGCCTGCAAAAGTATTGTGCACAATTTATGCATTCATTGGAACCTAACAAAAACATAATTCACTATAATAAATATAAACTAAAATATCTTTAAATAATTCTTTAATATATTCTGTTGTTTACGCTACAGATTTCTGCTCAACTTTAACGAGAAATGCTCGAGTCTGAAAGACGCAAAGCTTATTACGTATACGCCCCATATTGTTAGACGGAAATTGCACAAGTCAGCAAACAAACTGCACCGCGCAGTCACATGTGTGTGTGTGTGTGTTTTTGTGTCTGCTGGTAGGTGTGTTTGTGTTTGTTGACTTTGTTGTTTGTGTGCATATAGATTTGTTGCCTTTCGATAGTTTCTTAGACGCAGCCGGAAAGAAACGTTGTCAATATCCTGCTAATCTGAAATTAACAACAAGGGATTCCATACGAACTGAACTTCTAGTTGCAATGTCAAATTCAATTTAAATCCACCACTGACAGCATGGGAAATTGAGGTTGAAGTGCAGGCGGCAATTGCATTAACTGTACGAGTACTTCAAGTATCATTGAAATTGACGCTGTCAAGTGCTAAAAAGAAAAAATAAAAAGACATGGAAATCAATAAAACCAATTAAAGCTATAACTTGTGGTCTGCTTACCTAATAGATAATAGATGGAAAATATTAATACATGTTCTTGGGTACCTCTTTAAGTAAAATACAATTTGGTCTTTAAAAATTTTTACTGATCGTGTAATTAAAATTCCAATTCGATTATTTTTACATCTATTTAATTAAATAATTTAAAAAAATATGTATAAAAAAAACTAGTTTCCATTTCCTTTATATTCAAGTTTACTTTGAGTATACTCCAAGTTATTAGTTAATTGAAAATACTTAGAAAATAAGTATATGTACTTACTTTAAGTTGGTATTTGTTTCTCTTCTTTTTATTGGCTTCATAAAATGCTGAATCAATTTTATATTGATTGATTAATTGATTAAGTGGCAAGAGGCAGACCATAAGTAAGTATGTGAGGAGTGTCACTTGATTAGAAGCTACTTAAAGAAACGCCATATCAAATATTAAGCATACGCAACGTTTGACATATCAACAAATGTCTGAGTGTCAACTTGTACGATGTTAGCGTGTGTGTCTGAGTGTGTCTTTCATTGAGTAAAGTAAGCTTGTGTATGTGTGAGTAATATGCCGGCACTCGTGCTAAAAACCAAAACAGAGCAACAGACTGTCAACACTCTCAGTTCCATTGCTCTCATTTGCTCTCACACTCTCTCGTTGTGTTCGCTCAGCAACATTTTGCGGCAAGGTCGGCAACATTTTGCTGTGCTTGTTGCTCTGCTCTAGGCGGTTTCCTAAAGAGAGCACTCGCTGTGTTTGTTTGCATGGGTGCAGCGCATTTTGCACTCAGCGAAAAAGAAGAAATTAAAAAAATTGTTGCTGATTTTGGTATTGAAATTATTTGTTTTTTTGTTTCTTTGTAGTCAACTTTTTAAGCCTTATTAATATTTACATTTAAGATGATATTACTTTAATTCAGGGATTAAACCCAAGCCAATACCGTAACCGTTAACCGATACTAACCGATTGAAATTGGTAACCGTAGCTAAAACCGTAACCGAAAAAAAACTCATATATTACATCGATACCGAAAAACTGAATTTCTTTCAACCGAAATAATTGTTTAAAATTAAATTATGTTATTTATGTGTTATCCTGGTGGTTTTTAAGTGTGGTTTTTATTTTTATAGATTAAAAGATCTTATTTTTGACATTTTTTCTCAAATTTACACGCTTTTAACATTTTTAATAGTTTGTTGTGAACGGAAATCGTACAGGTATTTCGAAATCGATACAAACAAAAAAAACGGTAACCGTTACGTAATCGCTATACAAAAATGTTCGAAACCGAATACGAACATAACCGAAACCGTAACTGAAGCCGATATTCGTTTCGGATTGATAGCCTGCTTTAATTTCTAAATTTTTGAATTATTAAGAGTACATTTTATTAGTAATTGATATTTAAAAACGCTCTCCATAATATGTACATGTTGTACAATTGTAACTCTATAATTTTTTTCTTTAATTTATGTCTTAAATTAAAAATTTTATATTTTATTAAATTTCTAATTTACAATTGTAACTTAATGATATAATTTTTTGATCGACAGCCTTAAATAAAAAAAATTATAAATTCGAATTTTAAGCTTCGATCTTACTTATAAATGTATATAATAATTAATATATCTAAAATCAAAATTGAAAATTGGGATTGTAATAAATAATCCAAAAACTCTATTATTTTTTTCTCAGTGTATCGCCTTAAAAAATTCATAAAAAGAGCCGCATGACTTCGGCGAGCATGCGATAGACGCTCGTTAGGCACTCGGCTAGTGTTTTTTTTTTCTGCGTGCATCTGTGTTTGTGTGTGTGCTAACACCCGACAACTCTGCCTGCTCTGTTTGACAGCCTCAGCCTGTTGGACGTCGCTCTGTTCTGATTAGAATGCGCGCTCAGTTCAGTTCTGATTAGACCGTGCGGGCGTGCGGTTCGCAGCTGTTTTTCCCGTTGCTCGCATTTCCTATTTTCATTGCGATACGTTTTCAATTTCGCGCGTTTCGCGCTGCGCGCGTGTTTGTCGAGGTGTGTGTGATTGTGAGTGTCTGTGAATTTATTTAACAACGCGCGCTATTCAGCATAATATATAAAAATACGTAGATGTGTATATACATATATTGATATAAATAATTAAGCTATATATTCAAAATACACATGTGAAAATTGTTTAAATTGCCAACAACAACAACAACAACAGCAACGATAACAGCAACAAGAACAACATCAACAACTGCGTAGCAACAGGAGCCCGCAATAATTAAGGTAGTGTTTCTGTAATTCACACAATGAGATATTTTAATTAACGCAAAGTAAAGCAAAGCAAAGCCAATAGCAAAACAACAAACAAAATGTGAGCAACCGGCAAAATGAGCGCACATTATTTACAGCCTCTTCCACCCAGCTAATTGTTGGGTTCAATAGCAAATAAAAGCAACTTAAGCTATAAATAAAATACAAAACAAAAAAAACTTAAAATAACAAAAACAAAAGCTGAAATCGACAAAAAAATAAAATATTGAAATAAGGCCTCTGGCGAATGTGATAAGGGCTAATCGTCTTTGATTTCTGATTTCTATAATTAATTTTATGAACTTGGACAAACTGATCTAAGAGTGTTTCTTTTTCTTTAAATTTTCATTTACCTACTTCAATTTAATTTTGCCTTTTTCTTAATTATCTTATATTCCAAGTGAGAAGCTAATGAATTCGATGAATTCTGCAAATTGAAAATATATGCCAAATTAATCAAAATATAAAAAATAAGCAATAAAAAAGTATGTTGCTCTCGAATTGTCAGCTGTTGGCGACACATTGCGTCAGTTTCGTGTTGTTTCTAATTTCAATACCCATACAGAGGGTATAAAGATTTTGTCTCGAATTTTGTCAGGCATAGAAAAAAGTCATTTTGTTCGAAATAGTGATTTACATATTGTGTCTGTATTTTAGATTGTCTCTTTGATATTATATAAATTATTTATTATAAAACAAATAAAACTCATATCTGATCAAAATTCCAATACAAATAATATAGCTTTAATTTTAAGGGCATTGCACATTCGCCAATTTGAAGGAAATTTATTTCTGATTTTTATTTATTTTTTTTTTTTTTCGCAATTTTGACGGCCGGACGCGACGCTGTGCTGTATGTGCGTTTGTGTCTGTTTTGCGATGAAAGAAATGATACAAAAAGCAGCACAAATAAATTTAGTTAGCGACTAGAGATATATGCCGGGTATATGCATAACTATTTCAAACATTTGTGGGTGGCATTGACTTTGCCATTATTATTATTATCAGCAATTTTCAACTCAATAACTTCTAGTAAGTTTTTTTTTGCTTTAACATTTCTCAAAGGTCAATATTTTTAAATATTTAATTTAATTTGATTGAAAATGGAATAGAATCAGTTGAAGATTTCATCATTTCATTTCATTCCCTCAGCTAAGGTATAAAAATAATCATTTACTTAGTCGCGAAATCATTTGCCAAATGTTGTCTTTAAATAAATCAAGTTATAAAAATGCTCGCGCTGATTTTGTTTTCGCTCATGGCTCAGTGTTAATAAATAACCGCCCACACTTTGTATTTTTGTTTTGTTTTTTATATATTTAACTGTTTATTTTTTATCTTTATGGCAAGGCAACGTTTAAATTCTATAAAAACGCTTTGATATACATATATATGTATAATAAAAATCAACGCAACTCGGGAAATTACTTAGTATATTTATTATTATCTGATTACTCAATGACTGCACGTTTCATAGTTCAAACTATTTTTTTTTTTTGGGCTTGGTCTATTATCAAAGTCAAAGTCGCCCGCTGACGATAGCGTCGATAAAATAGTTGATTGAAGAACCAATAAGCTCAATGAGACAAATTATATTTCCCTTTTAAGTTTAAATAATCATTTTTCGAATTGTCCATTTAAAAAAAAACAGAAGCAAAAAAAACTAATCACTCATTGTTGATTGTGCTGTCTAAAATTTAATCAAGTGACACCTTATATACCTTATATAATTATAGCTGGTATTTTAGGCGCACTCTTTAGTATGAGTCACTAAAATTTGCTGTATAATTTGTTATAAATTTTACTAAATGACCAACTAACTGTTAGTATGATTCACGCCATGATGAAACTGTAACAGAATGCTTCTTATCAGTTCCTCTATAATTGTTATTCACTTTGAGATCGGTTTGAAAATATAAGAAATGTTCAGATACGAACATTTAAATCTTGAATTAACTAGTCTATATAATATAATTTCATTGACATAAATGAAATCAATATATAAACATCATAAATGCAATTATCTGATAGGGTCTTATAGCGCTATATAAGTTATATTTCCATGTTAATGACAGCTCTTTCACAATTAATGAATAAATATAAGCTAAATAAATATAAATAACTTTGCTTTCCATAGATGACACAATTCCCTATATAAATATATACAAGTACAAAACATATGACATACATTTATTTGGGACTTTGTACAAGAGATTTTCAAATTGATTTGAGTTTTGGGTTAATTTAGTGCAGCAACCAACAACATTCTAATAATTTGATGACACTAGTAAACAGAGAAATAGTTATAAGCATTTTTCAGAGCACTGATTAACGGAATTTCTATTTATTTATTAGTTTTTTTTTGTATATTTTTATACTCTCAAATTTATTGTAGTATGAAAGCGCTTGAAAGCTTTTCTAAAAATATTTAAAAATCCTACAACATAAATAAAAGTGTTATTAATTATATTTTCTTGAATTCTCTTTAGTTTCTAAGCGACTTGACTTTGTCAAGTTTAAATTTTTGTTGTTGTTGGGAATAATATTTGAATATTCGGGTAGTCTCTGTTTTATCTGTGCGTATTTATGTAGTTCGGTTTGTTAAACAAATTGCATTGTTGTTGTTCACAGTTTCTTAAATTCACAAAACACCCCACTTGATGTATTCTATATAGCATATATAGTACTTATATATGTCGAGGCGAAGCGCTTTATATTTATTTCTCGTTTGAATTTAATTAAATTTGCACATTTGTGTAAAATCTCATATACATGTGTCGTCGCACGGGGCGTGTCTGTGTCTGATTTTGTATCTGTATCTCGTATTTGTAGCTGTATCTGTATCTGTGACTGTGACAGTGACTAGCATATGTATCTGTATCTAAGTGCCCCCCATGTTTCAGCCTAGACGCCTAATCAAACAACAACAACAACAACATTGATGAGATGTTGCGACGACAGCCAAAATTCAAAAGCCCTAATAGCAAAAAATATAAAATATAATATAAGTAATAAACATGTGTAATGACGGCGAACGAGAATCCGCAACCACAGCAACAACAACAAACACAAGTTTAGCAGATAAAATAGAATAAAACAAAATGAACTGCTCGGGGGTTATTGAAAAGTCCCACAAAATTATTTTTATGTGACCGCCAATTGCCAAAAAAATCAAATTGCATGAATAATATTTAATACCCTTACCATGATAAATATGCAGAATACTTAATGAAAACAATTTACTTGAACTCTTAAAAAAATAGACTACAAACAAAAAGGGTATAGAAAGAAATGAAAAATATTTAAAAATTATTCGCTGTATTTCCCTAATTTGTTGCCTTGTTTTTCAATGTATCTGCATATGTGGGCGCACTGAAAACACAAGAAACAATACGCTTTTTTTAATTGTTTTTAATTAAGCGTAATTATAGGTCTAATTGGCTTTATACTTTTCACAATTTCACAGGGAGAAAATGTTGATTAAATCATTTTGTATTGTCACTATTACAAATAATAAATATTAGATAAATTGTACAATGTGAAACTGTTGCAATCCAAAAGTATCTTTACAACACTTTGAATACAATTGAAACTTAAAGGGAAACAAAGCGTTATCTGTAAATATTGACACGTCTGTGTGCTGATATTTTTTTTTTCTTAGCTAAAAATAAATGTTATGCCAAAGCATTTGTATTGTGTGTGTGTTTCCAGTAAAACTCATTTGGAATATTACATGTCTAATAATATGTGACAACAAATAGTGCAAATAAGATAAATACACTTCATTTCTTGTGTACAATGCGAGCTCTTATATAAGAAAAAAGAGTGCATGGTTATTAATATATAAGATTAACAGATATTTGTATGAGTTTAATGATCTGTTAATTAAATGAATTATTTCAGTTTGTCATTAGTTTATTAATCTGAAGATTTCTAAATTAGAAATTCTTGTAATCATAAATTTATGTGGATTTTAAGGAATTAAGGGTTAAAATTAAATCTGCTTCTCTTTCAATTTATGTGATATTTATTATGTTGCTTTGTAAATGATTTATAAAAATCGACGATTATGACAATCGAATTTGAAAAAAATGAATAAAATTAAACAGAGTATCTTGCTGTTGAGCTGTGACATTTAGAAGTTTCTATGATTATTTTGTGCTAATTAATTTCAACAAATCGCCCAACTATCTATATGCTTTGCTCTATATGTGACTACTGTTGTTGTCAATCGTCAGAGATTTGTTTTAGCACTTTTTCACACTTGCAGCGCGTTAAACTGTCAAAAATAGCTTACAACATTTATCACAGTTTTGTAGAATTGATTTATTTGCTCATAATATTTGTGCCCATAATTCTAAGATTGTCAGCACCCAAAAAAAAAAAAAAAAAAAAAAAAGTTGCCAAACTGAATGCAAGTTGACATCGTCATCGTCCACAACGTCATCATCATTGGCAAATCGCACGCATTTGCACAAATCTTTGGGCTGTTTGGCTAGTTCACTGGTCGGTCCATTGAATCATTGGTCCATTGGGTGACTGGTTGACTGACGACGACCAAATGGGCAAGAAATTTCAATTTATGGCAATTCATGTTTGCCTCGCACATTGCACAAATCCGTATTTAAAATGAAGAAATTAAAAATGAATTTAATTAAATGCGCTGGAAAATTACAAACAAATGGGCATTTGGAATTTGGATATTGAGGGCTTTTCATTTCTTTCACTTGGGATTATGTTTATTTCTTTTGTTAATTACCTTTTTGGTGCCGTTGCTCGACTTTGGTTTGGTTTTTATTAGCCTGCAATTATTTTTAGACTTTTGATGTCGGTCGTTTTAAGAACGGGGGCAGCTAATAAAATCGCTTAGCACATGTTTGAAAACATTTTCTCAGCGCCATAAATATACAATTTACAATTTACGGAATGCCAACACTCAAATGGCAGCTGTAGCTCTGCCAGGAGTCAAGGTCGTACCCGGAAATGAATGACCTTAACAAGGGAAACACAAATATAAAAGTAAGGCAAGGTTGAGATTTTACTTTATTCTCAACTAGCTTAAGCAGAGTCATACCAAATAATGGCTCTTCATCTTAATGATTAAGTTTATTTCTCAGTGATATCATTAAGAAAGCAATTTGATTGAATTGTGTTTCAACTAAATGCAATTTATGGTACTAACTGAATTAAAGCAAAGGGAAAGCTAAAGTCACGCTTCTGGCGTTAATTTCTCTTACTCATATGCGCCCAATTTCAGACTCTGCCTCTGGCTTTCGGTTTGAGAGCTACGACTACGTGCCGTGGTGGCAGTATTGCAACGAAGGCCAAACCACAGAACCACAATCCGCAATCCACCGTGGCCATGGCCCTGCCCAAGCCCATTCTAAAAGGTGGTTACACTAATGCGCATTTAAATAGCTCACCCGCTCTCTCTCTCTCTCCTTTTTAGACGCGTGTGTGTTGCCTGAGTTTTCCTAATGAATCAGCATTCATGGGCACGGAGCTGTAAGCCCCCAAAAAAGAGAAAAACAAAAATATAGAAAAAAATTGCAACCACAAAAACTAACAGCAAACCAGCCCGCAACCATTAACGCCCATGTCCACATATTGCAGTGATTTTGGTTTTGGAAACAAAAAAAAAAAAAAAAATTGGCTAGCCATTCACCATGCTGTGTTGCCTGTGAGGTTGCTAGGCGTACGCTGCGTATACGCAATGCCTTGGCAAACTCTTGAAACTGGCAACTTTCGTTTGCTAGCTGCTTGAAAATTCGTGTATAAGTTCGAGTTTGAGTATTGCACTTAATCAAATTGCATGAAAACTGCATTACATCGTGATATGCTTTTAGGGCCACAAAGTTATTCGGCTGTCAATTAATAAAGTTATCGGGAGTCCATCTTAACTTTTAATTCTGTCTTTTGTCTTATGGTTGGTATCCTCAATAGCAAGTTAATTAAATTTTTCTTCTTGTTTGCTAGGCAAACTTTCTGACTCTGGCGTAAGTCCAACTGGGAGCTGCGATATGTATCCATTGGCAACTACTTAAAGTTTTCTTAGCCGTAGGACTAAGCGTTTGTAATTTTTTGCCGCACAACATAGAAAACAATTGACCATTTTAATTAAGTTGTCAGAGCTCTTAAGCTAAATCTCTTGACAATAAGCATTTCCCGCAGGTATTAAAGCTAGGTTTTTACATTTCATAATGAGTTCACTTTAGTTTAAGAAATAAATTTATGATATGATAAGATAAAAGACAATAAATGTTAAATTTATCATGTGTTTCGTCATGAACATTATATACATATGGTAAAAATACTCCAAAATACTCATTATCCATTGAAAACAGTCTGCCATTGATTTTCTGTTACTTAACATTGCATATTAATGTTAATACAATCGACTGTAATCATTAACGGCAGAGTTAAAATCAATGCGTTTAACACTGTACAAATATGTAAACTACTATGTTAACTACCAGCAATGTTAATAACAGCAGTCAATTTCCTGTCAGACTGTGCCATAAATTAAATTACAAACAGATATCTGATAGCACAGTCAAAAATGTTGTAAATTTTACTTAACCGTTTGGGCTGTCAACTACTTGCAATAAAGCAGGCAGCGCAAGCAAATGTTTGAGCCATTTGCGTGTGTGCTTCAATTGAAATATGACAGGTTCGTATGCAGGAAACCCCCGAGAGTGATAAAAACTGTAATATCTTACAGCACATGCAGTAGCAGAGGCAATAAACACGACGTAATCATTAATCATGAGCGATCAAAGTCAAAGATACAGTAAGAGAAACAGACACATTGCAAGTTATACTCAAGTACACACATACACACAGTAGTTCACACACGCACCAACACACTGACATACTGGCACACTCAATCATGTGTGTACGAGTGTTTAGGGAACATGCCTCGGGTCGTTGGCTGTTGGGTTCTGCTTTAATCAATTTACAACAACAAACACTTGGAAAACGACGCGCTGAGCTAAAAGAATGCAAGGTTATTAAAGCAAATATATATATGTAAGTATGTATGTATGTATATTTTGAATGGATTGTATAAAATGTTTATTGAAAGAAATGCTATGCGAAGCAGTGAGAAAGTGTATGCGAGTGCAAAAGGAAGAATAAAACCAAGATAGATACATACATACATATACTCGTGTGTGACACATTTTTGCCAAATTGATAAATTTAACCGCACAACTTCTTGGTGAGTTTAAAGGGTAAATAATGTGAGCATATGTATCTAGAACTTTACAATTGCAATAACAGTGAACAATTTATGAGTTGCCATTTAACAAGCTTAAATTTGCTGTGCGCCAGCGCCTAATGATAATTTCGATAATAACTTGGATGCAAATTAATGATAATTGACTAACGTTTCGCTTTTCGCCTATTTTTTTTATTTTACTTTTTTCCATTTAACTCTATCAGTACATTGCCATCAAAGCATATGTGCGACGTATACGTAATATGAATTGAAGATTACGTATACGCTTTGCTATTGGCGTCATTAATGTGACCCGCAAATATTAAAGTTCAAGTTCTAGGCAATTGCATATGATAACTAAACGAACATTTTTAAATGGAATGGAATTTGAATTAAAAATTAAAAAAAAAATGAAAAAGTTGATGTGTGAATTTCACAGTTATTGCATATACCAATTAAAACATTAAACCGCCCGCTGCATTTGCTGGCCATTAAAGCAATTTGTTTTTAGCTCACTCCAGGTGCATCAGCTTGAGTAAACTACATCGGTAAATGCATCTGGACTACCGGCGATTTTGCGGTGTAAACAAAAAAATATACTTGTGTATATGTGTAGATATATAAATAAAAGAAAAAAATTAAAAAAAATAAATGCGCCAACGAACAAAGCCAGGCAAAACAAAAGAGAACAAAACAGAAAGAGATGGAAGAACAATGACTGCTTGTATACTTATACGAGAATTTGTATATTTATTTATGAGTAGTTTTTCCCAAGTTGTTTTGTTGTTGTTGTGGTTGTTGTTGTGGCTATGAGTGCGGGTCAAACGCGTGGCCGCCTTTTGCTCGCTTGCTGTTTAAAAATGCGAAAATCTACAAGTGGTTGGCGAACAAAGCAACAACAACAAGCGGCAACAAAAGCAAAACTCAAAAGAAAATGCCATTGAAACGGCTTTGAATTATGATACAAGTATGCTCTACTTACTGTATAGTATGAATATCAAAAGGCATTTTAGTTTTAATAAAGTTGAAAATAAAGCGAAGGTGTCAGATTTTGTATTAAGTGCAAACATAACGATTAAGCTAAATGTCAAATTTAAAGTATTTATTTATAACAAAAAAAGCATAAATTAAGTTAATCAATGTGCATAAAGTCTTCGTGTTAATCAAGTTTTTCAATTGCATTATTGCTTTTATTTGTTTAACATGCACATAACTCGTTGCATTGGCGTTTTTATGAATTGCACTGAAATAACGCATACGACGTGTTGCACACATGCATGTGAGGTGCTAAACTGTTTGAGGCCAGTGGCGTCAATGTATATTATTATTTGTTATTAAGCACGCAAAAGTTAAGCACAAGCAATCAGCACATTTCAATGCATAAATACTTAGTTATTAATGAGCTGTTTCTATTGATTGCATTTATTAGTTTCTCTTTAATTGTAACTGACCCAATTCTTTGAACTGTAACTTGAAAATGCAATAATGATGAATAAATAATTATATTTTATGCACGCTAAGAAAAGGGATAAACGCATAACTGAAAACTTGTAAATATATTATGATCATATTACACAGTTTAATGTCTGCTTTGAAAATGCGACAAACTTGCAAAGATAAATTATTGGGACAGTCTACTAAATAATTATTTAAAACACTTTTAATCTTATTTAAAATATCAAATAATCAGATAAAATTTTTAAAAAAGTATTAGTTTTAAAAATCTTACTTCCTTACCAATATGTTTTCTCTCATTAACTAGACTCTAAGGCATACATTTTTGTGTCCTTTTGCCAAAAGAACACTCAAAACACGTTGTAAAGAACAACTGAAAGCGGAAACGTAGTAAAGACGTGTCGTATTCATTTACCTTCAAAATCCTTGCGAGCGTTTTGTTGAGCAAGTAGAATTTTAATTTAAAAAATTTCTTACATTTTTTGCAACCTTTGAAATGCTGACGCCATAAAAGGAAGAAAATGAGAATTTCTAAGACTTTCAGCTCAAGCAATCTACAGTTGCAGAAATTTGTCGCATATCCTTTGACAGCATTCTGTAGGTCTTTCTCACCCATAGAAATGTCCTTTGTGTACTTCGTGTGCTCTCTTAACCCATTGCCCCTCTTCCTCTCCTTCTTTGCAGGAGCGCTTCTGTGTTAAGCTGAAACTTTTCTAATTGAGGCAAAAAGATTGTCAAGTGTTGCACACAGTACACACATACATACATACATACATACATAATACATCTGTGTGATTTATTTATGCTTGCGAATGTATGTGTGTTGATTTTACAGTTAAGTTAAACTAACGGATGTAACAAGGCGACAGTTGAAACTTTGCACAGATTTCGCTCTCTTTAATTTTGGTACCCGATGCAAGTTTTGTGTTTGTCTTTTCGGAAATTGTTACAATTTGACAATATTTTGGATAAGAGTTCTTTTTAAATATAAACAACTTTTTGTTACTAAAAGAGCTGATGTAAGTTAGGAATATATTAAATAAGCTAAAACAAATATTTATATTGAAAGACAATAGAATTTTGTCACACTCAACCTGCAAATATTATAAATTTCTTTTAGTTTAATTTCTTATGTTATCTTAAAGCTTATAAATTTTTTTTGCATATAAACAATTGATTTTTCTGTAAATAAAGTAAGGTTTCGCCTACGAGCTATTGACATATGCAAAACGAATTTAATTCAATTTGGGTTGCACCTATTTGTACACTTAATTGCATGTCATTTTACCGGAAGGAAGTCCATTTTCATGCTTTCTCTTTCAATCTCGGTCGATTTCGTTTTCAGGTGACAAGTGGAGGCAACGCCTGCATTGGGCAGGTAATCTTCTCGCGCAGCTGGCGACTGTGAGCTTTCCCTTTTGGGTTTTCTCGCCATCCTCTTTGCCATGGTAAACTGCAATGCGAAAATTGTGAAAACGGAAAATGGCACGAACGCGACCATTATTGTAACAGACAGCGGAAATGCAACGCAACCTATGAAGACAACGACAGAAATGACGACTATGGCGACGGCTTTGTCGACATCCCTGGGCGATTTGAGCGACCAGGAAAATGGTACAACGGGTAAGTGTGAAAAGCCATTTACCCTTTACATCTCTAGTGTCTCTTTAAGCTTATCCTTGACAACAAGTCAAGCGAAAGGCGATGGAAAAAGCTACAGCTCCTCAAATCAAATTAGTTTCATAAGGCATTCCTACTCAATTTTTGCAATATTTGCAAGCTTCTTTTTTAACCAAGTTGTGCGGAAATATACCCTGTACTATGGGGTTCTAAAAGGTTTAAAAAATTAATTATCAGCTTACAGAACAATTAAATTAACTTCTTAATAAAGAGTAATGTATACGAAAGTATTCTTTAAATATAGTTAAAATACTTAATTCATTTTATTTGGCTGCAGGAAATAAGGCCCCAATGAAAAAGGGCCCCCAATTTGTGGTTTTATTTCATAACGACTTTTTTTTAAATAATATAATGTAATTACCTGGTCAAAATATTGAATATAGATCACTAGGAGCTGGTTAAAGCAACCTTTGGGGACTATTTTAAAAGTTCCGTCCATTAAGGACCAAAAAGGCTGTTTTTGGTCTTCAAAAATTCAAGCCGCGTAAAATGGCAGTGGATTTGCTATATGCATTGTAAGCAAAAACGAAGTCTACACAGATTCCAAATTAAAAGCCTCTATTACTTGAAGAGGAAGGAGGAGGAATTTACAAATGTTTTGCTGACGTTATATTTATTTTTTTTTGCGGCCTAATTTCGCAGAGCCATTCATATTATTTTTTTTATATTCCAAGATAATTTGTTTTGAATTAATTGTCATTCGACTAATAAAATATGTTCATATATTGCCAAGAACCGGTTAATTTCATATACTTTTCTAAACTATTAACCCTTTCCACCATAATCAGTTAGCTACCATTTGTCCTTGGTTTACTCATTGACCGCAGGTTTCCATCCCAACCACTTTGGGCTGATGTAATCCCAGTGCGACTTTATTTGGGCTTGTCACGATAACATCCGGCCACGCCCCTTTGAACTGCCCACGCCTATTTATGTTGCGCAGTTCGTTTGACAGTGCTTCTTAAATTAATTAAATTCGCTAGAGTTGAAATAATTATAATGCTAGTTCTGTTTTGATCTACCTACGCTGGCTGCGACCAAAAAGCGACATTTATATTAAACATAATTAAAACAGTTGCTTTTGAGTTTTACTTTGATTTTCCATTAACTATTTAATTGGAAATTGTTTGAAAATAGTCAATTAATTGCGAATGAATTTAATAATATTTCTATCCCACGGCGAACCAGTTTAAATTAAACTACAAATGTATATAATTATTTTAAACAAGAAAATAAATGTAGGGTTTAAATTTTGTGGTAGGTTTTTGGGCAACCTGTTGACCTGTCAATTCCCTCCATTATCGATTGAAGCGTGAGGGCAAAAGCGAAAGTTTTATGAATGAGCAGGCGACACAGCCTTCGGGGACTTTCAGCGACTTGTTTATTGATTGAAAATTCGTATGCTTTAAATAGGCGACGACCCAAAAAATAAAACACGATCTTAGCAAATAATTTGTGTGGGTGTCAGTGTGTGTGTGTCATGCTCATGACACTTTTTAAGGAGCTCGTTAAACCACAAAATTTGTTGAATAAGCCAGACAGTATATTGACATCATTTGGCATCTCGTCAATTGCTTCAATTAAAATAATTTAAGAAGAGAAAAATTCCGACAAATAATTTAAAAAGAGAAAAATTCCAACAAAAGTTTTTGGGTTGCAATTGGCAAATACCAAAAGAGTAATATTAAAATAAAATAAGCAGTAAATATTTTAATTTGGATAAAGGAAAAAATGCTTTGGGCCAATTACAAGCGGAGCATCCACCCATAAAAATGCCCAACAATCAATAAATTTGTGACTGAACAAAGGGAAACGGTCAAAAACCTGTTTGTTGATGAACATTTTGGGACCTTTAAAGAACAAATCAAAATAACAAGAGAAAATCACAAATATTTTGTGACTCTAGACTAAAGGATTTCCTTTACATAATCTGTGAGATATTAAGCAGCAAAAAAAAAACGTTTATTATGTAAATGTTATTAATTTTCGGTCTCCTTTATCTTTTCCATATAATAGGAGATAGCAATATGAATAGAATATAGGGAAAGACCTATGAACCCATAATGAAACTATTATTAGTTAATATATTTAAAAAGATTTAACTTACAACTGGAAAATGTCACATTAAGCCAATATGCAATGCAGGCAAATATATTTATATTCGCCAAAGCGTTGATATTATTTACGCAAGTAATTATGCTATAAATTAATATACCAAATGTTTCCACTGTGGAAAGGAAGATGTAAATAAGCACAGAGTAAGCCTTTTTCTGAAATTAAATAAATTGTAATTGGCTCGGAATGTGTCAATGCGTTTGTTTGACTTACCGTCACAGTGCCGACTATTAAAATTATTGAGGCTACTAACGTTAGAAACTCATATGAAAACAGAAATTCCGTGTGCTTAGTGTGCATATCTGGTATACTTTGAATTTGTAAAATCGTTGATAGGTTCCATATGTTGCACGTAGACCATAATATGCCAATTATTCCAATGATCATGCTTCCAATTTTTAGGGACAGGCAAAAGCAGCACTTTTTGACCAAACACATATCCTAAATTTTGAAATTTAAATAGTTTATTTTGATTACAATTTGAATGAAAATGCTAAGAGGACCAATAATTGAAAATAAAGTTAATATTGTCATATGTCTTATCTACATAATGCCATCAGATTCCGTTATCTACCATGTTAGAAACATCCACAGGCATGTCAACGTGTTGATAACCAAATTTCACAGTCGTTGCCCCTGTTGCCTATTGCCCACTCCCTTTCTCTGGGTATTGAGTGTGTTAATATTGTTGACTCAATTTTCATTTTAATTCCATTAGAATCTTGATGAGGAACCCAAAGTTGCGCCCCATGCCACACAAACACACACACACACACGCATACACACTCAGACATGATGCTAATGAGGCTATAATATAAATTGCTTAAATTGAGAATAATGCAAAAAGTTAATATTTAAGCTGGCAGCACAATAACAACAACAAGAGCACAAAACAGGCAGTCAGGCATATATGTAGGAGACGTTGCGCATACGCCGCGTATCCGCATAGGATTCGTGCTGCTATTAACAGCAAATTGCTTAAATTGCATATCAACAGCTGAGCAAGCAATAAAACATGTAGTCTTCCTGTATTTGGATGAGAGTGTGAGTTTAGCGTGAAGTATATAAATTATGCATACGCCATGTGAAAAACAAGTAAGAAATTTGCAGACATAATAAAATATGTATAATATGCTACTCCCAACTGCCCGTGCTGTCATTACGAGGATAAACAAACATAGTCTGAGAAAAATGTGTCGATTTGTTTTGTGTGCTCTCAAATAAGTCGTTGATCTATTATCATCCCTGTTGCATAGTTTAATTTATATTTAAATTAAGCAATTTATCTTTGGGGCCAAAGCACATTATACATTTTAAATGCACTGCTTTAAAAAAGCTGCTTAACCTTGCGAAACCGCAAAGCTATGAAAATGCAAGGCCGTTGGAGTTACTGTTCTCTGGGGCAGCAACTTGGCAGTAAACTTTGCTGTGCTGCGGAAAGTTTGACAAAGTCCAAGTTCTTGCCACCACTTGCAGTTTTTCTTTAGGGCTTTTGGTCGGCTTCGTCGTTACTTTCTTTATTGTTTTAATTGAAGGCAGCTGCTCGGTTGTCGCCTTTGGCTTTGGTGGTTTTACAAATTATGTTCGCAATCAATTGAAAGAAAGTAGATTATTTTTGATTAATAGACGGCAAATCAGATAGAAAAGCTATCTATAAGTTGAATGGATTTTTAAAGAGGACCTTTTTTCAAAAACAACAAGTTAACAGCTGCAGCTGTTAGTCTGTTAGTTAACATTGCAATTAACAGTTTAACTGAACAACATAAGGAAACAAATATACATAACATTTTATAGTTGCAGCTGTAAGCGATAAAGATCTCTATGCTAGTTAACATTGAAAATAACAGAAGCTTGTGCTTACATTTTAATTAACAGAGTAATTACATAAAACCTGTACTGTTACTGTCTCTCGAATGCTTTACGTTCTTTTCCGCTCATTAAAAGTGTCTTACTTTTCTATTAGTCTCATTTGAAAGTCCAGTTGGCTTGCGAATTAATGTTCTATCTTAATTAGTGCACGCGCTCTTCATATGCCGACTTTAATGATTGATTGCAGTATCACTTTATTCGCCATCAATACTCCAACATCAAATTGAGTAAGCAAAGTGTTGATGAGCCATTAAAAACCAGACAAAATAAAGATGAAAAAGGGAATCCCTAGCGACAGAAAAAAAAAAATGGTTGGCCACATATAGATATCCGGATGGACGACGCCAGCAGCTCATCTATCATCATTCGATGGCTGCCCGTTGTATCCAGAAATGCTTTTACAGTTTGCATTCTCTTTCTCTCTCTATACAGAGCTGCTGCTCACACCCAACGTACAATATTTATAGCATCTTAATTGAATTTCAATTTTCAATTTCGCCTTTTAATTGAATTCAATGAAAAAGTGTCGATGAAACGGTATTCAGTGCTTTGTGCGATGCTCCCCTCTCTGTCTGTCACTCTGTTGATGCCCACATCGTCGTCGCTGTTGCTGTTATTGCTGTTTATTCAGCTGTTGCTGCCATTGGGAGTCCTATTACCAGCGAAGCCTCGTCTGGCGCCAGAGATGGCCCCCAGCCCCCTCAACTACCCTAGCTTTGGACCGTCAATTGGCTTGGTCTGATTGCGCTCATCACTTTTTTCAACGGGATTGGTCTGTGATTGACTGAAAAGTTGTAAATTGATTGGTCTGTAAATATGGGTGCACCGAGATAAACAAACCATTTGCCCAGCATAATGGGTAAAGTGTTTGCAATTGAGCTCTATTAAATAATTATCAATGACTTTCCCACCATTAAAAATTTAACGAGTATCTCGATTGATTTTCTGACGTAATTCATTTTTTACAAAAAGCTTAAACAATGTAAAAAAGTTTTATCAATTTATGAATGACTCTTCAACATGTTTTTGTTTTTTTTTAGTTTATTTATTTTTTAAAGTGTTGGGATTATTGTGTAATTTTAATTTAAAGTTCAATAAAAAAAAGCAAACATCGCACACGTTGTGTGAAAAAATAAGTGAAGTAAAAGTTCAACTGAATGCAACTTGCATGCGAAATGAATTTTCAAAGTGTATCTGTATCTGTAAAAATAACTCTGTCTATGTATATGTAACCGTGTTCAGCAGAACACAAGAGAGTCTGAATTTATTATAGGGACTTACGGAGAAACGCCTTCATATAAGAATGTGGGACAACTTGTCACAGTATTGTCGTTTGTTTTATTTCACTCTGCATTTTTTAAAAATTTGTTAACTGGTCCTGTGTGCTCTTTAACTTATAATACGAGAATGCAATATAAATACAATGTGGTGAAATACCTATAAATTAAATAATTGAAAATAAATAAGTTAAAAGTAGATTAACTTACCACTGGAAATTGATACCCATAGCCAATATGCAATGCAGGCACTCCAACTAAAATTTGCAATAATGTTAATGTTCATTACGCAAGTAGCAATGCTGAAAGTTAATAAATAGAGAGTTTGCACAACACCTAGGACCACATATATAATCGCGAGAAACGACAGTTTCTAATATAAAAAGAACAAATGTCCTAATATAATTTTATGTTCAAACTTACCACGACGGTGGAGATAAGTAGTATAATTGAGGCAAGCAACATTAGAAATTCAGCCGCAAGTTGTAATCCTGCTATTGGATCATCTATAGGTTACAGAAATTTCAATATTCGAATTACAAATTGTACTTAAATGAAAGGTTCAGCAAAATATAAGAAATTACTTGCTGGTGTAGAGGCAAGTCGAAGAAATAGAACAATTTGAAAACAATTTTGATGCATAAAAAGAAAAAGCGAGTTACTATTTAATATCGATATTATGAATTCAATGTTTAACCCAGAGCATAATATTCCAAACACCGCTATAAAAATGCATCCCGTTCTTAAAGACACACAAAAACAACACTTTGGGGCTGGAAATATGTTTCCAATGTTAAACATATTTCGTATTTTAATACAATTTAAAATTTTGATTTGATTTGAAATTAAATGCTCAGGTAGTCAATAATTAACAGCATCTATTAATAAATCAAATGAAGCTTTATTTATCATATTGCCATCACATATATTTTCATTTGTTGTGGCTTTAATTTTATTTATTTAAAATGAGATACAAATACACACTGGGTGTGAAAATTGTCACGGGCAGAGAAAATAAGCTCAATAGAAATTGAAATGCATGAAAGTTGCATGGGAAATGAGTATTCAATTTATATTTCTTGATGTCTGTATCTACCATATATCTGGATCTGTGTATGATTTTCACTATGCGTCATGTGGCAGCCATTGCCGAATTCTACATCCACTCAAATGCACCCTTGTTTGCATTCATGATGCATGCTCGTGAATTGCAGGCTTACATATATGTGCGATACCACATGAGATGTGTCGCCCTCAACGTTGGAAATACCAAACAATTCCGCCGGATTTGCATGCCGGGGTAACGCGTATTAGGCGACATTGCCTACGGACAGAGCGAAACAAGCAAAAGTGCTCTAGTAAACAATACGCGACTGGTAGATACGCTTTACTCAGAGCAAATATATTATGAAATGTACGCTGCTACAACTTTATTTTCTTAATTATTTAATGATAACAGACTTGCCACAGAATGTTAACGTCGACTGTGTATGAGCGTGACAACAGAAGATAGTGCAGAGAAGAGAAACTATGTTTGCATTGCGTTAGTGTGCATTTTGCCTCGCCTTAACGGCGACTTAACAGAAAAATATCGTAGCGGCGCCACAGTTTATACTTTACTGCAGCGGTCGGCACGGCCCTATCCCGTAGGCATAGGAAACTTGCGTAGCTACTGCGCTGTCGCTCATGTACACTCACGTACGACACACTTCTACGATTTGCTTCTGTTAACGTCGCTGTTATTCCGCTGTTAGGCGAACAAAAATGCACACTAACGCAATGCAAACATATGACTGTGTTGGTGCCGACCACTGCTTTACTGTGTACTGTGCAGGCACGAAATCTGTTGAGAGAGCAGTTTTGAGCTGATCCTTAACACTACTACTTAACAGCCTGTTAGAATGTTAAAGACAGGGATGTTATGAAGCTGGAATGATGGAAGCCGTTAACAGCGCGGTTTTCAACTGACTTTTGATCTGATCTGTTAACGCATTTTGCATCAATCCAACTGTAACACCTACTGTTTGCCTTCTTAGCAACTAATAGCCTTTTAGCGCTCATCATGGTTACAGGGTATAAAAAGAAATATATGTCTACACATATGTAAATATGTGAATTGCTTTGACAGTGGAAATACGGGCTGAGCTGAGGCATTGTTGAGATTTCTTTTATTACTAAAATATGCATATTACTTACAATTTGAGGTTGACGATGATCTGAGATTCTGCTTGTTATGCTCGCATTTAAATGCGTACAATGCATGACTTTTGATTGCGGCATCTGATTGGAACAGCTTAGGCCAAAAAAAATATATGTATTTCTATAGATCAACTCATATATATTGCTATTTGTATTGCAAATCGTTTTGTCGCTCGTGGCAAATTCAATTTGCATTGTCACTGATTTTTCTTATTAAATTCACATTTGTCACAAATGGCGCATCGCATGTCCTTGTGAGAGATAAAGTGTCAGCAGGCAAGGCTATCAATGACATTCGAGAGTAAATGCCGTGCTGCTGCTTCTCTCTCTTTCTGTTTCTCTACTCATCTCTATTCTACACATTGCTGTGTTCTCTGTGCACTTAACGTTTTCATGTCCACTTTGCATATTGTGAGAGATTTAAGTTATAACCGCCTGAAAGTGTCTACCGTAATGGACTCAGTTATGGAAATAGCTGTTGAGTAAGTGCATATATCTGAGTGAAGAGCTTTAAAATTAGAATTGGCTTGCTTGATATTTGATAAATGATAAAGATTTTAATAGAATTCTTCCCAACAAACCATCAATTCTCTTTGAGTTTTCATCTGAAAAATAGTTATTCAGCTATTTTTGGGGACACCTGTCAACTATTTGCAATTTTCTTAATAAATAGAAAGCTTAGCCGTTTTGGCTGATTGACTTCTCACACGCCCTGGCTATGAATAAAGGTAACAAATTTGAAATGACTAAAGTAAATTGGAAAAAACAGTGTGTGGCAGTGAAATGTCAACGGAAGCTCACTAAGTTTTGTCTTGGGTGGCCATTATTTAAAAGGAGACACGCACAACAACAAAGACAAAAGAGGCCCGTTTCCTGCCCTAAAAGAAATTGCAAAATGGTCGCACATTGTACGAGAGAGAAATAAGCGAACTACGTGCGCTGAGTGTCGACAGGCTGGCACAGTGGGCAGAATAGAGGATTTTGTGGTTAAACATAGTAAAGAACTAAAGTATATATCTAATATTATAGTGTATTTTAAGTTTGTTCCATAAAACAAATAGTCCTGTTGGTCAGTTATAAAATATACTTTTTTCTTACATATAAATTCATTTATATTTATATGCATTAATATTTATTTGTATATTTTTTGAAACATTTATAAGTCTGACACTACCACTGTGCGTAGCTGTGGAGTTTCCGTTTGCCAATGTGATGTTGACACTTGCCATGGCCAAAAGGCTTCGACTGCAGCTTGATTAATGCGATGGCACGACAGCCTCTTACTCTCCACTCACCTGCCATTAGCTGATTCTGTGTAACACCGTTTTCTTTTATTGTCTCGACTTGTTGTGTCCCCAATTTGTGGGCCACTTGGCGATTCTTGGCTTACGGCCAGCAAGCGCATTATTTATTTGGGACAAGGTGTTGATTACTTTTGTCTTAACTGTTTGAGCAGTTGATTTATTTTGTGGCCGACAGTTAAATCCTAAACGAGCTGGCTGCCAATTAAATCAGTTGGCTTAACAACATCCACAGCCGGAAATGTCCAGCAATGATCGGAGAAAGAAGAAAATTCGTTGTTTCATTTGGTAAAATGTTCATTTTACTTTAATTTAATATAATTTAAAAATTCGCAACAAATTTAAACAGATATTTTTCATTGTACAATTTACATTAATTTGAATTTAAAAATTTGCAACAAATTTAATTCGAGTGCGGAGTTTTGCGGGAAATACACTGCAATACTTGCCCGGTGAAGTCGAGGCGACTCACACGTTTTGCCAGACCATTTTGTTGGCCTTGGCATGCGGCACACGAAGCCACGTAAAGCTTGTAATACTTGCCCCGTCTTGAAGCACGTAATTTACAATGTTGCAGCAGGTGGCTGTTGCGTGGGTGGAACGGAGCCAGAACCAGAGCCAGGACCTTATCCAGGACATGCACCAACAGTTACTGTTGACCTTGAAGAATTTTTGCTGCATATTGTTGCATTTTATGTTGCAGCCAGTGTCAGCCATGGCGTATGTGTAATATTAGCATTTTGCCATTTTTAAATGGCGTCTGATAAAAAAGCGTAGCATACTTTTGCGCGCACACCGTTGAAATTTATTGCAAATGATACACAAAAAAAAAGAAAAGAATTAGTTGACATCCATCATTATTGTTGCCTCAAATGTATATTCGAAAAAGCTGACGCGTTGTCATCAATCTTTGGCACACGGGGCACTTGCAAGTGGTGCGCAGTGCGGTTTTTATACAACTGCTGCAAAACACATGACCGCATGTGGTTGACGCTGGCTTCCGTTGGCGCACACAATTCCAGCACACGGGGCATCTGTAGGGTTCTGCATTGGATCCAGCGACGGGAACCGAATTGGACTCCAACTGTCTTCTCACTTCCTGCTGAAAAGTACGACTCTCAGTTGGCACTGGAGGAGCCACTTCGGTGGTGCTATTTCTAACCAGTTCAGCAATCGTTGGCAGATGGTAGCTGGAAGGAATCTCGGTCATGGTACCACTATTATGACATCGCAGCCTCAGATCGGAAGACGGTGATGTTGAGGGAGAATTCAAACTCAGGCCAGAACCTGCGGGCGGAGCAGGAACCCTCAATGCAGAGCCAACCAGATTTAAGCCAAGGGCAGAGTCATCTGGAACTTTTGGGCGATTATCTATAAATTGAAAGCAGTTATTATGTACTTCCCCAACCAATCGAACTTACCATTTTGAGCAGTTATTCTAACCCTCGCCAGATTATTCTCAATGGCCTCACAGTCGCGTTGTACTACAATTAAAAGAATTAATATTCATGCAAATTATTTGAATTATTTTATATTTACTGCGTGCTAATTCAGCATCCATTTGTCTATAGTCGATAAGACTTGATCTCCATGCCTTATTATTTTCATTTCTCTGCAAGTCCAACGTACTTCGATTAGCGTTGAAGTGATCTGTGCTGCCGAAACTGTGGATTCGTTGGGTAATCCCAGTATTACAGTTGTCGTAGGCCTTGTACAATAAATTGAAGTAGCGATCGTCTCTCATACATTGCTCTTCGAGGGTAGAGGAGTTTTCCAAGGATAACTGTAAAAAATTAGTAGCAGTTTAATTTAAATTCAAGCAGCCGATAAGACTTACCTGTGGTGGCTGCGGCCCGTAGGTGCGGCGAATTGAGTGTGACATGTTATTATTTGAATCTCCGTTCGTTCTATACATGGTAATTACCGGAATTTATTACTAAAAAAAAAAATTAATGTGTTGGATTTTAAGTTGCCCACTGCCACTTAAATAAAAAAATACATTACTGCTTTGACAGGAAAATCATTCGGCCAAGAAACATTTTCCAATTTTTGACGTGATTTACTCAACTAATGTTAAGCAATTTAACAGACGAGCAAACTGTTATTTAAAATTCTTCAAATCAATTTACCATTACCAACTAACAGTCCTGTATATTAACAGCCAACTGTTATGCTTTACAGCCTTATTTAAGCTCAACAGCGCTTTATCAGAAAAATGTTGTAAGTTCGCTAAAGTAACGACAATTTCGACGCGAAATATTTGATTTGAGGTACTTTGCTTAACACTCAAACTTCAATTTAGTTTGATTTAAGAGTACAATTTACAAGCACAAGGGACGACAGCTTAACCCCACGTGTTGTCAATCCGAATACGAGTATAGCGCATTAAATATTTGTTGGACGGCATTGCACAGAGATCCCTTGGCGTGTCGTGCTCTGTCTGTGCAAGTTTTGTCATGTGTCTGCACGTACTTAATCACATGGAATTTTATCAAAAGCCGTTGCGGCTTTCCATTCACCATTCACCGCATCGTCGTATAAAATCTATGCCAAAAGCCTGGCAAGTCAACATCATTCTGTTGTCAGCCAAAGTCTTCAACTGTTTCGTTGTAGACGCTTTACTTTTTATGACCTACAGCACAGCAATGCCGTAGACATATGAGGGAGCATCTGTCATCCTTTCACACACATACATACACAAAGAGGTGTATGCGTGTGAGTTCAAGCAACGCTTTCAGTTGATGTCAAAAGAATTTCTGTTTGATTGCAGAGAATAAACAAGTGAAGGCAGCCAAAGCGCTCGGCAAAGTCTACTTGCGAGGGTTGTTTATTAAATACATAGTTACATCACTTATCAAAATAAAGTAAATCATTTTAAAGAAGCTAAGTATCTTTACATCTAAATGAAAACTATTTTAGAAATTAATATGATGTTTTCTACATTTTAAATGCTTGGTTCTTAAATTTTTGTATTCTAATTTCTGCGCACTTTATTTCATTGTTTTTTTAAACTCAATATACTTTTGTAACACACCTCGTTTTGAAGCAATTCTGTTGATTTAGGTTTTCGTCTTTATTTTGCTTGTAGTAAATGTAAAAATATTAAGCTCACGCGGTCCTTGGCAAGGGATTCTTATCCTTAATGCGCGCCTCAAGTTTGCGGTTAAGTGCGTTTCATTTTTTTGTAATGTACCCATAAAAATTGTGAAATGTCGCATTTATTAATAATAATGCACTTGAAATCATTTTAGATTGCCGGTCTTGATCTTGTTGAGAGGCTATTAATGTGAAGAATCTTGGGCTCTTTTGATTTATTGCAGGCACTGAAACGAAAGCTGGCTTTGTTTTTGTTCTGCTCTCTTTTGTACATACCTATTTTACCAAATTTCAGTTTTATTAATTAGCTTGTGTGTGTCAACAACAGAAGGCAGTCGACAGCCAGCAGCCAGACACACTTGACCCTTCAAGTCTATTTGGTCATTCGCCTTTAATAGCCCCAAAAACGCACTTCTATTGATTCTGTTAAATTTAAATATACTCGTAAGTTTATGAAAAAAAAGTCAATGCATAAACGAAAATTTAAGCACCTGGTTCGGGTATGAGTAGCTCTATAAATAACCCTAACTCATCATACACCATGCGAGGCCGATATATGGTACACTGTCCGGCAATGTTTTTGTGCCATAAATAAATCAAAGACCTTAAATGCCGCCAATTAGCAGGCCACATGGTTACTATCCATATCGATTTTCACTCACTCACACCAAAAACTAAACAGAAAACCAAAAAATATGTTAGTGTTTGACGTGTTTGGCAGTCGAAAGTGCGGTTGATGTTGACGTCTGCGTCGATTATGAGATATGAGATCAGTGTGAGAGTGTGTGTGCAAGGGACTTTCCCAGTAAAACTTTGCTCTTTCCAAAACCTACTATTTTCCACGTTCAAATTCCGAGTAGAACTAGTTGCCAAATCTGACTTTCCCAATTCGTTTTTATACAGGGGCGAGACAGGAATAGAACTAGGTTTTTAGAAGCGACTTTGGAAGGGGCTCTGTTATTGCACTGCTAACTAACATTTTCCTTTCCGATACTCACTTCCAAAATCTTGTGTCCAGAATGTGGAATAAAGAAGGCAAAAAGGCAGTGGCTCTGTTATTGCACTGCTAACTAACATTTCTGTTTCCTATACTGATTTCCAAAATCTACTGTCCAGAATGAGGAAAAAGAAGGCAGAACGGAAGGTTCCTTTTGAAAGGTTCCAGGAATGTATTGCAAAAGAAAATATTTTACAGAAATTTTAATAATCCATTACAAATAAATAAAATACGTATATATATTTACTTTATATTATGTATATTTTTCTTTTTATTACAAATTTTTTTAAATTAAGTTTTAGTGTTATTGTTTTTGCTGTGCTCCTCTTCAGTTGCCTGCCGCTTAATCTTATTTTCTTTGCACGTTTCTTTGTAAACGCGGTTTTTGGCTTTGGCGAAGGCCGCACGAACGTCTCTTCTATAATCTTCGAACGCATATCCTTCTCTTTTAGTTGCTTCTGTGAAAACAAAATGATTCCATTAGTAAAATATCTCGGATGAACTGATTGTTTTTAATTACTTACCATAGAGAGCGACATTTAAATTCCTAAACGAGCTTAGCTCCTTCTTGGAATATAAGATCCCGTTATTATATTTGACGACATAAATAATAAATTGAAGAGAAAAAATTATATTAATATAATTTCAACTGAACAAAACACATTAGCACTATACTTACGAGATTTAATTGTAAGAATTTCACAAATATATTTATTTTTCTTCTAAATGAAAAGTTTGCAAACGCTTGCTCGGTTTAACACTCAGCTCAGGAATAAAAATAACAGAGAAAAAAAGAAAACAACGGCGACTGTTATGCTTTTCTGCTAGTTAACAGATGTTGTGCTTCTGTTTACGAAAGCAGAGGCTTACCAGAATTACGAAGCATAGCAGTCTGTAACGAATGATTTAAAAGTGCTGACATTTAGCCTTCCCAACTCATGAAATAACATAGTTGCCTTTATCTCATGTTGGGAACAAAATTGTCACATGGAAAAGGCACATACTGCTTTTTTAGCATGAAAATGAATGCTGACAGAACACGTTGCCTGGGAACACACCTTCCCTAAAGTTTCACTGGGTTATTGCTAAATATTGTATAAGTAGCCACAGATTTACAGTGATGCATTTGAACAGTTTACCGATAAAAACAAAGTTTTTGTTGTAACTAAATAATAGAAGAAGAAGAATAGAAGAATTTAATTTCTCAATGCCATACTCAACTCATCTGGAAGTTTTTAAGTGGAAACGAATGAGAATATTGTCACATTTTATGTCCGAATTATAGAATTTAGAATTGTCGAGTAACTTTTATTGATTGTCGGGCCAATAACTTTTGAATTTTTTTAAGCTATACAAAATCCATTAATATGTTAATAAATTAAATTATATTATTAAAAAAAAAGAAAAGAACCTATTTATCTGCAATGATAAACTTAAAAAAGTTGATAATCAAACCCTTGGAAAATTTAATCTTAGAAGGGGCCAACCCTAGCAACCTAGTTCGGAAAGGTTGGTGAACATGGTGGCACTGAGAAATTTTCACTTGTGAATTCTGTAGCACCTGATACATTTATTTTACACTTATTTTATTGTCTGAATAAAGAAATGACTAAGAAATCAATTTGAGTTTAAATTAAACACTTTTTACAAAATGTAATAACTAATTCCAAATGAATTGGAAATTTCTTGTAATGTCTGTACAATTTCCCAAGTCCAATATTGTGAAAATAGAAAAGTCTGTTGAGCCGTTTATAACTTTGCTTGCATTTGCGTCCCTTACAAATTTTATTTCATATTCCAGTTAATGATGCTTTTTATACCCGTTACTTATTAAAAATAAGTAAAAGGGGATATTGTATTCGTTGCAATGTATGTAACAGGGAAAAGGAAGCATCTCCGACCCTATAAAGTATATATATTCTTGACCAGCATCAACAGCCGAGTCGATATAGCCATGTCCGTCTGTCCGTCTGTCCGTCCGTCCGTCCGTCTGTCCGTCCGTGTGAGCGCCTAGATCTCAGAGACTATAAGAGCTAGAGCAACCAAATTTGGCACACAGATTTCTATAAACTCCACGCAGGTCAAGTTTGTTTCAAAATTTTGCCACGCCCCTTTCCGCCTCCGTAAATCGCGAAAATCCACCACACGCACAGTTTTTAAGATATTAGGTTTTTTTAAACGGTGAACGTTAGCTATTGTTTTTACCTATCATTCTACTAAATCCCAACAAGATCGGACAAACAGAAAGGTGGTACTGGCTGATTAAAGCTTTTAAGCAATAAAAGTGCCTAAAAGCATGCAATAACAAAAAGTTAAATTTATTTAGGTAAGTAACGGGTATCCTATAGTCGGGAGCTCGACTATAGCCTTTCCCACTTGTTATTAATTCAGATTTATTGATGGCAAATGAAAGCACGTACCTTTTGTCTAGCGATGTGAACGACTTTCAGTTGTTATGGTGCCATTTTATTAAACAGATTTTGTTCTGCAATTAAAGTCAATTGAGGCGAACGAATGGCAGAGCTTAGCTTCAGGTGTGTTCAGTGTGGAACGGGATTCCATTACATAAATGCCACAGTGGGGATAGCTTTTAAGCGAAAGTAACAACTGTATAGTACTTGTACTTGAAACTGAAATTGTCCATTTAATGCTGCACACTAATGGCTGAAACACTTGACTTTCCTGTACTTTGCAGCTGAGGATATCCACCTAAACGATTTATATACACGCTACCGTCAGAGGCTGCGCAAGTCGCTGTTCAGATCGGGACTGCTGACATCGCTGGTGGCATGCGTTGTATCCATAATAATTGGCATCGTTTACGAGCAGGTAAGTGCACCACACACTTGGTGCCCTTCCCTTTTCCCGCCTCTCTGTTAATTTATATGTATTGTGCGGTTGGGCGGGGATTATAGCACCTGCTGCAGACACTTCTGCTCGTATTGGCGGCCCTAATCTCTGGCTCAATACTGACGGCTCTACAGTCTCCGGCGGTGCTCAGTTCGCCAGCAGCCGCTCTCGCTTTTGCCATTGTTACCACCTTCTCGCTGGGCACCATTGCGGCCATCACCGGCAGCGAACTGGCTCCTCTGCCCATGTACGCCCTGTTTCTGGTAAGCAACGGAATCTGAATCTGAATGAATTGCTTGGCAGGGATTTATTGGACTTATAACATTGTTTTGCAGGGCATTCATACCATGCTGCCCATCTCCTGGCCCGTCTCTGTGGTGCTGGCCCTATTTATGACTGCCATTCATATCGTTTATAGAATCGGCACCAGTCCGGATTATGCACCCAATTTACCCATGGTAAGTTTTTCCATATGCAATTTTCACTTCACCGCGGCAGACTTTGGGATTACAATTAGTTGGCACTAGGTTTTCAGTGTGTCTATTAAATAAAAAAAAAAGATACACACAGTGAAGCTTACTTATCTTTAAATTAACAGTTTTATTCTAAAATATTATATTTGTAAATAATGTTAATATATTTTTTTATTGCAATTTTTGAATTTTAAATATTTATTTTAATTTAATTCTAGCATAATTTCTATTTCTTTCTGCCATGGATTGCATTTAGAATGTTATGCTTTTTATTTGTTAATAGATTTGAATTTTTTTATTTAAATTTAAATTCCTATTTGTAATTTTATTTGAATTCTATAGAAAAAATAATTCAACAAAATGAATTTAATAAATAAACTTTATGTCAATTTCCAAGTCAAGCACTGCAACAAATTGGCGCTCAATCTGTTTGTGAATTAAAAGTGCTTTTCATTTTTAATACGTGTTCTAATTAGTTTTTCGTTTAAACCATAATTGCGAAATGTGTTAATTATCTAAATATTTTTGATGCCCAATTAATAGCCTGCCATTTTCAGAGTTCTAACAAGTTAAGGACTTGTTTTATTTAGTTTTTCATACATTTTCCGGTGGTTGGTTTTTCCAACACTAACACCATAAAAATGTTGTGTGTGTTTGTGGCCCATTCTGAATGCCAATTGTGTTGCCTGGTATTGTGAAAACGTTAATTAGCCACACGCAGTTTGTACTTTGGGAATTTCGATTACATGCCTGTGGTCTGAATGATCTAACTGGTGTGTTGGCTTTTGTTGGTTGCCGCCTGCCAATTGACTCTATTATTCATTGCCCTCTTTCACTATGTGGTATGTGACCCCGTTTTATTGCTCTGTCAGCTCTTTGGCGAGATTGTGATGCTGGCCAGCGCATCCGTTTCCGGCCTGTACTATCGCATCATGTCGGATGCGGCACATAATCGCACTGTGGATGGAACACGCACCGGTATCGAGCAGCGTGTGAAACTTGAGTGCGAAAGGGAGCAACAGGAGCAGCTCCTGCTGAGCGTCATACCCGCCTACATAGCTGCCGAGGTAAGTTCTGACAACAGAATTGACAATGTGTAAACAACATATACGCAATTATTCTCGATACTTTATCAATATCAATCAACCTACTTAATCACGTCATTGTCAGTTAAATATGTATAAAGTCAGTGATGTCTGCTTAATGTTTTGTATTGCTTTTTTTTCTCTGTTCTCCAGGTCAAACGTAGCATTATGCTGAAGATGGCGGATGCATGTCAGCGGGCTGGCGGACAGGCTTCCACGTCGGCCACTCGCTTCCACGAGCTGCATGTGCAGCGACACACAAATGTCACAATACTGTTTGCAGACATTGTCAACTTTACGCCCTTGTCATCGTCTTTGACGGCCAGCGATTTGGTCAAGACACTCAACGATCTCTTTGGCCGCTTTGATCAAATTGCTCAGGTGAGTGAACGAATTGTCTGCCATTAGCTAAACATATTTTAATTATTTGTCCCTTGCAGGAGAATCAATGCTTGCGTATTAAGATTCTGGGCGATTGCTATTACTGTGTGTCGGGGCTGCCAATTTCACGACCTCAGCATGCCACCAATTGCGTCAACATGGGCCTGCAAATGATCGATGCCATCAGGTGAATTTCTTTTGTGTCTCGCTTTCTCTCTTTATAAAGTCAACATTGTCACGCGTTGCGTATACGACATGTATGCCCTTGGCAATCCCCTTTGACACTCAATGTTTGGTATGTGGTTTGTCTGTGTGGGAGTGTGTGTCGATGTAGTTGCTGTCAGCTCTTGTATAAACATTTGTTTTACTTTCAGCACTTTGATAGTTTCTCTACTCCGTCGGATTATAGGGGGATAAGTACACACACAAACACACACACACAAGTGTAAACACAATTGTAACAATTTTTACATAATCGCTGACGCATGCAACAATAAATTGAAAATTGCATTGACACTGCTCTCGGCTTTAATGTGGACTTAAATAGTTGTCAGCATATCATTTTATTGCCCTCCTCCTTTTGTCGGGTCAAATTTAATTGCCAGCAGATAGACACGAGCACATACAAGCTACGGCTTTATGGCGCCTATTAAAAGCGTATTATGCTATAAACAAGGCTTCCAAAAATAAAAAAAAGTAGATAGGAGAGTACAAAAAAGAAATAGCATAAAATACAATGCACAATATCGACACAAAAGCAATTTTATTACAAGTAAGAATTTATATACTTTCCACATAATGCCTTAAGAAGCTTCTCAATTCTATGGCGTATATACCCTAAGAGTAAGAGTATCAAAGCAACTTCAAACTTACTTAGAAAGTGTATCTATTTATATTAAAATCAATAAACTAAAAGCACTTTCAGCAATCAATAATTACTCTAAATATAATTTCCATTGTCCGAATAGAGTATATAATTTTCGTTGTGCTTTAGTTATTTGTGTTTTCTGTGTTCTGTTTTTTATTTGGTATTGCACAAGCATTTCTATTGTGTTTGTTACTTTGTTCTGGCTCAGGCGCTTTCTCTTCCTTCATTTCATTTCATTTTTATTTTCCTTGTATTTTATTTCTTTTGTCTTTGGCCCGAAAGGCATTTGGTTTTTCAATCTCGGGGCGACTGTTGCTTTGCGCCTTGGCTTTGTTTTTGCCATGCAGCCTTGCAGCCCATTGAGCTGAAGCCGAGTTTGCAAAAGGCAAGTTTTCCACTTGGCCGTTGGTTTAATCGCCAGGCTCCTTGTGGAAATGCCAACTTTTTGCTTGCCACTTGTGTTTCTTTGTGTGTGTTTGTGTGTGTGTGTGTGTGTGTGTGCACCAGAACAAGGTGAAAGTTTAATTGTGCAACACAGCAGCAGACGGGCTTTTGTATTTCATTTTGCATATCATTTTGTCGATGTTTGTCGAGCAATGCGGCAGCACGTTGCAACGTTAAGTACAAGCAACAATTGCCCGCAAAAGTAGGCAACACTTTTTTCATTCAGCTTTGCAGTCTTTAATACAGCGGGATTATTATTTAAATGGGGTAATGCATTAAATTATAATTTTCAAATTTAACCTTAGACATTTCTTAGATTATGATGGCAAATTAAATTAAAAATCTGTATTTTAAATCAAAATTAAATGATATTAGTTTATAAAAATGTTCTAATATTCTGTCTATTGTGTTTAAATTTAAATAAATCATGCATGCATCATGAATGTGCTTCTAAAAATTCACAAATAAATTTTAATTTGTCTATTTAAAATATTTGGCAAGAATATGACCCTCATTTGCACAGTAAAAAGCAGTCGAAGACCTCTTTTATGAACCCTGTCACGAACTTTACACATATGAATATACTCTCTTGTGATTGCGCCTAATTAAATGAAATTTGCCAGAGTTTTTCAAATTAAAAGGGCACACTTTGAAGATGAGCTCGGCACTTAAGCAATCTCAGATTACTCGTATATTCCAACATAATCAACAGCCACATCCGTATGCTGCTTTTGCTGCCTTTGTTGTTAGAGTGTCTGAGTCTTACACTCGTAAAACAAACAAAACCCAATGACCCACAGAAGAACAAAAGCAAATAAACCGAAAGGGCTCCCAAGTGATTTGTTTTCTAAGGCGATTTGTTGTCCTTACTGCGGCTCATTTGGCCCAGAAAACACACACACACTCTACTACAGAAAAGACTATTTAATGTTAATAACTCAAGGACTTGTTGGACAAGCTAGTGACTAGTGACTAGTGACTGTATGTGCTTTAACCTGGTCCAGGCGCGTGCCATTTACGAGTAAAGGCCTCAAACACTGGAGACGTGGCAAAGTTCTTTTGTTTTATGCCTCATGAAAATGTGCTCGTTATATAAACTACACAACGAGTTGGTAAATAGACCTGCTCACCCACATGAAATATATAAGAGTGGGCAACTGTGTGGCTTTCATTGTTTATTCCATGTTCCTTATGTTATTTTTTTTTTATATTTTTTTATATACTTTCCGGCAGACACGTGCGTGAGGCGACCGGCATAAATGTTGACATGCGAATTGGCATACACACGGGCAACGTGCTCTGCGGTGTCCTTGGCCTACGCAAGTGGCAATTTGATGTTTGGAGCGATGATGTTACCCTGGCCAACCACATGGAGAGCGGCGGCGTTGCGGGGTAAGTTACTCTTTCATTTCACATTACACATTTTAACAACGCGTTGATGATGACACACTTTCAACCTAAGAGAAAGAAACGTGCGGGATTGTGCAGGTGCCAAGGTAGACTTTATAATGGCAATTTAAACGAACCTCCATCAGCGTCGCAGTTAAGCCCGTCTCTGGCTTCAGGCCTTTCCTTCAACTAGTAGTCAGAACTAAAGGTCAAGTTAAGTGGCAAGTGCCTCCTGCAATTAGAGTTACTCCCGCTCTAATAATGGCTAATAATAAGCTGGGACAACTGACAAGTGTCTGGCATTATATCGTTGGCAAAGGCCTCTATCGCAATATGGCTCATGAGAATCGCAATCAGAAGTGCGGATTGTGCTACCTAATTAAAGGGCTTTCTTTTGCATTTTCTATAGACTTATTTCATTCAATATGTTGACTTTTTTATAAGGTCTTTCTTTTGCATTTTCTATACATTTATTTTCTTTAGTGGGTTGACGCTTTTTTCTTTTAAAATTGAAATACTGTAGAGTTGTGACGCTAAATTTTTCTGCTAGTTTAAAGCTCTCAATCTATCTTGTTTGACTTCGAATTAGCTGGAAACTTAGGAGATTTAGGTATTAAAAACTGAAAAGTTAAACTTTTAAACTTTGCATTTTTTAAGCTAGTCGAAAATTCCATATTTTAGCAAGTGCAAAATATAAAACAGAATAAATTTATGGAAAGTTGTCTGAATTTTTATCTGTTTATTTTATATTTTTAAATTACACTAAACACCAGTTTTACAATTTCCAAATAAATGAAAGATTTATTCAAACATAAAATGGCTGACATTGCAACAATTTGCTAATTCCATGGATTTCTATACCATTTTATGAGCTTAAATTAAAACAAGCAAGAAAAAAATACAACAAAACTTCGGCTTCTATTCAATTGACATGTATCCTGAGTATCACGTGGACTACAATTATTCGAAATTGAATTGAAATGTTGCTCAATGAGCTGAATAAAAGTTTGGGGCACATTTTGCGTGTTCCGCACGAATTAACAAAATGCGTAACAAAGGCATAAATAAAATTACAATCAAGAAACGGAAGTGGCGAGGGAAGCAAAGAATTAGAGTGAAAGAGAAAGAAGTTGCTTTAATTTACATGTGAAACAAGGAAGAAATAAGAAGTACATTCGAATATATTCATATATCACTCATACGCACTGTTGTTTACAGTCGCGTGCACATTACAAAGCAAACTTTGGACTTTCTGGGCGATAAATTCGAGGTGGAGCAGGGAGAGGGAGGTGGTCGCGATGCATATCTGGCGGATCATAAAATCGAAACCTATCTCATTGTGCCGCCCAAGGTAAGTGTAGTGTTTTGTCTCCAAACAATGGGATTTCTTACCGACCTGTCCGCCCAATCCGCCTGACAGCCCGCCTACATGCACAGTGTGCCACGCGTTGTCGAGTGCATCGAGCAAACGGAGCCGGCAGTGGAGCTGGCGACACCCGTGAAGGAGGATGGCGATGTCACCGAGAAGCTTTTGCCTGTCGAGTCGCAGTCTCCGGTGTCAGTTGCCGTTGATGGCGCCGAGAAGCTTTCACCCACCTCGGTTCACAGCCAGGATGTGGCATTGCATGCACCGCTGACCTCAGCCGCCTCCATGTCCATCAAGGAGCTGTCCGAAGAGGAGGAGGACGCGGCTGCCACCGAACCGCTGGTTAACAAACACTTGGAGCAGGAGATCAACAATGACTCCATCCCAACCATAGTCCATCGTGGCAGCGGCGACTCGGCTGCCTCGGAGTCTGCACCAAAATCTGCAGCGTTATCGCTGCCTGCCGAGGATCTGCTCAGCATGAGCGGCAGCGAGAGTGGCATCTCCAACGGCGGAACTCCCGTAACATCAGCATCCAATGCGGCCAACGTCACGCCCACAGCAACCACGGCAGCTGCAACCACCGCCGGCACCAACAGCTTAACAGTGGCCGACGCTCCAGAGCGCTCCCGTCGCAAGCTCTCGGTTCAAGGTAAGGAAATACATGCAATGAGAGAGACCTATTTGAATCTATATGATCGATGTCGAAGGTTTCTTTGGGCAAATTAAAATTGAGAAAATAATTCATTACTTAAAATAAAATGATTCTTAGCTATTATATAACCAGTTTATAGTCACTGAATTTAATTAAAATTTTAATAAATTAGCTAAATAAAATTTAGATTTACTATAGACAGATTATCAATATCTGTTAGGATCGGAGATTTCTCCATTTTTCTATAACATATATTGCCAAAAATGTACTCTACAATCTTAGCATAAACTTGAAGTATGGAGAACGGCTGCAGGAAATAAGGCCCCAATGAAATAAGGCCCCAAATGGGAAAATGAAATAAGGCCCCAAATTTGGGGTGTTATTTCATTATGAAATAACACCCCAATTTCAAATATGAAATAAGGCCCCACTGCTATGAAATAAAACCCCAAAAAAAAATGAAATAATGCCCCAAATTTAGGGTGTTGTTTCATATGAAATAACACCCCAATTTGAAAAATGAAATAACACCCCATTTTTTAATGTTTTTTTTAAATTTTATAATTCCATTTTTTTTTTTTTGTATTTTTTTATTAAACAAAGCCATGCATGAAACTATCCACATGTTTTCTGCAATAAGGGCAGCTGTAACGCTCGAAGTTTTTTGCAATTGCATCTGCTTGTACATAGCTTTGAATTACATTCTGTACAAGTTTTTAAATGTTTGCGCTAAGATTAAGAGATAATGAAAATTTTATACAAAAGAATAGACAGATTTTTTATAAGAGATAATGAAAATTTTATACAAAAAATCGCGCGATTTTTTGTATAAAATTTTCGCCTGCGGCGCTAAGATTCACACAATTTTTTTTTTAAATAATATAATGTAATTACCTGGTCAAAATATTGAATATAGATCGCTAGGAGCTGGTTAAAGTTCCGTCCATTAAATACCTTCGATTCGGCGGTGGAATATTTTCCTTTATTTCGCTTATTATTTTTAAAGACGAAAATATACAAAAAGGCTGTTTTTGGTCTTCAAAAATCCAAGCCGTGTAAAATGGCAGTGAATTTGCTTTATGCATTGTAAGCAAAAACGAAGTCTACACAGATTCCAAATTAAAAGCCACTATTACTTGAAGAGGATGGTCAGGCGAATTTACAAATGTTTTGCTGACGATATATAAAATGAAATAAGGCCCCACAAATAGAATTTGGGGTCTTATTTCATTTCTTCTTTTGGGGTATTATTTCATATGAAATAAGGCCCCAATGAAATAAGGCCCCAAAAAAGGAAATAACACCCCAAGTTTGATTACAAATCGTTGTTGTTGCTTCCTATACATTTTTTTGGGGCCTTATTTCATTTTATTTTTGGGGCCTTATTTCATTGGGGCCTTATTTCGCAGAGCCATGGAGAACTTCAAAATAATTTCCCTTAGTTAGGAAAGTTTACTCCACACATATAGAAAGATTTTCTTATAAATATTTAGCGCGAATCAACTTAGAATTTAGAAGAATATCTTTTTAATTTTAGAAAATTTAATTCAAGTTAGTAAAAAATTAGTCCAATTAATTCTCAAGAATATTATCCCATAATTTTGGATAATTTATTTTTTTTAATTATTAGAATGATATTTCTATTACTGATTTTTTAGATCTCAGTTATCTAACTAACAGATATTTTGACGTCAAAATAAATGTCACTTTCAGAAATATCCAGTTGTTGAAACTAATTTGACTCAAAAATACCAAATATTAAAACAAAATACGAGTATACTAAATAAAGATAGATTTGTAGCTTGTGTAAAAAATAGAAATGTAAAACATGACATATATTATACATGTTTAAAATTCAAACTCAAATACTAATCCTCAACATAAGTTTCGAAACGAGCGTTTAGTAAAAGTTCAACTTTAGTTGGAGTATTTTACTTGTTGAATTTCTTATTGCCATTTTCCATTTTCCATCTTCAGGTCTAATGTCCTTTGCCGACAGGCGTCGCTCCTCCGGCGCCTTCATCGAGGGACGCAAACTGTCCATACACAGCGGTGAAAGTTTTCGCAGTCATGCGGGTAAGTCGCCTCCTTCCTTCAGTGTGGTTGGCTGTTGGCTTTGTGTGTTGAGTGGGTGAGTGGGTGTTGGGTTGGTGAGTGTGTGGTTGGTTGTGATTGTGGTTGTGGGTGAGTGTGGTTGCCCATAAAACGCAACAGTTGAAAATCACTTTCGCAAATGAGCTACGGCTTATGCATAATTTTATCGCTTTCTGTCGCAACTTTTGCATCGTAAATTTGATGTGCCTGCAGTTCCATTTCTTTTTTTTACGGATTGGCCTCTGCTGACCATGGTCCACACAGTCTGGACCACATGGCTCTCTGGCAGGCGTGTCATTGGTAATTAAGCTCCTTTCACAGCCAGCTCAGCTTTGTCCCGATTTCAGCAGCTGCGGTCTTATGCTGGTTTATATCTGCTTTAATCATGCCAAGGACATCAGGGTGTCACATCTTCAGCTGAAAAGTGGCCAATTTAATGGCATTTTTGATGTGAATCTGTCGCCTGAAACGTGCCGTTTTACATACTTAATGAATGAAGGTGTTGAAATGTGGTGCTAAAAATAAGATAGTGAATTAACAATTGACTTTAAAGTGCAGAACTTAAGTTGGGTACATACCAGGAATTAAAACCGATACGAATATCGGTTTCAGTTACGGTTTCGGTTATATTCGCATTTAGGTTTTAGGTTATCGGTTACGCAAAATCTGTAAATAAAGGTTTAGTAACGGTGAACCGCTTTTGGTATGTTTCCGTTTTGAAATACCGGTATAGTTTCGTTCACAACAAAACAAATTTTTTTTTGCAATAATACTAAATGAGCATTACTATCCCACTGTTTCATATACATTTTCTATCTATTTTTAAAAATAAAAAAATGCATTTTATAGGCTCTGCCAAGCACCTTCTGCCTGTTACATACATACATTTCACAAAACCAATATACCCAATGAAAATGGGCACAAGGTATACAAATATAAACAATAATTTTTTTACCTTGTCCAAACAGTTCATACTATACACTCGCCAGAGATGCTATGCGTACAAGCTCAATGCGAAACTTTGATCGTCAAAAAATAATACTTGTATTTATGATATCGTCTTGATTTTTTTTAAATGAACAACACATTAATCATTATTATAGTAAACTTTCTTTTCTTAAGAATTATATTCATTTTTTAAAAATTATAAAACTAAAAATTCAACTGCATTTTGCATCTTGCTTTTATTTGTTTCCTTTTTTCCTTATAAATGAATCGTTACTAAACGGTTATTTCGGCTCACAAAGTTTCGGTTTACAGGTTTCGGTCAAATGAAATATTTTTTTATCGGTTACGGTTTTACTGGTTAAAGAATACGGTTTCGGTTAAGGTTTTAATCCCTGGTACATAATTATGATAAAGTGTAAAAATAATTTCTATAAATTGAACTGAATTTTATTACCAAAGCTAAATGAAGATTTTAATGCCAAGAATTTAAATTAGTTAAATTTGAGGGAATATCTTTTATTTTACTGTACATTTTTAAATATTAAATTAGCTTTTATTCGAACATTTTTAAATATGATCAAATATAATAGCAATCAGCAGGTTTACCCTTCTTTCCATTTTATTTAGCTCTAAATTCAATTAAATTTTAGTTTCAATTTGTTTTGCCTCGTGGGCTGAGTGCATTCAATAATCAAATTGTTTATTTTATGATTGCAGGTCATGTCACACGCAATCGCCCCTCATCGAAGATGACCAAATATGTGGAGTGCTGGGGTGCGGATCGACCCTTTGCCAATATTGCCGAGTCCAAGCTGGTGAAGAACATTGGCCTGGCGGTGAGTGGTTTTTGGGTGGTGCCAGGGGTCATGAGGTCAGCAACAGCAGCAGCAGCAGCAGCTGTGCACTAAATTAAAATCAAATTTGAAATATTCAATTGTCAGGAAATGTCGCACAACTGGCTGACAAAATTGTTTATACGAGTTTGACCAAGTTTTGCAGTTTTGGCCAAATTGGTTTGCCCAAATCAATGAAACAATCAAAAGGGAGAAATTTAAGACCATTGTGTGCCGGCTGCTGTTGCTGTTGTTGCTCTATCTCCGCCCTCTACCTCTTCTTATGGTTGCTTGGAGCAACAAGCTGAGTAAACTCTATTATCCCTTGGCCTCGTTTGCAGAGCATTGCCATGATTGAATCAAATCTGTTGCCGCCGGAGCGTAAATGTCTAAATTTTAATTTCTTGGGGCCGCCCACGGAGCTGAAGCCATTGACCATGTGGTACCGCAATACGCCCCGGGAGGCCATGTACCGTGAGCAGCCGGATACGCACTTCCGCTACGACCTGATATGCGCCTTTGTCCTCTTCCTCTCGCTCGCCTTCGTCCAGTTGACCGTAATTGAATTGTAGGTGAGATCTAATCATGTCGACGATTTGTTTAACTCTGTTTCGTATGCAACTCAACAGGAATCTGGCATTATTGGGCTCTCTACTGGCCAGCTTCATATCGTTGGCTCTGTTCCTCTATTTGAGCAACATGTCCGTGCCGGATGTGCATGCCTCGAACACAGAGCGCAATGGTCCCGGCCAGGTTGTGGCCAGCAGTCGCTTTCTTCGCTTGGCCATGTTCATCATTGTCAACCTACTCATCTCATCCTGTGCCGTATTCAGCGTGGTAAGTTCAAGAAATATACAAAAAATATATACATTACTAGGAGGCTTCGCCCCCTGCTCGCTTCGCTCGCTAAATTAAGCGAATAAGTCTTTTGACTTTTTTTGGCAAGAAGAGTTAATCTGAGAGTTTTGTTAGGATATCTCCGGTTGCATCCGATTGTTCCTATAGCAGCTATATGATATAGTCATCCGACTTTGACCAAATTTGGTCAGTATGTTAGAGAAAGTATCAAACAAACAATCTGCTAGTTTGGTTGAGATATCTTGAGAAACAAAAAAGTTTTTCATACTAAGCAATTCCGTGACCTTTGACCCCGATTTGACCCACTTAAATGTCGAATTTCGCAAAACGCCGTCTTATTGCACGATGAAATGATCTCATCTATGTTGTGTGAAAATTTCAGCTCTCTATCTCTTACCGTTTGGGCTGCACGTTGATTCTCAGTCAGTGAGTCAGGACAAAGAGTTATATATATATAGATTAGAAAAATAAAAACTCCTAAGAATCTCACTTAAAATATTTAAAAATAGAATTATATTAATATTATAATTATTTTTCTAAAAATAAATTAAGTTTAAAAATTAAAAAAATGTTTGATCCGATCATCATTTACATACAGATCAACTATACGCTGCCCGATGAGCCGCCCTATGAATCCAGCAACAGCACGAATACCACCAGCAATAACAGCACGATCCTGGAGGAAATGCAACCACTGGATATTTCGTATGCCATACCCAAAGCTCCAATTTTCCTCTTCTGCTGCGCCGTCAGCTTGGCAGCCATTTCAGCGTTCCTTCGATCTGGATTTATACTCAAGCTCATAACCATGTTGCTCACGGTGATCGGACAGATGATTGTGCTGCACTACAGCGATCTCTATATCCAGTACAATCTGGTTCACTATGACAATGGGTATGTGTTGGCAAAACAACCTGAAACCTTCATAGTTTTCAATCTTTTCTTATTCCCTTCCAGTCTGCCGCTAGAGTTGAAGGGCTTTTTGTTGCTGCTACTTGTGATTGCCGTGTTGCATACCCTGGATCGTCAGGGCGAATATGTGGCGCGAACCGACTTTCTGTGGAAGGCCAAGTTGAAGGTCGAACAGGAGGAGGTGGAAACAATGCGAGGCATCAATAAGGTAGAAAATAATCGAAACCATTGCCGCGTTCAAAACTTATCTAATGTTATCTCCGATAGATTCTCTTGGAGAACATTCTGCCAGCTCACGTGGCCACACACTTTTTGCATCTGGAACGCTCCACGGAGCTGTATCACGAGAGTTATTCCTGTGTCGCGGTCATGTTTGCCTCCATACCCAACTATAAGGAGTTCTACGACGAGACGGATGTCAACAAACAGGGCCTGGAGTGTTTGCGTCTCTTGAATGAAATCATATGTGATTTCGACAAGGTAAAAGTATATCCATTTCTCAAATAAATCTGCAACTCATCAGGCATATTTTCTAGTTACTTCTGAAACCGAAATTCAGTGGCATCGAAAAGATAAAAACTATTGCCAGCACCTATATGTGTGCTTCGGGTCTGAGACCTGGAAAGGAGGATGGCGCCACGGTAAGTTGCAACTGCTCTGTTCAAGTCTCTGTCCTCCTGTCTAACTTGTATTAATCCATGTTTCTTCAATGCTTTTTACTAATCCTGTAAATATACATTATTCGCATCCCTGGCATTCTCAAAATAGTCGCGTAGCTTTGCGGTAAGTTGACTTACAAAATATCGTAGATTTAATAGGAATAAAAAGAAGTCTCTTCGTTTTTTTGACTATTCGGGAAATTATTTAAGCATTTGAAAGGCAATTTATTTACTATTTTTAATAAATTTAAATTTTTAAATTTCAATAAGGTTTTTTTTTTTGCATATTTTGTAAATAAAAAGTTTCCTTTAATGCAGACAAAAGTTTTACGAATTTCTGTATTACATTATTGAAGAGAATTTTAGATATTTGAAAATATATTTTCTAATGTGATTTATTAAACCATTTTTGATTTGATACAAATCAAAAGTTCTTTTGCTATTTATTTATATATTTTCAATATAAAGAACTATTCAGATTCTATAAATTTATCGCAAATTTTATTATTTCCCATTTTTAAAATAATAAATGCTCCAAGATATCAGTTAAGCTTTTCGAACAATACAAATAGCTGGCAATACGACAACACATTGCAATAAATGGCCAATTTCAATGGCCAGAATGTTATTTACTGTTTATATGCCTTTTAATCGCTGCTTAGAAGTTTAATTAAACTTTTAAACGACACACACATAGAGTAAAAAGGAAAAAGGCGCATAGAAACGGAAGCGAGAGGGAGAGGGAGGGAAGGGAAGGGTAGTTAACCCAGCAGTTAAATCAAACAATGACCCATCGTACAAAAGAATTAGGAGATGAAGAAAGGAAAAAAAGAAGAGAAAGGGCTTTAAATGAGGGTTGCTATTGGGCAGGGATTAGCCAAAGTTTAGGCTGCACACGCTCAATTGGCTTTCCCTTTGGCTCCTCGGGCCAACTAAAGGCGAATGCGAGCACAATAGAATACCTAAAAGCCAACTAAATGTAACTTTTGTTCTCATTTTTATTTACTTTTTTACTGGTTCCATTTTATTGGCACAGGATGAGAAACGCACCGAGGAGCACAACGTGGTTATATTGGTTGAGTTTGCGATTGCTTTGATGTCCATATTGGATTCGATTAATCGCGAATCATTCCAACGTTTTCGCCTACGCATCGGTCTAAATCACGGCCCGGTAATTGCGGGCGTAATTGGAGCCCAGAAGCCGCAATATGATATCTGGAGCAATACCGTCAATGTGGCATCCCGCATGGACTCGTGTGGCGTCATGGGACGACTCCAGGTACGCAGCAAAGAGTTGCAAATATTCTAAAGGACATCTGCACATTTAATCTATTTTCTTTTTGATTTTGTTCCTCTACAGACTACGGAGAATACAGCCAAGATATTAATGGGCGCCGGTTACGAGTGCGAATGCCGGGGCCTCACCTATGTCAAGGGCAAAGGGAATCTAGTCACATATTTTGTAAAGACACCATTCGATGGTAAATTGTAATTGGATGCGGCCAGTTGGTAGCACAATTTGTTGTTAATAATGCTATTTATCATTTATATAGACAATTTATGTTAAGGCATGTTGTTATTTATTTTGAAATAATTTTAAGATTTTTTAAGCATTTAAATCTACGTTGCACATTAGAAATTATTTTAAGTATTTGTTTTAATTAGTATTTAATTGTTGACAATTATGTGTAGAATTCAGATATGTATCCGAAGAGTAGCTCACTTAAACAGCGAATAATTATATGAATATAAACTATAGATTAATACTATAATATATGTAATTGTGCTAAATTAACAAAACAAAACGATAGAAACAAATGCAATTTAGCCCACCCAAAAAAAAAATTATGATCAACATTAATAATATTATTGTATAACACATAGAATTTAACCATATTTATTGTATGTTCCAATGGATTTTTCTGGACTATTTGATCATATTATTTGAAATTCGCATCTCTATCGAAATCTATTGGAACAGCGCTTAAATTTATAGATTGTTAACTTAACTATGTGCCATCAAAGGTCGAACACAACGCGTTTTATCTAATTTCAACGACCTTAAGCGAAATTCTATCTATTTAAACCATGATATTGTATATTTTATATAAATTTTCTACTGTCACACTTCAATATACTAGATGGATCTGCTGAAACTCTTTGGATATCTATTTGGTTTTCTTTTTCAGCAGGTTTACTGTGCAAAATACGATTCTTAACTGAACACTGAACATATCCCAACAATATGGTATACCTCCGATTCTAACTTATGGAAATTGTACTCATGCATATCTTTGTAATTGCTACCTAAAATTTACAAATAATCCCCATATAATCGAAATAATTACGAATATATTTAAAATAAACTAATTTGAATATGAAAATAAAAATATTTTATTTGCTTAACAGCGTTTTTTTTATATAAAGGACACCCTGTAATACATATGTATTATTTAAATACATGAATAAGTCGTAGACAGTATTTCGGACTCTGTATTTTTATTATAGCCCCCGCTGTTAACCAAAAATAAAATTCACTTGAAACGGAGATTTGGCTGGTCATCTTACAACATGTTGCTCACACATGTAGTTAAATCTTAACCCACTCTTACACATATGAAATATAGTGTGTATGTCTGAAAAAACGTCTCCCGCAATGAATTTCCTAGCCTGAATCGGGTATAAAAACTCAGCGAGAAGTCGACATAAGCGTCATTCAACTGCAATACTCTTGTTGTGAATAACCCTCTCTCCGCCGCCCACCTAGTTAATGTTCTAGTTGCGACAAATATTTTGGATTCTGTTTGTACTGTGTTGTAAAAACTCACTCTGTAAACACAAAATCATGTAGGATCTTCTGGAGAAATAATAACAATTTTTTAAAATCTTTTATTTATTTATTTCCTTATTTGTTTTAATTATATTTATAAATGTAATCAAAAATAAGATATTTTAAAAATAAAAAAAAACATTTAGAACGTTTTCATTAATATTTACTTTTAATTTTGTTGCACTTTGCACGAATACAAATCCTATTCAAACTCTTCACTTGAAAATACTCAAATTAAAAATATGATTACGATGAGATGTTTCTGAATATTGAAGTTGCTATGGCAGCTGCTTTACATTGTAGCCTTGATTCAGTCCCATCACAAGCTTTATCTGCTGAACAATGAACTGTCGGAACTCGAAGTTACTGAAGCCTTGTGATTTCATAATGGGAAGACTATAGTAGTTAGAAGAACGCAAGCGATCCGAAGGCTGCGACTTATCATTTATTTATGTAAAAAACACAAATGTAACTGCGTCATCAAGTGGTTTCCAATTGCGATCGCCCCCTATCAGCAAAATTTCAAATGACAACGTGGCAGGGTCTCTTAACGAAGTCAGCGAATATTCCCACAGATCGGATTTCTGAAACTGCAACAGAACTCAAGTGGAACTCATAAGAATGTTTATACAACGCAGGCGCAGACTGGAGTTAGTTGCCTTCAAGGCGTTCATGCTGTAGGTACTATATAAAAACATACACATCGCGTTACAAAGAATACTTAAAAAAAAATACTTTTAATTATGTGAGTAAATTTAATTGGTTAATATTAATATTCGTTTAATTATCAGTATAAAATGTATTTTAAAAAACATAAGTTTTTGATACAAAGTGAATACGTTTAGGTCTAAGGAGATTTCTATAGTTGCTTCGAGACGGTTTTATAGTGTTCATATGGCTTAAGTGTTAAAAAAGTATATATAAATATACATACAAGAGGAGTACGCATAAAAACAAAAAAAAACATAAATATAACAAATCACAGGAGAAAACTGCAAACAAACTGAACTTAACTTAACGAGCTAATATTCTTAGGCATCTATATATACACACAAATCCAAAGTCAAGGTGCACGCTTTAAAAGTGGGGCAAGCACACTTTGCCAGCAAATAATTCGGATACAACTGTTATCCACAGTGCCAGCACAAACATTATATAGGATATGCCGATTTTAAATGTGTTCGGCAGCTGATACGCCTGTCCGCCAATCTCCTCGATGTGAAACCCGAGTGGAAACACAACAGCTGCCATGCAGAATAGAACCATTGCCGCAAATCCCACCCAGCGGGCATATGGAATAACGTTGCGGTCCCAAGTGCTGGACGCAAGCAATATCACGGTCGTCGTGATGCAAATGCAGCCAATGAAAATGCAAACAAGTGCTATTAGCCACTCCGGTTGCAGGTCCGGTGTATAGCAAACTTGAGGACGATTGTACAGCGTCATGCAGGTCCACATTAATCCGAGACGTATATCACCTGCAATGCACAATAAATACACAACATTTTGTTATTGTTGGACATTTTTGTGTGCTTGTTAGCAACACGTACCAGCCTCCTCCGTAATGATCCAATCGGGCAGCGCTAGACTCACAATGGCAAACACATCGGCAGCCATGAACAACGTGGCACTTATTGTTGTTAATTTATCCATAATTATTCACAATTTGCAGTATTTAAGCAAATCAAAGTTTGTTTTCTTCTTATTTCCTATGTGCAAGCAAGAGTGTGACCACACGAGCAAGACACTAAAATATGCCTAAAAAAGGTGGTGCTGCCAACTTACTCAAACATGATGACGCTTTATCGATAAATTGTGGCAATAAAGTGAGTTAGTTATTGGCCGCGAAAATTTGGAAATAGCTCGCCCCTTGCTTTTAATTTGTTTAGCAGGCTTAACTGAATATAGAATTCCTAAACATATTGCTATCGAAAGCTATGCATAGCAACTAGAATAAGAGGAAGAAAGAAGAAAGCAACAGAATAAATATTAATAAAAAGAGGTAGAAAACGTAGTTCAACAATTTCACAAAATGGTAATTTGGCAACCTGTTGGTTACTTAAAAATAAATTCAACAAGCTAAAATTAAAATCGCTGTTATAACGAAAAAAAGGAAATTCACTTTTCGCGTTATGTGCAAATTGAGCAGTCAAAGACTTAAAAAAAACAATTACTGCTGGAAGCACAATCAATTGCAAAGGAATTACAATCGGCCGGACTTATTACGATTGCGGCCGATGTCCATCAATGGGGTCCGGGAATTGGGGCGACATTTACGGCGGAAAGGAACTGCGCTGACGTGTCCCTAACGGTGGCCAAGCGCTGCTTGTCCACCTTGTGTTATACGTGTACAATTCCATATTTATTATCAACTTATTTTTGTACTATCTAACGAATATCTTTAATTAGTTATTCCTTTTTTAGACATTCTATGCACCATAATTGTTCGGCCAACGTGAGGTAGATGTGAAGTAGTAGTCGTATATGCAGTCATATACTTATAATACTATATTATATTATAAGTTAATTTCCGTTGCACTCATTCAGTATTCGGCTATGCAACGCGACGCTTGTTTATTGTTGACTTCGGTTAAAATTTCGTCAAGACCCGAGACACAGAACACAAATCAAGGAACCTCTTTTCAAAAAGGGGAAACGTTCGTTTGAGTGTTTATTATTGTTGCGCGCTTCGAAGCGTCGAGACTTGATTGGAAATAAACAGAATTATGCTTGTCCAAATAAATTTTCTTAATTTAAGACAAGTAAATTGGTTATGAACAATGTAATTATTATAAATATTATAATTAATAAATTAACCAAATAAACACAGTAAACTTATAGTTTAAAAGAGTTTGTAGGGTATGTGAAATACCCTGTGACCAGTATATAAATCAGAAAAAAGCATAAAGATCAACTTCTGTAAATGCTGACGTGGGCTAAACGTCGTTTGGGACTCGAGGTATAAATGTGTAAAGCGAAACTGTAAAATTCCAGCTAAATTATAACAATAACAATTTTCAAAATTTGAATATGTATTTTACCATCAGCAAATGTACACTGATAAAAAAGTTCAGATTTTTAAAATAAGAGTAAACATAATAATTGTGTAATTATGTATTTTTAATTCTAATTAACTAATGATGTCTTATTTAAAAACAAATATTTAAGGCAATAAACAAACTTTTTTTTTTTAGTGTACACAAAAGATGAATTTTAAGATTGGTCTGTTTATTTGATTATAGCACGAACGATAGGCCGCAACGGTTTACATTTGGAGGACCGCTTTGAAAGGCAAAAATTACGAAAGCAATATTGAATTTCGAAGCTCAAGATACAGACAATTGAATGTGAGTTTTATTGTAAACATTGGTCAGTTCGCTATAAAAGACGAAAGCATGGATCCCAGTGAGTGCAGTTATCTACCCGACATGAAGGCGTTTGATTCCCACTCTGAGTCTGAATTTGAGTCCAATTCTGCTCAAGAAATAAAAGACGGACAACCGTCAAGCGATGAGTGAGTTAATATTATTTAATGATGTTTATGAATAAACGTAATTATTTTTGGAAATTGCTCAGCAATCTTAAGGTAACTAAACTAAATCAGGATGAGAATACTGAGAAGGAAGAGAATAAATATGAAGAAAACTCACTAGTTTTGCCTTCTATGTAAGTTCTTTAAGGTAATGTGTATGAATAAGAATTAAAATTATTATTAAACTATTTTTTGTTTACACAGGGCAGTCAAGGTAGATCAGACATCGGATAAGGATAAAAGTCAACTAAAGGAGCGGGAAGAAAGCTCACTTCTTATCGAGGAAAGACATTCGCTTTCAGAACGAAATGAAAAAGAAGTTCTGGCATCAGATCATAAGGAGGAAACTCTATTGAAGGAAAGTGAGGAAAATCCGCATGTTTCTAAGCAAATACACTCACTTCCTATGTAAGCAACATCTGAAAGTGCGAAATAAGTAGCAAGGAAAATTCTAATTACTTCATTTTTTGGTTCCCAGAATTGAGGAAGATCAGACATCGGAGAAGAAGAAAGAGAGTCGATTAGAGGAGCGAGAAGAAAGACCAATTGCTTTGTAGGATTTAAACCATCAACTGTGCTTAAGGCAAAATAAGAGCTAATAACTTCACTTTTCCAATCTCAGAATCAACGAAGATCAGACGTCGAAGAAGAAGGAAGAAAGTCGCTTGAAGGAACGAGAAGACAGACCGCTTGTTCTAGAAGCTAGACACTCGCTTTCGATGTAAGTAATTTCAGATATATTGTTTTTAAATAAAATTAAATATTTTGCTTTGCAGAGCCGAGACAAAGAAGCGTCGTGCCAGTGTCTACTGTGACGGGAATCTATTTATACCCAAGGAACTGGCCCGAAGTGGTGTGCATCAGCGCAGATATTCCTCAGCAGTGAATACCCTGGACCAAATTTGCAGGAACCGGGATTACTGCATAAGAATGCTAAAGTTTCCCGTAGGATCGGGTCGAGCTCGATATGTTGCCCAACAGCTGAGGAGGAAAAAGTCAAAGGAGCGAAAGATGAGGACCGAAGTGGAATTTGGAGGGAACTTGGAGTCAAGAATTAAAGAAGAAGCTCTTAGCGTGCCCAATCTGAATTCGGAGCAAGCGGATAATAATCAGCTGTACAGTGACGACGAGTGTTGCATTGTTCTGGAGGAAATTGTTGATGCGAATGGGACAGAGACTGAGAACGATGGCACAGATGAATTAATTGAGCGTGTGTCCGAACGGCAGCTGAAGAGAGCATCCAGCTTGGAGTTAAGGTTAATAAAATACACATAATTAATATGAAAATACTTTAAGCTAATTACGATTTCTTGCAGATGTAATAAGAACAATGAATTGGTAGTGGAAATACAGGATCAGCAACATTTGCCCGTCTTTCGTTGGCATATTCCAGACTGCAACGAAAGCAGCATTAAGATGGGTCTTATGGAAGATCTAAACAACATGAATGCTGAAAGTCAAGTGGGTTTCACTGAGGTGGATGCCACGGCAACTGTTGCAGAGGTTGAGCAAAGAGTGTCAGTTAGAGAGATAAGAGAAGAAGCTCCTGAAGTTGAATTACAGCAACAGTCGCAGCAACAGCAGCAATCAATTGCAGGAATGGAACAAGAGCAACATACTTTTCAAGTCGAGCACACTAAGGTTAATCCACAGCAACATCAGCTAAGTCAAAGCCAGCAACGTGTTGCTGCTGTCCCAAGTCATTTAAATTCAATTGAGTCACAAGTCGTACACACTATGGTTAATCCACAGCAACAGCAGCTGCAACTGCAACATCAGATAAGTCAAGGCCAGCAACATGTTGCTGCTGTCCCGAGTCACTTAAATTCAATTGAGTCACAAGTCAAACACAGTATGGCTAATCCACAGCTGCAGCAGCAGCTGCAACTGCAACATCAGCTAAGTCAAAGCCAGAAACATGTTGCTGCTGTCCCAAGTCACTTAAATTCAAGTGAGTCACAAGTCAAACACAGTATGGCTAATCCACAGCAACAGCAACAGCAGCAGCAACAGCTGCAACTGCAACATCAGCTAAGTCAAAGCCAGCAACATGTTGCTGCTGTCCCAAGTAACTTAGATTCAATTGAGTCACAAGTCATAAACTCGCCACTGCGACAACATTTAATGCATCGTCTTATCTTACCAAGCATTCACAACGATGAGTTGCCGCAATCTAACAGAGTAAACAACAATCAAAATCTGCAGCAACATTATGTCGAATCATTGGTGCCAAGCGAACTGATGCAACAATGGTCAAAGGAGCAGTATGGCAAATATGCATTCCTACGGACAGCACCACAAGAGCAGCAGTTGTCACATACTTTGCAGCAGCAGCAATCAGACTACTTGTGGCAACAACAGCAATATCAAACCTCCTATCAAGAGCAACAGCATTTGGAAGCAAGACGTGAGGAGTTGCAGCAACTTAACGAACACTACCAGCGTCTAAAGAGTCAAGAGGATGAGAAGCTGAAGAGCATAAATAAATCTCTCAAGGATATCTATGCTGATCGATTGATCAGCGAGCGACAACATGCCGATTATCACCGAATGTTCATGCTTAAAATGGTCGAGAGTAAAAAGCAGGAGGAAACTTTGCAGGCACAAAAGGAGCACATAAAAAGGCAGTTAATGGCTGAGCTCGGCAATTTGGAGCAACAGTTTCAGGAGCGCAACAGGATATGGCAATGGCAACAACAGCAATATCAACAGCAGAAGCAGCAATACCATAATTTGCAGCAGCAGCAACATCAGATTGCATTCGATCAACAACATCATCAGCAGCAATATTTTCTGCGTCAGTTGCAACCTCCTGCGTATCAGTCAAGTTTGCAATGTTTTCAGGAAGCACCGATTACACACAGTGGTTTCATGGCCCCGCCGTTGCCAGCACCACCGCCACCGCCATCGCCATCGCCGCCGCCAACAGTTTTTCGTGGAGAGAACTTGCAATCTGCAGTGACACTTGAATCGAATGCTCGTAGTGAACGTCGCATAATGCCACGTCGCCATACCATCGATCACAGAGTGAAGAATATGATGATATATGCTCATCCAACGGCGTCTCTAGCACAGCAACCAAGGCACAGTTTGCGCAGAACACATGCAACATCCACAAATGCCATGAATCCTCCTCCTGCCCAGCAACACTTTGCAATCTCCAATGACTCAAGGACCCAAGTGAATCAAGCAATTGAACAAACTGCGATAACATCCATCATAAGCAATTATGCAACAAATTATTTAAATGATATGGAATCTAGACATCCATAAACTATTTATGTAGACAAAAATATTAAGTATGCTTCATGTGATTATATATTTTATAAGACTGTATATATTTTATAAGTGCCCTTATTAAAGTTAAGTAAAATTTTTTTCTATTCTATAAAAGACACGAGAAGAAAATGGAAAGAAATGTAAATTTCATTAAAAATAAACAAAACGGAAATTTGTATACACAACTCTACTATCTTTAATTTATCCTATACTTTTCAAAGTTACAAATTATGAAAATGAAAAAATATGTTATTATAATACCCTATTTGCGAGAGTGTAATTACAAAATAAAATTGAGGGGCTAAGAATCAAATACGACAAAAGTACAAGGTATTTTGTAATTGTAAATTCCCGACGGCAGCGTCCTTAAATACGTTTAATATTACTACTTACATTAAAGAAAACCAATGACTTTATAAATAAAATTAATTGATGTAATTGCTTATGCATTTATTGCTGGAAGTTCAGTTCTATTGCTTTGTCTTAAATATTATTTTAGTCGCAGATTCATTGATGGATGGCAGCAGCAATGAGAGCAACAGGGACACTGCCAACCTTGGGTCATAAAGTTATTACCATTGACGATTCCATTGCCATTTCCATTGTAGTTTCCATTGATATTTCTATTGCGTGCGTAAGAGCATTGCGTTCCCATATTGTTGCGGGGAGCCGCCTTCTTGTTGACCAGAATTGGCTTTTTGGGCATCGTGCAGGGAATCTTAGACGACGACGATGGCATTGGCGGCTTTGGAGCTGATGTACACGGACACTCGGAAGATGATGCTGTTGCAGCGGAGAGAGTTGATTGGGGAATACAAGGCACAGATATGGCACCGGGCAATGACAAGAGCTGAAGGGCAAAAGGCGGCTGTGGCTGTGGCTGTGACTGATCCGGGCAAGACTGTGGCGATCTGAATCCCGTGAGCACGCAGGGCAATTCGAAGCGCAGCAATGGCTGAGTATAAGCAGGAAGTGTAGGCGGATGTTGCTGTTGTGGCAATTGTTGCTGATACTGTTGGTGATGCTGCTGTTGTTGCTGCTGCTGTGGCTGAAATTGTTGCTGCTGTTGCTGCTGCTGTGGCTGAAACTGTTGCTGCTGCTGTTGCTGCTGCTGCAGTGGCACACAACTGTGAACTTCAATCAGACAGCATGACGGCGCCATTTGCAAATTGTGATAGGGTGATGCTGTTGTTGCTGCTACCGCCACCTGCATGGGAGCAATCAGGCCACTTAGGTAAGCCAGCAACTGGTTGTCCGGCATAGCATTCACTGGAGGAGCTGCATTCATTTCCGTGCTCATACCCGTCGAAGGTTGATAAGCTGTTGGATACAAATTACACTCCGCGGTTGGTGATTTCTGCTGTTGCTGTTGCTGCGATCTTTTGCGGCTTTGCTCCAATTTGGGTGGCTTGCCGGACTTGAGCACTTGCTCATCATCGCACGAATTCTGAGCTGAAGTTGAATTTGGCGCTGATGACTGTGGGATGCAACATGACAGGCAGTCATTCTGTGGCATGACATTGCTGTTGCCAGGCATCTGAGATTTGTACTCATCCAAATTAAAGGAATTCGGAATGGGCACATTACAGTCAATGCTGTGAGCAAGATAGGTTCCAATGTAAATGCACACACATACTAACTAGTTGGTTATATAGTGATGTTACCTTAAACCCTCTGGTACCTCGGTTACAAAGCACATCCCAAACCGCTGTGGCTCCGAGTCACAATTTGGCAACCATGGTGGCATTGAACCATAGCACATGTTGCACCACGGTTGTTGTGCTACAAATTGCTGCTGTTGTTGCTGCTGCTGCTGCTGCAGTTGTTGTAGCAATTGCTGTTGCCCCATCTGAGCTGATTCCTGCTGCAAAACGCGGCCAGATGAAGTAGAATTAATACAGTGCTCACAACTGTCAGTGCAGAACATTTTGGCGAGCTCTTTTTTATTTTAGATCAATTTCGCTAACGTTGCCCCACTGTAGTTGCGGCCTGTGTCTGCCATGCAGCAAGAATATTCAACTTCTATAATATATCTATTTAATTTAGCTCATTTTAAGACTACAAATGTGGTTAGTTAGACAAAGTGTACTCGGCACAATTAAACTGTCGCCTACTCAAATGTATCAAAAAATGGAACACTACAATACAAAGAGCGTCATATACAATACAATACACAGAAATAATAAAATAAGACTTTGGTTTATAAAAAATTGAAAAAGGTGTAAAAGTTAGGTTATTCAGGCCTGTTCCGAATTCCAAACGTTTTCAAAAAGTAAAAACGAAACGAAAACGAACGTTTTACTATTTGTTGTTCCGAACTCCGAACGAAATTAACTTGTTTTAACTTTTTGAACTCGGTTTCGACAACGTTTCGATAGCAGTAAGTCATCGACCGTATCAGCTGTCAATGAAGAGGAATTCAGAACAGCTCGGTTTAGTCGTTGATGCTCGGTTTCGTTTTTCATGCAATATTTTATAACTGCTTATAAAAAAATTCTTTTAAAATACACTTCAACTATTAAAAGTTGAAGAAGTAATGTTAAATGATACTAAAAATGTTGAACATTATTATAATTTTCAGTTTATAATTTTAGGTATTTATTTTAATGCTTTACATGGCATTTACTTTTAAAACCGGTGACTCTAAAGCACACGTTTTGAAAACGACAATTATGGTCGATGTTCGGAATTCGGAACAGCAATCAACTTGTTTTGTGGCAAATCGACTCGTTTTCGGAATTCGGAACAGGCCTGATTATCTCGTTTTAGCCTGCTTTCAGACTGTATACAATCCGGTATTTTCTAATAGTTCATATCGAACTATTTTTTAATTATTCCGACAAATTTTCATTAATTTTATTTGAGCTTAAAATTTATAAATATTAGGAATATGTAACTACATAAATTAAGTAACGAGTATCTCATAGTCGGGCATTCGACTTTAGCGTACTTACTAGACATACATATGTAACTTTTTACTTTTTGAAACTTTTTCCTAATCAAAGTTGCCAAGTCAAATAACTTCTCGTTTTACTGGGTAATTAGTCCGGTTTTCATTCTCAGCCGGATTTTTACCAAATTTCTGATGTTGCAAAATTAAAAATAAAAGTTTTTTTCGGATCATAGAAAAATTAGATAAATGTCAGACGGGGAGGTAAATTTGGTGTCCAAGGACGCTGTCAAGTTCTGTGATATTAATGGAACGGATCAGCACAATGGGAAACGCAGCTTTTTAGTCACAGTGGACGATAATGGGAAGGTCGAAGTAAATCCCAAAGAACAAGCGCTGAAGGAAAGCTGCGACTGCCAGCAAAGCAAGAGACATCTCAAGATGAGGAAGGCATCGCGATCAGGAAAACAGCGGATACGGATAGCACTGATCGAGGAGGAGGCAGACAGTTCGGATGAGGATCAGGATGTGACTGAGGATAAGAACGATGTGGTGAGCATTGATGCGCAGTCCTTTGAGGCAATGCAGGACCGATTTATTAAGATCTACAATAAGAATCTGCGCGGCAAGCCGAGCTTTGTGGTCCTGGAGGATGCTCTGGTGCGAAAGCGAATCGAGGATACGCTGCAGGATCACTACAGTCGCAACACCTGCCACTGCCATGCCCAGCAACAGACGTCGCCGTGCGACATTGGCGCCCACACGGGATCCCAGACCGATGAGTTCCTGCTGCAATACGCCCTTCGATCTCAGATAAAGGGACACAGCAGAGGCTGCCAGGCAACCGATGTCAATATTCAGAGACCCCAGACAAGCACCATCTCTTCCACCTCCAAGAGGAACCTCCACGTACCCTCCCTGCGTCGACTGAACCAATTGCACCTTGGCAATCAATCGGATGCAACAGCAACATCCAACAGTGCACCTTCAGTAACCATCAGTTTTGCACCGCCGACTGCAGCAACAGTGTCTGCTGTTGTCCAACCACAACAACCACTGCAACAACAACTGTTGCTGCCGACAACCACTCAGAGTCATGCCCATTGTTGCAGTAGCATCTGTGCTTGTGGTAACTGCAACAACTGCTGTTTGCAACTGCCAGCAGCAGGAAACAGTAATTACTGTCTGCCGGCAACTAATAGCAGTTGCACCGCCTGCTTTGTCAAGCAGCAGCAGCAACACCAACAGCAGCAACAACAACATCCCGGTATGGCAGCAACTTGTGACTCTTGTCACGGTAGTTGTTGCTTGTTGAGACCAACGTCGGCTCAGACAACACTCGGATATTGCATGCCCGGCTATTGCAGCCAGCAGATGCTGCCAATACCGGAAGCATCGTCTCAACATCAACGTCAGGATTATCCCAATGCCAATTGGACTTCACAATACTGTAATCAGTGTCCCTACCTGGCTGCATTTGGACTGCCACATTGTTCCAGTTGCCACTTGGCGCAACAGCAGCAGCTACATCAGCAACATATCAGTTTAGCTGACAGCAACTGCATAAATAATAACTATTCATCCTTGCAACCTACAAATTCGACCATATCGGAAGCACAATTCAAATCGGAAATCCAGAAGTTGCAAGAATCAATGGAGCTGAACAACAGCGTTTCATCATCGAAATCAGCTGGGACTTGTACTAATGAGAAAATTGATAAGAAAGCGCGTCACAAGACGCCATCATCGAAGCTCTACTTGGCACGTTTTGGACGCACTTGCCTGATACTGAAGCCGACCGCGGCCTCAATGCCACCCCGACTGCCCGCAAAGCCCACCAGTCGTACCACCTCTGATGTGACCCTGCCTGAGAAATAATATCAACTATTGATATTACTTTCGATAATAAACATCTATTAGATCCGAAAATTGTTCTTATTTCTATCTAAGAACGGCTACGAAATGAATCATCTGCTGCTTAGCTTGTGGCATGAAACATTTTAAGCACGACAGCTCGCAAAAGACTCGCGTGAGATTCTTTTGTAATGTCTGTAGCGGATGTCGTAAAAAACGCTTGCTAGCATCTCCGAGAACGAAAAGAAATCCTTGCCCATCGTAAAGCTTGATTACGAGTGTTTATCAAAGCTTCCGTCGACGCTCATTCTTTGTCAGCAACTTGGAAGTTTAAATTATTTATTGAATAACTTCCGCGCTTGTTATTTTTACATTACACCAACAAAAGGTATTATTGCTCAGTTTTAAGAAATGCAGGGCTTAACAATTATATAAAAATACCCTCTTTACGAGGTAAAACTCTAGTGACGAAAAAATTTTCCTGCCCCAAAATTTCTGATATCCCAGTTTGTGGCGAAAAATGATTAAAAAAAAATTCTTCATACCTAATAAATATTACTTTTTTGCACAGTGCCGAGTGGCAAAATTTTTTTTTTTAACAATTTATTTGTAAAACTTAATAAAAAAAATATACCTTCTTACCTACCTTCTTTAAAATACCTTTTCAACGATAGATCATATCTGTAGCTTCTGTCGTTTGGATACTATGGAGGTTTAAATTTTTGAGGGTCTTAGCGATTTCCCGCTAAACTAGCAATATTGCCCCTCCCACTTACATTTGTTTATCTCACGAACCAAGTGAGTTTCCAAAAGTCTTAGTATGCTCTTTTGTTAGTTAAAACTATACCTTTCGATCGGTATATAACTCGGATCGGACAGTCATAGCAAATTTTCCAATCTTCTTGAAAAAGAAAAGAATGTATAATCGAAATTTGTTTATTCTCAAATCAAGGAAAACGTTTTCTGATTTGTGGAGTTGACTCCTACTGTGATATTAATGCTGCCGTTGCTGCTGTTGCTGACCGTACGCATATGGACAACATGTGCAACATGAACATGGTACACAACAAACAGTTTCAGGAATAAAATCCTCAGGTAAACGTTGTATTCCATATTTCTGCAAGGTTTGCTGATAAAAACTGGAACGTATATCGCTTAGATCAGGTTCAGGCGTTATATTGCAATAACAACATGGAAAGTTTGGCAATTGTTGTTGTTGTTGTTGTGGTGAAGTTCCCAAGTCATTGCTTCGTAATGCTTCGTTTTGCCCATTATTCTGTTGAAACTTAATCATTTGTGATTTTTGTTGTTGAGAATTCAGCCAATAATTAGTAAAATATTTCTTTTCTTCTTGCTGCTGTAGCTGTTGCTGTCTAACTTGCTGCTGCTGCTGCATCTGTTGCTGGGGAAAATACGGAGATGCGTGGTTGTCTAATATGTTACCATGTTGCTGTTGCTGTTGGCTGTATTGTTGCTTTTGTGTCTGCTGTTTAATATATTTCTGCTGCTCTATCTGTTGCTGCTGTTGAATATATTGGTGCTGTTGCATCTCATGCTGCTGAATATTCGGAACTGTCCGCTTATCCATTAACTGAGCATGCTGCTGTTGCTGTTGCTGTGTCCATTGCTGCTGGCTAAAGTTATCTGAGCAACTACAACAACAACAGTATTCCTCGTCTTGCGGAATCTTTTGCTGCTGTATTTGTTGTTGCCGCTGTTGTTGCTGCTGTATTTGCTGCTTTTCAATATATTCCTCCTGTTGTATTTGTTGCTGCTGCTTAATATATTGCTGCTGCTGTATTTGTTGCTGCTGCATTATTTGTTGCTGTTGCAGTATATTTTGCTGCTGCTGCTGTATCTGTTGCTGCTGCTCTTGCCTCTGTAGCCTCTGCTGCTGTCTTTGCTGCAGCTGTTGCTGAGAATACCCATAGCAGCAAATGAGCTCCGCCTCTTCCCGTCTCTTTTTACCATACTGAGTTCCCCTATATTCCTCCAATTGTTGCTGTCGACGTCTGTCAAATTCGTTATTTGCCTGTTGCAGCTTCTGTAACAGTTGCATCTGCTGCTGCCGGTGAAGATCTCGTGTCATGTTGGTACTGCAATTGCAGTACTCTACACAGCTTTCGGATTGCTGTGAGATTGTTTCTTTCCCTCTCAAATCTCTCATTTGTTCTCGTCCAAATAGCAGAATAGAAGATGGTTCCTTCGCTTCATGTGAGGCCGCATTTTCTGAGAATTCTTCAGGACACCTTAGATCTTTGCTCCCGCAACGAAACAGACGTGGCCCTAGATGTGACACAATATCATAGTCTGCTGCCGATTTTCGAACATCATCAGACGATTGGGAAACATAAAATTGGGCATTCTGTTGATTATTTCTTTCCGAGGCATTCGATTGCTCCTCAGTTTCAGGATAAAAGGAACTATGGGATTCAAATTGGTTGGAAGGATCATTCGAACTTACAGATACTCCTAGCTGAGCTTCGTCTTCAGGTTGTGCTGGAAATGGGCGAGGCTTGGGGATCTTAGAACGGATTGGTGCTACGTTTTCCTTAGGAGATTCGGCTTTAGGACGATACGATCTCTCTGTTTTTGGAGATTCTGAACGGTTTTGTTCTCTGGGAGATACCTCAGTCTCGGCTTTTGGAAGATACGATCTCTCTGTTTTTGGAGATTCTGAACGGTTTTGTTCTCTGGGAGATACCTCAGTCTCGGCTTTTGGACGATAGGATCTCTCTGTTTTTGGAGATTCTGAACGGTTTTGTTCTCTACGAGATACCTGGGGCCCGGCTTTTGGACGATACGATCTCTCTGTTTTTGGAGATTCTGATCGGTTTTGTTCTCTAGGAGCTACCTGGGGCTCGGATTTTGGTACTTTAGATTCATTAAATTTGTCGGATTTTCTTCTTTCAACTTGGGGAGAACGTGTCGTTGGAGATTTAGATCGCTTTGGAAGATATGATCTGTTTGATTGTTCAGATTGAATACACTTTTTGGGTTTTTTTCTTTCAGCTTGAGCAGAGCATGGGCATGATACATCATAACCTCTAGAAGAGACCTCAGATTTGGAATTAGGACAATAAAAGTTGTCAGGTTTTTCAAATTGAATAAACGGGTTTCCCTTATCAACTTGGGCAGAACGTGAGTTTGGAGATTCAGAACGATTTGAAAAAATATTTTCCCTGGGAGATACCTGGAACTCATTCACTGATTGTTCGGAAGTACTATCGTCGTATCGTCTATCTTTAGCTTGGGAAGATTGTGGCTTAGAGAATTGAGAGGTTGACTTGGCTTCTGAGTTAGAGCGAAAATTTCTTTCTGAAATTTCATATTGAGGACTATTGCGATTGGTTCTATGCGTTTGTCGTGTTTCAGTTTGAGGAGATTCTGAATTAGGGAATTTAGAGCGATTTGATATGCGGTTTTTCCTTAGGTACTCGAATAACTTTGATTTATCTTTAGGAGAAGTGCAGCAGATGCATACATTTGATTTACCCTGAGAACTTGAAGGAGCGATATTTGATCTCATGCTTTCTTTCGGATGGTCACATTTATATGCTCTCAAATTTTTGGAAGTTAAGCTATTGGACTTAGAGTCTGGACGCTGATTATTTCTATTTGTCCTGGAAAACTTCAATTCTTTCCTATATACGACTGATTAGCTTGAGATTTAACATGAATCTTCTGACTTACCATTCATCTGGCTTGCACATGCCCATCATTTGTCCATTGTCTTCGCTGTCTGGTCGAAAGGGCACCAAGACTACAGGCTTTTGTAGCATATCATCGTATCTAAAGAAGGCATTATTAAATGTTGTTAATCGTGCTTCCATTAAAATTCTACATATATCTTAAAGCCCACACTCACTTGGCATTATTTTTCTGGCAAAACCGTTTCAGGTCACTCCAAATGGTTTCAACATTATCCTCATTTATTGCATGCAGTCTTTCCATATCTCTGTCACCAGACAAGTTTTTGCATTTACAATTTAATTTTGAATCTGCGCCTCCCGTTTGTAAAGGATGTGAACTGAGACTACGAGTAAATGCAGCCACATTGTATTCCTCCAAGACAGGAGGCGAATTGTCGGTCTCCTGTCTTAGAAGACGTATCTTAAAGTCCTTAACCTTCGAAATATAATTATGCTCTTTCTTAGACCACTCGTTTTCCTTACTATAATGGTGACGATTGTCTTTTCTAGCATTCTTTGTAGCTTCGGCATGATCACTTTTCGGCAAATTATTCTGATCAAAACCTTTCTCCGGACCCGAAGTTAATTTAAGACCATCAATAACTGTCGGAAGTTGATCATGTCCAAGCTGTTTTTTGCTTTGGGACAAAGATGATACATGGACATCTGTATGATGACCTTTCGACGGTGGCGACAGACTTGAAAGAAGTTGAAATAACTCCGATTTATTTTCGATGAGCCATTGAAGTTTCGTATCTTTAATTATATCTGAAGTTCCCTGGCTTTCCATAATACTCTTCTTGAAATTATCATTATTTTCTTGCTTTAACAATTCAATAAGGCGATTTTTACTATGTGGGGGCATGGCAGTGATAATATTTTGAAGAGTCTCGGATTCGACAGATCTTCCTTGGCATTTCTTAAACTTTGTTGGTTTGCTGGGATGTTTAGACGATCCATGTTTGGGATGCTTTGTTTTATTTTTGTCGATGGTCCTAACATAGGTGGACTTATCAACAAGGTGCTTAGTTGATTTTGTGTGCTTTTCGGTGTGCTCGGAAAACATTTTCACAAATTGCTCTAAAATATTCCCACCCATTTCTGAATTATTTCGACCTCCAGAATTTCGATCCTCGATGTTGGCGTCTGAAACTTTCTTTAATTTAAATCCAGCTACGGATTCATTTGAGGAATTCATAAACTCGGTGATTCTACGAGAAAGCAGCGATTTGTTAGAGTCATATCTTGAAAGGCTGTTTCTTCTCGATCCACTAGACTGTAATGATTTTTCTGAGGGACTCCTAAATTCGGCATTTTTGGAATCACTCGAAGAATCAGTCATAATATTGATTTTCTTGTTAACTATAGATTCATCGGAGACACTCCTTTTACTCGTTCTATAAAGCTTCATCGATTTATCTGAATCCTTCTTTGGTTTTGGTACAGAAGGATTGTCGACAATTGAAATTCTATTTGATTGTTTAGAGTTCAAAGATGTATGTGATACGCTCCTTGGTTTAATGGACATTTCAGAAAGGATTTTCGAAATTGAGTACTTTGACATTTCTACATTCGTTCTTCGTGGGGATGGGTATACATTTTCTACATAGGTCCGCGGCTTTCGTCTAACCGTAGGCTCGCTGGACCTAGGCCGCTCCGTTGGTTCGTAGAATGGGACATCTTGAGTTCTCTTCTTAGGTACTGTATTCCTGGACTCAGATGGTGATGTTGGACCCTTTGCAGTTGGAACTGGATCGTAGAATGGGACATCTGGAGTTCTCTTCTTACGTACTGTATTCCTGGACTCGGATGGTGGTGTAGGACTCTTTTGAGTTAAAACTGGATCTTTAGTTAATGGTTCATATTCGGATTCTTTTTGAGAATCTTTGTGTTCACCATCACTAGATATTTCATCGGATCCCTTTCGAGAAGCCCTGTTTTCCCTATCAATCGACTTACGCGATTTGGATGACGGTTCCTGGTTTTTCTTCACATTGCATTGACATCCCTTGGGACTATATGTATCCTTTGATTCTCTTAGAGACCCTTTATTTTCCCCAGTGCAATTACAAGTCTTGGGATTGTCTTCCCCATCATCTGGATTTATCGTTTCATTGCATTGACAACTCCTGGGACTAGATATATCATCGGATCCCTTCCGAGTATCCTGGATTTTATTATCAATCAGCTTACGCGACTCGCGGGACGGTCTTTGATTTTTCTTAACATTGCATTGACAACTCTTGGGACTAGCTATATCTTCGGATCCCCTTTGAGAGCCCTTGTTTTCCCAATCATCTGAGCTGCAATGACAGCCCTTGTTGTCGCCATCATCTGGACTAGTTATTTCGTCACTTAATGGATGATCTTGATTGTTTTTCACAAAGCCATGAGAGCTGGGAGGATCAGCCATGTATTCCCATAATGGATCAGTTTTGGAGCATCTTTGAGAAGTAAGGTCTCCGGCAGTGCACAACTTATAGCACTGCTCTCGATTATTGGTCATACTGAAACGACATCTCTTGGGCTGAGCCATATCATCTTTAATTGAATGATCATCAGACCCTTCCCGAGAAGTATAGTCCCTTGGTTTCGTAATGCTCATATCTTCCCTCATAGAATTATCTTCCCTTGGCTTGGTATTGGCCATACCTTTACTTATTGAATTGTCTCGGAACCCTCTTTGAGAAGCATAATCCCTTGAATTGGTGTTGCCCATATCGCTCTTTAATGTATATTCTTTGGATCCTTTTCGGGAAACATAATCCCCGTTTTCTCTATCAAGCGATTTCAGCAACTTTTGGCACTGCTCTTGATTATTGATCATACAACAATGACAGGTCTTAAGATTGCCCACATCTTGACATATTGAACTATTTTCAGACCCTTTTCGATATGCATATTCCCTTGGCTTGGTGTTGGCCTTGTCTCCACTTATGGAATAGTCTTTGGACCCTTTTCGAGAAGTAAAATCCCTTGGTTTGTAATTGTCCATATCGTCTCTTAACGAATAGTTTTTGGATCCTTTGCGTGAAGTATAATCCCCACTATCTCTATCCATCGACTTGCGCCGCTTAAGAGACTGCTCTCGATCATTGCTCATATATATATCTTCACTTGTGGAACTATTTTCAGATCCCTTACGGGAAGTATAACCCCTTGGCTTAGTATGGGCCATATCTCCACTTATGGAAATGTCCTTGGACCCTTTTCGAGGGGTATAATCCTTAAACTTCGATTTGTCCTAAAAATCAAAACGTCGAATTATATCACTGCGGACGGCAGTCCGCGCTAGTGACGAAAGCAGCACGAAGGGTGCGAAGGCGACTAGCATATATACACAGGAAGAATGGAAAATTTGCTATGACCGTCCGATCGGGTCGAGTTATATACCGATCGAAAGGTATCAATTTAACTTACAAATGTGCATACTAAGACTTTTGAATACTCAATTGGTTCGTGAGATAAACAGGTGTAAGTGGGAGGGGCAAAATTTAAATGATTGGAGCAAATGGGGCCGTTGGGGCCTTTTTGATTTTTTTTTTAATTTTTTACTATTCTAATCAAAAATACGCGTCGAATGACACCTCGATCATCGAAATCCGATTACTGGTTCAAAAAATAATTAATGTTGAAATTTTTAGTCGCCTTTCGAAAATGAGATGAAAAGTCAGTATGTCTGTTTGTTTGTTTGTTAGTATCAAAGCGTTAATTTAGCTTAAATGTTTGAATGAGGACTTGTTCCCGCTCAAAAATATAGAAACGTTTGTTCTACGACTTTTTCGAAAAATAGCTAATTTAGCGGGAAATCGCTAAAAACCGCTAAAGTTAAAACCCTCATAGCATCCATACTATAGAAGCTACAGATATGATCTATATATCGATTAAAAGGTATTTTGAAGCCCTTAGGCATACCTTAAAAGTTTTTTTTTTAAGAAAAAAGGTAAACAGCTACAGGTGAAATAATTTTTATTTTTCCATTTAAGAAAAATCTACAAATGAATTCACTTTTAAATATGTAGTATGTTGTAGACAATTCAATTCCGCGTCTTTTGACATATAACACCTATCTCTCAAAATTCGTTTGGGCCAGATATAAACTGTTAATTGAATATACCTTTTACCTTTACACTACTGCATGTATACTACTGCATGTACACTACTTGCACTGCTTGCAGTGCATGTGGAAAGATACTGCTTGCAAGTGGTGAATTCTTTTTGCGGCAGATGAAACATTTTGTAATTCCAATTACAGCAAGATCGAAATATATTTATAAATATATATAATATTGAAACGTCTCTGATTGAATGTGTTTTTAATTCTCTTAATTATATAATTATTGAATTGTTTAAAAAAATATTGCAATTGTCAAATTTTCCGATGTCTTATTAAAAAATTTCTGATATCTTATAAAAAAACCTCTTTACGAGGTAAAAGTCTAGTGCCGAAAACATTTTTATGCCCCAAAATTTCTGATATCCAATTTTGTGACGAAAAATATTAAATTTTACACATGAATTATTAAAAAATAAAATTTTTGTCACTGGGCACATTGCGCTAAATTTTTCATACCTAATAAATAGTACTTTTATGCGCAGTGCCAGTGACAAAAATTTTATTTTTTAATAATTCATGTGTAAAATTTAATATTTTTCGTCACAAAATTGGATATCAGAAATTTTGGGGCATAAAAATGTTTTCGGCACTAGACTTTTACCTCGTAAAGAGGTTTTTTTATAAGATTTAATTATATTTTGATGAGTGTTTTTCCAAACCTTTTTCTTTGAATGCATCTTCTTCTTCTTTGGTAATCTTGGTTCTACAGGAGGCGGCTCCTCAATTATTTCTTCTTTGGTAGGCTGAGGCACACTTGGCCCACAGCCCATGGGATAAACAGTAATGCAAAATTTACGAGTCGAATTCTCTGATATTTCAGGTGTCTTTGGTGGGCGCAAGTTTCGACCTGGTTTTGCCAATGTCTTGTTGTTGCTTCCAGGAGCTGGCAATGCTTTTAGCTTTTTATTATTATTATTATTAGTCTGTAATATTTTTGGTATAGATGACAAAATGTCCCAAGGAGCTCCCAAGCATATGGCAGCAGGTATACTAACACGCATTGGCACATTACACTCAAACCTGTGGGGGATGTTGATACATGTATCAGCTTCTAATGCGATGAAAGTGATCATCACTTACCACAGATCATTGCCTTCATCGGTTTTGGCTTCAGGCTGGCTTACTATAATTTTCCTTTTAGCTTTTCTCTTGGGCTTGGACTTTGACTTAGGCATCTCTAAGGCTTTCTCAGTTATACGGGGTTCCTGTTTGGATTTCACGGTTCTCAAGTAACTGAGAGGTCGATTACTTCTTTCGTTCGGTTTAATTTCAGAGCGAATTATTTTAGTATCCGTTTTGTTTTGAGAGCCTTTCTGCTGATCAGGTAATCTTTTGCAACAGCAATTGCAACAGTTCTGTAAAAAATCGTTAGATCGATAAGAAGCTTTCATATAAAAAACTTGAATCTGTCTACGCACCATAAGTTTCTTTTCAGGAAAACCTATTTGGTAAGCTTGATTGAGAAATCGTTTAACTAATAAGTTATTTTCCTCCTGCCAAACTGTTGGATTTACTGGCCTCGGATTTGATCGCCGAAGCTCATCTGCTTGCCTGGACAATGCATTTGTACTTGGCTCCTTTGTAGTTAATGTGGATCCCATTCGTGATGACAAGACAGAATTTCTTGTGGGTTTTATTGGATATTCGACAAATGGAACTTGAGTTGAATTTTTGGTTAATGTCGATCCCGATGGGGATGGAGCAACTGATCCATTTGCAGAATTTTTTGTATACTTGACTACAGCGGATTCAGTCGGAAGTGCATTTAGAGTGGATCCTGTGCGGGATGGCGACTTAGATCTTACTGAAGTAACAGTGAATCCTATTCGGGATGGCGCCTTAGAGGGGCCAATTGAAGGTACAGTGGATCCCATTCGAGACGGCGCCTTAGAAGAGCTTATTAAAGTTTCAGTCGGAAGTGGATTTAGAGTGGATCCTGTGCGGGATGGTGACTTAGATCTTACTAAAGTAACATTGGATCCTCTTCGGGATGGCGCCTTAGAAGAGCTTATTAAAGTTTCACTCGGAAGTTCATGCAGAGTGGATCCAGTGCGGGATGGCGCCTTAGAGGGGCCAATTGAAGGTACAGTGGATCCCATTCGAGACGGCTCCTTAGAAGAGCTTATTAAAGTTTCAGTCGGAAGTGGATTTAGAGTGGATCCTGTGCGGGATGGTGACTTAGATCTTACTGAAGTAACATTGGATCCTCTTCGGGATGGCGCCTTAGAAGAGCTTATTAAAGTTTCACTCGGAAGTTCATGCAGAGTGGATCCTGTGCGGGATGGCGCCTTTGGAGAGCCTATTGAAGGTGACGTGGATCCCATTCGAGACGGCTCCTTAGAAGAGCTTATTAAAGTTTCAGTCGGAAGTCCATACAGAGTGGATCCTATTCGGGATGGCGCCTTTGAAGAGCCTATTGAAGGTGAAGTGGATTCCATTGGGGATGGCGATTTTACTGAAGCTATAATGGATCCCATTCGGACTGAAGTCTTGGAGGACCTTGACCTCATATTTGTGGAGTTGCGATCGATGTCCACAGTTGTAGACGACCTCGAGTTTGAGAGCGACAAAGTAATTTCATTGGACACGGGATCAATCGTTATTTCACTTGACCGCGTCACGATCAGTGAATCAGTCAATAGCCGTGGAGCACTTTTATCCACATCAGCGTGCTTTTTGCAACATCCGCAACAGTTAGCGCCGTGGCAGAATCTTTTACAATGGCAGCATATTGCATTGAAATTACACATTTTTTATTAAAATAAAAATACGATTACGAATACGAATTCGGGTTTTTTGTTTCAATGAAGAATCTGTAATTTAAAAGGAATATGTCGTCAATCTCATTCAGCTGAGGCAATTCTTTTGGCAGTCCAAAAAAGAAAACTTTAAAATTTTGTCACCAAAGTCTACAAAAATTATTATTTGTACGATTGACAACAATTTCAAGTGAGGATCGTTGAAATTTCCAGTCAGACTTAGCAAAAACTAGACTATAATTGGATAACTTTTCAATAAGTTTAAGATAAGGAATGAATCTCAGATTTTATTCAAGTTGCAAGTTGAGGCGGAAGAATTTGTTTAAACTTAAATTCCTTCAGAGTGTACCGAGTTTGTAATGTACCGTACTTTGTACATGAGATTGGTACATGGTACGTTACCTTACGAACTCTCTCTCCTTCTCTCTTTTGGTCTCCGTATTCTGGAAGCAAGTTCTAATGACGCTGCCAGCAACGTGGCATCATGAAACGCATCTGGGCATAGCGCTGCCGGCAACAGGGATTGAAGAAATGATTGCCAGGACACTGTGAAGGAAGCATGCCGGGTGGTTGCTGTTGGGGCTGCTGGAATTGTTGTTGTTGCTGTGGCTGAAACTGTTGCTGCGGTGCAAAGATCATTTGATTCGATGGTGCAGTTGCTCCGCTCACTTCAGATTGTGGACACATGGGACTGAAGCCCAAGGACAACAATGTTGGCAGAGGTGCTTGCGACGATGATGCGACATTCCCACATTGTGGTTGACAAACGGAAGCTGGTTGGGGGCAGAATGTAACATTGGGCTTTCCAGCACAAGGACACGGTGGCGGCTGCGATTCGGGTTGCAATTCTATGGACTCCTCATCTCTGTCATTGAGCTGCTCTTGACTTGACGTGGAGGCTTCAGCCGCACCAAGTGTTGAGGATTGTTCATTGCACACCTTGAGGCCACTACAAACGCTGAGCAATTGCATCTGCACCTGTGCAATTTGTGCCTGAGCCTGCTGCATCTGTTGCTGCAGTTGCTGGGCCAACAGCTCCGTGAGACCGAACCGTTGCTGTGGTAACTGTTGCTCTGGTAATTGTTGCTGTGGTAACTGTTGCTGTTGTAGCTGTTGCTGCTGTAGCTGTTGCTGCTGTAGCTGCTGCTGCTGTTGTTTTTGCTGCTGCTGATTAGCCATAAAACAGCAAGAATTGCGCTGCATCTGTGGATTGCAATAATTCTGTTGCTGTTGTTGCTTCTGCTGCTGCTGTCGACAATTCGGCCTTTGATTGTAGCCATAGTTACGTCCATTGGGACTTATCCTTGTCGGCACTGGCTGCGTCTGCATCATCGCTTGTGAATATACATTGGGATATTGTACATTGGAATGCCAGCTGCTCTGAGTTTGTCCAATGCTGCCTGGGTACATGTAATGTGAGATGCCAAATTGAGGCATTGTATTCCAGCAATTATCCGAAGTCGGCTGCAGTTCTGTGTCCGCGTCAAAGCTAAGGATTAAACAAATAACTATTAATTCACTAGGATGATAACATCATTAGAGCCAACTTTTAACTATCATGAAGTTATTCTGTCAATTTTTGTCTTCTGAAGAGAATCATTTGTTGTATCACGTTGTAAACGAAAATGTACAATTATTGATAAAAGTGCATCCAAAAAACTTGCTTCTTCATAATACAAAGTATGAAAATTTGAAAATGTTTCTTCAAAAATCTCAACTAAAGTTTTTCACAGTACAAGTTGATTTGGAACAGATACCCAGCAAACATTTTCTATCGCCTAGAAGTTTCAGGCGACATCGCCTTGTCATCGCTTTTTGATCTCCTTTTGTTAGAGAGTGAGCCACTATCGCGACACTTCGGAAAGACGCTTTTGCGCGTCTTCCAAAGACTCTCCTAAGAAGAGTCGCAGAAGTGGCTCACTTTCTACAAAAAGAAGATCAGATTATGTAACATTTTTATCTCAACAGGGGAATCGAACCTCAAAATTAAAAGTTCGGAGTATGGCTGGTCGGCAACTCTAACTAGTGGAGTACTAGAAAAAATCTGAGTTAAATTATTTTAGACGTGCAGCTCATTTTGGTGTTATTGATATCGCTAAATAATCGCTTGGAAGATTCATCTTCCAAAAGACTCGTGCGCTACTCGCAGAAAACTCGTTCACATTACTTTGTTTGCGATTGTCAGCTTACTATAACTAAACAATCGCCTGGAAGATTCATCTTCTATTAATCTCCTGCGCGACTCGCAGAAGACTCTTTTCGTCGATGGGCGCTTGTACAATCGCTCAAATGTTTGCTGGGTACTTTCTATGACAGCTATATGATTTAACGGTCAGATTTTAACTAAAAATTGGACAGAATATTATACCAAAAACACTTATCAATCTGTGAGATTGGTTGATCAAAATCTAAGCTAAGTACACAATCTATGAGATTGATTGGAATACCTCAAGAAAATCAAAGTTTTTTATATTATAGGTAGGTCGCTTCTACGGAAAAATTATTATATTATAATGTTCCATGAACCAGAATATAAATACATACTTCATGGAGTCTATCACGACTTCTTTAATGCGTTGCATATTAATCACTAAAATTGTGACCTTACCTCAAGAAATGCTCCTCGGTTACCGAACAGGAGGTGACCAAATTATTCCCGTTAATAAGGTCGTTGTTGTTGTTGTCATTGCACTGATCGCTCATCATGACTCTGATATCAGGTTCACAGGGATTACGTGGTGGACATTTATTGGGATAGCACTGGAATATCTTTACATCAGGGCATTCCATGTTCATATCTGCATCTACATCAGGAGCTCCCTCTTCACTCTCGGGGGCTCTCAGAACATTTTCAGAACTGAACTGGTTAATTCCAGGTGCTCCAGCTGTGGCTCTTTCTAAGTGCACACTTGAGGCAACATCTGGTGTATCTGGTTCTGGCTGCTCTGTTGTTTCCGTTGCTCCTGTTACCTCCTCCTGCTGCACTGGCTCCTTTGGCTGCTCGACATCCTTCGGCTCTTGTGGTGTCGGAGTTTTGCTAATTCTCGACACTTTACTCATCTGACTTGGCACACTAGCGGTTGACATACGCTCCTTTCGAACACCACGGATTTTCTGCACAGGAGGCCTTGATTTTGCACTGGGCTCCACCACAATAAGCTGCACAATATTTGATGATATCTGAGAAGCCTTTGTGCCCACAGCAATCACATCAACTTTGCTCTCATTGTCCTCATCGGATTCCACGTTTATGGGATATTTTGACATGGATGTCGACTTACTTGCCACAGTTGTCTTTAGGTCTCTTAAATTAGTGCGACTAACCAAAGGATTTGTGGCTATATGGAGCGGTATTTGTAGGATTCCCCTGTTGTTGGGTTTTCTCGTTGGCACGATTTCCCTTTGGAAGGGATTGCGTAGACTGCTTCGAGGGGGGGATGCACTTCTGTTGGGCACCCGGAACAAGCCACCTGCAGATCCTCTCGGGGACTTGCTTCGGTTACGGTTTCTATTTTGACCATACCTGTAGGAATCTGCACCAAATCTAGACGTCGGTGCCACAGAACCCCGTACTGGACTCGGCGGGAACGTAACCAAGCTGTCACCAAATCTGGAGTTTGGAACCACAGAGCCCTGCTTTGGATTCAATACGTTGCCACGCCCATAGAACTTCATGCGTCTGTTGAACTCAGCCTGCTCATCATCAATGGGCGTCGTCAGGCGATCGGCATTCCGCTTCCTTTGGGAATACTCCGCTGCCGCCGTGTACCACATGGGAGTGTCACCCCTCTCCCTAACTGATCTGACACTTTTGCGCATTTTGCTGACCGCATGCAACCAATTCAACAATACTTCCGTTCAAATTTGTTTGTCGACATGTTCCGAAATTTCTATAAACATCTGTCAACAAACTTGATTATCGGAAAAACTTCGGAGGGGAATTTGAGGCTTAAAGTTTGGTAATTTTTGCTTACAATAATAAATTTACTAAGTATATGAAATATAATATTTAGCTAAAAAAAGTTTAAGAATACTGCACAAGTGAAGAAAGGAGTAACAACAAAAGATCTGAACATGTGATTGTTGGAAAAGAAAAACTAATGAATTTTAGCCTTATCATATAAAGAATTTAGCTGGTTTCTTTCTTATTTATCGTTGAAAACGTTTAGAAACACGTCACATAAAGAAGACAGGAGTAGTGAAAAGCTAACTTATGAATTGAAAAATTCATATCTTTTAATTTTTCTTAAACATTATAAAAGATCGAGGTTTAGAAGTTTGAGCTATGGAAGTTCAACTGTACCTCTTTTACTGTATTTTCTTTTATATGAAAATAATATCAAATATTTTAAATATTTAACCACTATAAGGTAATATCTCTGTTTTCTGCATAAACACATTAATCATTATGGCTCCCCCTAGACTTAAACATCAAGTATTTGTTTTAATAATTGATCAAATTTTCTGTTAATTATTTCACGATGAAATTTTAAGTGGACAATTCGATTTTAAAATGTTTGAATGTTGTCCAAATAAGTAAGTTCAATTAGCCGACTGATCCATCCCATCGATAACTAATTTTGTTATCCTGCGACGAATTGTTGCTGTAGATGTTCCAGTGCCACGGAGTTTCCGAGACAAAGGGGACCTTATGTTGAGCCGAAATTCTCCAAATATGATCCGCCTAGTTTTCTGTGCAATACTGATCCTCCAAAGCCAAGAGTCAAAACCAGATCTTGCAGTTGTTCCAGTAAATTTGCAAAGGTTTCGATCAATTGTCAATGTCAAGCCAAAGGAATTACGGATTGTCGGAAAATTGGCAAGGATGGCAGAAGAGTCTGTGAGAAATCATGCGGAGTCACTGACAAAGGTGCCTCTGACAATGAATCACCTGAAGGAATAGCTGGCAAAGCTACTGGAGCACAAACTCCAGGCACGATGGAATCCGAAGGAATAGCTGGCAATGCTCCAGGCGCAAGAGCCCCGGTAATGAATGCGGAATATCCCCCAGGAATGATGGGAAATGGGCCTGCAAATGCCATTTGGCAAGGAGCACATGGCTCACCTATAACCCTCGATAATGGTGTTAATCCTGGAATACCTGTGTACGATCTCACGGCACAAGGATATCCAATGAACCCAAGTCAAATGCCACAACAGCTTTCCGAGATGCCAGCCGCAGGTCTTCCCACCCGACAAATTCCCCCGTTTGATCCCTGTACAGGCAGGGAACGCATTTCTCCTGGACCAGTAGCACCATATGGACAGCCTGGACAAAGTGGAGCATTTGGAATGCCAATGACCTGTATGTATCCCTGCTATTGTCAAAATCAGTGTTATCCCTGTCCCCCCACTATGAACGTCTGTCCGCCAATGCAACAAGGATTCGAACCGCCAACTAACGCAATGCAAACAAACAACTTCAATGATAAGGAAACTAGCAAAGACAAAGGGGAGAGGGTCGATAAAACCAGAAGTTCCTCAAGGGATAGATCGGAAAGATCAAAGGATGAGCGGTAAGTTCGAAGTAATAATGAGTTTGAATTCAGGCGACTTTTCAGGATAAGCTTACAATAATAAAGACAATTGATTGTTTAATTCCCTTACAAATTGGCGCCACAATGTCGCCTTCTAGTCTATAATTTCCTAAGCAAAGTTCCCATTTAGCAACAAATCGCGTTTGCCGGACAGTGAAAAGTCCTCGGCCAGAGAGAGGGAAATTGCCAAGGCGAGGAGACCAAATAGGAAGGATTATCCGGGGACAGAAATTATTAATTGCGGCAGTGCCAGTCCGGAACTCATCAGGCGGTGAGTTGAGTGTCAGATCGGAGCTCAGATCGTAACAAAAACACATGACATGTCAGAACACATATACACTACAATGAAATAGCCCCGTGTCCGGGATCGTCCTATGTTGGCTCATGTAGGCTGTTTATCTTGGCAGCATTTGTGATTCGCTGCAGGGTCCACGTCCGCCGGACAGTTGCTACATCGTGTTGCCCATAACAATGTCGTCCAAGTCCAAGGCCAAGGATGATCAGCCAGATAAGAAAGCTAAGAAAAAACCGGACTTGGAGTCACATACCAGCGTGGAGGATGCCATTATTCCAGCTGAAGAGGAGCCCCAAAAAACAGAGATTCCTCCTCCTCCGGCGTCTAAGCCAACCCGTAACTGTGGCTGCAATACGCTAATCACTGGAAAGTAAGTTCCCTTCAATTTGGTAGCCACTTGACCACACCAATCCATTTAATCTCTTGCAGATTTGAGGAAAAGACCGAAAAACCGAAAGATTCTCCGGCTAAAAACAGCTGCAATCCCGGGACTGGGGCTTGCTGCAGTTCCGGCTGCTGCTATAGACCCTGTTATACGTACTGTTATAATCCCTGCACGGGCTGCTTCTATTGGCGTAAGAAGTGTTGCTGCTGTAGCTGCAGCAATGGTTGCTGCAACAACAATGGAGGCTCCTGTCCCATGCCAAAGCCAGCCTCGAATGTGGGCACTCCCTCGGGATCAAAGGGAGCAAATTCACCAGTGGGATCACCGCCCGCCACAAAGAGACCCCCAACTGACATTGCCAAGGGCATGAGTGCAGCGAATTCGGCTAGTGATCAACGTTTTGCGGCGGGTGCCATGTCCGCATTTCAGCCAGGAGTCCAGGAGCTGTACGATCAGTGGGTGGGATTCCAACAGCATGCCGTATTCCCGCCAATGATGCCCCCCAGGCAACAGCCACCTTTTGTAAGCTCCGGTCCAATTTACTATCGTTCAACACGGATTTATCCATTGCCGTTCCAGGTGAACAGAAGCTTAAGATCACAGTCATCCCGGGCCCGGGATGAGCCGAAATATCGATCGCCGGACTTTGATTGGACCCCACAATAGTGGTAACAACAAAAAAAATTTAAATTTATAAAATTATTGACAAATTTTAAAGTGAAAATGTTGAAAAATTGCTAAACTCGATAGAGCTAAACAGCTATCGATAGTTGCGATATTACATGATACACTTATCGTTGCTATCGATAGCAGAATTAACTCGTGCATTAAATTTCAATTGAAATATTTTAGTTGTGGGTATATCAATAAATCGAAAATGTAAATTAAATAGATATTTTGTTGTATTTTTTATTAGTTTTTAATTTGCATTTGTTTACTTTATTTTATACACTTTCGTATGTGTTTTGTTGTTGTTGTCTGCATATCATATACATTTGTATACATATATATTTATAAGTATAGATCTTTCTTATTAAATTTGTGGGCTGTTTTGTAGAAAAACTTAAGCTTGTTTAAAATTAATAATTTGTTTGTTTCTATCGCGAAACCTAACTAAAAACTATGAACATAGCACATTTATATCATTTCTTTGTGTATAGTGCAGCCATTAATATGCGTGTTCTAAATATAAAGTAATACCAAGATGAATTTTGAAATGGAAATGGAAAAAGATATTGATTAAACTCGGCCTGCACCTATGTACGCATGATTTTTAAACATACTCGTAGTTTAAACAGAGTTTGGCTTGCAAATTGCCCCATAAACATTATCAGTGATTATCTGTATCATTTGTGTATCATTTACATATCATAATTAATAGTAATAATAATATATATGTATATATATTTTATGTATATATGTTTGGCTTAATTACTATATATGGGCGTCGAGCAGGCGATTTTTTCATAAGCATTAACAAAAATTATAAAAGATAAACAAAAACTACGTACATATTTCAAACTATTTACATTGGACATTTGTCAGTTTGGTGTTTTGTTTAAAATTCAAACATTGCTCAAGGTTAAATGATATTATTAAATATGTGTATGTCTATGTATGTGTATGTAGTTCTGCTTTAATCACATGTTTTACGACTCAACTCAACTTATCAGGGATTAAAATAACTTAAGGAATTCTCGACAATTGATGCTGCTTCATCTTTCTCTTTCTTCTACTCTTCCTCCTCCTTCTCTCTCTCTCCCTAGGCATTCTCATCGGTTACATAGATATATCCATGCTGTTGCAATATGCTCAAGCGTTTCTCCACGGCATCGCGATCTGCAAAATAGAGATAGTAGACAGTTAATAAAGGAAATATATACAAGGACATCTTTCACTTGCATTTATTCAACAGCAATTTGTCCTGTGGATGATTGCACTTCTGCACCAAAGAGTGAAGGAGAATGTGTGCGGTGTTGTAGCGTTCAAAGCAATTCTTTGTATTCTTGAGCAGCTCATCCAGCGCAGCTGCCTGGCACTGTAAGAAAACATTGATCAAAATCAAATATATGTAGTATATTTAATTGCTTAAATAACTTACCATATCCAGCGCATAGTCGTAGAGTATTTTATCCGCGGTTATGTTAAATGCATTCGCCTTTTGGAGCAGGCCACTGCCATTGAGGCGCTTCGACTCGAACAATATGCTCCGATATTTGGCGTTCATGGTGAGCAGCGCTGGAAGAATCAAGGGTGCACATTGAATAAGAGTGAACATATGAATAAACAAGTCTGCAGCATCCCAAAAATTGACTTGATATAATCTCAGGCAAACAAATTAATTTAATTTTCTAAATTGTTATCAAATATTTCATAAATTAATCAATTCATAAAGAAATTTCCAACTGTTTAGATCAACTAGCTAATTGGCGTCACAATGTCGCCTTCTTCATCGGACTGAAGTGAGAATATTTACCATTTTTAACGTTCGACGATGGCTTCAATTGCCCGTTGCGCAGCTGCTGTGAGGCCAAATTGAGGCCGGACGATAGCAGCTGGAGAGCGCGCACGAGGAGCACCAGACGCTCCGCCCGCTTGCAGTGCTCCGGGGCGTGGGGTGGAATCTGATGCTGCTCGGCCGCCGTCTGGCTGCCGGCAACCATGAGCGTGGAGAGGGGAGCACAGCGTGAATCGGCCACCTCCTGGATGCAGTCGGTCAAGGCCAGCACAAAGTTGAGTTTGGAAAGGGTTTCGTTGTGCTCGCGATCCATAAGGGTCTCCTCCGACAATTCGGGTGCCTGGAATGCATGCGGCTCACTGCCGGGTCCGCCGGCACCAACAGCCGTGTCCAACAGACTCTGCAGTCCGCCCGTGGCACTTAATTCGGGCAAAGTGAATGCACGTGGCCCCAACATGTGATGCTGATTGTTATTCTCCGATCCGCTGCCCGCCGAGCCAATGGAGCCCAGCGAACCGGGCGCCACGAGCAGCGTTGGGCTGCCCAGGGTTGGCAATTTGGTAAGCGCTGCGGACGGAAGCACCGGCGAACTGTTGCCACTTCTGCGCAACGGCGACTGCGAGTGTCCGGGCGACACCTGCCAGGTGCTGGGCGCATGCGGCGGCGGCGTCTCCGACAGCGAGCCCCCAGACGCGGATCGCACCCGTGTCGGTGGCGTGCCAATGGCAAACTGCACCGCTGGCGGTGAGATCGAGTTGATGTCGCTGCTCACGCTGCTCTTGCGCTGATCCGCCCGAGGCTGCTTCACGCTAATGGGCTGCGAGCGTGGGATTTGATGTCCACCTGCCGCCAAAGTGGCCACTGTGAGTGGCACTCCGCTCTGTCTGCCGGGTGATCCGACTCCAGCTCCGGTATTTACCAGATGTCGTCGCGCCGGTGCCGGCACTGGCTTTGGCTCCGAGATGGGCAAGCTACTGGGACGTGGCGGACTGGATTGGTTCTGTGCGGGCGGCTGTTGGTGGCGTGCTTGGGCAGCCTGTCCCTGGGCCTGACGCTGGTCTTCTGGCAAATTCTTTGGCACCAGCACAAAGTCATCCGAATCCTCATGGGAGCTGCAGGAGGCGCTGTTGTTCTCACTATCACAGAGCACACCCACGTTGGTGATCGTGGCACAGATGGCCGGATTAGCCACCACAGAAACTGTAAGAATAAGTTGTAAAGCTTTAGTTGAGAGAACACGACTAAAAGATACACTGAAACTCCCTTACTCTAATATACCTTAAATAACCAGCTATAAGTTTTCTTGAGCTTAAAAATAATCTTAAATTGTCAATGAGATTTACCGGTATTTTCCTCTTCCTGTGCCGCCTCCTGCTCCTCACGCTCCTTCTGCTGCTGCTCGGCCAGCTTGACCAGCTGCAATTCCTGCTCCATCTGCTGCTGCAATGGACTCTTGGCCTTCACAGGCGGCGTGCCGCTCGACAACGGTGGCATGTCAACTACAAGCGACATTGTAAGTTACAAGATCTTTAGAGACTTCGCGACAACTTACCCGGCGACACGGCCGCCTTCTTGCCCTGCAGAAATGGATGCACAAAGAAGCTCTCGTAGGATATGCGATCCTTGGAATTGCGACGCAACAGGCACAGCAACAAATCACGTAAATCCGGCGAGACTCCATGCGGTATTCTACAATCAAGACAAGAGTTATAAATAACAATTTCTATATTTTTGTATAACATTTTTCGACTCACTTGGGCGCCAAATTGGCATTCTGCTCGTAGTAGAACTTCAGCTCGTTGGGCGTTTGTGCATAGAATGGCGCCTTGCCCGTCAGACATTGATAGACAATGGTTCCCAGCGACCAGAGATCGGCCTTGGCGTCGTACTGCAACGACATGATGACTTCCGGGGCCTGTCAAACAAATTGTGTCACGGTTTTAAAACGGAAATCAAGTCAAAAAATGCCTGTTCCTTACCATATACATGGGAGAACCGCACAAAGTGGCCGCCATGACGCCTTCATTCAGGAAACGCGCAAAGCCAAAGTCAGCTGCAAGGATAAAACAAAGGAAAATTATATTTCACTTATTTATTTAAAAAAATAATAATAAATCTAAATAAAATAAATAAAATTACTTATAAAAAAATAATAATAAATCTAAATAAAATAAATAAAATGACTTATTAAAAAAAAATTAATTGTCAAATTAACAATAAAAATTAAAACACAATAAATATAAGCAAAACGTTATAATATTATATAATATTAAATATATACTTTAAAATTTCAAATGATGTTTTTTTTATACGTGATGTTTATAAATTATGTTTTTAAAATATATTCAAGCAATTTAATAATTATTTAAGCCATGTTTTTAATCTGTCATGTTTGCTTACCAATTTTAAGCGTTATTTTCGATGGAGCTGGCAGAGTTTTGCCATAGTTGTGCGATAGCAGAATGTTTTGTGGCTTGAGATCACGGTGCACAATTCCTTTGGTATAAAGTGCTTTCATGGCACCAGCTGCAATTTAAATAAACTCGATAATTAGATAACTATGTTAATGACAATCATCTATTTAATGAACTTACCTAGTTGTATGAGAAACAGCCTGACAGTATCCTCGCTGAGGGTGCCTTTAACGCTCAAATAATCCGCCAAATCGCCGCCATTGCAATACTGCAAAAAAGGAGAAGAGAAGACAGCGTTAAAGAGAGTTGTAAATAAACCGTAAAAGCTTCTCTTATTGCAACTTGAGAGAGTAGCTAAACTTAATATGGTTGTCATTAATGGTACAATTTTACCAAAGTTGGTACATTTTTTATGCATTGGTACTTTGGGTACCTTTTTAATATTTGTACTCTTTTTTTTATATTATGTTAACTTAGATGGTACACAACTATTTAAATGGTACATTTGAATATAGTACTAATATGTCAAGGAAGATAAGTATGTTATAATAAAATACATTTGAAGTTTTTTAAATGATCAATTAAGAAGTCAAGCAATGATAAAATTGATATTTCGCACGGTAATCAGATATTTTTTGATAAACTTATGACAGTTTGGTACGAAAACTGATAAGTTTGTACAGATAAATATTTCGGTAATTAAATTAAAGCAAACTCAGCTTATTGAAATACTTTAGTAAAACAATCCATGTCACGAAGATGCATGTTTCTGTATCTGCAAGGGCTTTAAGAATCTGTAGTTCTGGCCTTTTGCTATAAGTTAATCTCTGCGAATTGCGGCGACGAATTTGAGCCTGGTTGTTGGCCATTTGAGCAAACTGCAAAGTTGGCAATAAAAAGTATTTGCCGGCACGCAAGGCCCAAATGCAATTAGCCAAATGCTGGACTTGTTCAAACGGTATAAAATACACCGTATGTTGGATGGATAGACCATAAGCTAAAAGTTCGGACTGCGGCTCGTAGAGACGTAGAAATGGTGGACGCCGCGGGGGCGCTGTGTAATGCCAGCGAGACTCCATTGCTGAGGCCGGAGGCGCGAGTCTCGGGCAACGGGGAGCTGCAGTTTCTGGGCTGGAATGTGCCACCGGATCAGATACAGTACATACCGGAGCATTGGCTGACACAGTTGGAGCCACCGGCATCGATGCATTACATGCTGGGCGTCTTTTATATCTTTCTATTCTGCGCCTCGACCGTGGGCAATGGCATGGTCATCTGGATTTTCACTACATCGAAATCGTTGCGCACACCATCGAATATGTTTGTGCTGAATCTGGCGGTATTCGATTTGATAATGTGCCTCAAGGCGCCCATCTTCATCTACAACAGTTTCCATCGTGGATTCGCCTTGGGCAATGCGGGATGCCAACTGTTTGCTGCCATCGGTTCCTATTCCGGAATCGGAGCAGGAATGACAAATGCGGCGATTGGTTACGATCGCTTCAATGTCATAACAAAGCCAATGAATCGCAACATGACCTTCACCAAGGCCATCGTCATGAACGTCATCATATGGCTTTACTGTACTCCATGGGTTGTTTTGCCGCTAACGCAGTTCTGGGATCGCTTTGTGCCGGAAGGATATCTAACGTCCTGCTCATTCGACTATCTAACGGACAACTTTGATACCCATCTCTTTGTGGGCACCATATTCTTCTTCAGCTTTGTCTGTCCCACCCTGATGATAATATACTATTACAGTCAGATTGTGGGACACGTTTTCAGCCACGAGAAGGCTCTACGGGAACAGGCCAAGAAGATGAATGTGGAATCACTGCGATCCAATGTGGACAAGACCAAGGAAACCGCTGAGATACGAGTGGCCAAGACAGCAATTACCATCTGTTTTCTATTCTTCGTTTCCTGGACACCCTATGGCGTCATGTCCCTAATCGGAGCATTCGGGGACAGAAGTTTGCTGACACCTGGAGCCACGATGATACCGGCCTGCACCTGCAAACTGGTGGCCTGCATAGATCCCTTTGTGTATGCCATTAGTCATCCCAGGTACCGCTTGGAGCTGCAGAGACGTTGTCCCTGGCTGGCCATCGATGAGAAGGCTCCAGAGGCCGGCTCAGCGGCCTCCACCACCACCCAGGAACAACAACAAACAACAGCAGCCTAAACTAAGGACAATGGACTATCGACTTTTGACCACGTTGGACCAGTTAACTATCCTAAAACGACTTTGAACTGAACAAATCTCTGAATTCGTAATATTTATGCAATGTCTTATTATAACACATCAATAATTTATCTTATTTTTTATAATTTGTAGGAAAACTAAATATAGTAGTGAATTATTGCAAGTTGTCAAAGAAAAAATCCAAAAAAAAAAACATATTAAAGATATAAATAAATGAAAGCATATGAATTTGAAGATAAACAATATCTTCTATAAGCAAATCGCGTACTATGCGAAAGAATTAAGCTCAATCAACAGATGCCCAGATGCGATTGTATCTAAATTATAAATTGGATTGTACTTCCAGTTTTCTTTTCATGCAGTTCAACGAGGTCTGTGTTTTGTCAGACCGCCAGTCAATTATGGAATACACATTTTTCAGATTCTCTGACGTTGTCGCAAGGTCAAAGTGAAATGATTTATGATTGTGATCATTTCTAAGTACAAAATTCAGTAATTTAATGAGCTTCCATCTTTACTTTTATGGCTTACTCTTATAAGGGTTGTCGGTACAGTTCCCCTTTTGTATTCAACCCCAGTCAATTTCTTAAAGCTTTTAAAAGCAGCTGTCAACAGTTCCAGCTTTCGACACTTGAAAAGTTCTTTATTGTTTCCTTCTTGTCAGATATTGCATAAGCTTTTGAATTGAATGGGGTGTTTATGATATTTATCTATCATATAATATATATTAATCCTAAGAGTGAGAAGAATCGAGAAAAGCCAAAAAACGATAATATATCTCTAAAGATTTTATAAAAGTACTTATAAAATGGGGAATAAAATCAACTATAAATTTCTGAATTCTTTTAAATGCTTTCATTAAACCAAGAACGAATTGAGCAACCCTCGGCATATCACACGATTTTTAATGCATGGATAAAAAACTTTTCAAAGGTAAGAAGCAGAAGCGAGTTGTTTGCCATTTGCGGTGCCAAAAAGGATTTGCGGTTGACCTTCAGATTTGCGGACTGCGGCCGCACAAACCGAAGAGAAGAGATAGAAGATTGGAATACAGACACAGGGAAAGGCAGAGAAACGTTTGCTTTGTAGGCTGAAGAGCTTTTCATGCACAATAAATGTTCATAAATATGAATGACCAAATGGGTGGGCTACTTACACTGTAATGAGCAAACAATGCGCTAATAGTAATAATAATAATAGCACACACAACAACAACTGCAACAATATTAGGCAATTAAAATGACAAATGATTCTACTCTGGATTGCGGGCAAAAGAAAGACCAAAAAACAAAAACAAAAATGAACGAAATTAAACAGATACAAAAAAGTCATTGACATGTAAAGCGCACAGCAACAATAAAACAAAAAAGACAATTGCAGTTCCAAGAGAAAGAGAGACATTTTGATAATCAATAAAAACGACCATAAACAAAACGAATAATGCAATAACTGCGCATGATTCAGCGCATTATCGAAAAATCCAATTGCCAAATTCAAATGCAAGCTACTAAAGAGAGAACGACAGAGAGAAAGAGTGCTGACTAAAAAGCTTTGTCTCTCTTAAGTTGAAGCGATTTTAGCGTCACCATCGACGTCGCAAGCGCACTGTGCTCAGTTTGTCAGGGACACTCGCGGCATTCGTTCGTTTCGCGCAGTAACTGTGTATTAGTCAAGCATGCCAACAAGCAAATAAAATGTTCAAAGCTCGGGGAATTTATAAACTTCAAACATCAAGCGCCTTATAAAAACACTGTGACTAGGGTAATTTGTACCATAAGCAACTCAATACGACAGCCCGACTAAAGGTCAACAATTTTGTATCGGCAGTAAAGCGATAAAAGCTACAAATGTACATATGTTTTTATATACATATGTACTGCTCGTATACTGCTCAATCTCTAACTGGAAATTTATTCAAAGAAAGCAACTAAAACAAGTTGACATAGTAACATTTCTGATTACAAAATGGAATTAATTACATATACGTTCTAATTAAAAGGCATAGCAAACAATTAAATGAACTCTTATAACAATCCGCACGAAAAAATACACACACGAAATAATTGGTGAACAGTAGGAACATTTTGTTTCTATTTAATGAAAGCACAACAAACCAATTCGATAAGATTAACTGATTAAACATTCAAATAATCGTGTCTAACTGAAAGAAACAGAGATCGTGTAAAGTAAAACGCGTAAGGGAGGGGGAGGAAAACAAAAATGCAAATCAAATATTAGCAGATGAGAGATGACGTGCAAAGTGTGCCGACACGAAACGTCACTGAAGCGCAGTCGTAAGAAGCTCACTCTTTACTCTCGCATTCTCGCTCGCTCTCTGCCTTTATACTCAAAGACACCTGCTGCTCAGCGCGAAAGACATAAAAGCAATAGTTCAATCTCTTTCTCCTACTGTTGCTACTGCCGCATTTGGCAGCTTTTTAATTCGCTCAGTCGTAAGTTGACCGTGTGCGCGTTAAGTCAGAGTGGCGTTCAAGTTTCGAGTCTTGTGTGACGAAAGCTTCAATATTGTTATTGCTTTTTGAGCAAATCATAATATATGTATACAAGAGTATACACATAAAAATATTTGGCAAGGTTTTTGTATATCTGAAAAGTAAACAGAAAGTGTTTCGCTGTGAATCAGAATCAAAAACTTAACGAAAGTGTTAAACTGAGCTATTTAACGAAATGTAATTATATATACGCACTAGCATACATATAACACATGCGTATATGTATGTTATACAGTCTATCTATCTCTGTCTTAATGCAGTAATCTTTGTTGAGAGCAGTTCTCTCTCCCTCAGAAATCTTTGCCGTTTTAGTTGATCACTCAGCATGATAAGCCTTCCTGTGAAGAGACTAAGCTCGAGAATTCCCCATAGTATTTGCTAACAATTCAAAAGATTTAACTATATTTGTATCGTTTAAGTAATCTGTGTGATGTATTATAATAAGTGTGGTTTTAAGTGGATTACTTGGTTTAATTATTTTATTATATAATCAACATTTCTACAACTTTATTCAACAGCATGAAAAGTGAATCAACAATTTCGACAATGACATGAATTTATGTTATCTTGCATAAGAAAAGTAATAATAAAAGAAATAATTTAAAAAACAAACAACAACAAGAAAATGCACGTGTATTACAAATTTGGATTACTTTTAATATTTCTGCTGAGCGTAAGGTAAATAAAGTAGTTTAAGACATAACAATTTGAATTTCTTGTTTTTTTCCGCTGCCAATTGTTTAGCCAATAAATACATATATGCAACACTTTAAGCCATTTCTCTGACTTTTAATTCTATTCATCAAAACTTTGACATAAGGGAAAATTTATTCGTAAGATTCTCCATGACAAATTGATAAACCTTTCGCATTGCTAATGGAATGGGTGTGGGATGGTTTATTTATATACACCGAGTGAGGGGCAATTACAGCAAAAGCAAAACAAAAGTACAAAGTTCTACATTGGCTAAAATTCACGCAACAAAATCATATGGGAACCTGTTGAAAAAGTACTCCCGGACCTTGAACCGGCATTATATCAAAATTAATTCTTTTAACATTTTTTTTTGTTGTTATAAACAGCATTTAACGACCGACACGGTAACAAAAGTTCCACTGGTAATTAATGTTATTATACCTGTGTATGTTTGTATGGGGACACTTGCCTAATCGAAGAGTTGATAAGGCAAACAGTTGCACCGATAATATATACCTGCTTATATATGTACGTATATATACACTTACTTTTCGATATGTGTACCCAATGCGGCAAGCATTCAAAGCACTCAAGAAAGCATTTTATGACTCACATATGGACTCTCCATACTTACAGACAACTGGCGCTAGCCAGAAGTTTACTTATATTGATTTATTCCGTATACATTCTCGTACTACTCTAAAGTCTCAGAGTTGGGGTTATAATAGTCTCAAGGGTCGGTTGCTTTAATCTATTTACTGCAGTTCTAAATGAAATACTAGTATGTCGTCATCCTTGGCACACATCATAGTCGATTAAGCCATAAAAAAAAACTGAACGATTGGTAGATTGGTTACAGTCTTTAAATGATAATATTTACAACCGGCAGAAGTATTGCATGTATTCAGAAAAGCTCCGATCTACAATCTGCTAGTTCTCCCTTTCATTCTATGAACTTTGAGCTCAGACACAGTTTAATATAAATAGTATGTATTTGATTACATTCCGTAGAATTAAAAGTCACGCAATTTAGACAAGTTGTATGTCGCGATTATTTGTAAGACGTACTTGAACTGACGCCACAGTAAATCACCTCGTAACATTTTAGCAAATAAAGCTGAATGAATAAAGCCTCAACTAAATCGCTGCTAATGAAGGATTCAACTTGGCCAAAATCTCGACAAGTCAAGTCAAACAAAAACGAAAGTGAGAGTGAGAGCCTCTTACCAAGTTGTCGTTTTTTAGCCATGACGTAAACAGGTTTCCCGCCCGTTTTCATTCATGCGGCTCCAATAACAAACAAAAGCGAATAATGATAAAGAGCGAAACTTAAAAAAAATGCGAGAATAAAGCGTTCTTAAGCTGCTCTACTATAAAATACCTCGCAATTGGCATTTATTTAACAAAAATATACAGAATGCATTCCTTATATAATTCTTAATAAAAATAATTGAAAATTAATTTATCTATAACCCTCTTAATCCATCATACCTTCTGCTGTTTACTACAGGGTATTACTGTGTTTAAATAGGTCAAGTGCGGTTTCAGGACGCATTGCTAGGTGTGTTTCATAATGTAAACTTACGTCACTTTAAAATTGGCAAAGCATTTGCTGCCAATTTAAGAGTTTTTGGCTAAACAACTTGGCAAAAACAGTTGCTAATCAACTGTGGCTTAGCCCAGTTAATTACCCAATATGTGCTATGAGTTCTCATTCTCCAAATATATTTCTGCTCTTTCAATAGTATTAGCTATACGGCGCCAGTGGAGAGCAACGAAAATGGCAACAACAACAACAGCTTCAATGATGATTACGAATATGAAGATGATGATTATGATGACGCGGATAAAAATCCAGAGATTGCCGCCAATCGACAATTGGACATAACATCATCGACAACAACAACAACATATCGGCCTATTTTTAGTAAGTTCTATAAGTGAACTTTTCCTATCTCGAATTATCTCACCAACTATTAACTATCATAATTAAAGTTTGCTTATCTTTCAAGTTCATAAATTCATTAATTTTTTTTGTGTACTTTTCTAGGTATTCCACGTCGCAGCAGCCATGTGTTGGAGCCAAGTTGTCCCCGCAGCTGCCACTGCATGGAGGACTACAAGTTTGTCCAGTGCACACATGCTCATCTGACCCATGTGCCACTGGATTTGCCCAAAATGGCAGCAATTATTGATCTGAGTCACAATGACATTGCTGAGCTGCGGGCCGAGGATTTTGCCAATTTATCCAAAGTGGTGGAAATCAATTTAAGTTACAATTTGCTCAAGCAAGTTGACAAAGAGGTAAATCAACTGGTCAATTTTAACTTACTTTGATAATTAACTGTTTCTTTACCTTTTAGGCATTTAATGGCTTGGAACGTTTGCGTCGTCTGCGTTTGGCCAACAATCAATTGACCAAAATCGAACCTGACAGTTTTGCAGGTGCCACAGACTTGGAGTTATTAGATCTGAGCAATAATACCATTGCACAGCGCACAGATGGATCATTTGTGAATCAACCGAGTTTAACTGAATTCAGATGTTCCAACTGCAGCTGGACGACATTGCCAGAGCAGATATTCGCGAACATGAGCGGCTTGACTGTGTTGCGCTTGGATCAAAACGAATTCAAACGAGTAAGTTGCGCGCCAATCACTAAATTTATCGATAGTCGGTGTCAGCTGGATAACAAGTTGGCAGCACTACACACATGCCTGCTGACATGTGTGTGTATAGTTGTCTCGTTCTAGCTGCCGCATGCGCAGTTTATACAAATACTGATGCTTGCTCTTCTTCTCGTTTGACAGCAAATCAATACTGGAGCTTTTACACCGCTTAATAAAATAATTAAACTGAAACTGACCGAATTGGATCAAGCCAACATTGAGGAGCTTTGCAATTTACTCCAAACAATTGATACTATCAGCTTTAAACACTTTGATGTCAGCTGCTACGATCTGGTTCTTGGTAAAACGTTCAACGAGAGCCTCATTCAGGCGACAGACCCGCCAATTAAGCGTGTGACGGCGTTGCCCAGCACTCCCAAGCCAGCAACGCCCTTGCCGCCGCGCACAGGTGACAAGCAATAAACAATTACTCTCAATTTTAAAGTGGAAAAACTCACGCAAATATTGTTTCAGCAGCCAATCGCAATCGTAACAACAACAGACACCAACAAATGGCCAACAACGAGACATCAGTGAGTGTGGCCAAAGCGGGCATCATGACTGAAGCAGATGTGAAATCCAACACTGACAAAGAGGAGACTTACAAGGTGCCCATCTCACAGGAGACCATCAACACACTGCTCATCTGTAAGTGCATGTCTTATATATGTATATGAATAGATAAATAGATTATCTGAATTGCATTTGCTTGCAGGCATTATGGTACTGGCCATTATTGGCATCATTGTCGGTCTTATTTTTCGCAAAGATGTCGGTGGCATCAAGACGAAATGTTGCCGCACCAGCAAACCAAAGGAGCCAAAGGATCAGGTGCATCCCACGGAGGAAATACCGCTAAATAAGTTAGCCTAAGACGCACGCTCGCTGCCTTAAATTAATTATCTACAATTTACAATTCACAATCAACGATTCCAACAAATTCCATTTGTTAAATGAACACTTGCAGCATTTGCCAAACGTTACGAGACTTGCACTCTGTTTGCATATTGTAGTTTAATCCATAAAAACGAATTGTAGATGGGATTATAGTCTTAGTCGCTTAGTTTAAGTCGCCTAGTCGCTTAGACCTCTGTTACATAGAACATCCTCCTCCACCTCACCCCTCGTATTTGGTAACAAGAAAATAACACATCATATCGATAATATGGACATAACTGTTAGTTCTTAGACTCTGTCGTACTCTTAATATAGACACTTTTGCCAATTTATTCAATAAACAAGAATTATTGTAAATAGTTTAAGCAAAATAATGACTTTCACTTCAGTCAGAATCATTCATGGAGATGATTTGACTATTTGGAGCAGGGCAATAAATTGTATTTTCACTCCCATAGCTTTATCAAGACTTTCTACCAACAATGTCTGGTTATCTCATCTAGCTGGCTGATAAAAAGACTCGCGCCACATGCCAGACAAATGGGCAAAACTTTAAGTGTTGTTTATATTTCAGACAAAGGGGAAATTAACGCGTGCAATTAAATCAATAAATAACACGAGTATAAACTGATTACATTAGAAATTGGAATATAGGGGCAGGAGTTGGAGGGTTCAGAGCAGAATAAAAATGCGGAATCGGGTCAAAGTCAAACAAAACACACAAAACTAATCGCATGTTAATTTCTACTTTGAAAAAAAAAATACATCTGGGAAACCCAATTAAATCATAGACTTATATTAGAATGTTTTTTTCAGGACAATCCATTCTAATTCATGTTAAATGGGATATTACCAAACTATAATGGCCATGTATTGATAACAAAGACAATCTTATCAAGGCAAATAACTAATGCGTAGCCCAAGACTTTGACCTATTTTCGAAATGCCTTTCATTTAATCACTGAACATTGCGCGCTAAAAGTATGCAAACACCTGTAGAAATCGCCAAATGGAAACAAAATGGAAGGAAATTCATTGGGATGAGACTCAAGGAAGTAAACAAGCCAATACGTTAATCAATAAACAAGTAGGTCAACAAATTTAAGTTGAAGGCGGCAAATAACACATCAGATTGTGAAATAACAAATACCCTACAAAGATGGATCGATCAGATAGATATACTCAATTTCACATTCTTAATTCGATTTGATCGTTAATATTTCATATAATACGTCAAATTTAAACAAAGAGTGAGTATATTAAATATTTAGAAGAACATTGTAAAATGACGTCAATTATAATTTTCAAATCGACAAGATATTAATAAAAAGAGACAATTCTAATTTTGCAAAGGGATCAATTATTATTTTAGTACACTATATTTTCTATTTAGTCCTCAAATATAAATTGAATAACTTTAAAGCTTTCCAACAATACTATTGATAATAAAATTTATAATTTCACTGCCCTAATCAAAAGTAAGTTTGTATTTGTAACCTCAAATTTACAGGGTATGCGCTAGTTGGGTAAGTCTGCGAAATGACGTTTCGGTATATTTATTTTGTTTTTGTGTAGACTTTGCAACTTCCGCAATTAATTGCGTAGCGTTTTAGCTGAAAGTTTAATGTCGAGGGGAGAACGAGGAGCGTTTCATGACGTTCAGTTCACTTTGCCTACGTGCACTCTGGGTGCACTGAATAACGACAACAACAACAGAACTGAGTCATACGATGGGGCCATATATCATTAATATTTATACAAATATATATAGAGGTTCCATCATACACATATGTACTGTTGTTAAACAACTGCAATGCCAAAGACATCAACAATGATGGGGCAAATATTGGCCAGACCGTTGATAAGGTTTGTTAAATACTGTACTCACCTCCATAACCAGATTGACACAATCCTGGGACTCCTTGCAATCCAAGAGAGCAACAACATTCTCATGATGCAGCTCTGTTAATTCCTTGAGAATTTTAATCTCCTTGCCGAGTAAATTCTGCGTCTTGATCAGTCCCTTCTTGGTAATGCACTTGATCGCCACCGGCATGTGTTTCTGAAATTATCAATCAAAGAAACACAGTGTTAATTAGCATTCATTAGTGTTGGTTAACGAACTAAAGACATTGAACCTGTTTGGGGGAATGCCTTTTAAAAAAGTTCAACTCTTTCAAGTCTTTGATTTATTTCAACCTTTAACAAAATATTGAATCATGAGTATATTTTCGAAAGAGATTATTTCCACGTAACCACTAATTAAATACTGATCGCAAAGTTAACACAATTTTTAATGACTCACGTGTCAATTACCGTAAATCTGATAGACAATGAAGTGTTTTAGCCACACGTAAGTGCAGTCATAGTCAGATTTGGAGTTAACAGTGTGTTTTGAAGTGATTTAATAGTGTTGATATTAGTATTCTCAATAAATTTGTAATTATTGAAATTATTATTGCAATCATTTTACAAATTTACATAATTTATTGATAATTATTCAAGATAAACAGAATGAGAATTATAATTAAAATTTGTAAACTTATCAATATTTATTTAATAATATCATCACTCATTTAATTGAGTTTGTTCATCATTAAATAATTATTACTTAATGACAACATTGTTAAAAATGCAAGTTTGAATGGGTTATCGTACTCCGATAAAAAAAAAAAATGATGCTGGGAGGTAGTTATGGTATCCTTTAATAGGGATATAAAGTAATATTGGAAAAAATCTTAACACAGAAGCCGTAAATTACTTTTGAGTTTTATTTTAAGCGAAAAAAATAAAACTCATTTATAATGATTATTTTTGAGTTTTATAAAATTACTCAAAAATAATGATTACCATTAAGTAAAAAAGTAAAAATCATAAAAATAAAAATCATGGTGGAAATACAGAGATTGTAAAAAAATAAACATTTTGGTGCAAACCATTATTTTCTAGGTCTTTTATAAGTGTCTGATTTTTTATTTAAAAAAAAAACAAATAATCATTATTTGCAGTCCCTGGTTAAAATTTCTAAGGGAGCAGCTGCGTGCGTTTTACAACACTGAACTGAATTGCAAAGCTATTTTAAGCACCAACTGCCGCCACACACAACACACACAATAATTGCAGTCGTTGCCATAAATATACGCATAAATAATTAACAGCAAGTGCCGCTTGCAACTCAAATGCAAATGCAAATGCAAATTGTAAAATGCAGTAATTGTCCCAAGTCCCGCGTCCCATTGCGTTGTTATTAATAGACACGCAAAAACGCATTCAGCCGTTGCGAGCCTTCGGACTTGGTTAAGTTCCAGACTTTACCGTTTACCATAACATTAGTTTGTCTTTTAGCGATAAGGGAAGACAGAGTCATAGCCAGAGACTCTGTTTACCTGGCACTTAACAAGCGACAATGACTCGTTGTCTGTGTTTACCTTTTCAAAAGCAGAGGAAAGTGTAAATTTGTGTAACTACCTTCCATTTTGCACTTGTATTAAATATGAAATGAGGCTACAACTCACCACATTCGACATGATCAAGATGAGAACCCCGAAGTGGGTTTCCTATATTTAATTCCACTTTTTACCACCTTTTTAAGCTTTCCTTTCTCTACTTTAGAGCTGTAATTATCAATAGAGAGCACATCTAAACCAGCAAAAAAACAAAAAATAATGCTAGCAAAGTTTAAAAATTGAGTCTCCGTGGCGCCAATTACCGAAACATAACGGATAGAGCAACCCATCCAGAACTCAGTTTCATTATCTCTGCTTTTCAGTCGCATCTACACATTCTCATATTTAAAAATAATTGATTGTTTTACTCCACTTTATTTTTAAAGATGTTTACAATCAATAAAGACTCGCTATTTGACCGATAACAGAAATCATATGTTTAAGGCCTCTTTTTGTTTGTTGCATGTCTATAAATATGTATAGTGTAGTAAGAAATATTGTTACTGTTGCTACGGCTTTTTGATTAAAAATGTTTAATTAACGTTGGGTCGCAAGCTGCAGCTCCATATTGAGATACGATGTTTTATTGAACTGATTACAGACTTTCTGCCCTATGTCAAAGTCATGAAATGGCAAAATAAAAAAAAAAATGGTTTACAATAATAAGCAGAGATTAAATTTTTTATTCTGTCAGAAGAAGAACAATTGTAAAGAAATCTTGAGAGAAAGTTTTAGAAAGGTAGTCATACTAAGTACTGTATTATTATTATTTCTCTTTAATTAATAATAATGAAAATGTGCTTTTTTTTCCCTTTATTTTATTGCATATTTCTGTTTACGTTTTTAGCAAACGGAAGTTGCAACTGCCTTCGTTATGAAATCCAGAAAACAAACACTCATTAGAATAAACTTAATGTGCCTTTCATTAATTAACAACAAAACAAAACCTATCGTATTTCAGTCATGTCTCAGAGCTTACACGTGCAGACTATATTTGAAAATATGCGCATAAATTGTTCGTTATTGATACAAATGTGGGCACATTTCTGGAATCTAGAGTCACACAGAGACGTATATCGAAAGAAATATCATAATTCTCACGCCAAACTGGTTTCTCGAGCTTTTCAGACTAGTTCCAGTTCGCTGACGTTCTATAGATTCGCATTACGGCATTCATAATATGCTGCGGAGTTGAGTTTTCAAAATACCCTTTATTCTAAAACGAAATAACATGTCTAATGATTTGTATGCAGGGTATATTGTAGTCGTATATGTTTAGCTTTTGTTTGCTCTGTCCGTCTTTTCATATCCAGTCAATCACGCGTTGTGCGAAATTGAAAACCTGCGACGCAGTTTTGCCAAAAGAGTTTTCCGCCTGGCGTTTCAAGTTGCTTTTCCAGCTACATTTTCACCAGCCAAACCAGTTAATACAATATCTTCCTTTGCATGAGTTTGTGTGTGTGTCTTGTGAGTGTATCTGTCAGATACTTTGTGCTGCTGTTTTGTTTTGTTTCTCGCATTTTCTGCGCACTTATTTTTTTTTGCTATTTCTGTCCAAATTTTGTTGTTGTTGTTTTCCTCTTTTAGTTGGCGGCCGTTGCACTGCGGCATAGTCATTTCTTTTGCTTTCAGCCTGCCCCTTTTGGCCTTATCACACACAAAAAATACAAATAAAGTCATACAGTGCATTGAACTCCACTGAACCCAAATTTCCATTTGTCATATTTGCAAACTAATTTCGCTCGTCACACAATTGCGCAAATTGATTGGGTTCCGGGGGAGTGGAGGGGTGAGGTGAGGTTGAACGTGGGGTGAAGTTTTTTCAGCTTCCGCTTGGCCTCCAAACACAGAGTCGAGAGTCGAGTCGACTCGTTAACTTTCACATTCGCTTCGACACAATTTGTGGCTTCCACCATTTGTGCCAATTATACAATTTTTCTGCATGTGCTTTAGAATCTCACTTTATATTGTTTGTTAAATGGGTGATTGGGTCAAGAACTTTGTTATCTTTTTGTGGGTAAATAAACTTTTGGCATGGCATTGAAATGAATCAGTTTATTTTAATCTGAATAACTATAGATACATCTACTCTTAAGTGTATTTTTTCTTAGTTATTGAAAGTTGTGTGCTGAGAATCCTCAGCAAAAAAAGATTATGTAGAAAACAATACAATCAATATATGTATTTAAAAGACAAATACTTTTTATTTTGGCTTTTTTAAACTTTTAATAAAAATAGTCACTTTTGGAGCAATAAACATTATCCACAACAAACAATTAAATTGATAAAATTAGTTAAATTTATTTTTCAATTCACTTCTTGTATTTATAATTTGTTTGGTATATTTTTTTGCCAAAAACTATTCCTCTAATTAAAATTAACTTACGTTAAGAGACAGCAATTTAACAACTTGACACTAATTCAACAAATCTACAACTGATTAAACCCTTTTAAATGAAATGCAATAAGTCGATGAGGTTTATGAAAACTGTTGAATAATTCTGATTTGATTAAACACACGAGTCCCGCCGTCTGATAATTTTACAAAACGCATTTAATGCGATTGAATAATGCACAATGATTGCAATAAAAAAATATAGCAACAATAATAATAGTAGACGGCGACAAAATCAAATGCAATTGCAAACAATTATGAGAAGTAAATATGTTAAAAATTTTACAACAACGCGAAGTGAAACGCGTGCAGTCAGAACGTCAGACAGATAGCGGACATTTAAAGGGGGGAAGGTCTAACGGGTATTAAAAAACCTTGCCACAATATTTGATGAAGAGCACTGCGAGGGTTGTTACTATTCATTACAAAGATATAAGAATAAATTCATCAATCTATAAGATAATGATTAACAGTATTTAACAGAAAATGGTCACTTTAAATACTATCGAAATAATTCATCGCGATCGATAATCACTTTAATCTCTAATAAAAATCGAAAGAATTTTAAAAAGCCATCATGGTACTGTAGTTCAACTTGAGTTAAAGTCAGAGCTATCACATTAATGTATATTAATTACTTCTGAATATATCTATTTACTAAATACTAAATGAAACTGCCCTCGTCTCGAATCAGTACTATCAGAATATAGTGACATTTTGCATGATTCTTACTCAATATGTGTGGGGTTGTGCCTTATGCAATGCTCCGAGCACAAAGAATATCGAATGGAAAGAATATAAAATAAACAGGCACAAAGCGATGTAAATGTTGGAACACGTGTCATGGCAGAAACAAATTGCACATGTGTTTGTGTGTGTGTGTGTGTGTGGTTGTGTGTATATTTGTGTGTGCATCCATTGGACGTGCATTAATTTTCATTCATTCATTTTGTTCAGTTTCCACAGCTGAGCTGTAGACGGGTCTACGGATCTGTAGATCTGTGTTTATTTTGGGTAACAAGTCTCGCATTGTCTGTTAACAGGGCTGCTCTGTGCAGTTGTCAATGTATCTAAAGCCAATGTATCTAAAGCCAATGTATCTCTGGCCATTGTATCTTTAGGCATCGTATCTGTATCTTTTGTTGTCTGATTTCTGGCTGCACATGTTCCATGCGGTTGACTATTTTTAGAGACCTCGCAGGCGGACCTTTGTGCATCTGCCTGGCGACAAATGTCAAAAATTAAAGAGTTCTTCGTCTGCCTTTACTGCTGCAGCAAAGAAACAGTCTAAAAGTTGACAGTTAAAATTAAAACAAGATGTATAAAGTCAACAAATATCAACTCTTATGCACAATATTCCATAGACTGGTAATTTGATTTTTATTAAGTGATAATAGGGCTATCACGGCTGGAAAATATTTAACTAAAAAGAAATCTTAATGTATTTAAAGTAAACCTGTAGACTGTATTACAGACTGTATTTATAAATAACTCCAGCTTAAAAAATTAAACAACTTTAAATTAATTAATTTAAAGCATGCTTAATACATAAATAGCTTAATATAGTTTGCAAATTGAAAGTAAAAATTCAACTTTATTTTAATAACACAAAAGTCACGTAAAAATCAAAGCAAAATTGAAAACAACTCATCAACAAACAACAAACCAGAAAAGCAAAGCAAATCCGAAAAAGCGAATAAAAATGAAAACTTTTGCGGCAACAGCTGCCCATTATTGCATCAGCTGTTTTCTGTATTCATAAGATACGCATCTTCGTATACAAACATCATATGTATTGGTCTACCTTATATAAACATATGTACATATATAACGAATATATAGAGAAACCAATTTGTATGACGCTTTGATTTCAATTTGTTTGAAGAAAAAACTGTGCGAAAGAAAAGAAAAACTGTGCCAAAAGAAAGAAAAAACAATGACAGCGCTTATCAACTGTAATTTGTTTTTCTGTTTTGATTATGTTTTTAATTTTTTTAACAGTTGCTCAAGTTCATTTCGTACTCTTAATTACAATGCAATCACAACAACAAGCACCTTTAACACCTTCAACAAAAATAACAACAAGAAATACAGTCTCTTATTTCTTTCACAGCGACTATCATTTATTTCTCTTTCAATACTGCCAGTATTGCCATCTCTTTTCATTTGACTTGGTCTCCCCATTGATTTGTTAATAGCTTTTTCATTGGTATTTCGAAAGAGCTGTAACTTTTAATTTTATTTTCATTGTATTTTCATTGTATTTGCTCATTTCGGGTACCTGTTTTAAAATTTTCATTTATTAGGCTCTTTATCATGTTAAAGTAATTAGTAAAGCAAATTACTCAGCAAAGAAAAATGCAAAGAACACAACAATTAAATAAACTAACGTAATCGAGTAACGTTAGTTCACAATTAATATTAACAGCTTACTCAGTGCGGTTCTCACATTATACATACATAATTAATCTAACTCTTTATTTTATATAAAAAAAAAACAATGCTATTATTAATTTTTATCATTGTGCATTGTTTTAATTTTATTTTGTAGATAAAGTTGTCTAAATGAACTCAAAACGTCACATTCTATTTTGGTATGTAAAAAGTGTGTACCTACGTTAAAAACATACGCCTACAAAGAAAAATGAAGCGAAGCACATGTAGAATAATTTGTATGGAGTGACCCTGAAATAGTTGAAAACACTATTGAAAACATACACACACACACCCATATTTGACAATAATCGTTAAAAGGCCTCAGTGAAGCGTCGCAAAAAGGAAAAAGAGCTGACCAAAAACTAACAAACGCACGTGTTTGAGTTTGAATAAACTGAATTCTGTTGAAATATACATTCAAAAATAAAACTAATGAGAGATAAGAGGCGCCATAGCAGAGAAATGAAAACATAAACAAAAACAGCGAAGCCAAATTGAGAGTAAAAGAGAGAGACTGATAGAAAGGAATTCGCCATAGTGAAGCAATAAACACAAACAACAACAAAGATCAACGCGCTGCCTGTCATAGATGTTGTTGTTGCTGTTGCGACGCATCAGCTGACGTCCCTCTTTAGGCTGCCTTTGACATTTGACAAGACCAAGTGAAAAATGTACCACTATTTAGTGTTGGTGTGGGTACACATTTTTTTTTTATTGCGTTTTATGCGAATTTTGCTTGGCGCATTGGCCTCTGTGCTCTGTGCTCATATTTACTTTGACAATGGCGCATTGTTAATAACTTTGTTGTTATTTTTACAAATTCGAGCCAAGCCCACACATTCAAAACAACAATAATGAAATGCAAAAAAAAAAAACACTTTATGCTTATATACTGTATATTGTATACCAGATAAACAAGTTATTAGACGCATTACATGACGAGAATGACGTTTGCTTACCTTGCGATGACGTCCTTTGTAGACCACAGCAAAGGCGCCATGGCCAAGCATATCCTTGGAACTGTATTCATATTCCCCGACAATATTCATTGCATTCGCCGGCAGCGACGCTTGTCTGATTTCTTAGTTGGATCCTTTCTTTCACTTGCAGCAGCAGCAATAATCACTCTCGCACACAAACACAGAAACACACGCGCACACACACACCGACAGAGTTGATTGGGGGTGTTGTTGGGTGAGGGTTTCGTTTTCAGCTACTGTTTTCCTGACTTTTTCAGTTGCAATCGTTGTGGAAAATCAATTTTTCCGCATAACTCACAGCGGCAGGCAGGGATTTTGGTAATTTTATATAGGCTGCTGCTTAGTAGACAGCTGTTTTCCAACCAGCACTTGCTATAAACAATTATCGAGCACACACACACCTGCCTTTGCTTATATTTTCTGCTTGTAATTAAATTAAACTCTGTGTAGCTTTGTGTGCTAGTACTGCTGTGTGTGTATTTATTTATTCAGCTTGCCCACACACACACACTCACACTGACACACGCGCACACAAGAATGATTATTAGCTCACTCCCGGTCGATTGTTTTTGATTAATTAAACCTTTTTTCTTTAAATTTGGATTTTTTCTTCTCCAAGTTTTTGTGTCTTTTCTCTTCGCGATTGGCAAATGTTATGATTTACATTTTCTCCTCTTCTTTTAGGAAATCTTAGCAAGTGTTAGTGTTAACTCGCTGTTATACTCGAAAAGTTCTGTTATTCAGCAACACCCAGAGTTGTCAATCAAGTTTCGAGTGACTTTTTAAATATCGATGATAATAATACATTATAAACGTATTGCTATATAAGTAGATAACATTAACTAAAAATAATATAGGCATACAGCGTTTATTGTACTGTGCTCACAATTAAAACCACATAGTTAAGCCCTCGCTATATCGAATATGTCATAGTTCTCTGTGATATGCATCAAATCTTGATTTCGCTTAGAGTATTGATAAGTTTGTAAGGGCGAGCAATAAAAGTATGTTATTATTGTAGTTTATTTACAAAATTAAAGCTGAAATTTGTGAGAAAAATTCGAATTTCTTTAATTTGACTATCGTCATTATCTGTGGTAACAAGGTTGCCACACGTTTCGAAACTATCGATATGTGATTGTCATGTAATTTTCTCTAATTAATTAATGTTTTTTTTATTAAATAATAATCAAACAAAGTACAAATTCAGTAAAACATAAAAACTATAAATTTTCTAAAATAATAAAGTTCATTTTAAAATTTGTTTGGTGCACGTCAACGTGGTTGTTGTGCGTTGTACTCGATGTTTCGATGATTGCTTTCCAATATTTTAGAGAGTAGTAATTATTAGAATTGTTTGTTTTTTGCTGTATATAAAAACATGCAATAGTGGCCTACCTTCCGATAGTGGCCTACCTTCCGATGTTTTTCAAGCATATGTATGTTACGTCTCTAGAAAAACGCATTACAATTGTTAAAAAAAAAAACACAAGTGTACACAAAAAATAGTGAAAATTCGTAAATTGTACACACAGTACAAAAAATAAAAGCAAGGTAAGTAAACTGTACGAAAACCGCATGTTTATCATCGATCGGAGTTCATTTTGTTTTCGTGTACCTTAAACACATACATACATACGTATGCATATACCACTGTGCATTGATAAGAAAAACGCAACAGAAAAAAAACGTAACAATAATTGGTGTGCTTTATTGTTTTTCCAGTATTTTTATCAATAAATACACTGCGTTTTTGGACAGCATGAGCGCTTCGAGTGAGGGCGGAGCGGGCGGTGCGGTGGGTGGAGGTGCTGGTGGTACAGCTACGACAACGGCGCCTGGTATGTATTTCGATATCTACTTAGTATATATGTACATGTTTGTGTGTACATGGTAGATATAAATTATATGTGTTGGCATTAGTATGTATACATAACATTTTTCTGCTTTCCGATTGCACGTGTAGGTGTGTGTGTGTGTGTTTCTTGTTAGTTCTCTTTTGTACTCGCATACGCGCGCAGTGTTTGTTACAAATTTCTTTTACGTCTCACATTCGTAGCATATGGCTGCGTGTATACATGTGTATTGTATGTGTGCGTGTGTATATGTCTGTTTTGTTGTTACTGTGAATTCGTTATAGTGATGCCAGTAAACTTGTAGTATTCGTGGCGATGCCAATAAGCTCAAATTAGAAAAGTGTTGCTCCATGCATTTTTTATTTTCTCAACATACAGCAACATTAAAAGCCGTTAAAATTCGCACTCATCCACATCCAAATACAAAGCACTTGATAACCAATACAACAACAGTCACAACAGCAACAACGTCAACAAATGTCATGGCATCACCCACATATTCGCACGTGCAATTCCGTGGCGCAATAAACAGATACTCATTACCCCATTTGCCACCCTTAGGGCATTCCACAGTTGCCGCCAAAATAACACACGTGAAGGCAGACGGCGGTATTTCAATAACCGGCACGCCCATTATAAGCGGCGGCACCATTAAAGTGGCCACCGCCGGCAATTCAGTCCAAACATCGCTCAGTGGCACACCCATATCCCTGAGCACGGGACAAGCGACGACAGCAGCCTCGATTCGCGCCATTGGAGCGGGCGGTCAGTCCACACAGGTGCGCGTCGTCATGCCGATGATTAAGCAACTGGAGAACGTCACCGCCACGGGTCGCACCCAAATCACAGCCATACCAGCGGCACCGGCACGCAGTGTCTCCAATGCATCGATTACAGTCACCAGGCCGGTGACTCAGGCCACCTACTTGCCACGTGCCAGTGTCACGGCCACACAGATGGGCGGAGTGGGTGTGACAGGTGCACAACGTCTGGTCACTCCATTGCGTGCCACAACCTCGGCCAGTGTCAGCCCTGCGGCACCTACAGGAAGTTTTGTTCGCACCTCGCAGCCATCGACGGTTATTTCGTCGGCCAACAGCGCCGCTGCCGCCGCCTGGATGCAGAGTCCCACCGGTCAGGTGCAGCTAATACGCGCCATTCATCAGCCTAGGCAAAGGATCATCACCACATCAGCTGGCGTGAGCAGTGCCAGCGTTTCCACCACAGCCACGCCTGTCCAGACGCCCTCTGGTGAGTGAACCTCACTTTAAAAATGCCCAAACTCAACTTAATCTTCTCCTGCATTTTATTTCAGCTCTGTCCGTTTCTGCTGCACAGCCGTTGCCTCCACAGCAATCGGGACCGGGCGTTCCTCAGGCTTTTGTGGCCGCCGTGCTGCCTCCACGGCAGCATCAGGCGACGCTTGTCTACTCCTCAAATGTATCAGCTGCCGGCTCGCCCAACACAAATCCCAATGCTGGTCCCCAGTTTAATCCACGCTTTGCCGTTGCCACGCCCCTGGGCGGAGGAGCAAATGCCGGTGGCGTCGCAACCACAACTCCTGGTGGCACCACCGTAACGCCCCGTCAGGTGCGCCCCATACCGCTTGGCAAGAGTTTCCCAGCCGCTAAACTGAACACCACAAGCATCAGCATTCGTGCTCCCAGTATACCGCAACTCAGCTCTAGTGTGGCACCACCCACTCCGGTGAGTGTCTCCGGTGGCGTCACAGTCGCTGGTCGAGGACCTGTCGGTGCCGGTGGCTCAGCCAACGTGGCTCCCGTTGCTCTAACCGCCAATCTGCCCACCACTCGCATCATCCAACTGCAACAGCCAGCAACTGGCGGCGCCCAGCAAATCATTGGCTCCGCTGCCCGTCTGGCTGGGAATGTCATGCTCCAGCCCTTCCTCATGAGCACCAGTGCTGCTGCCAAAATGGGTGAGTTGTTTTGTTTTGATAACTACAGCCATGGGCATACAAATATCATCACTTAGTAAATTAAACATAAAAAATATAACATTTATGAACAAGGGAAACTGAGATGTTCCTTATTAGTGAATCCTTAAGGAATCCATTTTTGTGAAAGGACAGTATTCTTCACAACATAGCCCTTAGGGACATTTGGCATTTCAGTAGAAAGGTGCTCATTCTACCATATTTTTTTAAAATTATTTTTTAATAATGAAAATCAAAAAATTAATTTTATTGTCAAAATGGGATTATTCTGGCCATTAGAATTGGAATGTTCTGAATTTTAAATTAGTCTATCCTGATCTGATAAGAGATTCACACATTTTCATAAGTATTATAATTTACATTTTTAAAATGTAAATCAAGAGAGGAATAAAATGTCAGTAGAATGTCTTCTTAACTAATTAAAATACATATTTAAAATGGATATTTCAGCAAAGTAGAAAAATTATACAATTAATAGTACCAAAAGATTTTAAAGATTTGTAAACAATTAATAAATAATTTATATATAGTAAGTTGATTTTAAACAAAATTTGGATAGGCATTTCCCTACTTAAGTTAAATATAAATTTTTCTAATTTTATAATTATGATTATTTAACATTTTAAGAGCTGTTTTCACAAATTTATATTCCATTCAGTTTCGAATAGTTTACTTATTAAGTTTCAAATAGTCTTCAGATTTCATTCCACTTGATCGTAGACTTCATCGTGTAAACTTGATACAAGTATTCATGGTATATTTTACACTGAGGCTTCAGTTGACAGCTCATTTAAAGCATGTGTGTGTGAGTCTGAAAATGCCACTAGAAATCTTTGAATTTTTCATTTTCATTAGAGACTGTTGCAAATTAAGGGGAACTTTGAATTGATTGCAAACTTTGTTGATTCATCTGCAGGAATACGACCACCGGTGACGATGACGGCGAAGGTGCAACCCTCGTTGACCATCACGCAACTGAATCCCATTGGCAAGCTGTCGTCGGCTGGCGGAGCAGGTGGACCAACGATGACGCCACAGGGCGTGGCAAGCATACAGGCGGTGCCGAGTGTTACGGCCAGCGTGACGAGCAGTTCGGTGCCCACTGGTGGCACGACAGGAGCAGGATCTGCGGCTGGTGGCGCCACGGTGCTGCCATTGACCCTTGGGGCACGTGGTGGACCTGCCAGCAGCATCTTGACGGGCACACTGACACCCATCAAGAATGCTAGCGGCATAACTGTCGGCAAAATGATGATGACGCAATCGTCGGGCGTTGACACGGGATCCAGCGGTGGTCTACCGCCCACTGGCACGCCCACAAATGTATTTATACAGCAGCGTGGTGGGAGCGGGGGTGGCGTTAGTGTCACGGCAGCTGCAGCCACATCTGTGGCCACATCGTCAGCGGGAGCATCCTTCCTGCCAGCGGGCAGCTCAGCCATCTACTACGAATCGATGCCGGCCTCAACGGGCGTGCTCTCGCTGGCCACGACAACGGTGACGCAGAGCACGCATAGCCATGGACAGGCACAGGCTCAGGTGCAGACCCAGGCCCAATTGGTGAGCAGCGGTGGCAGCAGCCTCTCCGTCTCCTCGCTGCCATTCGCCAGCCATGCGCAGGGAGTTGGAGGAGGTGGTGGCGGCTCAACGGCCACTTTCACCGTGCTGCCTTCGTCGGCTGGAGCAGGTGGCAGTCGCACCATTGGGCATCAGCAGCTCATCATACCAGCGGGAGCGGCTCATGGGGGCGGAGCACCGCCTCAGCATATGGTCATACCTTTGCACACATCCGTTAAGGTGACAACGGGCGCAGCACCGACAACAACAGGCGGAGGCGCCACGGTCAGTGCATTGCCCATGTCGGTGCCAGTGCCGGTGGCAGCCAACACACTGGTGTCCAGTTTTATGCGCAAACGCGACGCGGAAGGATCCCCTATACGCGGGGTCAAGAACCTGGCGCCCACTCTGCTGTCCATGAGCAGCAACAGCAACTCGACGGCAACGGGTGCGAGTGTGACAGCCGTTAATCTCGCTGGTGGGTCTGCCTTCAGTTTACAGCCGGTTTCTGTGGCACCAGTAGCACTACAACCACAGCCGTCCACCACGACGGTTAGCTCGGCACTGACTGTGGAGGCATTGGCCAAAAAGGAACGAGAACGTGCCAGTTCAGCCATTGTGGGAACTACAGCTGGTGCATCCTCGGCGTCCACAGCCTCGGCATCGACAACTGCGGGCAGCATTGTCAGCATACGAAACATGCGCGCCGAATCGCCGGCTTCCTCGGATGGATCCACCACAGTGTCGGCAAACTCGTCGCCTGGCGTGGACCAACAAATCCAGGACAGCAATATGAGCATTAATCGCATTGCAGATGAGCCAAGTGGAGCAATGGCGCGCGATAATGCAACACACTTTAATCCCATCAATGAGGTAAGAGTTTCAAATGAGGAATCTGTTAATCATACCCGTTAATTCTGTGTATTCTTCTGTTTTTCAGCTGTACGCATCGCATCCATCCACGCTAACACAGAACGTGACGCATGCCACACTGGGAGGCCGTGTGGGCAGCGCATTTGTGGATGTATCACAGCAAGCGGGGACACATCATGTGGCAACACCAGGACAGCTGCCACAGACGCGCATGAACGGGACAAGCGGCAGCAGCAGCGGCTACGATGTTTTGGCACGCAAGAAACCTCGCCGATCCACGTAAGTTGTCAAAATGTTTGGGAAATATTTATAGACAAGTTTAAAATACAATTTTGTTCTCTTTCAACAGTAATGACAGTCAACACTCGAATCAGAGTCAGGCGTCGTTATCGCTGTCGCTGCCACCGCCAACGGGCAGCGTGAGCAGCCACAGCAGCAGCACAACCACACAGGACTCGGCATCGATTTTCCTGCAACAACAGCAGCTGCAGCAGCAGCAACAACAGCAGCAGCAACTGCCTCATCAGCCGGTTAACAATGGTGGATTGCTGCTTACCGCTGCTGGCAGCGTTCCCGTTGGCACACCCAGTGTCGCTGGCGAGGTCAACAATCATCGTCTGCCTGGCAGCGGTGCTCCTGCCGTGGCCGGCAACAAGGAGAATGCCAATCCCGTTGACTTTGTGCTGCGACGTCCGCGCAATTGCTCGCTCCTCAATGTGAGTTTAGCCCGAAAATTGAATGGATTTTCAATGATTAACTTAAAATCTATGTTTGCAGACATATAAGCCCACTCACAAGCTGGCTAACAATCATTTCCATCGCTATACGGATGTAAAGCCACGCGAGGAGCGACGTGCTACAGTCATTGATCTGGCCAATCAACCAAATGTCCAAGGCAAAATCAGTGGCTGGAAGCTGCATCATTTACGCTCACAAATGGAAGATCTGGTAAGATGAATTGAGCAACTCCCAAGTGATATTATCTAACACGTAAACCTTTTCAGAATGATTCGGAAATGGTTAGCTTGGGTCAACTAGAAACCATGTTGAAGGAGCTCGAAAAGGACAAGGAAGCGCATGGCGACATAGAGCGTGTCAGTGAGCTACTAAAGGTGAGTATTTCACTTTAATGAAGGCTTCAATTACTCAATATATATTCATTTTCATAACACAGGGCAACATTCAACGCAGCAAGATTATCACCGATGGCATTAACGAGGCGCAGAATCAATTGATGAAGATCTTTGATCATAAACCCCACGTCTCTGACATTATCAATCGACTGCAATCGAAACGGAATTTTAAGAAACGTGAAAAGCTATAAACAGAAAGAGGAAAAACTTGGAAGAAAATGTGTAAAATGTAAAGCAAATCGAAGCATTCAACGACACGTTGAGCCTTTAGATATAGACATCATGTATTTGATAGGGAATGTATATTGCTTAACCTTAGCTATATGTATGTCATTAGTTTAATATTAGTTTAATAATTTTAACATTTGTAAGATTCAAATTTACAAAATCCAAACACCCAAAAAACAACAAAGCAGAAGAGAAAAAACAACAACACACCATATGCAATATTTTTTAAAGTTCTTAAGCAAAAAATACAAATTAACTGAGATTTATATGTAAAGGTGTTATTAATGGGAATCAGGAATGTATCTAAAGAGTGATCCACGTGAACTAAGCTAGCTACTCGGGAATTTTGAATGTATCTAAGAAAGATCTCCTTAATCTTCTGATCTCTGTTAATTGACCTTTTAACGGATTTCAGTAACCAGACCAACTTTTCCAGCTGTGTTCCCTTTTCCTCCCGAGTTAAAATCACATTTTATATTAGAAATTTATTACTAATAGAAAAGATGTTTACATATGCGTGACTACATTGGAGGTGGCGGCGGCACTCCGTTGAACATGGGATGCATGGCCGGACGTGGTGGTCCAGGCATTGGAAAGCCTGCGGGTGGCCCCAGTGCCCGATGCAGATTCGGTGGCGGTGGTGGTAATATTTTAGGCTCAAATTTGAATGCAAACTGCAAGAAGAATTGTTTCGTATCTCGATTCCAATGCGTCCAGAATTTGCCCTCTGTTTTCTCCACTTCACGGGACGGCACCTTAAAGCCAATCGTCTCATACGGCTCGGCAGCAAAGAGTAGATACTGCCACTTGCGATCTGGGGGCTCAATTTTTTGCTCATATGCGGACATGAAACGATGTCGTGGCACAATTCCCTCGCTTATCTCCGGATAGTCGATCTGGAAGAGCAGTGACTGCTGGCCGTTGGAGGGCTCACGTTGCTTGGTCACTCGATAACCGGGACGACCGATTTTCACAAACTTCTTGGGCTCCACACGCGGCTTCTCTGGTGCCAACAGCGATGAGGGCGCTTCCTTGGCCTCTTTGGCTGCACGCCGCGCCAAATTCTCTTGATGCTTCTTGCCCTGGGTATGCGCCAAGTAGCTGCCCTCGTTGTTGTGCAGTGTCAGACAAAGTTTGCACTCATAGGAGCCAAGGTGATTTTTCATAAAATACGGATCCTTGTTCAGATCAATGGTTTCAAGCGCAAGCTGCCGCAGACGTTCCTTACGCTCCCGATTTGTCTCCGACCATGAGGCGACGCCACCGCTACCGGTCTTGCCACCGGCGCGATTTTGGAAATCCATGCTTCAGTTAGTTTTTAATAAAATCCACTTTTTACAAAAAACGTAAACGATGCTTCGCAAAATGGTGTCAGGGTTGTCAGCCTGCGTTAAAAATCTATATGTAATCAGCCCCGATACATTTTGATTCGCTGCCACCTTGTTTTGCCAAAGTTGGGCTAAGGCTGCCACACAGTTGCAACTTATTGTGTGTTTTTTTGTAATTTTCTTTTGAAATTTTTTAATATTGAAGTAGCTCAATAATAATATTTAAAGCATAATTAAAAAAAATTAAAAATATTATAAATTTTCTAAAATAATAAATTTAATTTTAAAATTATTTTTGGGCACGTAACCTTCGAGTGGGGAAGATATTAAAGAATTAGTAAAATATTAAAAAAAAAAAATTAGATAATTGAAAAAATTATAACAAAACTCCTGTGAAAGTTGCCCAGTTCCAGCGTCAATATTTATTAAAAAAAAAAAAAATGTTTAAATTTAACTCTTTTCCAGAAAAGAGTTAAATTCGGTCAAATATGACACCATTGCCAAGGTTGCCACCCTCTTCGAGAAAATATTGAAAATAGCTGGCAACTCCGGTTGCACATGCTTCAGTCTTTTGTATTTTCTGTGCAAATGATTTACAAATTTAAAAGTCTTATTAAATATAGACACTACACAAGTGAGAGTGGAAAGTTCTTTTAAAAAAAAGTGTAGAATATTTCGTTAGTAGCGATCTAAAACGTGGCGGCAGCCTGAATTTCCTAATTGCTAACAAATGCTCATGTAAATTGTAATGCAATGACATTTTAACATTTCGCTGCGTAATAATTGGCTTTACATCAAATGAAATTGATAAAATGGATAATGATTGCTTTAAAACACCACCAAATATGGTTAATTCAAATCACGCTAAACAGGGCCAGCCCAAAAACAACACCGAGATTATAATGTCTTCGCCAACGCAGTCGCCGTCGCCGTTGCTGTCGCAGTCACCGTCGCCGTCGCAGAGCGCAGCAACAGCACCCAAACGGATTATTAATAAAATACCATTGGATTTTAACAAATTAAAACAAGCTGGCTTAGACAGAAAACTGGCAGAAGCATTGAGCAAGCAAAAATTGTCTTCGGCAAAGAAAATTGCATCAGCAACAACAACGTCGATGTCAAGTTCTGCTTCTACTTCCTCCGCTGCCTCTCCCACTGCAAAACTGTCAACTGAGACAGCATCCCTAACTCAAGTGCAACAACGTGAACGTCTGACGGGTAATTAAATAAAATTATTGTGATATTTGACACAGCAATAAACATGAAAATTAATCGAGATTTCTATAAAATTGACTTAAGCAAGTGTGTTCTTATGTCTCTGTTATGGCTGCATATTTTAGCGATTGCTCGGTGGCGGTGCTCACTAAGCTCGCGCACGTTTTTTGATGATGATGTTTGGTTAGGACCACCGGGTTCGAGTCAGGAAAGCTCCTTATTAAAATGGAACTTTAAAACTAAACATTTTTCAAACTAAACAATTATTTAAAAAAATACTTCGCTAGTTTCTTTTGTTAAATTATTAAAGACATAATTTTATACAAATCTCAGTACAAAACACTTTTCAAAGTATTAAATTTAAAAATTCAAGTTCATTGAATATTTTAATAATATAAATTATGTATACATTTTTATTGATATATCGATAGCTTTTTTAAATATTTTTTTTTATTAAATTTACATCAAGCCAGAATTAAAAAATAACTATATTCCAGCTTTTTCAAAAGTAAATCCATTAATGGGTATTTAATATTACCGCATAATCTTAGGTGGCATATTAATTTTTTTTTGAACTCAATAATCGTGTAGTGTGTTAAGTGCCACCTCCGACGTGGCTTTGTGGCCTCTTTCAATGGTGTAGTGTGATAATGTGCCGGGTAGGATGAATCATTTTTTAAGACTAGACCGTTGGCCAGGGTTCAATTCTCAGTGCAGATTAGGTCACACTTCAAGTGAGTTCTATACATAAACACTTTATTTTAATTGGTTTAAAATTAAAAAAATAGTTTAAATGGCTTAAAAACTAATTTAGTAAATTTTAAATAATATTAATTAATTTATTTTAAAAATATAAATTTATTTTAAATATGTTTTTGTGTTGTCGAAATTACAGCTGCTTTGCCTGTCAGAAAAAATACAGCTCCCAATTTGGTTAGCGTGGATGAAGAATCGCTGCACATTAAAGCGCTAATTAAAAATAAAATACTTAATAAATTGGCAAATTCTCCCGGGACGACTGCAGCAACAACAACAGCGACAAGAACAACGGCACCAGCATCGCCGCAATGTCGCTCTTCACCAACTAACAGCTTTACGGCGCCTATAGCCAAAGCGGATTTAACAGCGCGTCCGAAACTGTTGCTCAATCTCGTCAACCAACTGCCCAAGCATCGTGCAAAGTGTGGCGTCAGTACTTCACCGGCAAGGGCAAGACAACTGGAGTCAACACAACAACCAAGAGTACGTCAGCAGCCAACAACAGCTTCATCATCATTACCACAGCAAAAGTTACCACGACAGCAACAATCTCAAAGTCTGGAAGCACCAAAGCCCTTGATTGTGTTGGAAAACAAAGTGTTGGCGCCCAACGAAAAGATCGATTTGAGCGCTTTGCGTCTGTCCAAGATCCACACGACTGAAGTGTCGTCCATTGCGATGCCTGTTCCGGAAAAACTAAAAGAAATGCCGGAGAAGCCCAATGTTAAAGCCAAGAGTGTGCCTTGTGGCTCGGGTGCCAAGAAGTTCATTCAGAATGCCAATAAGCTGAAGGTGTCACGCGAGCAGATTGCTCAAATGGCCAGGGACATTAGCAAACAGTCTAATGAACGAGGGCAACAGCCTGTCACAAAACCCATGGAAGATGTCAATGCATTTTCCAGTAACATTACAGAACTGTCTTCCACAACAAGCATTGAATCATCTTTAATAACTTTGAATCCCAAGACGACAAATATCCAAGCATCGTTGATAACTCCAGTCGTGGCTGAAGTTTTACCAAATCCAAAGTTGACGTCAGCTAAAAATTCTTTAGCTCCCCCTTCCCCTGCTGCTTCCGATCCCTCAAATAATGTAATCTCCGCTGTGGATTTCATAGCACAGCTCAAGGCCAACATCTCCATGGATCAAAGCAACTATATGAATCTATCCGCCGAGGAGATGAGCATGAATGCGTTATTTAGTGGCTGTCAATCTGTTCTGTCAACTCCAGTGGAAAACAAAGCTGAGGAGGAGCTGCCCATTGGAAAAATATTGAAAATGGAGGACATGGATATACTGCATGCCACAATGAATGTGGATGAGAATGAATCGAATGTCTTGTGCATAAGTCCAAATGCCATTAAACTGCAGAAGAGCATAAAGATTGAAGAACCGCCTGTGGCTAAAGAAACTGCAGCAATGGAAGCAGAATCTTCCTTCCTTAAAGAAGCTTTGGAGCCGCTTAGCACAAAAGCCAATCTAAACTTGCCGACAGCTCCAGCATTGGTGGTAACAGCTCCCCAAGAGGAGACTAAGATGCCCGGAGAGCCAGTGAAGGAAGTGCTTTTAGCTCAGTTGGTGCCTTTAGCCACGCGGTCGCCCTCCTTTAGGCCCAAAAAGGGTAAGATCAACTTGGTGCAGCGCAATAAGAAAGCCAGAGTTGAAAAACCCAAGAGCACTGTGGAAACTGACAAAAAAACAGATATGGAGATTGATGACAACGTCAGCGAAGCGTATATTCCAGAAGAGGTAGAAGCTCAGGATAGTTTAAATATAAAACACAATACAAAATTTGGTTTTTTAGAAACAGCTAGCGAAAATGTGATAAATGTAGAAATTTTAAATAATGTAAATAAGAATATTTACAAAGAGGCAAGTAAAAAATCAGTTGATAATCAGGAATCGCTTGAAAGCGAAGAAATCCGACAGAAAACAGAAAATATGAGTAATGAAAATGTATCAAAAGGCGCAGAAGTTCAGGAAAAAGGAAATTTAGAAATTGAGAAGAAAACTAACTTAAATAATATGATTGAATGCGAAAGACACACAAATAAAATAGATAACATCAGAAAAGAAAGTATGCCAAGCGCGGAAGAAGTTCCAGAAAAATTAGATATCGAATTTAATAAATCGGTTAGCAAAAAAATAAATTCAAATAGTGTTAAGATGGAAATGACAACAAATTTAGATAGCACTATTGATAATCAGGTAAATGATGCAAACGAAACAGAAATTCGAAAAGGAATTAAAAATCTAGAAGAAATTAATGTAGAATTCAATAAACCGGCAAATAATAATGTAATTAGTAATGAAACTGTAAAGATTAAAAGTATAATTAACTTGGATACAGATATTGAAAGTGAGGTAAATGTGGAGAAAAATACCTCAAAAAATGCTAAAATTCAGAACACAATAGATACACAAGACAACAAATCTACTGATATTAAAGAAACTGGAGAAATTGTAGAGAACAAGAGTAAAAATAACTTGAATATAAAAAACGAGGTAGATCTAGATAATTCGTTAGAGACAGCTACAGCTAAAGAAAATAATTTAAACGATCCAGAATTAGTCGCGAGTAAAAATGTGATCCCATCAAAGAAAGAAACTGGCTTGGAGCACGAAGCTTCTGAAGAAGCCGCAGTTGAAACACAATCCGTAGAAGTGCCTTTAAATATCGCAAAGGAAAGAGACCTAACACAACTCTATCATCCACCGAAAATGCCAAAGCTTAAACAAAAGATTAACAATAATAATGAGGAGATCAGCAGCAAAGATGTCACAGCTGAAGCGCATTCAACCGTGTCCTTAATAGAGGTTCTCTCACAGGATCAACCAATTCCACAGGGTGAGGCTCAATTGCCATTTCGTCAAGATCCGAAGAAGACAATTTCCACGGAGAGAAGCTCGACAGAAGTGACGGGAATTCAAAATTTGTTAAACAAGCTGGCAGCAGAAAATGTGATGCCGCCGAGCAAGGAGATCAATGAGACCAAGGCGGAGGAACCTGTTAAAGCGCCCCGAAAGAAACTGGTGAAAACAAGACCTGTTCTGGGTGCAAAGAGAGCATCGAAGGTTGCTCCACCAAAGACGGAGGCATTGCATCCACGGAAACGAGCTCTGCTGGCGGAGAGTAAGGAAAATGGAACACATCGAGTACCAACGTCGAGTACAAGTGATGATGATGGCGATATGTTTCATGGCTTCGATAATGAAGCCTCAAGCAGTAAAAGGCTTACGAATTTAAAGAACATGGAAACAGACATTAGTGATGATGCCACGCCCGATTACGATGAGACTGAGGAGGATCCTCAGCCCGTGGAAATGTCGTTGACCAAGAAACCAAAGACTGAATCGGCTTCAACAGAGCAAAAGCTGGAAACGATCACAGAGCAGATTGACAATGAAAAAGAGGATAAACCAGAGCCAGAAGAAGCAAGGACGGAAACTACAAATAATCAGGAAAACCCAGAGCCGATAGAAGCGACTGAAGAAACTACAGATAATCAGGATACTCCTCTGCAAGTGAAACTGGTAGTTGCTAAGAAAAAGCGGGGACGTCCTTTTAAGAAAGCCAATAAAAAGCCGGAGGAAACGGCGACCGTGGAAAAGACTGAAGAAGCTGCAACGCCGTTACCGAGGAAGCGCAAGCGTCAGAGTAAAGATATTAGTAAGGTTCTCACACAGTCCGAGTCCACAGGAGATTTACCAGTCGCTCAGCAGGATTCTGAGGAAACTCCGGTGGCAAAGCGACCACGTAAAAGTCGGGCAAAAATGAATACATCGATATCTACACACGCTGCGCTGGACACAACGACGGAACCGGAGACAAAGACTGTAAAACGACGTGGACGCAAATCAAAGATTATACCAGCAGATGCAGTCGTTGAATCTACACCGGATCCGATGATCACATTCACACCTGATCCGATGATTACAGCTACACCAGATCCGATGATCACATCCACAACAGTTGCTATAGTCACATCCACACCAGGTGACATGATCACGCCCAAGAAACGAGGTCGCAAGCCAAAGTTCTTTGATCTATTGTCGAAGAAAGCAAAAGCCGAGGGGGCAATTGGCAGTGCAGGTGAATCGGGGAAACCTGATGGTCCAAATAACTGGCCACAAACACCTGACTTTGATCTGCGTCTGCTGCTGATTCGAAGTCGCGAGCAGTTGGAGAGCGGGGAGGAGCTGCGTGAGGATGGCCAAGGCAAGGGATCAGAACATTGTGGATTGTGCTTGGTGCGCTGCAATAAGAATGATTGGGAGACGCATCTCAGCGAGCACTACGGCATTGGCTGGACAACGGACAAGGCTCCCGAGGTGCGTAACAATAGTTGATATTTACAAGAGCTTTGATAATTTGTCTTATTTTTTTTTGCAGATGTTAACGAGGGGTATATTGATTACCATGATGAACAACTATGGTAAGGGAGGCAATCGCTTCACTTGTCGTCTCTGCGATCGATCGCTGGGATCAGGTCTGGGCATGATGATGCACCTGGAGAACTGTGGCAACAAACAGGAGCGCGTTGAGTGCGACGCTTGCAAGAATAGCTACTCCAAGTTGTCATTTGCGCAACATTATCGCACTTGCTCCAAGCGGTACCTGCAGATGGACACCAGCATTGAGGAAAAAGCTGATGAGAGTGCGAACACAACAGTCTACAGTAATGCGGGTCGCGCTAAGCGCAAGTCCACAATTAAGTAAGTACATAATGATTATGTTTAATGATCATGATAATCTCAATTCTCCTTTTGGCAGAGCTGAATCGAAACTACACAAGATTGCGGCACAACTGAAGAAACCTGATGAGCCGGATAACAAAGATTTTAACGCTGATTCATCGGATTACGATGATGCCGCCGACAAGGAATCATCTGAGGAATACGATTCCGAAGGCGTAGACTCCAACGAGGATGCGGATCAGACCAAAGACGGTAATAAATCATCTGCGGACCGCAGTTGTGCCATAAAAGTTCGGAACAGACCCAGATCAAGAGCTGGTTCAACATCGTCAAAGCCTCGTGAGACATTTTAAATAACGCAAATTAATTAAGTGAATATTAATTACATTAACCCTTGCAGCAATCTCGAGGATCATAAAATCGGGGGAATCGTCGGAAGAGCGTTGGAAATATTTGTAAGTTTTCAAATCATGCACTTTTATATTTTACTATATAATATTTTTTTAAATCTTTATTTAAAACTCTTCAAAAAAATTCAAAATCTTCAAGTTTATTAAATTTTATAGGCACAAAATTTTGAGAAATATTAGAAAACAATTATAATAATATTGATAGAGATTACTTGAATCTTGCTCCTACATTTTATAGGCTTCCAGTCGATGTAAATTATTTTAATTTGTATCTTTAAAATGTAATATCTTTTTTTAAATAGCATACAAACAAACTATGCGAAGGATATGCTTTATCCCCATCTGCTGCCACGCTATGAGCAGCTGTTGCCTGCTGATGCCATAAAGCTGCTGCCCTCCAGGGAGTCCACCTCAATGCGATATGCCTATGACAACGTGAAGGACAACGCCTGGATACAGCTGGCGCCACTGGAGACTCTTCGTGCAAATTGTAAGTAACTTATTTAATCACTTGAATACTTGATTAATTACGTTTATGATCATTTCAGCTGAACATCTTTGCCATTTGGGCAGGCCCGTTAAGGAGGTGGCCTGGGTTCCGTTACCCTCGAGTGTGGAAACACAATACCTGCTGTGTTCCCATCGTCCTAAGATGCATGGATTTACGCGACAGATGAAGGACAAACAGGAGGGAGATCTACTGCTGCTTCTGGAGTGTACAATGTCGTCAGCTGGAAAGGACGACATATGGCCACTGCAGACGCGTCTACATTACGGCATACGTGTGTCACTGGGAACCGTTAACACTTTTGCATTTATGCCCAGTGGTGGCTATGATAAGTCTGCCAATCGCCTCGCTCTTCTGGCCGTGGGCAGCACATCAGGTGCGGTAATTTACTCGCTGCCCTTGGAGCTGGCCAAGATAGAAGAGAATGTGGATCAGACAGATGCAGTTATTGTATTGGAACCTGTGGTTACACTCAGCCTCGATGTAGATAATCCTGTGCGGGATCCGTGTACTAAAATATGTTGGTCTCAGGTAGGAGGCATTAAGGTTAAAGGATGTAACGTGATATATCCCACTCAAATCTCATTTGTTTTCAGGCCTCTGGTCACAATTTGCTTGTGACTGGCTATGCCAGTGGAAACATTGCCTTCTGGGACATTGCTGATGAGGATGGATTCAATTGCTTTGAGCAAAATAGTCAACGTCACTTTCTGCCAGCGAGCTTCTTTTACTTTGGCGAACGGAACATACAATGTAAGTGAATATTGTAAAACATTCTTTTTGAATATTTCTTTTTACCCAATTATTTACATTTTATATATGTTTGATAGCCTTGGAGCTGCACTATGATAATAATGGAGCACATTGGCTGGCAGTTGGCGCGGCGGTGCGCAAATTCTGGGTCTACGACATTTCCAATTGGTCGCAGCCATTGTCTCTTGTCGGAGATTTGATAAAGTATTTGTATTTGGGCTGCATCAGCTGGTCTCCTTTGTGGGAGTCCTTTATTGTTGGATGCTCTGAGATAATTAGACCACGTAAGTTTATGCTCTATTCGAGTTGTGCCAGCATTTCTAATATTGAATTCTTTATTTTCAGAATTTACACGCTTGGTATCCGTAAGTCCTGTGGATATTTCAGGCAGTTCAAATACACTGGGTGTGATGCTTAACAGCATTCGTGATTCGCATTTCAACTGCGATCAAAATACGCTCACTTCAATCGCTGACAATGGGGATGTGTCGTTTTTGAAAAGCAGTGAACCATTTTCGCATGCAGCGTTAAGAAGGAAAAGAGACATTTATAGCTTAAGCATGACTGAGGCGTGTCATTTAAGCGACGGTTCCCAGCAAGAAATAATAACCCCAGAAGTATTTCAGCGAGATTATGGCCTGCTCCTGAGACCACTCAGAATCGAACAGAAGAAGGTAAAAGCCTCAATTTACAAAAACCAAAAGCGACAGCCCAGCTTCAGTGTGAGGAGCATGATGCGTCTTAATTGTGTGCGCTGGAATTGGAATGCTCCAGCGAGTAGCTGGGTAGCTATCGGAGCTGAGCATGGACTACTACGGATCATGAATTACGATTCCGAATCATGAATTACAAACAATCTTAGAACATAACAAACGATGAGATTTTATTTATAACAACGTTGATTGCTTTCATTTGCATAATATGAAATAATTTAAGAACTCGTTATATAATAATAGATATATGATATTGTATATTAAATATAATATATGTATATGTGTATATTAAATAATGTACAAAATGTATTGAAGTACTGCAAGTATGAAATATATTTAAAAATAAAAATATTTATTACATTTATAAAAAAAAATGCGAATAAAAATAAAGAAATTGTAAACAAATAAATTATTAACTGAATTCACACGATTGGCAACATATGAATACATATGTAGTTAGTCGAGTTCCGGATTTATTTGGAAAAATTTGGGTTTTTTAAAGAATTTAAATTATGATATGATGATGATTAAAAATTTTTTTTTTGTATTTAGAAGAAGTTTTTCAATCGCATATGCTTAGTTAAATACAGCATGCTGATATGTTAAGAAATTTATAGAGTGTTAACTTATTGAAGTTCGGGAACAATCTTTTCCGAATAATTCAAAATTAAAAAAAAAAGCATTTTATGCAAAAATTTGTTCTTAACGATATCATTTGAAAAGTATTTAAGTATGGATGCGAATCAACCAAGTCCTCTAAGTGGCGACGCGATTACTCTGAACGAGTATCACAAGCGCTTGTCGAATTTGCTGGATCGCATGGAGAGGCTGGAAGAATCTTTGAAGGCTGTTCCCTTAGTGCGTCCTCGTTACCCGAATGCCATTAAAGATGACGAAGAATTGGAAGTGAAACCTATAGAATATCAAGAGCTGAAAGAAATAGATGAAGATGTCGTATCGCTGGAAATTAAGGAAATCGTTGAGGAAAATAAGAAAGATAATGCTAAAGAGAAACCTAAGGAGGTTGTAGACGAGTCAGCTGATGAATGATGTCGCATTGTTGTAAGCTTCTGGTAATAAAAACGACATCTGAAATTTATTTACAACATACATATATTTCATATATTTCTCACTACATACATATTTATCTGCATCGTGTATGAATATATTTTTATAGATAGAATTTACATCAATATTTTGAAAATGGATGCAGATATTTTAACAGTGATATAGCGCTTTAACTTTTGATCTGTGATACTAGTAAGCAGCGATCGCGATTGAATATGTTAATATTGTGTTGTGTTGTTTAGAAAATTATAAAAATCATTTAGTAAATAAATATGTGTGTCTTAAAATAAAACAGGCTAAAAATGCTTAATAAAAAAATTCTGAATGTTTTGAATTACACACAACAGACAGTTATCGATGTACCTATAAATATAAATACACACAAAGTTTTTGAATAAATTTCTATAAATACCAAGAAAAGATTTGAGTATGTGTGTATATTTATAGCACTTACTGTTTACAATCTATTGTCTTTTCTATGGCCGCGTGAAGTTAGCAGAAAAAAACTTACAGTCGGTCAAGTAATTTTTAAAAATAGTTAAATTCCAATTCATCTTTTTTGACTTGATTAAATTAGGAAAAACCAAGAAATTGTATTGTTTTGCTTAAATAAAATGTTACTTGACTAACTGTTTAATGGCGATAACTTAACAGAGCCCTAACATACATATATATGTTGTCTATTATGCACTTGACCTTCAGTCTTCATTCTTGCAAACTCTCCCTCTCTGTCTTTCCTGCTGTGCACATACATAGATTAAATTCTTTTGCAAACGGAACTTGACCTGCACTTAACATAACATAAAATGTAAACAAAACCTCTGGTTTTGTTTACTTCTTTGCACCATTGTTTGCCGGCTGCAAACTAGAGGCATTCCGATTACCCGCCAGCTCCTGCTGGATCTCGTTCAGGCTCTTGCCCTTTGTCTCGGGCACGACAAAGAAGACAAAGAAGACACCGACTACGGTCAGGCCAGAGAATAGCCAGAAGGTGGCGCCACTGCCCAAACTATCGGTCAGATTCTGAAACGTTTTCGTTATTATAAAGGCCAACACCCAGTTGGTAGTACCGGCAATCGAGCCGGCAAATCCTTTGATATCGGTGGCAAACAATTCGCCCATCATCAGCCATGGAACCGGACCAAAGCCAATGGAGAACATGATGATGAAGATGCACAAACTGGCCACAGGCAGCCAGCCCAGATTCTCCACGCTGTTCTCGTCCTGATCCTTCAAATAGAAGTACACACCGATTGCAGTGGTTGACAGTGCCATGACAATTCCAGAGGCGAGCAGGAGCAGACGACGTCCCAGCTTATCCACGACTATTGTGGAGGCTAGTGTGGCCACCACTTGCATGACTCCAATCAAAATGGTCGACAGACCGGAGTCGATTCCAGTTTTTGCCGCCTGCAAGTAAAAGAAAAGAAAACCAATTATTATCCCTTAATTATCATCAGCTTAAGTCTTAATACTTACTTCAAAGATGCCCTCGGAGTAGAAGATGACAGCGTTAATACCGCTCACTTGCTGGAAGAACATGAGACCCAAACTGATGCTCATTGCCTTGATGGTAACCGGTCGGGTGAGAGCTGACCAGATATTAACTTGTTGTTCACGAATCTCCCGATCGGTCTGATGCAGTTCCTCCAATTCAGGTGCATAATCGTATTCCTTGCCACGCAGCCATTGAATCGATTGTACAGCCGACTCCGAGCGACCCTTGGAAACCTATAAGAAGTTAAAAGAAACGAACATAAAGTTGTTGATGCATAAATTTACACTGTGTTAATTTAAAAAAACATCTTATCTAAGACCTAAGAAAAAAAATATTTGTTTTAATAATTGTTAGTTATAAAACAAATATTAGTCTCGGAACCAAGTTCTTCGATTAGTTTTTAAGATATTAGGTATTTTTTTGGTAATTAATTTTAACTACTATTATTAGCTGTCATGTTTCTTAATCGCAACAAGATCGGCCAAACAGAATGGTAGTAATGGCTGATTTAAGGGTTTAAGCAATGGAAGTGCCTAAAAGAATGCAATCCATTTTTTTTCTATCGGGAGATCGACTATAGCCTTTTTCACTTGCTTTATTAATTGATTTTTAAAAATTGATCAAAACTTTCCTATTAGTACTTACCAAATAGGTGGGTGATTCCGGCATGAAGAAGAAAATGACACCGAAGACAATTGGAATCATGCCGCAAACGATGCTCATCCAGAAGACATTGAGACCGGCACCAACGCCATAAACAAACAGGATACCAATGGTGATCATCAGCTGGAAGAAGCTTCCAAGGGTGCCACGAATATCCTTCTGGGCAATCTCACCCGTATACATGGGAGCTGTCACGCAGAAGGCACCGCCAGCGATACCCAGAATGAAACGTGCCACGTACATCATGATCACATTCTGTGCCCAAATCAGCATTGCCCAGCCCACGATGAAGGGCAGCACCAACAGCAGCATTGTCCATTTGCGTCCAATCTGATTGATGAGGAATCCAATTGGTATGCACACACAGGCGGCACCCAGAGTCATGAATGCGCCGACCCAAGAGAATTGCTCCGGGGTGACATCGAAATCATAATTGGCCTTGCCTTCGACGATTGGCGTGTTGGCCGGCGAGGTCCAGCCGAGGAGGGTACCAGCAGCGAAGGCGCCGCCAGCTGCTGCCAAGGCGGCAACATATTGTGGCAAGGTCCTCGACTTATTCTCCGTCGACGTGTGAACCATGTTGCCAAGTAGATTCTCCTGATCCTGTGAACCAGAACGAAACGAGACGCGTTAAACAATTGCAACTTCAACTCTTCAACTACTCGGTATTTGTTATGTGAACCGTAGTACGAACTAAATTGGACTGTTGTCCACACTGCGTATTATCAAATCAATCGAATCGCCTCGGCAATAAGCCGTGATAATGCCTCTCACCCGGCGATTAGAAGCTTTATAGCGATATGAAACTTTTCCCTTTGCTAGTTTGAGACTAAAATTTCCATATACCCACAGCTGTCAAGCTTTAAATTCGCATTTTAATTAAAAGCACCGACTCTGTTATTTAAGAACCTGACTTATTGATAAAAAAAAGCAAACTGTTGAAGGGAAAGCGATTGCAAACATTTAATGGGCTTTAAGAATTTTCTGACAGCTCTGATAACCAACAAGTAGTAATTTCCTTGTGCGAGTAAATTTGTCGCTATTAAGCAATAATTATGTTTATAACCTTTATAAGACCACAAAAGGTGCCAAAAATGTGGGGCAATGGAATGTTTAAGATTAGTTTCAGCCAAATATATTTATATTGTATGTATTCAAGATAGTCTAATCATACTTTATCAACGTGCACTCTAAATAATCCATTGATATTGAACTGGTGTATGATTGAAGTAAGTGGTATATTATTAGAAATCAACTTTGAGAACTTTGTTCCGAAATATCTATTCACAGCACTGTTAACAGACTGTTAATAACTATTCGCAGGACTGTGCACATTCTGTATTTATTACCTCAACATTAACAGTTTCCCTTTAAATATCGTAAGAGAAACCAAAAATAATTTAATAAAAAACAACATTTGCCAGTTGCTTTCGTTGATAAACTAACTGCACTACGCTTAATAAAATTATAACGAAGTAGACGGTCCCTCAAAATAATATATATGTAAATTCAAGCTTATTAATTTCTTCATTGGTATTATATACGATATAGGGGGCTTTTGGCCACTGAAGCGAAGCCAATTAAACATTTGCTGCCTTAGCCATGGCACAGTTCTTGTTCATAAATTATCTATCCATGATAGGTAGGTATGTTATCGCGTGCTTAATCAAAATGCCGAGAATACCTCTGTAGTAGTTGAGGTAATTGGAATGGCCATAATTCTACAAGTTAACGATGATATCTCTGATTTCAATGGACTTTTAGTCAATGAAAGCTTTTCCAAGAGCTTTAAAGAAGTCAATTTATAATCAATTGGGCATGTGAATAAGATTAGGCAAACATTAAATATATTTTAATGTAGAAAGATACACTAACAATACAGATTCAGATAGTAATTGAATATAAACGTGTTAAATATCAACAAGTAAGTGAACTTAGTAAGCAAATATTATATCATTTACCTATTAGTACGAGTATAGCGCTTAAATCTCCTCATTTTCCTTCCATTTGCCATATCCCATTTCATATTTTCCTCTCACAGTAAATACATTTATATCGTTAAGTATCTGATTGCACTCTGTTTTTCTCTTGCTTTCTTTCCCTAAAGCCATTTACTTAATCTTTCTTGCCGCCCACTGTGAGTATGTGGCTAAATCACAGCTCCAATCCCATAAATTTATTGCATACTATATTTATATCCAATCAAAACCCACGTCTGGGTAAAACGCAATATCCATTTCCGCATATGGCAAATGCTGGCCGAGAGTGGCAACCGCAATGAGACGCGCCCACGCCCGCTGCAGTTACTGTTGCTGTTAACGTGGCCGGGTACACACCTCCAGCTTGGCTGTAACTAAGTCTTCGCCTGAAATCGATATTCTGCCATGCTGTTGGCATATGTGGTCAATTGCGACTGCTGTCAGAGTGCTCTCAACTATATTTAGATTAACGTTAACCGGCCCAATAACTTGTTGGCCGCCTACGTTACAACGCCTAAGTACTCTGAGCCGGGTCACAGTAATGGTCGAATGTCATGGCCATTTTTAGTCCTAGGCGCAAGTTCATTTGAATGTCACTTAAGGCAAAATCCACATAACTTTAAGTGCACTTTAGTTCAAAGAGATAAACTTTTTCCGGTTTAAGAGAGAACTTTCATTAAATAAGCTTTTAAATTCCCAGCTACTGTCATTTAAAAATACCTGAATAAATTAACGAACATTAAATTTAATATCAAATGCACAACAAGTTTATATTTAGTTTGATATAAGTTTGTTGCGTAATTTCTGGATATTTTCGATATGCAAATATTGCATTTACGCATTTAGAACGGGTTATACAGGGTGTCTTTTTCAACGCCCACAAATTTCCTGCTATGCTAAGCCTTAAAAATACCCGCAATGCATTGGGGAATTTGTTATAAAAATACAATAATCTATTTTTAGTCGTGTTGAAATATATGCACTATATATACATACGTATTAATTATTTATGTTTTGCTAGTAAATCTTTATGTATACCCAAGTTTGTTCTATACTTAGATAGCTTAACTTATGAGTCTACAGAGTGTCGCATATGTTTTCGGCTCATTTGATACTCAATTAATGGAATTATTTAAATAGCTCATCATTTATATTATATAAGATCATTTATCATTTATATAAGATCATTAACGGCACCGATATCATTAGCGTCAATTTGTTAATGATATTTGGTTTTGGCCCTGCTGATTTCTGTGTAAATATGTCAGCATTTCCTTCTCATATCTATCTTTTGGGCTTATCAGTTAATTGTTTCGGGGCACAAGTCTACCAAAAAACTTTCTATTTTTGTTTAGTTTTTTATGTTGGACAAGGTCGCAAGACGCGAAGACATGACAAACAAAATCATTTAATAATAACAAAAAACTATTTCCAAAAGCGATTCTCCTGAAACCCCACAACCGATAAGAGGCCTTATCGTAAGAGCTAGCCCAAATGAGGGGCGTACAGATCACAAATATATGACTCATTAACAAACAAAACAATTATATTTGGATTGTTATTACAAAAAAAAACGAAAAATATAATTTATTAAAACTCGTTCCGCGCAATGCCTTCAAAGCAATGACAGTTAAAATTTTTGGGTTTTGTTTTGATTTATTTTGATTGGATGAGTTTTCGAATGCATGTACAGATGAAATTCCTCATAATGATTTGTAGAAGATAAAAGCGAAAAAAAGTAGATATGTGGTTAAACTAACAACAGTGCAGTAGAGATCACTTCAGTTCAGTTTTCTTAGATACATCTCAATAGACTTAAATAATAAAAAATTAAATTATAAAAAATTAAATTAAAAAAAAAATTATTTAAAAAATCTAGAAATAAGTACATAAGCTTAGTGGTAAAAAAAGCTTACTATGTAGTATGCTTAATTGTTTTATTAGAGTGCTGTATCGGTTTTTTCTCTTAAAAATCAAAGCTCAATAGTTTGGATGCTAAAAATCCGTTCCAATTTCAATATTATCACTTTGAACGCTTTGTTAGCTTTCTCGCTGAGATAAGCTACCAAGTAAATATTTAAGATTTGTATTTCCGGTTAGGCAAATGATGTGAGGTTCACTTCACAAAGCGCTTATTGTGTGCATTAGGTAAACTCCATTTTTTTTCTTTCACATTTTCTCTGTCAAGGTCAAACATAGAAAAGCTCTTAGACAGAGATACATATTGCAATAAAATTAACTTAAGTTAGTATTTGGGGTTTAGTACCAGCACCAGTTAGCAAATATTTGTATATAACTTGGATCTTTACTTGGAGACTGGCATTGGCACTTTCATTGGCATTAGCTTTGACTATTTTTACCGCTTGCCGGGAACCATATTTGGCACCGTTCTCGGTGGCCTCAAGCAGGTGGGAGCTCTCCTCATTCTGGGCATCGGGCTTTTTATTGGGCTCATCGCCGCTGGAATTGCTATTGGATGTCGTTGACATATTGCCGGATATGTATTTGTTTAACTTTGATGTACACTAATTTTTTAAACAAATTTAACACTCAGTGTTATTTTAAATTTATTTCTTTTGATGTATATTATGTCACTTGTGGATATGTTTTAGTATTCAACGCGTTGCTTTTGTTTTGGTAGTTTATATTTAAATGATGAAATAAGTTAGTTTTGTCTTTCGCAATGTCAAAATTGTTGAATAATAGGCGAGGAGCTTGAATGTCCTTTAACCGTGCCCGACAGACGTTTGTCCTTTAAATGCGCTGCCCACCCACGTAGCACATAGGTCGTGTATACTTTTAGGCGCATGCGCAGTGTGTGGCAAACATGTTGCTGTCCATTAACTGCATTTGGTTGGCCAAGACCCACACGCAGCTCATACGCAACACACACACGAAATGTTCACAGCGAATGTATCTCAAATGTTAAAAGTATCTGTATCTGAGTATCTTTTTTAACCGCACGCAGCGACTGTTGGCTAGCAAATGAAGCGCCAAATCATAAAACCAGCAACGCCGGGCTCTACACTGGATGTCGGCTCTCTCTTCCTCTCTCAGGCCGACTCGCTCTCTGTGTCTGTCGGAACTGGTCTCTCTCTCTCTCTCTCTCTCTGAGGTAGGGTGGCCACTGACGCTGCTCCGAGGCTATTGACTTGCCACAGCGGCAACAGAAACTGGAAATTGTAAGCGCCTTTGATTTGTTTTTGTTTTTTCTTTTCGCTCCATTCCCCTTTTTATTTTGTTCTGCTTGAAAGTGCTTTCTTATTTTTGCATCAACAAGAATAACAACAACAAGTGAGTAGTGCAGAGTGCAGTTTGCAGTTTGCATTCTCTTCAAGTTTCAAGGGAAGCTACGACTTCGCTATAAGTAAGGCTAACGATCCTCACTTCTGTTCACATCCAAGTGACCTCAATTGGTTTACAATGTATGTAAATGCATGCAAAAAGGTAAAGAAAACCAAAGAAACTGCAAAGTGGCAAGACAATATAAACTGGAATCAATGTAGGTTACATAAATCAATTATTAAAATGATCTTCAATAAAAAAACTTGAACATTTTTAAGCATAGTTATTGAAGTAAATATCATTGATTTCTGCAGCTTGCTTCACGTAGATTTATTTCAAATATTTAAAAAATTTAATTTATTCGGTAAACTTGAACAACTAACGTATGGTATTATGACTTTCATTTGCCATAATTTACAGTCGCATATACCCCATCAATGCCATGTGTACACCTCACAAAGAGCATTGTAGGGTTAATAAACTATTTTATTTATATTTAATGAAATCCTTTGTTCAACTACATGTACTAGTTACTGTATTTACTGATTTATTTACTCATTTAATTTGGTCACTGACATTTCTTATGCACCAAATTAAAATGTTCCAGATTCTCTACATTCGTTTAAAATTTGCATCTCAAGTAAGATGAAATTTAAAATTACCTATAATTCATTTCACTTGTGGATATATATAGATAGATATATACGTATGTATAGACAGTGTAAATATACTCGCACATGCATTTCCATACACAAACACATACACATGAACATACGTGCACACATCTCCAGCTATTTACAATGTTTGCATACGATACGAAAATGTATACGAGTTTGAGTTCGACAATGAGAATAAGAATTTTCTTTTATGTACTCTTCGATAAAGGCATTCATTCTGTCAGTCTTAAAGCAATGTCTTTCAGTCTCTTTATGCACCGTTGCATGTGTTCAATGGAACACGTTTGTCTTCCTGATACACTACGAGGAAACCTAACATAAAAAAAAGATACTTTATAATGAAAATGAGGTATTGAATCAATGAGAGTGCAAGTAAGCACATTTCTATAGCTGAATGTGAGTGTTTGAATATGTACATGTGAATACGAGTGTAAATATATTCAAATACATTGTTTAATTTATAGTCAACATTTAGATGAATCTTCTACAGCGACTATTAGATATCCTGTAAATATATTCAAAAATAACTGAATTTTTCTCTTTTTCCCATTAGAATACAAAAATTATTTTAAGAATGCATTAATTTTCCATATTCAGTCTACCCGCTATCAATTGTTACAGGGTATTATAGGCAAATGAATAAACATGAAAATGCTATAAACGTAAACTGTCCGTTATGTAACGAGCTCATTATACACGCATATCACATAAATAGGAGACAAACTACAAAAAACTATAAAAAAAACACTTTCATTTGAACCAAAAAATAGTGTGTTAACCATAGATATGTAGATAATCGATTTGTTTTGGATCATATTAAACTTTATAGCCTTGTTTATTTCAATCAATAGATCCATTAATTTGCAAAACTTGTAAACATTTTAAACTAGAATCTTAAATATCTTGTTTAAATTAAATATAAATATCTACTTATTATAAAAATTAATTTTTCCGATTGTGATAATAATACAGTCATAAAATAAATAACATTTTTACTTAAAAACATATTTTCCCAATACAAATTTTTAGTTTACAAAAATTAAAGTTTTTTTTGCTTTCATTTCAAAATACATTTCTTTAAAAATTACATATAGCGTTTTTTATAGCTGTGTTCCACTGTACAAACTTGAAACCTTTTTTTAAATGCCGTAGTTAATGCATGCGCAGTAAAAGTGAGTGCCCCCTGTATCTTGTATCTACATCTGGCGAGAACATAGCCAAGTTGCGTGGCAAGCTGAGACTGAAATACAACCAAACATTTGGCACGCTCCAAGCTTGGGCCAGGCGCACAGAGCGCCTAAAAGCATGCTGGCATTCCACGGACGCATATATGTGCATCCGTATCTGTATCTATATCTGCCGGTATGTACCTATGGGGCATGACCAGAGCACTCAATGTTGTACTGTTGTTGTGTGTGTATACTAATTACGGAGCACAGACGAGCAGTCAAAGGCGAAACTCTAGACTCGGGTTACGTAAAAAGCTCATTAGGTTGAAAGAGACTCAGATTTGAATGTGTAAGCGAACGGTGCAAACGGTCCGCACTCTGAAAACTACGTCAATGCCAGCGTCGCGACGTCATGCGAAATGTATCTCACAGATACATTAGCATATTTTCATGTATTTCGGTTAGCTGTGCGTGTGACGTCACAACAGCCAAGCCCCAAAACGTTTGACCAATCGGCAAACGGCGGCGAACGTGCCCCTCAACACATACACACATATATACTATATGTATGTGTGTATGCATTTACATAGGTATAAGTATTTCAAAATTTGAGCTAAATTTACAGTGCCGCCTATTTAGTTGCTGTTGCCCCACACAAATCACGCGATTTTCTGGCGGTTCAAGTGCAACTATGAGATTTCTGCTGATTTCTCACTATTTTAGTTATTTAGTTTGACCTACATTTGAACTTGCGATGAAACACGCGTCCATTTATTCGATAAATTTCATTCACTTTTTTTCGGCTTTCGGCTTAAGTTCAAAATCAATAAGTCGCCCTCGCCAGGCTGAAGGTCAATGTATCTACGTGCAACATCGGCTGATGTGTCCTTCAGTATAAACATGAAATAAATGCGGCTGCCAAAAACTGTTGAAGTGGCCTTAATTTTTTTAAAACACATTAATTTTAAAACTCTTTGAAATTAATTTAATTTAAAAAAAGGCGATTTTTTATAATAATAAAACTAGCATTTATACTTACAAAATTAAAATTTACCTATAGAACAACAAAAAAATATTTACCTTTAATTTAAGTAATAATCAAAATTATCGTTTGTGTGAGTTTCTGCAATTAAAAAATTTAAATTTGTTTAATTTCATTCAATGAAGTTTATCTAGTGTTATATGTTTTTTAAATTTATTTCAAGGCCATTTATTTATTTAATATTTTCATGTCTGTAGTGCATTCAATTTCCAACGGCCCAAAGCACTCGCTGCTCAAAAAGCTCCTAACAAGCTTTTTTACAGTCTAAGAGCCATACTCAACAACAGCTTGTGCACTACAGCTCAAACTGTGAAAAAAGCTTGTCAAACTGTAATAGATAAGCACTTGTCATAAGACGTGATTGTGAAAACATTTTTTTGGAGCGCATTTTGTTAAGTCGCTTAAACAATTAAAAAAACATATGTTTAGAGTTTTTTAAGCTATAAACAAATGCAGAAATTTTATTGTTTTGCATAAATAAATAACTTGAATAATTTTACATGCGAATATCGACAGCAATCTATATTTATTTAGGAGTTTCTGCCGTAGATAAGTTATAAAACTCGTATAACAATTTATAGGCGACAAGTGTCCCAAAACAAATCCTAAATCCAAATGCCCAAAAAATTTAAACACTTGAGAACTCAATATGCAGACTATAATCTTGACAATGCTTATCAGCATAAAAAACCTAAGCACACTGTTATTCTTATCGATTCTTCATTATACAATTGCAATATACAATATATTGTATCTGTGTGTTTGTATAGAATTATTGGCCGTGTATATTGCACCGAGCATCGCATGATATATCACTTATATTCTATGGCTTATCATATTATGTCATATGGATGTTACACTCGTTGTATGCGTCGCTAAATCGCTTTATAAGCCCAGCGAATCTATTCGATATTATACAGATATAGTGCGCTTGTTTTCGGTTATTTATTGACTGAATTGTTGATCAAACATACATACTAAAAATGCTCGTTCTATTTTTGATTGACAGCCGGCAATAAAGAAACGTTGCATTATTTCATTCACTGAACTGTACACACACAAAAATGCCCCACGCGTCCGTTAACAAGTAATTTCCTGATTAAATTCACAAAAAAATTTAAGATGTGAATAGAATGCTCAGTTTAAAGTAACAATTGCAGAGCGTTTGCCCCTAGAATTTAACAGAGTTTATTAGTGTCAATTGCGGGCAAAATTGTTTTATTAAAAGAAATCTTTATGACACTTGAGCTGAGATAAGAAAATCCACAATAACAACAACAGATACCAATGATATCACACTTGTATTTTATCTACCTGTTGCAGGTGACAATTTGTAGCAGTCAAATTTACGGAGAGAAAAATTCGACTGCAATTATTAAAGTTTGCTAAATATACCACAGAAACTCATAAATATGAACAAAGTAATTATTTTAGTAACGGTTATATTTAAGATATCAGGGCTATATATTGTAATTAAATGGACTTGTGGTTATGATAGGTTTATCGATCGGTCTTGAACCCAACCCTATGTATAACTTTTTATGTCATCAATCAGTCAACCATGAGAGTTACTTAGTACTTTGTGTTTCTTAAGTAACTCCCTAAGGCGATCAAGTTCAAGACTTAGTCTCTAGGGTTATAGACTAACGATTAGACACACAATGAAATCGAAATAGTAATTGAGTTTTTTATATTACATATTTAATCTCAAGTCAAGTGCTGAAACAGCTTTTATAAAAACAGTCAACCTTGTCTATAACAGCTGAGAAATTATTAAATTTAATTTTATAATGGAATGTCTTTGGAATTTTATAATTTTTATATTGACTCTCAGACTTATGGAATATGCTCTTAATTTATATATATTTCAGTTCATTGCATGCGTTTGTTATTGTGTCTATTTTAATTGTTGCATCCTCACGATAAAGACGAGCCCCAAAGCGTCTATCAATTAACAACATTGCGATTATCAGACCAAGCCGTAAGTCTGTCTCAGGAGGTGAGTGGGCGACTTTCACAGCGATCGCTTGACATTGGACAGCATCGTTGACAATAACAACAACGAGAGCGACAACAGACGCCGGGCGACAACAAAAGATCACGGCGGGTTATCAATTCCCGGACCAGAGGCCTGTCGGCTGGAATCTCAATTAAATCAAGTACTTGGGTGATTTTTGATTTGCCGCTTTCCTTTTGCTCGTTACAATTGCTGGGCCCCTATTGCTCGGAAAATGTTGTAAAGTCTACCGATCGAGATCTGTGAACAAAGTACACCCAAGTGCATTGTGATAACAGACCGAACAGTAGCTGCTGCTGCTGATAAGAAATAAGTCTTTTCCAAGTAACTAATTGAACCTTATACTAGATGTAGACACATGTGCTTTATTAGTTTTCCCTTGATATGCAGTCAGATCAAGGGTCTTCCCATTATAGCTGAGGGTTGTACGAGTACCTATAATTACATCAAGTGTGTACTATAGCCCCGTTATGTGACACTTCATTCGAGGGTTCCCCTTATCAGTTTGATCCTCATTTGCAGTCAAACATTTACTATTGAAATTTGTTTATTTAAAAAAAAAAAACTGCAGTACAATTTCTACTTTTAACGGCAGAAAACCTTTTTGTCTCTTGTCATGTTATTGCCACTTTTATATGTATTTATAGCGCGATTCTTATCTGAGTTATCAATAAACATGTTCCAATAAACGGTTGTTAGCCTGTTATTGAACCATCTTATCTATAAGGGATACTTAAATAAATTAAGTGTCAATACTTTAGTCACATGTCAGGAGAAAATCATAAATTTCCACACATATCCGGTTTGAAACCCTTTACTTAGGTAATTTTTTGTCTTTTTCCAATTTTTTATTATAATTCTATTCAAGTTTGATGATTATTACTCGGTCGCAGTTGTTGACACGGTTTTATAGATAATAATAATTGTTTTTGCTCACAACTGTTACAATAATAATGCTGACTTATTGCGTGTTTTGAAAGCAAGTTATTCACAAAGTTTTTTTGCTGAATATACTCGAATTGTTATGTAAAGTAAATTTAGACTTTAATTAGTGTCTCCCAATCTTTAGACATTAGTTAGCAAGTGATAAGCTCGGACTTTGTTGAGAATTGAAATTATATTGTCATTATAATCAGGCTTGTTTTTTTTTAATTCAAAAAAATTCGGCTATCATTAATTAAACCAAAAATGTAAATAATGAAATTGAAAGAGTACTTTCAATAAATTATTCTCAACAAAAGTATATAAAATGAAACGAAAAACAGGTTTAGCCTCATATGTTTTCGGTCGATCAGTTTTAAGCTCTCAACCTTAAATTTAACTTCCCAAAAACAGAAACAGTTGTAAAAATAAACCTTAATTAATATCGTATACTATATCGTATACTTATCTTCATCTTTTGTGAGTATTTTTTGTTGCTTTGTTGCATTGCAATACAAAAGAAAGAAAAGTACCAATTATTTTAGGTTTATGTACGATATTAATAAACATATTTTGTGCCTATAAAATTATAATTTTACGTTGTTATCATCAATTGCAAACAAATGCTTGACAAGTTATTGACATTTGACTGACGATTAACCTTTCAAAAGTGTTTTTAATATCAAGCTAAACTTTCGATTTCCTGCTCAAATGTATAAATTAATACAAATAGTTAATACTTGTACAACTTTGACAGCAAAAACTGTATCTGTAGCTGTATAAATTGAGTGCGACAAATATATCTATTGTTTATTTAACAAACATTAATACTTCTGTCATTCAATTAGCACATATTTATAATTTCCAATAATGCTAAGACGTAGAAAGAATGAGCTAATAGAAATATCTGATAATTTTATTTATTTTTTCCTCTCTTTTAAATTTGTCACAGGGAACTATGGAAATATTTCTCGAAGAAATTGGAAAATAAATAAACGTTCTTCTCTTTACTTTAGTTAAATAAATAAATACAAATAATATTTGGATAATTGCTATAAGAACAATCTGCAAGATGTCGATGTTTTTGCTTATTTTAAAAGATATGTTTAACAGCTTTAACTCTATAAGAGCAAAGAGATATGTTGATAACAAAGAAATACGACGTTGACTCGTGACTTTTGCACAGTTTCAATTCAATAATAATATCAGACGATACGCTTTGGGTTTTGTCAAGACTTTGTTTACATTCACCGTAGCATTTAATATGCAAAAAAAAAACAAATAAACAGAATTCTTGAAATAAGTGAATGCAAAAACCATATCAATAATATTTAGTAAATTAGTGATGCTTACGAAAAACAATATTATGCAAGCTCCAAAGATAGTCTCGCTCTCTTCCACGCATTCATTCAGCTGTTGGGTTATTTTGTCTAGAATTTTAGCATACTTATAGTACATATTTTATTTAAATTCAAAACATTTTCCATACGCATGGTGTGGGCGTTGTCGACGATATAAGCCACATAATTTTTAATGTGGACGTCACAGAAATATTTTGTGACCATTTCTTATGCGTGTTTTTCAATGTGTATATTTAGGTATACTATATATATTTGCACCATAGTATTCAAACATTTTTGAACTTGATTTTGCGATTTAATTTTCCCTAAATATATTCTTTTTATATACTTTAATTTAAATTTCCGCCTTGCCTTGCCTCCATTGACTGAAATGCAATCAGTATTTGTCAATTAGCCAGGTTAAAAGTGAGTCAACATGGCTAACTGTAACTGTAGCTGGTGCAACTTGTTTACAAATCGTACGGGAAAAGACACAGTGCCCTGACGTCATTTGATTGCAATTGAATTTCCACTGCCACGCCCTCTGACGCCTCAAACGACGCCCACCTGTCATTTGCATAGTGCACACGTGATGTTAGGATGTCTGTTTTAGCCGTTACAGGTTTTCATATATTTTCCCGCAATATTAATTCCAGCAATTTGTCAGTCTTCACAAATGCTAATTATCACACAACGTATGAAAATTCCAGGTAACATCATTAGAAAATCCATCTTATTTCCTATATGAAAAATTGCGCTATTGTCGGCGCTTCGCAATTCGTAATTATTGACTTAAGTCTATGACAGTGTTAATTAACATTTGTGTTATTTCACAGTTTTACCTGTACTCTCCTCTGCTCTAAGTTATGGATATATTCTTCAACAGCATCACCATATTTTATTTATTTAAATATTTCTAGTAACAGAGTATCTTCTAGCCAAGTACCTTCGTTAAGGGCATTTATACTTGCTTTAAATGCGTAGTTCTGTTTAAGTGAATCTTGGTCTATGAATATTTTGTATAGTTAATGATTCTGTCGGTTTATTTTAATTTCAGACTTTGCCATTAAGTATAAGATCTTACACATACATAAGTTCTATGTAAAAACGCCTTTAAATCATTGTCAATGCGATTAAATTATCGGCAAATTATATTTGTTTATTTTTTTGGAAACTATTTAATCTTGATTATAGCATTATTAAAATTTATAATCCTTATCAGTCACTATCAGATTGAAATCGAGACCACTAAATGCTGTGCCATGCACACAAATACCTAAAATACGTGATTCTTTTACAATATCAAAAAGTCAAATTTTTCAGATGAAATACAATAAAATAAACTAAAGTTAGCGTAGTGTGACAGGCATACCTTTATATAGTATATCTACTTAATTGCTATTAGCTCTAAACGGGGGATTTTTTTTTGGTTTGAATGGGAAATGTTTCACTTTAAGTGCCTACCAGAAGAATATCAGTTTGGGGAATTCATTTTATCTATTTGTGTGAGAGATCAATGCCTACTATCAGGGAACTCTCGGGGAAACAATTGTGTACGTATTTTATGCTTATTGCAGGTATGAATCAATTTGATTTGCATAATGTTAACAACTGGCACGTTCCATTGTCTGGCGAATTTAAAGCTGAAATCAGCAATGTTTTAAACTTGGACCAATAATGTAACACGCCACCATTTAATATTGCTCAGTTCTAGAATGCATGATTAGAACTACTCATACTAAATTGAATAACAATACCGAATTAAATTTATTTTTATATTTATACTGAAGTTAATATAAATTAAGATTGTAATAACAATTCGTGGTCACAATTCCAACAATAAATTATTAATGTTATGTACTATTTTAACTTTATACATTTACTTATATTGACTGATATTATTATATGTGATTCATATCAGTTGAAATAAATTAATAAATATCTATTGCGGCTTGTAAATTAATTTATTAAAAATATATAATCGTTCTAATAATATTCATTATTATTTATTTAGTATTTAAATGACTCTTGAATTTTGTAATAGAATATTTACTTTTAAAAAGTATTCCCATTAACTTAAATCATTGTTTGCTTTATTATAATATTTAACGAGAAGTATTTACTTTTCAGAACTTATATTTCCAACTCAATCTTGTTCAATCTTGTTCAAGTAAACTTTACGTCGCACTTTTTCTGTTTCCACTTTGCACCTATCATACTTATTATCTCTTCCTTTTGCACAAACAGAAAACAGATGCCTGAACGATGTCCGTTATAATTTCAGCAATGCTTGTGAAACTGTACAAAGACCGGCAAAAACTTACCCAGAGACTCCAATAACAACAATCACGTGTTTTGTGTGTTTTCTTTTAGCTTTCGAAAATTTTTCGGTCTCAGCAGCTTCCAGCACTCACTTTGAACTTGAATTGTCCTTTATAGTGGGATGGGGAGGAAGTTGTGATTGTGCTTTCGATGTTAGCGTAAAAGAAAGCGCGCGTAATTATATTAAAATATACGGAATTACAAGTAACCAACAGAGGCACAGACGAAATTACAGTTCGGTTCACTTTTTACAGAAACATTTGGTCTTCCCAACAGAACACAAGTAAATCTAAATTATGGACATGTGAAAAACGAAATCTTTTCAGTTTGTCGCTCTTAACCGCGCGCGACGAATTCGCTAAAGCAACTGATATCGTTGATATGACGGGCCTCCGTTGTTGGGTAAGTAGCTCGACAGAATTTCACGAAGAGCCGACAGAGCACAGTGGTCTAAGTACCATGAAATGTACAATGAAAAAACGGCCTTTAAGAAGTTTACTGATATTAATTATTAAATAAATATAATAATATTTCGTTATAAAAACTTAATATATAATTAATTTTTTTAAATGCGACCCACTGTTTTTGGCTGGAATTCTGTTTTTTTTTATAATTAATATATGTACATAATTGCAATATCTGAAAAACTTGAATTTTGAATATTTTAAATATGTTAGTAAAAAAAAAGGAAATTAAGAAGAATAATAGGAATTTTATTTTATATACGTAAAAATGCGTTATATACATTTCTTTTAATACTTAAGTTATTTTTTTACATTTGTAACAACACTATGAACACTGTGCGATGCAGCGACGCAGACAGAGGACGGCGACAGAGATGCTGCGTCAAAGTGGGAAATTTACACGCCTTTTGCTAACTGTTGTTATTGTTGTTACAATTTAATTTTAATGCACGACCCTAACTAATCGAATAAACGCTGAGGTTTAAAAAAAGAAAAACACAGCTCTGACGTCAAACGTGGGATGGTGTTGGAATTTGAGTCGCGTGTATTTCGTCATCTCAGCGCACAGGATGTGTGTGCATAGGTGTGTGTGTAAATACATATACATATAAATCAATGGTTGTCTGGGTGTGTGCGCAGAGGATGCTGCAAAGAATGTTTTAGCCTGGCATTGTGCTTGGCATTGTCCTTGGCAAAGGACGCTCGCCCTGAATTGCGTTTGTGCTTACGTAAAAACGTAACGGTCTGTGAAACCGTTGATTTGCAAGCACACACATACATATGTACAAGCTATGCGTGAACTTCAAAACAATATCATTTGCGAGGGCGATTTAACAAGTCCTTACAGAACATTTTTTGTTTATTTTAGATACTTTGCAATTAAAGTTCTTTGAAATGATAGACTTTAGGATTCCAAAACCGGGGAATCAAACCGAAACGAATATCGGTTTCAATTACGGTTTCGGTTTGTTAGAGTTTTGGGTTTTCGGTAGTCGGTCACGTGAAATCTTCGAAAATCAGTTTCGTAACGGTTAAAGGTTTCACAAAAAATTTTTAAAAATGTTAAAGATATGAGATATTTAAAAATTCAAAAATTTAAGATTATCCAATTATATCTCTGTTGGAGCCAGTCGATGTAATACAATGATTGGATAGATGCCTGTGAGCAAATTAGTTAGTAAAAAAACTATATAAAATATCACACTATATTTATGTTAACATACATAACTGAACAAATTAAAAAAAATAAATTAATTAAATTATCCTCACAATTTTAATTTATAACTCTTAAAACTCCTGTTTAATATTCAAAAACTGGTTATGGATAGCTATGTATGTGCTAAAAGAAAAAAAAAGCAAGCAAGAAAACAAATTATTTAATGCATTTTCCATTGTCAATCAAAATCGGTTAAGTGCCGCCAGCTCGAAAAACGTGGTTTCGAGAAAAACGCGTTTAAAGTTTTGACTCGACTTACATTACATTAACATTGCTGGACAAAAAAGATAAAGATTTTCAAATTTCAAAAAACCCTTTTAGGGCGATATTCTCAAATATCTAAGCTATAAAAATATACAAAAAAAAATTCTAAATTCAAATTTAACATTTTAATCAGTTTGAGCATAAAAGTATGCAACATTTATTTTTACCCCTTTTTTTAACACTTCACCTAAAAGTATGCTACGAGTTGCCGTGTCGATATTGTACCGTTCAAAGAAAAATTTCTTTATCACTGCGGACGGCAGTCCGCGCTAGTGACGAAAGCAGCACGAAGGGTGCGAAGGCGACTAGCATATATACACAGGAAGAATGGAAAATTTGCTTTGACCGTCCGATCGGGTCGAGTTATATACCGATCGAAAGGTATCAATTTAACTTACAAATGTGCATACTAAGACTTTTGAATACTCAATTGGTTTGTGAGATAAACAGGTGTAAGTGGGAGGGGAAAAATTTAAATGATTGGAGCTAATGGGGCCGTTGGGGCCTTTCTGAATTTTTTTTTAATGTTTTACTATTTTAATCAAAAATACGCGTCGAATGACACCTCGATCCTCAAAATCCGACCACTGGTACAAAAGATAATAAATTTTGAAATTTTTGGTGCCCTTCTCAAAACGAGATGAAAAGTCAGTATGTCTGTTTGTTTGTTTGGATCAAATCGTTAATTTAGCTTAAAAGTTTGAATGAGGACTTGTTCCCGCTCAAAAATTTAGAAACGTTTGTTCTACGACTTTTTCGAAAAATCGCTAGTTTAGCGGGAAATCGCTAAAAACCGCTAAAATTGAAACCCCCATAGCATCCAAACGATAAAAGCTACAGATGTGATCTATATATCGTTGAAAAGGTATTTCAAAGGGCTCTTAGGCATACTTAGAACTTTTTTTTTTAAGTAAAAAGGTAAACAGCTACATTTTGGCGATTTTGAGAAAACGCCAGTAATGATTTATTCTAATTTTGCATGTATGTTTGTAAAAAAAATAGTGTTGCCAGACAGTTTGTTTTTGCTTGTACAAACAATAAACACCTTTTGACAAAGTTGTACCGTCAACAAATATTGCAATTTTCAAAGTTTCTGATATCTTACTTCAAAATTTCTGATATCTTATAAAAAAACCTCTTTACGAGGTAAAAGTCTAGTGACGAAATCATTTTCATGCACCAAAATTTCTGATATCCAATTTCGTGACGAATAATATTAAGGTTTACATATAATTTACTAAAAAAAAATTTTGTCACTCGGCACATTGCGCTAATTTCTTTATACCTAATAAATATTTATTTTTTGCGCAGTGCCGAGTGACAAAATTTTTTTTTAGTAAATTATATGTAAACCTTAATATTATTCGTCACGAAATTGGATATCAGAAATTTTGGTGCATGAAAATGATTTCGTCACTAGACTTTTACCTCGTAAAGAGGTTTTTTTATAAGATTTAATTGACATAAAATTGGGGGCCCACTGATTTCAGTTATGTTTACTAAAAATTCATTTTTTTTTTTCCTTATTTTATAATGTTGCAGAATTCAAAGCACAAAAAAAAAGGTAATTCCCTTATAGGAACTTTAGGAGCACGTTCTTATCAGCTACAGGGTCAAACACGAGGAACTTGGTGTTTCATAGAATAGATAATCAGTCTAAGTCACCACAAGAAGAAATCACTTATTAAACAATATAATGTCAAAAATAGTGTATAAAGATTCAGTACACAGCTGAATTTTAATTCAGTTGTTTTAAAAGCTTTGGCGATCAAGATGGAACCGAAGTTGTTACTCTATATTTGTATAGCTATAATGCTAGCGGTATTTGAGTCTCCAGTGAGAGCAAATGATGATGACAAAGAGGCAAGTGATATTTTAATTGGATTTAAAACTTAGTTAATGAAACATTATTTTGGTTTAGGAAAAGCCAAAGCAACCTGAAAGTTCATTTGGAGAATTATGTTATAGATCCATTGTACTCGTAGAGCAGATGAAAAAGGAGTTGGAAAGTAAAGATAGACTGATTGTGAAGTTGCAGCACGATATAGAAAAGCTCCAATTGGGTAGGACAGATATTCGTTTGAAGGATGATCTCATTGAGTCCTATAGATATACAATTGGGACTCAAAATACGACCATAAGCGAGCTAAGTAATCGAATTGTTGATCTTAAGATCGTAAATCAAATTGCCCTCAATCTTCAAACAATAAGAAGCGACCTGGGTCGCTTGTCATATGTTAACGAGAGCCAATTGAATGATTCTGTTAAACGTCAAGTGGAGAAAATAGAGAAACTTGAATCAGAAGCCAATGTTTCTGAAATAAAACTTCAGGAGTGTCTGAATCTAACCACGGACACATCCATTAAAGAGATTGAGAGAAAGATCGTGGCAGATGAGCTGTTGGAAACTCAAACTCTGCTTTCTGAGTGCAATGCAAAGCTTGATAATCTTCAAGGGAACGCAACGAAATGTAGATCTTTTGGCTATAACACGGGTATACATGTAGTCCAATTTCCCGGAATGAGTCCATTTTCCGTTCTATGCAATGGAGAAATCGCAGGTCCTGGTTGGATTGTTATTCATCAGAGATTTAAAGGAGATGTTGATTTCCTCAAAACTTGGAATGAGTACAAAAACGGATTTGGCAACATGGATGGTGATTTCTTTATCGGATTAGAGAAGCTTTATCGCATTACTAATTCTGAACCTTATGAACTCTATGTACAATTGGAGAAATTTAACGGTAGTTTCACCTACGCTAGTTATGATGACTTTGTTATTGGTAACGAAATGGAAATGTATGAACTCAAAAGCCTGGGTAAAATGACTGGAAATGCAGGTGACTGGCTAAGAAATCAAGTGAACTTGAAATTCTCAACATTGGACCAAGATAATGATGATTGGATAAGCGGAAATTACGTCGATAAATATCAAGGTGGCGGGTGGTTCAAAGAAATCAGTGGAACGTGAGTTCAAAATTCCAATCAAATGTTCTTATATTAACTATTCTCGTCATTTCAGTAATCTTAATGGGAAATTCATGAGATCAAAAGTATTTATGGCTCAGGCCATGCATTGGGGAGAAGGATATGCACTTAAATCTGCGAAAATGCTCATTCGTACTAAAAATTAGTACAAATAAATAAGTAGAGTATAACAAAATTCTCATATTGAACTTAAAGAGTTTAGGTGACACAACGACATCTTACACAATCAGGTGTATCTATGTCGAATCCGATAACAGTCCTGAGATCCGTTATAAAGATATATTAATAAAGCCGATTTTCAACTTCAGTTCAGTTTTTGATTTGTGATTGAAGAGCTTATTGCAAAATGCATTGGGCTTTATCAGTGGCTTTAATTGGATCCTTTCTGGTTGCTGTCAGCGGCCAGTGTGCGGTAATTAGCGAGTTTCTTTTGACAGTTGTTATTAATAATACTACTGGTTAATACTTGTAGCATTTAGAAACGAAGATACAACAAGATCTAGCACTGATTAGCAAACTTCAAGATCAATTGACGGATCTTCAATGGAAACTGGCTGAGAATGTATTCAAGGACGATTTGATAGCGACATTGAATTCGAAAATAGAATATTTATCTAAAGGAAATCCGACTTGCCCCAGTGCAGATTCTGAAACGGAAAATGTTGAAAATGTAAAAACTGAAGACAGCTGTAATGATGCAAGCAAAGCTTTTGAAAACAAAATTAAAAAGTGCGAGGCTAAAGTGCGCAAGCTCGAAAAGGACATTCGAAAACAAAAAGCTACTACTACCACTACTACAAAACCCCCCAAAACCAGAAAAACAACGATTAATCCACGCCTCGACTTGGAACCTGAAGAAGATAATGAGACAGACGAGGAGGAGAACCGTGAAGATCTGACCGACGAGGATAGTTCCGAGCCAAAGAAAACAACAAAGCCCCCAAAAAAAAAGAAACCTACCAAGCAACCATCCCACGACATATCAGAAACTAACGAATCAACAGAGGAGGAAGAGGACATTGAAGAGGAAGCTCCTAAAAAATCACGTCATACCAGTTGTGCGTCTTATGGATATTCTTCAAAAATTCGTACCATTAAAATTCCCGGCGTAAAAGAATTTTCTGCTCTATGCGATGGTAATACATTTGGGCCCGGATGGACTGTTATTCAGAATAGATTAAATGGTGATGTCGAGTTTTATAGAAGTTGGAAGGAGTACAAGCATGGTTTTGGCAGCCTCAAGACCGAATTCTTTCTCGGACTGGAGCACATTTATCGCATGACTAATTATGAGCGCTACGAGCTGTATATACAGCTAGACAGTACCAATGGTGGATATATCTATGCGCGTTATGATGATTTTCAAATTGGAAGCGAAGCCTCAAGATATGTTCTAAGAAAGGTGGGTGCAATGACAGGAACCGCCGGCGACAGGTTGACAAATCATGTGGGTCGCATGTTCTACACATACGATCAGGGGGATATAATGGAAAATGAAAATTATGCTGTTAAATATCATGGTGGCTGGTGGTATGCGAAAACTACAATTGCAGTGAGGTAATTTTAATAATGCAAATTAATTAATAATTTATTAATGATTCACACACTTTTCTAGTAATCTTAATGGGAGATATTACCAAAGTAATGCCGATGCATGGGACGGAATGCATTGGGAAACTAATTATTCGCACAAGATTGTGAAAATGATGATACGTCCGTACCGTGTCTAAATGTTCTGGTATTGCCAAGACTACATAACATATAATATTATGTCTTTTTTCTGCTGATCCCAACTTTTTTTTATCACAATAAAAATCTAAAACAGCAAATTTAATTTATCTGGTAAATTTAGCATAAAATTCAATTTATTGGTTCATTATTGATTCATTAAAAGCCATTTTTGCAACATTTGTTTTTTGGTGTCTTTCCATAATATGCATTTTCTATGTATACATAGATTTGTGTATACATTCAATTAACTTACATTTTACGTTTTAATTGATTAAGTAATTGAAACGGTAGTTATTTCTCTATGTGTGAGTGTGTTTGTGTAAAGTATTTGCACTTAAAAAAACTGGTCTCATTTTGGTTAACATGTCACTGGGCCACTTACCACTACGCATACAATAAAAGTAACTTAATTAAAGCATTTAATTGTTCTTATTCTTGTTAACACTTGGCTTTTAGTACGATTGAACCTCGATTGAATTGGCATCCAAAGATTCATCGGTAAAACCACAGAAACTCCATTTGGACTGCTCAGACTTGAAGAGATTTGTGTATTTAGTTAATATATTAGCGAGTTCCTCGTTGCTCATTGGCTCAAGAGATTTCTGGAGCATGCCACGCAGGTAACTGGCAATGCTGCCAATGTCCACACCACGTGGATGCAACACCAGATAGGCGGAGGTTAACGCTATAATCTTTGCCTCGGCAAGTGCCAGAGATTTGAAGTTACTCTGTAAGAAAGTTAATAAAAACATATATTCATCACATCTATCAATTTTAATATATTGCGTACCTCTTGGGTGGCCGATTTTGAAAGTGTTTCCATACTTGGCTGATCTGTGGCTTGACTTGATTCTTGAACAACAACTTGTTTTGCATTTGAATTGGCTTCCAGTTTCTCATCATCCTCGATCTCGTGGATCTCGACGACGCCGCTTTGATGCTCGATAATGCGCACATCGTCGTCCACTTTATCAATGTCGATTATTTCTAGCTCTGGCGCTGTTTCCTTTGGCTGTTTCCTGGCATCATCTTCATTGCGGCTGCCGTCGCTGCTGTAGTCGGCATTGGAAGCAGTCGAGACGCTGGCACTGATCGCATCTCTGTCTTTTAGCTTATCTGCAGTCTCTTTGATTTTAGTTTTGAGCAGCAACTGCTTGACACCGGCCTCCTTGAGATTTCTCTCCAGTTGCTCAATGGTCTTGATATCTTTCTGTTCGCGTAGCTTTGTCTGCAACAACTGTGTCTGCATGTTTCGTATTGTTTCCTGCAACACCTTGATTTGCTTTTCCCGCTGCAGGCAATCGCTACGCTCCACAGACATCTCATTGCGTATGGCTTCCAGTTGACAGCGCAAGGAATCGTTCTCATCCTGCAAGAGATAGAGAGAGTATAAATATAAAGACCACTTGTGTGAAGTGATGAGAACTCACCTTTAGGCCATCGCTGTCGTAACGAGTGCGTTTCGTTCGTTTCTCGTAGTCGCGCTCATCATCGGAGATTTCCATTTCATCGTCGTCGATCTGGACCGTTCGCAGTTCCTGCATGGCATTCCAAAATAATGCATTTTCGTTAAATAATTGTTATATACAAGCAATTCCATTGCTTACGATCGTATATAGTATTCTATAACCTAATTATTATTGTAAATTATATATTTCTTATATTGGAAAATGCATCATCAAATTCTCATTTGGCTCTCGGTACTATTAGTCGATCCGTTTACTTACCTCTCCACATTTTTGATAAACTGTTGTAATTTGTTTTTGTTGCAGTTTTGCATAGTTTCTTTTTTTAAATCATTATAGGTATTTTTAGTTGTTTTTTTATACAGTTTACCAACTCAAATTGCACAGCCAATCAAACGGAGTGTAACTTGCAAATGTTTTTTTTTGCTATTTATGAAATCTATTAATTTGTTGTTGTTTCATTACATGTTTTTTTTTTGCCAAGTTCTTGGGCATTCGTCTAAGAGTTACATTTAGTTAAAAGTTGAAATTGAAAGCTTATCGAAAGTTTTATGCAAACGTTTAGTTAAGTTGCAAAAAGTTGAGAAATAATTATACAAAAATTGTCGCTAATATATGTAAAGCATATGAGAGTTATAATCTAAACCTGAAATGAATAAGAAAACTGTTCCAAGAGTCAAAGATGATTGGGTTAAAGCAAGTTTGAAGTGTTAGCGAAGAATAGAACAGTTTTCTTTAATTAACAACAATTAAATTTAATGATACCCAAAACAATATGACAAGCTTGAAGTCAATACAGATGTTAATATTGATAATGGGGAGTACAAATCAAATGTAAGTCGAGGTATTAGATGCAGTGCAAATTTATTGTTGAAAATAATAACAAATTAATCAATGAAGACAACAAATGATTACACATAGTAGAACACATATAGTACATAGGTATTGTAAAGGGTGTAGAGAGATTACGACATGCAGACAGATATACAGTACAGTGATAATAGGCAATACCAATACTAATATAAATGTTTAACATTTTAGACTCGCAATACTGGATTAAAGGATAGGATCAGGAACGGTAACCACAGTTGGACATGGTATGGTATGGATAAAGGTTTATATAAGTATGTTTAATAGGATTACTTCAGCAGCACAACTTGTTGTAATTCATTCTCTGAACATATTTGTACGTACCGTGGCCAATTTCTTCCATTGATCGATGTTTTTTCTTTGGGCTTTGGTGAAATGGTCCCAAACCTTCTTGTGACTAGCGGCATTGAACACTTTTTCAATCTGAGTGACTGAACAATAATGCAATAATATATAATAATATTAAGGGAGGACAGAGGGTAGATATTTTTTTTTGTTTTGTTTTTGTATTCATTCTTGACGCTTTAGCTAAATTTTTTTTTTTTTTTAAATCAGTGAGAAATGTGTGTGATAATTAGAATAAAACTACTTGAGTTACCCTCGTATAGTTCAAGTACAGTATATAATACAGTCTAAAGAGAGTTAGAGAGATTATACAACAGCTTATTACCAACATACATATTGTTTATGTTCTTTAAGGTCTTCAATTGCAGTTAGTTGTTCTTGTTCTTTTTGTTGATCATGTTGTTAGTTGTTCTTTACAATTGTTGTTCTTTTCTACAGACAGCCAGAGAGGCGGTTGGTGTCTGGTCCGAAAGCTACGTTGAGTTTATAAATAGTATACGACTATCTGAGCTTGGTTTACAAACCTTTTGCCTGGACTTACACTTAATACATGGAATGCCATCAGTTTTGATCGTACAGTCGAGACACAGAGAAATAAGTGACTGCACAGTGGCATAAAACTTCGATATTGCGATCAATATGAGATAGCAGTGAACTTTTAGTGAAAATATCTGCTAAAATAATTATAACAGCTAAACCAATTATAATGCAAATCAAATTTTACATTGAAATTTTTTAGATATTCTATATTTGAGTGCATCTTGCTTGAACTGTGTGTTTACAGAAATTAAACCTCATATGTTATTTATTGTAAAATGTAGATATTTTAATTTAATTTAAATAAAATGTTTGTTATTTTAATTGATTTAAAAAAATTAATTTAAATTAGTTGGTTAGATTCTGTTTGAATAACGGATCGGCTTTTAAGAGCATTTTCTAGTTTTATAGAAACTACGTTGATGAAAAGATTAAATACAAATTCAACCGATATATGTATCTTAATTTGATCGCATTACCATCGAGCTTCGACCAATGTGTAGCACTTATGTGGCTGGACTTTTACCTGCGGCTGTCGCATCATTTGCTCCTTCGCCTTGCATTTTGTCTTGTATATTCAGAGCAAATTTTAGACAGTGATTTCTTGTATTGTGGAATTGATATTTTGTTTTTTTTTTTTTGCTTTTTATAGCACGATGACTAAATTGCTAGTGTATTCTATGTTTGTGTGTGTTTATGTAAGCGTGTGTGTGTGTTTGTGTGTATTTGTAGAGATTGTTCATGGAACAGACGCTAGACGCTAACCGGGGCGCAACAAAAACAGAAAAATTGTTGAAGAGGAAGCGCACCTAAAACCCATCTAAAACTACAAACTAGGATTGAACAAATGAGCTTACTTACATTGTGTGGACATGGTGCCCATCTGTTTGCGATAGGACTCTCTCGCCTTCCGCAGATCCTCCTCCACTTGCTGTTTGTCCGCATGCAGTCGCCTGACATGCGCATGAGTGCTCTGGATCATCGAGTAAAATACGTTTGCATTGCGTTTGGTGCAATCGCCGCGCTCAAGCCAAGTAGTTATCGTTTGTATGGCCTTCACAAATGTCTCGTTATTGCGCAGATGCTCCGCCACAGCGGTCGCCTCATGATCCGTATAATGGGGTATGGGAGGCGGCGACTGCGATCGCATGCGATCCAGCGACATGCGCTCCCGATGACGGGCCTCCCGTTGCAGCTGACGTTGCTTGCACTCGTAGTCATACTGATCGTCTCGTGCCTGGGCATAGTCAACATGCAATCGTCCAAAGTTTGGTGGCTCATTTAGGCTAGAGATGCGTAGTCGGTAGCCGGATAAGTAAATGGCACGATCGATGGCCGTCTCATGGCGGTAGCGTATGTGGCAAAAGTTCTTTTTGGACATGCGTAATGTGGTGATCTCTCCGCATGACTCAAATATCTCCCGTATAACCTCCTCCGTAATGTTCTCTGGCAGGCCACCCACAAACACCGTCCGACAGCCGGGTGGACGCTCCCGAATGGTAGGGGGTGGTGCATTTGGATTGGGTGGAAACAATATGCAGTTCTTGGTCTTGATTACCTCCTTCAGTCCTGCAGTAGGACCGTCTGTAAAATAAAAGTTTATTACAATGGGATAACGAATTGTGGATGTTAATGGCTTATTCTTATTACCGGTGGTTATGCTGACATCTGTTGCATCTGTCGGCATGCCAGCGGCTGCTGCTGCAGCCGCATATCCAGCAGCTGCATAATTTTGCTGCATTTGCTGCATGGCAGCCGCCATCATTGCCGTGGGATCCATCAGCATTTGCGCATTTGCATTGGCCGCATTTCCCGCCGATCCTGTGGTGCCACTGGGCGTAGCCACTGCTGCTGCCGCCACCGCTGCTGCGTTCTGTGCAGCAGGAAAGTACAAGTAACCGGGTGGCGTGTGCATCAGGCCGTTTAAATAAAGCTGCTGGGCATCGGGAAGAGTTAAAGATGTGCCTGGCAGTTTATCCGCTGGCTTGACAGCGTCAGATTCATCGAGATCGTTGTCATTTTCCAAATCCATTGGAGCACTGCCCTGCGCGTTGTGCGGCTTCAATTTGTTAACCGCTGTCTTGTTTGGCGCTGGCGCATTTGTTTGGCCGGACGAGTTGTTGCTGCTATTTGTCGCCGTGGGCGTGGCAACGCCCACCGTGGCGGTCGTAATGGCAGCCGCCAATTGATTAATGAAATTCGGATGATTAGGCAAGCTGACGCCATTCGACATGTTCCCAAAAACTGGCACTGCAAGCAGGAACAGATAAAATCGATAAATAAGGCCGGCAAGGGAAGCCAATTCAAACAAAAACAAATAAAAATCAGCTGTGCATCACGCAGCGAAACAAACAGCAAAGCGCACTACGCAATGTCTGAGCGCACAAAACGTAATACAATTGGACAATTGGTATTTTTTTTCATTTGTTTGATATGCGAGGTGGTGTCTATTTACTTTACTTGTAACCATTAAACCGCCACTTGATGCTGCTAATTTGCAAGCTCTTTATCTAAAGCAAACTCCGTTTATATTTAAGCAATTACTTACACATATTATCGGCCAAATTTGCATAATTGAACGCCATTCGGAAATTTTATCATACAAACTACTCGAAAAATACCATTTTTGGTATAAAAATAGACAAGTCAGTTACACTGCGTTAAAGCCGCGCACTTTTTTCACTTTCTGCGTGCACTACAAAGAAACTTATTACTTTTTCGATCATTTCGCAAGTATTTAACTAAATTCTGGATACGAAGAAAGTAGTATTGTTTTATTATTATTATTTATCTTTCGTTATTCACTGTCCGTGCACTCACACACACCATCCGCTACACACGCATAGTAGAGTTGTGTCGTTTTGTTCTGAAAAAGTTCAAATGAACGGGTCATTAAGATGAACGAATGAACTTATTCAGTCAATCATGAACTAAATAATTCATTTCGCTGTCTCTTCTCTTAAAACCAAACTGTGTGGCAGTCTTGGTTCTCAGAGAACGTGTAACCACGAAAGAAGGGTGACAATGTCCAGCAAATAGAGTTATTTTCACAAACAGAGAAGGTGGCGAACAGGTCCGGTCGACATTTGTGACGTTTGCACAGAATATACATTTCGTGTTAAGTCAGAATACTCTAAATATATTGCTAAGCAATTGCTTAAATTTAAAGTCCGCGCAATTGTTCTGCGTTTCAGGGCTGCAGTAAATAATGCAATAACCACTATGTGGTATTTTTTAGGCATTCCATTGCGGTGTCAAAGCAGATGTGTACACACTGTTTATGATTCATCAGCTGTCGTCAATTCGAGAAAGTTTAGAACGAAAACAACACGTAAAAGCAACGTAATTCACAAAAAGTCAAGGAAATCTTTGTTTATATTACTTCGAAAACTTTTCGGGATGTCGGTAAACACGGCGCACGCCAATAATGGCGTGCTCATACACGCAGGCGAATAGTAAGTATAAAATACATTTTTCATCTTTTTGTTGTGGCTGTTTAGGCAAAAGATGTGACGTCATTAAAAACCGTCCGGTATTTCAATATTGAGTTTAATGGCTGCAATCATAAAATATAATATATGTAGATACTGCATATATTACTTGCATATATTACTCAAGCTAAGCAGCAAAACCGACAATAGAAACAGGTTTGACGTGTTCTCTACAATAAATGTGAAAGCAAACAGCTGCCACAAATTGGCGATAAGATGTGGAGTAAAACAAAGCCGATAATGTACTATAAATGTATTATCATCTATTTCACAGCATTCTACTGCACAGCGATAGCGTGAGCATGGAGTTTTCTGGACAGGACAATCATCTGTTCAATGGCTCGAAGCAGGGACGCGTCTATTTGACATCACATCGAATGATATTCAACAGCAAAAAATCGGGGGATGTGATGCAATCCTTCAGTGCACCGTTTGTGGCACTATCTGATGTAATTACTTGTATAATTGAATATTGTCATCGTACTTATCACTGTACACTTTCAGGTGGAAATCGAGCAGCCTGTTTTTGGGGCCAATTACATTAAGGGCAAGGTTCGCGCCCAGCCCAATGGCAATTATGTGGGCGAGGTCAAGTTCAAGCTGTACTTCAAGGCAGGCGGTGCCATCGAGTATGGCCAGGCATTGCTGCGGGCTGCCAAGACCGCACAAGGCAACTTCCATCGCGGCGGACTGGCTGGCGATGATCCACCGCCATATGCGCCAGCTGGTGCCTGGCATGAGGCTCCACCACCGGCCTATCAGCCACCACCAGGCTACTACGGCTGGTTGCCACAGCACGATGCGTTCAGTGGTCCGGCCCCGAACACGGTGTTTGTCAGCGACAATCCGCCTCCGTATCCGGGCATGAGTAAGTTGTCTTTGATGTCAGTCAATACTCGGCTTTTGTTATTGTACAGCATTTTAAAATTAAATTTTCAAGATATGTGCATAACAAATCATTACAGATTCACGCTTTCTCTAACAATAACGCGCCATCGCACATTCCATTTCCTTTTTGTCTTTTTTCTTTTAGCACCGCCGAATAATCAACCACAGGCACCACAGTCGTATAATCAGCAGGCACCACAGTCGTATAATCAGCAGCAGCACAGCGATGCAACTTGGTATGGTTTTTCAGCACCACCAGATCAGCCGCCACAACAGCAACCCGGCTATGGTGGCCAAGCCTGGAACGGTGGTTATGCTCAACCGCCGCCGTATGCATCGTGTGCTCCAGCATGTCCTCCTGGTCCGCCTTATGGTGGATATCCTGCACAAGGATATGGCGGACCTGCACCTGCACCTGGTGCCTATAATCCAAACATCCCTGGTGGTTTCATGCAGCCCGGCTTGCAGCAGCCACAACAGCCGAATGGCTATCCAGGAGGCTCTGCTCCACAACAATCCCAGTATCCAAATGGTGGCCATCCAGGAGGCTCTGCTCCACCACAGCAGCCACCAGGTGGACCCGGTGCTGCTGCCAATGCTGCAGGCAGTGCAGCTGCCGTCAACTTTATGGGCTTCAGCTTGCCACCAGGAAGTGAGTATAAATCATAAAGATCTCACCGTGTTAACCTCTCGTCCACTTCATAGACTAAATGCTCAACTCAAGCAAGAAAAGAATCATATGCGAAACAACTTAAAAGGAAGATTATTATTTAATACTATAATGATTCGTTATTAGTTTTCTTAACATTTAATTATGTAATATAAAGTTATAGTTTGCAAACTTTCGCTTAGAAAGGATCATTAAGCATTTACCCTATGCTCCCCTTATCCCTTTCATTTCAATGTTGTGGCTAATTTATCCGACGAAATCTAACAAGTTACTAAACTCAATTTATAATCACCGTATTTGGCATCTGAAACAAACTTTTCTTTTTAACTATTTCACAGTGTAAACTGCTAAATTTACTGTACGGCAAAATAAACAAGTAAGATTCTAAGATCTATGTATATTATAGTATAAGGTTCAATTTTATAACAAAAGCCGAGCCAAACAGTTTTTGCGATTTTGGTTAGTAGTTAGTAACTTGCATAACTATTTCTTTCTTTCTTTCTTTCGTTTTTTCCCATGCAAACTTTGCAGGAACCAGCAGCACGCAATATTATTATTATCCTAATTGTTATCCAGTTGCAAGAACTTTGTGTTTTATACCAATACCTGTTATATTTCCATAAAAAGGACCTGTAAGACATTGTACTTGCAATGCACATTTATTCTCAATTTCAACGCCTTATCATTTACAATCAAAAATTATTGATTTTTTCTGATAAATCTAATAGATTCCAAAGAAGCCGAAGCTGCGGCCAGCGCCTATAATACACCCTATAATCAACGCGGACCCAATGCACCTGGACCCAGTGATATGCCGCCGTCATACAATGTATGTAGCTCTTAATTGGCTCTAAAAAGAATTTAAATATTAATAAATATTACACATTTTTTGCAGAATTTGCCACCCAGCTACAATGATGCATCAAAGAAACATCAATAGATACAGCTTGTTAACCATTTAAAAATTGTTTATTAATTAAACGAAATTAACGGCTCATTCCACTTGTTGCAATCCATTAATAGTGTGAGGAATTGCGTATAATTACATTAAATCGCTTTAAAAAAGCTAAAAATTGTTAAAAAACCATTTTTTTTTTATCAAGCTTTGTTAAATCTGGCATAGAGTCAAGTATTGCTATTGTATTAATCAATTGACATTCAAGTCGCATCTCAATACTTTTTAAAGAAAAAACACGAATTGCATAAAACACATGAATTAGTTGTTGCATTATTCTGCTTGTTTATTTAATACATTTTATATTTAATCTGTGTGAGTCACAAGTTAAAACATGCTTTTAAAGTAACTAATTTTCTGTTTTTCTTACAATTGTTATTAACTATTATACAAATAAAAGCGAATAAGATCTATTATTATCTGTTGCAAATTTAACTTAATGATGAACTCGGCAGAAATATGTAGCATATTTTTAAGATATATACTAAGCTTTCAAGTTTCTATGGAATTGATTTGAGGGTGGAATTTGCAATGGAATAGCCTGTATATGCATATAAAACAAATTGTACATGAAATATAAATTTGTGTATATATCTATCATATAAGTAAATGCATTTTTAATTGGTTGCAAGATGTGTGTGCTGCATGCACTTTGGGGTGGCCTTCGAATGGTTGCGTTTGATGACTGCGCACGCACTTTTCCAGCAAACTAAAGTACATAGAAGCATTAAAGATTAAATAATATACCAATAACTTACTTTGACAGTTAAATGACCCATTCCAGAAGAATCATCTGCGTAGTTTTAATTGAACTTTATGCTTGTTTAGGAAACAGAATTCCGCAACATTAACGATGACTTGCACGATAGCCAGCTTCAAGTGCGGGATATCGTTTAAGTTGCGATTTTCTGTGCCATATTTTTGATTAAAATACACATTCACCGAATTTTCAGCTCCAGTAGATCTATAAAGTTTTGGCAGGACATCGAGCCGGGTCCATTGCTTTGAGTAATGCCACAGAATACGAGCTGGAATCAGACACACGAGTGTCTTCCTCAATTTGTCTATTTCACCATTCAAAGCAATGATAACTCCGGAGGGATATCCCACTTTTTCAAAAAATAATTTGTAATAATTAAAAATTATTTATAATTAATTATTGATTATTCTTTCCCCAAGATACTTTCTCTTTCCCAGATAATTCACCTGTTGAAAAGTTGTGCACATTTATGGGAAGCATTTGATATAGATATTCACCTTGCTGTAAATGCACACACACTGTATATGTATATATACAAATCTGAGAATGCAATGTATGGAAGATTTTCCATATATCTAAAAATTCACCTGAAGGGTATCTATAGTATAGAATAAATTGGGTATACTTAGAATTATTTGTCTCTATATACCACTCGAAAATTGGTAGACAGGTTGATAAAAGATTGGTATTTATTGTATGTTCCTAAAGATATTGAAAAATGTGCGAAAATTGCAGTGAGTGCACAGACCTTCATTCACCTGTTGGTGAAGGGTGTGTATCTAGGCATGTATGTGAGATACATACAATAAAATGTATCTTTATATCTCGTTGCAATTTTTCGGCAGAAATTTACATACACGAGTGAAAAATTTTATAGATACATCACAATATAGAAAGGGATGAAAATTGCATTGGCAGCAGATTTTGTATTTTTAAAATAAAAAAAAATTCTATAACTGATATATGAAATATACCTTCTTTTTAAGCGATTTGAACCTTTTTACCTGCAAAAGAAAAGAATGTCAATTACCCAATTAAAAAATGGAATATAATTTGTTGTTCCAAAATAATTGATAAAAATTGTTTTTTAAAGGTAAAAAATATAGTTTAAAAAAACACTTAATTAAAAAGTAATATTTATGAATATATATATTAAAGAAAAGGTAGGTATATCAATTTATTTATTTATTTTACTTACATATTTTTACAGGTAATTTTTGCAGAGAATGAAAATGACATCGACCAGCCAGCTTGAAGTCCAGAAGGATAATGAATTGTCTAGCGTAATGAGCCGAAAAATTATGACTCGTCTGGCGATTGCAATGAAAAATCAATCATACGCCGCATGCGCAGTTCGCAGTGTGGTGAGATTGAGATAAGTACTTGAGTCTAGATTTGTTGGCAAAGGATGGCAATTTTTAGTTGTGCTCGTCCTGTGTGTTCAGGCAGCATGTTTCATTAAAACTAAACAACATAAATACAAATGGAATGCCAGTGTAAATAAGTGAAAAATATTGTTGTTAATAAATTAGCAATATATGAAAATAAATCTTTAAATTTGAAATGAATGCTCTGATTGGATTTGCATTCGATTAATGCAGTATTGAAGCAACATTTGGCGACTGTTGTTTATCGATTTAAGTGCGTGCCACAAATAGCAACAGAGACAACACCCTGTATTCTTTTGTGTGTGCGTGAAGAACAAACATATAACGTTAGTTACTCCGTCGATTTCAATGCACTAATTATGCAAACCTTAATTGAATTGTGCGTTGACTAAATTCATAAAACTATTTAAAAAGCAGACAGCAACAATAATAATAACAATAATCACAATAACAATAACAAGTACAACATAATGGATGTGGGTGCACAGGAAACCACCTACGAACCACTCGAGGGTCGCAGCGGACATCGGACATCGGGCGGTGGCATGCGGCATCCGACGAGCATTGATGATAGTCCCGAATTCGATACACGCGCCCCCAAGGACCAAAGACATGCCGTCTACTTGGCACTCCTTGCAGCGGGCATTGGATTTGTTCTGCCCTACAATAGGTGAGCATCACTCGAAGTTCATCTAACTGAAACACTGTGTGTGCAAATGATTGAATGAATGTATTACGAGTGCCTCTACTGTCTGATTATGATTAATTTGCTGTAGGGAGAATGCCCAAATGGTATGTGTTTTTTTTAACTCATTTGATACCCTATAAAAAAAGATTGTAATAATAATTATGAATGATTTAAATTCTTAACGTTTGGAAAGTATTTTTAAAATAGTTATATACCCCTACAGAGGTTTTAAAAATCTTATCCAGACATGTGTTGACCCTTGAAAAAATATACAGTCGACCTTCCCTAACTCGAATCACCATTATCCAAAGAAAAAGTTCGTCTTATGGAGACTGCGACTTATGGAATTATTTTTCTTAACTACATATTTGATTCGAGATATAGAAGTTCGATATATGGAAGTTCTACTGTATATATTCTTGATCAACACGACGAGAGGAGTCGAAAGCCTCTCACCCTATTAACTCTCTTACTGAAAACTTAAATGATTGGTTGAAAAAACAAATTATGAAAATTATTTTTGTTTCGTGAGATATTTTAAACAAGCTCGCAAATAGACAGTTTGTTATTGCCTTGGACATCCCAACTAAAGAAACTCAGAGATTGTGAGTTTTGTGGGATTTAATAGATCCTGAACTAATTTGCAATCAAAATTAAAACATTATTATTACATTTTATGACTAAATTTGTTATTTTTTGATACCTTACAAGCTATGAATATTTGATATTATCTTATACAACCTGGCTAAATTCAATTTAAATCGCACAATTGTATCATACACTATATTTACAGTGCTCTGAAAGGGGTTCAAAATTAACTCAAGCTTTTCACTCTATTGTATTACAACTTTACTTACAACAACTTTCAAACCTACCTATTTCTCACAGCTTCATTATTGCCGCGGACTATTGGCAGGGACGCTTTCCGGGTCGTCCCGTGGCCTTGGACATGTCCATGACATATATTTTTGTGGCCTTCTGTACGGTGCTGTTCAACAACATTGTGCTCTCGCTGGCGCCATTCCAGACCCGTGTGCTCTTCGGCTACATCGTGTCCTTCACCACATTGATCTTTGTGGCCGTCTGCGAGGTGGCCTGGCACGCGTTTGCCACGAACACGGCGTATGTGGTGAACATGTCGGCGGTGGCATTGACCGCCATCGGCTGTACGGTGCAGCAGTCGAGCTTCTACGGATTCGCCTCGATGCTGCCCAAACAGTACACCCAGGCGGTGATGGCCGGCGAGAGTATTGCCGGTTTCCTGGTGTCTTCCAATCGTGTGGTTACCAAGCTGCTCATCAACAATGACCGCGTCTCGACTGTCATCTTCTTTCTCACCTCCACGCTGTATATCCTCTTCAGTTATCTTTTGCATCTGGCCACGATTAATTCGCCCTTTGTTCGTTATCATGTGGAGGCGTGTTCCAAGATTGTTCTACGACCGGATGAGGTGAGTTAGCCAATAGAGGTATCTACTGATTGAAGGAAGAGATCAAAAGAAAGGAAGCATAATATTATAAGTGATTAAAATTTTTGAATTGTGGGACTTTCAGTATTTTCCGATTTTCATGCAGAGTTCCGAATACCAGCTTTATAAGCTGTCATCCTACTTAATCGCATCCAGATCGACCGAACAGAACGGTAGTAATGATTTTTTTTTTTTAACAACAACAATAATTTATACTTGATTGACTTGATGACTGATTAAAGTCTTTAAGCAATATAACTGCCTTAAAGTATGCAACACATTTTTAGACCCCAAATTAATAAAAAGTACAGGGGTCTGTTAACTTTGTCACAAAAAAAAAGTGCGTAACAGGCAGAAGGAGGCGTGGCAGACCCCATAAAATATATACATTCTTGACCAGCATCAAAAGCAGAGTCGATATAGCCAAGTCCGTCTATCCGTCCGTCTGTGTGAGCGCCTGGATCTCAGAGACTATAAGAGCTAGAGACTCCAAACTTGGTAAGTAGGTTAGTCTATATTGCAAGCAGATTGAGCTTGTTTTAGATTTTGGATCGGACCACTATATTATATAGTTTTATAGGAACGATCAGTCAAAAATCTAGTTTTAGTATGAAAAACTTTATTGTTGTTTGAGAAATCTGAACCAAACTAACATATGAATATGGTCTAATACATCCTGAACAAATTGGGTTGAAATCGGACCTCTACATCACAAGTCTTAGTAAGAAAAACTTATTTGTTGTTTAAGATATCTGCTTTACCATAGTAAGTACGGGGTCTCCGACAGTCGAGTATGCTCGACTGTGGCACCGTCCACTAGTTTTATGTATATTTAAATAAGTAACGGGTCGAGAACTCGACTATAGCCTTTTCCGCTTGTTAGATTTCGGTATTAAGCTCAGATTTCTTTTACTTTTAATCTAATTTGGTGCTCGTCTCTGTGTTCCTTATTTTCCCTTGCAGCAAGAAATCGACGGCGCTACGAGCAGTACGAAATACGGAGTCCTCTCCATGGATGGCACGACGACAACGACAACAGCTGGACCACATCATTCCAGTGCCAACGCCACGAATACGCTGAGCTTCAGCAATCCGGTCTATGAGCTGTCCAATCCGACGGCTGGTGAGAGCATCATTGAGGGACTTGGCCAATTGCCCGAGTTGCCCGCAACGCCACATGAGCCGGCCACGCCCACAACGGTGGCCTTCAAGGTGGAGCATGTGATAACGCCACGCCGCTGTCGGCCCAGCAAATTGGGGGACATCCGCGAGGGATTCGTGACTCGCTGGCGAGTGGCCCAAGTCATCTATCCGTACATGGTGTGCATTGCGTTGGCCTACTGTGTGACCCTCTCACTCTATCCCGGCATCGAGGTGGAGGTCAACTCGTGTGCGCTGCGCTCTTGGATGCCCGTGCTCCTGATGTTCTGCTTCAATACGTCGGATGTGGTGGGCAAAATCCTGGCAGCTAGTCCGTATCCTTGGTCACGTCGCCAGCTGGTGCTCCTATCCGGACTGCGTATCGTTCTCGTGCCAATGTTTCTGCTCTGCTGTGCGCCGCGTCATCGTCCCGTCATCTCGGGCGAGACGGCGCCCTTTCTCCTAACCATTGCTCTGGGCATCAGCAACGGATTGGCTGGAAGTCTGCCCATGATGCTGGCGCCGGCTAAGGTGCCCGGCACTCTGAAAGAGGTCACGGGCAACATCATGACGCTGTCGTATAACATTGGCCTCACGGCCGGATCACTCATTGGCTACGTGTTCGAGGGCATGCTGGGACCTCAGCTGGACAATCCCTGTCCCTTGTATCCGTATACGCCCGCCTCCTTGGATCACTATCACGGCCATGTGCAGCCGCTGTTAACCACATCAAGTGCGACAATGGGCGACATCAACACGACGCTGGCTCCGCTGCTGCTCAATACCACAATCTCCAGCATGTCCAGCACTGAGAGCAGCTCCACGAGCATGGTGCCCGCTCCGGCTTTGGCCACGGTTATCACCACCACGGCATTGGCCTTGTTCAGCACCGTTGCCAGCACCAGCACGGAGTTGATAAACGCCACGGTGACCACGATGCTATCGGCGGTTTCATCTTCGGTCGGTGACATCAGCGGTGAACTGGGGGGCAGCACCACGGATCCTCAAACGCCCGATGCCCTGATGCAGGATATCTAAGTCAAGGAGCAATCGATGGATTGACTGGACTGATTTGTGAGGCAGGCAAGCAAACAGTGCTCAATGCAAGGTATCTCAAAGATACATTTGGAAGCAGCTTATTTGGCCAAGTGCTTGCGTGTCAATTCCTTGGCACTGAGGAGCACAGTGAGATGCTCTCTCCCATGCGAGAATTCTCCAAGCAGTCTCTTTGTATAGCACAACTTTTCTCTTTCTCAGAAGCGAAGTTTCGATTGGAAGCCCTCGCTATATGTGTATCTAGATACTCTGTCTAAACAAATCTATTCAACTTAGATGCAAATTTAACCAGAAATACTTAGATTTATATATGTATGTAATCTTAGGCAAGTTTTCTCGTGTAAATGTTAAATTTAAAAGGGAGTTTAGACATTGTCTACCTGTTCTTCGATTATCGATGTTAACATGAGAATAATAAATATTAGCATGATCATGAGATGAACAGTACTTATATTTATGTCAACATATTTATACTCCAATTAAGTGCTATGATATCCAAGTTGTAACTTGTTGATTTCGAGTTATGTAAAATATCAAATTAGATAAGAGAATTCTACATATAACGTGTCCGTATGTTTCCGAGTATAAGTAAGTGATTAGACTACGGATTAAAATAGGCTGGTTGAGTGTTGTAAGTAAACATATTGTTGGTTACAGAGCAGGAATATTTTTATAAGATCGGGGAGGTAATTAGATTAAATATTGATCTGAATGGGGCTCAACTAATCAATCTAATTTTTAAAAGCAACTTTGTTAAGTTTATTATTATGTTAGGTGTGTTCTTAGCTTGCAAATATTATATTACTTTATACACAATTTTTCCTTGAAGCACGTTTAACAAAAGTCCGTTCCAAAATATAAGCAAACTGCATATAATCTTAAATATTAAAATGTAATGAAGCAAATAAAAATGTTTTTGTGTACATATATTAAACAAAATTTAATAAGCAATTATGTAAGCGCTCTAATTGGCCTTGTTACACTCTTATTTACTTTGCCAGTCATATTTTATTATTTTTAGCCAAATATTTAGCAATAATATGTTATCCTTTGTTATTGAAATGAAATATGCTGAGTATTGTAACAATAATATTTCAATAAAAAAAAAATAAAGAATAGAATGAATAAAACAAAATCAGGACACGTGTGAAAATGGACTTCAAAGACGGTTTTAGTGTAATTCAAAGACCAATCCTGACTGACTTTAATGACAAAAACAATGAGTCAATTTTATATTGTCATGTTTAACGATTCGCCATCTACGAGTAGTGCAGTTTAAGTTTTTCACTATACATTAAAGCATTTTTGTCATCTAAAGCGGGGGTCAACTTTGGACATTCCTCCTTAGAAAGTGTAAACAGCTTATTGTCATCTTAAGTGAGACTCCAAAAATATGTTGGTTATTGCCATAGTTCAACAAATTCTTAGGTTAAAAGATGCTGGACCCTTTTGCATTCTATAATCCATTAAGAACCATGATTTATTGTCTTTTAAAAAAGGATTTTTGACAGTAAATATTTCAATAAATATTAAACTTTTCTTATAAGGATATTTTAGAAATTAAGTACCCTGAATATTAAACTAACTTTCAAGGAACTTTTCAAAAGGAAATAACCCATTATAGTTATGTAAAGAATAAAATATAAAGAAGGGAAATATAATTGTGCCATTTAAAATCCCATTTAAATGATTTCTTATATTTCCGGATTTTTCAAAGATGGCGTTCCATTTTACATGACAAAAACTTCATAGTCTTTGAACTCGTTAAGCAAACTAAAGCAGAATGTCCAAAGATGGCGCCCACTTTAGTCGACAAAAAGCTCATTGTTGCAAAACGGTTTATAGTTAAACTTCAATTATAGCAAATATAAAGTATGGTTAATTCCTAAAAATGAAATCTTTATAAGATAATTTCTAGTTAAAAGCTTAAATTTGCAATAGATGGCGAATCATCAAACTTGACAAAATGGCCAAAGATATAAAAATTGTCCTTTATCTTATTGGTTAGAATAATGGTTCTTTTAGCTCTTGGAAAATTTGATTTTAATTTCCTTTGTATATTTTTAATTGTAAGCAGCATTTGTGGAAATTACTTTTAGCCGGTTTTTAGGGAAAATGGGAATTTAACAGACCACTTGATTTGTATTTAATTCATAGTACTTTATTTTTTTTTTTTGATAAAATATTATTACAATACTTTGGTAAATTTCAAATTTAAAAATATCTCTTTTATTAACAGTAACTGGACATAGAAAAGCGGCCCATGGCATATTTTTATTAAATAACTAAATATTTGCCATCACAAGGTAAAATAGGTTATTTACAATATTGTCTAGATTATTATTTGTTTGATATTATTGTGTTATTATTTTGCTATTCCCTATATATCAAAATATTAAGTACTGGAAAGAGGAATTGCTTATGTAATTATATTGAATCTTTACGCATGTGAAGTTCCTGAATAATTCGTTATTGTTGTCGAGTGCCCAAATAAATAAAAATTAAATCAATTAGGGTATATCAACCTTGAATCTCAGCCAAAAGCAGATGCGAAGAGAAGCGCCAACTTATGCTGAATTTAAACTCAAGTATAAATATGCAGGTAATTTGAATTTGTATTTCCTTGCTTCACCCCAATGTAAAACCAATGCGTGGAAATTTCCATTTTAATTTGGGGGTATCTTTTTTTAACGTGGACGGCACACAGTTAAAAAATATGCAACATTTTCAGCTTAAGTCGCGAGATACTCGTTTTCCGCAACAAAATAGCCAATTATAATTTATCTGCTCTTTTTTGGGAAGGAAATGCAGCTAAGTAAAGTTAATTTGCATTGCTATCCGGGCTGAACACCCACAATCGCTCAACTTCCACTCGTGCGGGGAGAACAAACCAGCTACGACCTCGAAGTCTGCGGAAGTTGCATATGGAGTGAACTTTATCGATTGAATAAAGTTCGCACATTGCCTACTTTTAGGCGACGTCGATGTCGACGTTAACGTCGCTGTCGCTGTCGCCGTCGGTTATAGGCACAACCCTTCGAAAGGTGTTCTGCTTATCGCCTGTTTGTGTCATTGCCCCCAGCGGGACTAAGCGAACTGTGCTGCTTAGACACCATCGATTTGTAGAGTAGTATGGCAAGCTAGATTAATTTAAATCAATACCACTAGTTTAACAATAAATCCTTCTGTACTCTGTAACTAATCAAACTGGAGAACGAGTGAAACAGACGAAGTTTCTGAAGAGCATATTCAACCTATTCATTTTAAATAACTATATCTGTTTCTAATCGATATTTTTAGAAATATTCGTAATCCTTTCCATTGTTTTCCTAGCTGCCTCTATTTCTAATCGATATTCATTGTGTCTACATTTGTGATAGTATGATAATTTAAAATTATTCGGAATCATTTCCATTGCTTTCCTCGCTGCTCGTCAGCTCCAAGTCCGCCCAAAGCATCGAATCGACCGGAGCAGCTTCAGCTTCAGTTTTTGACTCAGCTTCAGCTTCAGCTTCACTTTTAGCTTCAGTTCCCGCTTCAACTTCAGCTTTAGCTTCAGTTCCTGATCCTACTTTAGCTTTTGCTTCAGCTTCAACTTCACCTTCAGCCTCAACTTCAGCCTCAACTTCAGCCTCAACTTCAGCCTCAACTTCAGCCTCAACTTCAGCCTCAACTTCAGCCTCAACTTTAGCCTCAACTTCAGTTTCTGCTTCAGCCTCAACTTCAATTTCAGCCTCAGCTTCAACTTCTTCCTCAGATTCTTCGTCAGCTTCTTCCTCAGATTCTTCCTCAGATTCTTCCTCAGCTTCTTCCTCAGTTTCTTCCTCAGCTTCTTCCTCAGCTTCTTCCTCAGCTTCTTCTTCAGCTTCTTCCTCGGATTCAGCTTCAGTTTCAGCTTCAGCTTCAGTGGAAGTTGAGGAAGCATTCTCATCATTCTCATCTTCGATGCGAGCCTTCTTCCATTTCGGGGAGTTCAAATGAGAATCTTCCATTTCAATATCGTACTCTTGTTCTGCTTGGGACATTGTGCTGTCTTCATAGGCCTGTGATTCGTTGTCCTCATCCTCTGCAGAGGATTGCTGGGCATACATGTAGATGTCCCCAGTTTCGGGGCTGTCGCAGTTAGCGACATTAACTTCATCTTCGCTCATTTGCGATATGCTCTCGAGTTCATTCTTTATCTTTAGTGTCAGACTGTTGGCTGCTTCAATGAGGACTTCCATGTGATTCCTGGCGACTTCTTCCGTTTCCCTGGTATACGACATTATACAATGATCCACGCAGCTCTCTGTCCGTTTGAGTGCATAGAGCACCTCGCTGATATCCTGATCTAGGTTTCTGTAGCGCGTATCAGACTCCTCGGTAAATTCCTGATCCCTGAACCAGAGACACTTTTCATATAGAGAAAGTTTTCCGTTCTCGCAGTTTCTATGAAAAAAGTCAAAGAACCTTTTCACCTGATTGTCGAATCTCTTAAATATGTAATTCACTTCAAGACGATACTCCTCGACGGTTCTAAAGCAATATTTATCTACTTTCTGGCACAGCGCATCCCACTTGACATGGAAGAACTTGCAAATGCTCTTCTCATCCTCCCTTAAGATGGACATTTGCAGTTTCCTCATCTGTTCCCTGCACTGACGCTGGACAGCTTCGGAGGTTCTCTCAAAGCTTTGCTTGCCCGGCGCCCGGGGATCTTTTGTGCTGACCTTCTCCTCGCCCCTGGGCATCTTGTTGAGTACTCTGTGAAAGAATCTCTCCAGTTTCTGGCAATTACGATAGACCACATCGCCCGGTCGATTAAACGTGAAACAGTTACTGATCACCAATCTGAAGTCAAAGATCAGCTCATCCACCCCATGATAGTATCGATTCTGCACCCGCTTGATGATCGTGCCCACATCCATGGGCGTCCTTATGATGGTATAGTAATTGGGCACTTGCAGTGCCGCCGTGTCCACCGGCTCCATGAAGTCCATGGCGAACTTCTTCGAGATCAGCTCGTCCAGCAGATACTTCCTCAAATAGTGTATCTTATTTGTGTAGAGCCCCGTCTCCCCCGGGGGCGGCATTACTTCCGGTTGCACGCGAGTCGGAAGTCGTATCTTCATTTTCAACGGTTGGTGGGATGGCTGTAAAGATTGAAAATACAGCCAAACAGTTAACAATTCATGAGAAAACACCAATATTACCATTACTATTAGATTCGTACTTTCAATTCAAATAGAGTTAAATATTACACAATCTGATTAGTCAAAAGTTTCTATTAAATCTGTTGATTGTCGTCTGACAAATCATACAATGAATATCCGATGATTCCGATTAGTGCGATTTGGGATTACTGAGTGCAGCTTGCACCAATAACCAATGTATCGATAATCGATAACATAATGCAAGTGTTGCATTTATTATCTCTTGCATTTTTTATTCTATCGCTTTCGTATAAATTCAATTCTGCGGAATCGTTTTTGCGGAGATCAACAAATATATTTTGTACGCCTTCCATCAAATTCGTTTTATTATCATCGCGATTTTGTGGAAAACTTTAATAGCTCTGCAAGAAATTAGACAGAAGTTTTTCATATTTTATTTTAAATCTTAAATTTGAAGTTTATCACAAGGCCTGGTATTTGTTGCTTTTGATATTTGAAAACAAGTTATGGATTTTAATTTACTACAATTCAATTTGCATGACAAAAGACTACTTTCTGCTTCTATTTCAAATTTCATAGCTATAGAATTAGAGAACAGAGGAACAGTGCCTCATAATAGTATTGACAATATTACTATTATACGGTTTTATTATTACCATATTTAAAATGGAGCACATTAAAAGTAAAGATTTATTCGTTTATTGTTATTAATTGCAATCGCTTTCTCTTATCACTTTATTTTTATATGAATATAATGGGCAATTTTCTGTAAATTAAGCAAATAATCGTTAGTTTTAGAAGACTTCTGTTAATAAACTCAATATGTATAATAATAAACACAGTATGTAAATGCATATTGATAGTATTTTTAAGTACTTTCTGCAAACTGTTTGCCAAGACTTTCAGTTCAGAAAAGTTCTAATAACAGCACTAAATACATAGACTCAAGAGTGCAGATTGTTGTGCTTTGTTGCTGGGTAATTACATGACAGCAACAATAGCAACAACAACAACAACATCAGCAGCAGCAGCAGCAACATTACGAATTACGATAATAATTTCCATTTCTAATTTCCTCACCATGCCAAAGGACTTTTCAGTAGCAAGCAAACAGTCGCCTCCCCCTCCATACTTCCGTTGACAGCAGCAGCGATAACAACAACAGCAACAACAACAACAACAACAGCAACAACATTTAAGGACGCGCCAAACGTTTGGTATAATTCCAATGCAGAAATCTAACAAAATGCAAATGCAATCATTGATTTTTTGGCTTGTAACGAAGTAAGCATCGTTTGTTGTGCATGTGTGTGTTGTGTATTTGTGTTGTGTGTGTGTTTGTTGTGTGTGTGTGTATGGAGAACATTGCTCCATTTGCAAGCAATTGTAAGTGGACTATTTAAAATTCGATGTACAAAACTCGCTGTGAGGCCAGAAACTGGAACTGATTTGCTAGCTTAATCAAAAACATTTAAATAATATTAAATGCCAATAAAAGCCAATAAAAATATTCTAGTCGAAAATGCTTGACTACTAGATACCCTGCGAATTAGTTATTAATTACGCTCAAGTTGCGTGCTATTCTTATATTAATTTATTTCTGTTTTTACTAAAACGTTATGATGTAGAGATGATTAAGCTTAAATATAGGAAAAGAGAGAATATTATATATGTATATAAAATATCAATATATTGTAGATAAAAATCAAATATAATTTAAAATATTAAATTGAACTAGTAATAATTATACTCAGGTTAAGAATTAGATTGACGTAGAAATTTGCCATTTTCAATATTCAATATCAAAAATCAAAATAATGAATTAGAGATTCCCATTAGCACCATTTGTATTCCATCTAAAAAGTATTGGGTATATATTTGTTTATTCTTATTTTCCGATGACTTTTAGTTTCGTTTGATTTTAACTTTCATTTGACAATTTAAGCGTTTTGAATTCAAAGTCACAGCAAGGACTGCACGGGGAAGGGAAGGCAGAGTAAGTGAGTGAGGGTGGCAACGTCTGTGCAACGGGACTCAGCAGGGATACTCTGAGTTAACTGTGCGCTTCAAATGAGGTGTGCGACGTGTTTCTCAATTCCCACTGATGTTGGCTTTTGTGAAGAACTTAACCGCAGGTTTGAGACGACGGATGAACATATTCTTGTTTCTTTATGCTTGCTCTTGTGGCTGCACATTATGCAGACACGCCCACAAGCCTAACACGCCCACACTCCTACACAGCTACTGTTGTTGTTGTTTTTGTAATTTGATAATGCATTTGATTAAGGAAATGAAATTTTTATTAAGGCTGTTTGCTTATTCGCTCACTGCCAGCCCGTGTTTGCTTTTATGTTTATCCTGCTGGGGTGTGAGTGTATACGTGTGTGTGTTTGTGTTTGTGTGTGTGAGTGTGGGTGTAGCCATTTTGTTGCCTGTTCTGTTTTGTTTGCCATATTCCACACTCGATTCTCATTCTCAGAGCCAGCTTTTCCCCCAAGTGCTGCATTTTTGTTTTCGCATAATTTCTTTGAGTGCGGTTGGATCTCTGCGATTTTACGATGCGACCGCCAAAAGGTGGGCAAACCTCACAGACTCACAGCAAATGGGTTTGAAAAGCACTGAAATAGTGTGCGTGTGTGTGTGTTTGTGTTAGTTCGTAACTGTTCCTTGATTTTCCCCGGGCTTTTTTTTTATATTGTTGTATGCTTTCTACCTCAGACTTCTAGAATTCACACACAACTGTTGTTTTCACAAGCGAAGAGTTTTCCTACCCTGCTATCATTTAATGCCTAAAGCGGGTATCTCAGTGCTGTAACAATGCATGAGACATAAAAGTTAAACACCTTTAATGTTCCTTTTATTTTTATTCAGGCCAAAATTAATAAATGTGTGTTTTCTTTGGCACTGGGTATCTGCTAGTTGATCACTCTCTTTGCTACTTGCTATTCTACTTTTATTCAATTTTGCGTTGACTATACGTAAATAAATAATTTAATTTTTCTTTCTGTTTCAATATGCAAATTGTGCTTTAAAAATCCACAACAGAGGAATTGACAACTAAAAACTGTGTTCTACAATTAATTGAAGTGTATTTTTTAATACAAATATTTCTAGACAAACTACGGTTGTTTTAAAGTGAGGCATGTTCAGAATAAGTAGTAAGTAGTATTAATTTGCCTGTGTATTTTTTATTATATAAAATAAAGTTTTATCTCCGTAAATAGTTTTAAATTGTTTTAAATACCCGCGGACATTTAAACTTTTTAATATTTAATTATCAGTTTTATATGCTATATGTTATTTAATTCTATTTAATGCTTAACTTAAAGTATATATCCCTATTTTATTTGCTTTTATTTGGCGTTATTCATTTATTTATTTATTTAATGTCAACTACGAGCAGTTGACCAATTAGGTAAAAATTAAACTATAAAGTATAATAAATATAAAAATTAAGTTAAATATTTTAGTTAAATTTAATGTTAAACTGAAAAGATAAAAATTAATTTAAAAAAAAACTAGTAAATTGAAAATTAAACTTAAAATCTGGGGGCATTCAAAATTATAAATGATATAAAATTCGTTGCAAGGATTGGAAAAAACCCAATCAGATCAAAAGTATTAGTAGTAATAGTTAATAATATTAGAAATTAGTAAGGTTAGGGATTTCTATATAAATAATTTCAGCTAGAATCACTGTGTTAGTAGATATTATAATGATAAAAACTATTTAATAAATTTTTATTACTCTCCAATTTATGGATAAACAAAGTCCAATTATTTTCTCAATCCCATAATCTATAGAAATTCTCTAATCGTACAAAATCGTGTTGTATCTTGGGCTGTATCAAATGACATTACAAATTCAATTTGCATACGAAATTAAATCATAGCTTATTTTGTGCTCGGCGGAATTGCTCTCACTTCACATTGCTCGTTGCTCATTTCTCATTTCTCGTTTCACATTTCGCATTGTTTGGCAACTTGTTAACGCGCCTATGGAACAACGGAATTTATTTGCAACACCATGGAGAAAAAAAGAAGAGAAAACTCTGGAAAAAAACAACAACAATAAGAACTAACTCTAACCCTTCGTACACTAACTAAGTGAGCTCATTCAACTCCAAAACAAACTTTTGCTATTGTTATTACATTTTTTTTAAGCTTGCCGGTCATTGACTTTCTCTCAACTTTCCGCTTGACATTTAACGAGCAGAATAAGCAAAAAAAGACAACAATAACAAACACACACACACACACATAGAAAGAGAGAGAGAGAGAGAGAAGAAACAAAAATAATAATAACAGCAGCGAATGTAATTTTAACATGTTAAGTGTTAAAATGAAGCCTACTTTTGAGCACTCGCCACAGCCCTCGCAGCCCCCGCCGCCCCCGCAGCATAAACATCAGCAAGAGATGTTTAAGTTGTTGTTGCTGTTGCAAGGATTGTTTTTGCTGTGCCCGCCTCAGACATTGTCCCCGGACAACAAAAGCCGTGTTGATGTTGTGCTGCCAAGACCCAGACCTCACTTTCCAACCTCTGCCCCTTCCCTCCGCAAAGATGCGCGGTTGCAACACTTTAAGCTATAGCACTTTAACAGAAATCTGTTAAAGCACGTGCCGTGTTAAGTGTGAAAGTGAAGAGCCAACCAATAATAGCCTCATATGTGGGTCATTTGTATAAATTTCCACTTATTGATCAGTCATAAAAGCAGCTTTGCTTTAGTCGCAAATTAATGCGACAATCAAAGGATTATCGTCATCAGCTGGTCAGTTGCAGAGACCACTTTCACTTGCATTTCACTTTAATATGTGTAGCATACTTTGCTGCAGCTTAAGGCTCAAAGTACCTTAAAGCTTGTCCAAAGTATTTATGCTTATGTTCCATTCTCCGTAAAGTATACTTGTATTTTAAAAAGATCTGGATGTATTTTTTATACTTAATTCTCTTCTATGTGTATCTAACTCTCTTATAACATTTCTTCTTTTTCCTCCACAGAATACTATCCTAAGACTTTATCAGGTTGCAGAAAGCATATTTGCTGAAGGATAAAAGCTAAGAACCAAACCACAACTGCTAATTTCCCTAGTATATTAGTAGAGTATAAGCAAACATCGAACTTGTTGTAACCCCTTTTTAGTAGCTGTTAAAGAGCACTTCCCATTTTTTCCCACCCCTGCAACCTGAGCGTTCAACGCGTTGCTCTCTCAAACATGTTATCCACGCACACTCAAACATGTTATCCTTACGCTCTCAAACACGTATGATCCTTACGCTCTCAAACATGTCGAGATGTCAAATGTTATGTTCGAATCCTTGATTTTTTGTCGGCTTTCTGTGAAAGACAAAAAATCAAAAATAAAAAAAGTAGCGACGGTAAAACGTGGAAATTGTAAAATGTAATAGCAAGGTCCTTAGAGACAGACATGCAGCCATTTGGCCTGGATGCGGAGACCTGTGGACCTGCCTCAAAGTCACTCATTTGGAATAGACAATAGCCCGCAATTACAGACACGCTGCTGGAAACCTGCGTTGCGTCTGTGTGTGTGAGAGAGTGTGCGTGTGTGTGTGTGTCTGCTGAGCCGGCTCAAAGTTGTTTGATTTTGTTTACGAGCAAGAGGCAGCTCTATGTGTGTGTGTGTCTCTCTCTTTGTGTTTATTGCGGTGCGGTTTGCGCTAGCCTGGACAACGGAAACCGGAAGTGGCGCTGCATGCCAAGCGGATATTGCAAATTATTAACCTTTTCGCTACAATTTCGCTTTTGCGTTTGTGCCTGTTCTCTGCTGGCATTTGCAAATTTTCAACCGGATGTACGCGGGCTGCACCCGTAAAGCTATCCTCTGTCTGTCCTAGGTATCAATCGTCCTTTGCGGTTGCCTGGAGAAGCACCTGGAGAAGCATCTGCCAGCAAAGCGATTTATAAACGATTTGCCAAAACTTCCCTTAGTCCTCGGTCCTTAGTCCTTATCATCTGTCTGAAAGCCGCCGTCCTTTTCGTCCAAAACTTTTGTGGTCGAGTGTTAAGTGAACTTGTTGTTGTCCTTATTGTTATTGTTGTTGTTGTTGTTAGACAAATATTTGCTAATGAGTTTTGCTAGCCATTTACATTCGACAGCCTCAAATTTCGTGGCCCTTTTCAAAAAATGAACACACATACACATACACTCACACATGTATTTATTTATGCAAATGGTTATTCGAATTTTGTGGAGGGCTTTTATTGACATAAATTCTTCTGTTTCGAGTTCTTCGCCAAACTGAATGTCTAACAAAAAGTATAGTAAACTTTATATGTCCAACTCACACTGATGTTTGAGGCATTGTTTGGCTTTCAGCTAATCCCAAAACTATGCTGCATGAATAGCATAAATATTTGAATTGATTTCATAATAAAATGCTCAGTGTGACAGATAACGTAATTTGAAAGCTTGTAAACAATTTTAACCCCTAATCATTTATTTGTCTGCTTTTTAGAATTTATTTGTTTATTTATTTATTGTATTGGTAGTTTAAATATTGAGCATCTAACTTTAACTGCGATCTACCCTAAATAGAAAATATAACAAAATCTAAATATTTGCAAAGCCTTTAAAGTTATTTGTTGTTTGTTAACTAATTTCCCCACGCATTTTAGAGAAATGAGAAATGTTTATGTAAATCTGTTTGCTAATTATTTGTGTTTTTTAAAACTAGTTGCGTATATTATTTTATTTAATTTCAAATATGCAAATTAGTTACATGAGCCGTCAAAACAAGTAAGCTTAATAAGCCATTGTATGGAAAGGCGTAACGAGTTGAAATAAAAATGAAAATGATAATAATGATAATGGAAAAGTGATTTAAATTAATTACGCAACCTGCTATTAAATGCGTATAAATGGAAACTGTGCCGACTGCAATCTATATAAATATATGTATATGTTTGTAAATTTGGCGAAGCGTTGACGGAAATTGATAGCCACAAGCCGCGAGCCAAGCCACCAGCTGAACCACAAACACACCAAAAGACGAAAGCCAAATGGACATTGCCCCAAAAACACCAAACACCAGTCAACAACTCCTCCCCTTCCCCCCCTCTCTTTCTCTCTCCCCCCACTAACTCCTCCCTTTGCTGCCCCGCATCGTAAATTGTGGAATGTGAGCTTGTGGCAATGTGGTGGACTGGACACCGTGGCGTATGGACAATGCAAATTGAATTCCAATGACGAGATATCATTGATGCGTGCCCGAAATTTGCAATTCGTGTTTTGCCGTTCGAGCGGAAACAATCACAAAACACAGAAAAATAAACGTAAGGCAATGAAACATTGACGCATTGACGGGTCAGACACTCCGACAGAGAAAGAGAGAGAGAGAGAGAGAGAGAGAGAGAGAGAGAGAGAGAGAGAGAGAGAGAGAGAGTCAGGAATACCAACAATTACATTGGCAATTTGCTGCCTCAAAGCGACCAACGCACTTGAACGCACTTCACCTCTCCTCTCTCTCTCTTTTCTCCCTCTCTCTATGGCTCACAGTGAATGCCACAAATTGTTTTACCAGCCGCAGTTGCAGCAACGAGTCGGAAACAAGCAATAAAACAAAGCAACATCATAATTTTTTAATGTAGAAAGCTTTGCACAATGGACATAAAATAATTGAGAATGATAGAATTTGTTTTAATGGCAGCAAATAACTGGAATTATTTTAGGATTGAAATAGATGCTCAAGTAGCTCTAGATTATTTTACTATTGTATAATTATCTATTAAATACTTTGCTCGATTCTATATTGTTTCAAATATATTTTTACTGTTTCTATTTATTATTGATTATTTGAGTATTATAATTAAAAATGACTAGATAATATCTGTGTATAACTCTGCTCTTTCTCTTTCTTAACCCTCTAAGGCCCAATTGACGAAATACTAAAAAAAAAAACTAAGTTGGATAATATTTTTTTTGAGTAAATTGTAGCTTTTAATTTCAAAAATAACCTCAAAAAGTGTGTACAAGGCTTCGTTTACCTGTAAGGTGACAGAATGTAAAAAGTGCCTCAAGGCTCTTTTGGGGCTATCAGTGAAAAAAGTCGGCTGAAAATATGTTTACATTTTAGATTTGTCAATTATCTTTTATTATGACCCTCCAACCCAACAGATTTTGTTGTGTGTGCTGCATAAGAGCAGATTGAAATTGACCCTAACGAGATTTTTCACGTCAGAAAATCGGAAAAACACATGGAGTGTACAATTCAAAATAAAAGAACTATTAAAAGCTTTCAAATGCTTTAAAGCTTGTTACAAATGTCAAGCTGTGTTTATTAGCAACAGTTAAAAAATAGTTTCATGTTAAAAAACTGATCAATTTTTTAGTTATTGTGAATTAACCGATAAGTGTCTTGAGGCACGCTTGGGTGTTAGGGGGTTAACAGCTTTGATAAATATTATAGATAACTTAGCCTGCATTCTCTATACTTATATTTATTTTATTGTCCTTTCAACTTAATCTTCATTATTTATGCCAATTGAGTTATTACAATATAGGGAAACGTATTGTTGAGATAAACTATAACCCAGTAAACCATTTATTTAATTTTATAAATAACCTTTACTATGCTCTCATACTTTTAATCTGTTTTTACGGTCAACTTCATACTGCTTTTCTTGGTAATCTTAAAGATACTCATTTACATTTTTTTTAAAATTTATTTTAAATTTGGAAATATTATTTTAACAAGTATATTGCTACCATATGGTAGCTTAAACTAGTTTTATATAAAAAATAATTAACAATAATGACTCCAACAATTAGAGTAAAACATACAATACATATAGTACAACATATTTACATTTTTACAACAGGTTACTTATTCACGGCAGGACTGTGGAAGGCAGATCCTGTGGGTGGACTTATTTAAAGATAATACTCGTAGAATATTGCATACTTTCAGCCTGATTACAGCTGTGAAAACTTGAATTTGCAATGAAATGAATTGAATTTAATTTCAAGGCGAAAAGACAAAATTTTGTGGATTTTTTGTTGAAAATCGAAAGCTCATTTCATGCAGCAATTACAATATAATAAATATATTTCAAACTAGGATTAATGTTTGTGCTTTTCACACATTTTGTCTGGGCTTTTGCTGAATGCTCGTTCTATTGTTTTTATTTCTTTCTCATTTGTGTTGTTGCTGTGGTTGTTGTTGTTGTTGTTCTTGTTAGTTGCTGTTGTTGCTGTTGTTTGTTGTATTTCAAGAGGATTTATCGCACTTGGACTGCGGGCGCTTTGTTTGCGGGCACAGCTCGGGGACTGACAGGAAAATCCGAGCGACGCCAACGTACCGAAAACTGCAGCCACATCGGTCAGACAGTCGCATTTTTTGTTTTTTTTGTTGTAGTGCCTTTCAGAACGGGAAAGGGAGAGGGGAAGTGTGGACTGGAGTGGGTAACTGGGGCTAACTTTGGGTATTGTGGAGCTGCTAATGCTGGGCCACACCGCTTTGTGACCGTCTGCTGAATGTTTTGGCGCCAGTTTTGTAAGTCCTTTTAATGCGCCATTCTTTTTTTGGCCTCGGGGCTTGTCCTTTTTTCCAACCCATCCAACTGCGAGTGTAGATTGTGCTGCGGAGGTGTTCGTTTTAATTGCATTCTTCTATGCCACTGTGTGTGTGTGTGTGTGTGTGTGACTGTGTGTTAGTTCTCTTGTGTTGGCAAAATTGCATGTCATTTGTCACAAAGCCCATTTGCATTTGCGTAAGCTATATTAATGTATGACTGCGGGTTGAGTTGCGGCCTCAAATCCCATTTCGGTGGGTCATCATCATCATTGTGCGGATAACTGGGGAGATTGCTTGGCGCAGGATAGATTAGTGGTGCCCTTTGTTCCAAATATGAATGAAATTCGTCTGAATTGTCGATTCGATTGCCGTCATGTTGAATTAAAACTCATTTAAATCTAGCAGCAACAACTTTAAACTTTTTACCTACTCGCAGCTCTTGCTGCATTAATTAAAAATCTGCATAGCAACAACAAACCAACATTTAACTTTCAGGCGAAAGGATCTCAACGACAGCAGCAGGACAACATTTTAATTTTGTGTCAGAGCTGCAAGCAAATTGTTGGCTCGACTTTCGTGTCGAAGGGGCGGGGCTGAGGTTGCATGCAACAAGCCGTGACAGCAAAAGGACACCAGCGGACTAAAGCGGTGGTGCAAATCACACACAAAGCCTTCGGCCACAAAAGGCTGGTCGGAAAACGCCCTCCAAGTGCCAATTAATCAGTTTCTCCGACTCTTTGGACGACTCTTTAAAAAGAAAAGATACAAATTTGTATTACTTTTTGTTGAACTCCGTGGTTTTCTCCTTTTTTTATTATAAGTAATTCTGCCCATGCGGGCTCATTTATAAGGCTTCGATTTTTATGGCTCCATCTTTGTTGTAAGTTCACATAGTTTATGGCTATAATTTTTTTATTTTGGCACACAACACACTTACATAGTTTTATGCTACCAGTAAAATGTATAAACTTATTTCTGGCCATAAATATGGCTTCGAGATTGGCCTAATTGAGTGTTATACATGTTGGCCAGCACCAAATTCTGATCCATAGCATAGTATGGCAAAAACTCCCCCAGTGCCTGATTTTTATAACATTTTCATTGCCACGATTTGTAAAACACATAAAAATATCTTGTGCTGCAATTTGTTCAAAGTTTTCGCACCCAGGCAGAAGTTGATGGGTTTCAACTGAATATGTGTATCTTGGATGTGTACAATTTGTTATTGAACCCATTTTTTTATTGCACATTTCAAACCAATCGAAGTAGAGGCTCTTACTCTAAAATGTAGAAACCACTGTGGTCAATTACAGTGCGCTCCATCAGTTTACTCAGATAAGTAAATATGTTTATATGTCATTCTTTTAAATTAATGGCTTAAATTAAAGAAAGTCCTGCTCACTCTGGACATTTCTGTGAGCACTCTTAGTTTATTTATTTTCTTTTGCTGTTGAACAATCAATTCTGATTGAATTACTCTTAAAAGTGATTAGAAAAACGTAACAAAAATTCTTATCCAAATATTTGGAATGTGTTTTGATTGTAAAATGTGTGTGTTTCCTTTTATGATATACGTGAATTATAAGAAGCACGCAACCTTGAAATAAATCATTTTATTTCTTCCTTTTTAGTTGGGAAACTTGTGGCGCATTCATGAGTATTGACCAAATGCCACTGTCATTTGATGTGGAGTAAGTTGCTTGACAAACTTTTGGGCCAACAATGACAACTAATAAATGAATATTGACAGGTCGAGCAGAACCGTGTGCCAGATTGCCGGTCAGTGTGTTTGGCCAGTCATGCAGTTAGAGAAGTCGGGCCTATCGACATAAGAACTTGGCTAATCGCACAGTTATCGACTTAATGGTGGCTTCCTTTCAAGAACTAAACAGAAAACAGGGAAAACAGTTTCTTATTGAAAAGCACTTTGACATGCACGATACACACACACACACACTCACATAAGTTGGTCGTTTGACCAACCGTTGACCTCGAACGACTCAGGAGCAGTCAGAGTCACAGTCACACTCACAGTCACACTCACAGGCACAGTCACAGTCACAGTTGCGGAGTCCTTTGAACTGCAAGTCAAGTCAAATGAAAAACGCGCCAATGGCAACTCAAACAAAAATGGCAAATGGTTTTGCTTTTGCTCTTTTGGGCCTGAGAGTTGAAAGCTTGAGAAGAAGGAACTGAACCTGAACCTGGCCGCATGTCCTTTTAAGGGCGTGGACAGACTATAAATAAAAGGTTGACCTCTATTGATTTCATACTCGTAGCATGCAGAAGAAGAAAGAGCTGAGCGAAAAAAAAAGGGAAACTCGTGAGTGTTTATCTTCAGTTTGTTTGCCCTTTTCTTCCTTTCCTACAGTCCCATCCCGTTTCTTGTTCCGTTTCTTGTTGTGCTTTTTCTCGTTGTCACAGTGCCTACAAAAATCTCACTGCCACTCACTCTCTCTCTTTCTGTTTGGCCTACGGCTAATGGAGAGAAATTGCGTTTTAATGAGTCGACAGCTTTATCATTCTTCAGGTTTTTTCATGGCTTTAGTTTATGCTTTATTCTATCGTCTTTGATAGCGTTATCACTGTGTTATGATCTTTTAAATTATTGTCAATTAGGCGCAATTATTTTGAATCATTTGACTCTTTCCTTTTGAGCTATTTTAATTTGATTTATTTGAAAATAATTGCTTATATTGGACGACAGTCCAGCTGACAAATTGACGGAATGTCTGAATGACACAATGACACAGTGACAGGCACAACACAAGTTGACAGAAAATTGCAGAAGCCCCTCGCTAATGACAATTGATGGTTCCTCTTGCCTCATAACCTTCGACAAGTCTATTCATAAGCTCGTACATTCGTGGCTCACACAGTTCATAGCATATCTGTATTTATTATGAACGATTTTTTTAAAACACAGCAAAGGTCTGTTGTTAAGTCCGTATGTACATATACAGTTTTTATGTCAGCTTAGCTGATCAATTGAATTTCAAGAAGAGTCAATAGATTGTTTTAGGTTCATCCTTTGATTTTAAATCAATTATTGTTAAAAGTTCATCACTGCATCTTTTCTTATTTTCATTTTTGTTGAATTCCACATTAATTTGTAAAGAAAAATGATAAATGTTCTTGTGTTATTATTGTTATTTTACAGAGTTTCCGGGTTTGTTGTTTAACCTTACCAGTGCTAGTAAAGCGGACCGTCAATGGAATATTTGGCACTACATTGAAATCTTCTACACTTTTCATTTTGAGGGGAATCCCAAAATACGCCATCTCGATTCCAACTGAAATTTCTTGCATTTTGCATAGTCCGATGCTGGACGCACATTCCGCAGCTTGTTCGTAAATATGCGTGCATATGCATGCTGAATAGCAACAACAACAACAACAACTACTACTACTCTACAGCAACAACAACACACAAGACACAACACACAAGCGAGAGAGGAACACAGGGAATGGAACACGGTTACGGCCTATATAGTAGTTCGTTTGCTTTACGACTCCATTTGTGCGCTTTTCATTTTCATTTCAATTTGTTTTTTTTTTTAGCTTTTTTTGTTGTGTTTTTCAGCCGCTTTTCCACGGTAAATTCAGCATTTGGAATACTCTCTGTCCTGCCCCAGTTCAATTTGTTTAACTTTGCTTTGCCTCTTTTGAGCGATTTATGGAGGCAGCTGGTACAAAAAAGTAAGAGAAAATAAAAGAAAAGAGAAGAAAGATAAAACCCGTGTCCTGCCAGGCAACAAATTGATATTGTTGTCTTCCCAACTTCTTCGACTACTCTCAACAATTGTTGTATTGATTTAAATGTTGTTATATTGGTTTAAATGGTTTCATTTATGATCATATTCAAGGTCCATACTTAAGTTATAGAAATCCTTTTATTTATGTTGGGGTTTCTGGATTTCCGAGAAACTGTTTGATTCTTTGTTTGACTTATTTTGCGATACTGCTTTAAATTTTGAAGATGTTCCTTTCCAGATTGCCTTGATGAATTCAAACCGAGTATGAGTAGTCAATACTTTTTTTCCACTAAAAATTTAAATTAATTAAAATGTCTTTATTTATTTTTATTGATGTGTTAGTTATCTATTTTTAATTCACAATTATATGTTAATCCTTCAGCTGTCTATCATATAAACATCATTACCGCTAAATATTGATTGATTTCCATCTTAGGAATCTGCAAAAAAGTCAAATAATTGAATTGACAGGTGAATTTGGGTATCAATTTCAATAAGTACGCTCAACGCTCTGATTCTGATTATAATGCTCAGTTGCAGAGTAAACTACTTGAGATGTTGAGCCTTATTATCCAGGGACAGATACGGGTATCCAAACAGAAGCATATATATATATATGTATTTACATAATCGTTGGATCAAAGCGTGGGCTCAGCAGCGTGCTGGCAAAGTTGAAAGTTCATTAGTAAGCCATAAAGTAGACTATAAATTCATGCATATACAACATATGTGTACCACACACACACACACACGCACACACACATGCTGAATGGCTCATTATCAACACCCACGCAGCTGGCAGCGAATCTGTTAAGCAACAACAACAACAAGAACAGAAAGCAGCTGAGGATGTGGCTACGACGCAGTTCAAGTGGTTTTTCCTTTTGTGTGTGTGTGTGTTTGTGTGTGTGTGTTAGGCATATCTTTAGGCGCCATCCAACCACATATCTACATTTAAATTATGCAAGTTGTTGTCTAGGCCCCACCGTCTATTTCTCTCTCATTCCGCCAGTCTAACTGACTGTTTGTCTGTCTGTTCCACTCCCTACCTCCCTCCCTCCCTCCCTCTCTCTCTTCCTCTCTCTTTCCGTCTATCTTTTGTCTGTCTGTCTGTTTGTTTGCTTGTCCTGCCGCCCGTGTCTTTGACCCAGAAGCACACATTTAGGCTTTACATACAAACACATCTATATAAATCTGTATTTGGTGTGTGTGTGTGTGTGTATGAGTGCAGAGTAAACTTTTAGGCCAGCTAACGGTTTCTATATTTGCACATGCTTGTCAGCCTGCAGCAATTTGGCTATATACATACTTACATACATATACTACCCACCTTTGCAGGTCTATTTTTATTTGTGCCTTATGCTGTTTATTTGTTTAAATTTAACGCATCCCCCGTTGTCACCTCCTCTTTGTCATCTCCTTTTCGCCTTTGCTGTTTTTTCTATTTAGAAATATTTCTCAAACAAAGTCAGTTAGTCATATTTTTCATTATTTTCCTCTTATTTTTGTAACTAATTGAGCAAAAAAATGAATATGATTGCAAAAAATTTTTAATAATTATGAAGAAAAATGTATAATTCATTACATTTAAATAGTTTTTGCTCTTTGAAATAATTGCAATTGCAATATTGTTAAATCTATTCTATTTTGTGATATTTTATTAATTGAGTCATTTATAAATAAGTCTTTAGTTATATTTGATATTTGATAATTGCTGGGTAACCAATTTAAAATGATTAATAAAATTCAATAATTGAATAAATTTTCATTCCTCTTTGCACAATTTAGTAATTATTAAATTTTTAAATTTTAATGTATGCTTTACATTATTCATATGGTAGAAATAAGTTAACTTGATGTTTTAAATGATTTATTATATTAGTTTGTGTTATTTAATTTAATTTTTTTTATAATGCTTATTATTATTATTACAGTTGAACTTCCATAATTCGAACTTCTATAACTCGAATTTCTCTCTAACGTGGCAGTTAAATTCATAAACTTAAGAAAAAGAACTCTAGTCGAAAATCTCCTTAACTCTAACCTTTTCTTTGGATAATGGTGATTCTAGTTAAAGTCAAAGGTCAACAAACCATTTTGATCAATTTTTTCATTTATTTTTTATTCCTATAAGTTTTTGTTTATTCTTCCTTTGGTTCTTTCGCGTTTCTGTCCAGTTTCGGTTCATTTGTTTGCATCAGTCGGGAATTTATTTGGCTCTCGGTCGTCGTTTCGTATCGTTTTCACATTGCTTGAATTTTCCTTTATTTATATTTCGTTCATTGCGCGCTTCGTTTTCAATTTTCATTCCACAATATTTTTATACCCGTTACTTATTAAAAATAAGTAAAAGGGGATATTGTATTCGTTGCAATGTATGTAACAGGGAGAAGGAAGCATCTCCGACCCTATAAAGTATATATATTCTTGACCAGCATCAACAGCCGAGTCGATATAGCCATGTCCGTCTGTCCGTCTGTCCGTCCGTCCGTCCGTCCGTCCGTCTGTCCGTCCGTGTGAGCGCCTAGATCTCAGAGACTATAAGAGCTAGAGCAACCAAATTTGGCACACAGATTTCTATAAACCCCACGCAGGTCAAGTTTGTTTCCAAATTTTGCCACGCCCCTTTCCGCCTCCGTAAATCGCGAAAATCCACCACACGCACAGTTTTAAAGATATTAGGTTTTTTTAAACGGTGAACGTTAGCTATTGTTTTTACCTATCATTCTACCAAATCCCAACAAGATCGGACAAACAGAAAGGTGGTACTGGCTGATTAACGCTTTTAAGCAATAAAAGTGCCTAAAAGCATGCAATAAAAAAAAAGTTAAATTTATTTAGGTAAGTAACGGGTATCCTATAGTCGGGAGCTCGACTATAGCCTTTCCCACTTGTTTTTTTTTGTGTTCCGTTCTAGCTATTTTTTATTTTTTTGTCTTTTTGGGTGGTGTCTAACGGTGTCCAACCCGTGGGCTGCGTTGTGTGAAATCGCATCAGTTGTACAAACTTTAGGCGCGTTATTTAATTTGCCATTGAGGCAGTGCGCTCCATTTATTCAGTCCACGTTCAGGTCCAGTCCAGTCCAGTCCAGTTGCCCAGGAGCAATGAAAAAGGCCGCTCAGCATTTTTCCATTGTGTGTCTGTGTGTGTGTGTGTGTTTGCAGGAAAAACTTTTAGCATTCTAACAATTCTACAAGCTTATTTTTAGGCTTGATCAAATTTAATTACAGCAAGGGGCAGCAAGCCAAGTGCTCAAAAGAAAGTAACTTTGAAAATTAGCACCGTTGCCATTACCTTTACCGTTCGAGACGGGAAAATCAATGTGACCTTGGCAATAATAAGTCAATCGGTGTGAGGCCACTCGAGTCATTGAACATGACCCAGTTCGATACTTGCTAAATAATTGATCAGTTGCTTTGGTTATTTGTACAGGAAATACTCGTACAGCAGTTTGGATCTGAGTAATTGTCAGCGAGACTTGCTCCTCTCGCCTCTCCGCCCCTTCCCCGCTGAGTCAGATTGTTATTAGCCATTGTTCGACACGTGCGCTATAATTTGGCCTCATTGAAGGCCCTTAAAGTCCTTCGTATCCGTGTCTAATTCTAGCTTCTGTCGCTGGCTCAGCTTGAATCTAATCTTGTAATTTTACGCTATTCTTAATTTGCAAATAAATTCAAAGAATATTTGGCAGATTACCTTTTGCTAATGGCATTCCATTGAATTGGTTTCCTGAATTAAATTTGCACAACTTTTTAGGATTAAGCACATTTCTGTTTTTGACCTTTTCTGCTTAGAACTACTTGGCCCTTGAACGATTATAAGTCTAATTAACAAGTTGAATTATGCAACCGAAAAGCAGAAAACTTTTTAGCAAGTACTCACTTGGACTTTCCCCAACTGACTTTAAGAATTTGACTTTAAGCAAGAGCGTATGAGTTAAAGTTGTTTATTCTTTATGCTCACACAAGCAACCCTAATGATATTTAAATTTTACTGGCCAACAAACTTTTCACATTTGGCCAAGGCCAAACCTCGAGACATGGAAATATCCTTAGTTAGTTGCTTCTTGTTTATCTATTTTCTGTCGTATTTAAGTTCGGACTAGACTTGACACTGACTTAAAGTGCTTCGTAAGTGCCATAAATGTGGCTCAAATATTTAACGAGCCTTTTTTACCGCCTTATTAGGATTCTTACAGTTCTGTTTGTCCCTCGTATATTACGCATACGCAGTGTGGCTCCTCATCAAAGTCCATGCAGCTGGTTGAAGCTGGACACTCGTTCAGTTTGATTCATAATTACATACTTATTTCCAGTTAATGGGCACATCCTCAGTTAATGCTCTTGCGGTCGTATTGTGGATGCCATTTGCTTTTTTTTTTCACTTATTCCACTTCTTTGCTTAGATATGCACTTCAGTTGTCTGTTGCTTGTGGTCCAAACAACTCCTCTCAACTGCTCGATGGGGTTGTACTTAATTAAAAGAGATCTGGCGAGCTTATATGATTGGTTAGGTTAAATTGAATACTAGCATTTTAACATATACAATTAAATAAATAATTAAAGAAACAATTTATTCCTCTTCAGCTAATCAGCTCTTATTTTTATGAAGATAAGTTTCAATTCCAGCTAGTGTCATTCGGCAATTATTGTTATCGTAATATTGATCAGCGTTTGTTTTTCGTCCTTAACCCAAATCAAATTTGAACTTTTTACGAACTACATGAATTACTTATACACTAAAGTGTTTAACTAAAACTTTTGGAGCCCCCTATTAGTTCGAAGCTCCCTCCTGCAGGTTTGGCACTCATAAATTATGTCAATGATGCCAAATTGCTATCGGAGCACTTGACACATGTGAAACTAACCGAACCTTGTAAATAATTAATGCCAAAAGCCACATATTGGCAAAAAAAAAAGAAAGTTCAAGGTTAACTAATAGGATTACGAATGGCAGCAGGAGATTGCTTGAGCAGGATACGTGAAGGATGCGAAAATTGATCGAAAGGCAAAATGAGTTGTAGAGTTTTCCATATGCTGATTCAAACTCAGAAGCGTGTGTGCAATTTGTGACTGTATGGGTGACATGAAAATATGATGGGGGAAAAGGAAAGCACTCACACGCATACGGAGATAAAGACATACAGATGTGAGCAACGACAATGGTAAACAAGCAAGAAACAACTTTTGTATAGCATACTTTTTAGCGAAATTATTTACATACAAATGCTGATGATGTTGATGAAAGTGGAGAGACGTCGACGACGACGACAGTGACGACGACAGCGACACAGGCAATACTAACTAGATGGATGGGTGGATGGATGGATGGAGGAGACTCAGCAGGACGAGCAGACAAATAGACGCGCGCCCAAACAAGGACGTCGTCACGCCGTCGGGGCTTTCCAAGGATCCCAGTGCAGGCACTTGAAACTATTGCGAGGGCGGCTAAAATGCCTTTCTGCTAGTTTTCTGTTGCAAATACTTTTTCGGCATACTTTTACCGTAAAGAAACAGCCAGCCAAATGGGAAAAGTTACTGACTGCCTCTGTCTGTCTGCCTCTCTGTCCTTTTCACTCTGTCTCTGTCTCCCATTTTCTCCCGCTGCGTGTGTGAAATGAACAAATTTTTGAGCGCGCGAAATTTCACTTGCTGCCATTTGATTAAGCGAAGTGCGTGTGTGCACCACCAAAACAACCGTCCTCAACCTCCCTTATCCACCCTCAACCACCCGCCATTTTGCAAACAATTGAAATTAAATTACTGGCTTACAATTTCTGTATGCCATTTTGTATTGGCCTTATAATGGTTGCTTTAGTGCAAACAAACACTGTAAAATATTTATATTTTTAACTAAAATTTTATATTCAATTGGACCAATAAAATTTTTACTTAATTTACAAGTAGTTTTTTGCATAAAATATAAAATATATTTTACTTTTAAAGAAAATAAATTTTTTTTGGGTTTCATGTTTTCTTATTGTTATTTTATTTTGTCGAAACTATTATCTAACACTAACTAACTGCGAGTGTAAACAGAATAAAATTATTTGAGATGGAGATTCAATTTACCAAGCTTTGCACGGATGAAATAAACCGGTCTCTTAATCAAGTACATTTGACTTTTTTATTTATTTATTTTTTTATACCCTGTGCCCATTGAAAATGGTCTAAAAGGGTATATTAGATTTGTGGGATGTATGTAACAGGCAGAAGAAAGCATCTCCGACCATATAAAGTATATATATTCTTGATCAGCATCAACAGCCGAGTCGATTGAGCCATGTCCGTCTGTCTGTCCATCTGTCCGTCCGTCTGTCCGTCCATCTGTTTGAACGCGTCGATCTCAGAAACTATAATAGCTAGAGACTTCAAATTTGGTATGTAGGTTGCTGGATACCGGACGCAAATCAAATTTGTTTTTAAATTTCGATCGGAACACTATATCATATAGCTACCATAGGAACGATCAGTCGAAAATCAAGTCTCAGTATGAAAAACTTTTTTGCTGTTTGAGATATGTGAACCAAACTGACAGAATATGTATATGAGATGGTTGCATACATTCTGACCAAATTTGATTGTAATCGGATTACTATATCAAATAGCTGCCATAGCAACCATCAGTCGAAAATCAAGTCTCAGTATGAAAAACTTTTTGTTGTTTGAGATATGTGAACCAAACTGACAGAATATGTATATGAGATGGTCCCAACCAATATTCTATTTTATGGAGACTGGCACAGGGTATCCTCCAGTCGAGCAAACTCGACTGTAGCCGTGCCCACTTGTTTTAACTAACAGTTAACAACAATTGGTCTTATAAGTTATCTATGAATTTTGTCTAAAAATTTAATGTTTATTTTGTAGAGCAACAGTAGACTTCGTTAAAGTAGCAGGTGCCTTAAGTTTTGTTCAAAATTCGAAATTTTCTTTGTTACATTTTTGGCTTTCTTCTTTCGGTCAGTTAGCCAAGTTAACAATGAGCGCAATCTGTGCGCTGACACACAGTGTCCTTCAGCATGGAATCTACAAGTCCAGCACACGTTGCACATCGACATCAGCCAAGTTTGTGCCATTTGCTCGTGTTGAGAGGGTCAAAACCACAGAGGCCAACAATTTGGAGACGGCATTTAATATAGACTCGAGTCCTCATAAACTCAATCTTTGTGGCGATTTCTATCGCAATGCTGATGGCAAGCCCTATGTGTTTCAGGCGGTTCGCAAAGCCAAAGTTTCAGTAGTTTGTGATGACGCGTTGTGCCACGAACCACAGTTGCCACTTGGCAATCCCGAGTTCAATCGGGCTGCCAATGAACTAATCCTTAATAAAGCAGCTCCCGCTTTAACACAGAATCGTGTAAGTAATAGAGAGTACGCTTATCCTATAACAGGATATATTCTATTAATTGGCGCCTCCTTACCCCTTTAGGTGCTGGGCATACAGACGCGTTCCAGCTTGGATGCACTGCGTCTGGCCGCACAGTTTCTTCGTGACAAGATGAGATGCAGTGTCTGCCTGCTGGCACGTCCCTGCTCTGAGCAGTACGAGAGGATATTCAAGCGAGCCGGATTTGTCTGCAACACCTATCAGTATTACAATGAGGATAAGTGTGAGCTGAATATCTATGGGTTGGTCGCCGACTTGATGACCGCACCGGAGGGTGCCGTTGTGCTCCTGGATGCCTGTGCCCAGAATCCCACCAGCTTAAATCTCACCATCGATGAGTGGAAACTGGTTGCCCACATCGTCAAGTGCAAGAGAATGATTCCCATTTTCCATTTGGAGTTCCATGGCTTGGCCAGCGGTGATCCTGCCCAGGATACTTGGCCCGTTCGCTACTTTACCGACTCTGGCTTTGATTTGTTATGTGTTCAGTCCTTTGTCCAAAACTTTGGTCTATACGGTGAGTCAGCTGTATTGACAGCTTTGTTAAAGGTTTTTTAAACTGAGTCTTTTGCAGATGATACTCTGGCCCATCTTATGGTCGTCATCAGCAATGCCACACATTTGGAGTCGGTGCGGGATCAGTTTGAGGCCACGTTAGTTGAGAACAATGCAGAGTGTTCCTCAGTCTTTGCCAGTCGTGTTGTGGCCAAGATTCTTAATAACGTCACATTGCGAAATGATTGGTAAGACCATAAGATCGTTGATCCCTTGATAACACTTTTGGGCATAGAAAACATTTTCGACTCTACAAACAATGCTTGTTTCATCTTTTTCCACCGAATTTAAAAATCTCTATTTTATGAATTAATTATTTTTGTTAACTATTAAAATTAAAAATGTACAATTTTTAATTTTAAACTAAAAAGGAGGACCATAGAAAAATCTTAACTTTGCATTTAAAAATTATTATATTTAAATGAATTAATTATTTAATTTAAAAAATAGTTATTTTGAAATTATTAATATTAATAACTTTAATAAGAATTTAAAATGATTTATTATATATTACAAAATTTCAATTATAAATTAAATATTTTTATTAATTTAAATGTATTAATTAATGTAACTTATGATATGTTTGATATCTGGTATTTTTGGACCCTTATAAATATTTGAGCATTTATCACTTCTCTTTTGACTTTAATTTATTGAACATATTTCTTCAATAAAGTTAGAATTGTTGAAGGGCTTAAAATACTCCTCCAGTTTAATTGTGCAAAGTTGCCAGCATTCATTGAACCTAACTGAAATATTTACAAAATATTTTAAACAGGTCTCAGGCTCTCAAGGAGATACATCAGAGTATGCGACAAATGCGATTAGCGTTAAGTAATAAGCTGGCGATCCTGAAAACGCCCGGCAACTGGGGTCAACTGAAGGACCAACAGGGTCCACATCTCTACACGAATCTCAAGTTGGAGCAACTGAAGCAGCTTGGTAGACGGCACATCTATGTGCCAAATTCCGGACGCATCAATGTGGGGGCCCTAAAGCCGAACAATGTGGATTATGTGGCTGGCGCCATCAATGATGTGTTGATCACGACGAAAGCTGACACTGCCAAGGACAAGGATTCAAATTCCAATCCCTTGAAGTGCATGCAGCCTTAAAAAATTAACATCCAAATTTAAAGTAACTTGCAAAATATTTTAAATAAAAACTAAAATAAATTTTAAGTAGATTGTTTTGTTTTATTAGCAACCAGTAATGAAACTCATACTCCTTTAAGTGAATCCTTGTGAAATATATGCAATAAACTGCAATGTTTCACAATTCCCGAGCAAAGTTTGTTACTTGTTTTTCTTTTCTTGGCCCCGCTGGCAGAATGATGAAAAATGCACTTTGTAATTCTCGTCATCGTAGCACATGACGGCTCACAGCACTTATAAACGTCACATTAGAGTCAGTTGTTACTGCCAGAGATATAATGCGTTTTGGGGAAATGCCCGGGACGGGAAGGAAGTGGCAGAGGAGCAGAAGGAGGATAAGGTTATGGCAACAGCTCGTTAAACTACAGTTTAAAGGATCTGACGTTGAGTACACTTCTACACGTACTTGTGTGTTTGACACGCAGTTGCTGCTTTATAAATTTATGCTCTGACCCGCAAACGAGTTCGAGTATGTATAAACTTATCTTCTTAAAGGCAGTTGAACATTCCATTTTATGGTGTAAGCTTTAAAAATAATAAAGATAGTTATATGGAATCCTATAAAATAAAGGGTTTCTTTATGGAATGCCATGTTTACACTTTGAATTTAACATCTACTATATTAAGAAACTGGATTTGTTGAGTTATTTAAAGAATTAAATTTCTAGATTAAGATTTATACATAAATTTATCACATGTATTTCATGGCATACCTTAAGCGTGTTCCATAAACACTAAATGACGTGGGTTGGGCGTTAGTTTAGAAGTTGAAGGTAGTCAGAAACTTGTTGCTCCCCAAATATATTCACAGGAATCGAAGCCTTTTTATGTATATGTTTTTGCCTGCAATGCCCCCGTTGGCGTATTTAACCGCAGAGGCCATAAATCTTCGACAGGAGCAGCTACAGACACTAGAAAATAGATTGAAATACATTTTTTATAGCAATCCGCGTAGTTGCTTTATTTTATTCTTTTTTTCTTTTTTTTTTGGCAATGTCCCTTGAATTCTCTGGGGCATTCGCTGGTTCTGCAATTTGTCAGCACTTCGGGGAGGGTGAGGGGTAGGGGGAGGGGGAAGTCACTGTCAGGGTCAACAGAATGCCTTAAAGCTTTCTAATGAACGCCATTGAGTGAGTAACTCGACTGCCCTTTCAAATCCACAGCGATCCGATGTTCTCAATTCCCTTTTTCTAAGCTTTTCAATTCAATTCAATTGCTTTGACAGTATCAAAAGCAATAAAACTAGCAAGTAAGTATGTGAGAAAGTATACGTATGTATGTTTGTGTCAAACATTTCGTATTTTGAAGTGTGCGTGCGGTTTTATCATTGATTGAACTTGTTTAGACGCCTCGAAGAACTCAAATTTACACTTGAAGTGCTCCAGACGACAGATGACCCAGTTCAGTACACAGGGACAAGGGTGATGGGTGATGGGTGTCCACATTCCATAGCACCTCGAACTTCTCAGCTCACGGTTTGCTGAGGTGTAAAATGAAATTCTATTACGGAATTTAACAAAACAATGCCCCGATTGAATTGGATTTAATGAAGAAACAATTATCTAATCATTTGAGCTTAAAGGTTAATTTCCTTCTGAGAAAGACAGGGAAATGAAAGTCCATTGACTTATAACACAACAATTAACCATATATGCTAGTTGCCCGTAGTTGGGCCGTAAACTTTGTCAAAACTAAAAAGATTTTCTTAATAATTGTTGGTCAGGAATTCTGCACAGTGTAATTGTAAGATAAGAACACACGATGAACGATGTATTCACGACGAACGTTTTATTTAGAGTAAAGTATATACTAAGGTAGAAGGAACAATGCAATTAGAAATGGAACTCTTCAAACTTAGTCATGTAAAACTAATAACATAACAGTATATCGTAATTTGTCTTGTTTAATTTCAACAATAAATAATATAAAGAAACTTTTCAAAGACAAGACGAGGATATATCACAGCTGTTGTGTCATATCCTTTGCAATGTGTGTTACACTTTCTTTTGCATTTTGCTCTCTGATGTCTTCTACTCTTGCCACATATTCGCGCACACATTTTTGGTAATCGTTTTACCGCGTTTTTGTGGTTTCACATGCATTTCTGAGCAGCCACCAACGATACGACCGCAGCGACATGCCAATTGCGGCAAGTGTTGTGTGGATTTGTGGTGTTGTTGCTACAACTGCTGGCTTTGCCTCTGCCTCTGCCCCTGCCTGTGCCCCCGCCTCCTCTGTCTGCGACTCAGGGGAGACATGCAGGAAAAGCGCTAAAATTGCAGTATGAGAGAACGGACTCGTGATACTCATTCTCGTACCCGATTCGAAACCAGCTGCTGCAGCTGGCAGTCTCCTTTACAGTGCTGCTAAAAAACAACGTATACTTACTATTTTTTACCTATTGTACATGTGTGTTTAAGTGGGTTTATCTTCTTAGTATATGTTTTTATGCTATCTTTCAGAATAGCAGTCGCTCGAGAAATCCCGCTTATCTCAGTCGCCTAAGTTTACGATTCCCTTTCCCCACGCGACATTTGATTACCTGTCATATTATTTTTTATGCTTATTTTTCTTTTTCTTTTCAACAAATTTATGTTTTGCTTAGCATGACATATTCTTTTGTTTTTATTGCAGTTGCTCCTTTTGTTTTAGTAGCAATTTAATTTAAACATTTCGTCCGACAGTTTCTTCTCAAATTCTCCGGCTTTTGGTAGACTCTAAGCTCAGGTTGTAAACTAGTTTATTTCTTAGGACCAAGTGAAGCGAAAAAAACATTGGCAATAGTTTTTACGAGCTGAGAATTCTGTTATAGTTTTATTATTTGAACTAAAACTGAAAAAGCAAAAGAAACGCCTTGAGTTTAGAACTAGAGAGCCTACATTATCTATATAAAACTCCGACTCATTTCTAATTATTTCCAAAATGCTATTTCAAGCAGAATCATTTAAAAGTTTTTCACTGTATTTCAGAATTGTTAAAAAATGAAGACACATTAAATACATAAAATTGCATGAATATAATTATATTTATCATAATTTTATTTTTTACAGCACAAATCAATATAACTTTCACAAAATTTCATGGTAATCATAATTCAAAATAAGGCCGAATGGTGTTCTACTTAAAGTTGTCAACGTTAAGGGCTTAAAGTGGTAACAACCTTTAGCCCGCCTCCACCTTTTGAGGGTAATTCATTCCACCTGAGGGGTAATTTGAAACAGGAACAGGATGGGCGAATAAATTGGATTCTGTCGCATAAAGCCATTACTTGGCAGCCAGGACAAAGGGGCCTACGGTAGGTATGAATTTTAATATGTGCGAATATTTATATATATAAGCTGTAAAAGAGCCAAGGACAAAACAACAACAAAAACAACTGAAAGGATAACGCTACTGGAGCCGAGTTCAGTTGAGATCAAAGGGTTTCACTTTTGTCCTTGCCGCTGCCACCGTTGTTTGAAAATTCGTGCACAACTTTTGATTTTTAAAATGCGTCAGGTTAGTAGAGACCCTCATGCAAACGAATTCACTTTCCTTTTGGGGTCAATGATTTTGCTTTTATTATTGTCAAACGAAAAGTATGTTAATTGATTTCCTGCCTCGTTCATTTATGTTTCCTGAATATGTAATAGGAAGGCCAAAGTAGCATAATTAATTGAGAATCTCAACGGTGAAGCGAAGCGGAGAAGCTGGGCTCATTTGGAGAAAGGTGTATATGATCTGATCACATTAAAATGATCTTCACACAAAAAACTCCACTCTTATTGGTACTATCTTTGCATAAATATACAAGGTGCATATTTGGTCTACGCTTTCGGTGAAACTATCAGGGGTGCCACAGAAATCGCTTTTGCTTTCATACAAATTTAAGTGAAAGCGATTTCTGTGGCACCCTTGTATATTTTTTCCAAACATCAAGGAGTCACTAGAAATATAAACATTCGTTATGAAGAGAAGAGATATGATTTAGTAAGTCAATGTTAGAATCATGAAATTATATAAAGGTGATGTATAACTTGTGTTGTGTTGTGTTTTCTATACTCTTCACTAATTTTCGTTTTTAAAAAGCAATAGCATGTTTGTCTTATTGTTCCTGTTGCATTCATCCACATTTGTCTTTTCTTTATATCTCTGGGAAAACGAACAAATACAAACGAATACATCACCTTTATATAATTTCATCAAGGTTGGATTGTCGATTGAGTGCTAAATAAATTTTTTTATTTATTACTAATTGCTTTTGAAAACAACTGTGTCAAAAAATATCGGTTGTAAAAAATTAGTCGTCACAGTTTCGGTATTCAGCACCAAATATAATGTCACACGATAAGAGATAGAAAGAAAGAGAGAGCCGCTAAATAAAATAGAGGAGCTCGTCGATTTTTGTATTAGTTTTTACCTGTTTTCAGTCATTTTAACCATCTACATCTGACTGCCTAAGAGTTGACCTTTCAATAAGCCTAAGCATTCGAGGCAGTCATTAGTTCATTAACCAAACAGCTTTCTAAGGTAATTGCAGCATTAGAGTTCCCCAGGATCAGACAGAGTTGCAAGTGGCAAGTACCCAGTTTAGAGTTAAGTTTCGCAACGACAACATCCTCATTAGCATTGCGAGTGCATCTACTGTCCTTTGGCTGTAACTGAAGGCGACCAATTGCCAGTCAGTTGCAAGTTGCAAATGTGAGGGAAGAACCACAGCTAGACACTCGAGGCCAAAGCTATAGACTTTGTTAGCCATAAATTCGCAGTTGGCCAACACAATAAGGATATTAGATGTCACTGTCGTCATGTTTTCCTTATTCATTCTACAACGAGTCCTTACACTTTTGCCATTGCAATTTCAATTGCTGTGGAAGTAAAATAAAACGCCAATTTCTTGGCCATTTTCATATTGTATTCAAAGGGTCCTTTTCTCTGTCACTGCATCTGTGTGTGTGTGTGTGTGTGTGTGTGAGTGTGGCATTGTTCATTGTGTGCACGTACTTTATGCATGCTTTGTCCTTGTTGTTCTCGGTTTGCCTCCTTCGAATTGAATTAAGCTCAACTTATGTGGAATTAACTAAATTGTTGTAAAGTGCAGCAAGCTTTATCCTAGATCTGCTCGACCAAGTCACCCATTGAATATCGATTAAAGAAATGAATACAGTTATGAATAAGCCTCAACTTTCCATTATAAATCATGCCTCTCACATGCGTGCTTCCTGTTGTGCCCTTGTTGTCCCCAATTGACACCCCTACCCCCACCCACTTTGCCCACCTCCCCTCAATACACATGTAAATATCGTGTTTGTATATATATATGTATATATTATATACTTTTTGTCTTTTGGGAAAGCTACGCACAGTTAACAAAATATTTCAGCTTGGCTGCCTTTTGCATGCAATCCAAAGGACTTTTCTCATATGTGAATGCATGTGTGCGTAAGTGTGTGAGTGTGTATATATGGCTTCCGAGCCCCAATTCGAGCTGGAGCCCTTGTAGGCGCACGGTTCAACGGAAGGAAGTAAGGCGCACAGAGAACACTGAGAGTTGGGCACAGGAAATTATTTATATTATATTTTTATGCATCAATTTGTATTTAATTTATTTCATTTTTATTGTTTTTGCTTGCCAAGATTTAATATGCATTTTAATCAAAATATCGAGAGTGAAAAAAAAGGAAGAAGTATGCCGTTACCAAAATGTGGTAATATTAAAAAGTATATCGAGATCAGGCCGCACTAACAATGCCGCGCGTCGAGTACAGAATATAAAAAATAATTTCCGCTGGCGACCACAGGCAGGACACAACATATCCTTCTTCTCTCCAACAACAACAACAACAAAACAGACAACAGCTGCGCGAAGTGCGTTCAATTATTATTTTTTTGCTGCTCGCTTTTGCTTCCTTCCGCGGTTCTTTCCCCTCCAACTGCTCGTTCACATAAAGTTTCATCAAGTTTACAAGTGATACAAAAAAGCAGCATTTTTTTTAGCGAAATATTATTGCCAGAAAAACGAAAGTCACCAGAGTAGTCGGTCCCAAAGTCACGTCGGAGAAGCTCACGACCCAGAAACAAAATACAATTTCTTCATTGTTTCAATCTTTCAACATTGTTTTGAATTCAATTGTAAGGAGATTGCGAATTGAAGTCAATTGCTTGAGGCTATTTTTAAAACAGAGAAACTTTCAAAGTTTAAATGATAATTGTCGAACAAATTCCTTTTTGATTCAAAGCAAGATCACAAGGCAGCTTTGCTTTGAATGAATGAAGTTGGAATAATATGCATCGATCAAAGGGAAGAAATTCTTAATAATAAATGAAACAATATGGGATACTTAGAAATTGTATATTTAAAATTGTTTATATATCTCTAATATGCTTCAGAATATTATCTCACATTATCTGATATGATATGATCTGATATATGATGTTTAGTCTAAAGCCCCATTTACTGGTTTAATGATCTTTAATGACGCTCTGCAAACAGTTAATTGAGTTAATATATGTATGTATGAATAACCATACACGTATCATACCAACCATGTGTATACCCTATTATTAACGCTCGTGTGATTTTGACACCATAAAATTGGGTCGTCGACTGTGGTCTCGACTCCCCTGCCCTCCCCACGTCCTCACCTCGCCGTTGTGATGTTGCCTTGTTGGCTTGAAGAAATGAAATAGGTCTGTATTACCTACCCACATAACACAATTTGTTCCGCAACATTGATTTAATCCTTTTTTTTCTCTCCCAACATCCTTCTTCTGCACTCAGTCACACACATAAAAAGAAGGAAAGTATAAAGGCCTTAGTGTAGTCGTCTGGCACAATTTCTTTAATTCTTCGTTGGTTTTGTTGCCGTTTTCCGTTTTCCGGCACTTGCGTCCTTGAATTTCTTTTCTTTTCTTTCGCTCTTTCTTGCGTCTTACGCATTACCATAAATTTTTGTTTTGCTTTCGCCTTTGGTCCCATTTGAGCTCTCAATACATTTACATTTGCATTTACTGATTTGAAAACGTTGAAACGTACTTCCAACTGCTTTCCGCACGTTTAAAGTCCTTGCTGTTGCGTCCATCCGGAAAGGAAGTGCCGCAGTTGGGGAACAATATTATATTTTTTTATTTTTCTTATGTTAGCCAACGGTAAACAATATATGCGTAAGTAATCGCTGTTGACTTAAGAACCTAAAGAATTGATATAACAAAAAAGAAAAGAATTTTTTTTTTTTTTTTTTGATATTTGTTGTAGGAAATTAATAAAAAGAATAACAAGTAAAAATTTGAATTTTTTTGGTTACTGGGAATTTCTTTGTTAACTTATGATTAATATGCAGATATTGACATTTTTAAAATACTTACGAAAGAACTTTTTATAAAACCTTTTCGTAGAAGCAATTGACTGGCAATTGATTCAATTATACATATTTACTTTGTACTTATGGCTATAAATAAATAAAATAATTTCAGAAAATTATTAACTCAAGTAGAACTTACTCTAATGAGTATGTGAGTAATGTGTCCATTTAAGATGTTTTTCCCCTACCTCTATGAAAGCAGCTCGTGCACCTCTTGCAGCTGTGGTGGCAGATGCCCCACAACACTGGCCACATCTGCAACGGTGCAGGCGTAGAGATATCCCTTTCTAAGATTTTCATGCTGCAGCCAGCGAAGCCAGGGCACAAGATGTGGCTGCAACGGGTCACAAATCATATATGACTCCCGGATCTGGGCGAGTGTGGCATGGGGATTATTGACACCTATGAGGGCCAAGCCACGCCAGGGTCTATCGTTGTCGATGAGCAGGCGATAGTAGAGACGTGGAACGCGGAGGACAGCTGTGTTATTGGCATCCGTGGCCAGATGGAAGCCGGTTTGGCCAGCGTCTGGCAAAGGCATAACGCCATAGGTGCCAGTATAAGCGCTAACCGAGAGCCCAGATCGGGCAACAAAATGACGACTTTCGTCCTCGACAATTGACCAGTGGCCACCGTTAAAGCTCTGCCACTGGGGCGCCACATTCAGATAGTTGAAGCTGCTCTGCTGTTGGCTGGCATAAATCAGATCCGCCCGGGCGGCCAGATGTCCACGTGCCAGAAAGAGACCCGCTTTCTTGTCAAACAAACTGTCCATTTCCGTCTGTTGCAGCAGCTGCTCCGCCCGCTGTTCCTGATGGGCCTGCGAATAGAGGCGCTGCATGTCGTAGCCTCCGAAGTGGCCGGCGGTGCTGAACTTGACGCGCTTCACGTGTCGCTGAAAGTGCTCGTTTGCCGGCAGCAACTGGTAGAATGCATACTCTGTCTGCAGTCTGTCCGCATCGTGGCACAGCTCCAGGGTACGCACAAACCTCCCCGCTCCCAAGTCATAGCCCACACGGTAAATGCGTGCCGCTGTTGCCACATCCCCGTCTCCGCACGGTTGCTCCAAACGCTCCACGGCATACTTTAGCTTTTGGGTGCAGTAGAAATCCTGGAACTCCCGCTTCCCACCTGCCCACTCAAAGGTTGTGTCATGCAGACACCGAGCGTGTATGGAACTCAGCTCAGTTGCCACACGGTCATCCTCGGTGACATTCGCAAAGGAGGAACTGCAATAGAGCTCGATGCTGGCCCCGCGTGGCACCACCAATTGACCCTCCGCATTGGGCAGCCAATAGGTGTCCGTGTGGGGACGCAGGTAAAGCGGCTGCGCCCGATTGGAGTACGGCAAATCCTCTTGAATGTCCAGCATGCAGGGAGCAACTATAACGAAATAAAGTGTAAATTTTGTACAGCTAATACGATAAATTAACGAATTTCTTATCGCAGTTAAGTTAGTTTTTGCTTCAACTTTTAAGCAATTTACATATTTCTATAATTAAGTATAAATATTTTAAACTAAAATAATATTTAAAAACTATTTATCAGTTTTATTATAGACCCATTCTAAGGCCAAGCTAATACTAATTTTTTTTTTTTTTTAACAATTTGTCTGTTTTTTAGCTGTAATTTTATGTGTCTCAAAGAAGACATTTGTGTTTTTTTACGCTCAGCGAAATTAAATTATTGATTGAGATAAAGTTACGTGTTTTCGTTAAAAATAATAAAATGTTGCTCACATTTAAATATTGATATATTAGCAGGTTAAGGAAGACAGTTATTCTCTTAAGTTTGCTGATTACATTTTGTAACTCAGCACTTCTTTGACGTGCCAACTCAACGAGGTCAAAATATGTAATTAATTTTGTAATATTTCAAAACTAATTTTTGTTATTAATGATTTTACATAAAAATATACCAATAAACCTATAAAGAATGTTTAGAGAGAGAGACAATTTAGAAGAGGTTTTTAGAATAGCTATATTTAATATTATACTTAAATTCCATTTTTATCAATTACAAAAATATCACATAAAAAAAGAAAATTTTATTATAAATGAGATTTATTAAAAAAAGTCGGCAGGTACAACTGCCCTTACCCCGCTGATTTGTCCCATTCACGTGCACTTCCTCAAAATCTTTGATTATTTGACCCACTTCGGCTTCTGGCCTAATTGCTTCACGCGCTCGTGTCTCAGTCGCGGTTACGATCAACAACAAGGTAAACAAAAAGCTATTCATGATCTAGAGTGTTCCGAAGTGTCAAACACGATGTTCGACAACTGACTAAATAATCTGCACGTTCTACAGATGTTTTTATGTTAACGTTTCACTTGCTCTCTATCTCTGTTTCTCTCTCTCTCTCTCTGCATCGCTGAATGTTTCTCTTTCTGTCATTCAGCCCCCAGCCGGTTTTGTAATGCATTTCAACTTAAGAGAGAGGAGGAGAGAAAGAGAGAGAGAGAGTGAGAAAGAGAGCTAAATAATTTATTGTTTATTAACTTAAAACCATTTGCGAGCAGTGCTTATTGTATAAAATTTAAACAGCTTTGATTGCCTTGCGATTAATTAAGATATTATTTTAAATGATATTTTGAACTCACGAATTTTCATACTATTTAATATCAATTTTACGTCAATCGCAATTTTCTGCTACTCATGACATTTGTCATTCATCATTAAATGCATTAAATACTAAAGTTCATTATAGGTCACAAATAACTTGCCATATGTCCAGAATTATGAGCAAAAACTTTAAGAAAATATTAGATATAATTTAGTTCAATGAACTTAGATATTTTCATTTAAATCATTTTAAAATTGCATTCTTTATTTATTTAATTAATTTGTAATATATAAAAACACATATTGAATTAGAATTTGAAAGGATTATCCATTGCCTCGGTATTATTCCGACGCGGTCTCGGCGAGCTTCTTCCTTTTGCGTAGCCAACGGTGACAGCGGCCTCCACATTGACAGCATTTAATTGTGGGGTGAGTGGTGAATAAGTCACGGCGTTTTCGGTTCCGAAATCTGTTGTTATGTTCAGACCTTGCCCATTGTTCCAGTTCGCTTGCATTGTGTAGGGTCTACCATTGATCGAGTATTGCGAAGTTTGCATTCCTTGTCGCCCATTGGCAAAGGTCGACATCTGCGCTGAATATTGATTGCCATTATTGTTCGGCCATTGGCCTTGGTTGTTGTTGTTGGTGTTCCATTGGCCACTATTGCCACTCATTCCTCCACGCATACCCATGTGTCCCATTCCGTTACCGCCCATTCCATTTCTTCCAATTCCATTTCCATTCATTCCATTGCCACCCATTCCATTGCCACCCATTCCATTTCCATTCATTCCATTTCCATTCATTCCATTTCCATTCATTCCATTTCCACCCATTCCATTTCCACCCATTCCATTTCCACCCATTCCATTCCCACCCATTCCATTGGGTCCCATTCCGTTACCTCCACGTCCATTTACTTGAAATCCCATTCCATTGCCACACATTCCACCAGGACCACCTCTTCCACCCATTCCATTGCCACCCATTCCGTTTCCACCATTGCCGGCTCTACCACCCATTCCATTGCCACCCATTCCATTTCCGCCCATTCGATTAACATTTCCCATTCCGTTTCCCTGTTGTGCAGCGTCAACCTGTGTTGAAAATCCTTTTACTCCCCGCTTTCGACGATTCAATGCATTACCGCTCATTCCGTTTCTGTTCATTCCATTTCTATTCATTCCATTACCACCATTTGCCATCCCATTACCTCGTCCACCCATTTGGTTTCCACACATTGGATTTCCCCTGGGTCCCATTCCACCACCCATACCATTCCCATTCACTCCATTTCCACCCATGCCATTTCCATTCACTCCACTTCCACCCATGCCATTCCCATTCACTCCAATTCCACCCATGCCATTTCCATTCACTCCAATTCCACCCATGCCATTTCCATTCATTCCGTTTCCACCCATGCCATTTCCATTCATTCCATTTCCACCAATGCCATTTCCATTCATTCCATTTCCACCCATGCCATTTCCATTCATTCCATTTCCACCCATTCCATTGCCCATTTGTCCAACCTCTCGCCGATTTCCAAACCTTTTCAGTGATCGCTTGAGTCTTTCCACTGAAATACCTGAAAAAGAATTAGTACAGTCAATACCGAATATTAATAGAAAAGTGTTTCATTCCACAATCCACAAATTTTCTTCTAATTTTATAGTTTTTATTTCGCAATGATTATCCGTATGAGGTGTAATCGTTATAGTTATTATAGTTATTGTTGATGTTATTGTTGTTGTTGTAGTAATCGTAGAAGGGTCTCTGAGTGGTAAATTGGTTGTTATTGATAGGATAATAAGCGCCTGGTCCATAATACTGATTAGTAGTGTAACCCACTCCTGCGAAACTCCCCACACCAATGGGCAGTATGACAATTGGTTGCGTAATAAATTGAGGCGGAAGCATTGGAAATGGCATTGGCATAGGCATAGGTCTTGGTACGGGGGAATAGTAGATGCGACCCGGTGGACGCCCAGGAACTGGACGTGGCCGCGGGACCGGCATTGGCATGGGCATGGGCATTGGCATTGGCATAGGTCCAGGCATAAATTGTCTTTTGGTAACGTTGTGAAACGATTGTGATTCTGAATCCAAGTCAATGAAGTCTGGAGAATCTGGGAAAGAGGAAAATCAAGAGAAGTGTGGTCAGAAGAAGCTTTGCTCTGCTCAAAAAGCGGTACCCGAAAAGGGCAGATTCACATAGATATTGTAGGAATAATAGAGGGGCATTCGATTATAGTTGCCGGGATAGGTTGAGATTGCCTGACGACCTCGTGGCAAGCCACTGTTCGGATACAGATAAGCCGGATAGGCCGGATAAGCCAAGGTGAGGGATAGGTACGGATTTGCAGGCTGTGGCTGGCGTGGTTGAACTTGTCGGGGGAAAGGAGCTACAGGTGGTGGCATCGGTGGTGGATATAACATTTGAGGAGAACGACGACGCCGTGTTCCAGATGCCAGGTCTGGTGAGTAAAAGAATCAGAAGAAGGACGAACCACTTTAGCCACTAAATTGATATATACATCAGATAGTTGTTGGTCAATGATGAGGGTCTAGCAGATCTGCCAAGTGGATAGCTGTGTGGTAATCGGGGGTAACAATTGTAGTAGCAAGGCGGTGTGGGAGCCACCATTTGTGGCCGAGAACCGGCGCGGGCATTGGGATAAGCCGGTACAGATCTGGGGACAGAGGTCAGATAGGGTGACGACGGATAGTTACAGGCATAAGGATAGTAAGGACTGCAGTACTGTCGCCAGGGCTGTGTATTGAAGTTTGGATTGGCATTGGGATTGCGATTGTAATTGTAATTGTAATTGGGCTGTTGGGCGCCATCCTGCACAACGACATAGACATTGGCCTGCAGCTGATCTGCATGACTTTCAGCCGGATCAACGACAAATTCCTCATTCAGCAGCTCAAAGCCGCGGTCCAAGTCCGTGGTCAGTTGAGAGTTCAATTGGATCGTGCTGGTAATGGGACTATAGGTGGGTGTTAGTGTGTTTGCTGTGGTGGATGTGGTGTCGATTAATTGCTGATCTGAAACGGATCAGTTCATCAGATGATGGACACATGAAACCAGAAGGACTTTGGACTCACCTGCACTCAGTGGACGCTCCACACATCTTGGATACAGTCCACAATGCTCGCCATCTCGTTGATTCTTCTCGCAGGCCACATGCGAGACGATGCATCTCTCATTGCCAGCGCAGCTTACATCACGACAATCCTGTCCAAACTCTGACCAAGTCAAGCAAAATTCAAATAAGCCGAAGCCAAGGATGAGTGAAAGTCCTTAACTTACTGCGGTACGCACTAACATGGCCCGATGCGGTCACAATAATGGCCAAGAGGCAACTGGTTACTAGGCCGAGATGAAAGCTTATAATCATGATTAGAGACTTAAAATTCCGCTCACAATTTGAATAATTCACTGAACTTAGCTCTTTTTGTAAACTCTATTTTATATTGTTTTCTTGATTTGCTTCAATCAATGTTTTAATTACTGTTTTGTTTAAAGCGCATTCAACTCATTTAACTAATGAATGAACATTATAAATATGAACCCAAATATCGTACTATCTGATTTATTTTGGTTTAGCCGATAGTCATGGTTTATTTAAAAATGTAATGATGAAAAGACTGCTCGACTTTTAAATTCTCTTCTATTATATATGGAGTATAAACAATATGAAGGCTTAAAACGTTATAAATATTTAAATCGATACGATGCTTGCTTGCCTTGGTTATTCCCTATTCCTACAACAAAGCAATTCAGCAAACTTTTTCACATGATCAATAGATTACGGCGAAAACTTCAGTATGTAAAGATTAGAGTATAAACTCGAAATTCCAACTTATTATTTTTAGCATTAAAATTGTTATTAATTTAATCATTATGTTTCGGGCCAAAGAACTGCGATTCGATTAATTAAGCAATAAAACAGATTACAATAAACTCGTAACCCTCTCATAGATTGGGTAATGCCAAAGTCATGGTAAATTTGTTGGGGTCAAGAGCGATCTACGAGTGGATCGATACTGTACAAGCAACTAAACAAACTAATCTTATCAGCACAGGGTTAGTTTGTTAAATATCATTATTTATTGTATTTTTTCTTAGAATAGGTTACTATAAAATATGATTTAAATTTATGGATGTCGTGCAGTTACACCCAGTACTCCATTTGTCTGTAGATCTTCCAGCGGCAAATCCTTGACAACTTTGGTAAATTCATCGACAGTGCAGGCGTATGAGTAGCCCCTCTTCAGATCTTCCTTCGACCAGCTAATCCAACTGATTTGATCTCCTATATCTGGACAGATGAGATAATCCTTGCGAATCTCATCCAAGCTGGCATGTGGATTGTTCACACCCAAAAGAACAATGCCCCGGCGACTCTCGCGATCGATGATGACGCGGAAGTAGAGTTTGGGCACGGGAATCAATCCATTGTTGTTCTCATCAAAGTCCAGATAGAGCTCACGGTGAACGCCCTGTGAGTCCGGCAGTGTGGAGACGCCCCAAGTGCCAGTATAACAATCGGCTGTGATATTTTCATCGGCCACAAACTTCCTCACGCTATCCTCGATGCGTTCCCAGTTGCCCGCATTGAAAGTCTGCCATTGGGGGGCAGCGTTAACAAAGAAGAAGGTCGCCTGCTGGGCGGCGCCGAAGACAAAGTCCGTCTTGGCGGAGAGATGTCCCCTGGCCAGATAGACATTGGCACTGATATTGAAATAGGGCGAAGCATCCATGTCGAGGATCTTGCTGATGGTGATGTTCTGTTGGATTTGCGTGTACTTTCCGTTGACATCCTTGCCGCCATAAAAGTCACCTGTGATGAAGCTGGGCCGACTGACAGATCGCTGATACTGTGCGCTGCCTGGCCAGAGGACGTGATGAACATATCGGGTTACCTCCTCCAGCTCATTGTGGCACACATCGTAGGTCTGCAGGAAGTCGTCCTGGTCATCGTCCCTGGCCAGCTGGAAACCCACCTCGAGCAGATTGGTGCCACCATTGCAGGTGCGATTGGTGCGACGAGCCGTGTAGCCAGGCCAGGAAGTGCAGACAAAGTCTTCCAGCTGGTAGACACTGCCCAGAACGAGGAAAGCCATCTCGCCCCTACAGCTGGAATTTAGTCTTGTGAACCCTTGGAAATGTCCTTTGAAGGAGCTGCTGCCGCTGCAGTGCAGCTCGAGGATCTCCCCATGCTTCAGCTCGGCCAGACCCTGCAAGTTGGGCTGAAGATACTCCGCCCTGCCCTGAAGATCGCGCAGCACGAAAAGCGGCGCCGGATCCTTAAGATCGTCGTTCACACGGAAGCTGCAAGGCTGTTGTTGTTGCTCCCCACTGGACGAAGAGACTCCTAGTAGTCCTGTGGTCTGCAGTTCGTCCAGTGGCAGGTCCTTGACCACAGCTGTGAAGTCCTCGACGGCACAGGCATAAGCATAGCCCAGTTCGAGCTGCGCCTTCTCCCAATCGAGCCAATCCAGCTGAGCTCCTACATCCTCGCACACCACATAATCCTGCTGAATCTCCGCGAGACTGGCATGTGGATTGTTAGTGACCACCAGGACAATGCCCTTGCGACTCAGCTGATCAATGACCACGCGAAAGACAATGCGTGGCACAGGCAACTGCTCCGCCTCCGCATCCAGGTAGATCGGGGTCTGCTTGCCTTCGGCATTGGGCAGCGTGGAGATGCCCCAGCTGCCCGCATGGATGCTCACATTAAGCGCTTCGTTGGCCACAAACTGGCGAAGGCTTCGCTCAACCGCCAGCCAGTTTCCAATGCTGATACTACGCCACTGTGGCACCGCATTCACATAGAAGTGGGTGGCCCTCTGGGCTGATCCATGCACGAAGTCCTGACGAGCGGCAAGTTGTCCACGTGCCAGATACAAATCCCGACTGCTATCCAGATACTTGCTGGCATCCAGGCCAAGAATCGAACTCAGCGCCTCCAGCTGATGTGCCTGTCCGTAGTAGATGTTGACGTCCTTACCCTTGTAGAAGTCACCGCGTAGGTATCCCGGCTGTGCCACGCCCACTTGATAGGCGACGTTCGCCGGAGTCAGCTCGTAGCGTGCATAGCGTGTGATCTGCGCCTGTTCATCGTAGCAGAGCTCCAGCTGAGGCAGCAAACCAGCAGCGACATTGAAGCCAATCTGCAACAGCTCTGTGCCGCCCTCGCAGCGATTTCCAGTGCGTACAGCCTCATAACTGGGCCACGTCTGGCAGCTGAACGACCTTATGCCGACCTCCTGACCCTCAGCCTCGTAAAGCTGATTGCCCAAGCAGCGGGCCGTCAACGCGGTGAATCGATTGAAGGGCACCGTCAAGGCGGAAGTGCAGTGCAAATCGAGACTGGAACCCTCTTCTACTTTGTAGACGCCCGCTTCATCGGGCAGCAGCCAACTGAGAGCCCCCTCTGGAGTGAGCAGTGGTGCAGGATCGTTGAGGTCTCCATTGATGTTGAAGTGACACTCATTGGGGCTGGGACCGGGGGTTGGTGTGGGTGGAGAGCTGGTTGTTGCAGTGGAGCTGGAGGACTCGGTGCTGGAAGACTCGGTGGTGCTATCTGCATCAGTTGTGGAAGCCCAATCGGTGGTGGAAGTGGGGATAACCGTGCTCGATGACTCAGTGGAGGAAGACTCAGTAGTAACAGTTGGAGTTACAGTGGTTGAAGACTCAGTAGTAACCGGTGGAGCCGTATTGGTAGATGCCTCTGTGGATGTATCTGAAGCCGTTGTGGATGTAAACTCGGTGGTGGACGTCTCAGTGGTACTGGTAGCTTTATCGAGACCCAGCACACCATTTGTATGCAGATCCTCAAGGGGTAAATCCTTAACCACCGCCGTGAAATCTTCCACAGTGCAAGCATAGGAGTATCCCTCGTGCAGATCCTCCTTCAGCCAGGACACCCAGCTGAGCTGATGCCCAATATCTTCGCAGAGAATGTAATCCTTCTGAATTTGATCCAGCGAGACGTAGGGATTGTTAACACCGACCAAGACAATACCCTCCCGACTGTCGCGATCAATAATCACGCGGAAGTAGATCATGGGAACTGGAATCAAACCATTGTTGTTCTCATCAAAATCCAGATAGAGCTCCCGTTCGATGCCCTCCACATCGGGCAGGGTAGAGACACCCCAAGTGCCGGTATAACAGTCTGTGGTCAGATTCCGATCGGCCACAAATTTCCTCACACTCGACTCAACACGCTCCCAGTTGCCACCATTGAAGCTCTGCCATTGCGGGGCCACATTGATGAAGAGGAAAGTGGACATTTGCATAGCACCAAAGATCAAATCCGTCTTAGCAATCAAGTGTCCACGCGCCAAGAACCGATCTTCGGTGTAGTTGAAGTACGGCGATGCATCCAGGCCGAGAATCTCGCTAATTGTGATATTCTGTTGAACCTGTGTGTACTTTCCATTCACGTCCCGTCCTCCGTAGAAGTCCAGCTCCAGGAAACTGGGGCGTGCCACGCCATGCTGATAGTCGTAGCTGGAGGGATGGAGCACGTGGTGCACGTAGCGTGTGGCTTCGGCCAGCTCATCGTGGCAGACGTCGTAGGTTTGCAGGAAGCCGTCGTCTTCGAGCTGGAAGCCCACCTTGACGAGATCTGTGCCGCCATTGCACTTTCGTCCAGTGCGCAGGGCCGTGTAGGTTGGCCAAGAGTTGCAGCTGAAGTTGGCAAAGGGATAAATCAGGCCATCAATGAGGAAGTACTTTTTCTGCAGGCACTGCACCGTCAACTGGCTACGGTTGCTGAAGGGTCCGGCAAATCCCACTCCGGGACAGAACATATCCAGCAGTTCGCCGTTTACCAGACGCACTGTATCCGTCGGATCGGGCACGATCAGCTCGTAGGAGTCGTGACGTGCAAACAACGGCGCCGGATCATTGAGATCCCCATTCACTCGAAACTCACAATCACCGTGCACGGGAACACCTTGCTCGCCCTCGGCGAAGGGCAACACGCGCGGCAAGCGTCCGTCCGCGGACCGGGAGCTGGCCAGCAGCTGCAGGATTAGAATCGCTGTCACATAGCACTTCATGGCACCGCGTATGAGGCCAATATGCCAAACCCGACATCGATTAGGCGCATTCTTATATGGCTTCCATATCGCGCACGGTATAATCTTGACATTATCGTTATCGATGGAGCCCGAGCCTCTTGACGCACTTGTTTACGATCGTCGATTACCGTTTGGTTTTGTCAATTTCGAATGAGATATGCAGAAAATGAGATGTCAAAGCCCTGATATTCATATCACAACGATTATATTAGGTAATTTGCTTTGTGGTAATACCATGAATTTATTAGTTACCCTGCAGCTATCGAAGTTATGTCATAGATAATAATTTGTTGCTCAAGCTTCTTGGTCAAATAAATAGCACTATAACTGTTCCTTGATTTCTGCTAAGACATTGTAAATTCTTGTCGAATTGCTTTTATAAACGAATTCAATGAGCTCAAATTGTTATGGAATTCTCAGCGCCAGTATATTTTACGAGGGCGGGCTGATAAGTAATCGGCCTTACCAAAAAAAAAACATCTTAAACAACCCATAAATATTTTATTCGATTAGTGTTTTCTATCGGCTGATTGCTGAAAAAGTTTTAGGCGTTTTTCTCAACACTGGTAATTTTGGCGGGAGTTTTAGCATGGTCACTTTTGCATTGTCCCCAAAATGAGTAACATGGAATATCGAGCTGTCATTAGATTTCTGTTTTTAAAAAAGAAATCCAACGATGAAATAAAAAATGAGTTAATCGAAGTTTATAGGGAATCAGCTCCATCGATTTCGACCATTAAATATTGGACTGCTGAGTATAGGCGCAGGCGGACAAGCATTTTTGACGAGGACCGTCCGGGACGTCCCAGAGAGGTGACAACCCCAGAAATGGTAGATAAAGTCCACGGAATGATATTGGATGATCGCCGAATAAAGCTGAGAGAGATTGCTAAGGCCCTAAACATTTCTCGTGAACGTGTTGGAAAAGTCTTACACGAATATTTAAATATGAGCAAGCTTTCGTCAAGGTGGGTGCCGCGATTGCTCTTAGCGGAACACAAACGCAACCGCTTGGTCATTGCGAAGGAGAGTTTGGCATTGTTAAACGCAAATAACAATGAATTTTTGCGTCGTTTTATGACTGTCGACGAAACTTGGATACCTCACCATACACCAGAAAGCAAGGAACTGTCAAAGCAGTGGATTTCAACCGGAGAAACGGCGCCGAAAAAGGCAGATTGGTTTGTCGGCCAACAAGGTAATGGCAACGGTTTTCTGGGATGCCCGAGGCGTAATTCATGTGGATTATCAAGAAAAAGGCAGAACAATTAATGGAGAATACTATTCTAACCTTTTGGGACAGTTCGATTCAGAACTAAAGAAAAAAAGGCCGCACATGGCGAAGAAAAAAGTTCTGTTTCACCAGGACAACGCTCCGGCTCACAAGAGCGTTGTTGCCATGATGAAATTGTGTGAACTACACTGTGAAATTCTTCCACATCCCCCCTATTCTCCAGATTTAGCACCATGTGACTATTATCTATTTCCAAACTTAAAGAAATGGCTTGGTGGAAAGAAATTTCAGTCGAATGAACAGGTGATCTGTGAAACAAACGCCTATTTTGAGGACCTGGACCAGTCATATTTTATGGAAGGTATAAAAAAATTGGAGGACCGTTGGACTAAGTGCATACGTCTAAAAGGAGATTATGTTGAAAAATAAAAAAAAAACCGTGTTTTCTTTGGTAGGCCGACTATTTATCAGCCCACCCTCGTACAATATTTACATTTAGAAATGCCTTAATCATAATTCTAAAGTGACAATCAGTTCTTTAATTTTCCAATTGGCATTCAAGGTCCAAAGTCGATAAGCGTTGGTCGCTGAGATCGATAGTTTACGAAGTTTCCTTCTTTTCTTGAATTTATCCATTGATTTTTGAGAATGCTTTAATAAATTTTAGAAATAAATTTCGAGAAGAAAAAAACTCAATTACCAATTGATGATTTTTCCGGCAAACTGTCAGCAACAAAACACAGAAATGAAATGAATTCCATCAAAATCAGCAACAGACCAACCAAATGAGTGACGACTTTGGATTCGGAAAACAAGACTAGTTGCAAAAACGATTCAAATGGTCCACTGACTAATTTGCAGCACTGTACGTGCGTATAAATTTCTTCAGTTGACTGCCCAAATTTTTCTAGAAACAATCACTAAGAAAATGCAAAAGTACAGAAGGAGAGTAAAATTATATGTAAAAACAAATCATTAGGTAATTGGATTTGTGAGGAAATACAAATTATTCGCTTTTGTTGCTGACAGCAGCCGCTCACACAGGAAAATACAATATGAATAGTTCTTCCATGTTTGTCAATTGATTTCAAAAGAATTGTTTATTATTAACATGGAACTTGATTTTTTTTTTGGTTTTATTATTCTAATAATCATGTTAAATATTAAATACTCGTATATATAGGCTTTAAAAATATAAATAATTGTCATTAGACACACGCCTAAGAATTTATTGCAATAAATCCATTCGGAAGAGTATTGGATTATTCCACGAGTCTTTTCTTCTTATCAATCCGCTTAATCTACTTCACACTTTGTGATAACACAAATAGTATTATAACGCATTTTAAAACAGAAGTAAAGAGTCATTGAGAATTAAGCTATATCAATACATAAATAAATGGCCTTCTATTTAGTTCAATTAAATTGTGCTAGTTTTGATCAAAAATAAACTAATTATGCTCAATTTTATTTGTGTTTGCCCAGAACAAATTTGCCAGATTCACATTAATCAATTAGTTTTGTCTTGGTGCTGTTTAGAGAACCTGAACATGACAATTGGCGCATAAATTCTGATAATTCTCAATAATTTATGCCAACTAATGGTAACACATGGCGTATGCGTAATTTACTTGTCATTGGCTACCAATTAAAATGGCTGCAGGAGAGGGGAAGGTGAATGTATCTGGCACTTGGCTCTTAGCCATAATTATAATCTTTTTCCATTTGCACTTCTTTTCAATTTTCGCACTCGTCCTTGACAGGTGGCACAGGACGCAGCTCAATTAAAAGTGCATTAAGATATCGCATCGCAGGACACGAGGTTAAGGCGCCAGCAACTGCTGCGACTTGGTAATTTCCTGCCTGATTGCAGCTATCTAATGAAGGTCCATAATTCGACAGGGAAATAAGTGCAACAAATGGCATTGAACAAAGTCTGTGTCATAAAACATTTAATAAATCATTGATGCATTTCTGGCTGATTAAATTGTTTAATTGAATACATTGAAGTACGCATATTATCTCTGGTTTAAAATACATCTATAGGAAATTATGACTTTATGCAATATTCCAAGATTTCATTCTGCTTCATTTTGTGCCCAGAAAAGAAGTGGGCTGAAAAGCTCTTGTACAGCGCATTAAAACCCCTCGAATAACACTGATACGCCATGTTGGCCGACGTTGTTCAGGGTGTTGCGGCGGCATTGAATAAATGAAAAATAAATGTGGATGACGATGCCGTGGATGCTGGCGTTGGCGTTCGCCAGCTCGAACAGTGGCCACTGCCAGTGATGGCCAACAAGGCGGCTTTCAAGTGCAGCTGGCGAAAGCGCCAACTGCAAAAGACACCGCCAAACAGGACAACAAAAAGAGCAGCAATGTTTTTTTTTGTTTTTCATTTTGTTATCTTTTATTCTTCGTTTTTTTTTTTTGTATAAAAAAGTATGTGGCTGAGATTGTATTTTTTTTAATTTGCTCTTTTTGTTGCTGTGCCTTTTGCCAGGCGTAAGCAATTTTTGCATCTCTCTTTCTCTTGAGCGAAACATTTTAATTTAAATGTTAAAATGTGACAATAGTCCAGTCCCTGGAGAGGCCGATACGAGACTGTCTCATGTGTCGGGACGTCAGTCAACGACAAATGCATTTACTTAACATGTACACTACACAACTAAAAACTGGTATGCTTATATACTGAAAGTGTAAGACAATTGTAAACTTTGGTAACTACAATTTAAAATTTAAAAAATATGATTTTGATAAACATTAATAAATTAAACAAACATAAATTTTGGTGCAGTACCAGAAATTCAAAATAATTGTTTAATGATAATTTATGTCTTCTCTTAGCTTTCAAGCTTTTTAATTTAACCATCTACTTTTCCATCGCAAACTGTTTTTTGTAAGCCACTGCGAAATTCGTACAACATTACTTTATCTTTATATTGCTTAATTGTAGGGTATTTTCCAGTCACAAATGCCTTATGCTCGTCAACCTTGTTACTGTCATTTTCTTATTCGTTTTGCTGTCTGGGTGGTTGTTGTTGCTGTTATTGCCTGTTATTCCAGTGGATTACCAGCAATGTTGAGCAGCCAATGTTTAAAGGGGCAAACGAATCTCTCCAATACATAAAAAATAAAAAAAAAAACTCGAAAATTATGCCTGCTCAAAAAGTTAAATGACGGCAGCGCGAGCTCAACGGAACAGGCCACGTTTACTGACAGACTGTCGGTCTGTGGCAACCACAGTTCAAGTGCCAATTAATAAGTTTTGCCTTTGGTATGCTTTTGAAACCACCACCAGCAACAAAATGCAGCCTCCTTTTCCTGGCAACACAATCCTTTGGCTCACCTCTCCTCTGATTTTTGTTGATGTTGTTCAGGCGTTGGTCAGCCTCGTTGTATGCATGAATTATTCAAAGAAAAGGATATTAAAAGCAAATACACACACACGAGTACTTTTTTTTGTTTATGTATATGTGTGCATGCATCTCAGTTGATGTTGTCGTTGTCGTTGCTGAGGGATGAGAACGCGCTTGAGTAATTGGAAGTTTTTACTGCCGCCTCGTTTGCTTCAATTTCGCTCTTGTTGTACTTCATCTTGTTGTTGTTCTTTTGCACGTTCTTGTTGTTGCCTTTTTTTCTTTTGCTGATGAAGCAAATTTTAATGAATAATGTGAGGCTTCACACATTGTCATAAAATATTCATGCTGTTACCAGGATGTTGTTAAACTTCGTGGAAAAATTAAAGAGTAGCAAAAAGTTCAGCTTCTTCTGGGACCTCAATTATTATATATTTAGAGTTACAATTTATAAATACTTTTTTAAATAGGTTCACATTGTTAGACTTCAATAAATCCTAGTTTGTGTACAATTTAAATTATCAACAGTTTGATCCGTTTAACATCTTTTAGCGAACATTTGCAGGATTCATACTAGCTTGTCGTTGCCCTATTGTTCGTGATTTGCATGGAAGCTCCAAGTTTTTGTATAATACAAATATATATGTATATAATATCATATCAAGTTGGTCTCAAGTGCATTGTTGCCATTGTTGAATTGTGCTTGCTGCCTGTTGCTGTTTTTCTTTCACTTCACTTTCCGGCTTTTGCTGGCTGCTTTTCCAATGTTCTCCGCGTTTACACAAAAGTGAAATTTGTGCAGCAACAATGTCTGTTGATTTTCACTTTACTCTGATGTTGTTTCTCCTGATGTCCGCGTCGTTGTGTGCGTTATCTGTAATTTTGCTGTTGCTGCTCGCTGCAACGTTTAATTCAATGTAAACGTGTTAAAGCGTGCCCGGCATGCGGAAAAACAGGAAAAATGTTTTAAGTTGAAACAAATAAGCGATGACTGCTCAACTGACGGACTGGATTGGATGGCACCTCTTGGTCATTTTGCCTGACCTCCTCTCTCCCGTATTTCTCTCTCCGGTTGAGTGGCAGTAACAGCATCATCATTATACATCATTTTGGACGCATGACGTCTCATCAACAATGAGAATGTTAAAATACACTCATTTAATTCGATTTTAATTTCACCCGGATGCAATGTGAATGAAATTCATTTCCGGCCAATAATCAATCAGGCTGAAATCAACTTTAAGCTCTTCAGTTATTACGTATTGATCAGTTGAGACATAACAAGGAAGATGAATAAAATTTGCAGTCTCTTTTCTTCTCAGTCACAGTTTCTATAATAAGCGATTCAGTTTTAGTTTGGCTACTGCAATAGCATACTCTTATGGTGGTAACTTACCTGATTTTCTCTTGATTTCCATATTTTTTTTGATTATGTGTGCTTTCAGAGTTTCCAAGAATCTGCCTCAAAGGGCGAACAGTGAAGCAGATTATTTCGAAATGACCATTGCTATGAGTAGAAAATGTTATTGAAATATTTGTAGTCTTTGAGAATAGTTATTGATATTCTCTTACCTCAATGGAGACTGTATAAGTCGGAATAGGAATCTCCAGCTGCAGTGGCGGCTGTATCACCTTATCTCGGTTCTCTATAAGCAACTTGGCGACATCATTTATAAAATTGGGCGACAAAGTTCCAGTTGCAACACGCAGCAGCTGAAGTTTCTTGCATTCACGGAGAACTCTTAGCAGGGCGGTGGAGATGTCCGGTCTGCTGGACATCCAAAGACAGAGCTTTGTGAGTTCTTTTAGTTGTGCCAGCATTTCCACGCATTCAGCCGTCAAGCAAAAGCATTTCAATTGCTGCAGCCCATTTAGTCGAACGATTTGCAGCATTTCCGCTGGGCTGAGGCTGCCGCCATCGATTTCTAGATGTCGGAGCTGCGACCGCTCAGCCAGAGCTGTGAGCACCGGCACAAAGGAGTCTTTGCGCCTAATGCCGTAGTGAATGAGTTTCCTCAATTTGGGAAGTCTGGCCAACGGCTTGTAGGCAGCAGCTTCCGCCATCATTCCAAACTTGAGCGTCTCCAGGTTTCCGCAATGAGATACTATGTCCTTTAGGTTACCTTCCACGCAGTCGTAGCCGAGGTGCAATGTTCCCAAATTGGGGTTCGATTTGCAGCATTTGGTCAGCACTGAGGCACCTATTTTCCGTACATGTAATTGAAGCTCCTCCAGATGGCTCAGCTGCCATATATTATCATAAGTCCATTCTACACAATAAGAAAAAATTAGTTCTAGGTTCTTAATCATGCTCAGGTAATGATGGAAATATTTTACCCTCCTTACCATCCCTTGTGCGGACTTCCAAGATTTTCAACTCGTTTAAGTTTTTGACAGCTGCAAAAATTTGCTCAAACGGTTTTTCAATGGGGATGCTAATAAATAGAAGCTGTTTCAACACCAGGCACCTTAAGCTGACCATGCCCTCCAAAGCAAAGCAGAGTGTGCTGAAACAGTTGGTAGGCGTTTCGCAGCCATGACTTCTAAATGTTCGGGCGGTGTCAAAATGATCCAAATCAATGGTGAGCGTCTGAACTGATTCGCGGCATATGCAGAGTTCAATCAACTGTCGTCTTGTGCTGTTTCCGTCCAGCGTAAATTGGCGATTTCGTTTGCCGCATCGATCAATAAACACATCACGAAATCGACGACAAGCTTGGGCAAAACTAATACAATCGTCCGGTGTCAGATGGTTAAATACATAGGCAAGACAATCGTCGTTTAAATCCAAAATTTTCGTGGCGCTCATGTTGAGAACCAAAGCGTTGTGCTTTAACCGAGAGACTAAAACAACATTTCAACAGAATTGATATAAAATTGCAAACGCAGTCTAAGGCCACGTGTCTTCGGCGGATGAGTAATCATTGCTAGATTAGATATTACCCCCTCGCATGTTTGCTTGCGCGAGTTCAGTTCGGCAGACAGGTTTTTAATCGTTTTGGAACTTACCTTACACAATTTCAACGGCCAACGAAATGTAAACAAACACGTATTGCTTGTTGCATCAGCTTTTATACACGTATATACTGTGCATATATATTGGAATAACAAGAGTTTGCTTGCTAACATTTTTGTACTTTACAAATTGTACTATTTATTTGAATTTTTTCTATTTTTAACTTTTACAATCTGCCAACTGCGACTTATCGCTGTGGCGATCACTATTGAAATATCGATTACACATGACGTGTATGCAATTTGCAAAAGACTGCGAATTCTTTCGTGACACGAACAAGCTCAACTTAACGAACGATATATGCAACGATTGGCTATCGATAATTTTAATAAAGCTTATTTGATTACAGTTTTTTAATGTTTGTAAATATATAAAAAAAATTTAAAATTTATGACACACTTAGGATTTGGTGCCTGAGTGTCACGTGTCACACATTGTACGCGCGGTCTTCGGTTGCTTGCGAACACTGAGCTGCACACGTGACTTCCTGGTCAGCATTTTTTTATCATCAGCATTTTTCGGAGTAGTAGGTGACGGCGCTGCTTTGAGGTTGTTATAAAAGAGACTCCGTACCGAATCAAATTTCGAAAGTTCTTTGGCACCAGTTTTGGGTATTTTCCGTGGGCGCTTTCTTGATTTAATGTCGGCAATTGAAGGAGTAAGCGTAGGACCCAAAACTGGTGACGAAGGATTCTTCAGTTGATTTTGCTTCTGGTTATTCGTATCGCAGCCAGAACGAACCCACCTGAAACTGTTGCTCCCCTTCGGTATAAGGGGGTGAATTGGTGAATTGTCGATTTTATGCCTGTGCTTCACTTTGACGTTACTCGCATGGGTGTGTGCATCATGTGCCGCCATCTTGACATTCGGTGGTGCTGCCACTTTAAGCACTGGCATCTTTGGCCTGATTTGTAGTGGAGCCGGAGCATTGTTATCGAATATGATGTTCTGAAGCACGATCGAATTGTCGACAAGAACGGGCATAAACAGTTGCGGCTCGTGACCTGGACACTCGACCAACACGATGTTTCTGTCTAGCAAAAGCTTCATGGAGAATTTAAGCTGATTTGTTTTAAAATGCATCATTGCTTGGCCAAATTAATTGTGTACAAAACTTTAATACGATTCCTTTACATTACTAGACAGAAAGGGAAATCAACGCTTTTGAAACTAAGATCATATATTTTGTTTTTTTTATTTTTTATTTTTGAAGTGTGAAGCATATGTGATGTGTTAACGGGTTTTGGAATAGATGGACCTATACTTTCGATTCTCGTTAATCTTTGCGTCACCAGCTGCTTTACTTTGTTGCTTGGACCTCCTCCTTCTTTTTTCCTTCGGCGGGGTCGTTGTCTCACCGTTTTCCTTTTCCGTCAGCGGAAGATAGACTAATAGCTTTGTTAAACCCACGGCCTGAGCCGCTAGAGATGCAGCTAGTGCAGCAGCTTTGCTTTCATTGCCCTTCTGGAGGACCTGCTCGGGCTGCTCGTGCTGTTCTTGCTGCTCTCTCCTGCTGGACTTCTGATTGGCAAATTGCGTCAGTTCGCAAGCGGAGACGCGTTTCAAGGCAACGCAACGACTAGAAATAAGAGGCAGAAATATCTCAGATTCATAGCCGTTACATTCCACAAGTAGCACGTTTCCGTTCGAAATGAGCTTCAACTCGAACTTAGGGCCCAACTTTTGGCCTTTGACCTTCGAAGAGGCTTGACCAGGCGATAATCCCGCCGTTGCAGTTATCAGCCTTCGGTGTCCACCTCCAACTCGATTGAATCGCATCGAGGACGGACGCGCGACAAGTCGCGTGACACTCGCTTGGTTCTTTGGTTGATGCCCATATACGACATTGCTCAGAACGATGCGATTGTTTCTCAGCTGGGGTAAAAATATCTCCGATTCGTAGCCAGTTGCCTCCACTAAGACGATACTCCTGTCTGACAGCAACTGTATGCGGAACTTGCTGCTATTATTCGTGTTCTCAGAGCGTTTGTTCATATTCCAAATTGGGAACGCAGCGGCAACAAAATTGACTCGAATTTTAAAGAACTCAACGTAATTAGACAAGGATTGTTAATCTTTTCTGTATTGTCTTCTTTGTTTCTTCTCCGCGAAAATTAAAAACGTCTTCTATCCAAGAAATTTGTTAAATTTTGTATATTAAAAAACATGTTCAGTACTGTCAAATTTGTTGACAGGCTAACGAAAGTCAACCGAATCTAATTAAAATTTCCTTATTAAAAATACAACAAATTATTCTTACAATCATTCGCGCTAGTAACAAACTAAAAACTGATATTATATCAGAATAACAGAACATTTCTGGCTTAAAATCAGTACCTAAACTTTCTGTGCTCCGCTAGAAATACTTTTACTTTCGATATTCTCTCTCAGTTTAACTGATGGGTTTTTTTTTGCTTCCCCACATTGGGTTACCTCCAAAGTCCATTCAATATCGCCCTCAAGCCACCAAATTTAATAGCGGCAATTCGCGTCTGTTTTCCACGAAGCAACCAATATAGAAAACCACAAACCAGCCACGTTAGGCTATCAGCGATGTTCCAGAATCGAATAGCAAGCATTTCTCCTAATTGTATCAAAGAGCAAGCGAATTTATGGGCCCCAACTATTAAATGTCCGAGCTTCTGACCGTGCACCGGCTGTATTTTATGTGGATGTGCAAGGACGTACAGCAAAAAGGTACAGAAAAAAAGAAAAAAAATTCCTCCAACCACTTATGAGTGGTCAGAGTTGTTTCAGTTGGTTGGTTGCCCAGCTCAGCGAATTATAAAAAATTCAATTATAAGCTTTTATAATGGCATGGGTTCGGTTACACCTGGCTCTTTTTTGCTCCTTCTATATTTTATTCCGTTCACCTCTACAGGATAATGCACTTCATCGACTCTCGTGTCTTTGTCGCTGGCTCAGCATTTCGATTTGGCTACAGCCAAATTATATTAGCAATTTTTTAGCTCAAATGTTTGCAGAGCATTTCACAGTTCGAAGTAATGTCATATATTTAATGTTAATCATTTAAAATATTTATTTAGAATTAAGTTATTATTTTTAATTTCCATTTATTTTTTATTATGTTTGTGTATCAACACTATCAAAATTAAAGGAAAATTTGTTACATTTGTAAAAGGTTTTTGTGGTTGTTCCATTCAAAATATATGTTTTTTTTTTATTCGGAATTTCGTTATTGTTTTTTATTTCCATTTATTTATTTTTATATTTGTGTATCAACACTATTAAAATCAAAGAGAAATTTGTTACAAAAGGTTTGCTTTTTTCAAAATATTTGCTTTTTTTATTAAGGTGTAAATTTATGTACAAAAAATTTAAATAATTTTACATAAAATATAAATGTACATGTTTAGCTTTTTTAATTTTTCTTTTACCGTCAGTTGCCCAACATTGTTAACCGGATCTTTCTATTGTTTGTCTCACAAAAGGTGCAGAAAATTGATTTGTTGTGTTTGACATGCATTTGATTTGTATTTGCTTCAGGGATATTGACATTAATTTGGGACTTTCAGGATAGTGAATGCTACGTGTATTTCAACGGCTGTCGTCTGGGCAAGTAATTTAATCTGACAAGAGCCAAAAATAAAGTAGGCTTAATGTGCGAAGAAGTTGACAGCAATGTGTTGGAGGCATCTTCATTCCCAGCGGCCTTTTTTAGCATAATACATACATATATAATATTATTATTTATCCTGGTTACACTCGAATCGCCTCAACGACACGAGAATAAGCACAGCATTTGCATAAGAAAGTGTGAAACTGACTGCGTTTCACTGTGTATGTGAGTGTGTATATGGTTGTGTGTGTGTGTGAGCTTTCCATAAACCGTTTTTGCAGTTTTTGACAAATGACTTAAAGCCTTTAGGGTACCCAGCTTTGAGAAGGGTTAAAGTAATTTGTTGAGACTGTTAAATATTGAATGTGGACCACTCGCAACGACACAAAAACAAATACATACATTATAAAAATGAAATATTTTTCTTTACAAGGACAACACTGCAGCTGTATCTTAAGTCTTGCTCGTTTATTTGTTGGGCATTAAAAAATAAAATATCTTTTCTTTCAGAATATTTATAGTTGTCTCCCAAATGACAATCAAATTTTTATAAACAATTAAATTTCGGACTCTGAATTAAATGTTACAGACGGCTGCTTAATATAGTTGTTCATTCATTTGAGATACACAAACAAAAACAAATGGAAGACGGAAAATTTATAAAATATTAAGCAATTTAATTGTTATAATTAAATAATAATAAATGTGAAAAGAAAAAATTAAATTTGATTATAAATTTCTTTGAAATGTTTAATTAAGGAAAATCAATATATGCATTACTAGATGTTCAAAGTTACTCAAGGATTTAATTTAATATTCTTACTAAAATGTATATTAATCTATGACCTGAAGCAAATCTTCCAGTGCATTTGACTTATGCCTTTGATGTATGCTTATAAGATGGGAATTTCACACAAACACAAGAGCACACATGCACATCCATAAGTATCAGACCAAATGACATACTTAGAGGAAGAGACTTGTGCTCCAAATTCAATTGATCAGCTAAGAAATACTCTGTAAACAGAGTTAAAGTACACAAATACTATAAAAGTTAATGCAGCTTCTCTTTCACTTTTAAAAATATAATCTTATAGAATCTTTGCTGAAATTGAATTGGTTTATTATACCCTTTATATAATTATATAAGCGTAGAGGGTATAAGCAGGCAAAAGTTTCATGCACAGTTTCATTTTGGTTTTATTGTGCCAACTGGGGCTGATGACAATGGCGGTCGAGGTGTGCGTTTAATCCGGAAACTTATTTATGTATGTGCATAAGAATGTTGTGTGTGTGTGTGTGTGTGTGTGTATGTATCTTTCCGGTCGTTTGCCAGACGCATTTCTCGTATGTATATACGGACGGACGGACGACGAGACGGACACTTTCTTATGACACGACCGCGCACACTTTCACTTTACATAAGCTCTTTGTAGTGCTTATAGTCTGACACCCTCAATCGTCTTTGTGTGTGTGTGCGTAAGTCAGCTTGGATAAGTATTGGTATGTGTGCGTGTGTGTTGACAAACACTTGATAATTCCTTGCATACACGCACTTGGCCTCGTCTGTATGTAAGTAAGATAAGTAAGTACGACAATATCTGCAGGATAATCTTGCGAGAAGAGCGAAGGAAGCTTTGTGCAGGACTTTCTGTCTCGACTGCCTATTTGTGGCTGCCCGCAAGGGTCTCTTGAATTATTTTAAATTGTTTCTGCCATGCATTTTGATCGACTTTTTATGTATTCATATGCGTGTGCACATCTACTACGAGTATATCTTGGAAATAAAATAAAAATAAAAATAAAATAATGGCCCCTTCTTTGCATTTGCCAAAGGGCCATAAACTGTGATTTAGCGTCTGCGATTCGGGTTTCTATCAGCATTTAATCTGGCAGATGGTTAAGTGACCGATTTAATGGGTTACGGGACGATTGCTGAATAGCTTCCCATTTGAATTTGAATTTAAAAAAGGAAAAAATATTACACTCTTCTCAAAAGCTCTAAATGATAAAAGTAATTTATCATCTATCTTTTTATTTTAAATAAGTTCTTTAATAATAGTGTGGTTTGGTTTTGTCTTCAATTCCAAAGTTGATTCCCTATTTGGTTTCCGGTCGTTGGGCGTCTGCTTTGTGGCTGATGATGAGCACTTGCTGTGCTCATTTAATTAACGTGCAAATGGCTCAAATTACTTTCTGAAAAGTTCTTCTGTTTATTCTGCCCGGTTGGCAGAAGGCTTCAGGGCTTCGGGGCGATAGGGCTAGGCCATAGATCAAAGCTGCTTTCGTGCTGTGTGCAATGTATCTCTCGCTGTGTGTGTGCATGTGATTTGTGCCTGCTCTGTCAGCAGGTGTGCCTTGATGTTTGTTTCTCTCCCTCTCTCCCTCTTGCTCTGTGTGTGTGTGTGAACCAGCTTCGGTTTTTATAAAGTAGGTCAGTCACTAGTTGTGCGGTGCCAATAAAACTTAATGCGTCCGTGTGTGAATGGTCGTATATGGAATGCCTGTATTTGCGCCCGCTTGTTGATATTTTTTAATATTTATGGAATTTTTAAATGACAGCTAAGAGTAGTTACATACATATTTAACATTTCATCACAACATGCCCAGAATTGAAATTGTATCATTTATTCGAAATTGCCTCGCGAATTAATACCCTAAAAAAAATATGAGTAGTTATTGTTACTTAAATCTGCTTGCGGGTTTCTGTCCTCCATTATCATGTTATTGTATTTTTAACAAAAATACAATCGATCGAAATTTTTTAATATTTTTCAACCAATGATTGGTTCAGATGGCCAGATTCTGTTAAAACTGTTAGTTTATAAAATAAATAGCTTTCTCTCTTTTGGTCTTTTTTCGGTAAATTGTAAAAACTTGGCTCTCTTGATCTCTTACTTAATCAGAATTGCTGACGAGCCCTTCAATAATTTTGCAATCTTATCTGTAGATAGAAGTAAAGATGAGTAAGATGTAATAAATGAATGAATGACATTCTAGAACTAAATCAGTTGAATTGTGTTTGTAATAGAATGAAGAATTTCGGTAGTTTCTGAAAAAGTAAATAATCTCAGCGTATATATTGATGATTTGATTCATTCTTTAGCCAAAAACTACGCGAACAAAGAAACATATTATTTCAAACGATTCTGTGGACTTATTGTGGACATGTACCTAATGCAGAACTTAAGTTTATGGGAATATGATAAGAAAGATTATGCCAAAAGAATTTTAATGGAAATAGAATTGAATCATTATCTGTTTATTACTTAGCAGAACTTGGAAACTTAGCACTGAAAACCTTCAAGCAGCTGGAAGTGCTTTCATTGGATGTCCAGATGAGCTCTAGGGATCTGCTCAAATTATGCAAGTCTATGAACAATCTGAGAGAACTCCACCTGAGGGAACGAGTGGGAACCTCAAGGCTAATGGATATCACAATGCATTGCCCACATCTAGAAGAACTGAGATTCTGTTGTCTTTCTCAAATATTTGGTACCCTAGCGGATAAGACTAAGAATCTGAAACCATTAAGTCTTAAGGGCACAATATCAGATCTTAACCAAGCCGAGCAATTGGCGCGTGTTAGATCTTTGAAGATACTCACCTGCGGTTTCTTAAATCCCGATTGTGTGCGGGGTCTTGGGACAACTCAGTTTACTAGAAGAATTACGCATATCATTAGTCCAATGCACCGATGATATATCTGAGATATATTTGTTGTTGCGATTGTTGCGCATTTCCGATTTCAAACTACACGAAGACTTTGTTATTGAAGTCTCGAAAGTGTTGCAAGAACTTGAGAATAGGCGTCCAATGGAATTGTTTATTTATGGCCATCGTAACTCAACAGTTGTAAGAATATCACGAATATCTAATATACAGCTGTATGAATGCACAAGAGCTAATAAAACTGTTAGAAGGAATTATAAGAATTACTTTAAGTTCGTTCCAAAGTAATGTTCAATTCACTGACCCAGTTTCAAAGTTTAAAAACGACTTCCGGCAACGCAATTGAAAAAAACTTCAAAGTGAAAAGCATAAAAAACAAAACAGAACAGATCTCGCATTGGAAACAGCATTTTCAATTATGCTAAACTTCGAACTGTTAATTAAATCTGTCAGAAACAATTTGGCAAAATGTTCACTTAAGAGCCACAAAACAGTTTATAATTAGAAAGTGCTGTAGAAGATAACAATAAAAAGAAACACCCTAAATGAGCAATATTTGTGTAAACACCGCTTAAGCAACGACTTTATGCTACCATGTGTTTTAATTAAGAAAAAAACCATTTAACATTGTCTTACGTACATATTTTGTATTTGTTTGAATTAGTTGTAAAAACTAATATACCCTGCTGAGGGCACAGCAGGGTATAAACAATTCATGTGCAAAAATTGCGATTGCGTTTCCCAACAAACAGACAAATGAAATGTCCATGCAACAAAATGACAACTGTCGGATTCCGTCGGAAATACATCAAGTGTGGAGAACTGTGTGAGCAGTCGATGAGAGAAACGATGTTAAGGGATGAAATGAAGATGAGATGAGATGTTTGGATGAGCACGGTAGCCGTATAGGAGGTAAAGATGGCCAGGAAACGGCCAGGCGACAGTTTCCTCAAGGCAACAATTGTCTGTCCAACTGAAACGTCGACAACTACGGAAATTATTGTTTCTATTCTTGTTTTCTTCATTCTTTTTTGGTTCACTTTACAGCCAAGATTAGGGCAAGGGGACTTTAAAAAGTCTCCAAAGCTCTAAGCACTTTGAGTTCCTTTTTTTTTTAAAGAGCACAGGGTTTCTGTTTGATTGTTTGATTATCTAGAAACATATGACAAAAAACAGGTCGAAAGTGAAAGAGTCAATTCTTACTGATGATTATAGTATTTACTGTTGCCTGTTATACAGCATCGCCTGTTATACATATAAATGTTGAGGATTACAAATGATCAAAATGGTCGCAGTTTTAACTTTGCATTGAAAACTTTTTGCTACTTATATTAGCAAATAAAAATGATTAAAGTCGAACGAACATTTATGTTATTGGCAAAAGTAAGGTAAGCTTATCCATATCAATTGCAGCTTATAACAAGTTGGTTGAAAGGCACGAGCTAGAGTCGTAACGCTATAAGGAAAGTAACGAAAGGATTTGGCCAGGCTTTAATTGACTTGCCGTTGACAGAAACTGGTCAGCAAATTGTTCATGTTGTGGTTCCTCAAGCAGATTTTCTTGGGCCTAATTGCATTGTTTGGCAAAGAGGAAACTGTGCGACCTTTTGACAGTTTCTAGTCTCAGGCCAAAGGGTGAAAACTTTTCCTAAGCCTTGTTGACTCTCGAACTAAGCTGTCAGGCTGCAGATCATTTTGGCCCAAGAATACTCTGAGATTTTTAATTTCTAGCTTTTTGTGAAATTTGTGAAAATTTCTTTGACATTTCATGCAAAACTTGTTGAAGTGCTTCAATTAAAACTTGAGAACTTGTTGACATTTATCGAACACTGTGAGATACAGGACAATGTTGTTCTGCAAGTACTCAGAGTGAAATATACTATATATAAATACGTACATATAAGACAGCTTTCTTAGTTGAACAGCAAGACATTGACTGTTTTACTTGATGTCTTTGTTGAGGTCCTGCAGGATGCATTTCTTAGCACAACTCCCTCTCTCCTCTCTCTCTCTCTCTCCTTCTGCCTCTGTCTCTTTCTTGTTGAAGTGCTTCAAAGGCTTTGCAGCTGTCGACAAGTTTGCTGATCGAATTTCACTTGAAAGTCAATAACAAAATCAAGCACAATTTAAAAGCCTGTCAGATTAAATAGATTTCCATTCAAGTGACACTTGATGCTTGCATTATTTTATGCAATTTTCATATTGGCGCATTAAATGCGCAACGACAGTAATAACAGCTGATGGTGTATAATTATACAATATTGTAAAACGCATATTGTGATTACGGCAAAAATAATAATTTATATATTAATTTTGAAAAACAATTTGCTATTATCTGTGTGAAGACTTGTCACAATATTTACATTATAAGCATAAATTTAAATTTTTTAGCAAAACCAAAAAAATATTGTAAGAAAATTTCATTTATAATTAATAAATAGAATTTAAATTCAGCAATAATAATTTCTCCCATTATCCTAAGGGGGACTTCAAGTCCATCAGTCTAAACGAAATAAACTTAGTTTGCCTTGTTGAAAATCTGTTCTAATTAATGCAAATGGGTTTGTCAGTTAATATATTAACAACTTGTTCTACTCGTACTTGTTGTATTTTAGTTAAGTCAAGTGGATATGAATGAACCAGAATTTGTTTTCTGTTAAGCAATCATGACAAGGGTTTAAATGCATTTAGTTTTCAGTTTAGTGTTCGAAAAATTACTCATACGCCAGAGCTTCATTGCTAATTGCACAGAAATTGATATTTCCCGTGAATCTGAAGCTGTTGTACAACAGTCTTACCCAAAATCGTTTTGTTCCTGTTTAACTAGACATATATAATCCAATTAATGTGGAAGGACGACGCGTCGCTCCTTTTGATACTTAATTGGTTTACGGCAAAGGCAAAGGCAAAGGCGACCGGCCCGTAAAGGTTGCGCTGCGGTATCAACATCTCAGTTTGAGAGGGAGTCCTGGTGCCCGTTTCGAAGTTTCAGCTTGTGGCATCCACTCACGGTTGGCTTTATAAAACGGCTAATTGGTTTTCGAGAAAGGTAACATAATTGGCATGTGGCTAACGGCCAATCAGACTGTCTAATTGAATGTGCGCCAAAGGGTTTTAATGACTTCTATTCACATTTGGTCGGGCACCTTCTGTTAACGTTGAGCGATCGATATGTAAGCAAAACACTTTTTAAGTTATTATAAAACTAATTTTTTTAAATAGTTTCTGAAAAATGCAAATGTTTTAATTCATTTATTTAATCAAAAATTTGATTTTATTGAATTTTATTAAACATTCCATTTAATATTGTTTCAAAGACATGCAAATAACTGTAGGCCGTATTTTAATTTTAATAACGGTTCATTTCAAAGTTTCATTGAAATTATTTTAATTAACTGCTTAAATATTTATGTTTCGCAAAAAGGCAATAATTTTTAATATTGGTATTTAACACATAATTAGTATGGTCCTTTGGCCCGTGGCACTTATGTACATACTCATACACAGCGCATATTGAAGAGCACACATTCGTAATGTATTTTAATAAACTGCGAACAGTTTACAGATAAAAAATTCCAGACATCCAGCAAACATATCCGTGTGTGAGAGTACAGCACTTTAAGTTGTTTTATATAGGAATTTAAACATTTATTGCAGCATAAATAAATAGGAGTTGACCAAATAATCAGAAAAATGCAATGAAAATTGATTATGTGAAACCTGAGTTAATAAATATTAAAATTCAGGAAGCACAAACAAAGTAATGATGGTAAACACTAAGAAGGTATGCAATTAAGATTAAGTGCTTAGAGTAATTGAAAACTCTCAGACAAATGCAGGCATCTTTAATTCAACAGTAAAACCGCACTCAAACCGAGATTCATCAATTCTCTTCGAAGCTAATGCCATTTAGAAGGTATGAAATGCTTACTATACTAAGCCGATACGTTAAAACCTACAGCAGCAGCAAATAAACATTAAGAAATTGTATCGGAAAAGTGCTGACATTGTCTGATTTCCGATTGCAATTGGCCAGACCACAAAATACAAAGTGCAATACATTTACTCGGCCAGTTCTTTGGCTTGCTATCAGTTCTCCTCCCTGAGTCTGGGCACAATGATTTTGCTTGATTTGAGTTTGTTTGCTATTTGTTTTGGTACTCAACGACAAGCACTTTGGCAATTTATTCGACAGCTCGTTGGCATATTTAATTGACAGTTCCGAAACTGACAATCGGCATGCAGCTTCGACAAATTATGCCAATGTGAACAGAACGCTAATGCACTGGGCCTAAATAATTGATCAGCTATTGTGTCTGAGTTTTCAATGTGTAAATAAAATACATGCACGCACACAGACGCATGCTTGTTGTTTTGGGCTCTGCATACAATTGACACGCTGCGTATACGCAATTTGCATATAACGTATACGCCCCAAGGCACGCTCAACGCCATACAACATACAACAGAGCCACCTGATGCCTTTTGTCTATTAGATGCCAATTTCAATTTGCAGCTGACGAAAAATTTCAATTGTTATACAGCTGCGAGGGTTGCTTAGAAAGTTGCCAATCAAATTTCAGCCAAAATAAGCTAACAATTATTCTACATATAATAAATAAGGTTGTTAATCAATTGAAGTGTAATTTACGTAATTTATTAAATTATTATTTAAGCCACAGAACAGCTGGCAAAATGTCTTGTCGGTTGTAATTCCACTCAATTGCATTTTGAAACCTGTCCTTGATTATTGAGCCAACCCAACGGTAGAAATTAGCCCAGCCGCAATTCAAATTTGATTTAAAAGGTGATGCAAATGCTGTTACTTTTAATTAAAATGTAAAATAAATAAATAAATACGTTTACAATGCCTTGGGCAGTTGTTTGCCCTTTTTAAGTGAATACTAGGGAAGCCGTAAATAAGATTTGACACGAAATTACCAAAGATTAAGAAATTTGGTTGCATTTTATTTGTTAGCAGCTGTTAACTGAGTGCAATAAGTTGTAATTTGACCAGTTTGAAATTCTGCAACTGGTATTTATTATTTATTAGAATATTTGATAGAAAAAGCTAACAAGAAGTACATTTATACAGTTCAATTATGGAATAGAAATTGTACTCTAAGTTTGGGAAGACATTTAAATTGAAGTCACTAATAAAATCTTTTATAAACTTCGATTCACTATTAAGCTCAAAAATAGTACATATTCAATTAAATTTCGTTGTTTTTGGCCTTCCATTGTAATTGTGATAAAATACATCGAAAATAAAATTAAAAATCATATATACACGCATATAAATATTAATTTGCATTTGCCGAATGCGATAAAACAAGTGTAAATATACGACTATATTGCCGGCATGGCATTGAATCATCTGTGTGCTATATAAAGCCCCCAAATCCTCTCCTTTGGTCCCTGTTTCCTTTCATACTCGTGCGAGTATCAGTATCTTTTGAACAATAATTTTCACACAGAATTTAACACATACCCGAGTGCTCGAGGAGTCACCAGAAGGCAATAACTCTTTGGCTCACCTGGACAGGCAGCTGCTGAGCGCTGAATGGGAATGGGAAACATGTTGCAATGCTGCGAACGGGGAATGGTGAATGGCGAATGGAGAATGGGGCAACTGGATGCAACTGTTGCGGTAGCCGCTGGTGATTAACAGTGGACTGCCTGCCAGGCATCATTAAGCCTGGCCGACTGGCAACTGGGCTGAGGGAATCCAAGGAAGCGACTTTTAATGCAAAACTTAAAGCGCCGTTAAAGTTGATGCCTTTCTCCCGTTAGCCAAAGTGAAACTGGCAGCTGCACTTCATTTGCAGGCAGGCAGCTCATTTGTGCTTCCAGGCAGTATTTTTTATTCTTCTTTTACTTGTTTCCTTTGTGTGGGAAAACTTTCAAAGTCAGTTATTCTTCTCTTTCTACCTCTCTTTCTCATTCTTTCACTCTATCTCTCAGAATATCGCGCTGTATGCGTGTAATCTACTCAAAACAAATAAATTTTTAATGTAGACTAATGTAGGAATGGTGCAATGAAATTTACCTGGGTTCTGGCCATCTTTCATAACACTGAGCCAAAGGGAGGCAGCTCTGCAACAGGCTCAGCAGTTATGCAGCCACACAAATTGGAAATGAAATCCAGGACCAAGTTTCCAAGACACACAAATTTACAGAATGTAAAACAAGCGCAATGTGAAATCTCAATGAGATTTAGGTGAGTTTACAGTATATATTTGAAAAGTGGAAAATGAGGAAAGTCAAGTGAAATATTATGCAATATGGAAACAGCAGCCGAGCGTCTTCATATAATTAGACCAAAAAAGAAAATAAGAAACAATTGTCATTAAAAATCATTTTAAAGCAAACAGCGAGAAAAACTTTTGCTGACTCGTCAATTGTTGAAAATATAACAATAACAAAAAATAAAAGAGAAAATATTTGTAAAGGCAGAACAATAGGCAAAACTCATAACGAGACAAACAGACGGCGAGTCGCCAGTGACAATGAGAATGAGAATGAGAATAAAATGGTGAAGGAAGCCAAGGATGCTGATGGAGTTCTGTTTTGGTAATGAATATCTAAGGACGAGTATTGGGTTGGAGCGTGGCAACTGAAACTGAAAAACTGGCCCAACCATTAACGAGAATCAGCGAAAAACTTGCAACTTGCAGCTTGGACGCCAGTCGAAACACAGAGAACTTACAACTGGCAACTGAGCAAGAAACCAGTCGAGTCGAGGGGGGGATGAAGGAAATGCTGTTTGCATTGTTTGCAAAATGCTTCAAGTAAATTATGCAGAATTGCAACAACAGCAACATCAACGTTCGAAGTGGCAAAAAGCAAAAGTTAAGCGCACAACAAAATAGAATTTACGTTGGCTTTCTACTTTTTTCGCTGTGATGTCTTTGTAGCTGCTGTTGCTGCTTCTGTTGTTTTTAATAAACTTAATAACTTTGCAATTTGTTGCTGCAATCAGCGAAGGACAGCAGTGGCCAAAATTTCCATCCGCAGACGGGCATGCAAATGGACATTGCGCCAGGCGACACATGGCGTATACTTAATTTTCATACAAATTATGCAGACAAAAAGCTACTATAAAATTAATTTCAAACGAAACGTTGTCAAAACTTTTGTCAAAATTTACATGAAAATCATTTTGGTCAAACATAAAACAACTTGATTAAGAACTTTACTTCTTTTTTCTCTGGTAGCAGATATAAGCAATAGAAAACTGTTAAATTAATATACAATCATTAAAATCTTTTAATAAATAAATATTTCTTCCATTTAATTTGACTAAAATTCAGCACGTGTATTCATCATCAGCTTTTCTGCTTGACTTTACTTGACTTAAAAAAAAATGCCGCATGAGCTTTACTTAAGCTTAATTGGCTAAAAGCGAGTTTAAAAAGAAACGAATAAAAAGCCAAATTAAAGCTGCAGACGAGTAAAATAAGCCCTAAACAAGCAAAAAACTGTGGCTAGTGAGGTCTGGGAAACAAATTGGATTTGCGCGCAGCGCCAAAGAGCATAACAAATAGACGTTACGCATACGCCAAGTGCGCCGCCGTGTGGACAACGCAAACCACACAACAGCGCACAAGACAGCGGAAAACCCAAAAAAAAAAAAGAAAAATATGTAGGAAAACACTCACTCAACTGGACTGGCTGGCTGGTCAGTCAGTTAGCTAGTCATGACGTTTAGATATTTGGCATGCGTGGCTTTAACTGAAGCTGACTGAAGCCTGGCCACAGCTGCTGCTGTTAACCAAATCCCAACCAGAGCAACATCATCGAGTGAGACTAGTGACTGGAAACTGGTGGTTGATGTCGCCGCACAGATGACAGTTAGCCAAGGTAAATAAATCAAACAAAAATGCCAACTTGGGCTACGTGACAAACCGAAGTATCAAGCAGAGTTCTATAGACTCGTATAGATTCAACGTTATTTGGCTACAATGTTCTGTTCTCAACAGTTTGACTGATTATCGGTCAGCTGCTTATGACACATGGCCAAGGCGAAACAGGAACTGACTCTCAAGTTGTGCGTGACACAAATTGCAGACGAAACCAGACCAGTTACAGACAGCACACAACATCCATGTGGAGAGGAGGTTGACAAATGGTTACCTGTAAGATGTCTCTGTTCTGTGTTCCGTGTTCTGTCGATGACATGTCCTGACCAACAGCTGAACAATATCAACTGTTGACTACGGTTGACACACACACTTCATTTTTGTCTCAGGAAATTCGGATTTCTTACAAAAGCAATAATATTAAATTTAAACGAATTAAAGTGAAATACTTGTCAGTGACACACATTAATTGTGTTGGCAACATGCAATAGAAATTTAAGATTGCCCCACAATGCCAGTTGACCCCGATTGACCTGCTGAACTCTCGCAAGCTGACCCAAGCCCACTGATATACAGTGCATGTGCATGCGATTTCATTCGAGTGCCTGCAACTGCAGCACTGACTGTGAGTGTGAGTGTGACTGTGACTGTGAGTGTGTAATGGGGCTGCATATATTATGGAATATATATTGTGCCATATATTAGAGACTTTCCCTCCCCTTACCACTCTGCCTGTGTCCATGCCGCTGGGATTTGGCCCGGCCAAAAAGCAAGGCTGCTATTGCTATTGGAGCGGTCCTCGTCCTGGTTGTTGCAGTTGTTTGCCTTGCGGTGATCACTCAATTTGAATTAATTTGCGGCTGTCATCCAACCCAAAATTAGTTTGTGCCGATTTGCATAAACGCAAATGGAAACTCTGCAAGTCCTGTTGTGGTTACGTTGTGGTAGCTACCTGACAACAACAATAACAAACAAAAAGTGCGCCACAAGATGGCTTTACAAAAGTTTTATTTTTATTAAATTTATTATTCAAATTTATAATGATTACCAATATAAATATATATTTTAAAAAATATGGGGATCAGTTAATTAGAAAATCTCCATAATAAAAGACTTTTTGCAACATATTAGAGCTTTCGCACTCGAAAAAATACTCCCAAGAACTGGATATTTCAACAGCAGCTGGCTTTAAGCCTTGGCCATTTGAAGTTTTGTGGCTTTTGGGGTTATTCTGCAGAGTGCGCAACAAACCAAAAAAAGAAGAAATAAATATTTTGGCACTTTGCTTTTGGGCTTTCGTCGACTAATTCCGTTTTTGTTTATCTGTCCACACGCCTCACACACTTGCCAGTTTTTATGCCGCACCGCACTGCGTCGCCTTTTGTGACAGGCTCTACTCCATGCTGAAAGCAAACTGCAATTTGGTCGCTTTAGAGCTGCCTCAGAACAGCTGTGTCTCCGCAAAGCATATGCTACTACTTCCTGCTGCAAAGGATTAACGTGCCACAAGGCTAAACAAGTGCAGATTTTTAGTTGCGACCGACACAAAAAACACTTTAAAACTTTACTCTCTAAATTGAAATGGAATACTGCACTTCTTTTGCAAATAGAACAAGTGGGAAAGGCTATAGTCGAGCTCCCGACTATGGGACACCTGTTAATTGTTTAAAAAAAATTTAAAATATTTTTTATTGCATGCTTTTAGGCACTTTCATTGCTTTAAACTTAAATCAGTCTTTACTAATTTAAATTTAATATTTTAATTGTGTTGGTAATGTTACTAATTTTGATTTTGTTGCGATTAAGTGGGATGATAACTTCAATTAATAGATAACATAAATTAACTACGAAATATTCAAAAATCTGACCCAGTCTCTGAGAGTTTCTTATAGTATCTGAGTTCTGCCTGTTACATACATTTCAACGAATACAATATACCCTTTTACTCACTTTTTAAGTATCGGGTATAAACATAACTAATTTTATCCCCAAGATTTCTAGAAAGTTGGCCTCGTTTAATCTGTCCATCAGGCGGATACTTTTTGTATAGTAAAAAGTAGTCAAAGTCTATACATTTTTATAAAATATTTTTAAATAATTTTAATTTTGATAAAATATATTTTATTAAATTCCCAAGTAAATCTGGCAATGACAATGGACGAAAAGGATCAGGTAGAAGTAAGGACCGACGCTGCCGTGCGCCAATTATCCCGGATGCCCGCGCGTTGCCCGGTGCAGAAGTGCGGGGAAACTGTCTTTCCGTCCAATTTAATGATGCACATGCTGGACAAGCATGCATATGCTTACGACAACATAAACTCGGAGATCTATGACCATGTGCCGCTAATGCTACACTTTGATCCGAAGGACTTTGAGCAAGGCAATTGCTGCATGGTCACGCTCTGCTATGGAGGAGTCAAGGATCAGCTGGAAACTCAGCCGGGCCTCAGCTTTCTGAGTCTGCCGAATGTCGGGCTGATCAACAATCAACACAAATATGATAATTTCCTACCGATTATGATGATGGTCTGCCGCACCACCTGGTTTGCCCAGTTCAAGGACAAGCAGATGGAGGATGAACTCACCTCGAAGAGTGGCCACAAAGCTGGCATCTATGTCTTCTGGCTGGTGGCGCCCAATACAACCCACAAGCTGTACTACACTCTAACAGCCTACGATCGTTATTATCACAACTCGCGCAGCGTCATTCGCACTGTGCGGGATTTCTCCAGCTGCCAGAATCCCAGCGAATTTATGCCCGAGGAGGACAATTATCTTTTGCTGCGAGACTCGGAGATCCTCGAGCTGATGAGCCTCGGCAGGCTGAATTGCTACTCACAGGACAACAAGGAACGCGGCATTCCCATGGAACTCATCATCTACGAGAACCCATTGAAACCCAGCATCCAGGAACATCCAGGAAATCTGTACAGTAAAATGCCACACACTAAGGGCACAGTGCCACGCACTGTGAATGGCAAAGTATCCCTGACCAGGAGTCCTTTTTCCAAGTCAACCGCATTGCCATAAATGTCATTTGATTAGAATAAATTTTTTGTGATTTTATCAACATCATGGAATTTTTGTTAATAAATTCTAATGTGTGATTGTATTGACTTAAACGAACATTTAAACATTTATAGCATAATTATCATAAGAGTATTTGTCGAATTCGCTCTTCCGCTAATTGCAGCGCTTTGTTTATTTAACTAATCCGAAAAATTGCGAATTTCATAACGAATGTATACATATGTATGTAAATATACTTATAGATCTAGTTTTGTTGAATTTAACCGACTGTGCAATTAGGAATAGACCAAGTTTGAATTGTATTTATAATTTAAATAATTTATATTAAATAATTTATGTAATGTTGATATCTAATTTTGATAAGTTAAAAATCACACATTAAAACAATAATTGGTCAGCATTTGCTGTTCTTCAACATATCAATTTAAAAAGTAGATGTTAAATATTTCAATTTATGCAAAGTTTATATTAGGAAAATTGCCAAGTAAATATTTCTTAATTTAGTCCACAAATGTGTAATTCAGTTGCTGAATATAAATTGATTGATATAGTTGCAAGTTTTTTTGAATCTCATTTCTGGAATTAAAAAGCTTGAGCGTGAATATTTGTGGCAACTGATCATGTGAGGAATTATGGATATGCAAGGAGCTTATGTGCAATTTACGTGCTTAATACATAATTATTTAATAAGCCGACAGCTGATTGAAAAGCAAGTGGTTTATACTCCTTAATCGCCCCAAGGTGTGGCAAAAGCGGAAGCTGTTCCTTCCCAACAACTGGGGCAAGGTGTGCGTACTAAGCCGCTTTATGCACACTTCCACCCCTTAACACACACACACACAGACGCACTCACATACACGCATGCAAGCATGAAACATACCATGTAAATGACGCTAATTGTATTACAATTTGCTTGAATGCCTAAGAGCAGGCAATGGCAAATCACAAACCGCTTAGTTCGTATATTATATGGGTATGTGGTTTGGGATCCGAGTGCCTGCAGGGCTCTCCAATTGTTGCGCATTTGAAACTGCGCTTGCACCACCCAAAAATCAACACCGAACACCCAAACAACAACAACAACAACAAGGGTGTTGCACCACCCAACCACTTGCCACACATGCAATTTTAATCATGAGAAATAGTACAGCATTGCACCCGCAAATGATGAAGTGTGGCCATCGGGCGGAGGCTGAGTAAGTGGTTACATTGCTGTGGTAGGCACTGTGCTCATTGTTGAATTATGCCTCTCATTTTAGGTACTCAATGTAATCGCTGGTTGTCGAAGAATGCAGCCACTGCCACTCCCACATATCTGAACAATTTCGACAACTGTATTTGCATATCTATCTTTGTATAGATTATGCGACATGAGAGTGCATTTCCAATATATTTGATGAGAGTATTTAATCAAATGAGTGTGACATAATAACAGTCAGGAAATATAATTTTAATTCACCGTCAAAAGCAGCAAGTTGGAATGGGGATGCGAAGCCATCTGTAATATATAAATATATAAAGCAATTGTCATTCTATTCTCCGATAGGTCTTGGAAATCTTACCATATCGTTGACATCTGTACTCAATCCTGAACCACTTATCATAAGCTCGAATGGTTTGTGCGGTTCAACTCCGTTTCGGAACAAAATCGCAAGTGCATCTTTAATAAAGTGCGGCGTGATCATGTAGCAGAGTGTAACTTCAAGTGATCGCAGCGTCTTGCACTCGTGCAGTATAAACAACAAACTGTTATTTGTTAAATTACGACAGTTATAGAGCGACAATTGTTCCAACTGCAAGTGGACAAAATACTTTAGACAACGTCGCACGTCGGGAAGAACACATGAAAGGGTTTTTAAGGCTCTCAGGCTCGCGATTCGCATTGCTTCCTGCTGATAGATGCATTTGCCGGGTATTATCAGCTTCTGCAATTGATTGTTATATCTCTGATCCAAGGAGCTTAGCAGAAAGTATGCACTAGAATTCTGATCATGTACCTCCAGGCACTTTAGATTGCAAAAATAATCAATTGTCCATGATGCATTATCTGTGTCATCGTACAAATACAAATTCTCTAATTTCGTACAGTATTCGGCCAGTTCACAACGCGTTTGCTTATCGGCAATCGAATACAGATTTAAGCTGACTAGATTTTTCAGCAGGGCCGAGATCTTCTGTGGAAAACCAGGCTTTATGAGGTTGATTTCCAAATGTTTCAACTGAGTTAAACAATTTAACTCCCTGCCTGAAACATAATATTTAAAATAAGCTCATTTTTTTTTTTTTAAATTTTGTGTATTTACCTACATTCAGATATTTGAATGGGAAAATCCCAGAGACTGAGTTTCTTCAAATGTGGCAAGTCTTTGAGTGAAAACAGCAGACTTTCAATACACGCCGGACCTCTCAGTTCAATTTCCTCCAGCATTTTCCATTGCGGCAAATACAATTGAACATATTGCAGATTGTCGCCAGTCAACGAAATATTGATGGTCTTCAACTGAGGGCAGAACTTTTGAGCCAGTGCGAAAGTCTCAGCAGTCATACAATAGCCACCGTCATAGATGTGGTTTATGCTCTTGCCACAACACTCTAAGATACAACGCCAATCAGCGTGTTTGTCTTTCTTGGCTGCTTGCTGGCAAATGGTTTTGAACAGGTCAGGTTTGTGTTTGGGGAAACTTGAATTGGCATATGCATTTGCCAGATTCAATTGCTCCTCGATGTTCACTTCATGCTCAACAATTGGCTCCAACTCGTCCAGGTCAAAATCAAGAATATTTACATTGCCAGCCATTCTTGCACACGAAATCTTGTCGGATCACAATGCAAATGCCAGTGTTGTGCAACGCAAATTGCAAATGCAAATGTCAGTGTTGAGCAACACAAATTGAAGCTAAAGACGGAGCTTCATATCGATTGTTGAAAGATAGTCACGCAATCGATAAGTTTCAGCTTTTGGGACTTTGCTTGTTTTACTTTGCGCCTGAGAAATGTGAGTGGGAGGAAAACGATGCGAGTGCTTGACAAATTCACAGAAACCATAGCGCTTTATTCAACTCGGCATTGTGGCAATCTGTTCCTTTCTTCTCTCCTCATACTCGCACTCGTATTCGTACTCAAGTCGTACTTATATTGTTTACCGCCGCCCGTTTGCAGTTTTTTGCAGCCACAAGCTTAACGGATATGCTGGATGTGTCCATGTGCCTTTGTGAAATAAGTTTGGTATCCAAACTGTCATCTTTCGTGGCAATGTGAGCGGCAAGAGGATGGAAAATAGAAAAGAAAAAAGAAAAGCTGCCAAGAGCCAGTAACTGCAGCACTTGAAGTCTGCGGCATGGAAAAGCTCACTTCCAACTCACTTGGATCTCTTTGGGATTAGCCGACAACTATCAAGTGCAAAAACGATACTCAAAATGCTGGAATCAAACTTAAGCCTGATTGACTGGTAGCAATAACAATTTCAATTTACTCAAAAAGTGATTAACTTGTTAGTTTGTGCATGTGCATAAATATGTGCATATGTGTGTGTGTGTGCGCCCACTCTGCATATTCAGAGCATTGCAGGTATGTAAATATGATGTTAAAAGATTGAAGAAATTGTCTTAAAATTCATTTAAATTGACTTTTTAATAATATTGAAGCTTTAAAATTACCTGCTAAATCTGACCCCGAGCCAAATATACATACACTCACATACATACATACAGTAGATTTATAGTGATGGCTTGAAAATTAGCACACTCAGTATTATGATATATGTAATATTGAAACATAATTGCTTATTTATGGAACTGAGCGAAGTATTAAATATTGTTCTCTTAGCCATTTAAATTAACTTTACACTATTTGTCAAATCTTATTTGCACATGATATAATATGCGAGCAGCCACTGTTGAATCCCTAAATGCTTCTCAATGCAAATCAAATTATTTATAATTTTGCTAACTCACTATATGTATATTTTACAGCTTGATGGAAAGTATAGTTAATTAGTCGAGTAGTAAATAGCTTGTTAGTGTTTTGATTGGTTTCTTTGCACGTAGCAAACAAACTTGCAAACAGTTTATTCATGTTTGCTGTACATGAACATTAACACTTTGCCCCTAGTGATAAATAGCTGTGGAAGTGGAAGCTTTAAGTACTAACTACAACAATAACTGCGTAATATGTGTGTGGGCCAAGTGAAGTGTATTTCACTTGTACACAACAATAACAGCACACAATATATTTACTGCATATAATAAGTATCAAAGAGCATTGTGTACAATCAGGATCCCCAAGGAATCCTTGTTAGTTGTTTACTGCAAAATACTCTGACGTCATAATATAATAGATTCTAGTTATTTTCATCAGATTTATTGTACTTATTTTTGGATTTGTTAAAAAAACAGGAAGAGAGAAAACGATACGCTTGACATCCTTGTGCTATTTATATAATCATCCTTATGCTCTCTTTTTTTTTATCATAAATTAAATCAATTACAAGTATTTTAATTTGGGCTGTTACTTTCTATGAGTTCTTCATTGAACTACAAATATTGTACGACTTTTAAAACTAAATCATGTATAATTTATGGCATTATTTGGTTGAAATTGTCAAATAAAATTATTATACAAAAGATAAATGCAAATGTGTCAGACACACACACAACAATTGATTTGCCAAAAAATTATGTTATTCAGTTGAAATTTATGATGCCATTCGTTGCTCTTAAAATTGAGCAAATTTAAACTTGTTGGAGATGCTTGACTTTATTGCTGTTCTTGTTGTTGCCTTTATCACTTGAACGGGAAATTAGAATTATTGTCATGGCTTTTATTACGGTCATAAATTGAACAAAGCCAATGCAAGTGAGTTTACCGTGCTGCATTAAGGATGAGTTATGGCCCAGATGGTGTTAAAATGTGGCTTTAATTTTAATAAGTTTGCTCCTCAATTGTTTCTACTCTTTGTCACACTGTTTGCTTATCGACCACATGAACCACTGGGATTGAATTGAATAATAAATTTAAAAAACATTATGTAAACTACACATAGCTTCAATTGTGTACTGTTTAAACCAGAGATTAAAACCCTAACCGAAACCGTAACCTTAAACCGGTAAAAACCGATTGAAATTTAAAACCGTAACTGAAACCGTAACCGAAAATAAAAATTTTTATTTGACCGAAACCTTAAAACCGAAACTCTGTAAACCGAAATAACCGTTTAGTAACCGTTTCATTTATAAGTGTTAATTTCGGTTTTTTATACATCCAAAAAATGAAAATTTTTCATTTTTAATTTAGATTTTTGATTTTAATTTTCTTGTGCTTAATTTTGAACTTTTATTTCTGATATTCATGATCGAATTTTCATAGCACTGAATAAGCACAAATAAATAAATTTGTTAAATAAAATTGTTAAAATGTAACTAAACTTCATCGAACTGAAGAATATGTGAAATTAATGTGTGAATGAAACATTAAGAAAGTAATGATATTTTAATTATTACTATAATATTATTAATATAATTTTATTTTTGCAAAAAAAAAATTTTTTTGTGAGCCGAAACCATACCGGTATTTCAAAACCGAAACATACAAAAACCGGTTCACCGTTACGAAACCTTTATTCAAAGATTTTGCGTAACCGTTAACCGAAAACCTAAATGCGAACATAACCGTAACCGTAACTGAAACCGATATTCGTTTCGGTTTTAATCCCTGGTTTAAACTAGTAGAGTCATCTGACCTTTGTTTCTATTCATATCACAAAGGGTTATATTTCTCAGCTTGTCTATTGCTTTTAGTTCGTTTCGTTGTTTGGGTCTTTAGTTGCTTGGAATATTTGCATAGGTTTGCTGTCTAGGGATTGGAAAAGAGTTTGCATGTTACCAAAAGCTCTAGGGAGATTCGATGGATAGAGGAAAATATTCACATATTCGGTAGGTTGTATGGTCAAGCAGTCAACTTTGGGCGACGATAGCATACCCTGAAGTCAGCTCTGATAAATTTTATTTTTAGTTTATCATTAAGATCAACAACTGTATACGTTTGCATATCAGCATACTAACTTTAAAATGTTTCCGGTCAATAATAGGCAACAGAAAATATCCTTAGAAATTAGTCCAACCGAACTACAGCTGCTGCTCACGTAAAAATATTGTCAAGCTAAAAAATCTGTTTAGAAAGTTAACTGTTAGTACCGTAAAATGTTGGTCTAATGCACGTTGCCAGGAGATTCAGATCAGTCATTGTCACAAATAATCTCATCAAACAAACACAAATCCACTAAAAGATACTCTGACCAATAGTATGTTCTGTATAGTATATTTTTCACCTTTATAGAAATTTATGCAATGGGATAGTCGAACTAACCAGAAAAGTCCATTAAAGCATAAGGATGTACTTTTTAAGTAAGCTGCCTAATGGTCATTATTTTTCACTCACGCACACATGAATATGTACTGCAAGTGGCTTAAAAGGCAAAAAGGTGCAAATTCAAAGCCACATCAATTTACACTCACACAAACACACACACTCAAACACGCACGTAGGCGTATTCAGACAAGGAGTAACAAGACTTGCAAAATCTAAGAATTTTAAAAGGATTATGTTAGAACGAGATACAAACCAACATCTTCGTAAAAGAGTTTAATCTTCCTATAATAAGCCTTGAAATAATATTGTCTTGTTGTCAGATTCACATTCAATTTTTCAAATTAATTTGTGAATTTGAATAGCTAAAACACTTATAATAATTGCCTACTTATTTGTCGATAGAATATTATTGTATTTAAAACGGATTTATTTAAAAGCTTGATTTGTCATAAAATCAAAGCCACCAAAATCTTTACGCAAAGTTGGCTTTAAAAATCACGTATACGACGCAGTGTCATAATATGAATGCTAGTTGCTTTCTTACTTCCTCTGTCTCTTCTTCTTTTACGTTTGGTTTTTCCCATTTTGGGTTTTTTGGTTTTTGTTTTTGCTTTTTGTTTTGTATGTAAATGTTTGAGCTGTCTGCACGAGTGGCAGCACAAAGTTGGGTAGCAACAATGACAAAGAGGGCCAGGGGTCAGCACAAACATCACGCACACACGTGGACACAACACACACACACACACTTATATGTACATGTTGCATTAATATGCAAATATGTGAGAGCACATTTTTGGCATGTTCTCAGCCACTGAATGCCGTGCATACTCGTACTTCTACTACACATATTTGCTTTTTGTTTAAAAAAATGAATGAAAATAACTACTACAGTCGAACTTCTATAAATCGAAATTTCTCTAACTCGAACAAAATCGAGTGGCAATAGCGTTTACTAAGCAAATTACATACATTTCTTAGTAAACTCGAACTTCTATAAGTCGAATTTCTCCAAAATTGGATCAAAAATATTGGCGCGTGCTTCTGTAAGTCGCATTTTTCAGGAAAATCCATAATAAAGTGCAAAATTTGTTTTGTTTCTGTTATATGCTTTTGCTACAATGATGCACATTACCATATGGTAATGCAATATGTTAGAATAGGCTGGTGAAATAGCTTTAGGAAAGACGTACATTATGCACTTCTTTGACAGCGCAAGATTATTTACCATGTCACCAAAAAGTGTATTAAAATGTTAATCGCTTGAAGCGATATTCAAACTTGTTATTTAAGGAATTCGACAGTGGATCAAAAAAATGTAAGTGGCTGAGAAATTTGGTATTTCAGCGAAAACGTTTTCCATTATATTAAAAAATGGAGAATTCATTAAAATGTCATTTGAATATGGAACTTCATCTGCATTCAGCAAAAGAACGCAAAACCCAATTTTTGAGAATATCGGCAGGCCTTGAACAAACCGGAATATGTTTTTGTCGTAAATATAAGAATGAATGAAATTGTAGTTTCTTTTAATAAACTAAAAAACAATAATTTCATAGCTCGAAGTCGCTATTAGTCGAACTTTTTCTTTGGATATTGGTGATTTTTATATTGGTATTAAGAGTATAATTAAATTTAAGTTAAGCACAACAAATATTTGTATTCCTTTACAAGTCAAATCAAAACATAGAAATATTTATAAATTTAAGAAATATGATTAAAACCGGCTTATACTCATACTGTATCATGATGTACAGCGCTTCGGTCAGACTTAAGCTATGCTGAAAGCCAAGTCATCAGCAATTGAGATAGAACAGCAACAAAAGCAATAACAACAATCAATAACAACAACAACAATCAACTTCAGCACGTCTGACAGTCTGTGGAGTAACCTGAAATCGATCAGCTAAGTGGGTCGGTCAAGCATCCAGGAAACTGGCTCCTGGCTCTGGGCTCCTCCTGACTGGTTTTCCTTGTTTTCCAGCAACAATGACAGTGGCAATTGAATTTTCTTTGCGCTTTTCCCCTTCAAGCTGCGATTTAGTTGTTGTTGTCGATGTTTCTGTTGTTGTTGTTGTTTTGTTGTGTACCTCTTGGCGTTAACTGCACATTAAACAGCTTGATTGCAGAACCCCAATCAACCGAATTTCTTCTAACTTGTTGTTGACCCGAATCAGTTCTCTTTTTTAGTTGCCCTTTTTATATTCGTTTCATTTGGTTTTTGTGCACTCTCTCTCTCTCTCTCTCTTTCTGCCCTCTGTGTCGCACTTAATTTTCCTTTAGTCTATCGGCTTTTTTGTTTTCACAACTCCTCTGGAAGACCCAAATGGAATTATCCTAAAGACACAACGTGCATTGTTTGATTTCTTTTGTTGTGTAGTTTCACTCTTTCTTACAATTGAGTTGAATGGGCTTTGTTTATGTCGCAAGAATCTAAAGTCGAGTGTTGACTGTGCTGGGAAATTGGATAAAATTATCAGACTTGACCCTAAGTGATCCTTAGAACATAATTAAGTTAGGTATAGCGATGAGAAGAGCGTTCCTTAAAACCAACTAGTTCTTCTCTTGCCAACGAGATTATTTCCATGTTAATTCAAGCTTAACAACATTCGTCTTCTTTTCTGTCTAAATCTCTTTGTGTGCTCATGTCTATTAATGTTGGATAACAGTTAAGCTTGACTTGCACAAGGAGTAACTTGTCTGGAGCACCAAGAAATATATCTTAGACAGGACCGGAAAGACGCATACACACACACAGTGCAAATGCTACTTTGGTTTGATCTTCCGGAAGTCGTATTCGCACACTTGTCGCTCATAACTTCAACTGTTCTGTTCAGGTGCAAAGGAGTCGAAAAGGAAAACGAAATAGAAAACATTTCGCACTTGGTATACTTTTTGGGTCAAATGCAATTTAAACGATGAAACTACTTTATTTTTTGGTCGCTTTTCTTTTTGGTGGTGCAGCAAAAAGTGGCAAGAAAATGTGCTGGTGCTGGTGCTGAAAAGAGGGCAAACAGAAAAAGCGGAACCGCATTTGAGCCTTTTTTATCGAGCAGCTATATAGAGACAGAGACAGACAGAGCAGCAGTGCAGAGCAAAGAAAATTTATATAGCCTTAGAGCCAGGCAAGAGAATGGAAAATGGAGTCTTGTCTACAGCTGGAGATGGAGCTAGGGATTGGGTGGGTCTGGTAGCTGATGGTGGTGGCCTTTTCGGCTGTCGTTGCCGTTGTACAAAGTGGAAAATGTGGTTAAAAACCGCAATACGAAATAAATTACTTTTTCTGCTTTGAGCTGCAGTCCGAAGGCTGTCGTGGCTCCTTTAGCGAAATGCAGCTTGAAATTGAAAGCTTCCGTTACCGCCGCCCAGTGGCTGCCATTTATTTAACCACCCACCCCAGCGAACATTAGGCCGCGCTCGCCATTGCTCGCTTCCGTTTCCGTCCGCAGTCGCTGTCGACGCCGCAGTCGCAGTCGCTGCTGCTGCCCGCTAAACGCAGATTCTTCCATTGTCTCATTCGCACAGCGTTGACCGAATTTTGGTCAACTTAAAGCTGGCTTTAAGGCGACTTCTCCTGTCCGGCCTATTTGTCAGCTTGGTCATCGTGCTGCGGGTCGGCGTCCTAATTTGAATTATGGCCATCAAAAAGTGCCTAAACTTGTCACTGCCGCTGCTGGCCCAGGGCCAATGGCTTTTGGCCTTTTCTTGGCATGCACATACGTTGCATTTGCCTCTGGCTCAAATGGTCATTTCATTTGCTCATATCTTACAATACCAGATTAGCACGATGATTGCGAAGAAAGTGGCCGAAAGTTTAAAAAGATTGGCAATAAATTTAACTGACAAAAAAAAAGAGAAGAAGTAGGAAGATAGTGGCAATATTAAGCATTTAAGACCATTTATTAAAAAAATATAATCTTGTTAAGAAAAGAAAAGTACACGATTCAAAACGGAATCTATTGTATCATACAAAGTTTTCATAATTATCTAACATTTTCTCAAAAGCTTAGATAAAGAATTAATATCGAGGTCAATAAATGATTAAGAAAATAATGTTCAACAAAATCGGTTGGAATTTGATATTTTTATATGTGTTAATAGTAATAGATACAATTTTATTGGTAACTTTAAATTGTAATAGTCCTTACACTATTTATTTAATGCTGTCTAAAAATGCTTTTTACTATAATGGGGAATGTTTTACTGGTAGATAATTGGGTCTATTTTGGTTCTTCCAAGCTTAAACAATACTATAGCCTTTAAAATAGTTTAGTATACTCTAACCATGATTAGTTTGAAGTGCATAACTAGATAATCGTATAATGAAAACACGTACAGTCAGTGTCTATATTTACAAAGCATTTGTTGCAAATGAAAATAGTTTTCAAAACATTGGTCCAATACAAAGGCACGCTCAATGGCATTTGAAAATTGCAAAGAAAGTCGCGTTAAAGTAAAATAGCGCTAAGTGCGCAACTACAATTACAATTACAGTCCGCGACCTGAACTCTCCTCTTTTCTCGCTGCTCGCTGTCAACTCGACTCGATTCAGACAGAGTTTTCTACGACAATTGTTGGCTGGTCAGGCCATTGTAGTCACTTGGTCGTCGGTTCAGTTCTGTTCAGTTCTCCGCAGTTATGCTCTGCTCTTTAGCCTGGGATTGCAAGGACTGCCATTTATTTGCCGTTTGCATTCAACGAGCTGATGAATGGCCATTAGAAATAAGCACAACTCTCTACGAGATTACCTTAAGTATGCGGCAATTGCACAAGGAGCTTTCTGATGCTGAAGCTGATGCTGGAGCTGATGCTGGAGCTGATGCTGGAGCTGATAAAATAAAGTGCCCCTCGCACGCACCCTTGCCCCATAATTTATGCAAGACTTGAAACATCTCGACAGCACAGTCGTCTCCCCATTGTTCTTTCCCAGGAATTACAGGACAGGCTGGCAAATTTATGACCTACAAACAATAGACAGCTGCCGGTCAATGTCTAAGAAAACTACTCGTACTTATATGACAACGCCCAAATGGCTACTAAATAAACGGAAATTGATGACGCGTAAAAAGCGACGTTGACAATTTTAAAAAACTTGTATTGGCATTCAGTTTTGTCGTATAACTTGCATACCCTGTGCAAAATGCAATATCAGCGCGAGTAAGTTTAAATATCTTTGAATTATCAAACTATAACTAATATTTTTGGGAATTACTCAAACTAAAAGATCTTATAAACAAAATGCAAACATTTTAAATAACACTAAAAATCTACTTCTTTATTATTAACAAAAATTAGGCAAAAGTAATGAAGCAAAGATTAATTTTTCTATGAATACTATTTTTTACTTGTTTGGAAAATTGATAAGTCGAGGAATCTGTTGATGAATGGCGATTAACAGACTCAATGTTGAGTCTGAATTTACATCAATACAAAAGACTAACAAACTCATTATCATTATGTTGAACTTGACAAAAATCAAACAACTCTGATAATCACTTTAATTCTTTCACAATTTAATGCTCTTCAATCGAAACTTCAATCTTGCACAATAAACTTCACCTACATTGTTATTCTTAGACATTTAATCCGATAATTCAGCTTATATTTTAAAGTCATTTATAGGGAAGCTTCAGATCGAGGTTTTCTTCGGAGTGTCTGGTGGCTGCTAGAGCAAGTGTGTCACACGCACACACACATACATTTATCATAATCGAAGTTTTGTGTGGGCTTCAGGGAGTGCAACGACGATGACGACGGGTGCCATTTGTTTCCATTTTGTGTTAACGTCAGCAGGCTGAGCGCGCTGCAACAAAAGACCGAGGCGCAGGCAAAGTTTGGTGACGTCGCTGCCGACGCACAAAAGTAGGCAACGGCAATGGCAACGGCAACGGAAGTGCAAGTGCCGCTGCATTGACATTTCCGCTTCGCAGAGCTTTTGGGCACAGTCGCAGGAGGAGCCCATGCCCAGGCACATGGCAGCATGACAAGCACGACGAAGGAATAAGACGGGGTGTGGAGGGAGTATCAAGAAGTTGCACAACTTTGCAGCAGTTGGCAGTAACCCGGGGCTTATTTTGCAGTTGGTAGCTAAAAGAAAAAAGAGCCCAACAAAATGTGATATCCAGAGTTAGTTCAATATTATTTTAAGCGCCTTTTATTACATTACGAATTGATTTAGCTTTTACTCGTACAGGAAATCAGTTAATTTTCGTTTTCTATTTATCGCCTTCCACTGCTTCTCAGGCCACATTCTTATTTCTCTTGCCCCGCTGTTGTATTTAATGAAGCAGTCAAATCTCAGAAAATATCTTTTTTCTCCAGTTCCTTTTATGCACTCGGCTAGCTTTTTGCTGGCTGTTGCCCGATCCCAGGCTCATTTGATTTTGTCAGTTGTTTTTTTTTTTAAATATTATATTATATGACAAGCGAAAAAACGCTTAATGTGCACAAAAAATAAAAGAAGAACGAAGGGGGAAAAAAAATATAGGAAGTTCTTTTTGCGGATTGCGGTTGTCTCAGCAGTTCATTTCGTTTCTGCTACGCTAGTGAAAATGCAGATAAAGTTGGTCCTTTTTGCGAGTGCATGTGAAGTTTTGAATGCAGTATGCAACATACAACATGAACTATATTTCAATAGTCAACTAAGTTTAATTACGAACAGGAAGGAATAGAAAATACCTGTGCATTAACTTTGATAAACAAGTTTAATTAAATAACATTTATAAAAGTAATTAAATACACTTTTTTTGTGGAAGGCAAGGCTGCAGTTTTTTTCTTATCTCAATTGTGTCAAGGAAGTGAGCAGTGGGTGCAACTCTTAGCTAAGCAAAGCTATGAAAATGTTACACAAAATTAAACAAATTATTGGTTTTTTCCTCAAGTATTTTTCTGTGCTGCCATCGCTGACTTTGCGCTCTTTAATTTATGCAAATTTTATGCAACGCGTGGCGGCCTAACCAACAGCGTCGGGAGCACCACCAGGACCAACCGCTGACTGAGCATTGACACAATTTTCCGCCACTCAACATGTGGCAGTGGCAAGCGGAGCCATAGTCAAGCCAAAGTGAACAATGGCAGCGTTGAAACGAAAGCTGTTCAAGTGTCAAATGTCTTTGTGTTAAGCGTTTAGCTTAGCTTTAAAAGACTCTCCCAGTTGCCTCCTTTCCGTTATCCTTCTTTACACTTCTCTAATTTGTTGCAATTCCAACTTGCTTTCTGTTGAAATTGGTTGAATTATTAAATTTTGTGCTTGTGCCGCTCGTGAGTTTTCTTTTCCTTAATTTTCTGTGCCTTTTGTTTGTGCAACTTTGCCCCGCACACTCACACACCCACACACTAAAGTTTTTAAGTTGAAATTATGCAAAACTCGCAGTTCTCTGTTTGAAATATTATTACGTATACGCCGTGTGGGCGATGCGACGCTCAGTGTTCGCATGTTGCACGTTGCACGTTGCACGTTGCTCGTTGCACATTGCATACCTGCAGGCACCGCATGAGTCAAAAACTTTGAATGCAACAATGCGGTCTAGCTGTGCCGCAGTAACTTCTATTAAATTTTCTTACACATTTTTCATACCAAAATAAAACGTAGCTAAAAACCGCTGCCCCAACTTTTCACTCGTACTTAAAATTCAATTTTCGCTTGTACCTCGTGCAAGACATGCTACAAAACATTATGAAAATTGGAAATTCGTGCGTTCATTAACACGCAAATTGCCAGAGCAACTAAAAATGTCGACTAATAAAATAGTAAATATCTTCTCAGAGTATAGCAACACAACATTTTTAGTTGCAAGATATTTTGTAATTTTACAAGAAATCGAAATTTATTTATTGAATAATCTTATCAAATAAAATATAAAGCTACGCACTGTGGCTCGTTTCAGGAAAACTCGTGGCAAAAACCTGTAACTTTTGAACTAATTGAGATATCGTGTTGAAATTTGAAATATATATTCTCAATACATCAAACAAATTTTTGAAACAAAAATTGAAGTGGGCGTGGCATTGAAAAGGGCGTAAGGTAACTGTCAAACACAATTGTTTGTAATTTTACTTTTCAAAATTTTATAAAAAATTAAAAAAAATAAATAAAAATGAAATTTAATTTTTGTATTTTTTTTTTAAGTTTTTATAAATTTTTAATTTAAAAAAAAAAAATGTAGCTGAAAAAAATATTTTTTTGCACTCGCTTAAGTATCTTTGCGTATTTGACAGTTACCTTACGCCCTTTTCAATGCCACGCCCACTTCAATTTTTGTTTCAAAAATTTGTTTGATGTATTGAGAATATATATTTCAAATTTCAACACGATATCTCAATTAGTTCAAAAGTTACAGGTTTTTGCTGGAGTCATTGCTTACTATAGTATAGAAGTATTGCAGTACCAATAGTTGTGACAAAACAGAGAGCTTATAATTCTCAAAATGTTCTAGTAACTTATGAATGAGTTGGCAGAAGCGTTTAATTAGTTTTTAAAGAAGTGCAAGTAAAAACAGTGATCTTTTATTTTATAAAACCCTTAAAAAAACTAAACTATGGAGCTGTCTTATCATGAATTGTTTGAATTATTTGTGAAAAAAAAAAGTATTGAAGCATTTTTACAAGCTGTGCAAGAGAAGCTTAATCGTGCTAGTCTCGTGGAGCATTCAAATCAGCTGAGTCGGCTTTATCGTACTTTTCAAGAAAGATGGTTGCAGAGTAAGCGAACACGAGATAAATTCTTAGCAAAGAATCGTAATTGGCTAGAAAATAGGAAAATAATATTTGAAGAAGCTGACTTGTGTCAGCCCTCGACTTCCAATCAAGCGAGAGGGAGGCCGGAAATGCCATTAGATGAGTGCTCTCAGTATTCAAAGAAAAAGAAGCTTTTAAAAGCTACTGAGAATATTTCAAAAGCCAATATTTCAACTGTCTTAAAGATAAAATATAATCAATCCCATGAGAGAGTGAAAGGCTCTATTGTTGAAGCCGTATCTGAGGCAAGTCCTTCTAGGCTGCAAAGAATAAAACACAGCATTCCTACTCCACCGGACTCGCACACAAATATCAAATTCACCAATGAAGAGGCTCTGGCACTATTTCTGGACTTGGGTTTGTCGAAAGAAAAATATTCAATATTACGATCTTCGTTGAAAAAAAGAAACGTAGATGTCTTGCCAAGCTACGCCAGTATTACATGTGCAAAAAAAGCAACTGTACCGCCCTTAGAAGAAATCACTGATGTAGTGGTCAGAGTAAAACTTCAAAATATGATGGATCATACAGCGCAACGAATTATTGAAAGAATGAGCGCAGAAGACCTCAACTTACTTCCTCATAATTTGACATTGCTCACAAAATGGGGTTGCGATGGCTCCTCTGGACAAAGCACGTACAAACAAGTACTTTCAACGCAAAGCAATCATAGCGATGGGATTGTAACAGAAGCTAACATGTTTATGGTGTCCATTGTACCACTCAGGCTAAAATGCGATTCTGAAGAGCATTGGAAAAACCCTCGGCCTTCGGGAACTCATTTTTGCAGGACAGTAATGTTTACATATGCTAAGGAAACTGCTGAGCTTATTAAAAATACGGTAAACAACTTTAAAAAAGAAATTGATGAAATGCATCCCACTCAAGTTTTCGTTGAAAATAAGTTATTCCTTATACATCACCAGTTCTTCTTAACAATGATTGATGGAAAAGTTTTGAACACAATAACCGGCACAAAATCAACCAGACATTGTGCAATATGTCAACGAACCCAAAAACAATTTCAAAACTTGGATGAGTCGATAGTTTGTGAAGAGAATTATGAGTACGGAATTTCTCCTTTGCATGCCAGAATTCGATTTATGGAATATTTTTTGAAGCTGGCATACACCCTTCCTCAACATGGTAGCGATCCAAAAGAAGCCAAGAAGAAAATTCAAGTTGCGTTTCGAAATGAATTTGGCGTGCTATTGGATCTGCCGAAAGTAGGTTATGGGAACACAAATGACGGGAACACGGCCAGGAAATTTTTTAATAATGCGGAGGGTACGGCTCGTATAACGGGAATAGATGTAGACATTATAAAACGAGTCCAGGTTATACTAAATGCCCTCAACAGCAGAGAAAAGTTAGACCCCATTAAGTTTGGATCATATGCAGGAAGAACCGCACAGCTCATTAAAGAGAAATACCCTACAAAGCTACTAACTCCAACGGTCCACAAGGTTTTGGATCATGGCAAGGACATTATCGACTATCAATGTCTTCCGATTGGAGAATTGTCGGAAGAGGCGCAAGAATCAAAAAATAAAGATTTTAAAAAGTACAGGCACTCCAACACACGCAAGTTCTCTCGACTGCGACAGAATGAGGACTTGTTCAACATACTCTCCGCCTCATCGGATCCAAAAATATCTTCGCTAAGACATGTACGATCATTACCCGAAATGAAAGCGATGTATTCGGCAGAAGTCATGAGCCTCTTCGAAAATATCGAGGATTGCTTCGAAATAAACTCTGAAAATTAATCTAAGCTTCCAACAATATTTTATTATTTGGGGAGAGTGGAGCTCGCGCCTGCGAAGTTGGGGATTAGAGATGGGGTTAAATTAAAGTATCTTTACTATTACTAAAATGTACAATTATTAAAATAGGCTAAGTCCCAAAATAGTAGATTTTGTAGTAACAAATGCTACTACGTAAGAGCAACTGGCTGATATGCAATTTACCGTATGTTACTTTACAAAAACCAAAATAAATGTCGCTGGGGCCAAAGGTGGCAATGGTTTTTTTTTTAAATATCTTTAAAAATATGTACCGAATCATATTCAAAAGTAAAACTTTTCGGCACTCCCGGCCATTTTTTCTAAAGTCAACCGAAAGTTCAAAAACAATCCCAAAAAAAGGTGCAAGAGAAAAAAAAAAAAAAAAAATATTTCTCCTTAAATTTTTTTTTTTTTTTATTTGCATTTAGTTTAAAAAATAGGCCAGTTAATATAAATAAATAAGCTTAATACAAAGACTAAGCTCAATTCAAAGGTAGACTACGCCAAACTTGCCCTTTTAAAGCGTAAAATTTCTCACTTGGCATTTTTTGGAAACATTTTTTGACTTTGACGAGCTCCACAGCCTACAACAAAATTTTTTAAAAACATATACATTCTGCATAAAATACTTCAACCATTTCTTAGTTCAAAAATATAATCATTTTTCTCAAACGGAACAACTCGAAAAATGATTTTTGCCACGAGTTTTCGGGAAACGAGCCACAGTGCTACGTTTAAAATTGCAAAAAATTAGTATTTCTGAGTATTGGAGCACTTTCGACTCTTTCCATTATGCTTAAAAAAATGTGGAGTCAAAATGTCAACTTCTTTATCGTAGACGAGTCACATCATTAACGTCGTGATCTTTTAACGCACCTGGCTAGTAATTTACTCATCAAGCGTCTTTTGATATTAAAATGGAATAAAAATAACTCTTGGAATAATAGATGTGCATTTCTTTTTTTAATTTGTTATTATTCATATTATCATTTTCCTATAATTTGGATGTCCATCTCTGATTTAATCAGGTCTGATGTAAGCCAAGACTTTCTGCAGATTTATTAAGTTTTTTCATTTCAACTTCCAACAGATTAAATATTATCCTGTTATCCCCAAATACAACCAATTCAGTTATTTTTATTGCTACACAAGCCTAAAAGTCAGTTAATTGTTAATTTTTATGCCTGAAAAATGCAAAGAAGCGAATTTTGTCTTGATATTAATCTTTGTTGTTGTGTGGCCTGCATTATTATAATAACTTATTTGGCCTGGCTTTGTACGGTTATAGAAATATAAGAATTTAGACCAAAATGAAGAGATTGAAAGATATCAAGTTAAGTGCTTAAATTTGGCTTTATAACATTTTAATGGTCCCTGAACTGAATAGCGGGTAGACGTTGCTGCCATTGGCGCAGACCTTGCTCCAAGTTTTAAAATGTCATAAAATTTTCAACAAGTACTTTAACTTGTTGGCAGAACAAGGACGAATGCGGGGGAGGGTTGGGTTGGTCTAAGAGTGGTGCATTGAGCTAAAAATTTGAAAATTGCGCCGCTTGCGATAAGCGTCGAGCACTTAAAATGCTTTATTTCCATTTTGAGCTACAAAGCAATTTTATTAGCTTTAGAAAATTACAACAAAGTCGCAAGTCGAAGGCAGCTGCAACACAAAATTATGATGACTTTTTAATTAAGCAACGAAGTGGCAACAAAACAATCCAACATCAGCAACAACAACAACAAGTCGCCAAGTGAATAGCAAAATTTTGCAGATTATTCTCCTCTTGCTGATGCTGATGATGATGTTTGTAATGATGTTGCTGAAGCTGATGATAATGTGCTGAACCAGACAGTTGCCATTTGTTGTTCAGCCAGCGCCACGTGATGCGCAAATTAACAAAACGAGAGCTAACCAAGCAGGCCAAGAGCAGAGACAACACTCAAGGCAAACAATTGGTCAACTCTAGATGCAGATGCATATTCAGTCACAGATATAGACAGCTTTAGCTATTCGAGGCAAACGCATTTGATAATGCTGCCAGTGTTGTCCTTGTACAGCTGCAGAATCCCAGATACAGCCACAGTTGGCAACTGTCTGCCACAAACAACAACTACTGTAATATGTACAGAGAAGTCAGCGAAAAGTCAGTTGACAGTCGAACAATAAAAGCCAAAGCCAAAGCCAGAGCCACCCAGCTGATTCCCAACTTTTCCATATTTATTTTTGCCCTTTTTGCCTGTTAATGGCATTGCAAGTCTCTCGCTATCAGTTCTTAATTTTAGCTGCATTTTCAGCAGTCTGAGCCACAGCCAAAACTGTTCAACAGACACAAAATCAAATGTCAAAGGCTGCAGCTCATTTAAATTACAGAAAGTTTGTTATAAATAAAATTAGCTACGAATGTATGTAAATTAAAAAAAAAATTAAAAAATTGATGTAAAATATTTTAAAGTTATTAGTTATATTTTTTAAATTATTTAATTGAACTTTCCTGCAGTGCATTCAGCATTCGCTTCAAATTTATATTTGGTTAAAAGTTTAAAACACGCTTCACATGGCCATTCATAAGTTGTAGACTTGTAATCCTATGAGTCGAAAATAAATACTAAGGGTATTTAATATTGTTTTGTTCTGTTCTTTCTATTCAAAGTTTCATTAAAATGCTTTTAAATTGAAGCGTTCAACAATCAGCGCAATTTTTAATAGTCATACAAGGCGTACGCGCAATTTTAATTACAATTCAGAGGCATTATAATACCTCGTGCGGAACAAAGACAAAAGCCATTAATGCATTTCTCTCTCCTCTCATTCTCTCTTGTCTCCATCTATGTCTATATCGAAACTGTGGAACATTATATTTCAATTTCGTCAAACGGCCAAAAACTGGACCAAAAATAAAAGATTCGCATGCCATTGATAATAAACTGTGCACAATTTTGCATATCAAAGCAAATGCGAAAGCAGCAATTAAAATAAGCGTAGATACTCGTACGAATATGTGGGACCGGAAATGATACAGGATGGGGACGAGTATGATACGAGCACTACAACAATAATGCCCGACAAAATGTAAGTGTGCAATTGTGTATGTGTGTCATTCGGAATTCGCACATCTATTGCCGTGCCTCCCTTTTGCCCATGTTTAACCTGCATTATGTAAAACACAAATGCGACGCACTCTGTTAATTTTCATGAAATTAAATTCACACTTTAACAGGGGTTGCCCAATCAATTTGTACAGCTTATTACGATTGTATATACTCTATATATTTAAATTAAATAGCTTACAGAAAAGACTAAACTTGGATTATAATAAATTATGCTTCACTTATAATTATACTTATATACAATTTTATTTATATTACTTTTGTTATTTGTAAGCTTGCCATTAACTTTTCTTTTGCCCCTCGTTTTTCGTTTAGGCGGTTTTCTGTTTATGTATGCCGCACATTTTCCACACATGAAATAATTATAATTTTGTGCGTGCTTTGATTTTTCGCCTCTTGTCAATTTTCCGTTGCGTTTCCTGTAAACACAAAATGGCGCTGCTATTAATGTTGCTGCCACATTATAATATGGATGTTGCACACTAATTTGAAAAGCAACCACTTTGGAGCAACAGCTTTCAGAGGCGAATGCTAATTGTGCTCACTTTGACTACTGCGAATTGTGTGTGAATATTGTAAATTGAGACAGCGATCCTATGATTTAAATATAGAGATGTAACGATTTTCATGTAAACTTACTCAGTATTGATTGTAGCTAGCGAATTAGATTCATTAGATTGATATATCTCTTATCCACTTCAACTTTGTCGGCTTCAAGAGATTCTCTGTAAACTCCCAAAAGTATTTCAATGAGCACATAGTCAAATGCTTTGATATATTCTCAGCAAAACTTTCTCATCACAGCTTGTAGGCGTGGCACGTAGCACTGACAGCATTTTAACATTCTGCTGAGACACACGTCGTATGCGCAATATTTTTTTAAAATTAGTTTTGCTGGGTAATTAATGTAGGTAGGAACATGAACGGTTTCCTCATTGCCATTCTTCTAATTTTTTGCTGCTTTTCGCATTTCTCCCTTACTTCTCGTCTACTTTGTTATTCAGAGATGCTGTCTATGTGTGTGTGTGTGTGTGTGCTTGCTTATGTAATTGCGTAACTACATATTAAAAATTCATTTTCTTTCAAATCCAATTAAATTTCTAATTAATATGCGAGGCATATGGGCTGAAGGAAGTAGATAAAATACAATAGCAACAGCTGCGCATACACACACACACCTTACACACACCCACACACACTAACAGAGACACTCAACTGACAAGTTACCGAGAAAAGTTTGTAAATCCTGCCATAAAGTCAGAGACAGCACACAGAGGTAGAGAGATACATTCAGGATATGTTTTAGATAATGGTTTAAATTTCCATATTTGTCAAGTGAATACGTTTAGTGTATCAGGTGACCTATAAATGTGTTGACAACTGAGCAGCACTTGACCATTGACATTGCCGCCACATGAAAGCTTTACGAAGGCCAGGTAATTTTGTGGTTTATTCATTAAAAACTGCTTAGCTGGCGCACCAAAATAAATAAAAGGGAATGGAGGTGAAAGCAGGGGGCGTTCCGGACTATGGACTTCCGGACTTCCCCTCCTCCGTTTTCATCCGACATGTTGACATAAAAATTACGCGCATGAAAGTCAACATGGAAAATGAGTTAAATAAACAACATAAGCGAGACCAGTTTGTGTGTGGGGGAAAAGCGTTCAAATTAAATTAGTTGCATAAATTATGTTCCTCTGGACCGATTAAACATATTAGTTGGGGTGCAAATTTATATTATAAACTATTTAACTTTAAGGGAGCTTACAAAGTTGACTTAAGACACAATTCACAGTTCTCTCTCTCAAACGCATGTAAAACAAAACATTTTGCAACTGAAATGATTCGTTTAATGGGTTAATCGTTGGAAACGATAGCTCTAAAATGTAATTAAATCATCATTTCCACTGAAACAAAGCAAATAAACTTTGATCAATATTTCGCTGTTCTGTTGTGTTAAATTCAATATGCAGAAAACAATTTTATCCTCACTGATTAATTTTTAGGGACACATTTATTAAACCTCATAGAAATCTGTCTTCCTTAAAAACTATCCGTTAATAAATGAGTTTAATATATCCGGCTGATATTGTGGGAATTGCAACACCTGCCGTTCGAGTGCCCTTTAACCTACATCAAAAAACTCTCTTAATTTTTTTTATTATTTAAATGCGGGCTTGGCCCTCAATATGTTGATAAATTGGACAACTGTATGAAATGGGTTTTGTTTGGCTTGGTCTGGTTTCGCATTCACTAAGCTCTTAAGCACATTTTATTTATATGCAGCAGTGTTTCCTTTTTTATTTCGTATTTTTATTTTTTACGCTTGCATTGATAAAACATATTTAAGTCTAACCGTGTAATCGTTTGCATAAATAAATATACAAAATGAAAATGTTTTAAGCTGATTTCCGCGTGGAAATGGAGGATATCACAACAAGATAAGCGCTTCAGACTTTCTCTTTTTTTTATTGAATCGTCAAGCAAACTTTGCCGCAAAATATAATCTATATTTTATAAATGTTGCAATAACATTTTGTGGCATTTATGCATTCACCACAAAGTGCCACTAAATTGATTGAGTGCGCATTTTATAAATAATCCGAGGTTTATATTAAATAGAAAATAAACAATGTACTTTAGCTTCCTCTAACCGTTGAACTTTAATGTTTCGCGTTTATAAATTAAAAAAAACTTAGTACAAAAAAATGTGTGTACATTTCTGGGAAATTTTGCAGTCAAAAATGAATTGAAGCAATTAATGCATATGAAATTTAATTTGTAGCTTTTAAAAATTATTAAAATTTTCGTTGTAAATCGCCCTAAAAAATTTAAATATATTTTAGCTGGTAAGGCTCGGCTAAGAAATGCTCTATGAATATCAATCGAGTTAATTTTGGAATTGTATAATTTTGTTAAAGATTTATCAATGTGAATGCGAATAATTGTATAGTTAATTTTGCACAAATTGGAAGCAGACATTTCACAGTAAGCTAACTTCGATGTGAATCATAATACTCTTCTTAATCTTTGATTACAGAGTATAAAATGAAAAATGATATCACTAATTGAAGTAACCGAGCGGGTACATCAACCGGACAGTTTTCAGGTCATAAACAATACATAAAAAGCGCAACAAATAAACAACTTAAAGTTTAACACTGGCATCTGAAAATATGTAGAAACTCGGCATATATTGTAGCTTTTTTCCGATTTCCAAAAAAAATGAGCAAAGTGTGGGAAGCGATATGGCGAATAAAAAAGTATTGCATATTTTTGGGGACAGACAACTGTTCCATGAGGCATTTGGCCTTGTTTTCTTTTTGGCATAAATAAATATATGTACATGACGATATATGTATGTATGTATGTATAGAGTAATTGTTATATTGATAGACGAGCTTTTTGATTTGTTGATTGTGTCAATTTGGATTGGCGTAAAAAATACATGTTTGATTTTATTGATTGCACTGCAAACTTATTTCTTTGTGGTCAAGGGAATCCCTTTTTTTTTGGGTCATCAAAATAATCAATAGTTATTTATTGCGCTCCATAAGGTCGTTAATTTGTAGAATTTAACAATGTTTTAGTAGATTCAAAATTGATTGTACATGATTGCGTATTCGTTATTTTTGAGCTCACTAGATAATTCGATTTGGCTTTAACGACCGTCACTGGTCAACGAACAATACAATTAATTTTAATCGATTTTTGGGGTGCATCGCTTAAAATTGCTTTTAATTTTGACAATTAGTGTAAATTGATTCGTTTGCTTCACTGAATGCCAATCAGTTCATGTTAATCATAATTGGAAATTGTCCTTTAACCTCAATCGAATTCGCATTTGTTCATCCAAAAATATCATTAGAAATTTGTAATTATGATAAAAATCAGAAAATGAATATTATATCAAAACCAAGTTTACAATAAACTTTGCTACCAAATCCGTTCGACTAACTCACACTTCCGTTTTACATACATATGATTTAAAAATGGAATAAGGAGTAGAATCAGCAAACCAGAAAGTCAAAAACTAAAAAGTGAATTTCGTGTTCTTCTTCTGGTTGAACTTTACTTTAGTTTTTGAGAACAAATGATACTCTGCTCTGTTGCTGTCGATACGATAAAAGAACTGTAAATTAGTGTGTGAAATTTCAGTTTGAGCGCAGCCAAACAGTTCGCCCTCTGCAAAGTCAAACCGGAACCGAAAAGCCGAGCCATAGAGAGGGACAGCAGCTGCAGCTACATGACGACGGTCAGGCCAAGACCAACCGCAGCAAAACCGAAAAACCAAAAGCAAAACGCAAACTCCAATTGCAACTAATTTCTATTTTATGGCCCCAAAAACACAAAACATACCGAAAAAAAAGCAAACTTTTGTTTGCACTGTTTGCCACATTGACCGCGTGGTTGAGTTCTCGATACGCTTTCAATTTCCTAGCGGGGTCACTTTAAAAGGACATAACGAGAAACAAACAAAAAAATTATATCGATTCAGGTATTCAGTCTGTGCACATATAACTTTAAAGCTCAGCATAGTCGGCATATTTACAGAACTAATTCAAGTCTGTTGGACTTTTTTTTAGGTGCTAAATGTGAGCTCATTGATTAGCCTTTCAATCGCCAATGAGACATTTAACAGTGTTGTCATTTTAATTTAGAAATTCAAAGAAAATTACATAAAATACATACATTTAAATTTAAATTGATAACTAAACTGAAATACTTATGAGTTAATCTAAGCATTATATTAGATATTTTGTCGCCACAAAATATATTAATGTGGGTTGGTGTATTGCTGTGTACACTGATCCCAATTGATGTAACAGCAAAGATCCCTAGACAACGACGAGTGACAAAGATGAGCAACAACGATGAGCAGCAACAACGAGTACAACGACGAGCATCAATGTTGCAAAGGCGACGAGCAACAAAGATGCAAAGACGACGACGGCGAATTCGCAAGGCGGCGAATAAGAAGAGAACGATCGAGAACGAAGGCTACGTGCTGCACGGTGGCGGCAACAAGCAAAAAGTCTTGTACGAGAGTTCAACGGGGAAGCAGCTTGAAGTTCGGCCTAGTGTGGTTGTGAGAGCAACGAGCTTGCTAACGACGTAGTTTCTGGTGAAATTAAATTCTACGTGATGTAAACATTATACCATATTCTTAATCTATGCCAATAAAGTTAATATTTTATATAAAACCCCACATTAATTAATTCTGGTATTGTTGGTATATTTTTATGATGACTGTTTACTATCAAATGAGAAACTTGGTTCGCTGTTTGTAATAAGCTTTACTTATTTGCGAGTACACAGTGTAATGTTTACAATACTTTGTTTGTCCAACTGTTTGTATATCATTTAATTACTCTGCTAGTTGCCCAAGGACTCGGTAAGTCCTTTAATGCATTTATTTCTGATTGAGAGCAGGGTAAACTTGGAATAGTTAAAACAAATATAAATAAACCAATTAATGAAACAAATATGTAACAAAATCATATAATTTCTTTAAAATCTGCTTAGTTGATTTCGTCGAGTAAACAAAATGACAAAGCATAAATTTAAGAGCTATTCTTGCAATACATAACCGTAATCAACTTCAACTTCAAAATGAAGTCCTGGCACACATTAATTTGATACAATAAAGTGAGTTTACAGTCGGGTCGTAAATATATCCTAGCATTTCTTCTTGTTCTGGGTCACTAAATGAGCGCTTAAGCGGATGACGCAAAGCTGTTGCTGCTGCAACACTCGGCGTATAATTAATTTTAAATGCGATTGGACAAGAGACTCCCCTCGTATGTCACACGCATCTCACATTCAGCACGTGCTTTACTCTTTTACTTTTACTTTCTCTCTCTCTTTATTTCTGTCTCTCATTCTCTATCTCTCTCTCTTCAATGTCTATCTGTTGACAGTTTTGTAAGTTTGCGTTTTATTTACACAATTTAACATGGCCATATTTATTGTTTAATTACTGTGACAACTTTGAAATTAATTGAACAAACGGCAACAAAATGTTGCAGTTGCAGTAGGACATAATTTGAGCTGAGTAATTAACTGCATCAATTTAATTAGCAATTGTTGGTCATTGGCATTGCGTTTATCAATTGGAAAACTTCTGTCAAATATTTGTCAGTCTTTGGCTTTGTTCGGTTTAAGTTGAAATTATTAACTTGAATATGAAATTTAAACGTTTTTTACATTTATTTATATTGTAACAGACGGTATTAAATATTTTGAGATTTGAAAAATTCTCTACTAATGGAAGAAGTATTCTCCCAGTGTATTTAGGTAGATCTCTCCCATATTTTTGGTCAACAATTATGAACAAGCTACGGTACAATAAAGCATATACTATGTATAAACAATAATAATTAATTTCAACTGCAGTAAAATAAAACCAAAACTCTTTTAAGAAAAGAAAATTTGAAGGGAAAATGTTTTATAGTCACACCACACGCAATGAAAATTGCAAGTCAGGCAAAAACCAAAAAAAAACAAAAAAATCAAAATAGGAAAAACAAGAGGAACAAAAATGTTTTAGCCGTCTGACGGAAAACTTGACAAGATGCCAAGAACAGCAAGCACTGTTGTGGCCACAAACACTATAGAAGGTGCCCCTTTTTATGGGGCGGGGGCGTGGCACTTGAGGTGTGGCAACTGTTGCCGCGCTTGGATTGGTAGGTGTTGCTTAGATAAACTGACGTGATTTAAATAGCAGAAAAACTTTTGGAACTCTGACAAGGCACCTGGCACAAATGTAGAAAAACGTCAACACACACACACATATATATACAGATACACATATGTAGACTTCCCATAGGTGTAGTTGTGATATTTTTCAACATGGCAACTGTCATCTTGCGTCTGTCATGTGCCTTTGCATTGTGACATTGCGGCCCTGTTCCTGTTCCTGTTCCACTCTTATCAAGTTGCCCGTTGTTGATTGAATAAACAGGCCCAAGTTGCGAGTATGAGTGTGTGTGTGTGTGTGTTTGTGTTTGTGTTTGCCCTTTGTTATTATTGTGTGTGTAAAAACTTTTTTGACATGGCCACAAAGTCCAGAGAGGAAGAGGGAGAGGCATAGACAGAGACAGAGTGCGTGCCACATGGGGTAGAAGTAGAAAAATAATATTTACATGCCAACCAAAATTGTCAGAAAGCCTTTGCTTTAGCGTTGTCAAGCGGGCCAAGAGAGAACAGCGAATGAACATGAGATGAAAAATGGCCAAAATGCTGCAAAATCTCAATGGAGTCAGTTCAAAAAACATAAAGCCTCAGCTCAGCTAACCGAGCTGCTAATAAATCATTTCGAATGTCCTTTAGCGACCGTCATGTGTCAGAGAAGTCATCAAAATGAGTTCCGACTTAAAACACTTTATTTTTGTTAATATACAAAATTATTTATTTATGTTTATGCCTTACAATTTTAAACAGTAAGTGTTGGAATTTTTATGTTTACAATTTTTGTCATATAGAAATTATTTGATTGCTATATATTGTCAAACTAACATTTAAATTTAGGTTCAAAAGCGCCTCCCTCTAACATTACTGTGCAATTTTGATTACTCTGCTCTTTTATCAGTTCCATATACGTGAATTCCTCTATTTTCCATTTCCTAAATTAAAGGTCAGAGCTCTGTTTGATTTATTGTATTCCAGGCACTTCTCTGATAATTTGCAGTTTATCTGTTTAGTTTTTATAATATTCATTTGATAATTTAACACACATACTGCTACCTTTGTTAAACACAAACACACACGTACACACAAATGAAAGTTTCAGTTTTCTGATGCTGATTCTGGCTCAGTCAGCAGTCCAGCTGCTGTTTTACTTCGTTTGGGTCAGGGGACTAATGATGACAAATGTATAAAGCCAAAAAATAGCAGACGGCCAGCCGGGCACTTGGTGGAGGCCTGTTTCGGCGAGTTCAAAGGTCAGACAGTCGCATATGTTGCGACGGAATCCAGCTGGTCACCGTTGGACCGACCACCGAACGGTCGGACCGTCGGTCTGCTCATTGTGTCTGCATGCAAATGACTTTATTTGAATTTTAAATGTGTAAATTGCGCTCGTGTTGCTTGATTTCTCCGGTTCGCTTTCTCGGTTTACGACCTGGCCGTTTGTCACTGATAACGGCACCGACTGAAGGACGACGGCCAAATGAAAGTTGCAGCGGAATGGCAATGGAACAATGGCCGCAATGGCAACAACGTTGCCAACAATGGCAACCAACTACAGCCTCCATTTCTGTCTCTGTCTCCGTCGCCTTCTTCACCTCCACTCCAGTTCCTTCTCTACTTGGGCCATGCCAAGAAGATATAATCATTTCCGTTGCCGGCCCACGTACGTCTTTTATCTCTTTCAAATTTTCGTTATTGTTATGCGTTTTAAAAGGATTTCTTGATAAAGGAGCTGCAACATAAAAAAGGTGAAGAGCGTGGAAGAAGAAAAAAAATGAAAAGATGTCGACTCACCTGGTAATTTCCGGCGGCTGCCTTTCTTTTGCCGCCACACAATGCGTATACGTAATGCGTGTAATTTGCAATGGCTTCAACTTCCCAGGGCACAACTCCGCAACACGTTAGTTGTGAGTTGTGAACGCCTCCATCTGCTCTTGACAGCTTTTTAATTAATTTCAAATGTGTTTGAGCACCTTCAACGCAAATGCTTCAACTACTCTCGAACTCTTTTTCGGCCATGGCATTCGCACTTGGCCAAGTTCATTAAAAGCAAAAAGTTTCACACATAAAAACCAATCAAACAACTTTCGCTACTCCTTAGTTTTCCTTCATTAGTTCTTGAATATGGGCTACCAGTTAAGAATATTTTATATGTTAGATCTTTAATTTAATGAATAATTAAATATTTTATGTGATGTTATCACTGTGTGCATAAATTCTTGAATAATTTCCTTGATAAATCGAAGTTTTGAAGTTTTCATTGTGTTGCATATTGAAGTTGCTTTTTGCAAAGTTTTGACAATTCCAATATTTAACTGAAAGGAAGTTGGCCTTGTCTTCCGTTTCAGTTCGGGAGATTGCAAAACTTTTTGCCAACTATTAGCCAAATCGCTTGAGCAAAGCGCCAATAAAGCGAATAACTTGTAGCTTTCCACCCACCACCCACCACTTGGAGGAGTCGCTTAAGAATTACGGCAGAGACGCAGAATTTATGATCCATCGAGAGCTGGCAAGCCACAGGCTCACGGGTACACAGGACCCAAGGACGAGTATGGATGCGGATAACCGCTCAGGCGCTGAAATCGTGTGCGTGTAAACATATTGGCTGCCGTCGGAGCAGGATATTTACGGGCTCCGACTGTACGGCCGGATGGCCTGCGTGTAATTGATGTACGGCTGCCGTATGCAAAAGGTAACCATACTACAATCCGTAGGCCATTCCGGTTCCCATTCCCGTGCCAAATGTCGTGTGGCAGACATGAAAAATGGCAAATTAACTGAAATTAATGGCAGGCCATGTGCGAATTTATTAAAATTGATACCCGAAGCCAGAATCGTCAGCTTTCTAACTTCATTTACGAGGGATTTATGCGGCGACCTAATCAAATAACCAACCTGACAACGCGTGCGCTTGTTTCTCTTCTTTCTGCTTGGCCAAAATCCCAATAGCAACTTGTGTATCAATCAAAAGTCAAATCGATAAGACTTAAGACTTACAGTCGAAGTGCTGATTGACCGACCTCCCCCCTGCAAAGTGTCCCCAACCCGGGACTTAGCCCGTACATCATGCAGCTTATGTTATCAATATGAGCATTAAGTTCCGCACTCATTCATTCATTCATTTACCCATTCATTCCATACACTCATTCTACACATTTTTCTCGTTGATCGGGGCGTTGAAGTTCTCATTTCAGCGCTGAGCCTTTGAAGCATTTTATTTATTTATGGCTTCAATTTGCTTGTAAGTAATTAAGCCGAGTTTGTCTGGATTATCGGCGCACACACTGAAATTGGCCAAATGCCTGTCAAAATGGCTGGCAGCTTAGGCTGAGCTCAAGGCCGAGGTAAAAAAGTTTTAGCAAGTATTATGCACTGAGTGGGAGAGAAATACTAAAGTTTTCCTACATTTGAATTGTATTTAGCTATGAAACATGGCATTGAATATTTTATGTAAGACAAATAATGTCTATTAAGTTGATTTTTGTTTTTAAGCTCATTGGAGGTTAAACTTCCCTTGAGTATAAATAAATTTTAAGGAATGAAAACAGATAGTCTAGCTATCAATTATATTTCATTAATTTCTCAGGAAACATCGCTCGTAGCTTAGATTGATTCCCTAATCATATGCATGGGAAATCTTCCTTTTTGCAATTTACTAGAATTCTTGTCTGATGTGTAAATTATTTTGAATGCGCAATAAAAACAAGACGAAGACTTTAAGGAGTCCTAAGAATTTCTTACAAATTATTGTATATTCATAAACTCATAAATTAAGCCCCATATTCCACTTTTTTCGATATACCTATGGAAAGTCGCTGAATCTAGGAATTTGATTACCGTTGAGTCGACAGTTTGGCGTTTTTATTGACGTTGTTAAAATTAAATTTTAAACTCCATGCTCAATGTAGACTTGCATCATTTTTTCTTAACTTTCGTCTGTGGCAAATAATTCACAATTAATAATGTAAAATACAACAAGTATTTAGAAACAAATAAAAATTAACGAACTTGCAATCAATGAGCGTCCATTTGCTTTTAACGCTTTGCAAACATGCAATTTCTATTTTGCTATAAGCTACTTGTAGGAGAAAAGAGAATAACAACAATTAGTGTGCTTAATAATTCGTAAAAAAACATTAAATTGTAATGACAAAAGATGCAATAATGAGGAATTTGAGCTGGGAGAAGTCTGAATGTAATAATAATTATCTCTTTTAATTTAATCAGCTGCTCATTGGTTTAAGTTTGTATATTAATGTTTAATGTAGCCTTTTTTCTTACGAAATAGTAGTAGTAGTAGTAGTAGTTCTTTATTATTATAAATATTTTCTTTCATATGCACAGACTATAAGATATTTATACATAAAAAGAACTGATATTTATATAGCATGGCTTTAAGCCGTCTGCCTAATATTTATTTCTATACAACAATATAAAATAAAATCTATTGACTCTAACCGTCTTCCTAGGGTTACTCCACCCACCTTCCCCGTTCTTCACGAGATAGTGGATCTTCCACCCACCAGAAGCCCTAAACTAAAAATTTCCATTAATTATTGCATTCCTATATCGGACTGCGTTCTTCAGAAACTCAGCCAGTTTTTTCCAGTCGGATCCATTTAATATGTCGATTGTCTCCTCTAGCGACAACACAGTTTTATTCCACACTCTCATTCGTAGCTCACGTAAGACTGGGCATGTTGAACAAAAATGAATTACATCCTCCCTTTCGCGCAGATTGCAGAGGGTGCAATCACTCATCTGGTTCTGCCTGTGTGGGATGTAGTTAAGGTTTAAAACCTCACATCTGGCTCTGAAAATGAGAGAAATTGTGTACGTCTCGTACTGATCATTAAAATAGTTGGATTCTCCAAGGTTGTAGTGTAGTTGCCTGTATGTGATGCGTGTTTGGCTCTGACGTGCAGATATTTCAAAATTCTGTCGATCTCTGTTTTGAATAGCGCGAAGCAAGTTTGTTTGCCAGTTACTCCATGTTGCAGGATTACTGAGATTAATTTCTGTTCCAAACTCTTCTGCCAGTAATTCCCAGGTATTGAAAATTTGTGAATGTGTATCCTTAGCCATATTCGCGACTATGAAGGGTAGCCTGTGATGCTGCATTTTCATGACCTTGTTTATGTAATTAAAATGTGTCTCCAGTGTACTTATATAAAGCTCTGATAGTCCAGTCTCTAGATGTAGCGCATACGTAGGTGTATTTTGAGGCATGAAAAATATCCGTTTTAGGTAATATCGCAACAGTTTCTCAACATCTTCATATCTGTTGCATCCCCATACTTCAGCTCCGTAGCACATTATAGTTTTTGCAGTTGCCTGGAACATCTTATATTTTGTGCTTGAGCTGACATGCTTTTTGGAAAATATAGTTTTCCAAGTGCAGTTTATGGCGCGTTTCGCGTCTCGCAGCTTATATTGATGGTGCTTGTTACACGACATGTTGGAAGTTAGAGTTATGCCTAAATATTTATATTGTGATACACATTCCAAGGGCTCTCCATCAAGATTCCACTTTTCCGCACGTGCTAGTCTACCATTGCCTGCTCGAACAACCATGACTTTTGATTTCGTGGCATTAATTTGAATGTTCCATTTCACACAATATGCTTGTGTAGCATCGATCATCAGCTGCATCTCCTGTGGGCTGTCTGCGAACATCACCATATCATCCGCATACATTAAAACCTTCAAGTGCAATTGTCCCATGTGTACTCCTCCTGGTAATTCTGCAGTTATGTCGTCAACAAATAGGGCAAAAAGCAGCGGGCTGAGTAGGCATCCTTGTTTGACACCACAATTTGTTGGAAACCACCCTGACATATTATTGCCGTCCCACACGGCCGTTTCATTGTTGGTGTAGAGGCTTTGTATTATCTTGAGCATTTTAGTTGATACTCCAGCGTTGCATAGCTTTTGTAATAGGCTTTTGCGGTCGATGGTATCAAAAGCGGCTTTAAAATCAATAAAGAATAAGTAAAGTTTTTTCTTTTCTTCTAAGAAAAATCTGGCAACCGCCGTGACTACGAAGATGCTGTCGACTGTAGAGTATCCTTTGCGAAAACCCGATTGATATTCGCTAAGTAGCTTGTTATTCTCTGTAAAGGAGGTGAGCCTCGTTAACAGGATCGCAGTGAATATCTTAACAATTGAATTTAAAAACGATATGCCCCTATAGTTTTCCACATTACTCGGATCGCCCTTTTTCCATACAGGGTAGATAATGTTTTTTAGAAAGCTTGTCGGGATCACTGCTGTGTTGAAAATTTCGTTGTATGCCCATAGAAGCCTGTTCAGAAAACTTTCTGCTGCGTTTGCGAGGAATTCGACGGGAACACGATCTTCTCCCGGAGCTTTACCGTTTTTGCTGCCCTGTAGCGCGTTACGTAACTCCTGCATGGTGATGACATTGTCCAGCTCATTTGATATGCTATGTGTTGGGGAGTACAAGGATAATGACTCGATGGAGTCTGCATATAAAAGGTTCTTAAAGTAGCTGGCCAGTTGATTGCATGGTACTTGAATTCTTGCTCTTTCCGAAACGCCGTTAAGTCTTCTCACTGTTGCCCAAAATGATTTGCTGTCTCTTATATAGCTAATTGCGTTTTCCAGGTCGTAAAAGTATTGTCGTTTCTTCTCATTACATAGACGTTTGTAGAAGTTGTTTTTCTCTTGATATGCATTCTTGGAATCCCTGTCATTTGACCGTCGTGCTTGGTTTAAAAGGCGCATTGATATTTTTCTGGCACGCTCGCATTCATTATCGTACCACACTTCTTTGTTCCGCTGGCTTTTGAAGCCTTGCATGAAATGGGCTGAATTTCTAATGGCTTCAGTAAGGTGTGTTATGCTATCTTGTGTGTTTGCGGGTAACTCTAGGATGCATTGCCTTAAGTTTTTGTTGTATTTTTCTTTGTATCTTTCGTACCATTTAAGTTGGGGCAGCAGTTTCGGAGGCGTGTCAATATGCTCTACACTCATGCATATATCGACCGCCAGCGGCATATGATCAGAGAAAATCTCCTCAAGCACTCTTAGGTCCGTTGTGAACTTATGCCAGTTTCCTCGGATAAGACAGTAATCAATTGTTGAATTTGCTTGTCCACGAGTAAAAGTATAGCAGCCTTCTATATCTCCCGGAGCTTTGCCGTTGAGCACTGTTAAATCGAAGGAGTCACACATGTCGATTATTTTCTTTCCTCTTGCATCTATTATGTGGTCTTTTGAAGATCTTCCTGACATTGTAAGCTGGTTATTCGTTTCGGACTTAGATGTGCAATCCGTACTGCCTATTCTTCCATTGAGGTCTCCTACTATCATTATGTTTTTACTGTCTTCTTCTACTATCCAATCGAAGAGCTTATTGTAATCGATTTCCCAGTTAGAGCAGTTGAGATAGGTAGGCACAATGTATAACGATTCTCCTTGAGTTATAATTTCAATAACTTTGTTGTTGCTGAGTGTTCTGAAACAGCATTTCACCTTTTGGCTTAGATCATGCTTGATTCCCAGCAAAACTCCTCCACTTGCTCGTCCTCTATTGGCATTTCGTTTCGCAGGAATCCACTGTAGGTCACAGCCTCGAAAGTATACATCAAACTGTTGCGCATTTTGTTCGACAAATGTTTCAAACAGACAGAAGATATCAAATTCATTTAATAGATCGAAAAATTGCTTTTGCATCAGTTTAGATTTTAGGCCAGCTATGTTGTACGCTATAAGTTTTATTTTTTGGATATCCCTTAAATGGTTCATGTTTTCCTTATATTTTATAGAATTGTTAATACTAATACTATTACTAGGGTTGTTTGCTTGGATGCCCACTGTGGCTGTTAGTTTTTTGGCTCCTTGGACTTGTTTAAAAGTTGCTCATAGATGAAGAGCGACTCGCTCGTGTTGACTCCATAGAGTTCTTTCAGGACGGGGTCAGCAGGCATGCCCTTATGAATTATATCTTTTGTATCATTGATGTGCATCCATTTGCCTCCTATATTGATAGAGTCATTTTTGACGAATATTTTAATATTTCTATCTCTTTGAGTGAGTTCTTTCTTGAGCTGCAGCAGCACAGATTTGTATTCCTGTTTTTGTGCGCTTAAATCTCTTTCCACATAAATCTTTGTACCAGCCAGAGCTTTGCCATTTTTCACGATCGTCTCAGCCATTGATGCTGTTTCTAATTCTGCTACCAGACCCACTAAATTATTTCGCTCATATATAATTTTCGTGTAGCGAACTTGTATGTTTGGAAGCATCATTCTTTCTGTAAAAATCTTCTCAACCTCCCCTGTAGTTGCTGTTACTTTTTGTAAGCCTCGCACGATGACATTTTTAGCCTTGGCTTGATCGACCAATCTGGTTACTTCCTTTCGGTCAGCATATCTATCGGCGCGTAGCTTATCAATTTCTGCTTTTAGCATAAAGTTTTCCTTTTGCAGCGTTTCGATTTTCTCCGAGAATCCGCCCATTTGTTCTTTGATGTCGGTTATATCCTCTTTCGTGGCCACTGCTTTATAAAGATTTTCCATTTTTTTATCAACACTTTCACCTAATTTGTTGATGGCTTGTAATAAATCGTTTAACGATAAATCAGGCGACACCTCTCCTCGCTTTCGCTTTTCTTGGTGCTGCATAGCACTCGTGGGCGTCGAGACGGCTGTTTGTGTTATGTTTGCAGCTGTATCATTGTTAGTTGCATTTAGCGGCGATCTTCTAACTGGCATTTTGAAAATAACGTCCAAAGTTTAAGAGCCTCCTAAAAGTATGCAGTGGCTACGGGATGGGGCAATTGGTATTTTCGCACACTCCTTTTGCGATAATTAGCAACCCTGTGCTGCGTGCTTTGTGAATGTCAGGACCAGCTGTTTTTTGTTGTTGTTTTCCAATCTCGCTCTGAGCTAGAATTACTATGCTTTCCCGCGATTTTCACTTTCACTCACCCTTTTGAGCTTTGAGTGAAATCCAAATGTGAAGCCTGCCTCGAAAAAACAAAAGTGTAATAAGTGTCCAGAGTCGTCAGCGCCGTGGAAAGTGTCTGCGCAATAGGATCAGCGAGGTATGCATCCACGATTGCACGTTTATTGACAGCTTTTTATTGCAGTATTGCACCAAAATTATATAAATCGTCGGAGCTCCCAAGAAACACGTCCGACTCGCTCAACGTTGTTGTACGAAATAGAATGTCAATGATAAAATTCAAGTAATAATAATATCGGATATAATAATTGCAAGGCAGATCTACAATGCCACAGATTGTGTTGACAGTTCTAAGCTTCATTCATGTGTTCAACTGACGGCAATTACTTAACAAATTTCTCTATTTGGGCTGCTTTTTGGGCGCTTTTGGCCGTCGGGCGGAAGTTGAACAAACGACAGTCGCTTGATTAAACTGCGGCACTGAGCTCGTCTTGCGAAGCGAGATTAGACTGTTGAATGTTGAGTTGGAGCCCTTAAATTGTGTTCCCAGCGAACCATCATACGTTGAATTCTTTCGTATTTCGGACTGCAAATCTTTGACGGCACGATATTCTTCCCAATCGGCCGCAATGCGAGCCATCATTTCCTCGCCGTAGACCATAAAGGGTTGATTCACCTTCTCCATATAGTCCTGGACCATCTGGTTGAGCTGTTCCTCGATCTGGGGCAGTTTCATGCGGATGTGATTACGCTCTCGCTCCTCGCCGAGCAGCTGGCCACCACGATTACGATATCGATTGGGTTCCTTGGCCTTTTCCTCAAGTGCCTCCATTCGTGTCCACAGCTTTACGCGCTTTGCGTACAGCTCAAAGGTGGCTTTGTTACTCTCGTAATATCGCTGAAGATCGGCGGACTTCTTCTCCAGCAGCTCCAGCAGCTCCTCTGTGCAGCATTCTTGTTGATATTTATGCACAGGTGGATATTGTAATGTCATCTCGCTCCAATGATTGATCTCAGTCCACAAATGGTCGACGAGATCGGAGAGATTGTCGCGGCGAAGTGCTTCACAACGCTGCAACTCCAGGCTGAGCAGCTCATAATGATGCTGGGTATAATTCTCGGCATCACACAGCTTATTGATTGTCTTCTTGTCCGTCAGCCCAACCTTCTCCAGAGTCTGTGAAATGACTCTGATTTTCACACGCATCTTGTCCAAGGTCTTGTGCCACTCCTGCAATCGCTTCTTGGCACTTGCCTCGTCTTGACGCCGCTGCAGTTCCTCGGTCAAATGAATCATCAGCTCATCCAGCTTAAGCTGCTGCTGTGGCAACGACTTGATCTTCGACTCATCAGCCTTACTCAACTGCTTGGCCAATCTTTTCGACTTGTCCAGCAGCGACCTGATGTCCACTTCGAAGTTGCGCTGCTTCTGTGTCCACATCTCGCACAAAGTATCCACATTTATTTTATCCTCAACTGTTTTTCCCATATTTATTTGTTATCGCTTTTGTATGCTGTAAATGTAAATTGTGTGTGAACTTGCATTAAATAAAACTATTGAAAGAAAAGCAACTGTTACTTTGTATCAAGGTGTATCACAAGATTTTTATTTTTTCAGTATTTAATTTGTGGTTTTATCCTTTCAGTTTAAACTTAAATTTATTTATAAATTCATAACTATCTTATATGTTAAGTTTCTAATTTTAATACAAATTTAATAGTAAATTTGGTAGACTGCGTTTAATATATTATATAAAAAATATCAAGATTCGTGAAGGAGTTTCTCCACATAAATAAAAAAATCGAGAATTATCAAACTAACTTTTGTACCTTTTCCAATAAATATATAATGGATTTATTGTATTTTATAATAATTTTGAGCATAACAGCTTAAGCCAAGTTTAACAATTTAATTTACATTTTACATGTTACATTTTTGCTTTAGTTTCTCAATATACATTAGACCACAAAAGCTTGATTTGTTTATGACACAACGCCAAACAAAAATGCTGCGATGTCAAATAACTTGAAGCGCTGACAAATGGCAAAAAAATGCGTGGAAGGCCGTAAAATAAAATCCAGATAATAATTTGCAGCAGGTGAAATATAGTAATTTTATTAAAAATTTGGATCAGTTAGTGAAAAAATAATCAAATGTTGAGAGCATATAAAATGCACACACACACACACAAACACACATTCATCCGCACACACGTGCAACATGCACAACAAATTATTCAATTGAATTGAAGCAACCGCTGCAGTTGGCAGCCGAGTGGATGTGGATTACTATTCATTGAAGCTGACGCTGACGCTGCTTTTTCTGCTCTCCTCCAGCTGCTGCGGTCTGCCAACCCGACAGTGACGTCTATGATGGACGTACATCAGCCCCCCTTCTCCTGCCTGCCACCCTCCCGCGGGATCAGGCCAAGAGTTTGTGGCTGTGATTTAATTTTGCTTCAGATCCATGAGCGAGAAAAAAAGCAAGAAATCAACTAGCCGCAGGCAAAAGCAAAAAAAATCAATCGAAGCCAAAACCACGAGCGTAATTAATGTTGAATAAGGCTGCGCTGAGTCCTTTTATCATCCGTGAAGGCTACTGCAACAGGATAAGAGTCTAGTTAAAAAGCTTCTGTGCGGTTGAAAAATTGCAATGGAAATGGAAAATTGAAAATAAAGCCGCTTGGAAAACGCTCTTTTGTGAAAAGTAATTCATACGAAGCAGAGTGATGCAATTTTTTATCTGCGGCTGATATAGATACAAGTCGAGATGAACATAAGATTAATGAAATATATTCACACAATTCAGATACAGAAGCATAAACAAATACTGAAAGTTACAGAAACAAATACATAAACAACTTTTTGCATGGTTAAGGTTATTTAACATTATTAAAAAAATTGAAGTTTATGCCAAATTATTATTAATTATAATATATATTTGATAAAAGCTGAATTGAATTGAAATAATATAATACTTACATTTATCAAGAATCAGATGCAAATTAAAATATATACCGATAAACATAAAGCCGTATGTAGATTTTGATTTACTTTCAGATGCCCAAAATCGGGAAACATTTGTTGAAGAGTAATTTATCTTTACACTCTGGCTCTTGTGATTTCTAATTAAGTGTAATCTTTTTTGTTCTTTTAAACAGCTTCGCACACACGTGGTTAAACTGAGCTGAGCTGAGCTTTTCGTCGATTATTGTTAGGGTTTTCCGCAGTTTCCACGTTTGAATTTCCGCAAACAAAAGAACTGATTTTTATGCAAATCAGACCATATTCAATAATTGGAGCCTACTCGTAAGAATGCCACTGTTATTATCATTTTCATTTTGTGCTTCCGCTGTCAACACCTTTCTTTATTGTGAGTTTTTTGTTGTTGTACAAATTTCAGTCGCACATGTTTCACATCCGTTAACGCAATTTTCTTGGCCTTCCCAGAAAAGTAGGCAAAATTTTTTTCGCTCGCTCGCTGCTGAAAGCAAATTGCGCACATTTGAATGTAAAAATCGTCGACAGTTGCGTTTTATAAGCGTAAGCATCTAGGTGTTCATGATTGTGAGGCCACGCCTTCATTTTGGGTTATTTACTGGCTGTCTTCTGCGTTGCGAGTACGTTTTGTTGGATTTATTTGGCCAAGATTTATGTCACATACCCGCAGTCGGAGCACGCACCTCTCTCTCTCTCTTAATGTGAGTGAGTGTGAGTGCGAGTGAGTGAGTGAGTGTGTGTGTTATGAATATGTATGTGTTCATTATGCTGGGTTATTGTTATATGAGCGGAAATGGAGCAGAACTTTGACTGCATCATACAAGTATGAATACTATTTAAATATTCGCACTTTGCTAGGATCCGCGTGGCGAACATTTGCACTCTGGAGTGCCTCTTGAATGGGCTGAGACTTTTCATATGCTGATCCAGAGACTTGTGAATTTCCTTTTCTATAATGTTTGCATGACTACAATGTTAATTGAGGCAGTTCTCTAACCTACAACTATATTATTGCTTCAAGCTTGCTTCTAATTTGATGCGAAGCTCCAACATTTCTTAGGCAAAAGGTGCTGTTATTAACAGAATGTTATATATACTTAAGGGACATTCCTTGTCACTCCCTTCAAAAAAATATTTAATATACTTTAACAAATAAATATCTATTCCTCTTATCAGTGTGTAGCTATTTCCAGTTTAACGTCTCCAATTGTGTCAACCGAAATTTGTATTTTAAAATTATATGTATGTCAAAAGGTGAGCAATTTCACTTTTCACACCATAAATAGATTTAACTGCTTTTATTTGTTTGGGTTTTTTTTTATTTATATCACTTACGAAGCAAAGACAATGCTGCCTCGAATTCACAATACGTCATATCCAATTGGGCCAAGAATAGTATGTTATTGGCCAAGTAATTGACAAAAAAACGAATAGACATAACGTCGCGTGAGGTAGAAACCAAATTTGAAAGCTCTATGCAAATTAATAACGGTTTCAAAAAAAGTATATCACTGAACTATGAAGAACCGGGCCTAAATTTGATAACAATATTCGTGCATGTTCTTTTCAGCTTAATGAGAAAATCTGTTGAAATATGTGGAAAAGTGTGCTAATAAATTTCCCGCATTATCAGACAATAGCGACAAATGCATAAATTTAAATAATTGCGAATGTTAAGTGGAAAGTACTCGACGTTTTTAGCAAATTGTAAATTTATGCCAAACTGAATTCCCCATTTTGGGAATCATTGATGCGGGAATGTGAATGGGTGTTTGGGTGGATGAGTGGTTGAGTGGTTGGGTGGTTGACTGGATGGCGGGCTCATTTGGGCAGCTTAGTGCAGTTTTTGCAATTGCGCTTTGTACACGCTTTGGACCATGGATTTAATCTGTGCTTCTGGCCAACACAACATTGTCATGGCAGCAACAATTAAGCCGTGCGCACAAATTCCCCCAGCAAATTTCTCATTCATCGCCCCTCGGGGCCAATGGAACCGCAAATGCGAGCGCCCAATGCAGTCGGCCAACAATTCGAATTGCAGTTCCATTTCGTAGCTGTTACTTGGCATAATGAAAGCAACTCACGGGTGACATCCATTCACAATGGCCTAGCCCTTGTCACCTCACTTGCCCAGTTGGCCCATTAACTGAGGACAACCGCAACGCTGAGCACGATGACGATGACGATGACGATGGCGATGACAACAATACACCGATTGCTGCTGTGATTAACTGCATCGCAGTTGTGCATTTTGGGTTTTGGCCTTTAATTCTAAACAGCAATGCGCTAAATTGTGCCACTTCTTGTTGGGGCAACCACATTTGCTGTTGGAAATACAGATAAACCCAATGGAAAACTTCTCTTTTTCTATTAATTGGAGTAGTCTCTATTACGCATTGCTTTTCATGAGTTCATGGTTCATGACTTGGCCCCGTGACATTTAATCTACTCATTTTCTAACTGCTTAACAACATGCATCGAAATCAAATTACACCCAGCATGAAACCCAATGAAATGTCTGCTTCGATTGACAGGCAAAGTTCTGAATCTGTCAACGAAGTGTAAGCAAATAACCAGGCTAACATGTGCAAGCATCACACACATTTAATCAGCAAAACGAAGCAGAACTTAATGAAGGCAGTCAGGCAGTCGTCTTGGTACAAAGACGAGTCCTGGCCGTGTAATGTCAGCACTTTGTCTGCGCATTCGGGTGTAAAAGTTTTGCAGGTGTCGACTGCAAGGCAATGGCAAATTAATATGCCAGCAGGCACACTTAAAAGACTATCTACATGAATATATATATACATATATGTACATATCTCAGCGGCGCATTTTCATAATCATAAAACAGACTGACAGTCAGTTTCATTACTTAGATACGGAGTTTGGTCACAGGAATCCGAGTTAGCAGGAGCATAACTTATGCATAAATTTGGGGGGCTTCTCAACGAGTATTGCTCAGCTCTAAATTTTTTTGACTGTTCGGAACTCTATTTATCGAACACACTTAGGAAAATCAACTGCTGCTTATTAAATCGAGTAACTAAAAACACTATGAGTGGCAATTTTACCCATTTAAAAATGTGACAGAAAAATTGTTGATCAAATTTTTATGGAGTAAAAAAGTAATTATTTATTATTAAATATAGTTTAAAGAATTTCTCTAAATTCGATGAACATTTGATTATAGTTTGCATAAATATCGCTTTTGAACAAACGCTAATGAACTCGGTGCAGTTTACTAATTATCGTAAAAATAATTAAATTAACTTTGAACGCTTATTAAAATTAGTCGCCCAATTACATTTGAATTAAAAACAAAAAAGCAACGTTTGTTAAATATTGTTTATTGCATACTACAACCTCACATTGAACTTTTCGCTTCTGTATAAACTTTACTAAACAAATGAAAAAAAATACAAAAAAGCGAAAATTTGAGGAAGTGCATACTTTGAGATTTTTGTGTATGTATTTGTTGTGGAGTTTAATTGAAAAACTAACCAGATTGAATTGACTAAAATAGACGGCAATATGGTATTAAAGTCTATTAGTTTAACATTTTGAGAAGATTAGGACTAGTTGATAAAGATATTTACATTGAAATCATGAAAAAATAGAACTAAAAAACTTAAAATAATAGTACAAAGTATTATAAAACGCCAAAATTCTTTTTATTTCTACAAAAGCATCTAACAATTGAATAAAGCAAAATTATAACGAAAAGTCATGTTCATATTTCTGGCCATGGTTGCCTGTTTGCCGAACAATGGCTTCGGGCCAATAACAGGCAGCAGTTTATAAATAAGAAGTAAAAACGAACGTAGTGCAGAGCGGCAGAAAGTACAAGCAACTGAACGATGAAAACCACTTGAAAGGAAAGTACAAAAAGCAGGAGGCAAGTAAAACTCGAAGCACCCACATAGTTGTACTATACTAAAAACTAACACGCAGTATGACAACAACAACAAGAAACACGACGGTCTGTCGCGTTGTCCGTTTTGTCTGTTATATAAAAAGCAAAATAATTGGCGTGTCAGACATTTTGTTACGCCCAATTTAAGTGCTTCCGTCTTTGCATGGCAGTCAACTCAGTGTGGCACGCAGCGGCAGACAAGCGGCAAGTGGCAAGTGCATTTACAAAAGGAGGCAGGACGAGGAGAAGTGGGAGATGAGATCATGGCTCGCAAGTCACACCAATCTTTTGTGTAACCCCCTTGCTCAGAGTGCTAGGAGAAATTGGGTTTCCAGCAGAAGTATTTAAATGCTTTTGCAACTATGAAACATTAAACGCAGCAGGAAAAAGCAATTTCATATAATTGCTTTGAGTTATTTAATTACATTCTTTAAAGTATTTACCTGTCACATGAACTGGGGCGTTGGTTTTCACCGAAAATTCAATTAAATAAAAATAACACTAATTCTACTTGTACAATTATTAAGAACTCCAATAAAAACTTTTCTATTTGTTTACAAATCTTTTCTAGCAAATTGGGCATTGAATACAGATTTCGTTAAGCTTTTATAATTTTATTCAATATAATACATGCTACAATAATGCTATATCATTAATGTATTTCATAATTATTGGCAAGTCATTGAATTTCTCATTTAATTTAATTGGACTCAACCGGCATATTGACATTGTCGCCATTTATATATACATACATATATTAATATAATTTTTGTATCCACACTAAATTAAAATACATCCGTCCGTAGGTTCCGTTGCCTGTGAAATAATTAATTTCCATAACAAAATCTACATTAATTAAATATATCAAAATGGCAAATGTGAATGTGCATTAAATGTAAATAATTAAATGATGCATTTTTCAATTGCCTCCAGCCAATAAATGCAATAAAGATCGATTAAAGGATGGCAAAAAAAAAGCAAACTCAATGCAATAATACTAGTAGTATGTGTAGCACTTAACGTGATTTCAAAAGTCAATTAAATAATTGCAAATTAATAAATTATTAAAAATACATTACAATGGAATGTACATTAGATATTTGCAGGATAACTTTTAATATCGAAATGAAAATTATGATATGTCCTCAAATAAAAATATACTTATAAAATTAAAAAAAAAATACTCTTTGGAAAATATTATAATTTGCTTAAATTATGATAATATGCATTGCCACAGAATATGTATGTTAAGTTAAAAAAGTTAAATGCCAGCACAGTTTTGGTGTTTAGAAAACAAACTGTTTGCGAGTTTGCATGCGACATAAACATTCAGCAACCAAGCCATGTAATTATTAATACATACACACTCACACACGCGTACATAGCATACACATTTACATACATAAATGTGGTTAGAAGTCTTGCACACTTCCGCTTAAAACCTTTCACTTCCGCTCTACAGTGCAGTTAAAATGTATGCAACAAGCAAAGAAGAAGACGAAAACACCAAAGCAACAAAAATATTCAACGTTCTTGCATCGCATGTGACACGCATATGCAAATATTTTTTTTGTTACTTTTCATTTTATTTATACAAAAAATGTTGAATAAAAAAACTGATGTTGATATATTCCAACGCTGGAAAGTATGCTACAACTATGGAATCTTTTCTCGTTGGGGGAATTCTGGCTGCAGATTGCGAATGCGTATTATCGCCTGTAAATTATGGAGACAAAAAGCAATCAATTTTTAATTTGCGTTTAATTAAAAATATAGCAGCCGAGGTGCAATTTAAATTGTGACCAGGCCCAAAAGGCCGCCGCCAATGTCAATAATGTATTTCGATGCGTTGTCGATGCGATGTCGATGTCGAAAGTTAGCCAACATGAGGCGACGCGACGCTTAAATGACAGCAACCAAAATCTGGTTTTGTTGCAATCAATCATGGCCATCGCCAGTACCAGTGCCAGTTTCCTAACACACACGCACACAGCCTTACGATGTAGCATCGTCAGCGGTAATTGGAAATAGGTGGCGTTGCGATTGCGTGGTCAGCATCAGCTCATGTCCCAATCCCTGCCTGACGCATGGATGTGCACATGCAGCTGAATTTGAGCCCACCGCTGCATTGTGGTTGCAACTCAAAAAGTTTCGCATGACACTCACTCACTCACTTTGATGACTTTATTAGCGTGCAAAGTGGCGTATACATGATATGCACATAATGAGCCTACTATAAAATTGACAAACAATAAGTTAACAACTTTCATGTATTCACTGAATGATAGCTTGTTGAATTGTAAAGTGAAAAGTCATATGATTAATATAAATGCACCTGTTGCCACAGATTATCTGAAATGAGGTTTGTGTTTTTCACAATCGAGTCGCAACTCTGGTACAAATTGTAGTCCATAAATTTAGCTTGGCGCGCTTGAGTGGGGGCCATTGAAAAATTCCATTAATGTTAATGCAAATGCGCCAGGCGTCCGTCGCCTCTGTTGCTTAAAAATGTCACAAACATGAAATTTAATAATTCTAATTTGTTAAATTTATGAAGTTTATTACTTGTTTAATAGACATAAATGCTATGGTGCCAATGCCTTCCCGTCGCGTCGACAACCACATTGTTTGGTGTCTGTCGCACCAGAAACAGAAGCTACCCCAGCATATACTTACACCAGCAGGCGGCAAAATATAAATATCCGTACATGGGATAAGTAATTTTTAAACGCAACGGCATTTTTATACCCTAATTTTAGCATTGTTGAAAAGATATTAATATCAGACTTGTTGAAATCATTTGTTAAACATAGATTACAAATTTAATTTAATACCTGAAAACTACAAAAAGTTTTGGGTAGTAAGAAAAAAGATTACAATAAATTAAATAAATATGCAATCTTAAATATATTCACTTTTTATTTCTTGAATACTTGAATTTGTCTTTCAAAATAAATATTATAAAAATGCTCTTAGTTCAAAATCTGTAACTTTATTCTATCCTTAAAGTGAATTTTAAATTTTTGTATATCATTTCATAATTTAAATATCTCTTCTAGTGTATATTAACTTCGACCTGGCAATTATATTTATCCAACATTTTTTGTTTACATTTTTTTTTTGTCTAGTTCGCATTTCATGATGTTTTTCGCAGTGGGAACTTTGTTGTTGTTGCTATTATTATTTTTATTATATTTTGCCTTTGTTTTGCAATGCGGCGTCATGTCGCACTTGGAGCTTAGACGAGACTTCCCCACTGTTGGCTACGTGCGGAAATGTCTCTAAATTGTGTGTAAAAATCTTTGGCTTTTCGTTATTTGGTTTTTTCCACTCGCACTGTGTCGCCTTGTGCCTTTCTGACACCATATGGCCCCAGCAGATAAGGCTAAGTAATTGATGGACATTGTGAAAGTTAAATGCAAACCAAAATGCTTAGCAAGATATCTGTTTACCTAGGGCACATAAATTAAAAGTGAACTGTTACTTAAAGAGTAACTCCGTTTAAAACTCACCAAAATCGCATGCTAACCAGAAATGACTGGCAATAGTTAGTTGAAACTGCAACTGAGCCATATTCAGTTTAGAATCTGTGCTTAACTATGAAATTGAGACATTTTCGTTGAGTACATTTTGCGGTTTGCTTAGGTGGCACAGTTTTTAGCAGAGGAACTTGCACTAAAATCCATGTACCGTAACCTGCCGCACTTTGTTTGCCTAAAACTTATCAAGGCCTTGGCAAGTGAATGCCCAGAAACGGGTAGCCAGAGCAAACAAGCGGCTAAATGCTTCAAGCTGCATTCATCTAGCTTCATCTCCTACTCTGTGCACTTCGAGAATAGTCAATTGTCGATTTTCTGTGGATATTGTGCACTTCTGTCTATAGTTTTCCCTGTCTGTGTTTGTGAAAGGGGGTTTGCTGGCCATTTTCGCTTGATTGGGCAATTTCCAACTGGACATTGTCTAAGCGACCACAAGCTGATGGCTAAATTAACTGGCACACATCGCATTTTCCATTTGCTTTGGACCATGTGCCCCAAAAGCCCATAAGAAAATTTGGAAAATTAAACAGAAGATATACAAAAATTCTGTTAATGTCAGTGAGTTGACAATTGGAAGTATAAGCTAAAATACAATCCTCTATAGATATCTTAACAGCTCAAGCATTTCGAATAATTCCAATAACAATTTACCAGTCAAGTTAATGCTCAATTGAATTAATAAAACATTTGATTTGTCTACGAAACATTCATATATTTAATGGCAAAAGGCAGTCGCTTAAGCCACAAAAGTTTGCTGCAAAAACATAAATTCTAACAGAATTTGGTAAATGGTCAGAGGGCCAACTAAAAGCTGTCAACAAGGCCGAAATACAAAAAATATGCTCTGCTTATGATTAATGATTTACGCACAAAAGCAAACCCCTAAGAGTAGCCGGAATGAAAGAGAGAGGTAGAGAGGAGAAGGAAAAACGGCCTTAAAGCTGGCAATGTGGAGCGTCAACAGCCAGAGGCTCTGGGTCTGCGGCTTTCAGTTTGTTTGGCTTTACAGGCATCGTAGCGTGTATTAAGGGAATTAAAATGTTATTATATAAAATAAGAATGAGGGACACAACTCTGGGCCGAGCTCTGAGGCGGGTGCCAAGTGGTTGCTGCTGCTCCTGTTGGGGCCAGCCACTGATCCCGGATAACGATGCGATAATCACACCCAGCGCAAACAACACAGCTACCATATGACAGACGGCGGACTGCGAGACAGACAGAAGACAGGCAAACTGAATGAAAGACAGGTGACTTGTGCATAATTCTCAATTTTCACATCTCTGGTTCATTGTGAAGAACTTAATTTTACGCTCTTGCATTCACCAACGTTAATTTTTAAGTGAGGAGTCACAAAAAGGTCGGAGGAAACTGAATGGCAAATGAATTTTGAAAAATTGACATGCTGGAATAAAAGTTGCCCAAGCTGCTCAAAATTTTAATAAGTTTGCGTTGAGTGCTAAAGTAAATTGAAAGCATTAAAGGTACAAGTTGAAATTTAAATTTTTTTTATTTATTTTCGAACTGTAATTATACAAAACAAAAATATAAATTCAAATTAAGAAATAAAATTATGAATTGATTATTATAATGTAAACGTTCTGGGGCTGTCTTTATTAAAAGTTGGTCCAACATTTGTTGCTAGGATTGGGGAAAACCCAGTAAAAACCCAATCAAACCAAAAATAAATAAATTAAGGTTTAAGAGGCATTTGTGAACTTTTAAAGGTATGTAAATGAGGTATAGATTCGTAGAAAATTAGAAATTAAGCATCTGTTATAAAAATAAGACAATAGACATAATTTAGACTCAATCAATAAGAATATTAAGTATACGCACCATAAAAGTAAAGGCAGAAATTAAATGTAAATTCATCTATTTAATCATAGCGCGAAAAAAGGTAAAGAGCTGATAGGAGAACTTGAGCATCTGTTAAAATAAATACAAGAACGACAATATTAATTGATAATATAACGTATACGCACCGTCATATAAGTAGCCATGGAGACAGGGGTAAATTTGTAGGTGCGCAGCACACGAGACTCGTTGGTTCGCATAATAAAGAAAAGTATCATCCTGCGATAGTTTCGATCACCCTGATACCAATTGTTGTAAAATGCGGCCGGCATCAATTTATCACTCTACAATTAATTAAAACCTGAACTAGTTGCTCATATTCATACACAAATCAACTTACAAATGTGGTAAACTGTGTTCCATTGTAGCAAATGAAGATGGTAAAGACAAGAAATGAGAGCAGTCCCACGGAGTATTTAAAGGCAGCGGCCAGATCGATCATGACCATGGCAAAGCCCATCAGACAAATGGCAACTGTCGAGGTTGCAAAGGTGCTCAGAAACATAAAGTTAAAGATGCGATTAATATTGCTGGCAATATGCAGAAGGTGACAGTGGTAGGCTATCATTGCCTTAAGCTGTTCATTGGCCTTCGGTTGACGTGCATCCAGATTGTTGAATCCATTGGCCAATGCGTCAAAGTGCAGCTGCATTTGTGTAGTGAAAAAGCAGAGCAAAAATTGGCTGGTCATAATGGCAGCCACGCCAGCCAATGAGGATAGAGCCTGGCACAGATAGGAGGCAACAAAGCTTAGAGTTGCGTTCTCTGTATCGAGCAGCTGCCAGGGATACCAAGTATTGGATTGAGTCTTGTATCTGACGCTCTTTGAATCAACGTATAGGTCGTAGATCAAGTAAACAACGGGCAGAAAATTGTAGTAAGAATAGGCGAACAGGAAATATATGGTCGCATACTTCATCAAGCGCGACGACTTTTCGAAGAAGTGTTCAATCCGATATAGTTGACTCTGCTGTGAATACAGCTGCTGCAGTTCATCCAGCATGGACTCGATATCGTTGCGATGATGCAGCATCATCCAAAAGTAACTTGCGCCGACAAAAGTTAGACCCAACACGCTGCAAGTCTCCGAGACATGGGCTATAAAGGCGGCCAGTTGCATCTCCTGAGTATCCGCCAAGCACAGATCGATGGCCAATCCCAGATTCTGATACAATAGATTGACAGCTCCAACAAGAAACCATACCTTATTGAACATTGTCTGCTGGACAGCCGAGCACTTTCTGCCTCTCCACTCGTATGGCCGCATCCTGAGCAGACGACACCCCAGATCCGGATAGTACATAAAGTCCTTAAGCTGCATAATGCCTCCAAGTGAAACTCGAAATTGTTTCACTTCGCTCTCTAAAACTGGCTTTTATAGAATTACCGAAGCGGCGGCATTTTTGCCTAATCAAAGAGCTCATTAAATAATCTTTTTTGACTTGCCAAGTTAGAAATGGAAATTAGGTAAATTGCACAATATTTAATGAGCTCCTGGGAAAGTGCAACTGATCCATTGGTTTGCTAATTTCTATATTAGGCAAACGTTTTGACATATAATTATATAATCATATAGCCAGTCCAAGCATTTTTGAAAAATATGCTTAAGTTTGTTAGAACTTTTTTTATTTGATAAACTCTGCAAAACAAGTTTAAAAATTCATTTAAAAAGCCAAAACCGAAGCACTTTTAAATATTTAATATTTCTATTTGCTCGGTTTGTGTTTGGTAAGTGCTCAAGTTTCGTCATTCATGAAAAATTGAAAAAGTTCTGAGAGCACTGAGCGCAGATTTATCACCGTTGCGTTTTAACCCTGGCTAACAGCAGGTATTTGCCATAATAGAAATGTTGCAAAAACAAAAGTTGCGGATAAAATGTGTTGAAATTATTTAAATTTGCACTGTGATAAGATCCATATTTTTATTATATCAATTACAATATAATACAAAATTTAAAAAGAAAAATGATGAAAAACTATTTTATAACAATTTTAAAATTCATGAAAATTTAATCTTTTATTTGCATTCGAGTCATAGATTTGTTTTTGATAATCTTTAAGAATTTTAAAATATACATGGAGACATATAAATTAATTTCTGCATTAAGTGTTGTTTTCAAATATTCGTTCACAATTCTGGCCTTAGACATTTTTAATTTTAATACCAAATTAAGATGCTTAATCTTATTTAATACGATCTGTGTTCTTTCAAGTATTTTTTTTATAATCTTATGAAGTTGTTCAGGTGGTTCAGGTTTGATTTATTATTTTTTATTAAATTTTATTTTATTTGTATTGAGTGAACTGAGAAGCTGATGACAAGCAAATAACGAAGTGAGTCTCGTTTGTTTGTTTCTTTTATATTTGTGTCAACCTCATAATGTGATGCCTCTAAGCCGGGCTATCAGTCTTTTATATTTGGTTCGCTGCTGTTGCCAATGGCGCTGACTGCCGCCTTTGTACTTCTATTTGCTTGTGTGTGCAAGTGTGCATGTGTGGTGTGTGTGCAAGTGTGCGATCCATTTCCGCCGGAAGCCTTGCGACAAACAGACAGATTCGTCGCGTACTCGTATGTGTATTGTACTTACCGCTTGCTGCCTTGTTTATTCCTTTGTTTATGGCCATTCTTGTTTTTATGGTCGTTTGCCCCGCCCTCTTATCCGCATTCTGATTGTCGCTTTTATATTTATGTGGTTTATACCCTCGCGCGCCTCATATGGCAAGGCTATGTATGGTATCTATGTATAAGTATGGCTTCCATGTCTATGAATTTCCCAGGACTTGTCTTGGCCCTTTTGCTTTATGGTCTGCTTATGGTGCTTCTTTATCCTTGTGAATTCGTTAGCGTCTTTCTGTTTGTTTTTTTTTCTCATCACCTTTTGTCAGTCGTTTGTTGTGGTAATTAAACTTTGATTGTTTTCGAATTGTTTTTATTGATTGGCAGATTTAACTTCAGTTTCAACAGAACCCTGTCTCATCTTCTTCTCCCACCTAACGAGTTCCATTCAATGGAATTCAGTTGGCATTTTCCAATTGAAAGCTAATTACAATTGCTGCTGTCACTCAAGTAACTAATTGAGCTAACAAGTTGTTGTCAAAACAAGAAAATACGAACACAGCAATGCTTAAAATTCTACGGAAATTTGCTAAAGATCTTTGAATATATGAAATTTAGTCTATTTTGTAGGAATGTAAACAATAGCAGCAAAAATCATAATTATATTTAATAAGTAAATAAAAAAAAATAACTATTAATTTAATATCTATTTTCTTCTTTCTTATTCGATATCATTTTCTTTCTTGGACAAAACATGTCGAAAATAATGACTTTTTATTTCCAAAAAATATTATCTTTTGCTAGACTTTCCAAATTATCTTTTGTATTTTCAGCATTTAAAGTCAATTTAATTGAAATAAAACGAAAAGGCATGATATGTATTTTTAGTCGGTAATTGTTGTTTGATTTCTTAAAGTTTCATCTTTGGATTCAACAAATATTTTGCATTGATTGCATTTCGGCAAGTGCAGTTTGGCATGATGTGAAAGCCAAGCGATGCTTTCAGATGCTTTGAATGCCATTTGGCCAACAATTTGAACTGAACGTGTGCATAGTCCAAGACAAACAGAAAACTTGGCAGCGGCAACAATGATGGCAAATAGACTTCCCCCGCGTAGATGCTACTTGAATGGGACACGTACACACAGAGCAGAAGACGAGAAACCCAAACCCAAACTCGAACTCTAAGTCAAACTCAAATCGAGTGGCAGCTGCGCGAAATGGACAATCTAAATTATAACCAAGGCGTAAGAACGATTGGTGTGGCGGGAGTGTGAGTAATAGTTTTTGGCTGGCAGAACGCCGAGCGCCTTCGCCTGGGATTTATAGACAAAGTCCAGCCAAGTGCCACACAACGAGTACACTCTGCTATTCACTTTGAATACTCGTACACTTGGCAGCCGAAGGCAGCGACATTCATCTTCCTGGACTCACTGACAACTGCAAAGGAACTGCGCCCAACTGTTGGATTTATCGATCCTCTGCAGGGGCCATTGGGCCAATGGGCTTGCCTTTTAAACTAATTAGGCTCTGGCTCTGGCTCTAGCTTATAGCCAGGGCCAACACATGCTACTAATTTCCCAAAAATTGTGCACAGTATGAACTTGTTTGTTTTTGGCCGCAGTTGAAATAAATTGCCAAAATACTTAGATTGGGTTAGGCTGACCGACCTTATGCGTATATCCTTCCCTCCTACTTCCTCTCCCTCTCCCCTCCTTCCACAATCCTTGAGCTATAAATTCAACTCTAAACTAAATTTCGAGCGGTAACTTTTGTTTGCGTTGTTTACAAGATGCTAGTTCCAATAGTATTTGCTCTCCCCCCTTTTCCCCTGTTCCTCCCCAATGTAATTTACCTTTTTTTTATCCCTTGGTCATGCCAAAAATTATAGTCAGTGGGAAAATTTATGTGCAATGCCCATGAAAATTAAACCTTTTGGCTGTTTACGTGTAGCACAGCAGCTGCTTCAACTTCCGATTTCCGCACTATAAAAAATAGTGTGAAAAATAATTGTTGCTGCCACTGTAAAATTTAAAATTAAGATAAATGCGCCCATTAGTCAGCGGAATTTATTTGTTTTGATAGGAAATTTAAGATGCTAAAAGACTTTTTGAATGATAACAAATTATATAATTATAAACAGGATAGAATCGTTTGGAGGACGAGCTTTACGCCTAAGAATTTCTTCATTTTGCAAATTTTTTATGAAAAAAAAATCATTTTTATTGAGAGTACTGTTTAGTTCCCCTAACCAAATGAATTAATACAAATATAAATTAAAAAGTTATAAGTTTTACACATATTTTGTTACTGCACTTAAGCAAAAAAATAAAACTTTATTTAATTACATTAGATCTTTAATTTTACTTACATAATTTTGTTCGCTTATCGCATCAGTATTTGGGATATTTGACTTCAACAAAGGAAATGCTGACACAGTTGTAAATAGGTAACTAAATCTAATTACTTAACCAGACCGAAATTCAACCCAAAAACAATGTTCAAGTCTTTTGACAACAGCTTTTGTGCGAAATTAATTCAATTAAAGTGATTTGTCTGATAAAAACAGCGAAAAAAACAAGTTGACGTTGGCAAAAGTAATCCAAAAATAAAATCAAAGCACAAAGGACAAGGAATTGCAAGACGAGGGTAAACAAAAATAAGTTTAACTAATTTGCACACCTTTAGCTGACAATAAATTTAATACTAATTAAGTAATGAAAAAACTGATGATGGCATTCCGTCTTTCAGCTGGCACTTTCTAGCATGTACTTGCAGCTTTTATAACATAGTTCACAGCTAACACATTCACCAAGCAAGTAAATCACGCGCCAACACACAGACATACACACACATTGACATCAAACACTGCAAATGTATACACGATTCAAGGCATAAATCACAATTTCTTAGCCATTAAGACGAAACCGCAAAGATTTGCGGCACTTCTAAAGTTGATGATGAAGCGAAAGCGTCGGGTTTTTGCTCCCTAACCACCATGGGGACTCAGAATTTGAATGGGACAGAGGCACCACCCAAGGCAACAAGCTTCCGGGTAAAGTCGTGGTAAGAAGGCTGAAAGAATGTAAAACCTCAAACACTGCCAGAAACTGAAAGTTGCACTGCAAACTTTAAAGTCTGAACCAAGTGTCAAAAAGTAACTTTTGTTTAATTCAAAAAATATGCATATTAATTTTTAAAAATGTTCTTGTGGAAGAAACAAGAAAGATTTGGTGTCTAATTTTCTTGCCTTTGCATTTGTCTTAAAAAACAATAAAAATTATGCTCCAAATGTCTTGCAGTGTAGAATGCTAAGCCTGGGCTCAACAATTTCCCGCTTGTTGCTAACAGAACAAGAGCCGTCACGACATTTTGAGGAAGCCAACAGACATATTTTGGCACTCGCGACTTTGGATTCATTTGTAGAAGTGCGACCGCAGCTGAAAGCTGTTTAATAACACACACATATACATACAGACTTGGCAAATGTATTTATATAAGTAGTACATGCTTTAAATCAAAGCATGTAGTTATATTGGCAACGATGTGCTGAGATCTTAAAGCATGCCAGACTTTAATTTGCTTTCCCTTTGCCAAATAGCCACAAATAAATTCCGGCCACATGCTTAGTTCGCCAAGAGTATGGACGAAAGAGAGTGAAATAGAGAAGGAGATGGGTAAGGGGAGAGGAAGCGCAACCAGTAAATTACATTTGCAGGACGCTCTCTCGACCAGCTAACAAATTGCCAAGCCATTTTGTTTAGTTGCCAAAGGTGCCTAAAAGTAGGCGGCTGTTAGTAGGCTACCCAAAAGCCGAAAGCTACCAACAACTTTCTTCACTTTATTTCACACTTGGCCCCCGTTAAAAACCAAACCAGCAACACATAAGGTGTGTCCATTTTATCTTGTTGCCCCCAAAAAAATATAAAATAAAGAGAAACTGTAACATCGAGTGAAAAACTTTTCTCAGCTGGTTTTGCTTTTGCTTTTACTTCGCCTACTTAGTTACTTGCCAGCGACCCAGTTACACTTACACGCCACCTGGCGGCTGTTTGTAGGTGTATATGTTGGAGTAATTCAACTATTGCGGCGGCATTTGTTGCTGCCAATCTGACAAGATAAATTAGGCAAACGCAGCTCCGGTTGGCCCACAAAAAAAACCGACTACTTAAAACAGAAAAACATGTAATTTTATTTTCAAAATACCTTTAAAGGGTATTTAATATTTGGCAATATTCTAATGTACACTTTGTATACAAAAACTTACGATATTTGCAAATTGCAAGGGCAAAAGTAGTAAGAACATATTTATAGCAATGGCAAGCAAAAAGCCAGAAGTTTAAGACTTTTGACCAAGTGTTTACACATGCATTGAGCAGAGATCCAAACTAAAATTTTATTTTTGCTTCAAGTATTTTTACCTTGAAGCTGGTTTAGTTTCCTGACGTTGTTGACCCTTTTTAGAAAATGCTTATTAAAAAAGTTTTATAGCATTTGAATATGAAATACTTATGAGTTCAAACAAAAATACTTACTATAGTTGATGTATATCTAGTTTCCAGGTCACGAAAGTCTCCTATTTAATAAGCCATTTTAGTATGGATGAAATTGATAAACGTGGTCAATTCACTGGCCACAAAAGCCGCAATTGCAGTTGGCCGCCAGCTTATTATCCACGTAATAATAGCGTCGCAGTTTGTGCCACTTTGTTGCACAGGTAGAAATAATTTTCAGAAATTATATATGACCACTTAAGGCGTCATTAACGTTAACGACCAGGCCAAGAAGAAGCGAAAAAAATAAAGAAAAAAAGCTAGACATGTTGAGGCGGTATTATGAAATGTTTAACAGCCTGGCTAAGTGGCGGGCCTGCAAGCAACTGAATTCCTTTCATTCATTCTTCTTGTTATGCCCTACAGTTGGCGGATTTTGGTAGTGCTTGGGTAATCCAAAATTAATGGCCTGTCAGTCATAGTCGTCCACCATGGCTACAACCACATTCACAGCCACAGAGACAGCCACAACCAACAGCCAACAGTTAAGAGCCGTGTGTTTGGCCTTTCGACGCCCGTGTTGGCCCGACTGCAATTTCGCCTCATTTCGGTTGCAGTTTTGGGGCCACTTACTCGTACAACAGCAAGTTCTGCTACATCCTGTCTTTGTGTAAATTTCCGCTTCCTTTTGGAAAGTGTTTGCCGCTGCTGCCAGCGCTGAGAGCCAGCAGATTTCGTGTCGAGGCCCAGCACAAGAGCGGCTTAATCGAAAAACGTATGAATGTAACACAGTCAGGCAGACCCCCTTCCAAAAAGCAGCACAAGGATTCTTTCTGGGGGTAAAAGGGAACAAGCCGCAGCACTCACTGCACTTAAGTCCTTTTCGTATTGCGCTTTTCATGTTCCCAAGTAATGCCATGAGAAAAGGGAGGCAGTCAAGTTATTACAAGCGCAAAAATATTTTCACTTAAGTAGCTGCCACTATTTTGCTCAATTTATTTTCACATTTCAAACTCTCTTTTTAATTTCCCACCACTCGAGTGGGTGTCGTTTTCTTTTCAATTTCTCTCATATAGATTGCTACACAAATAACGCTCTTTTTGAGCAGACTTCTGCAATAATAATATTATTGTATGTGCTTGGAGATTTTATTGCATTTACAATTCATTTTTCAACTACACATAAAACGCAATTGGCTTGTGCCAAAAAGATGTTAACAAATCTATCTCACATAACATTTTAAATATAAACTGACCCTTTATATTAGATTTAAAAAGTTAAAGAATTGTTTAATTGGCAGCTATAAATTGCAATAAATTGAATTTGATTCCTATTTCCTCTATCATAAAAAGTCTTTCTGTGTTTTAGCTATGTTATATTTTATTTATTCTGGCTGTATGTATAATTTGATCATATCCTGTTGTCCTTTCATTCTGTGTAATTGTGAGCGTGCGTGAAACTTTTGATGCAATTTTTCGGCCATTTACTTCTATATATGAAGAGTTTTTGTGCGTTGTGCATGCAGCCATGTGCAAATAGTCAAAATTGCATGAGTTTTACATTTGTATAAATATGCTTGATACCCTGTACCGCTGGCTAAACAGAGAGTATACCCGCCTACACATCTGACTACTAAATTAATAATATACAATTACTATATTGAATTATGAATTCAATAGTTATTTATCTTGTATATTATTTCTGTTTTCTTTCTTACAGGGTATTCAATAGTCATTTGCTCTATCTCTATGAAAATCGACTACTCAAATATGTTTTCCCCATGGTGGTGCATTCGTGTGCATTTGGGCATTTAACAATGTGTGAAACTGAATTCATTGCACTAATTGAAATGCGGCGTTTCACAATTTCATTTGAAATGAATGCTTGTCTGTGTGTTTATATGTAGTATGTATGAATGTGTGTTAGTATTATTATTTTTAAAAATATCAAGCAGAAATGCTTTCGCTTTCTTACGAAATGTAAAAGCGCAACACTTTTTTGCAACTAAAAAATTTATATTGAAATACTTTCTCTCATGTGGGAAAATAAATCAAAATCTCACCAAACCATGAATATTTGTATTGTATATGAATATTTTTGCTTGTTGGGAAAAGTTGTTTGAATTTTACACAATTTTCTTCAATCATGGCCATATATTATTTATATAAACTAAAGGCGAAAAATGTAAAAAATATAAGAAAAATAAAAACTAACAGTCTTGAAAGCAGTTTAAATTAGTAGAAAATCTTTTAAAAATATTGCAATGAGATACAAGTAAGGGATACAACTAAAAAGCCTCTATGGAATCACATTACGGCAGATAATTGTAAGGCGCTTGCGAGTAACCCATAAAATATCACGTATACGCCGTATGCGCCGCTCAGACAGCACAACATACGCAACTCTCTTTTTATGCTCGATGCGTTTTTATGATTTGTGTTAGATTGCCAACGCAGCATAGTTGATTGTTAATCAATGCGGGCAAAAGCCTTCAAAGCCTCTCCTGCCCTGGCAATGGCTATTGCCAATTTGGAGGTCAGCGCTTGCGGTTCGTTTCCCTCGCAACAGCTGTCACTTTCATCTTTAAACTTTGATGGCACAGCAAAGCAAAGTTTTTGGTGCGGCGTTTGTTGGTCAGCAGCCACGTCTTGCCAACCATTTTTGGAGATGGTAGTGGAGCTGCTGTTGCTGTTGCTGTTGCTAATCCCCAGTACGTGTCTTGCCAGCGAAACGGTTTTCGTAAATATTTATTTATTATTTACTCCTGTGGTCGTCCTCGATCCTATTGCGCACCTTGTTGGGCACAAAAAATTGACTTGACACTGTTGCTGGCAGCGGATCTAAGGGGCTTCGTTTCAACTACGTGCCGTTTTCTTGCTTTTGTACTATACACAACTAAAAGCTGTCAAACACGATGTATACTTAATATTAATTACATAGACAGCACGAACAAACGAACAGCAAATATCCTAAAAGCAAAGCAAACGCACTTTGTAATGCCAGTTGCTAATCTTTTGCTGTCACACCAAAAAAAAAAAAAGGAAAAAAAAAAACAAATCAGACACAAAGCACAGCTAAATGTGTCTGAAAGAGATTCTCGGAGAGAAATTCTCTGTTCCGAAATGATAAACATCTTGAAAGTTATCCTGTTGCACTGAAAACATTTGCTGCCATTCAACTAACTAGCAGCATATACTATAATTAGTCGAGTTAATTATATTATTAAGACGTTAACGAAATCACTTTCTTAAGTAATGCTCTTATTGCCTTTCTTACAACATAGGGAAATTAGCTGAAGTTTGGGTGATTGATGGTCGGGATGTCGTAAGTTTTATTTGAGTGGGTGTAAGGGTTCTTAAGTGCTAAATATAGTTAAGGAATAAAATACATTTATAATAAGAAATATATAAGTTTTTATTAGAAATCAATCTCAATTGGAATATTAGGTGTCTCTAGATTTTCGCTCAGTGTAAACACTTTTATTTGTAAGGAGTCTGACATTACCCACACTACCCAAAGTGTATGGAGCACCCATCCACTTGCAATTAACACTTAAATTAATTCATATTAATTAAGGACCATGCTCCGACCGAAAGACCAAATGAGAACACACTTAACGCTTTTGGGGCTGTTCGCTTTTATGGGAAACAAAATTGGGAGGGCGTAACAAAAAGTAAAAGCATTTAACCTCAACGCAATCAACATGCCAAATGCGGCAAATATTCGTATAATAAATAACAACAACAACAGCAACAGCAAAAACGACGACGAATAGGCAAGAGTCCTGGCCAGACACAACAGGACTCATTAATAAAGAGCGTGAACGAAAATTGTGGCACAGCGGGACATGAGTAGCCCTAACACAACAACAACAACAACACCAACAGCAACAACAAATAACGACAACAACTACACGAAAATATTAATCACGTTTAATAAGTTGTAGAAATTAGCCAAAGTCTTCGTGTGGTCAATTTCGCTCCAATTTGGCTAATTATTATGAATCCTTATATAAGGACTTCATGGTCGGACTTTAATACGACATGTGCATGTGGCTAGCATTTGTTTTGCATATTTCAACTGAAATATAATACAAATACAAATAACTTTGGCGGCGAAACCCCAAAAAATACACAACCAACCAACAATTTGGCTTGAATTTGATTTTGCCATTGCAAATGAGTTATATTTCAACTTGCTGGCCAATGTAAAAGTTTTCCCCAAAAATTCGGAACAAAATTGGGAACTTTTTTGTTGGCATATAATATGTACAAACAAATGCAATTAAGAGCGATGAGAAATTTGAATGTAATGAAGCCAGTTAACTAAACAATAGTTGTCAGTTCGACAGTTCATACATGTACAATACATAACTCAGTTAGCTGAAATTTGCCACCGAAGGCAAACTAAAAATTTCAGAGTTATCATATTTTAATTGGTTTCTTTAGACATCAAATAAGTACAATATGATCCCTTGACAAAATTCCCAATCAATTTCAGTTTGTTGCTCATCGAACTTTGGCAAACTTTCATAAAGTTTTTGTTTTTCCATTGGATGCTCTTGCTGTCGCAAGTTGCAGTTAAGGCTGATGTCAAGTTGACGTTAAGTTCTTTCTAAAACTTAAAACTGCAAGTATAAACAAGACATAACATGACACAGAGCACTTTCGACAGGTGAGAAAGTATATATTAAATAAATAAAACAAACATAACTCCGAAAAAGGAAACAAAATAGATAGAAAATTGCCAAGATGCGATTTCTTTGCATGTCAGATCGAAAAAGTGGCTGAAAACAATCCGAATTCGTTGTCGCATATTTGAAAGGAAAACGACAAGAAACGGAAATGTTTGTGAACAACCACAACTTCAGAGTTTTCCCTTGAAATGTTTCAACTAAAATTTAAAGTTAAATTATCTAATAAGTATTCAGAGTATTTTCTATTAAAAGAAGGCTTTAAGGTAGACACTAAATCTTTAACAAAGAGACACGAGCACCGAATTCCCAAACACTTTCAGGCGTGAATTTCAATCAGACCACTTTAGCGGTACAACGCCCACAAGCGAATAGTCTTTGAATATAACCACCTATTCATGCAGTTAACCGCCAGACCAGAAACTGGGACTCCATCAAACTCCAGCACAGGTGTTACCACCTACACGAGGCTTGATTTGATTGCCTATATTTAGACGCTTCTAACTAAGAGTCGACTCGGAAATTGCATTAATATTAATATTTTGCCAGCGGCTGAGCAAGTGACAACAGTTAATCTAAGTAGTTCGCAGTTCCCAGAGCTAATCAAATATTCAAGTAGTAGGTAGACAGATATTTATGTGCTATAATTTGTAATCTTATATGAGCAAAGTTTGACATGATGAAGGAGAAAGTAAAGAACAGACTTGGTTACTTGAATTCAACTCAAACTTGACATTTCCAGCATTACATTATTTTCAACCATTTACTTAAGCCAAACCCAATATCCATAAATGACACTCGTACCCATTATGACCATGTTTAAAGCATATTCGGTTACCTCATTACACAGTGTTCCGTTGGTTTTATTGAGAACAGAAAGCAGAAATGTCAATTGTCGAAAACTTGATCACAAATTGCTGCAGAACAAGGTGAACTTCAAATGAGAAATGCAAAACAGAACTAATAAAAAGTACACTCCAATTTAATAGTTGGTTTTGCGGTTTGCCGTCTTTCTTTCTACAAAGCAGCAAATAGAAAGGGGAAGAGGAAGAGGGAGAGCGTACTTGTATTGCAATTTTATGATAAATTGGAAATAGCTGCAAAGTTTCGATAAAGGTCATTTAAAAGCAAAGTGTGCCAAAGGAGGCAGCATTCAGGGTCTGCACTCGCTTCCAGTTGAAATAATTTTACGCACAAGAGAGCAGACCCCAAGCCCCTTTCCCCTGCTCACAATATAAGCAGTATTCATGTTTCGACCAATGTTTGGGCCAAACAACAACGTCATGAATCAGACGTCTTACTTCCCGCAGTTGCAAAAACGAGAACAGACCCAATATCACATTGCCACTGAGAAAAGCATTGGCAAAATGTGAAAGCAAATGTAAAGGCAGCGGAAAGGCACACAGACAGACAGACAGAAGAATGTAAAGAAAAGATGAAAAACAAAAAATAAAAAGAATGGAATGCAGAAGCAGCAGAAACCGGCAAGAAGAAGTAGACGTTACGCTGTGAAAAATTACTTATCTGAGCCCCCAAAATGATTTATTGGCCCAAATGGCAAGCAAATAGCATTAAAAGTGCGGTCTCAGTGCCTGGTCCTGGTCCTGGTCCTGGTTTTGGCTGCATAAATAACCAGAAACGAGACGCTTTCGAATGCGAAAATAATGGGCGTGGTCAAATACTGGGCGGGAGCTTCTTAAGGTAAACTATGCAAGCAACATAGCCAACTCGTTTTAGCCAAGCGCGAGTTGAAGCTGAAATGCGATTAGACCAGAGGTCAGAGACAAACTCACGCAACAGCTGGCCAAACTCTTAAGTGCACGCTAAAATAAGTATGTCTAAATCAGTCGTGTTCCACAAATCTCTAGAGATTAAAAGATAATTTCTAAAATAAATATAATCATTGTGTATTTAATTTAAAATACGCTTAAAATAGTAAATATAACGAAACAATGAATCGCAAATAATTAATTTTCATAAATAAACTCAACATTTCAATGTTGTTGTCATGTTTATAATTGGAGATGCTTTAGATCTAAATAAAAGTTCTATGTTCACTAGCTTAAAATATGAAAATATTGGTTAAATTTAATGTAAACAATGAAACATCTCAGGACCTGTCTAAGATACATCCTCCCTATTGCTTTTTATCTGCAAGCAATATAGGACATTCTTAAGTTTTTTTATCTCATTTGAAAATCACCCACGCAACTTGTTAGGAACTTAGTCACACTTTTAACTTATGTTAAATCAAATGTTTCTGCGGTTGGCTTAGCTTAAAACTTAGGGCGTTTTTGCGGTAACCAAGACCAAACAAAATTTAATAAAAATAAATTTCGTCTGAAGTGCGGCTTTTAAAAGTTAGACAGCTGTCGCTCAAAACCGAAGCGAGGTTATCGAAAGTTTGACCCTGAGTTCAAATTAGCTGCGATTAATCACTGAGACTTGGGATGGGTACGTGTCAGTCGACAAGACTACACTCGAGACCATGAACATATTCCATTACAATTATTTTATTTATTAAATTATTATTTTTACTTTATTGTTTTGCCTTCTGCAATGAAGATTTTAAGTATCGAGGCAAAGTGAGGTAGCAACTAAAACGATTTTAAGATAGATTTTATTAATTAAATTAAATTAAATATATATATAAATATATATATATTATAAATGTATAGTGAATGGAAAATAAATAAAAATTACTCTATTATTATTATTTAATAAAACAAATGAATACTTAATCGATTGATATAAATATAAAGAACAATAATGTGAAATATTTTAATTAAAATTGTATTTTCTAAATAGTGCACTAATTTATAATTTACTTTAAATTAAATTTAAATTTAATTAAAATTAAAAGGAATGCATCATGTACGTTTCATGATAAGACTTGCATCCATATGAAGTAAATACCACCACAATTTCATAGCATCTATTGATAAGATGCGTTCAATGTACACACATCTGAATAAGCTATAAGCATTGTGATCATAATCAAATCTTCTCAATTCAGTATAAAGTAAATTGTCTGCTTTCAACAAACGCAAAATGTTTGCTTACAAAATATTTGTTTTTCTGCAAGTATTGTGTCCAATATATGCTCATTTGGTTACTTATATTAGTGTTAATCAATCGGTGAGCAACAATTTTCTTTGTTTTTTATTTTGTTTTATTGTTCAATTGATTTTTCAGTGCTATGCGCGGACGACACCGGAAATGCATGATAAATGTGGAGCATATACGTTTTACAGAATGAAGTCCCTTCTATTTGAATTGGAATCATTACAGACAAAAGTAGAAACATATCGTGCGGAGATTGAGAGTAATCTAAAGCAACTCTCGGTGCTAAAATCAGAAATCGATCAAAAAGAAAATGAAGTGAATCTTTTGAACTCGACAGTTATAGCCTATCAATCATTAATAACTTATAAGGATAAAGAGATTACAGAGTTAAAATATAAGGTCAATTCTGATGAAAGCAATGCTCAAGAGAAACATACTGAATTAAATGATTTAAGATCTTCAAATAGTAAGCTTCAAACTAGCATCGCCGAGAAAGACGAGCAAATAGATAATTTAAGATCTGAAATCCGTGCAATGGAAGAAAACTCTAAGCAAAGCCAAAAATCGGCACCTCCTGGTTGGTTTACCCTATAGACTTATTTTCCATATAATACAACCAATCTGTTTATATTCCTTTTACTTAATAAATGAAGCATTCTATGCCAAATTTGCTGAGACTTTAACTGAGTCAACTCATCTTTTGGCTTATCAATTGTTTGCACTGACCAATTCATGACTCAGCGAGAGCTCAAAAAAAAAAATATCTAACAACTACACTTTGAACTAAATTCAATTTTTGTAAAACATTGAAATGGTTTATTTTTATTTGTACTCAAATATTTAAATGCAATGCACATGTAGTTCGAGTATGTAAAAATGTGGCACTTTTTACTGGTTGCGCATGTCATGTGTTAGTTTTGCGCTTTGCTGGTGCTCAATCAACCGAATTCGTTAGTTCGTTAAAAAATAATAGATTTCAGCTCAATAAAAAATGTACAGAAGCTGAGAACAAAATATTACAATTGAATAATTGGCTTGAAAACATCTGCATCAGAGCGAAATTGGCTTAAAAAGAATTTAAATTGCAGTTGGTTACTAGGTTACTAAATCAAGTACTTAGTCCTTGTAGCTAAGAATCTACATTCTAGAATCTTAGTATAATAATTCATAAATTGTATTCATTTTTCACTATTCCTTAAAAGTTATAATTCTGCAAGTGTTTTCGACATTCCCATAAGACCTTCGCAAAAAGAATTAATTGAATGGCAGATATTTACATTGTCACAAAGAATGTTGATACAGTTTTGCAAGTAATTTTTACATCAAAGTTGTTCCAAAAAATAATCTTATATTAAAAAAAAGCAGACTAAGACAATAAAGTAAATGAGCTAAATTTTATTATATTTCGCTTATTCATTTTAGCAGAATTGAAACGGAATTCAAGAAAATGTAACTCAGAACAGAGCATTATATGTATGTATTTTATAAACATAAAAAGTACAAAATACATAGCAGCAACTGTCAACAAGATGGAAAAAACCAAATAAAGAGCAAATGTAACCAGCTTCACTTTAAATGTATTTTTGCAATTTTAATGAAATGAAATGCATGTGGGTTCAGCTTGGGCTCAGATCCAGGCCCAGGCTCAGTGTTAATGTAAATGCGCCGCTAGACACGCATGCCCAGCCCCGCAACCCTATCACCTCAGCACAGTGTTGACATTTTAGCCTTTTAATAGCTAAATTTAGCAATTTTAAAATTAGTCAAAGAACTTAAAAATAATAAAAAAAAAATTAAATTGAGCACTTTTTCAGAAAAAATCACGATAATTTACAAATATTTAAGTAATTGGCAGAGAAATTAAAAAAAAAAATTGTCAACATAATACATTTAAAAAGGTTAAATGACATAATACTCGTAGGTTTTAATGCCCATATATTTATTGTATTTTTAGTTTATTTATTTTTTAAATTTATTATCAGAGTACAGTAAATGTAAGAACTCCGTTGACTTTGACAAGAAAGAGAAGAAGACTATTCTTTTTTAATTGTAACCTATAACCGACATTTTCATATTATAGCTTTGAATAATATGGTAAATAAATATATCTTTATTGAGTACTCTAAGTAACATTTTATCTATTTCTAGCTACCTTTCGTGTTCAAATTACCTTTTTTAGCACCTGTAGTTCTGACAACACTAACTCGGCATGCCTTAAAGGCTTTTTTCACTGCCTTTTTCATATTGTATATGTGTGCGGGGGTGTAGATGTGTGTTTAAATGCAAATTACATTTCATTTCATTATAGTATGCGGCATTTGCACGTTGGGCATGAAATAAGAATGCAAAAACTGCTTCCTGCATGCGAAACGAGTTTAAAATGGAGGCCGTTACCGTTAGAGCCCAATCGCGCCCGCTCTGCGTATACTCGTACAGCCGTGAGGTGCGCATTAGACTCAGCAACTGTTAGAACCGGACTCCAAACCGGAGCCGACGTTGAAGTCCGACGCCGTATATATGTATGTAACGGCTGCCAGTTCAACTCACACACACACACACACACACAGACGTAGACATCTTCTTATTCAACACAACAGCTATGAACATTCGCGCTAATGCGTTGTGAATGCTCCAGCATTGCGTATATCCTGTAATTGTATGTATAGTGGCAATGAGTAAATACATTTGCTCAACAGCAAACAGCATCTTTATTTGGAATGTCCATCTTAGTAGACAATTTTAGACAACACTGTTAAGTTATCCTATAAAATGTGTTAAGAATCAGTTAAACTTTTAATTGAAGTCTTAAAAACTATCTCCTGCACAGGGTATTTTATTGCCTATCATAGAGAAAAATTAGACATCTGCTTGTTTTTATGTATAAATAACTGTAAGCAAGTGTGGCGCATCGGAATGGATAGAAAGAAGGAGCTGTCCTTGCTGCTAATATGCAGCCAACATTGCCTTTTCCACTTGCTCTCTCCATCTCCCACTCCTTGCCCTAGTCTCTGTCTCTGTCTATGTCTATGTTTTTCTATCTGTCCGTCTCTCCCACTCGATCTCCAGTCCAGCGAGGCGAATGCACAGGTGCTCTTGCAATCCCTCAGACACTGTTTTGCATTGAAAATGAAATTACGTTTAAGATTTAAAGTGCACGGCACAAATTGCCATTTGCCGTGTGCTACTAAATATTATGAATTATAATCAAATTTTCTTTTCGGAGAAGAAAAGCCAACAAATTGTGTTAAGTTAACGAAAAGAAAGTGACTATAAAGTTAGTTTCAGATATTTCTAATACTAGCTGCATTTAAAAAAAAAAAAATGGCTCTCAGTTAAGCAACGGCTAAAAAGATTTCCCCAATTTATTTGGTACTAGTAGATTTTCCTCCAGACAGGCATTTGTGTGGTCTGCAACATTGATAGCCGTAAGCTGACCCAAATTGCCATGCATGCCAAATAGAGAGAAGCCAAAATAAAACATGGCTGGCTTTCAGTGAAATTACGTATACGCACTGTTGTGTCGCATGAGCAGTGCGAGGCAAAATGTTGTTGTTATTTGTGCTGCTAATTTAGTAGTGCTTCCCAACGCCCTCTAACCAGTATTTTACTGCACACAATCCCTCCAAAAAGTATGACCCATAAAGTTTTGCAGCAACTGTTAACCCCACCACCGCCTCCGCCACCGCCACACGCAGTGCATATTTTGTTAGCAAATCCTTGTAAGCCACAAAGACTTGAAAATTTGTGCGGAGCCACAAATTTCATGGGAATAAAATTGCAACGAAATAAACTTATACTCAAATACACACACACGCACGAGAACAACAAGAAAGCATCATCAAAAGAATACCGAAAATGCAATTGAAGTAAAAGGCACTCGAAAAATCAGCGGCAAAAAGCAAAAACGAATGGGCACTCAATAGCTTCCTTGTCTGGTCGAGTCTGCTCTGGTTTGGTCTGGGATTGGATGGATGAATGCACTGAGAGCATGGAAAACTATGAACTGCCAACTGCCAACTGGTAACTGCAAATGCAGCAGCAGAAAACCAATCGATTTGGCAATGCGTACTAGTTTCCAATTAAAAGTTTACTAATTATTTCTAAACTTTTGTGCAGCGATCAATGAGCATTGAGCATGCAAGGTACAGCACACAGCCTACAGTGGGCAAAAATAAACATTTTTTTAGAAATGTTTAAAATTAAAAAACAAGTGGGAAAGGCTATAGTCGAGCTCCCGACTATAGGATACCCGTTACTTACATAAACAAATTAAAATTTTTTTATTGCATGCTTTTAGGCACTTTTATTGCTTAAAAGCTTTAATCAGCCAGTACCACCTTTCTGTTTGTCCGATCTTTTTGGGATTTAATAGGATGATAGGTAATAACAGTAGCTAACGTTCACCGTTTAAAAAAACATAATATCTTGAAAACTGTGCGTGTGGTGGATTTTCGCGATTTACGGAGGCGGAAAGAGGCGTGGCAAAATTTTGAAACAAACATGACCTGCGTGGGGTTTATAGAAATCTGTGTGCCAAATTTGGTTGCTCTAGCTCTTATAGTCTCTGAGATCTATGAACTCACACAGACGGACAGACGGACAGACGGACGGACGGACAGACGGACATGGCCATATCGACTCGGCTGTTGATGCTGATCAAGAATATATATACTTTATAGGGTCGGAGATGCTTCCTTCTCCCTGTTACATACATTGCAACGAATACAATATCCCCTTTTACTTATTTTTAATAAGTAACGGGTATAATAATAAATAATTTAATATATTATATGATTGGTTAAAACTTGAAATATATAATATTTTAAAAAGTAACAAAAATTCAAAAATAATCAAAAATAGTGTAATTAATTTAATTGATCAATTCTTGACATGAATTCAAGCCATTTCTAGTGCTTCCCTGAGATTAATAAATTAGATTGCCCCACTGTGCAGTACTCAGGCGAGGACAACCCGAAAATCCAGCCGCAAATTGTATGAGTGTAGGCGTGTGTGTGTGTTTCTCGATTGGGCCAGAGGTGTGCTGACCAAGCGGCCATTTGGCTGATGAGATGCCCAGAATGTGTTCGTGTCCTCGACATCGTCAATATGGCAAGACTCCGTAATTGACTAAGCGTTGACTTTAGTTAATTTCGCTGCGTTATGGGACGGCGCGTGTGTTTGTCAGCTCTGTCCTTTTGTTGCCACACACACAGACACAGACAGAGATGAAATAGCTTGCATTGAGTAGTCAATCAAAGCACAAATCGATTGCCATGGCGTCCATTTGGGACAATGACTTTGGTTGTAACGGCCTCTGGTATTAACGGCAATTGCATTTTCCCCGTGGCCATGTTGATTGTAATCATTGGCTTTGGCTGATGTCTGCGACATGGCCATTATTTTTACAGCCTAACGAGTTTTGCCAAGAATCGCAGTGTCTCACCCTCAACTGATTGGCACGAAATCGAAGTGCCAAAAGCCCGCAGGACAGCATATGTTACCTGAAGCGAAGTGAACAGGTAAAACCAGCGTGTCGTTACCAATTAACTAGAAGGATAAGATCTAAAGCAGTGGCACTTCGATAACTTGAACTTTGTGACGTCAAAGAAACTGTTGCTAAATTTGCAACTCTTGAAACTCAACTAAAATCAGCCGACAAATGGATTACAACAGTCAGACAAAGATTAAAACTTCGTTAATATTTTTGTTGAGTTTGTCATTATAATATTATGTTATACCCAATTCTTGATGGCACATGAGACAACATAGGCGTGCTTGACTGTACAAGTACTAGTTTCAGTTAATCGATCAAATTATACTTGCTCTGACAGCAGACCACATGATTTTCAATTACATTGTTAAGTAATTGTCAAGCACTTTGGAATGCATTTCACTGGCAAAATAAACAGCAGAAAAGTCAGATGACAAATAACGCGGCTACAAATAATACTCACACCCACACTCACATACGTACTCGCATCTGATAGATATCCACGAAAACCCTATATCACATGGCAATTGAAAATGCGACAGCACTTTGCACAGCGACCAATATTTGTTATTGCAGTCCCCACGTGGCGGGACGAGGGACGCGAGGAACGCGGAGAGCGGGAACGACACATTTGTCGCCGATTTGTTGGCGTCATTATGGCAGTACATGGTGAGGGGAAGAGTGAAGGAAGGGGTAGGATTGGAGAGGGGATAATGTTCGTGGCCCATGTTGACGCACTTAACATTGCAATTTGCAAGCTGTGCTTTATTTTCAGTCGCAATACGCGTCGTATACGCAATTCCAGGCAAACAATGTGCACCTCGCACATTTACACAACCCTTCTCCTACACCCTTCCCTTGTCACGCCCTCTTCTGCCTCTGTCCACATCAATTGACTCGATTTGTCTTTTGTTTATCAAATGTTTATGTAGCTGTGTGTGAGTTTGTGTGTGTGGGTGGTCGCTTAATTATTTTTCCTCGCAGCGTTTTACATTATTTTCTGATAAAGTCGATGCCCTCCTACAACATACTCTAGATACGTCAGCAGTCATTTGGCAAATTTTCAGACAAATATTTAATTGTGGTTTAACATAAAAAGAATTATTTGAACGTTGTGCAATCAATTGCAAATGCTAAATTTGTTTAATCTTATAATACAATAAAATTCCAGGTATTTAAATCATTCAAATAAATTAATTAGTTTTCCCAACATTATTCACAAATAGGGGATATACATTTATATAAAAGAATGTTCTCTATTTTACTTACTTAACTAGTTCTCTTATGGAGCCAAAATAAAAGGTTAATAAAATTAAATAAAATTTTGTTTTTGTAACATCTAATCTGGAAATATCCATAGTTTATGTTGATTTTACCCTTTGATTGAATCAAAACAGATTATCAATGTAAAATCCCAGGATAATTCTTAGTCGAGCAAGCTGAACTTTCCATATGCTCAGTTTTTCTCTTATTATTAATACATTTTATTTGCATTCAGTACAGACATACATATGTATGTATATGACTTTTACATTTATTGGCATTATTTTTGTTGTTCCTTATGTTTTTGTTCAGATTTTGATTCTATTCGTTTTGTTTAGATATTTTTACAGTCAGACCGCACTGCGTGAGCTGCATAACGGGATTGGGGTTTCTCTGGCGGCCCGACAAACTTCGCAGCACGTGATCACGGACTATAAAAACACACACACACAGCAAACATACAGTGAGTCAGAAATTGACTCACACATGTTTCCGCGCTATAGCATTTTATTGGCAAGCATTTTATTTGAAACGCGTGAGTCGCCAGAAACGTTTTGCTTTTGCTTTTGTTTTTGTTTATTATGCATACGAGTCTGAATAAATCCACCATAAAGTAGATTGATGACTCGGTCATAGAATAATAAAGCATCGCATACTTGAATAAGTTTATAAACTTGTTCTATTTTTGGGTTTATTCAAGCTGAGAATTTAGTTAAAAAGGAAATTAAATTTTCGTTCAAGTCTTTAAAGCGAACTCTCGACTCGACTTTAGGTGCTCAGATAAGAATTGTATCTGAAAGTTTAATGCCTGCATTTGTCGGCTGTGCGGCTGTGTAAACCTACGACAATGCAACACGTCAACACGACTGGCAGTTGCAGTTGTATGCAGTTGAAGCCTTGTGCCTCTTGCACTAAACAAATTTTATTTGCTCACACATTGAGGAATGGCAAAAAGTTTTGCCATTGCCCGAGGCTATCGTAACGCCGCCATTGGAGCAAAAGGAAAAAACTGCTTGTTTGCGATTTTCATCTTGTACGAGTTTATTTAATGCCCCTCCCCGGTTCCCTCCCCATCAACGATAGTTCTCCGGCTAGACTCAGCTCTCCTCGTTCTCTTGTCAGCCCGTTTGCAACGTCAGTTTGTTTGGGGAACTGCGGAAATACCAAGCTCCCGGGTATGTTGCCGATGTCTGACGGCATCCGAGTGTGCTCAAGTCAAATAGTCAAACTGTCAAACTGCATGTCGATATATTCTTTAACGTCTACTTTGGCCCTCGTCTCCTTATGCTTATGCTACTCGCACTTGTATAATGATTTCAGTTGTCAGATTTTGTTGCCCGTCTGACGGGGCGTATGAGCAATTTTGCAGCCTGATTGAAATAAATCGTCTGAATTGCGATGCACACTCAAATACATGCACATACACGTACATATGTATATCGGGTCACATTTGGCATGACCCGCTTTTTATTTATTTATGAAATTTGACTAGTTTTTTCCAAAAGCGAACCAATTGATAATTTATTGTACATTTCATTTCATAGCATGGCTGTGCATATAAAAATGAACTAAATAATCGCAGAAAATAATTGGTCAAACTATGTAATGTTTTTAAATTTTATTTGAATTTGAAAGATATTTTGTAAAAGCCATTTTATTGCTAGTTAGTGTGTATATATTTATTTATTTTATATATATTTATTTATTATTTTTATCTCATATATATTTATTTTACATATATTTATTTAGTTTAAATTAGCAATTATATTCAAATTAAATTTTCCCCTTTCCTTTAACTACATTTAACCAAAACTCAAACTTGACCAAGTCAAAGCACTTGTCACTTAAATATACAGCTCAAAAGTAGTCACTTTCATTTTTGTTGCTCATGTTTTGGTGTTTGACTTTTTATGGAACATTCTTTTTGTGCTTATTTTTGCTTTCTTCTTTCTGTCTGTCCTTGGTCCCCTTACGCATAAGAGTAAGTCTGCCGTAATCCATCTGCTTTTGAGCTGCAATTTTATCTTCTTGTTCTGTTTGGCAATTTCAGTGCTGATTAATTGCTGCCTCTTAACGCCGTGGCTGACCACTCAAGGGCCGTCGACTAAGAGCACTTCCTTCACTTCACTCCCAAAAACAACAACAGCAACAACATCCACTTTCCCCCTTTCCTCCTACTTCTCCTCATCTTACTTGCTTTTGCTTTACTTTGCCCTGGTCAAAAGTTCCAATTAATAACGCATTTCACTTTTCAGCATCCCTCGACACAGTTTTCTGTTTTTCTTCTTTATTTTTTCAGTCAGGGTCAACGCTGCTTGGGGCTTTGGGATTTCTCAGGACATGCAACATGCATTGAGTTGCATTTTTAATTAATTGAAATAAAGCTGACGCACTTGGCCACAAGCTGTCCTTTTGAAGGCCACACTGCACTTTAAAACGAGGTTAAAGCATTTTAAGAGCCAATTTCAGTTGGCTTTAAATAATAATAAAATTGGCTTGCGCATTTCACGTATTATTATTTTAGTTATTATTAATTTATTTAATTACTTATGATGCTGCAGTGGAACTCTTGAGATTTAAAAAGTGCTGCATCTGGTGTATGGTTGGGAATTATTTGCTGTTCAGCTTAAGATGGGAAGATGTTACAGATGTTCTTTGACTTCTTGTTTTTGACCTAATTTAAGTCCTAATCCCTTTATAAATGTAACTTAAGACGATTTAGGATACCTAAAAGCTAATGAAGTGGCTTAAAATGCTTTTAGTCTATTATATTTTCATAGTTGCTAAACAACTTAATTTTTGCAGATAGTAAGAATGATGATAATAATTTTCTTAATACTCATGCAAGAAATTCTACTCATTTACGAAATATTTTGCCATTTATAAACATTACTTAAACTAAAGCTAAAGAGTCTTTAGCACATTTACTTCAATTAAAGAAACGGCTTTAAAATGATGTCATGAGTTCAGAGGGAAGAAGTTCAGGGATAATAAATGCAACAAAGTACATGTTATAGATACAATTTTGTTTGTTGTGTAATTACACAAATGCATTTATGTTGCACAGAGACCAAAACACACATTCACACAAATTTGCAGACGTTTTGTATTTGTGCAGCCATTCAGAACAGAACAAAACACAACACAACAAAACACAACAAACACACACATACACACATGTACATGATGGGAAAGAGCAAAGTGTAAACAAAATATATACATGTATGGCAACATTTTAGACTCGCTCGGGCGCACAACAAACTGACACACACACATCACACACACACACACATAATCAGTGGCATTTTCATTTGGCTGAATCAGCACAAAAGAGGAACCGACTCAGACTTAATTAAAATTTCATTCTGTGTGTTGTTCACCTTTTTACTTGTGTTTTTGCAGCTGTTTGTGTTGATGTTTTTCTCACATTCGAGACTCTGATTCTGATTTTACCCTTCGTCAGTTAAACAATTGTTTTTTGCGTTAATGCGTTCGACTCTTCTTCTCCTCGTTGTCGTTCATTGTTTGCCTCTGACCCTTGAGACAGGCACACAATGCCCACTTGTTAGCCCCTTGCATTTTGGCCCTGACTCTCTGTAGCAGCTTTCGCTTTTTGCAATTGTCTTTGCAGCTCCGTAATTAGCGGCAATTGCACAAAAGTGTGCTACAAACACATGCACAGAGAGAAAGAGAGCGGAAGAGTAAAGGAGAGAGGGGAAACAACACCCTTTTTTGGTAATTGGCGCGCTTTTTGGGCCACAGAAATAGCCCGGGCCACTAATTTGCAAAATTGCTCAAATAATTGGCCAAGTTGATGTATTTCATTTTAAATTAAACGACGAGTTCCTCCCGCAAACTGTCCAAAAAGAGAAAAATACGCTAGAAAAAGGGGAAGTTACACAGCTCCATTGCAATTGGCAACGAATTTAATTGAGTTCTAGCGACCTGCCAAAAGGATTGCACCAATTTACGACATAATTCGTTAACTTATAATAATGAAAATTACATTTTTAAGAAAAATACTTATTTAATGAAAAATGTATAGACATTTAAATTAAACTTAAAAATTACTCTTACTTTATATTTAACTATGTTATAAAATAACTGACCTATATAATTATTATTTTTAAGAAATAATTTGGAAAAAAAAGATTTTTTTAATTTTTTTATGAGAAATTATTAATTTACTCTTGCATTTTTGGATAATTTTCACTCTTTATAAGTAAAATAAAACTTTCATATATATATATAACATCAAAATACACCAAAAACCTTTAAATTAAAATTTTGCTAAATGATCTCATACATTATATAAAATTATTTATTTTAAATTTAAAAGTAATTTTAAAATTAGTTTGATTTTTTTAGCCTCATTTGTGGAATTTCTTGTTATTTTATATTAAAAAACTGAATTAAAAAGCCCCATATAATTAACCTTACATTTTTGTAGTAATAAGTATTAATAAAAGTATTTCTACTTTTACGCATTTTATGCATTTTGCAAAGGGTATCCGAAGTTCGTGTCTTATGATTTCTATCTAGCGATTTTTGATTTCGTTTGCTCTCTGCTTAATATACATTTTTGCATGCATATAATTTTAGCCAATTAAGCGCATTTACAGTATTTGCAATAATTAACAGTGTTGGCAATGTTGGGCTGTACATATATTTGGTGCATATTCAGTATACGCCGCATGGTACGACTAAGTTGCTTTAAAACGCTGCGTCATTTAATCATAGGAAGCCGCACTTATTTTTCCGTCATAAAATCAATAATAAATTTCATAATGCATATAAGAAAATTAATGATGTTTTGGCTCTCACGCCTGCGTGGAATTTAATGTGGCTGAAGCTGAGACTCAAGCTGGAGCGATGACATAGATATAGACATATATATATATTAAGTGGATGGCATATTTATGGGTCAGCCAATTTTTGCGTATTTTTGTTTTCTCCTTTCGTATTAACGGCACTTCTTCTGTCATCATTTATCAACGATTGCCAGCATATGTTGGCGAATTTTGGGCCATACAAATGATGACTGTGGGTCATTAAAGCCAACAAGATACAGATACAGCTACGTGTCTCTGCTTAACGATAAACTGAAGCTTTTCATGACGGAATGCGAATCGATTCCACTTGTCAGACAATCAAGGATTGATATTATGCCATGTTATTGGTGCTATTGTTATCTCTCAACCGATTTCTGCCTATGATATGATACCCCAGGGGTTTTAATACTCATCGTTTTGAAACTCAGCTCATTTGTAGCCATTCAACGAGATTTACCAGCCATTCTGTTGAATGTTGTTCCTTTAAGTGGGATTTCCAAATCAACTTCAAATTGGCAACAAGCATGCATTTGTGTATTTGCATATGTATTTGTATTTGTATTTGTATGCCAACAACTTCAGTTCGCAGTGTTGCATCTGTTTACAAATTAAGTGCACTTCAAGTTAGCATGTTTGTATTTGTGCTTGCATTCACATGCAAATGAGTCAATTTTCCAAAGCCACGCGGCATTCACATAATGTTGGCAAATTTACCGCAAAACTTCATCATTTGTTTTCCAATTGTGCGCCGATTTATCCCACAGTGCATCCACATATATGTGTACATAAATGCACACATGCACACTTTTAACTATTGCATAATTTTGCGGAAAATGCGCTTTTCAAATTCGCACTCGTCGCCTTGTCACTGCTTTTGACATTGTTAGCAATCGTTGTTGGTGTTGTTGTTGTTGTTTTCCCTGTTGTTGCACAAAATTGATATGTCAATCAATATTTTTGCTGATTGATCCCATTTTCAGAGTGTCAAATGTTGAAGCTTCACTGTGGTTCACAGCATTTGATTAATGTACACAACGCGTTTTGGTCGCACTTAGAAACCAAAAATGACAATAACCAAATAATCTGATGTCACATAATTAAACGTAAATCGATTCTGTTTAATTTGACAAAAAAAACTAGTGAAAACTATGCAGCGCTGGGCTGTAATAAATATTATATGTAGAAAGACATCTTAATTCTTTTAATAATAATAATTATAAGAAAAACAGTTTGTTTCAGGAACTTCTAAAATTTTGTCCTTTCAAAAAAATCCCTTAAATGTAAAACTAGATTAAGTTTCCACCAAAGGTAACAAAAAAAATTGTTTAGATAAAATATACAAATTTTGTATGAAAAAAAATATAATAATAATAATAATAAAAAAATAATATATAAAAAAAAAACAAATATTCTATTGAAACTAAATAAAAAAGTGTATTGTAAAAACCATTTTAATGAGCTTATAATTATTCTACTAATATAAAGTCAAGTGTATTGATATTCCCTTGTGTCAATGGGACTGAATCTACAATCAAAAGTTCCTTTCAACTTGTACAGCTAGGATATTAAATAAATTAAATAAATAGTTTAATGAATTGAATGGAGGCTTCAGATTGTGATAGTTCTTATCAGTGGATAGAGCATCACATTGCAGACTGCAGTTGTAAATAACCCCAACTGAAGTGAGAGAAATGTTAAACAAATCTGCTGCCAACTGCTGCACACAAAATGGCCAAGCTGGTGAAAATGAAGAGTTCTCCTTTTAGTGGTTGCAGTGCTTTGTTATTAGTTGTTGCCGTGCTTATTGCTGTTGTTGCTCATTTAATTTTGCCAAAGAACTTGACAAGTTTTTGGCGAAGAACGAAATGAACATTGGATTGAAGTGCGAGTCGGAGACTGACAACAAAAAACAACAAATTTTTCAACATTCAAAAGCATTTAGAGAGGTGCGCGGGCAACTCGAAAAGTTTGCGCATAGTCGACAAACGGGGAATGGGACAACACGGTAAGGAGGGAGCTTCAATTTAAACTTTGTCAAGATTATTTTCATTTCTTGGCCAAACACTATGGAGACTGAGCGTTAAATTAGACGGCTATGACAGCCTGTTTAGGCCTTGGCTTACAAGCTTGACGTTTTAATTTTCGTTGCGTCCCATCAAAAGCATCGACTTTGGTCACTAATCACATTTGATTAGCCAAGCAGAGCAGCTGAAAATAAATACTAATATTAAAATTAAAATAAAAAACGTCTGTTTCAAGTGGTTCGTAATCCGAGCCCCGAACTGACACTAAGAGTTTGTTTATATTCCCCTCAATTGTCCCAGCACATGCCCAAAATTTGACATGGGTGCGAGTCACCTACATCTCAATTTGACTACAAAAGCCCGACACCCTAATGCCCTGAGCTGCAAAAAGGTCGTGTGCTCCCTTTTAGCCGAGTTTCTATAACTTTGCAACAGAATTTAATTCAAAATATATATATTTCTTCTTCAAACACACACAAATAACACAGCTATCAATAGTTTTTGTGACTTGCAGCGCCTCCAACTTTATCATCGACACTTTGAAGCAAGCTCAAAAGGTGCGTATCTAGTTGGAGACTTGCTCTTCCCAACTCTCCATCCTTTATCTATCTCTCTTCGCCTCTTTACTTGACAGCTGCGCAGCTTCCGTAAAGTTGCCTACTTTTGGGATAGCTCACATAGTCGAAAAAATGCCAGAGACGAAAAGGCAATTGGAAATAAGTCAAGTATGTGCAAATAGCAGGTAAGGAATTTCAACCAATTTTTTCGATCACAATTTGCATATTGATGACCAGAAAAATGGGTCTGAAAAAAGCAGTGAAAAAATGTTTAAATGAATGTCAGACATATACGAATTTATGCCAAGAGGTGAAGAATGACAATTGCTGCAATTACGATTATTGTATCCATTTAAAAAAGGCTAACAAAACCCCGTTTTTATAGCGGTATTTTTTAGATATCACATATATACTCTTTTAAAATAAATTTAATATAAATAATTTAATTTTCCAAAATATTTTTATTGAGTTTTGCAGAGAGCTATAATGCTCTGATTTGAAAATTGTTTTGACGAATATTCACTCATTTAATCTGAACAAATATTTCAAAATCGGAAAATAATTTTATTAAATAGATGAAAATCATATAAAAAAAGTTGTGCTGAAAAATATTTACCTGATTTGCCATTTTGGCGGTGGGAAGGTTTCAACACTTGTGTTTTTCAAGATAAATGAGAACTAATATTTAGAATTTTTTTTAATACTCATTCATTCATATTTATTTTTCCAAAATGAAGCATGCAATGCTTTAAGCTTCTATTGAATTATTATTTTTATATTACCATTCAGTTTATTTTCGGTTCTGAGTTTTAATCGATAAACATACCATAGTTGTCATATGATTTAGAATCATTCAAATCTAAAATATTTTAAATTTTAATCTGCAATTATGCCCAACGATAAAGTCAGTAGGAAGGAAATGGAGAAGATTATGGAGAAGAAGTTGCAGGAAGTGAAGGACCTTGAACAGAGGGAGAAAGACAGACGCGATGCCGTCCGTCAACTTTCTCGAGTACCCGGCAGTTGTCCAGTTGGGAAGTGCACAGAGATTATATTTCCATCGAATTTAATGATGCATATGATGCATAAGCATACCCATAGTCTGGAGACAACAACCTCGGAGGTCTTTGAGCACGAGCCTTTGGTGCTATGCTTTGATCCGACGGGCTACGAATACGGGGACAATCATTGTGTGGCGTCTCTGATGTATGCCGGAGTGAAAAATAAAGTGGAGACATTGCCAGGTCTTAGCCATCTAAGTATTCCAAATACGGCACTAATCAACGATCGTCGCAAGTTCGACAATCACTTGCCCATTATGATGATGGTCTGTCGCAGCTCCTGGTATGCCCAACTGAAGGACAAGCAGCTGGAGCGTGAACTGGTTGCACTGAATGCCAAGAAGTCCGGCATCTATGTCTTCTGGCTGGTGGCGCCCAATACCACACGCAAGCTCTACTATACCCTAACCGTCTATGATCGACACTATCTCAACTCCCGGAGTGTTGTTCGCACTGTTCGCAATTACACGCACTTCCAGAATCCCAGCGACTTTCTGCCCTATGAGGACAACTATCTTGTGCTGCGCGATTCGGAAGTCATAGAGTTTCTCAACTTCGACAGAGCACGTTCAAAACATGCTGGAAAACATGTTAAGCCCAGTATTCCAATGGAGGTAATAATCTACGAGAATCCATCGAAGGATCCCGTTCGACATAGTAGTCAAAAGGAGTTGCAGGAAGCTTTGCAGCACGTTCAGGAACTCTACTTCAAGGAGAGTTTGCCACAAATCAAAGGTTCCCTGAAATATAAAACATCAGGCAAATTATCCATTAATAGAAAACCACATTCAAGAACAACGACTGAAGCGAAACTCAAGTCGATATTGTCCGAGTAAAGCCAGCAGATATCCAAATTATATTTTCTCGATTACTGCTTACGGCTAAATTCAAAAAACTTGTGGAAATAGTAATTAAGCAAATCAAACTACATATACAATATTTTAAGCACTGACCATATACTTATATATCTAATTTAGAATTTTGCAAATTGAAAGTAAATCTACAACTTTAAATGACAATTTTCTTTATGTTGCGATCTGAATTGCAAGAACATTCAGTTCAAATTTGAATATTCAGTCTGGATATAGTGAACTTATTTGTTTTTTAAGATTTCACTATGCACAAGGTGTTCACTTTATTCTGCAATAATTTTTTTATTTTTAAACTTTCTTGAAATAATGTGTATAAATAGGAGGAACAAGCGTCTAAATTGGAGTTGCTCAATACATTTGTTTTATACTTTATTCAGACTCGAATATATTATTCAATTCGAAGCCATATTTTTACAGATATTTACAAAATATTGGATTATATCAAAAAGTGTTAGGAAATATTTTTGGAGTCTTACTTTTTGCCATACAAAGCTTCAACTAAAATCATGTTCCAAAATTTTCTTAAAAATATAAATACTTCTAAAGTATAACCTATTTTAAGTTGCGAATCCGAAAATTATATCTGCTTCAGATACCCAAAAGATGCTAGAGCTCACAACCATTGCTGACCAGTGTAATTAATTACATCCATTAGCTGACTTTGCAGACTTATCACCTAATCAACCCAACTTACATAGTTTATAGTGTTCAAGTATAATGCTTGTTACTAATCAATAAACAAGTTAATGAGCCTTGGCTGTGGACATGCAACAGGCGAACAGCAAAACTGGCAACAAATGCCGCACATTTCATCCATTTATTTGACTCTTATTTAATTTTCATTACAAATTTGTGGCAGCACGTGATGTGCATGCCATGCCATGCCATTTTCATTTGGATTTCCATTCGAGTAGATGACCAGAGATAATGCCATACCTAATTCCCTTCCCCTTCCTGAACTGTTCGCATTTGTATGCGCCATTAGCGGATGAAATACAATACAAAAATTAGTTTATGCCACACAGACACAGACAAAGGGACTGGAATACAATCGGAATATCATGTTGCCTGCAGCAGTCCGCTTTGTGGCTGTCTCTTGGCTATTTCTCTCGGCCATTTTACTGGTCCTTATTTAATTAAGCACTCAATTATTTAATGCGCTGATTGTGCAATATTTCCAGCATACTCTGCTTGACTCGTCATCAGCTTAATCAGAGCTCATCCAGTTGCAAGTGCACACACACACTCAGCTAAGCAGATCTCTATGCATGTGTATGTGTGTACAACTGTGTTTAGGTGTCATAATTACCACATGCAACTGAAATTTAATTAAGGGGAGGTTCTTTTGGATTTGGCCGAAAATCAAGCAAAATTTGAGAATGGTTTGTGGGAGAATGAAAATACATACGAACTTCTGCTTTCGAACTTTGATTCGTTGTTTATTGACGATTAAAAAAAAAAAGGTGATTTTTGAGAAATTCGAAATGGCGGCTTCAAAATGGCGGATCTCGTCGACCTCGACTCTCAAAATATTGCTCTGCTTCTTCAAGTGTGGGGCCTCTGGTAGTAAAGTGAAATGAAAAATGTATATAATTTATTAAAATAGATAAAATTTCCCATGGCTTATACCTAACTTCAATTAATTTTGGTGAAAAAAAACCAATTTCATGGTCGTTTAAAAAAAAAAAATGAAATTTTTACACTTTTTTTTACTTTGATCTCGTTTAAAAATTATAAATAAACAATTTGTATGCCAATTTTAGGTATAAGCCATACAAAAAAGTATATACTTTAAAACATTTTTTGAATGAAGGAAATCGGATCAATAGAACAAGACCTGTACTTGAAATTAGATTAGAAAACACGGTTTCGAGAAAAACGCGTTTAAAGTTTTTGGAAAGTGACAGCGGGTACGCAGCTCGCGTGACGTGGGTACGTTTGACACGCCCTATCTCAAGAAATACGCGTCGTATTGAAAAATCCTTTGGCACATATATCCTATATATATATAACTTTCATTTTATGTAAAAAAAAAAAATTCGATTTTTTCAAAAAAATCCAAAAGAAGCTCCCCTTAAGCAACCGCAAGTCGTTGAACACAGCTCAAGTCAAATTCACCTGAGCCTTAGTAATTAATGGCGCATTTCCACTGGGCTGCATTTAGTGCCATTATCACAGCAGTTGCTTTAGCATTGGCAATTGATTACATAATTATGCTCTTCATGTCTTAAGTGATTACAACAATAATAAATATTTATTTATTTATTTTTTTTATTTTATTAAATTAGATATAATAAATAATAAATATATTTTTGCAAAAAATTTGGGAAAACACTGGCTTACTTATGCTGTATTTTTAAAGAAATAGGCGTACAAGTTCTTAGATATTCTATAAACTAATTTCAAGTTTTTCCATTTAAAATTTCAATAAATTATAACATTTTCCTAGAGTATAGCAACCCTTCGTGCTAGTTAAATTAAATGTATAAGGTATATATAGTACTTCGAAAAATCGACTATCCCATAGTTCATCGTAGTTCATTTGCAAAATTTAGTTGAGTAAATTATGTCATGAGGATCTGATTAAATGTTACATTTTCAGAAAGTTGAGAAAGTTCATTTTGGCAAAGTTATGAAAGTTTGAATTTTATTTGATTTTCGACCTTAATACTTAAAAGTCAACATTTTGTAAATAGTTTTATATTATTTATTTTGTATTTTTTAGTTTTCCCTGTTTAGATTTGCATTACTAATTAGATGGTATCCAAAAGTTAAACAAATGTTATCACCAGTATGCATACAAATTTGCTTGTCTAATATGTTTTCTAATATGTAAAGTCCCAGCAGACGATTAGCCAAAAGTGCAGATGCACAAGTTCCTTCCTTACTGCACATGCTGTTGCCACGCCCCTTAATACAGTTTTAATTATGTCAGCCATTTTTCTTGACTGTTGCATTTTATTACCATATGCTGGCATTAATTTAACTTTATGAAATCCCAGAATTTGTTGGCCGCATTATTAAACACTTCCAGATGGCGTGCTCTGAATGTCAGTTACTTATAAATTTAATACGAATTTCGTTCATCTATTCTAGTCCCGATTAAGTTTTGGGATAACTTGTTGGCTTTTTGGATTCTATTTGGGGTCAGCAACCTCCCAATTGTGTATTAAATTGATTTAATCAAACTAAAACGAGAGCAACGGTTAGTTTATTTAGCAACTGTTGATATTTTCATACATTTATCTGCAGATCAAATGAGATAATTTGATTGAGACAGACTGCAAATATTGATGACCACAAAAAGCATGAACAAATATTATGCAAAAAATGTTAAAGCACTTAAATTAAGAACACAAACAATCTGCTGCAACATAAGTAAACAAATGTGCAACTATATTAAATGGATCCATGTGCAAAAAATTGCAACAATTTTCGCCAGACAGTGTGTTTTATTTTTTGCAAACAAAGAAGGGCATTGCAAATGCACGATTGTCGTGCTTTGTTATTACGATATTAATTGGAATTGATATTAAACTAAAAATGGAACATTAAAAAAATATTATTATTTAATTTAAATAATTTTTTGGCTTACAGAAAAAATCTTCAATATAAGTTAATAATATAAAAGTCCATTAGCCGTCGTGCTCATCTCTAGAAGAGCAACAACAAATGGCACACACTGTTATCTCCTTGAATCGAATGACACACTCACACACACACCCACACACTCTGCTACACTCTGAGTCTCAGGCATGCAACGTATCCGCATTATTTCTGTTGTGCAACAGAAAATTTGCACTATTAATATTTGCATTCAACTGGCACAACCACTTTCCTCAGCTTCCTCGGCTCCTCTCTTTCCTTCTCTCCATGTCATCGCGGCATGTCAGTTGACAATGACAGCGAATTGTGGGCGGCATGGGCGTGGCTTGGTTGGCAACGATGCGTATTTTTATGCGTGCGCCTCTGAGTATCTACATTTAAAAGGGCTCAAGCGGTACTTAACTCTGCTCAGACCATTTGCCACATTGCAGCACAGTGGCTACAGATCAATTGAAAACTTCTAAATAAGTGAATAATAATATTTGATAAAATAATTTCAAAAATATTTATGTACAAGAATTTAAATTGTAAGTTTTTGTATTTCATTTAACTACTTTTATTTTATCTGCTAAATTTCAGAATAACACCCACAGTGCCCAGTTTCACATGGCATACTTTCATGCGTCGCTTGACGGTTGACTAAATTCAAGCGCTTAATCGCATAAATATAGCTTAAGGTTATTAAATACGTAGGGCAACACTGGCTAAACAATGTGTGCATAGTTTAACCCTGTAAGTTTATCGCTTTAGTATGGGGCAGAGCACATATCCCTTTCATTAAATTCGTGGATAATTTGTAACTTTATGCAAATTATGAATATAATAAGGGTATATGCTCGACTCACAGATATCCTTTAATTACTCGCAAAACTATGGAAAGGACTTTTATTCTTAAAATGGTCAAGAGGTGGAATAGTATAATATATGAATGTTGTTTTTGTAGATAATTTTTAGAATATTGGGAAACATTTTAAATACCTAACTAAAAAGATAAAAATCCAAATTTATAATCACTCCATTTCAACAGAAAGGAAATAATGATCCTCTTTATTTGAGATATTTAAGTTAGAGCTTAATATGATTATTTTAAGCAGGATATGTGAGACACGCACAGGACTTTAAGTTAATACTTATAATGAGCATAATTTGAGAGTCATCTAGTCAAATAACCCACATGATATTCAGAAAGGTTGCTGAATATTCAAAATAACTATAGGAAAAGCTTACATCAAGCTAGCTCTTTAAGATCATTTTGCCATCTATTGAAGTTGCATTTTCCTTTGACATTAATGCTGAACTTGCATCTGCCATAAATACGGTATAGGTAATTTAACTGCACTTAAATCCATTAAAACTGTAAGCTACGAGTGCCCACAGGTCTACATGCCCAGTTGCACAGTTGCCCAGTTGCACAGTTTCCCAGTTGCACAGTTGCCCAGTCTCACCATTGCCCAGTTGCATAATTTGAGCATCATTTGCGAACCTTGAAGCGAACAGCGAATTCGGTTCAGTTGTTCAGAAGGAGCTGCAACAACAACAGGCAGTTTGATAGTGGAAAAAGTTGCTCCCACGTTGCGTGTGGTCGTGCGCATAGTTTTACCTGATGCCGTGTGTCCTAGACACGTAGTCAACTTACAGTCCGGACAGCCAGACTCCCCCAGCTGATCATTCCCCACCTCCACATCCACATCCTCCACAGCTGCTGCGTGCTGCGGACATGCACGAAATGCCGTTCGCTGTACCCGGGCAACGATGACATAATAAACGAGGCTACCCCTCAGTTGGGGGCTGGTTGTCCAGGTGGAGGCTGTTCACTACTTTGTACCTGAGCCTGCCTCTGTTTTCTGTATCTTTCTATTTTTTTTGCGCCAGCTAATGTCGGACATTTGTCGCTGTCCCTGTCCCTGTGTTGCATCGGAGTGCCGAGTACTCACTCGCTACCATTCACGGTGGGCCAGATTAGGAAAATAATCAACAATAAATCAGTAGAAAATGTAACTCATCATTAATTCATTGACTTTCCTTAATTAATTTGGGCCACATCGGAAAGCTGTTGGCCAAAGATCAATAGAAAATATATTATTTAATAATTATAAATTTAAATGTTGGTCAAAAATTAATAGTCTATAAAGTATCTAAGTAATCAATATGTAAGACAAAAGGTCAATAAAATATATAATTTAGCTTTTATCAGTTATGTTAATTTAATTTAAAATTCCACTTACACCCACAAAATAATTTATCTTAATTTATAAAGAATTATTCAATTTATTTACACTCCAAAAAATAATTTGCATATGATTTAAAATAAGAATAAGAAAATCAAAAACATATATGAAAAAAATCATTTTTCACTTTTATCTTTATTTTCCTGTTTACATAATAAGCTTAATAAAATTTGCTGCTAGTTTTGTTAATGTTCTCCACAGTGCCTCACATCCCGCAACCAACACCTATTTTGCATACTCGACACGCTTCGTTGGTCTCTCAACTTTCAACTCTGTTTCGCGCGTTCACACAAACACACACGCACTCACACACAAAAAGAGAGTTAGGGAGAGAGTGAGAGGAAGGGAGGGTGCAAAGAGAAGGGAGATGGAGAGTGGTTGGTAAGTTTTTGTCACGTTTTGGGCGTTGAAATTTGCAACTTGTGCCAGGAACACGCACTTATCAAAAGTGCTTCGACTTTGGCTGCTCCGTTGTCAAAGTAAAAGCGCATCTTTGGACACCTGACCAAGCCCCCTTCACTTCAGTGCAGTACAGTGCTGTTAACAAGTTTTCTAATTAAATTTTACACACACACGAAGCAATACACGAGTTGGCAACAGTCATAAAAATCAGTTGGCAACTTGACAGTCGCTTATCATTTCCGTTTCCGGCAGGCGTTTACACACACAACCGCAGGACGTTGTCAGCACTGGACAGGAACAGTGTTGTCTCCACAAGAACTGACTGAGTGAGAACGAGAGAGGATGAGAGAGCGAGGGAGGCAGAACAAGAGTCGTGAAACATTTTAATTGTCAACGGCTGACAGTTAGTTTAAGTGGCCGAGACAATGTGACTGTAAACGTTAATTGGCAGCAAGAGTGAAGAGGAGGGAGTTGCCGGAGTCTAACGGGACTGATTATCACACATACTTGATGAAATCAGCTTAATTGCAATTCATTTGATATTGACACTTTCGAGTGTCGGTCGGCGAAAGGCGCCTTTCCCGAACCACTTAAAGACGCGCCTGACCATGTTAAATTGTCATTGATTAATGTCAAACAGAGAGAACAGAAAGTTGAACAACAAATACATGCGAGTGTACATACATATACATATGTACACACACGTATACGATTACGTATGCTCAAGTGCAAAGCAATTAATTTTGTGAATGCACTCGGAGCGGAAATTGAAGAGCATGCAAGGTACTTCAACTAACAGTGCCTCCAATCCCATCAACCCTCGCTCCACCCACAACATCTGCCCTATTAACGACCCCTAACACAACCCACTAACTGTGTCCATGTAATCACAGTTTGGCATGAAAGCTAACTTGATGAGTTTTTGGCGTGCCTAAATATTTGATTTGTTAATGATATAATGCAATGTCTGTTAACTGAATTGCATATAACCGAAGCGTAAAGAAAATGTGGTCTAAAAATGCTATGGCCAGCACGAAAGATATCAAAAGTGCGATTATCCACTAATAGATAATTTACTTAAGTGAATATCAAGTAAACCTCCAATAGTTTAAAGAAAGTTCGAGCCATAAACATATGCAAATAAGGAATAAATTAAAAAATATATATTTTTACCACACTCAAGTCTGAAAAACTATTTACATCATTAAAATCATAACTAGCACATTTTATTGCAGCTCAACACCTCGTTGAAATCTATGAGATTTTAATTGAAGTCCATATTGTTATTCAAACATAATGGGAAAATATCTTAAAGGCAATTAGTCAAAAGGATTTGTGAATTGTGCATTTAGCAGTTAGTAAGTCGAGTGCAGTACTTAAAACAGAAAAGCAATTTGAATGGGTTCCGGCTATCGATTAGTCATAAAACAAAAGAACAACACAAAACGATTTCAAATTATTTGAACAAAAGCTATGGACAAAGTACTTTGTACTTTTTATTGTAGCTACAAGTATTTTAATTTATTTCCTTTTTTTTTGAATAATTTTCAGTTGAATAGTCACAAAACTGAGCGCAAATCAAGCTCCTTCAACTCCAACTCCAATCAGAGCAACTGTGGCAAACATTTAACGACGCATAAAATTTATAAAGGGAGGGAAATGAGCAATGGGATTGGCACGAAGGCAGTGCTAAAAGAGTAAATAAAAATGTCCGCATTATTTTGCATAATTAATGCAAATTGCAACTTTTATGTATTGCAGAGTTTTTTTTTTCAAACTCAAATATTGTTCTAATTTCCTTTCTATTCACTGGTTGAGGGTATTTTATTTTGAAGTTCTGTTTATTAATTGTAACATTGATCAGTCTATAGGTATTTTAATTACAAACGTTGTTTTGTATTTTATATTTTTTAAACATTGTACCTTAAAAGTTCAAAGTTCTTATGAGGTCTGTCGACTGCTGCCATTAATATTTTTAGATTTTTACTATAAATAATTTTTAAAAATTATTAATTTATTTATTATTGCAACATTTTTTTGAGAGTATGAACTCTTCGATGACCATTAATAAAACATTCCTAAAATTCTGTTTGCTTACGACATCATTTGGAAAGTACAATGTAAATTAACTTGCTGCAGAAGTTGACAAAGTTGAGGATTGAATATTAAGGCAATCGAATTAAGCGGCAAATGAATTAACAAACCGCCTAACGGAGGCCTAAGTAAAAGAATTGATTTTCCGTTCCCGCTGCGGCAACTGCCACACCCGGAAGCTGTCAGGTCCGGAAACATTCCGGCACACTAACACACACACACACACACAAACAGAAATACATTCGCATATTGGCAACAGTTTGGCACGCACTATAACGGTACTTAAGGCTCCACTGGAAAACCGGGGAAAAACCGGGAAAAACAAGTTTCGAAATTGGGCCGCCATATCTGACAAGCTGGCAGTTGTGAAAGCTGCGTGCCAGTTCAGCAGTCCAACAGGCACGACAATATGACAGGACGACAGTTTCAGCTCTCCAGCCTCCTAAACAAAACTCTGTGAAGTTGGCGACAGTTGGCCAAAACAAAGCAGCATTAAAAACTCATCATGCAGTCGCATTGGCGAAGGCAAACTACTCGCAGTACTAAGGAATTAAGCAATGCTGACGCCTAGATACCCTGTTTGAAAGTTGAAAATGTGACACTTTATCAATATAAAGGACGAAAACATCACTGCTGACGGCAGTCCGCGCTAGTGACGAAAGCAGCACGAAGGGTGCGAAGGCGACTAGCATATATACACAGGAAGAATGGAAAATTTGCTATGACTGTCCGATCAGGTCGAGTTATATACCGATCGAAAGGTATCAATTTAACTTACAAATGTGCATACTAAGACTTTAGGAAACTCACCTAGTTCTTGAGATAAACAGGTGTAAGTGGGAGGGGCAAAATTTAAATGATTGGAGCTAATGGGGCCGCTGGAGCCTTTTGGTCAACATTTTTAATTTTTTAATATTTCTCATAAAAATACGCGTCGAATGACACCTTAATCATCAATTATCATGAATTATTAAACAAAAATTTTTGTCACTGGGCACATTGCGCTTAATTTTTCATACCTAATAAATAGTATTTTTTAGCGCAGTGCCAGTGACAAACATTTTTGTTTAATAATTCATATGTAAAATTTAATTTTTTTCGTCACAAAATTGGATATCAGAAATTTTGGGGCATGAAAATGTTTTCGTCACTAGACTTTTACCTCGTAAAGAGGTTTTTTTATAAGATACAAAATTACTTGCAGAATGCAGGCTCGGTATACAGCTGTTTCAAGAGATGCCAGTCTCTTTCATCAGTACCGTTGTGCTGAATTGACCAGCGATCCAAGCATTATGTCATCTCTGAGACGCTAGAACCAGTTGAGAATTCTAGGTCGAAAAGTGAAAAAATAGCCGTAAAGCTGATTTATCCCTTTGTGTGTTGTGAGGTTAATGAGGTTGTAATAAGTCAAGAATTCCACTTCAAAGAAGTTTACTTTAAGGAGTGATTGGAGTTAAATTTTTGATAGCTTAACAGGGTTATAATAGCTCAAGAATTCTATTTCAAAGAAGTTTACTTTAAAGACTGATCAGAGTAAAATTTTAGATAGATTAACAGGGTTATAATAGCTAAAGAATTATATTTCTAAGAAGTCTACTTTTGTCAGTTACAAACTGACTCATTAAATGATACTACTTTCAGTGTAGAGCTCAAAAATAAAAATTATTGAGAATCTCCGGTTGACTAATAGCTTAAATTCAGTTGCCACATTTTTAGTACAATGACCTATTCAAAGTATCTCATATATGAATACTCAAAGGCATGGCTTTAAAATGAAATGAAAGTGTTTTATGTTTTAATTATTATATGGTTCCAATTCCGCTTCCTTTTCCCTATAGTATCCAAAATGCAGTCGTAACTGTTCATACACAACAAACATGATAATTGTACTGGGTACCATGCGACACACAGTCGCTGTAAATCCACGAAAAAATCCCCTATACCCGAAACGCATCATATATTTGGTCTTGTCCTCTCGTGTATTTAAGAATTTCGATGTTGAGACCATTTGCATTGTCTTAAGGATCTCTAGAGGCTGTACCAAAGGAATACAGATAAGTCCTGCTGCGAGGGAGCTTATCGTGTGAAGCCATTTGCTATTTTCCTCCATCTTAAGATAACGCAAAAATAATATCTTGCTCTGCAAATATAAGTTACGAATGGAAAATGAGAAATCCAATTCAAGTAATATGTATATTAATTGCTAACCTGATCGTACATGGCATTTTGACCAATTGTTATGAGTGCGGCTCGTGAGCATGCATAGAAGCCGCCCGTATAGAGGGCCCTAAAGCCCTCGTCACGAATGACTCTGCTTAAGCCATCAAATACATGCTTGTAGTTTCGTCTAAGGGAAGGACTTAGTTCCCGATCAACTTGCATTCGTGTGTTTATCATTTCACTGGGTATGCCAACAACTCCGGCCAACAGACCCGATACTGTCGCCACAAATATCTTGTGGAGAAAGTTAAACTCATCCACATGCTGCTTGCCAATATCGTATAGATGAAATCGTAATGTTGTATAGGTGAATTGGCGTAGTAGCTGGGCACTCAGACCATCATACAGCGAACGATATCCTGTTTGGAATTTTAATTATAATTACAAGGGATTTATATAATTTTTTCACTCTTAGTTCTTACCATGCTTTTTAAAAAGCCGAATTGCGGTTTGTAACGTTGTTCGGTCCTTCCTGAGGATCATCATTTGGGATTCCAGCAAATCGAAGGGCATAACTATAGTTTGCGAGATGGCCCCAGCTAATCCGCCACTCCACCATCTCGGATGAAGTCTGTTTAAATTATATTTAAAATTTTAATGCAAAATGTACCTTTTTAGTCAATATGCACAAAACAACCATGCAAAAAGTTCATTTTGCACTAAAATTTCAAAATTAATTTTTGCAGCTTAATTAATATAATCGCCCTCTTATTTTGTATTTTTTTAATTTTTTTCCGCATATTATGGACCTTTACCTAAGATTTTATTAAACAACAGTTTTACTTGAAATTCACTTACTTTCGCTCCTTCGTATTCGAAACATGGCAATTGATGTACGGATTCGCCAGCTTGCTGTTCTAATTTTGTTTAGCTTTTTGAAAGTCCTAGAAATGTATAATATTACAAAAGGTATGTTTAAATGAAATGGTCTTACCTAGATGATTACTACTACTGTCTCTGGTTGTACAACTTTCAGTCAGCTTCCGGCCATTAGCAGATGCTCCTAAATACGTGTCTCTCTAATTGCTTTTAGTTCGAAGTTTGAATTTCAAACTAATTGAGCCTCTCAGGCAGGTAACTTGGCAGCTTGTTTCCACTAGGTTTTCAACCAAAAGTTGGCTGCGGGTGTCCCAAATACAGTTACATAGCTTTGTTGGTAATGGGTCGTCAGAAGTTCTACCCGAGTCTTTTTAAGTCTTCAAATGGCAAGAAAAACGCACGATTCGAAGTAGAATTTTAATTTTTCTGTAAGTCTATAAATCCGCATGCTCGCTAAAAACAGTTTTGTAATATTAACTAGAATTTATCCATAATAATAAATTGAAACTGTGAATTTTTATTTTTTGTTTCTATCTCGTTTTTGACAACAAATGCTTTTTTGGCGCCCAACGTGTGTGGCGAGTGTCTTTCAACTTGAGATACATACACTTAAATGCATTTTATGAGATTGTCTAATAATATTAACACAATTCAAACAGTTGCCAGCACACAATCAATCAGTCTCTCAATCAATCAAGTTGAAAGTTGTGCTTTCAAGCTAGTTTTACGGTGGCTTTTTTCAATTTCAATGCGACTATCAAATAGAAATGTCAAAAACAGTAGTCGAATGCCGAAGTCAAAATACTCTTTTAATTTATGTAAGAAATATATCAATTAAGTGGAAATTCAAATAAATAAATAATTTGCTATCGACCGTTGCGCTTAAGTAAATTAATCAATAAGTTTACCACTTTTGATAGGTAATTTATAATACCTTTTGTTAGTGTATGAAAATATTACTTCTGGTTTTATAAATTGATTCATAAATTTTAAACAATAAAGTATAGTATTGCACTAACATCTCAATTGCTGGCAATTGAAATAAGGAATGAGAATGGAATTTGAGTTTGCGGAGATTTGGGATTGACGATGCGTAAGCAGTTAAATTTCCGCGTGCTTCAATTTATTCACATTTTGTTGGGTAAGCGAATTTCCTACTCTATTGCTATTGTTTTTGTTATTGTTTGTGTTTTTTTCTTGTATTATTATTCAATTCAATGTTGTTACTGTCTGCATTCGCATAGTTTTTCAATTTGCCAGTAATGTAAAATAATACATCACGAATGCCAACCAGCAATACATCTCCTGCTTTCCCTTTCTCTCCCTTCCTCTCTCTCTCTCCTCTCTCTCTCTGTCTGCCCTCTGTTTAAGCATCTTCTATCTCGCTTGTGCAAATTTACTTTTGAAAATTTAATGCCCTGTGTTTGCTTTGCAACTTTTTCTAGAACTAACACATCAATTTGATATGCATGTGTATCGAGTACCAACTATTTTTGCCAACATTTTTCTTTTGCAACACATTGACAGTGTTATTACTGCCATGCGACCAACACAGAAAGAGAGAGCAACACAGAGAGATTAAGGCAGAGTGAAAGAGTAGTAGTAGTAGAGTGTCGGCACTTGTTTGCAGGCATCTTAGGTTATTAGAAAAGTTTGCAGCTCTCCAAGAGGCTGTTCAGTAAGGCATTTGGGTTTTGTATAGATTAATGGGAAAGAAAGCAAATGAATAGAAATAAATATGAAATATATTTTACAATGTATAGGTTATATAGATTTCAAGAATATAACACTTGTAGTATCGTTTATTATTCAAGTTTTCAGCATATTGACTAAAAACCACAGTAAGTCAACTTTTTATATTGATACTTTACAGTACTATATTCAATCCACTTAAGATATTTTTTATATATTGTGCATATATTAAGATTACATATTTATATTCAATTTATTTTGAACATTGTAAAATTAATTTTATTTATTTTTATAATTCTCTCTCTTTTTATGTATTTTTACAATTATCTTTCTCTACAACTCTATTTAAAATTTTGTAAAACTTGACAGTTTACGAGCTATTAAGATTTTCACAGTGCCTGCCACAGCGCATGCAACAGTCTGTCTGAGCCAGCCAAATTGACTGCCAGCCTATATGCGCTAGAACTATGCTTTGGGCCAAGTTTCTAGGCCACGTGCGGCAAGAAAACAAGCCATAAACGGCTGCTTGCAACGGCTGTCGATGCCTCCGTTGTAACCACATGTAATGCAGCGCCAAGTCGACAAACTTGCCAAAACACAACCAGCCAAAGGGACAACTCGGGGGCAAAGAAGTTCTTACAACTTTTTCTTGCACACTTTTTTCAGCTGCTTGTGTGTGTGTGTGTTGGCCAATTTTTGTGTATGTATGTGTATTGAACTTTTTGGTAAATGTTTGGTCAAAATATCAAGAGTGCACATTGTGCAGCTGTAGACAGGCGTAGCTGGGATTAAGTATACGCCAGGTGTGCTGTCTCCAGTCACAGGTGAAAAACTCGGTACAAAACTGTCACGAAAAAGTCATTTAAAACCGGCGTGAAAAGCTGTCGGAAAACTGCTCGAAAATTGCATTTGATTATAATGCAAGTTGGCAGGCGGCCAACGAACTGAAAAAAACTCTTCGAGCCAAAAAGCGGAAAACAAGAACAAAGATTGATACTGCCCACAACAAATAAAAGCAACGACAATAAGAGAACTTTATTGGGCAATATATGCTGTAATAAAAACAGTAATAATAACAGCAACTATAATAATAATAATAATAGTAATATCAAAACAAATGCCAACATCAACAACAACCTTTAACAACGCAGCTGCAGTTGTTGCTTGCCCAAGGAAAGTTTCGCAGGCTGTGAAAAGCGGCATCACACCGAAGCTTAAATACGCTACTTTTTTCACTGTTTTATTCGACCTACTTTAATTATATATTTTCTTAATTTTTTTTTTAAATTTTTTTGACAAACTAAATACTGAATGAATAGTCTAAAAATTTATTATAAAATATAAAGAATTAAAATTTTTCAAATATGCACTTACTGCCTTAGCTTTTCTTTTATTTCGACATACACATAGCTATCTTTAAATTTTAAATGTTGAGCTATGACTCTTAATCTTGTTTTTTTTATTCACTTGATTAGATTTTATTTATTAACACTAAATATAAAAATATTTTCAAAAAATATATATTTTCATTTATATGAACCTTTATTTTTTAAGTACTTTTTTTATTTTAATTATTTTGGTTAATATGCCCTGATTGTAGGGTATCAAAGACTGCTTCGTATGCGCAATTATCAAACAGCCGCAAAGTAGTTATGGCATAAGGAGTTGACGAGGACTCAACTCTACTACTACTACTACTACTTCTACTTGGACTTGGCTTAAGTTCTGTTGGGTTATTTAAAGTTCACAACGCCATCGCGTTATTAATAAATGCCTTTTCCATTCCTCTTCCTGCCTTGGTCTGGTCGGGTCTGTCTAGCGGTATGCAGCTCAAGTCAGCTCTTGATTAGAGCAGCGCCAAAGTTATGACCAAGCGGCTTGTGGGGCGGGGGGTTTCCCTGCAAATTGCTGCAAGCACCGCTGGGCGCAAAGTTTGGCGCGTTATCGTCCAAACTTTAATGGAACTATGTCGTGCAGTGTTGCGCATACTGAGACCCACATCCACATCCCCTTCCACATCCATTCCATGACTGAAGGAGTTTTGGTAGTCAAAGCAATTGGGCGGAAAGTTCCATGTGGCTCAGCTCCATTTTTGGCGTCTTGATTGGCTTCATGGTGTCAAATAGTTGTTAAAATTCCTTAAGTATTTTAATATTTATAATTGAAATTTAAATAAGCTCACTCACTCTAGGTGCAAGAGTATGTTATTAAGGTAAGGATATATATTAAATATAAATTTTTTATATTTTATATTTTAGATTTTGACGTAAAAAGACCCAAATTTCCATGACAAAAATTATTCAAGGATCTTTCTTTACTTTGCCAAAACTTAAACGATTTTTATATGTAATGATATTTTGATCATGTTGTAATCTCTAATAAAAAGGTAATTTTTTTTATAAAAATTACATTTGCTCTTTTATGCATTTACTGTATTGCCTCTTTTGATTTTAAATGTTGAGCTATTACTCATATTCTAATAATGATGACAATTTAAATTTTTGTTATTTATTAAGATCATAGAAAATATTTAACAACACTTAAATAATATATATTTTTATAAATAATTTTTTTAATTTATACAATTTTTTTTTCTTATTTTAATAATTTTGATACACTACCTTTCACTTCTAGCTCACACAAATAGTAATTAACTTGTGCTAAGCGTCCTGCTATCGCCCCAAGGCTGCCAGTAACAAGTATACAACTTTATAATGCGGCAGATTTCCGAGTCAGCTATAAGGATATAAGTATATAAACATAAGCCAAATAAACAGTCATTATCTCGTAAACTTGCATAAACTGCCATTAAGCGGCCATAAATTGCCACAGCCAGTTCAGGCTGTTTGGCTTATACGCCAGTAAATAGACAACAGAAAACAGGAGAAAAAAGAGAAGACGAGAAGAGGCAAGAAGAAGAAAAAAAGAAACACTGGCTAGGCAAACATTAATTATTACTCTTCTTATTTGCAGAATGCAGCGCCTGGCAAACACTGTAATTAAGTTGCATATCAAAAGCAGCGGCAAAAAAGTTGCTAAATGTCTGCAAGCAACACGCAAAGGAGTTTAAAAAAAAAGAGACACCAGCAATGCAAAACAGCTGTGCAAGCAAATATCACAGAAGCAGCTGACAATGCACGACTAGCATATACCCTGCAAAATAAAAATTATTGTCTTGTCAAATGCATGCTAGTTAAATATACTTTTCTGCAATTATCGAGCTGTGAGATTGTTGATGCTGAAAATGCTCAAATATCAGACACATTATGTTAATGTATTTAAGTATTTTTGTAAGCACCTTAAACAATTTACAGGGTATTTGCTTGTTCTATTTCTTACTTTTGGTTATTTTCATTAACTAGATTCTCAAGTGAAAGTTCCTCCAGCCTTCAGTGTCATACCCCATGCTCGTCTATTGTTACAGGGTATAATTAACAACATTGCAACAACATTTTAATGTGATTGCGAATGTGTGTGTGTGTGTGTTTTACAAAGCAACAATTTAACACACATAAAGCGCAGCGAGCTGAGGAGAGTTGAGGACCAGCTTCGAAATACCTTTGATAATTGCCAACAGCTGAGAGCCCGACAACATTGTGGCCAAGTTAAATTGTACTAAACTTGTGCAACGCTATTGGTCCATCAACAACAACCACAACAATCTCATTATCAACGTGCGGTGTCTGCCATCAATCGAACGGCAATGACATGACACTCGATGACATAGTTGCGGTATCAGTCCCTCGGGGAACGCTGTCCCCCTGGGGTGCCATAAAGTCTGACATGCCAAAGCCCAAATATTAAATGGCGACCAATATGTTCACATCAAAGTGGCCCTCAAGCTTTTGGCCAACTCAGCTGAAGTTACCATTTGTTCAGCTGCAGATGCTTATTGCATTTTGGCCAACTGACTAAACTTGATTAAACGGTTACAATTTGGGTAATTAAAAGATATTAAAAGCACTTTAATGAAGCTCGCAATATTAAGATATATGTATGTTACAGTTGAGCTTCTACAACTCGAATTGCTCTCTAACTCGAGCTAAATGAGTGGCAGTAAAATTAATAAATAAATTAAGAAAAAGAACTCTATAAGTTGAATATAGCCATAACTCGAACCGAGTTAGGGAAATTTGCAGAAACTTTAAACTAACTAAACTTATATTATATAGAAATTATACTCCTAAGGTAAAATCTTAAATTGTTGACATATTTATATTAAGAGATTTATGAGCAAAAAATTGTAATAATACATAGTTAACAGTTGAGAAATTGAATAACATTTTGTATTAAATTCCCAAGATGGCTCTAAGACACCGAACCTTAACGACAATTTTGAAGGTTTACAAGTTTGCTTCCAGAAAGTCCAGTCTCTATTCGTGAAGGAATTCACTTGAAGCGAAATTGAATTTCGGAACTTGAGGAAGAAATTTGATTGTCAGTTGGGTTTACTTAGCGTTCGATCTCCATTTATTCATTTTATATAAACCAGTTCACGTTTTATCTTGTAACACTTTCAGCAGATCATTCCACTGCAATTTTTGTCCGAGCAGCACATCACACCACTGTAAACTGCACCGAGTAAACTGCACATCAAGGCTTCAATGTTTCCAACAATCGCTGCATATCGCATTGCCAGTTAAATTGATTGACATTTATCCGTTTTTTGTGTCGAGCAAACTGACACACCCACCTGGGCTTGGCTTGGCCCACTGCCCTGAAGTGGCTTGACTGGGTATATCAATGGACTGCCCCGATTCCTGCTGCGAGTCCTTAGCGGTGTCTCTGTTATCCGCGTCTGTCTGCCTGTCTGGCCGTCCTGGCTACACTTGACACAGTGTTTGCACTTTACGCTGATTTAATCTTTTCGTTGCCCCAGGCCGAGTGTCTGTCGTTGGCTCTGGCGCTGGCTCTGGGGTTGAGTTTTGGTTGGGGTTATGTGCTGGGCTTGGGATTGTGGAGTGTGGAGTGTGTCCTCGTCGTCGTCTGGTGCTAGGGCTTGGCTACCAATGTTACGTGGCATCAAGTTTGGCGCGTGATAAAGAGCAGAAAGTAAAAAAAGAGAGATTACCGCTTGCAGTTTGTTTTCGGGGCGTCGAGTCTCAGCTTAAATTGTCAGATGAGTAACATAAAATAGAGGTGAAAAAAATATAAAATTTTATACATTTATGATAATGTCTGGTGATTTCTACTGATACCGACTGCATTCAATTTCGATGACTTACAAGTGCATGCGCAAATTCGCAAATTACGATTGCAAAGTTGTCAGTTGTCCCATTGTTGACACATTGTTAATGTCAGTATCAAAGTGTTCAATTCGCATCATTAATGTGATATTTAGACGTATGTCTTTCGGACTTATTTTCAGAGTTACAAACAAAGGTTTATCAAATTAAACAAAGTTATTAATTATAATTATTTTATTAAATTATAAAATTTAATTCAAATTTTAAATTTTAGCAAATCTTTTAACAAATTTATTGTCATTTGAAAGCAATAGAGACTTGGTTTCAGGAACACTGAAAATTTCTTTTGATTGGAGGTACAAGAATGATTATAATACAATGCTATTGAAAAACTAAACTCTATACTTAGGGCTAAAAAGATCCGTCAGCTTAAAAAAGATATTCTACTCGCATGGACGCCACTGTAGTCAATATCAATAGACTGTATTCTATACGTTTTCTGTTGTTTATGCATAGTTTGGAAAAATATTTATTTTTTTTATATTTTTTCATATTTTAAGTAAAAAAAATAAGCAAGGTCCATTTGGCTTAACTATTTTCAATAATTAAATAACTTTATGTTTTTTTATTATAACATAAGTATCTATTGCATATTTAACACTAATCGATAGTGAGATTTGCTCTTCTGCTCTCTTTAAAAGTGAAGAAAGTGTGCCTCATAGCACAGACGCCACTGTTTCCATATATAGTACAGTACGCTCTCACATAACTGCTATCTGCTCTCAATCGTTCACATTAGTAAATGAATAAGTACGAATACGTCTGCCATAACAGGGTATCTTCTAGTTGAACTCTTTTTCCTGTAACACCCTGATGTATTTGTTATTCTGTCTTAATCGATACGAAATACGCATGAAAAGCCACTCCTAGTTATATGTATGTCTATGCCTTGTTATATATGTATGTTCAACCCTATATACTGGGTCCAACTAATTCCATTCTGTGGTTCAGTACGTTATCTGAGTGCCATCAATAAAATATGAGCTTGTGTTAACAAAGGCCAAAGAGCACAAAACGCATTTTATATGCATTTCAAAAACAATAAACCAAAACAAAAGACCAAATCGGCCAACACACACACACACACGCATTCTCAAACTCAAATACAAATTCACAATGGCCGCGGGGTGCAAAAATGCAGGCTTAAAAAGCAGTAACAGTAATGGGCCAATAGGGCAGTGTTCCATTGTTTGCACCAACTTTGGAGGCTTTGGCCAAAATGCTCGTCTCGGTCTCCAATCAGGGGCTGACCAGTGGAATGCATTACATGTTTGGCGGCTTAATAAATGGCTGTGGTCATGGTTTAGCAAAGCCACGCCCACTGATAATGATCCATTTAAATTGCAGGCTGCAATAAAAACATCGTCGATAGCGGCCCAAAAGGATTTTCTGGCGCGCACAAAAGTATGCAACACATTTTTGCTAAGAGACCCAAATAGCCTTGTTTTATTGACAAACCAAATCTGGTTGACCAAACACTGTACTTATATTTTAGTGAATAATTTTTTATATATTATTTATTTGAAATTATAAATTAAGATTCTTAATAATAACTTAAATACAAAATTTAATTTAATACTTAAAAGTTAAATAAAATTTAAAGATTAAAGATTATAGAATTGTGGTGAGGATTGGAGAATTTTATGCGATGAAGGAAGGCATTCCACAAGTCAGCACTGCCTAATATACACTAGCGCTTTTGGGTTCCCAGGGTATATGTGGCAGCTGCAACTAGCGGTTGCTTTCACAGCCAATTTGCCGATTTATTGGCAGTCAAGTGAGTGCATTTTGGGTTAGTTCACTGGGCCTTATTTACTCGTACTTCTAAATCGTACAAATGACACCACAATTGACCGCCAAACAAGCCACAAAACTTGCCCAATTAACTCTGACTGCGATGTACGCCAAAGTTTCTACATAAATTTTGTAAATTATTATAAATATTGCTATGGCCAAGTTTCAGGCCGAAAAGTTTCAAATATATATGTATGTACTATGTGCTCAGGCTAGGAAACATTATAAAAATGCAAATTCAGTCATCATGTGACAAAGAATATACTCTCCATAAGTTCTTATGCATTACTTTTTGTAAATTAAAGTTTTTCATACACTTTGTTATGATTTATAGGTCAAGAGTCTTGCATTTTGTCCATAAATTTGTAGATTTTGTAAGCGTTTTTTTTTTTAAATTTATTTTTCAAATAAATTTATATTGTTAAACTAAACGAAAAATAAAAATTATACTTGCAGATGACTTTTTGCATACTGTAGGGTCTATAAAAATTAGCCTAGTAGGTATAATGATATGCTTAGCCACAGTGTCGTCTATGTGAGTACTACACTCTTAACAAAAAAAAAAAAGTTAAAATTTAAAAATTTTTAAAAATGAACCTATAAATGAAGTTTTTATAATTATTTAATGCTTAAGAACTGTTTTCCAGGGATCGTAACGATAAGTTTTATGAAAATTATGATATAAGAGTTATGTATTTGCTGAATTTTATAAAAAAAAAAAAAATTTAAATTAACGTTTATTTTTAATTTTGAAGATAAAAATTGAAAATAAAATTTATTTTTCGGTTTTTATTTAATAGTCAAAACATGACATTTTTAAGATCATTTCCGACTGAACTCTTTTTTGCGATCCCTGCTATTTTCATTACCTTCCGTTTGAAATTATAAGTCAAAATCATTTCATTGACCCTAATTCAATCAATGCTAGTGAAATGAGATGATATGACAAATATATTAAGAAAAAAAATTCTTTAATTGGACCCATCACTTATGTGATAAACAGACTAACAGTCTAGAACTGCGTATGTAGATGAACTATACTTGACAATATCAACAAACAGAATAAATTTGTGATATAAATAGAAAGCAATGTTGTCAATTTTGAATGCATATAGAAGACCCAACCAGTTTTAGAGCTTTAGGTTGCGAGCTTTCATCGAAAAAGATCATAATAAATATTAAAAAGCATTTGCTCAATCAAAAGCTTTAATATAAAAAGCTTCCTCCAGCTGATTTGCCCACTTGTTGTTTTGGAAATTGTATATAAATGACATTGAGTCCAATCAAAGTAAATCAGTTGGGGTAGATAGACCCGACGAGGAATTACGGTCTAAATTCGTACACTATCCAAACATATAATATGTTGCGTCAGTCCATAAAGTTAGGACAGAGTGTTGCATTTAGATGGAGTTCCAGTGCAGCAGTGCCAAAAACCAATGCCGTCGACAGTTCATATGTGCAACAGTTGCAGGCGGAATGGAAGACGGCCAAGTCTTTCAGGGAGCTGCCGGGTCCGACACGGTGGCAAATGTTTCGGGGTTTTATGAAGGGCGGAGAATATGCGAAAATGGACATGCGAAATTTGATGCTGTACTTTCGGAAACTATATGGTGACACCTTTCTAATGCCAGGTCTATTTGGCATGCCCGATAATCTGGTGACCTTCAATGTTGATAACTTTGAGAAGGCCTATCGCACCGAAGGTCAATGGCCTTTGCGACCAGGCTCTGAAGTTCTCATTCACTATCGAGAGAAACGTGCCGATGGTTTCTTTAAAGATTGCATGGGTCTCCTTTCCAGGTGAGTGATCCAATGATTCAATGATCCAACATTCAACAATTAATTGCGGTTTCCAGTGGTGAACAATGGGGACGTCTAAGATCTATTGCGAATCCCGTGCTGATGCAGCATCGCAATGCGGCATTGTATTTACAGCCCATGCAGCGTGTGAATCAACAGTTTGTCCAACGGATCCGGGAGATACGAGATAAGGAAACGCAGGAAGTGCCCGGAAACTTTCTTAAGGAGATCAATCATCTGACATTCGAATCGGTTGCCGTGGTGGCCCTAGATCGTGAACTAGGTCTAATTAGAAATCCCGAGCAGTCACCAAAGGCTCAAAAGCTGTTCGACAGCCTGCAAAACTTTATGCAAACCTTTTACGAGCTGACCATGATGCCTTCGATCTACAAATATGTATCCACACCTGCATATCGTCGTTTCAGTCGCGCCATGGATGACATCTTTGAGGTGTGCTCCTTCTACATTAACGAAGCACTAGAGCGCATTGAGAAGAAACCGGCGGATGCGGCTGGAAACATGAGTGTGCTGGAGCAACTGTCGGGAACGGATCGCAAGTTTGCCATTGTGATGGGCATTGATATGTTGATGGGCGGCGTGGATACGACCAGTTCAGCTTTAACTGGCATTATGCTCAATCTGGCCAAGAACCCGGAGAAACAGGCCAAGCTGCGTGAGGAGATTGTGGCTAAGTTGCCGCATCCCACTGATGAGTTCACGTTTAGCGACATGAAGGAGCTACCATATTTACGAGCCTTTATCAAGGAATCGTTGCGTGTTTATCCAGTCGTCTTTGGCAATCTGCGTGCCACTGGTGCGGACATGGTGCTGGATGGCTATCGTATACCAAAGAACACACGTCTCATCATGAACTCCAATTTGCTGCTGGACGAGGAGCGTTACTATCCGAGAGCCAAAGAGTTTTTGCCAGAGCGCTGGCTGCGCCGACAGCCGAACGAGAGCAACAACCTAGTTGCGGACAACATGAGTCCATTTGTGTATCTGCCGTTTGGTTTCGGGCCACGGATGTGTGTGGGCAAACGCATTGTCGACATGGAGATGGAAATTACGGTGGCCAATTTGGTTAGGAACTTCCAAGTTGAGTACAAATATCCCACAGAGAATGCGTTTAAGTGTACCTTCATCAACCAGCCAGTCATTCCTCTGAAATTCAAATTTACCGACATTAAATATTAGATTTAATTAACAAATTGATTACAGACCAATAAAAATTCAAGTCAAAGTAAATTTAACGAGTTCGATAGCAACAACAATATTTCAAGGCTTATCGATTATAAGACCCAACACTGCAACACAACAATAACATCAGTGCTGCCAGATTAGCTTTTTTCATACTAGATCTAGCATATTTGAAAATGGAAAAGCTTAGAAAATTTGCAAGTAGCTTAGTCATAAATCTAGTAAATTTTAAAGTCGTGGTCAAATGCGGAAGTGGAACGAGTTTTTAGTCAGATGTATATGGTAAAAACAAAATTGCTCAACAAAATGCACTTAACAACTTTCAATGGAATATTAAGCATAAGGTTTGTTTTTTAAAGCATTATTTTATTTATTTCACAGATATTTAACAAAAATATGTTAAGAAAACAATTATGAAATGGATGATTTGCCAATTTATTTAATTTTAATGAAAACAGAATGATTTTGTATGATTTCTTGCATTTGGATATAGCTTGTTTTTAAGCATTTTTTTTTATTTTTAGCTTATTGTTGCTTATTATTTTAGCGTTATTTGCTAGAATGCGGGCGCCCAACACCTGGCAACACTGTATAGCATATCGAAATTCTTATCGATATACATCGAACGAAAAACAGCTGTCTGGGCAAACACAAGAGTGATTCATACACAAGGAAAAACGTCGTAAATATATTGATAAAGGCCTAGCTATCTTTCTTTGAGCAAAGCCAACTGCCAAGCATTATTTGTCATTTCGATCAGTAGTAAAAAGCTTCAAACTGGGTAACGACATGTCTACATCTGCAATGGAAAGTAAGTAAGAATTGATGACGACATTTCTCAGACGCCCACTAATACAAATGCATACATAAACCCCACCCCACCCCCCAATAGAGCATCTTTTCAATCTAAAGTTTGCTGTGAAAGAGTTGGAACGCAATTCGAAAAAATGTGAAAAAGAGGAGAAACTAGAGAAGGCCAAAGCTAAGAAGGCCATTCAGAAGGGCAACATGGATGTGGCCCGCATTCACGCCGAGAATGCCATACGGCAAAAGAACCAGGCTGTGAATTATCTACGGATGAGTGCACGTGTAGATGCAGTCTCCAGTCGCGTTCAGTCGGCGCTGACGACGCGTAAAGTAACTGGTTCAATGGCCGGTGTGGTCAAGGCAATGGATGCTGCCATGAAGGGCATGAATCTGGAGAAAATCTCATCTCTAATGGAAAAATTCGAATCACAATTCGAGGACTTGGATGTACAAAGTTCCGTGATGGAAGGCACCATGTCCGACACAGTGACCACATCGGTACCTCAGGGTGACGTCGATAACTTATTGCAACAGGTCGCGGACGAGGCAGGACTTGAGCTTAACATGGAATTGCCCAGCGGAGTGCAGAGCACAACAATTGGCGCCTCCACCACACAAGTCTCACAGGAGCAGGATGAGCTTACACAGCGCCTAGCGCGTCTGCGTCAGGCCGAATAGGTGCCGATGTATTGCGTATTCTACTCCAACAACATCATCTCCATCTAAGATTACCCGATGCCGTTGAATTTCTTTGTTTTAGCTTTATATAAGTAAAAATTCTATAAAATACATGTAATTAAACTACAACTTCTCAGCTTCAAAACTAAATTGATACCAAAAACAAAACTCTGAATCAGTAGTTAAACAATTTGCAAGTGTTGTTGTGGTATCGCTGGGGTTGCATTGACTTCGGTTTGTTGCTTTTTCACGCGTTGTTTTCTTGGTTTGCGGGTCGCCGTTTGCTGTTGTTGTTGTTGTTCGTCTGTCCCATCTGTGTTAATCTGTTTGTTCTTTGGCTTGGGACCACGGCGTTTCTGTTCGGGTTTTCCTTTTGGTTGTGGCGCCACCATCGGCACTGACCGCCAATTGTCGCCGTGCTTGTCAAGTCGTCTTTTCAACAGCTCCACATCGTATGTGCGTCGGCGTAATAATTTCTTAATGCCATTCACTCTGCAATCATCAACATTCTGAGTGATGGAGCGGAATGTTATTCTTTTTTTGCCTCTTACCTCATCACACTGCGCTCATTTTCTGCCTGTATTTGCTGGCATCTGTTGTACATTTTATCCACCAGCAATTTGTATAGCTGTGTCTTTTTTATAAGCGTCATATTTAATTAAATAAAATACAATTTGTAAACTAATAATTATACGAATAGTGTGACCGTTCTTAATTAATTCGAAAATACTGAATATACTGTTGATTTATCGAATCAGTATTATTTAATCGATTTTAACGAGGCGGCAACTCTAATCATGTAGAAAACAACCGGCTGCAGTTTTTGCAAATATAAATCACATCTTAAATAAAACCAAGTTATAAAATTGTAGATTTAATATGGCAAATTCAAATCCAATGGGAACATCATCAACGCCGTCTGCTCAGACACCTACAACGACACAGACGCATCCAACAGCCGCAGCAATTGCGACCAATTTTCGCGAGTTGATTAAGGAACCCAAAGGATTGGACGAGGCGGCGAACTATTTGTATCAGACACTTTTGGACGATGCGGTGGCCGGGATATTTATAGAAACACATCATTTGCGTAAAACCAACAATTTGGCGGCACTCGATGGCGTCGGAGAGGAGAATGCAGAGACAGCTTATCGAATTTGCGAGATGCCAAACTTGGATATCTTTGGCATATCAACGGCTAAAAAGCCCATGGATTGCACTTGCCCCAATTGTGATAGATTGGTGGCGGCAGCCCGATTCGCGCCCCATCTGGAGAAATGCATGGGCATGGGTCGCATCTCGTCTCGCATTGCCAGCCGACGATTGGCGACCAAGGAGGGAACCAGCGCCAGTTCCAGCTCATCATCAACGTATCTGCAGTCCGGCAACACTGGCGGCACCGACGATGAGGACGATGTAGACTGGTCGTCCGACAAGCGCAAAAAGAAATCTACACAGAACTCACGCAACAATGGATCCAAAAAGAACAATGGAAAAACGTTTTAAACCATATTAAACTGTCCTTTATTTAGGGATCGCAAATAAGAGCTATCGAAACCTGTAAATTATGATCTCGTTCAACTGGGGGGGTTCGACATTTTCTACTGGGGCGCAATACAACAACAGCAATTTGTTGACTAGTAAAAGAAAGTCGCCGTCAGGGCGAGCTCGTGTGTCTGATTGGCGCCAGCACTGTATGTATTTTCCTGTTATAAGTGAGCTCAAGCCCGACACCTGTTTGCTTGTGCGTCTCTCTCGAAACAATGGATGAAACGATAACACTTGTACGGATAAATGGGAAGATTGATAATATTTCTGGATGGAATATTTGGATGAATGGAAACTTTTAGTTTCAATTTTAATTATTTTAAACCAGGATATCAAACCGAAACGAATATCAATTTAAGTTACGGTTTCCGTTATGTTCGCATTTAGGTTATCGGTTTCGAACAATTTTTGTATATCGGTTTCCTAACGGTTACCGGTTCTGAAATACCGGTATGATTTCAAAAATTAAGAATAAATTAAAAATAAAAATTACATTTACTTCTGAAAACCAGAATAACACCTTGATAACATAATTAAATTTTATGCTTGACTGAACCCAAATTAAACGGTTTGTTTCGGTTGAAAGAAATTCGGTTTTTCGGTATCGGTATAATATTAAAGTTTTTTTTCGGTTACGGTTTGAATATCTGATTTTAACTTTTATTTTTTATGTGCACTAAAAAATATAATATAACAATAACTAGAATACCTGAAACTTTCAATGATTAAAATAAATGAAAATACTAAACCTTTTCGATTTTTTTTTTATCATAAAAATGTAGAAATTGAAAGTAGGAGTTATTTTATAATTTGTACATATGTACAAATTCAAGCTTAATAATTATTTTACATTTTTTATTCAGATTTTGAAATAATTGTCAAAGTAAAGTATAAATGATAAAAATCAAGAAATAATTTCTATTTCACAAACTTTATTTTAATAATTATAATCGTTATAAATATTATTCTTCATTTTCATGAATTGTGTAAACATGTACATAATCAATTGCCAGATTGGGCTGTGTCCAAGTGTTCGCATTCAGCTTCTCCCGAAATTCAAATACTACCTTGGGTTGAGAATTATCGAAAAACTTTTGACTCTTCAAAATTTCATTGTCCGGGAAATTAACGGCGCCGCCTACAGTCAGACCCAGTACAATGAAGCACTGTAATAAAGTTAAGGGTTAGAATTTAAAACTCTGTTCAATTTTTTTGATTTTGCGCACCGCATGTTTGTTGAACTCTTCGAGAACATCCTCATCGGTTATTGTGTTATAAGTTAACCCATCAACCTTAAATATAATGCGATCCTTTCTCCAAATCATTGTATAGTTATGAAAATCATTGCCATAATGATGACCCGGAATGTTAGGCAGTGGGTTCTTATACTCTCTGGAATCTGTTTCATACCACAAGACCGCGCTTCCAAACACAGTTTCTCCACCAATTTCGTCAACTCTTGTATCCTGTAATTTTCTATTTCCCCGCGCATATGCAATGCGTAAATGATTTACCCATTTATCCTCACTGTTACTGTTCGTTGGCTGTAGGATTAGATCTGAAAATCCAAGTTGACATTTAAGACGGTGTTGGATTTAGAAAATCAAATATTTCTTGTTTTTACTCACATGGAAATAGCCAGTCACCAATTGGAAAGCGAGCACGTATTTCCACGCGACCGTATTTGAAGCTAAACGAATCCTTCGTATGCAACTTTGCCGTATGAACGGGAGGTACCGCAATGAAAAAATTTTCACGGTATTCCCCACACTCCGAGTTGTAACGCCCTCTTTCCGGTTCTTTACTCGTGCAATCTTTTAGGAGTTTAAAAGTGTTGGTCTTACCGTAATTCCAAGTAGCATTCAAATGCAAATATCCACTATCTAAATAACAATTATCCTGGTCTTTCATATAGGCCACAAATTCCTGATGTGGAGCGGTTTCTGCGACCCGCGATCGTATCTCATGTTTCCATTTGGAGAGTGAATCATTGAAATCTTCACTAAAGATACGAGTACCGCTGCATTGTTGAACTTCATGATGTACCTCCGTTTGAGATGGAATGCACTCACATTCCTGTGGAAGATTTTCCAAAATTTCCTGCTTGATTCCATTACCTTGAGCATCAATCTTGAAATCGTACGTTTTTCTTATCACTTGATCATTGGTTTGAAAGACACCGAGTATTCGTATCTCATCGTCGTTCCTGAGCTCCTTTTTGATATCTTGCTTATAGTTCAAGGAACTGCTATTGTTGAAATTGTGCACAAAGGTGTAACCCGAAGTACACTCATCGCTGAGTTCCGTTGAAAAGAAAACTGATATCAGCTCACGATCATCTGCAAAAAGTAGAGTTTATACGAGAAATTCCTAGATACGATTGTCGAAAATAATACGAAGAATAAAAAATTTAGAAAAAAAATTAGGAATAATCTTATTTGAAACTAAAGCATTACGTATTAAATATTTCTAAAATATTTTTAGTTTTGGCTTTTCCCAATTTATGATCCAATTTTTTTTACTAATTTCTGTATTTTAAATAAATATTTTAGTTGAATTTCCTAATTTATAATTCCACTTTTTCATCCTTATTTTGGTTTCTTAAAGTTTTATTCTTTATATTTTTATGCTTTGTTTTCTTTATTTCGGAATTTGTATGTGACATTTTTTAAAAACGAGCAGATAAGGCGATTTTTGGATTTTAATTAGTGTTATTTCTGAATACATACCAGGCACTGTTACCGTTACTTCACTCCCCTTTGCGCTAAGCGTCAATGCTGTTTTATCCACATCAAAGGCCTCAATCCAACCGACAAAGCAAACAATGGAAAACAGCAAAGTTCCGCAATGCATTATTACACGCGAAGGAAAGGGCGAAAAGGTTATCAATCAAGTACTTTGCTGTGCTGAGCTGTGATTGCTCTACTTGAAATCTTCTCAGCTGCAAACGATCAACTGTCAAAGCTCGACTAGCTTGAATGCTAACGCGATGTTTTTTCTCGGCAATCACAAAGTAAATTCTGCCAGACATTATTTGCTTGTTATCGATATACATATATGATGTAACGAAATGTTTTTTCAATGTTTAATAAAACCACAAATCTTAGTGATCTCAGTAATAAAGATGTGTCTCCTCAGCTAACAATCTTAAATATGTTGTGAAAATAGAGATGCGAAAGTCGTATAATCAAATTTAACAGGAATGCTCTTTTACTACTCTTAATAAAAACCGTTTTCAATTTGAAGGCACAAAGCTAGTGAATTTTAGAAAAAGGATACAAAGTCTGAAACGACTTGAGTCCATCTCTAGCTAAGAACTACGTTCGTGCTTATTATTATTGGAAAGACAAATCGAACATTTGCACATCTCTAATAGTCTAACTGTGACATTTTTTGAGTGTGCAGTCGATCGCGGAATGTTGACGCGTCCGTAAGCTTACATCCGCGCAATAGCAAACCGAGCTATTCTGTATATAATATCTGATCAACTGATAACCTAAAGAACCCGTGGATTAAATTCAAAAAGAAATTAGAATGCATTTAAGACTTTTGCTATTTTTAATTGAATGCTTTGTTTGCTGCCTGGCTGCATTTGATATAGAAAAGGCAGAGTTAACGGTTAGTGTAATTGGAACTGAAGTAACTATAATAGTACCCGGTATGTTAAAATATTAATTTAAATAAAAAGTATTTGTTTTATAATTTTTAAAAAGAAAAAGGCCAATTTTATTTTGTCTTTTATTTAATAAGAGCAATGAGATCTATTGAGCTTAACTATTTTTTAAAAATAACAAATAAATATGTAAGCCTTCTTTTCAATCACCTCCGGCAAATCTCTGATCTCACTGGGCTTTGAGATAGGCCATAGCTGCCCACTTGATCACTTGGCCATAGCTCGCCCACTTGATCAGGGATTTTCCGTGATTTTTTACTTTAAATATGTTTCGCTGATCTGATTGGGTTTTTCTGCGTTCTCCGCAATCCAGTTACGGTTTCGGTTATATTCGCATTTTGTTTTCGGTTATCGGCTATCGGTTATGCAAAATTTTTGTCTATCGGTTACGTAACGGTTAACGGTTTTTTTAATGTTTCGGTTTCGAAATACGGGTATGATTTCGGTATGCCAAAAAGTAGTAAAAATGTCAAAGACATGTAAATTTAAAAGCAAATATTAAAACATGTAGATATTTTTATTGAGTTCAATACATAAATTAAATTAGGACAGAAATAAAAATTAAATTAAGTATTAAAAAACGATTGTTAAAAATTGCAAGCTCTTAGACTTATAAAATTAAACATTTGACTTTCGCAGAAAATCCTGATGTCAAATCCGTTTTCTTCTCAACGGAAATGGCCGATGATTGCGGCACAGGATACACGTTCCTGCACAGCGTCAACAGCAGCAACTCGATGGGCTACAAGCAAGACCTGAAGAAGAAGCTGAATGACAACGATATGCTAAGAGTCTTTGGTGTTTTTGAAACCAACGATCAAGTGATAACGAAATCTTACGATTTCAAAATTGATGCCAATGGAAATGGAGTCAAGCAGAAAATGCCAGAGCCAGCGGAACCAAAAAGTTGCGATCAGATTGGAAAGGCTCGATTCATACCTGATAACAGTGGCAAACGGGGAAAGAACCCAGAAGCAACTTGCGTACAGCCGGAATGGAGTCCGAAAATGAAGCAGACGAAACCGGGCTGTAGCGGAGATTTAATATTTGAGGAAAATTTCAATGATAACAATCTGCAAAATTGGGACCATGAAATTATCTCACGCACTTACAGCGAGCACCACGAGTTTGCAGTATTTTTGAAAAACAATGCTAGCAGTGTGGTCAAAAATGATCAATTGCATATAACGGCCATTCCGTCGGAAAAACCAAAGCGGCGGCAAAGGTTTTACTTGGAAAATTGCACAGCAAAAAAGAGTTGTACTTGGAGTTGCGGACCGTATGAATGTGATCTTGCGCATACTACGCTTCCTCCTGTTAGCTCGGCAGCAATACGAACTCGACCGGGGATTCAGTTAAAGTATGGTCGGTATGAGGTTCGTGCTAGGATGCCAATTGGCGATTGGCTGTTCCCCTGTGAGTTTGCACACATCAAAGCCCCTTTGATATTCTAATTAATGAAATTGAAACCATTTAGATATAATTCTACAGGCTGAAGACAATGAGTTTCATGACAAGCCCGCTGGACACATTCGCATTGCTTATGTGAGAGGCAACCAGAATCTACTGGACACATCCGGTAACCATATTGGAGGAAATGTGATTTTTGGCAGTGCATTTGTCAAACGGGAATCCAGTGGTTTTCTATACGAGGATAAACAATTTCTGAAACACAAAATACGGGAGGAACATTTTGGGAATGATTTTCATAATTATACAATGATTTGGCACAGCGATCGCATTATATTCAAAGTAGATGGCATTCACTTCGGAACTATAACGAATGGAATGGTTCTCGATAAGTTAAACGCACAATATGTAAGTTGCTATTAATTAGCTACCTTAATTTAGATTGTTTTTCATAATATTATTTATAATATTTTTATATTTCTTTATTCTAGTCATATTATCTAGCATTGGGCTTGACTGCTGGTGGTCTTCATAACTTTCAATCTATTCATGCCGATTATAATTTACCCAAGTTTACATTCGACCATCCTAAGGCACCCGTAATTTTTCAGGAACTATCCTCCAAGTTTCTTAGCACATGGACACACCCAAAGCTGGTCATTGATTATGTGCGCGTCTATGCCACAGATCCAACAGAAGACTAAAATATTTACTCGACTTTCCTTAGAAGAGTTCTTAAAACATTGTTTAATTTCATTTCAACTCAAAACTAAGCTTAACCATACTTATATTATTCTACTTAAATAAACTATAAATCTTATGGATGCAGTCAGATCATTCGTGTAGGTATCAATTCGTTAAAGAGCATAAACTCGCACATAGTCGACTAGTAACCTGGGCTGCTTCCAGGACGGCAGCCAATCATCCTGGCTTTGCCAGAAATGCACCTTTGCCTGGGGAGACTTGTTAAGCCATGGCTTCTCATAGGACGCAGTACGCAGCTTATCAACAAAGTCTCCAAAGCCGCCAACCGACAGGCCCAGCGTAATGTAAAACTGCGAAAGGAAAGATATACGTATATATAAATTTAAAATAAAATAAAAAATTTTAAAATCTGCTTATGTTGAGAGTTGAACCCGCAAGTTCTGAAAACTGCTCAGTATTATTTGTAAAACAAATCAATATCAGGGAGACCACTATTTCAATTATTAACGCTAGCAAACCTGTTTTATAAATTGGCAGAAATAATAAAATAAGAACGAAAAGGGTAAGTGTGAAACCCCGACTATGAGATACCCGTTACACAATTTATAATATACAATATTAAATCTAAGCTTCAGCGTTAAAAATATGACTGTGTTGTTTAAAAACTTAAAACTAAGTTGAAAAATTTATAATTATAAAAGAGAACATTCAACACCAAAATAACTCTAAAACTCTGTTTAAGAACTTCATAGTAGCCTATGGTAGCTCTCATAGTCTCTGAGATCTGGGACAGACAGATGGACATGGCTATATCAACCTGCCTGCTGATCGAGAATCTATTTTCATTATAGGGTCTTCCTACCCTCCTATACCCTTGCTTTAAGAGTAACGGGTATAGAAATAAATAAAAATCCCCGCAAAACAAATTTTGGTTCATCGAAAGGGGAACTTTGAACTTGTTTTTAATTCGCTTACCTCGCGATCAAATGGTGCCATTGGTCCACCACGACGCCAGCTCGCATTCAAATCGGTGTCCGCAAAGTTACTCAAAAGCTCACCATAATCCTTGCCATCGATGGTAAAACGCAAACTCTCGCTGCTCCATTCCAGGCCATACACATGAAAGTCATGGCCAAAATGAACGCTACGTCGCAGTTGCACCATGAAATCCTCACGCTGAGACGCCTCGGTGGAGAGCACGGGTCCAGCTAACAAAGTGCGGCCATCAACAAGTTTACCCTGCGGCAGACGCAGTTGATCATTGCCTCGGACCATTGCAACGCGCAGTTGACCTATGATAAACATGGTTATTAAATATATGGAATACTGCTCTAAATTGGAAAATGTCACCTGATTCATAGCCAGTCTGGCCATATGACTCCAAGTAGGGTTCCAGCAGTAACAGTGGCACAAGCCAATCGCCCTTGGGCAGCTTAGCACGTATCTCGATGCGTCCATATTTAAATCGAAAGGAATCCCTGGTGTTGACACGTGGCACCACCACTGGTGGCATTATATGTGGTCCACCCGTCAGAAGCACACACTCCTTTTGGCGGTTGTGGGTGCCGGTGCAGCGTTCGGCCAAGTTGAGCTCAGCACGGGTTATATCCAGATCTGGTCGATAGCTGGACCATAGCTTTGGCTCAATGATTAGCTGTCCATCGCTCACTCGTGCCTTGCCGTCGTACAGCACAAACTCGGCGTCTGTGCTGTCAAGTGGTGCGCGCACCTCGTGCTGCCAACGAGTCTCATTAAGCTGATCGAAGTTCTCTTCAAAGATCAATTGACCCTTGCAAAGGGGCGTGGCTGGTGCCGGTGACATCACTGTCTCGCTGCCCTCCTGACAAAACAAAGGCGTTGCCGTTGTTCCCCTATAATAAACTGGATTGTGGCTCTCTGTTGTTTCAGCCGCTTTATTCGCACAGCCATCGGGCAAATGATTTCCAGCCAAATCACAAACGTTCTGCGGCTGCCCCTTATCCCGATAGATGGCTCTGCCGTGCTGCACATTGATCCAAACATGGAGTGTATCCTGTGCTCTCAGTGTGGCTCTCACAAAATCAAATTGCCAGCGTCCATTCAGCGGCTCGCGTACTTGAGCGCTGAACTCGCCCTGCTCAAAGCCCGTAAAGTTCCGATTGCGATTCACATTGAATGCCACACTCTTGACGCCCATCTCGTCTGCAAAGGCAAACTATTGAAACCAAAGCGAAAGACTGACAAATCAAATTATAGAGTGCTTACCTGGTATAGACACTCGAAAGCCTTTATCCAATGGCTCCACTGTGGCATCAGGCACCTTGTAGCCGAAAATTCCCAAAATCATGCCATACAAAAAGAGCAGAAGCATCAGCCTCGATCGCAATCTTTGAGCTGCAGTCATTGTGTGAAGTGCGTTCTCTTTGACGCTCAACAACTCACTGACTGAGCTTAGTGGCTGAGAAATCTCTCCCAGTCTGGTAGTCCCAGACCGGTTCTAAGAATATTTTGTGATTTGTCTTATCTGTTAAGTATATACTTATCAGCAACGTATTTGCTCAATCTTTCGTTGAAAAACGTGTTTAAATTAATAGATGTTTAATAATAAACGCTCAAACATCTATTTAATTAATTTTTGAATACACATCTTTTAATGGCACTTCAACCAACCATTGATTCTTTAACGGCATTTCCACAAGCAACCCAGTTCGATACTTTTAATGTCATCGGCACTTATCGATATTTAAAATTAAGCGGGAAGCAAAGTTTCTTCTTGAAACATCAGTATGCGTCAAAAGTATTCTGTAAATTCTGTATTCCGAGTAATTTAGTCCTGATATTTCTAACACGCCATCTGAAAATAAATCCCTTTCAGTAAAAAACACACCGTTTAATTTTATTTTCGGGATTTCTGGATATCAAAATATTTTGTGTGATTTTCGTAACTAGATTTCTACCTAGTAAAGATGTTTTTTAAGGAGATAAATAAAATATTGCCAAAACAAAAGAGTTGAGGGCCATAGCAGCCAGTACTATATATTTATATATAATAAGGTAATAATTGTAATTTTATATTAAAGCTTGGCTGTATATAACTAAATAATAATAAAAATAAAAGTTTTGAAGACATGAAAAAACCAATTTAAATAATATATATTTAATATATTTATGTATATTCGTATTTATTGTAATTTTTAAAAGCTGGCGACTAAAACTTTAAGCCTAGCTTAGCGATTAGTTTTTCGAGAGCTTTTAAGCTTTCGCTGAATGCAACTTGACAGGTTTGCAACAGTTGAGGCGCCAAGTTCGTCAGAACTACATTGTGTATACGTGCATGTTACTCTTAGAATCGTGTAATACATTAAAGTTGCAATAAATTCAACTGCGTCATGTGCTGGAAAATGTCGCTATGCTGCAATGGCATCTGGCTGTTGCTATTATTGTTGAGATGTCCACAAAGTGTAGCCTACAAAGTACCAAGCGTTAAATTAGAAGTATTGGATGAAAGCGGCTTTGAGGTGTCCATACCAGGTAGGTAGGCGTGGCGTGACGACAAGGTTAATATTGTGATTGCATTTGAGATATATGTAAATGAATGTATGCACATATGTGTAGATGAGCCGGGCATGCAGCGTGTCTTCTACTTGCTGCAAGTGGATGAAACCTGTCCGGCATTGATGGACTACATAACGCAAGCCACAAATGGCAGTTGGGTCAGTAAGCAGCGTACCACCCTAAAAAACAACGATAAGCTGCAAATATCAGTGCTGGTCCAGTACAACGACGTCATCTATGAGAAGAGTGAGACACGGGTAGTACTCAATAAGCGTGTGTTGTCCACCCAACAGACAATTTCCCGCAGCATAGACTACCTAACAAGTCAGGATCAGTGCCAGGCAATTCTCTCAACGGATCAACAGGAAATGTCCTGCAAGTCAGCGCAGAGTACTGTCAACAGCAACCAAGTCATCTGTCAGGTAGGTTATCGATATCGAACAATCGATGTTAGTATTTTGTCAAACAAAAATACTACTGTTAGGGTGACCTTATCTTTGAGGATAACTTCGATGGGGCTCAATTGAATGGCAGTGTTTGGACTCACGACGTACGTCAACGCATGTATCATGCAGATGAAGAGCTCGTGGCCTACGATGATTCCCCACGCAACTCTTACGTTAAAGACGGACGTCTATACATTGTCCCCATTGTGGCTAGTGATGTGACAAAGGGCGCCTATCGACTCGGCGATCGTTGTACGGCTGTGGACAGTCCCGAGGTGGAGTGCAACATTGGCCAGGGTAGCTTCTACAAGATCAAGCCTCCAGTGTACTCGGCTCAGATACACACGCGCAAGTCCTTTAGCTTCAAATACGGTAAAGTTGTAGTACGCGCCAAATTACCAAAAGGCGATTGGCTGTTTCCATGTAAGTGGTTTAACTTAAAATTAATTTAAAGTTCATTGGAATTCATCAAATTTCTATAGATATTATGCTGCAACCAGTTTCAACGCATGCGGAAACGCATTATGCCAATCAAATGCGTAAGTAACGGAAGTAACAATCAGTTATTTCAAAAAATATCGATTGCGCATATATCGTTTTGAGGTTTCGATACTTCCGATAACCAAGTTTATACGAAAGCTAAAACTGATTTAAACAAAATCGATTTTGTATTTGATAAAATATTCTAATCTAGTAATATAAATTTTAGGCGTTGCTTATGCTCGTGGTAATGCTAACTTGCGTAGCAATAAGCAGGAGGATATTTCGGGCAACCGATTATACGGCGGAATGATTGTTTGGCAGCATGGCACAGCTGTGCAATTTATAAAGAATCAACTTAGCAAGACCCATTATGGCGATGAGTTTCACAACTACACAATGATCTGGCAACGGGACAAGTTAACGCTAATGGTGGACGACGATGTTTATGGCGAGCTTTACGATGGCTTGCCCTTTTTCAACGAGAAGTGTTTTCTAATTTTCGGCGTTACGGTGGGAGGCTTTCTCAACTTCGATGATGGTATTCTAGCCAAGGACGCCAAGCCCTACAAGAATCGGGAGCCGCGGGCCGCACTTTCATTTTGGCAACAGCGAGATTCTTGGTCGTCCACTTGGGGCAAACACAGCGCTATGATCATAGACTATGTGCGCGTTTATGCAGAGTAAACATATTGTATAGTGATATAATAATGTAATGCTTTAATTGGTATAATTATATTTATTTCTGTTTTTTTTTTTTTTTTGCAAAAATATTTTGAATTCAATAAATAATTGAAAACTGAAAAATACCAAATAGCAAGAAACAATAAACTAGAAATACTGGTACCGGCTTCGTTCAATTAAACCACTTCACATTGCATTGCAGCCCTGGCTTTTATCGCTGATTTCGTCTTTGTGACTGTTTCGTTAAAGAATGTCCGTGCGCTGCGCTGTGTGGCTGTCTTATTTTTATTTATAAAAACGGTGAATAATATAATGCACAAGTGTGTTTAGACAATATATATTATTGCCACATTGCATAATTGTGATTGTTAAATGGACAATGTAAACAAACAACGCTTTAGTTTCGCTTGTGTGTTTGTTTGTGTTCGTATGCAGCGAAATCGAAACTGAAGCAAAGGAATTTTCTCTGCGTGTGCCGATTTAGATGGAAAGAGTGAATGCTTTTTTTTTTGTATCTTATTACTTGCAGAGCCCCACAGTGAAGCCAATTGATTAGTTTAAGCATAAAGTTAATATACTGCAACAGCAACAGGACATGGATATACTAGATATTGATGAAGCACTAAAGGATGATTCATACATGTAAGTGACGTTCGCATTTGCATTTTCCCTGTTTTGTTGTTGCTTTTGCCTTGCGGTTGGCTGCTGCTTGCCTTTAATTGCTAAAAATACTCACGACGTCACATCTGTGCGTGTTTCCCTATTTTCAAACTCTGCAGATTTCTGGCAGATAAAACCCACGATGATATCTCAAACATACTGCAGCAGTGGAAAACAAATAATCAACAGCAGCTGCAACAGTCGCAACAATTGCAGCCGCATTTACACTACAACAACCATGAGCAAGGTACGTACATCATACATGTATGTCATACATCGATCACATACACAGATACACGCTTTGATATACAATACAGTTGGTCAAGTAATTAATTTGACAAAATTCCGTACAGTGTGTCCAGTAATTGTTCTGACAAAAATAAAAGTTGTAAATGTTTTTTATACATAAAAAGAAAAAATAACTTCAGATGGCATTTTAATTATTATTGTCGCTTTTTATTCGTGAAATATTGAAATCCAATGCGGTAAATATTTTTTGAAAATTTAAAAAGAAAGATGTATGTGAGTTTTGTATTTTGTGAAAACAATTATTTGACCAACTGTACATAAGGTGCAGGCCATGTTGTGCATTTGGCGCTTTCTAAAAGCAAATTCGTAAGTGGGTTAAACTGACGGCAACAACGTTGACAATGCTCTTGTGAAGTGTGTGGGCTGGCGAGCCGCTTACTTGCATAAATATGTTCAATAGTATGTCTTTTACGTACCCATTTCCAATGGTCACCAATCGTTGTTTTTGCTATATTTGGCCAATGTTATTGTCGACAATAATTAATCAGCAAACACACACACACACAGACAGTAAATCAAGAAACAGTTGTGCGTGGTCAGATCATTCATGGCTTATGCACTGGCGACACAAAACGGAACTGATAAAAACTGGCTATGCAAATAAGCCTGAAGTAATATTAATAATGAAGTCGCCGATTTGCTAAATAATCGCACTTGATTTAAATTTAAATAAGCTCAAAACAGAAGTTCAACCAAAAGATTTATCATAACAATAATAATAGTATTCCTGAAATGGCTTAAGTTTCATTAATTTGATTTAGTTTCGTGACCAAACAGCTCAACTGTCAAATGACAAGTAAAAATACCAATCGAAAAGTATTATGCTAAAGAGCTGCAATTTCAAAATACAAAACTCTTCTTCTGTCTCCAAATTCTGGTAAACAGCTTCAAAAGAGGCTTGTCTGCTTTAAATTAATACTTGTTTAATTATCAAAACTTTTCAACTGCAGAAAACTAACATATCCACATTGAAATCAAACTTAGTGTACATAAAAGCCAAGTGTGGTCGCCAATTTTCTTCGAATAGTGTAAACAGCTGATCATGAAATCGAAATTAGTTTTAGGAATCCCTTTAATGTAATTGTCATCGCGCAATTAGCCGACATTGTTTAAATTGCAATTGGAATAGTTTCAAATTCGTATTGCCTTGCTAGAAAATGTAATTTCGCTGGATAATATGCATAACTCATTATTTATTTTGAAAAGCAAATTTTGTTATGGGTGTACATTTAATTATGTAAATTGGAGCAGCAGTAATTTGTCTAAAAACTGATATGATTTAATTTGCAAAAAAAACGAATACCGTTTAGGAACTGGAGTTAGTTCATAACTCATAGCTTCTGACAGCGCGCAATTATCCAACACTTCAATTGACTGTCAAATTGACTAACTGTAAATCAGTTTTGCGCATCAAAAAAAGAAATCGTGAAAATAATTTCGCTTGAAAAAATGCAAAACTACCGAAAATCAAAAGAGAGCGCCAATATGCACGTGCTAAGTGTAAATTTTAAATCTCGAGCACCAAGAAATGTAATAAAAATAAACCAAAGGCTCACGGAAAGCAAAATATTCAAGGAGCACATTGGCTTTATGCTTGGCGACTTGACGCCGATTCATTTGGGCAAAATGCTTGATAAATACGTCCATGAACAGCATTCGGATGGCAAAATGATCAGTGTGACTGGATGGTACACGGTAACCATATCCAATTGCTTGGATGTACCCAATAGCTCGATATTGCTGGCCCTCAAATATGCACTGATGCCGCTTAAAGTGCAATTATTTAATTTCGAACGCATCGATGGCAACGAATGTGGCCAATTTCTGGTCGATAATAAGTTGATAGCCAATCGCATGATTCGCCTCAATGGCAAGGTTGCTGTGCTTTACAGCAACAAAGTTATCGATATATGCGTGGAGACTGGAATTCGTCCAAGTTTGTTGGCCGAATTGTCGCTTAAGCCGCCATTGCTGGCAGCGATTAAGGCCGCATTGTTGGCACGTTATGATGCTAAAGGTCAATCGCTTCACTTGACGCGTTTCCATGCCGCTCCCGAATTGTTGGGCCACTTCTGGGCATTGCATGTGCTGTCGATGTTGCAGAAATTGTTGCAGATGATTGCACTGGAATTTCCACTGTTACGCGTGCTGCAGTTGCGCGACAATTATCTCTGCACACTTCGTGCCTTCGATCGATTGCCCAGGACGAGTTTGCCCCATTTGCAGGTGCTGGACGTGAGTGCCAACAATATTGCGGGCATGATGGAGCTCAAGAATTTGCGAGATATGAAGTTGCAGACTCTGGATCTCACTAGCAATCCATTGGCCAGGAACAAGGAGTGGCAGCTGCGCGCCATGTTGCCCCAAGTGGAGCACATTCGTGTTGGCCACGCCAACACTAACACTGCAGATCCACCCGCAACGCGTTACTGCGGCGCCAACAGCATTGGACGTGAATTTTGCTTGAAATTTGCCAAAGCTTATAATGCCATTTTTAATGATTTGAGACGTCGAATGGATCTGCAGAATTACTATGAAACCAACTCCTTACTCTCGCTCTCTGTGCCAAAAGTATTGCTGTTGGAGTCCACAAAGGTCACAGGATACGGCAAGTTGTACGATCTGAATCAATTACAAAATCGTGCCTCAACTGCCGCCTGCCATAAGTTGTTTTTTGGACGTGATGCTGCAATGCATGCCATTTGCCAGCTGCCAGAGATGCAGATCGATTTCGAGGAGGCCCATCTCTACATACACAAGTACAACAATAGTTCGCGTGTCTTTTCAATCGCCGGATGCTTCAAGGAACTCACCAGCTCCGGCTACAAATGTCGCAACTATGCGCGTCAGTTCGAAATGCGTCCGGGCATATCCAACAGTTGGTTGATTCACAACGATATGCTGCAGATAACATTGGACAATGACGAGGAATCCGATGGCAAGCCAAAATTACCATCATTGCAAGTGGATGAGAAGCCATCGAGCAGCTTCAACAACCAACTGATGGAGCTGAATGATAACTTCAATAATAAGATGAATCTTAATAAGCCCTCGAAACCCGAAAGATCTACAACAATTGATTTACCAGTCATTGATGAGATGCCGCCGCTTGTGAAGCGAGTTGTTATTCCCGCTGCCAAGAGCAATATCGAGGATGAAGTGGACGATACTCTGCTCTGTTCCGATGACGAAATGATGCTCACTGTTAACGAGGATGAGCTTCTCGCATTCAATAACTTTTAAAGGCAGTTTGCTTCCACCCACACACACAATTTAATAATGAATTTGATCACTTTTTATTTTATTAATTTTCATCATTTTATCAATTAATTCTAATCAATTAATATATATATATATATAATTATAAAGCCTATAAACACAATTCGAAGACGTTCACAAGACCCAAGCGCAGATCACAAGCGGCCACAAATCTGGAGACACAATTTGTAAGTGATGAAAATATTAATTAACTAAGATGTGGGCATTTCCAGAATCAATAGCTGAATTTCTTGGTACCCTTTGTTTAAGAGTTTCACAACTTAATTTTAATCAATTTAAAATATTTGCAGCCGTTTAATCCTCTTCTGGAAATGCCCATTTATGTTGTTAATAAGTTAAAAATATATTTATCTTTAAAAACTTGAACAATTTACTAAAGTCGAAAGCTTTTCAGTCGCAAACACAGAATGCCAGCACGGCGACAGCACATGGAGGAGCAGGGATGCTTAGCCTGGAAATTGGAGGACTTGTCACGACCATGCACAAGTCCTTTCTGCAGGACACCTCGCCGCCATCATCCATCTGCTCGTCTATGAACAACGAGCACATGAACAATTCGCTCATCACATCCGCTGACTTTACAAATCTCAACTTTCTGCAGTCAACCAACAGTTTGGAGCCCACGGAGCCGTCAGATCACATGGACCTGAATCTGACAAGGACAACGGAAACGACAAGAGCGTTGGACAGTGATGTGTATACGCTAAGTGATATGATTAGAGATCGCAAGGCACTCGAATCGCTCACCATGTCCGGGGATGGCACATTGATCAAGGACTCGCACATTGGCCAGATCGATGACATATCGCTGACAACGTTGAGCAAAACCGCCTCCGGTTGCAGCACCATGGACAACAGCACTGACAGCGTCTCCACGCCAAATGAGCTGCAATCGCAATCTCAATCGCAATTGCAATCACAGAATCTCACTCAGATCCAGAGGCAATTGCGCACGACAATGCTGTTGAGTGAGGAAATGATTGGGGATACGACATTCAGCCTGGTTGACAGCTTGACAACGCCCACAACAACCGAAATGAACGGTGTCGAAATGGAGACAAACTCCACATTTAAAAGGCCACAGGCGCCGCTCCTCAACGAAACGTTGCTCCTGGCGGGACGGCAGGTGAACACAACGTACACGGAAGGCTGTGAGACGCCGGAGGCGTCACGTTGCGAGACCCCAGAGAACATTGACAAGTCATTGTCCACATTGCAGATGGAATCGACGCCTCTAACGACAACAAGCTCACGTTTACAGCACTACAAGAACAGTAATAATAACAACAACAATAATAACATAAATAATAATAATAATAAACAATTAAGCTATACGCCCACACTGAAGGGGCGTGGCGAACTCAACATATCGCCCATCGTGAGCAACACGACACCACTGAGAAGCCGTCAACAGCAGTTGAACCACACGTATGAGCCACCCAAGGATCTGCAAGTGGATGGCCAGAAGTTTGTAATGGATTCGATGGAAATGCTGGAGCAGATCGAACAACCAGTCCTGGATGCCACCTACGAGATGTCCGAGGATCAAAAGCAAATGCAATGCATACTCGATTTGGCCGAGGCGGAGGTGGAGATGCTGGCCCAGCAGGGCGATGAGGAGCAATTTGAGCACATGCTCGCCGAGCTGGGCAAAATGAATTCACTGAATCCGGAACAGATCAAAATGCAGAAATCCCTGGACAGCATTAAGCGGCGTTTCAACAAGGATGAGGATAAGGAGCAGTACACCATGCACACTGAACAGCTGCAGCAACAACAACAACATCTGGAGGAAGTGCATCATGTGACGCCACCGTCAATAAATCAGACACACCTACTGAGTAGTCACAGTCCAAGTCAATCCAGTAGCAGTGGGGAGCGTTTGCTCAGTCGGCGAAGTCGCCTCTATGATGATGTCAATCTGAGCGCCATGCATGACAGCAATGCCAGTGGAGGAAGCTGCAATTCCACATCTTTTATCGTGCATCGAAGGGAGGAGGAGCCAGCCAATACATCGGAGGCCTGTTCGCCGCTCGAGGAGACGGAGGAGCCCGTGGAACAGCAGCAGCAGCACCAGCAACAGTATCAGATGACAGCAGCTGTTGAGACTGAAGCGTCTAGCTATAAGCTGGCCGAGCGTCGGGAGCGAGATCGTGAGCGTTTCAAGACCATTAAAATCACCAAGGAAATGCGAGCCCGCGACGAACAGTTGGACAACATTGTAGTGCCTTGTATAGATGATGAAGAGACTGTCGAACCGTTGGAGTCCGTGGAGCCGGAGCCGTCGCAGCGTCAGCAGTCGCCGCCTGGCCGCCTTTCGCGACGCGATCAGTCTACTTACAACTACAACAACGAAGCGGAGGTCAACTCCAGTGCCAGCAACAACTATTTGACCTATAAGAAGCCCAAGGAGAAGTCGCTGCTCATGCGACAGCGACAACAGCAGCAGCAGCAGGTGCCAGAGTTGCCGGCAAACGAATCCACCAGTCAGATAGCACGTTCGCTCTCTCGGCCACGTTACATCAGCGGACTGCAAAAGTTCACCACTGTTAGCAAGGCAACATCGGCGGGAGCTGGCCTTAATGCCACCACAACGCCAACAGCAGGTGCCATGTCAACGGCATCAACTGCAGCATCTGGAGCAACAACATCCGGCGCTGGGGAACTCAAAAGTCCCATGGGCATCAAGTCGAAATCGTTCCATAATTTGTCCTCCAACATTAGTGGAATTGGCGGTCCTGGTGCTGCGTCTATGGCACCGCGTCCCAGTTTGGGCGGCGTTCTGAGACGACCCAGCGCCCAGACCAGCAAACTGACGACTGGCCTAAGGGCAATGCAACAGCAAGAGGTAAGTACAGACAGTTTGAGATTGTGGCAACTTTAATAGTCCTAATTCATTTCAATCAGGATGACACAACGGTATTTAAGGTGCCTAAATTGGTCAGCGGATTGCGTGCTCCGGCGACGGCGAGTGTGAAGCGCGCTGTGGGCAATGGACTCGCACGACCTTCCTCCGGTTATTATAGTCTGAGCATGAAACAAGCGGGAGAGGCTGAAACACCCGAGGTGAGTTCATTTCCAAGAGGCAGGAGAGTAGGAATGACATGGCTCTAAAATAGGAGTTAAAGTTTCTATTTTTTTTTAAATTCATTTTTATTTAAATGTATCTGGGATATTTTTGTAAATAAAATTATTTTAGATTTTGTACTTATGTCTGAATCATCTTGCAGAGTCTCTCCTCGGCATCCTCGCGCGGCAGTCTGTATGGCAAGGACACGAAGCTGAATCACACATTTGACACGCAGGTGCTCAGCTCGAAGCTGACACAGGTGACAACCGGAGCAACGGGAATACCGAAGCCGTCGGGACTGCGGCAGCCGACGCAAATGAAACGCAGCGGATTGCCACGACCCTCTAGCATTGTGAGGCGTTGACCACAACCAAATGACAATTAAATTAAGACCACAATTAATAAGCGCCCGCCCGCCCATAGAAACCACAATAGTCCATTTAAAGTTAATTTATAATTACAACGTCTTCTTTTGTGTACTTTGTGTTCTGTGCTGTCTCTTTTGTTTCGACTCTTAGATTTATTGCCGCTTTGTCTGTTGAATTAGACAAAAGCATTTATGTTAAATATTATCGACTTTTGCATTTAGTTTTAAAACACAACATAAAAACAAAACACATTTTGCCTTAAATGATAGACGAAAAAAAAACCACAACTCCTTGTTAATCGCATAATAGTAACATTAATAATATAACGAGAACAATTGGTGTATATTTTTGTAAAACATGCAGAGAGGAAAACGTAGAAGAAAAAAATAATCTATCAACGTTATTTGATGTGGTGTAAAAGCGAATCGAATGAATAAAAATAGTATGTAACAAATTATTATAATCTTAAGCTCTGCTCAGTGGCCAGACCACAAGAAACCAAACTATAATTAATAAAAAAAAAAACCACACTATTATGTAACTGATAAACCTATTAACTACGAGTATAATAAACAAAATGTTACAAATCGAAATACAATATTTAATAGAAAAGAACAGTACAATATATAAACAATTACACAACAACAATATGATTTGTACTGTTCTGTTATCTATCATTAACTATATCAAAATTGTTATATTAATTTTGCTATATAGTTATAAAAACGGCATCTTTCGTCTGGTGCATTGTATTACTGTGCTATAATAAATAGTATATATCCCACATTTGTAATTTAGTTTTTAGTTGCCAAAAGAAAAAAAAATAATTAAAACTACAACAAACGAAGAACGAATTTTTCTAAATAAAATATTGCGTATTATACAAAAATCCGTGAAACAATTAAGTTTCTCCCTCTTTTAGGGACGGTTCCATCATTTAATAATCATGCATATCCTATATTAAGTTAGTTTCATTGCATTAATCCTCGATAAAATTAAGAATTAAACTGAGTTTCATATTGTTTAATAATTTAAACTCAATAATCATATGTGTATTAACCATCTGCTTTGCCTTTACCTAATATAAGTATATCGCATAATATTCTCCCAAAATACAGCTTTAACCCAAGTAGAAATTAATTTTGCAACTTTTGTAAACAAATTTAATCTGATTTAAATAATTAAGCATTATTAACAACTGATTTTGTCTAGATTTAAGGGCTTCCTTCTTGGACTATACTACTCACCCTCTCCGAATCTGATTTTTACTGCGGTAACTTAAATAAATATGTTTTTATAAGAACCATATGCAGTATCCAAAACGCATAACACTAACTCTAACCGTTCCAGAAATCTCAGACTTGAGTATTTATAAATTGAACTATAATATTTATTTTCGAAAATGAATATTATTTTTGAATACATTTTGAATGAATAAATAATATAAACAAAGCAAGCGTTCCTTTATTTTTAAATAATTCTTCTTGAGAGTATCAAGGGATGATTCAGTTTTTGGAAAACCTCAAGAATCCTGGAAGCATTTGGAACTTATTTCGTATACTAATAAATAATTCTGATATTAAACTTATTCCGGATCTGAAAGAGCAAAAATGTTTATTAAAACATTAACAATATATACATAAATCAAACTTCACATCCGGGAGTAGTTGCTCCACCAAAATTAATTCGAAAGCAATAATTTTCTACACATTTTTATTTTCTGCCAAAACATTTATATTAATTAATTTATATTATTTGGATTTATGTACAAAAAATATGCGTAAAAAAGAGCGGAAAGTATAAAAAGATAAGTATAAAAAATGCTGCAATGGAAAGACAGCCAATTGTTGCCGTTTTGTTTAAACATATTGATCAATTGAAGTGCATATATATAAATATATATTGAGATTAGATAAATTTGTTGCTATTTCAGTCGACGAGAATTTAGATAAGTATTTTCATTAGCACAAAATGCGACAGTGAAGGAATGTTCCGTTTAGTGTTTCAGTGGTTGTTGAGTTTGTTGTGGCGCCACAGGTTGTTGTTGTTGTTGCTGCTGTTGTTGTTGTACGGGCAGCTGTTGGTTCTGCGTAGGTGGCGGTGCCTGGTTGTTGAGCTGTTGTTGCTGTACAGGTTGTTGCTGCTGCTGCACAGGTTGTTGTTGCTGCACAGGTTGTTGCTGCTGCTGCACAGGTTGTTGTTGCTGCACAGGTTGCTGTTGCTGCTGCTGCTGTACAGGTTGTTGTTGTTGCTGCACAGGTTGTTGCTGCTGCTGCACAGGTTGCTGTTGTTGCTGCACAGGTTGTTGTTGTTGCTGAACGGGTTGCTGTTGTTGGTTGGGTTGCTGATAGACAGGCGGTTGTTGTTGAGCAGGTATCTGTCCGCCATGCTGATAAACCTGGTTTGGATTCAATTGCACGTGCTGTGGCTGTCCATACTGCTGCTGTTGATATTGTTGAGCATATTGCTGCTGTTGCTGTGCGTATTGCTGCTGCTGATGGGCATACTGTTGCTGCTGCTGCATGTGCAGTTGATCCGGCTGCTGGTAGTGCAGCTGAGCACCAGGTGGTGGTTGTTGGTGGTATGCCACGCCACCTGGCGGTGGTGCTGCATAGTAGCCTTGCGGCATGTTGGGATGCGGTGGCAGTTGTCCCTGAGCAATCATGCGCTGCACTTCCTCTTGGCGACGTCGCTCAAACTCGAGATATTCCTCATGCGTGTATTGCTGTTGTTGATCGATCGTCTCCCATTCGGGATCCTTTTGGAACTCCTCCTTGGCTGTTTGCTGCAAGAACTCATCAATGCTGATTAGGCCATCGTGATTGGTGTCCGTTTCCTGAAAGAATAAATTTGATTTTAGCCATTCAAAAACTGGGAAGCAATGAGTTTACCTGGAAGTAATGCTCGCGCATACGTTCCATTTCCTCGGCACGTTCGCGCATATCATCCTCGGGCAGATTGCTTTGGTAGACCTTGTCCAGTTCCTTGACAAACAATGCCTTGACTTCAGCCTCATCCCAGAAGCCGTTGCTATCCACGTCATGGATGGAGAAGAAAGTTTTCGGATTGAAATCGTCCTTTTCCATGTGATCTTGTTTCTCCCAGACCTCCTCTAGCTGCGCCTTGTTGCCCGGATGATGGATTTTCTCATGCTGCTTATGCTTTTGCTCCTTCTCCTTGAGCTCCGCCTCGAATCTCTTGCGCGACTCCTCATCCATTTCCTTCTTCTGAGCCTCACGTTCGAATTCCTTTTGCATTTCATACTCTTTGAATTCGCCACGTCGCTTGCGATCTGCTTCAGCCAGATCATCGGACGTCTGTTGAATTAGCTTGCGCAAGTCATCAATTTCAAAAGTGTGCTCATTGCCATGGTCCAAATGCTTTGGTACTTTCAAATGGTCACGATCGATGTTATTGCTCAAGTCGAAGGCCTTATTGGCCAATTCGCGCAATCGCTCCAATTCGCGTCGTTTTATCTCGTCCAGCTTCGTGCGCACATGATGATTCACATAGTCCAGCTCTTGGGCGATTTTCCCACTCTAGATTTCAAAGAATTATCTTTTAAGCTTTGTGGTCGATGAGGGGGGAATTACCCAACCAGCTGTCAATCAGAATCAAACTTACACGTATGTCTGCCTCGGGTGCTTTATCGAGCTTTTTGCGAAACTCGGGATCGGTCTCAAGTGCCTCAACAACCTCCCGCAAATAGCGCTCATATTCCAGAGAAGTTTCCACATCCGCTGGGGCAGGTGTGCTGCTTTGTTCCTTGCCCTTCTCCTCCTTTTTGTTGTGCGTCACAGGCAAAGCTGCAGCGAGTGTCGCAACCAAGGCAAACGCCAGCACGACATTCGCCAACCTACAGTTCATTGTTGCACGTGCTACGAACTCTCACTTTTGATTTATAATGACGATAGCCCAGTTGTGTAAATAACTTTTGTAAAATATTAAATTTATTCTGACGTGTCGCCACTTCTCTGCTTTGCTTGCCTTGGTTTTGTTTAGTTACTGAGCGCAGTGCTGCCAGAGTCGCTTTTTTCCCGTCAAATCTGGCTGTTTTCAAAGGCCATTTCTTGTTTAGTTACTGAGCGTTGTAGTGTTGGGTAGTATTGGGTTGCTCATGAGTGAGTGAACAAAAAAGAGTTGCTCCCTAAAGTGAGCAAGTGAACATGGCTCTTTTTTGCTCACTTCTTCTTTTTTGCTCTCTTTTGTTCACTAACTTTGCTCGAATTTTTTCTTTGTGCTCTTAGACCTCTCATACTCATTTAAAACTATATATATGTATCGTGATTGCTTATGGCGGGATATTCTCTTGCAGTGTTGCACAACTAAATTTGATTAGAACCAGTTCGGCTTTGTGCACTTACAGATGAACAACAACACTGCCAGCTGATCGGACTCATAGGAGCTAATTTTAAATTTAAATATTTCGCATAATGGCCAAAAACACAGCTGCAGCTGGCAATAAAGCAGCAAAGAAGAAGATATTAAGCAGCGTGGAATATGCGCGTATTTGCCAATTTATCAATGGCTATCACGGCAGCTTGGCAATCGACTGTGAACTGGAAATGGTGAATCGCTTTTTCATTGACGTGGAACCACTTGCCCTGATCTGCATTCTCCAATCCGAGCTATTCAACAAGTCTCGCGGGCAATATTGGCGCCACGAACAGCGTTCGAAGAAGCTTCTGCAAACGTAAGTAGGAGTTCCCAACAGTGTTGATATTAAAGAGCTCTGATTTTTGTTACTCTAGCTATGAGGATCAGTGTCAATTGTATAAGGATAATGCTCTGCTGATACGCATGGCCTGTGTGGAAGGGATAAGTCCCATTGCCTTGTGCCGCATAATACTGCAGGAGAAATATGAACTCAAGCAGAGACCTCAAGTTTCCCGCCTGCTCAAATATCCGCACTTGATCAACGATCCCCGTCTGGCAGCCAACGTTCAACAGTGTTTGTACAGTGACAATCAGGAAGGACCCCTCACGGATCTGCGACGCCGCATTGTTGGCGAGGAGTACGAGGTGAAACTGAAGCACCTGGCCAAGGAGGCAGGCATTCACTTCTATGATGAGCAGGATTTACGGCGCATGGGCTACGACAAGACGCCAGATATCAAAATGATTTTACCATTTCTCTACAAGGGCTGCGTGGTCAACTGGATAGAGAGCAAGGCCAATTTTGGAGATCCCAAGGGACACAAATGGAACATACAGCAGCAGCTGCAAAGCTACTGTAATCGGTAAGAGTTTTCCCATTTCCCGTCAAAGCAAATCTTCATGATTCCCTTTTTTAGATTTGGACCTGGCATCGTCATCTATTGGTTTGGTTATCACGAGGAGACGCCACAGCTGCCTGATAACAATATTGGCATAACAGTGCTCACAGATTTTCCCGCTCGCGAGGATTTGGTTTTTATGGAGTTGACGCAGCCAAGCACTTAGTTTAATTATTCAACATTTTAACACTTGACAAGAAATGCTGTTACTTAACAATTTTTCATTATTATTTTATTGTATCTATAAATTCTCATTTACATTGATTCTTATAGTACAAAAACGCATTTTCCCATTTTTTTGTCGTTTTAGTTCTTTTTCTTGCATGAAATGTATAAAACTATAAAATATTTGAATTGTTTATAAACGCAAAACTAGCGCAATAATCATAATAATTGGGGTGGCAGACAAAGTAAAATACCAGATAATATATTTATATTAATTCTATTGCTATTCTGTTATTATTATGCCACTTGTAAACAATTTCAATTGGCAATTCCAAACAATGCAAAAGTGTATTTATTTCTGTGAGAAAAACAAATCGGATTGTTAGCAGTTTACAAAAAATTCAGCTTGCGTCCGATCTTTCGATTTTATTCCACAAAATGTTGATTGTTTTAATTTTTATTGTTGCAATTGTTTTATGTGTTTTTATTTCTATCGTCTATCGTACTGGTAGGCAACTCGTCATTCAGTTGATATTTCCTTCGTTCATTTTTTAAGCATTTCCTCTAATATTATTATTGCCCCGGCACATTACAAGTCTTTCAGCTCCTCGGGCATTTCATTCTTCGGATGCTTGTTCTCGAAATGCTGCTTATAAGTCTTAGGATCTGGCATTTGTGACTGTAAAGACAAGATTTTAAGAGGTTATTTAGGTCTAAGTTTTTGACAAATTAAAAGTTCACATATTTATTGCATTGAGGGAAACTTTTCTTCTTTATTTTTTAATTATTTTGTGTAGTTTTTTTTGGTTCATGCACTTTAAATAGTTTTCAAAACAATTTCTAGTCTATCTGTACATAAGTTTGTTTTTATTGTATAGCAGTTACATACCTTGCACAGCGCACACACATGCACAAGTGCCTTTTGGGCAGCCTTCTTTTGGTCGTTGGCACTGTGACCCTGCTGCTTCTTCATCTTTGCCTGCTTCTCGGCTGCCTTTGCTTGTGATTGAATTTTCTGGTGACCGCGTGCCATTTTTTCGCTGTATGTGGTTTTTTAAAGACTGGAAATATAATAAATTTGTTAGGCACTTAAAACTTCACTTATCAATTGAACGTTCGCCACAACAACAATAAATTAATCTTAGATTTTTATTAATTTGCCTATGTGTGTTGGTGTCAATGTTGTTGTAGTTGTTGCGTGGTTGCTCAAAACGGTATTTACACTACAACTACAAACACAACAAAGTCGTTTGACAGCTGCAGCAGCCATTAGCGACGTCTGAACTTTCTCTTTCGCTCTTGCAAAAAAGGTGCAGGAAGACGACGCATCGCATTAGACATTGTGTTTAATTTTTGTTAGCAAGTAAAAGTGGCCACCAGGCGGTACGACGTCACTGAGACACAGATATTGCCGCGCACGCAACTTGGTTGATGATACACACTCACACCCCCAATCGCACTTTTTAGCACGTTTTTACTTGCAAATTTAGCAACCACGTTCTCTTTCAGCCTTACCTTTTGCCAAATTACAGTTTTTGTCAAACTATTAGGTTAGTCTACTGTCGCTGTACGAAATGTATGTTTCTGATACCCGAAATTGTTAAAGTTTGTTTGAGTTTAATTTCCGTGGCGTAGTTTTTTTTTTTACAAATTTTACGAATTGTGAGTGGGCTAGAGGTGGTGTTTTCAAAACATCGAAACCATCGGTTTTTGGTAGGCCACTATCGAATGTATATACAACAAAAACAAACCATCCTGATAATTACAGCCCTCTAAAATATTGGAAAGAAAGAATTTCCAAATTGTATGAGAAATATGTTCAATACAATCCCTTTTACAAAAAAAAGGGGGCAGTCTTGGCAACGGTATAAGTTTTGACATATTTTTTAAATCTTTTCGGAAAAGTTGTCAAATATCAACGTTTTTTTTTAATATTAGTTTTGAAGCTAGAACTTTAAAGCTTTCACAGGAGTCTAGTTATATTTTTCCGATTTTGTAATTTATTTTTTTTAGAATTTTTAATTGGTTTTTTCATTTTTGTTACCAAGCAGAGGCTGACGTGCCCCAAAGCAATTTTAAAATGAACTTTATTATTTTACAAAATTTATATTTTTCTTGATTTTTTGAATTGCACTGAAATATTATTATTAAATTATTGAAATTAATTAAAATTTTACAAAAATTACAAAAAAAACTAACACAGAAGTTGCAACTGTGTGGCAGCTTTGGCTCTACTTTGTCAACACAAGGTGGCAGCTCTTGCTCCTAAAACACGATGGCAACAGTGCTGCCATAAATCGATAACAAAAACAGGCCAGAAAAAAGGCCAAAAATATAAAATGGGGCAAAAATCAGGATAGATCTTTAAATTTAAAATGCATTCAAAAGTTCATGAATATTTATGTATTATTATTATTAATTTATTATTATTGTCATTATTTTTTTATTATTCTTATACAATATCATACTCATTTTAAAAATAATATCAAACAGTAAGCTGAAATGGAAATTTCCAATATCAGCAAAGGTCTTCATTGAAATAAATAGACAGTACGTTTTTGATTATGATGTTGCATTGAGTGAGGTGCAGCTGCAATTGTTGCACACATTTGGAGCAGAACTCTTTGTTACACAGCTCACTCAAGTGGTCAACTGGAGCAATTGCAGAATTCTGGGCGATAAACATGGCCAATGTCGCTTCACGTTCTGCATATTCAATTCTGATATTAAATTTATATTATTCTTATAGCTAGTTGCTCTTTTTCAGCTTTGTAAAGTATTTATAAACTAGCTCTCAATGGCATTAATTTCAAAGAAATAAAAAAGGGCCAGATTTGGGGTAGTGCTGTTTCAAAGTTCGGGCTAAATCATTTTAAAAAGTGATAGATCTATCACCAAAAAGGCTGTTATCGCAGCACTGGCAAGCATCTATCGATGTTTTTGGAATCGAAATGAAGGTAAATATCGATATTTCCTAAATCCATAAAAAAAGCTGCCAAAATAAATTTGAAGTTGTGCTATCGCAATAGTCGATCATAACGAAAAATATTTGAAATGGTGCTCAAAAATTGAAGTTTCTCAAAAACTAACCAACTTGAAATCAAGTGAGACGCAGAAAATTCGAAGCTTTATAAGCATAAGAAACTTCCAGTTGAAATCAGGTAATTTTTAAAGTTTTCTATAAGTTTATCTAGACGATTTAGAGGAAATAGTTGTTGTTTTTGTTTAATAAAATAAATAAATAAAATATATACTCCAGTTGCATTAAAAAATATGTTTTATTGCTTAAAACTTAACAAAATGGATTAACACTAAACTAACATGCTTGCATTATTGTCGCAAAATTCATAAATATTATCAACGAATTGCATTTCGTGTACATTTTTAGCAACTTGAGGTATCTCTTCTGGCTTCTTCTTTCCATCTCCCATCTTGCAGATATTTGGAGCTGATTTGATTTTGGTTTTAGACTGCGCAGGCGTCTCTGACTCGAGAGTCATGCGTTTGAGATTATTGATGAGGGATATGTCGTGTTTTATTTCATTTTTTAGCTCTAACAGCTCGTGTTCCGTTTTAATAATATCCTCAGCACAGTCTTCAATATTACGCTGCAGTTGGCCCACCGACAGCTCCATTTCCGGGCAGATATACAGCTCGTTGTGCAGCTTGTACTGCTTACATTTTTCCGTTAGCTGTCGGGTCAGACTGTATTCCCGCTCGTACCGCACATTCATGTCCGCATGCAGGGCTGCCAACTTGTTGCGCACACTGTGGCGCAGGGGAGCATCTTTCCGGCGCCTTCGTATGCAGTTGTTGTTGGCAATGGTTTCGGTTATGGCAATCGGTTCGTGGCGACTGCAGCTGCGACTGCGTCGTCGTCGGCGCTGCGTTGCACGCGTTTCGGCCAAATTGTATAACTTGGCCTTAACATTCTCATTGGCTTTGGTTGGCGCTTCGTAATGCTGATCGGGAAGTAATATCAACAGCAATTCATCGGGCATTTCCTGTTGATTTTTAGCCAGCAAGCATTTCTCTTTCGTTTTGTACGATATTTTGGCTGGTGTTTTGGCGGTTTTACCCTTGGACTTTTGCTTCTTATTGGCCAGATGCCATAACTTCTTAAACCACTTGAGCACGGAGCAACTGTTGGGGGGAGCGGAAGGGGCGAGTTGCATAAATTGCAGCGGCACCGGCTCTTTGATATCCCCACGATGCTTGAGCGATAAACGTAGCTAAAAAGAGCAAAAGAAATAGTATTAAGAATTAGTATAACTGTGTGGAAAAAATTACAAAAATACTTAAATTATTTATGCTATTTTTATTCTTGGTTGGTCTAAGCCATGGAGCAAAATTTCGGCTAGTACCTTCACTCAATTTAAGACAAACCAATTATTAGTATCTCGCAATTGTTTTGCAATTTTCAATGATTTTAAAGTCCTTAAAAAAATGTGGCAATTTTAATACTCAAACTTAAAATATGGTTTTCAAAGTGGTAGTTAAAATAATGAACTTAATAAAAAGAACTCTACAAGTCGAATATCTCCATAACTCGAACGTTTTCTTTCGATTATGCTGACTCGAGTTAGGGAAGTTCAACTGTATGTTTGTAAATTTTTTTTAAAATTTATCAAAATTTTTCGAAAAATTATAGATTGAAATTGAATTTAAGTGCTTTTGTATTGTACTAAAATCGTCTCTATACTATTTCCAATCCCTTGATACAACTGTTACAATTAAAATGCTATTAAGTCAAAAAGCTCAAGGAAATTAATGATCGCTGGGACATCAGATAAAAACAGTGCACGCAACATCAAATTAAGTAAATAAAAAAAAATGGAAATAGAAAAACAAAGCATTAACTTTAATATAAAAATCAATATTCAAATAGATTTCATTCCGTGCGTCATAAAGAATCAACTAAAATAATAGTAGAAAGAGGCGACGCATAATCAAGTCAAATGCGACTTCAATGAAGCATAGGCTGGTATATAATACATATACATATATGGTTTGTTATGTATTTGTATATATGTACATATGTGGAGGCGTGACTTAATGTGGGAGGGGAATATGGGGAACATGAATTTCACATTTCTCGACTTGCGTGCGGCGCCAGACGGACGAACAGGACACGAACAAAAAAAAAACAAAAACAAACGCTTATTATGCAATCAGTGTCGACTTTTGTTGTTGTTGTTGCTGCCTTGGGCCCAGTTTTTGCACGGCTGGTGGGCAGAATTTTAGGCTGGGTATGGGAAGTGCAGGGCGAGAGGGAGAGGAAGAGGGTGTGGGGTAGGGTTGGCGTTGCTCGCATATTACCTCATTGTGCACACGGCTCCAAGCGCGCCAAACAGGTAAAATGGCCATGTTGCCGTCGTAGCTGCGCTCGATACCACGCCAACGTTCCGTTATAACGTAATCGCTGTAGTCACGCGATGCTGCTGCGCCATGGCCGCCATCTTGTATTTTTTTTTTTTTTTTTAACAGCGTCGAATGTAACGAAAACGAAATGAAACAATAATAGTAGTTGAAAAACAAAAATAAATAAAAGTTAAAGTCAATAAAAATACTCAAACTAAAAGTGCAAACTATAGGCTAGATCTTTTATATACTGAACATAGATCTAATGACTCACCTAGCAAATTCTTATTGTTGTTGTTGTTGGTACTTCCATTGCTCAGCTCGTCATCAATCAGGGCTTTGATTATGTCATTGCATGTTGTTTTATTTGTTACGCCCGACACATAACGCGGCTCATCATCGTCCATCCAAATTGGTATTTCCTTATGACCCTGTTCCTGTGTGTGCCGGAAGTGGAAGAAGTTAAATGCATTGCTTTGTTAGTATTTTAGTTTTATGACATTGTACGCAATCGTTATAACGCTAACTATGTTCATTAAATACTCATTTGGGTATACAAAGTATTACAATTCCAGATTTGAGATTAGGTTAGTGCATCATGCGCTGTTGCCAAATTTCATTGTCTCTTCGAAAATGCCAAACTTCACAGTTTGCATTTGCTGGCCTCTGTTGCCAATTTGCAGTTTGACTTCCTTTTAGCTTACTTTTTAAATTTCAATGATTGCTTGGCACTGTTGCCAATTTGCAGCTTTACTAATATTTTGGCTATCGATTGCAAAGTTTCTTAAATCAAACAAATATTATTCTTGGCTGTGTTGCCAAACTTCAAACTGCATGGTTGTACATAGTTGCAAAACTTATTAGATTGCATTTGCCAATTTACAGTTTTATTAAATTTTGGCTATCGATAGAGAAACGCCTCAAGTTTAACAAATATATTTGCTGGCTATGTTGCCAAACTTCACTTCGATTTGTGCTAATTGCACTATTGCAATTTACAGCTAAAAGAAGTTTTTTGTTAACTACAGCTTATATGGACACCTATCAAATGTACGAGTATTAGCTACACTTCGACATTAACTCAACTGTACATGGGCCCCCTCTCAAACGTTCCAAGTCCTTACTCCATCCACCTCATATGTATGACTAACCCAACTAACCAAAGCAAAACATGCCACGTTCTTAAGTACAACACACAATATTTTGCTTTAGCTAGCTGCCCAATTAGATGATTTGTTTGATTTCACTGGAAGCCCACGAGCTCCCCAACCACAATCTTAAGGGGTGGGACAGGGGATGGGGCAGGGTCTGTGGCAAGCTACGTGTGAGGCACTTACCACAGTGCTATTTACGCCATATAGGGAAATGGAGCGATGGCGATGCCGTCGACTGGCGGCCGTGTGTTGGCCATTTCCGTTAGCCTTGCTGCCGTGTTGTTGATTTTGGCCTGGTTGTGGAGCAGTGTTGCGGGTTGCAGTTGTTGTTGTTGTTGCTGTTGTCACTCTTGCATCTACCAGACGTTCACCACTTGGCTTATTGCCTTTGTGATTGTTGTTGTTGTTGTCTTGATTTTGGTGGTGTTGATATTTGGTAGGCAGTATGGGGCTTTCAGGTAAATTCAATAGCGATGGACAGGTGTCAAGATTATCATCGATGAATGTTGAGTTTTGCTGCTGTTGTTGTTGTTGTTGTTGTTGTGGCGCCATATTGCCCGAATCGTGGCACTAATTGGCACTGAAATAAAAGGTGGGCACAATTGTTACTGTGGGCAGTTGTATATATCACTTATGTATATAGAACTATGTATAAAATGATTCGAATTCTATTTCAAAACACGCAAAAAGGCTGTTAGGCATGTTGTTGTCGTTGTTGTTGTTTCTGATGTTGTTGATGTCGGTGGTTGTTTAGTCGCCTACGCCTAACGATCAATTTAGATTTGTTACCGGCGATTAAATAAATTATGCATGAAGTTTCACAGTGCACAGTCATGGCTTGGTGGTGCAATGCACACCACCTGCCCAACCACCTGCCCAACACCACCCCAAAGCCCACAACACCAACTCAACGCTCACCTGTCCAACCCATGGCCAATTGCTATACGCTGATTCCTAGAAAATTACCTACAAAACTTTGTTTCTATCATTATTTACCCCGACTCCTGGTCTTCAGTTTCTTTCGACCATTTGTTACGTTTTAGGCCGCATAAATTGTTGTTGTTCCCTTGCATTTTATATGCAAATTTTGTTGGCCAAAAAAATAAAAGCGGCGAAAATACAGCCTGTTTTGACTTATGGATGCAAATTTATGCCGGCGCAAAATGCAGCGTGTCAAATAGCTCAAATTATAAATCGAGGCAGTTAAATTGCTGCAAAAACTTCAGAGTGTCCTGCCAAGAGCCAGGTGTGGCAAGTAATTGAAGAAAATCCTTTGGCTTTTATATTTGCTTAAATTAACTTAACATTAAGCAACGAAGTATCTCATAAATATAATAAGTGAAATGATCAATATATAAATATATATGATCAAGATATATTGTTGAAATTTTTTCCTAATGATATTTAAATTTAATTTATCCGTAATAAATATTTGATTAATTACATAAAATATAAAATGTTTTAAATAAAATATGCAAGTCCTTGAGTAATTGTGTCATAGTAATAGTAATTTCCTTTTCTATTATGAATATTAAACTATTAATTGAAAAAGCAATTACAAAATTATTTCTAAGAACTCTTAACTACTTTTCAGATATTTTTCAGCATATTTAGTAGATTTGTTTTAAAGTTTTGATCTCGAGTATATAAATAAATAATAAATATTAGTCAAAAGATAAACTACAATATAAATAAATACATTTCAAAAATATCTCGATAATTTTTGTTAGTATTTCTTGGTATTCTTCACAAATTAAATTCTATAGTAATTTTCTAATTGAAGATTTTTCTTGAAATTGCTGATCATGAGTATAATTGTTAATAAACATGTAAATCTATTAAATATTTAATAGTGAACGCCCATTCCACTTGCATATTGACAGACGAACGCATCAGAATTCACACCCCTCGATATGTAATATTCTCAAAGCTATTAGACAAATGAGTTATTGCAAGGAATTTCGTATGCATTGAACACGCCCACGGGGCAGACCGAATTGAAGTAATGCCACTGACTAAAGTTCTTTACTCTTCCCCACACCTCCCCACACATCAGTGTCCCCCCTCCCGCAGTTTGTTCGCACATGTCAATGCAGCCTTTGATTACCTCGGACTGAGCAAAAGCAGGACATGCAAACATTCATTGAAAAATGTAATTTCCAATCAAGATAAGTTCAAATGTAAATTTCATTCGATGTTGTGGGCTGGGACAGGACCTTTGGGCAACCACACACCCACACACCCACACAGACACTCACTCAGGGCAATTATATAAACACCCAGCGCTGACGTTTTAAGTGCAACTAATTGTTGTACTACGTATCAAGTTGGGCGGACTGTGCCGAAGCAATCATATGATTAATTAATGCATAGTGCTAAGGCTTTTCAGGCTTTCCTAGAAATCCCCTAGACCTTGTGACCAAGTTAAGTCGGCTTGACTCTCAAAGTTCAATGTCTTTCCGCCAAGTGTATATACAATTTTATTATTAAATTGATCAATTGCATTCCAATTATCAATGACGTACATGGTTTATTTTCAAAGTCTCCTCGACCTAACTTTTGTTTAAATTTGAATTCGAATATGTGACTCTTTTTAGTTTCGTTATAAATATTTTATAAGATATATTCGTTTAAATTTAGCTTCTGTTTCGTATCTGTAAGCATTTTAATTAATTGTGGAAGTAAGTAAACAAGATAGTTTCTGTTCATTTATTTCCTGCAAATGCAGAACTAATTTATGAAGATTAAGTTAAATCCCCTAGAAATCCCCTAGACCTTGTGACCAAGTTAAGTCGGCTTGACTATCAAAGTTCAATGTCTTTCCGCTAAGTATATATACAAATGTATTATTAAAGTGATCAATTGTATTCCAACTATCAATGACGTACATGGTTTATTTTCAAAGTCTCCTCGACCTAACTTTCGTTTAGAAATTCGAATATGTGACACTTTTTAGTTTAGTTATACATATTTTATAAGATGTATTCGTTTAAATTTAGCTTCTGTTTCGTATCTGTAAGCATTTTAATTGATTGTGGAAGTAAGTAAATAAGTTAGTTTGTGGTCATTTATTTCCTGCAAATGCAGAACTAAATTATGAAGATTAAGTTAAAAAAAAAGAATTTTCAAATGAGAATAACAATTTTTCCCGTCCGAATAAGTATTAATTGTTTGCCATTATATTTAATAAAAATGTGTTTGTTATTCAAAGCATTTCTAAAATGTTTTGGGTTTTTGGTTAGTGTTAAATCCATTTTTTATATTATTTTTTTATACTCAAGACAATATATTTATATTTTATTAATATTTTTTTAAGACTTTTCTTTTTGGAAAATTTTAAATACCACATAGATATTTTTAATTCTTTTATTTTGTCTAACTATTTAGCTGAATTCTGTAAATTTCTTATAGTTTGGGGTATTAATTGTGTTTTCTTATTTTTGGATATCTAATTTATTAGGTTCTCTGGTCTTTATTATTATATGCCCCAAAAATGTTTCTCAATTCTCAGAAGATTTCAAAAGCCTTTTCCAATTGCCGAATATTTCTAAATATTTTCCAGTTTCGTCTTGGTTTTACATAAAATTCAACAAATATTTTGTAATTATTCCGTTTTCCTCTTCTAAGGATCATTTTAGAGTTGTTTCTTACCGCACATTATATTTTGGCACCCGCAGAACCACAGAATATTCTGAAGCCAACTGTGAATTCTCCCAGTGCCAAGATGCAATGGCAGCAGCAATGACACAGATACTACCAACTGCCTTACCGGTAAACTGATCATGACTTACCTTTTTAGTCGATTTTCCAGTGTGTTTTCACGTGGTGCAACTCAAGCTTGATCGCTGAGTAAATTTCTTGTGTGTTTCTTTTTTGGAGTTGTTTTTTTTTTTGTTTTTTGGTAATAGTTTATGATTTGTAGTGGCTTGGATTTGGATATGGATGTTAACTGTTTTACACTTGTTCACTGAATTGTTGGTTAGCTGCCATGCTAGAGCCGCAGGACATGTTAATCCTTTGAGCTTTGACACTTGACTGAAGTTCAAATTTGAATTTGCAGCTATGTAACGTGCCTTTCGACGTCAGCGTCAGAGTCGGAGGCAGAGGCAGAATTGTCGACGTCAGGCAGCGCAGCCGGAAACTGCTAATATTTTTGTTTCTAGATCTAGACAGGTGGCTAAGGTGCTAAGCTGTTGTCCTTGTTCAGCCAGTGCAATTTCGTTCAGTTCAGTTCAGTTGGTTTATATTCAAATAATGCCTAGGCTAGCAAGCAATTCATGCACACATACGTATGTGTGTGTGTGTGGGTAAGAGAGTCCTTTAGTCCTTTAGTTTAGCTGGTTGCTAGTGACAACTTGTGGCAAATGCGCGTTCAATGCACAACAAACAGGACTGACGACGGCGTATCCTTGACGACGGCATGTGACTAACTAAAATTTTATTTGCTACCACACAAAACTTTAAAGCAAAACCAGGCAACTACCAATGCTCACACACACACACACTCACACACACACATACACGAAAGAAAGAGCGAGAGTGAGAGAGAGAGACAGACTCAGTCTAGGGGTTGTTAGGTGCTGTTGCTGCCGTCATCAGCAACTGTTGTTGTTGTTGTTGCTGTTGTCGTTGGTAGTAGCTGCTAACAACAACTGTGCTGCCCCGTTGTCGTTGTCGTCTTTTGGCCAACCAGCAGCAACCACCAACGGCGCTACCAATTTCCCACTAGCCCTACACACAGCCAGATCCACATGCGACCACTCCCTCACACACATTGCAGTTTTTCTCTTCTCCTGGCTCATAGCGTGTCTCGGCTAACCCTCTAGCCCTATTCCACTCTTCTGACTGTAGTTGTTGTTGGTATTTCACTAATACCAATGCCAGAGCGCACTTTGTGTTATTTGGTAAAACGAGATTGTTGATAACGTGCCACAGCAACAACAACAACTATAAAGTACAAAAAAAAAAAAGAACTCGCGGTACATAAAATTCTTTCAGCCATGAGGACTTACTCCTGCTCCTGCTCCTGCTCCAACTCCTGCTTCTACTCCTACTCCAGTTTCTGTTTCTGCGGGGTATTGTATATTTTATTGTTAATGGGCAGCATTCACCTTTCGATTCGATTTTTTTGTTTTTGTTGTTAGCTTATTCACGACACGAAATTGTTGTACTTTTGTTGCCAACGGCATTTTTGGCTGGCTTAAAAACACTTTGATAGAGGGCTACCAGCGAGTTGCAGCTAAGAAAGTAAAACCCAATTCTATTTCAATTAATTTGTAAGTCTATTTTTAAAAACAAGTACAGCAACTTTGCAGCTGTAGGGTAGTTAGAATCCACTGGAATCCACATTGATATTTTAAATTTAAATTTAAATTTAATACCTAGTTATGCTAAAGAAGATTCTTCAAGAGCTTAATACCTTAAAGTTATCAGCTTAATATATTATATTTGACAGAATTTAAAAATTGAGCTATTTTCCGTAAAAAAATAAAAATTACTATTTATTTTTTATAAAAGTTTTTTTTTAACGGAAATGAAGCTAAAATGTAGTTATTCAAGATATTTGTAATTCTATTTTATAACTTGGGAAACTTCAGTTTGATCTGACTCTTAGTCTGAACTTAATTGAACGCACATTCCTGAAAATCCACAGAAAATTAGTAACAATTATGTACAATTTTTATTGACCTAATGATATATCATCATTTCCGTAAACAACGAAATGCAAACAAAAAATTGATTGAATCTTATTCTAATAGAAACTTTCAGGGCAACTTCAGAGATACATAAAAGAGTATGGCTATAGATTCAAGCCTTTATTCATTACCTTTCGCAGAACTCAACTAAGTACCTATGTTATTTAGTTGGTTTATTATTCAGTATGCATATAACTTCACCTATTAATGGACACGCAAATTTTAGCTGGTCTTACCCGGCATTGTCCGTGTTTTTATAGGCGGACTCTGAACAAACGAAGAATATAAAACCTGTTTCTTGCCAAGTCCAAATTTATTACAGTACTATAACTGTAATGATATTTTGATATATTCTTAGTACTTGAATTGTTTTAGGGGTTTGCCTAAGACTCCCTTCTAAAAAAGAATACTGTTAAGAAATAATTAAAAACACGCATGTTGTCAATTTTGGGGGGAATAATTTTGCCAGAGCGCGTGAAAATTTGACGCTTTGCCGAGCTGCGATTATGTAAATGATTGATCCAGGAGCAGGTTAGAGGGCAGCCTGTACTAATTTGCAGAAAGTTGGGCCAGCTAGTTGTTATCAAGGGGTGAGAAATATTACTCTACACATATAAGACCGTACCTGCCGTTGAGTCGTTGTGGTTCAGCGATTTCACGATATGGCACCGCCGACTCGTAATAAACAAACATAATGTTCGGTAATAATGGAAACAGGACTCTGTCGTTTGGCAGTGTACTGCTTATACATACCATATTAATACATACCATATATTTGTACAGGCTCTGAGTTAGTGTGGGAAAGTGCACGGACTAGCAATTGCCTTGGGACGGTGTTGTTCGTCGAGTTTCACGGCTGGCAAATGCGAGGTTATTAATTTTTTCTTTTTTTACTTGGATTTTGGACAGAGAAGCAATTAATGCGCACACATGAACAACTTATTGCCACGCCTATGAGACCTGGCACTAAGTACTTTTATATGTTTCGAACTTAGGCTTTCAACGGATATTATAGCTCTAATAATTATACCCGTTACTTATTAAAAATAAGTAAAAGGGGATATTGTATTCGTTGCAATGTATGTAACAGGGAGAAGGAAGCATCTCCGACCCTATAAAGTATATATATTCTTGATCAGCATCAACAGCCGAGTCGATATAGCCATGTCCGTCTGTCCGTCCGTCCGTCTGTCCGTCTGTCCGTCCGTCCGTCTGTCCGTCTGTCCGTCTGTCCGTCTGTGTGAGCGCCTAGATCTCAGAGACTATAAGAGCTAGAGCAACCGAATTTTGCACACAGATTGCTGTAAACCCCACGCAGGTCAATTTTGTTTCAAAATTTAGCCACGCCCCTTTCCGCCTCCGTAAATCGCGAAAATCCACCACACGCACAGTTTTCAAAATATTAGGTTTTTTTAAACGGTGAACGTTAGCTATAATTATTACCTATCATCCTGCTAAATCCCAACAAGATCGGACAAGGATAAAGGTGGTACTGGCTGATTAAAGCTTTTAAGCAATAAAAGTGCCTAAAAGCATGCAATAAAAACAAAAGTTTAATTTATTTAGGTAAGTAACGGGTATCCTATAGTCGGGAGCTCGACTATAGCCTTTCCCACTTGTTCGATATTATTTTGCGGTGGCTACGATTAACAGGAATGCTCTTGGGATTTAGCCAAAAATCGATTAGAAGCGATTGGAACTTTGGATATCATAATAAAAAGCATAGTAGCGTTTCACTTTCCATTGTTTCGTTAAATTTTAATAAGACATACTTTTTTCTTAAGGTATAAGCAATTGTGCACCATTAAAATTTATTACTTTTTTTTCACTGGCAACTTCATTCCATTCCATTCTTAATTCCTATTTTTATACCCGTTACTTAAAAAATAAGTAAAGGGGGATATTGTATTCGTTACAATGTATGTAACAGGGAGAAGGAAGCATCTCCGACCCTTTAAAGTATATATATTCTTGATCAGCATCAACAGCCGAGTCGATATAGTCCTTCTGTCCGTCCGTCTGTCCGTCTTTGTGAGCGCCTAGATCTCAGAGACTGTAAGAGCTAGAGCAACCAACTTTGGCACACAGATTTCTATAGACTCCACGCAGTTCAAGTTTGTTTCAAAATTGTGCCACGCCCCTTTCCGCCTCCGTAAATCGCTAAAAGCCACCACACGCACAGTTTTCAAGATATTAGGGTATTATTAGATAAAAGCATACAATAAAATAGTTTTTTAAAATTAATTTAAGTAAGTAACGGGTATCTTATAGTCGGGAGCTCGACTATAGCCTTTCCCACTTGTTTTTTATTTAATTGATGTTCAGAATACTTACTTAAATAAGAAATTATTCGAATTCTCGAATTTTTTCCAATCTAAACTCTGTCAGTATTTTATCCAATTTATTTCGATTATTTCATTTTCAAATATATGTATATACTCATGTAGGTTTGGAGCTCACTTCAAACAAACTTCTTGAGCTAACTTTAGCCCTATTATTTACTCACCTGCGTCTGCCCCCAATGTTGCATGAACTTGAGTGGCGCCACTTGAATTGCTTTGCATGTGTCGCATATGGAAATGATGTAATGATAGGGGAGTTGCCTGCACAGGTTAATTGCGTTGCACTTAAACAGAATTTGTGTAAAGCTAATGATTAAGTTCTAATTATGCACTTTGATTGTCCAGCCGAGATTGCGGCTATCCAGGAACTTCAAAAGTTTAGAATGATGGAGCTAAGTTTACTACTATATATCAAATATGCAGCCTGTCTATAAGACAAGCTCGATTGTTGACCCTGACACAGAATATCAGCAGGTCATTCCACATATGCTGCGTATCTTTTGGCCAAATGTAACGTATTTTTGTCAAGTTCTTCCCTTCCCGCATTTGCAACATTCATTCATGCATCAATTTGGGCCAAGACATGAGAGTGAGCGAGAGAGCAATTGGGCTTTGACCATTATAAAGGTAGTAAATAATTACAAAGAGCAGGGGTCACAGGCTACAGAGCCGGGTTTGAATAGTTGCCGCTGCCTGCATTTTACCGCGTGCCACGTTGTAGTTGCAGCTGCAGGTGTAGAAATCAACGAGCGCAACGAAGCGAGACTTTAGCCCCTCTGTCTTCGACTCCCATTCCCTCTCCCTCTCCGTCTCTGTCTCCGTCTCCAGCTCAGACAGCGACTCGCAGAGTCCAGTTGGTCTTAGCGGAAGGAAGCTGTTGCGCGGGCCAAGAAACACTTGTTCCCTTAAAACAGCCAAAAGGGAAGATCTAGGAACCTGTTTTCTTTGTTCTCTTCGCTGTGTGTTTTTCAGGCGCGCAGATCTTGCAAGCTGTTCGATCGGTTGGCAGGTTGTTCGGTTCCCTCAATTTAGGGGTTGTGCCCCGTTAAGATGCCGCCGGCTGTGTCGCGTGTGCATTGACCTGAAAACTGACAAACTGAAAACAGGCGCGCCCTTTAATGATTGCCAAAACCTGTCGAAAGTCAAAGACATTACTTAAATATTTTTTGTTCATTTTCTGTTTTGGGACGATCTTTATTAATGCGAAGCTGTTCTGCCGGTTTCATAGTTTGTTTTGTTTCTTGTCTTTTCATTATTCTTATTTATTTATAACTAGTTGTTGTTGTTCTTGTTGTAATTTCGTGTATTTACAGCGTGTTTCTTTTTGTTTTGTTTTGTTTGTTTGTTAATGTTAATAAATTTGCTCAAGTTGTGTAATTTATTTACTTTATCTCGTTTTTGTTAAGGATTTTAAAAAATTGATTTGCTTGCTTTGCGCCGATTTTTAAATAGTGTCAGATTTGTAATTGTAATCTATAAGAAATCTACTCTATTGTGTGATGATGTGAGGAACCTAAAATACATATATCTAATGCTTTTGTGACATTCTTATTTAAGTTAGCAAACAATTTTATTTTTTTTTTCATATTTAGTTCTACTTAGAATTAGCAAAGATTTCTTTTCGTTATTATAAATACTTCAAAAATTATTTTAGTGTTAACTAACAAAATGTATTAACGAATTGTATTATTAACTAATTTTATTTACATTTTGCTATTCAGTTTTTGCATTATGCTGTTCTTACAGCTTATAAAGCTTTTGCATACAGTTTGCTTTTGTTTTTTTTAACATTTTTGGTTTATTTTTACTGTGTTATAAAGCCACCTGCTCGTAACCTTTGCTCTGTATTATTTAGATATTTTCATTTAATTATTTTGAATTAATACTTTATTTACAATTTTTCTGAATTTGTTGCCTTTTATTACTTGTTTATTATAATTATTAATTCAGCTGCAGAAATGGAGAGTATTATTTTGAATTTACTTAGATTGAAAATAGTTTGTATCAGTTAGCTGAACACATTTATATTAAATTTTTCTTTGCAAACAAAGACAAAAATCATGGTATTTAAGCATGACTATAATTGTTAATTATTTAATTATTTTGTGTGGTTTATTAAAAGAAAAGACATTTTTAAAAGTTAATACCCGCGCTGTTGTCTTAAATCTTTTAAACCCTGCACCCATTCAAAGAATATAAGAATGGTGAAAATATTTGGAATTTGTTTATCTTATCATATTTAATATCTTCCTATTTGAGCAGCAGGATATTTTTAAATCCTTGTTTCAGTTAAGCATTGTCTTGCTACATGTTTTTAATCAATCAATCTCCTTTCCACACATTTCCTGTCACTGTCAAAAAAATACATAGTCATATTTAAAAGTTGAAATGATCTATATAAAGTTTATAAATTTTTTGCTGTTAGCATTAAGCTTAGTTCCCAACATTGTGGTGAGATCCGAACGTGTTAAGCGCATCGCAACACCAAATTTTGATGAAGATGTATACCAAAATCTGGCAAAATATGTGGTCTCTATAAGGTCGCGTACGCCCCACAAATACTTTGGCGATAATCATTTCTGTGGCGGGACCATAATATCTTCCATATTTGTGTTAACAGCCGGACATTGTGTCATGGAGTGGGTAATTACTATATACCTGATACTTAAGATCCCAATTAATATAATTTACGAAACCTTACTTTAAAGTAATCGCAAAATCATGTATCGAAGTCGAGTCTTGTTGGTCGTTGCCGGAACTCCGAACCGACTTAAGCATGTCGTTAATCAGACTTTAAATGTGCCAGTTAAAAAGATAATAGTGCACACAAACTTCACTTTGTATAATACAAATAATATCGCAATCTTAAAGTTGGCTCAAGATCTTCCCATCAATAAGCATGTTGGTTTTATCAATTTGCCCAGTAAACCACCAAACTTTGGTAGTTTCTACCGAGTTCTGGGCTGGGGACGAGTCTACGAGGTTAACTAATTGCCTTAAAAATTGTTTTATATTATTTCATCTATACTGTTTCCAGGGAGGAGCTCTGGCATCTAGAATTCTGTATATCGACGTGCGACTGCTGGAACCATCGAAATGCAAAACCTATATTAAATATTTCTCGGTAGAAATGTTATGCGCAGGAAATTTTAATAAGAGTGACGAAAATCCCTGTCCTGGCGATTCCGGAGATCCATTCCTTGATGGCACAACGCTCTTTGGCATTTCTACCTATAGTATTGGTTGTGGTAACTGCGAATTGCCTTCAGTCTATACGGATGTTTATCATCATATGGACTGGATTAATGAGATGATCGCTGCGAATGCCAGCTGGAAAAGTTACGATCAACCTTTTCGCATATTTATTTTTCTTAATATTTTGATACCATTTATTATAAATTTTTTTTAATCGGATTATTATAAATCTTTAAAGATTTTTGAAAATTTACAAAAGGAATAGGTCGAATATTTAGTATTTCTTTCAAGTTTAATGGGCACAGGGTGTGTGAAAACTAAAATTTATATTGCTTAAATTTTTAGTTCGCATTTATAATGTTATCAGCTAACTCTTTAGTCGTTTTCTGCACTTCCATTTAGACTAATTCCATAAAATAGCTAAAGTATACTTTTGGGCTTGTAACAAAATGAAAAACCTTTCATTCCATGCTAAAAAGTATGCTTTAGAGTTTCAAATGAAATTAATTCGAAAATATTATTGTAAACATGCCTCGGTTTTTTTTAAATTATATTTATTATTAATATAGAAATATTTATTAAATATTACTGTCTTTTTATAATAATTATATTTTTAGTGGTCTTTGTGATTTAATTAAAATGTTTGTTTGGTTTTGTTAAGCCTAAATTAAAATACATTTAAATAATAGAATTAAACTATAATTTTTCTCCGCATGAAACCAGTTAAGCTAATTCGAAACTTTAACATTCTGCAACAATTTTTTTTATAACAATATCATTAAAAGAAGGCACCTTCAAATTTTTAGCATTTTTATATTGAAATAAAATATTTGAATTTTAATAGTTACATTCTCTGTAATATCGTTCCCAATCGATCTAATGCTTTGTACATTCCTTGCATTCATTGGCACTACATTCTACAGATTTATTTCAAGTGCCACTTTATAATTTCTTCAATGATACATAATCTAAGCCAAAAACAATTATTTTAACGCTGCTTTGTTAAAATATTTATTCTCTATCAGAGGCCGCGTGATAAATTTTCAATTTCTTTTTAGTTGAATTATTTGTAAAAAATGTTTTCAGCGACAAAACAGTTCTCATATTTTTTTTGTATATTTTAATAATTTGTAATGTCTGTTTTTTGTTTATTTAAATTGCAAAAAGATTGTCCGTGTCTTTGGTTTTCATTTAAATTTTTTTTATTTTTTTTATTGTTTTTTTGAAACAAGAGAAATTTGCATAGCTTCAAATATTTTTGCTTGCTAAATAATATATGGATTCATTTGGAATTCCACTTTCAAGTCAATTCCCCAGCCATATAATTAAATTAAAGCACAACACACATTACCATATACACTGAATATTTACTGTGGAATTGGTACAAAAGCGAAAATCTAAGAGAACCCCAATAATTGAACAAATCTACGGCTCTAGAAATATAAAAATTGCAAAAAGCTTTATGTATGCATTCTGTATTCGTGTTATACAATAAATATTATTTAAATAATTGGTAACGGTGGCCCTCATTAACCTGCTCAATTAAATAACTTGAATAAGTTTGTATGCAAAAATGTTCATCTTTTTTTTTTTTAATATATTTGTTCTTATTATTTTTTGTTTGTTTTTGGTTGTGTTTATCACAAGACTTTAAGGTTTGATTTGGTTTAGTTAGTTACCTTTTTTTTTTAATATATATTTATATATTGTTTATATATGTTTAGGTGTATTTTTTGTTTAGTTTTGGTCTTCTACATGCAATGTTTGCAGGGCTTAAGTTGCTTTCGAAATAAATTGTATCTAAAATACTTGGGCGTTTTTTCATAGTTGGGTTGGCATAGCTTTTCGACTTTTTTTTTTGTTTTTAAATTTGTTTCATTACATTTAGATTTTATTTTATTTTATAAGAGTTTCTTCTATTAGCTTTGATATGTTTCTCAATTAAATTGTTTAATCCAATTCCTGCTGCTACAAAGGTGTTAAAATTTTACTTGTGCTAACAAATCAAATGGAATTGTATAGAAATTATAAATATAAATAACGTAAGCTTTATGCATTATTATTAAACATGTTTCGAACCAGATTTTTTTGTTTTTAATTTTATATAAATTTTACAAATTAAATAAAGTTAGGAAAAATATTCAAATGCTAATCCTAAAAGTATGCTTTACATATAACTTTCAAATTTAAATAAAATATTTAACAATTATGTTTGCAGGTCTGCGAATTACACTTTCTCATGAATTTTTCAGTTAGAAGTAATGCATACCTTTAGGATCGTCAAATGTATGAGTAAAATTCGGAACAGATCTATTTTAATATATTTATGACATCAACATACAATAATTATGATAACATTTTGACATTTTTGGAGGCATTTTGAACTAAATAATATATAATATTTGACTAGAATTGTTGTAAATATATGTATGTATATAACTTCTATATATGTATGTATGTATAAATATGAATTTTTGCAATCATTTTGTTCTTGTTTTTAACTACGCATAGATAAAGCGTTAAAGCTGGTTTTTGGGTTGCGTTTTGTGTTGAGTTTTCTGTTTCTTTTCATTTTTATTACAAGCTAGGTCTTTTGTTTTAGATGGTGTTTCATTTTGGTACATACTTTCAGCATAACTTCTTAATAAATTGTTTATGTATTTTTAATTAATGCTAAACTTTTGCGTTTTAATTTAAGTAATTAATGCATTTGTCGAGCAATTTGCAAGTTTCGTTATTTTAATATTTGTTTTGTTTTTAAAAAAGGCAGTCGAAAATCTTTTCGTATTTATATTATTAATTTTGCATTAATTTAATTCTCGTAATTATTTAAATATTAACAACTTATGTTAAACAATTCGTGTGTGTGTGTGTGTGTTTGTGAATTAAATATTATAACAACTCATTTATCATTTATTTTTAACTAATTTTTTTCTTATCACTTGTTTGCCATTTTACTTTTATAGTGTATTAATTTTTAATTAAATTACTTTGTGTTTCCCTTTGTTACATTTAAGTTAAATGACTTTCGCAAGGCCTTAAGAACTTAGAAATCTGAATTTATCGTAATTTCTTTGCGTGATTTTCTATACAAATTAATTTTACTTAATATTTGTTTATGCTGTTTCTGTTTCTGTTTGTTATTGTTTTTAAAGCGCATGCTTTTTGGTTGTGTTTGGTTTGCTTTTGTTGGTTGCTTTTAGCTTAATCTTACGAAAATCCTTTATAGTGTACAAAAAAGAATATCAGAAATATGGAATAAGCAGTTGGAAATGTTATTCTTGCAATGACATCGATCGTCTTTGCCACACGAATCGGATGCGGTGGCTCTTTCTTGCGCACTTGAACGAAGCAGGTCTGAAAAAAGAAGAGAATGATTAGTTGAGATTCTTTTTTAATTAATATATAGTATATATCTAAAGCAGTGATGTCCAAAATGCCAAAACCCTATCCCATTGGAAAGGATCTCATAATTATGCCGGCGTGCCGCTGCGTCGCAGCCGTTACAAGTACAGAGAGAGAGAGAGAGAGAATACGTGAATTCTATTATTAGCAAATTCTGCGGGTGGTGCTCTCACGACGCGTGTGTTCGGCTTTTTATTCTCTCACGAAGCATCTGATCGGCTGATGTCAGTCAATGATCTGCGTTGCATGCATACTAGGGCGGGTCAATTTGTTCGGGTCGAAAAAAACGTGGTAATCGTCCACCAGAATCGTAATCTACGATGAATTCTAAGATATTTTCAGGAAGAAACTATATGTCTAAAATCAATTCCTAGCCTCCGCTGAGAAGCATGAAGATTTCAGGTTAAGGTATTTTAAGGTATTTTCAGGTATTTAAGGTATTAAAATAAAAATACCAAATTTTCCAAAAATGTTGGGCCTTATTCTGATTCATCTTTTTACAACAAATTTTATAAATAATTTTTATTTTTAATTAACCAAACTATTTTTTTTTAATTCGTTTAAATTAGTCGAGCAAGCTATGAACAATGCCTTTTAAGGAAATTAGAGGCAAAAGTCTGTAACTTTCTAACGAAGTATGATATCGGTATGAAATTTGAAATATATATTCTTGACATTTGACAAAAAATTTAGACAATAAAAAATAAGTGGGCGTGGCATCCAAATGGGCGTTAATTATCGGTCAAACGATAAAGTTCGGTTTTTTCAACATTAAAAAATTAAAAAAAATTGGAAAAATAGAATTTTATTTTTATTATTATTTTTTTTTATTTAAAAAATATTTTAAATACCTTTAGTGTAAAATTTTGTCAAAAAAAATTTTTTTTCAACTGTCATGATTTCTAATCCCGTTTGACAAAGCTCTCCGAGATTTAAAAGCTAGAGCCCATTACCGACCCCATCACCGAATTTAGCTTATAGTTAAACTCAACATTTTAAATATTTTTGTTTTATTTTTAGAAAGCAAATAACAAAATATATCAAATAAAAAATAACTTATCCGTCAATTTTTAAAGTCTTTCTTAGACTCGATTTGATGATATGTGGAACGACTTTCTTTCTAAGAAAGACTTTAAAAATTGACGGATAAGTTATTTTTTATTTGATATATTTTGTTATTTGCTTTCTAAAAATAAAACAAAAATATTTAAAATGTTGAGTTTAACTATAAGCTAAATTCGGTGATGGGGTCGGTAATGGGCTCTAGCTTTTAAATCTCGGAGAGCTTTGTCAAACGGGATTAGAAATCATGACAGTTGAAAAAAAATTTTTTTTGACAAAATTTTACACTAAAGATATTTAAAATATTTTTTAAATAAAAAAAAATAATAATAAAAATAAAATTCTATTTTTCCAATTTTTTTTAATTTTTTAATGTTGAAAAAACCGAACTTTATCGTTTGACCGATAATTAACGCCCATTTGGATGCCACGCCCACTTATTTTTTATTGTCTAAATTTTTTGTCAAATGTCAAGAATATATATTTCAAATTTCATACCGATATCATACTTCGTTAGAAAGTTACAGACTTTTGCCTCTAATTTCCTTAAAAGGCATTGTTCATAGCTTGCTCGACTAATTTAAACGAATTAAAAAAAAATAGTTTGGTTAATTAAAAATAAAGATTATTTATAAAATTTGTTGTAAAAAGATGAATCAGAATAAGGCCCAACATTTTTGGAAAATTTGGTAATTTTATGTTAATACCTTAAATACCTGAAAATACCTTAACCTGAAATCTTCATGCTTGTCAGCGGAGGCTAGGAATTAATTTTAGACATATAGTTTCTTCCTGAAAATATCTTAGAATTCATCGTAGATTACGATTCTGGTGGACGAATTTAGCGAAAAAAAATTGACCCGCCCTAATGCATACACTTCAACGAATGCTTTGCTCTCTTTACGTTGCCAAGTGTACCGATGCGGCAGTTCGAATTTGTTTTCATTTCATTTTTTCAGTGTAAAGCAGTAAAACGTTTCGTTAACTTCGTCCTTCGACGTACGTACACAAACGCAATGTTTGATTTTGTGAGTTTGGACACCACTGATCTAAAATGATTGATTTATAGAGAATGGGAGTTCCTGAGCTCACCTCCGTGGCGCAGCCGTTGTTCGCCGAATGGGTGCACGGGCTGTTGCTGCCGCCGCATGTGGTGCATGCCACAATCTCATTCGGTGCGCCGGCGTCGCGTCGCTTTTCGCCCTGATAGATGGCGGTAAATTTAAAAAACTAATGCGTTAGTTGTTGGTTCACACCAAAGTTATTTACAAAATGCATAAATTTGAAGTTCAAGTATATAGGGAAAAAAACAATACGTTATTATTTACACACGACATACACATACGCATTCGGTTGCACAACAAAAAGTTGGAAAACGAAAATTTGTTGCAGTTGCAGTTTGGTTGCATTTGGTTGTTTGCATTTCGTTATAAAAACACAGCAAAAAGCATTGTTTATTTAAGTACGAGTTGTATATATATATAAAAAAAGAAAAAAAAAATTGTTTCATTAACGGTTGATTGACATGTGAAAAGGTTAAATAAAATAAATTAAAATTTGACTACGAAATTTATTTTTAATAAAAAAGCGCTGCCAAATAATTTTAAATTTTTAAGTTTACATTTTTTTTAACTACAAAAGATATTCAAGAGTTTTGTAAAATTTATTACTGCATACTTACGGGCTGTTATTGTTTATAAATAAATTTGTATTTTTTAGAGGCAGCATTTAAAAAAGTGGAAAAAGTAAATACACATTTAATAGGGCTGCTCAAATGAATGAATCAATTAATTTGTTTTTAAAAGAAATTTGCTAAAATATTGTTTTTTTTTGCTGGTACAACTGTAAGTTTTTATTTTATCTTTATAGTATAAGCTTTGGCAATTTGGTATAATTTATTTATGTTATGGCTGACATGGATAATAATGGCATGAGAATTTTGCTGTGTGTTTTAGTTAATGAATTCAAAATAATTTGTAATTTATTTTAAGCAAATATTTAATATTGATTATGAAAATTTCCTCGAAATCATTTAATGTTTTTGTATTAAGTATAATGAAATGCAAATGATTGAATGTTTGTGGGATTTTTGGATTTGTTTTTGGTTAATAGGATGAGCTGTTTACACTAAGCAATAGATGTTTTGACTTATCAAGCGTGCTCAACAAATTTACATAGACATTACGGGTACAGTACACATAGCTAGGGGAAAGAGTTAGAAGCTCTCTTAAACACTTCTAAGTACATACAGGTATAGGTGTTACTTTAAGTTGAATAAAAAAAATTAACATACACAGACACACATAGAATATAATTAAAATAAGGCCATGTGGGACAGTATAACTTTTATAACTTAATGGTAAAACTGTCTGAACGAGATCCAAGAAATCGTCCTTAACTGTCAATAAAACACATATATTTCATTTTGTATTAAATTTCCTATTATCTCATGTGGTAGAAAAAAATAAGAAATTGATATTTGGAACATGTTTATTTTATTTAATAAATTAACTTTTCGCTGAAATCGCATAATATTAATGTGTTTTCATTGCACATAATTAGCCTTAAATTTTGTGTTTTATAAATGATGTGGTGAAGTCGAAGGTGGCAGCAGTTACACAAATTAACTACAGAGCTGTGAGGTAGCTGCAAATATATTGCAACCGTTGTGGCACGTACTCTGTTTGGACATGATTTTAAATGGAAAAACGTTGCAGTTTCCTGGCTTTAGTAATGCTCAGAGTGAAAGAGAAATAGAATTGGATTGCAGCGGGTGTGCTTGGCTGATTTGTCTTTGTTGTGGGGCCTCAAGAATGAAACTGCGCTCGACTGACCTCATTAGCTGCGACGTGCTGTCGAAAATAACAACTCAGCACTTACAGAAAGCTACTTACTTTTTCAAATGATTTTTTTACCAAATCAATTGCGCCTAAAATTGTTTTGCTCTGATTATAATTTGATTAATCTGAATATAATTATAAACCCAACCCAACTCAATAAAATGAGCTATAAATCTTTATCAAAACACAGAAAAGCTATATAAGAATTAAATGTAAAATAAAAAAATTAAGGGCCGTTTTTTCAAAGTTCATATACATTTTATTTAACATATATTTCCAAATTCTACATAAATTTCTCTACATTTACGTCAAATTCTCTTTTCAATAGATATCAAACAGCTTACTTAGACATTGAAAAAACGGTCCTTAATTCTATAACTTACCAATTCCTTAAAAATTTTACTGTCTTATATTTTTGACAAGTTTTTTATATATTTTAGTAAACTTTTATAATTTTCTATTATTAGTATGGCATACTTTTCAGTTGCTTAAAAATTATATTCTATTGTTAATCAAATGGAAATGATGTAAAATATCATACTTTACACTCCAAAATCGCATTGGTAATTTTAGATCGATTTCCGGGTTTCTCTTTGCTAAAATATGTTGGAATGATTTGCAACTTGAACAATGAAGAACTTTCAGAAAACGTGCTATCGAATCACTGGGGATTTTGTGATACTTCACAGCCCGCCATAAACAATTTAATTTTATTAACACAATGCCTGCTAGCACTTGAAAAATGTATGCCAAGTGGTGACTTTTTGCACAGCGCAATTAGCACTGACAACATAACTGTGTGGGGGGGAGTGGAGGTGAATGGAGTACAGTGGGAATGGAGTAAAATCGGGAATATGGCAGAGCCTACATTCAAGAAATGTTTGCTGTCAGCTCAATTCCCCAATGGTTTTGTTGCCTACGGAAAGTTGTGCAAAACTTTTTGTCGTTGGCTTTAAAATGATTCGTGAGCTCCTTAAACTTTTCTCTTAAATCGTGTACATCCTTTTCGGGGCAATTCTTACATATATTTTGTCGACAATTATGATGCATATAACAGAAAAGTATCTTTTACTTTATTCAGCTTTTTCCATTGGCTTCATTTTGTTTGTGTTCCATTTCGTCGCTTTCGCTGTTTTTGCTTCTACTTCTTGTTCAGTGTTTTCCGTGTTGCTCTTAGGCTCATTACGGTATTTTCCACTTTGGGCACTCATGAATAATTATGTTGCCCTGGCTCGAAGCGACTCAGCCAACTTTCCACTGTCAGCTTGCCACCTGCCACCAGCCACCAGCCACCTGCCTCGGCTGCCGTGCGTCAATTTAAACGCGTACACCATTTTTAATTTACATGTTAATGGACGAAGAGCATTCCTTGTTTCTTGTTGTTGTCCTTTTACTCATGTAATTGTTGTTACCAATCCGCCTCCTCCTGTCGTGTTGTTTCTGTTGTTGTTGTTGAGTGTCGGAACTCTTCATGGCAAGCTCTTCAAATGGCTGCATTTTGCGATATGCTTTTCCACCACGTTCAGTAATTGTTCTTGGTTTTCTTTTTGACTTTTATTTATTTGCATTTCCGTTGATGATTTTCTTACTTGATAGTGCTCTCTTGCGGTTTCCTTCCGTTAGTCCTGTTTGTTTTCTTGGGTTATTTAATTTTTAGAGCTTTCGAGTGATTCAATTCAGTAATAAAAGTCGCTTCGAAACTTTTCTAGTGAGTACTTAATGAATCTTATTTGGGTCTTATAAGCCAAATACTTCTTCCTAAAAAATTTTTAATTTCCTGTACACGTACTTGCTTTAAGATTTGTTGGAAATTAAATTTGTCAACAACTTAGTTCAATTACATATGAATAAATTAATATCTTAAAAATGTTTATAGCTTGGTATTTCTTTGAAATATTTAAAATTTTTATTATACCAGTTTAATAAAATTTATATTTTTTGTTACGAACTTGAAAATAATTGAAAAGAAGTAAGTAAAAAAAATTAAATAAATGATGGATAATAATTGAACACAATTAATTTGTATTTCCTAAATTCCTATTAATCTTTGAAATATTTATAGTTTCAATAATAATAAACAAATAAATTAGTTTTTTACTAATAGATCAAATTTGGCCAATTTTTGCAAAATAAAACGAATGTAATTTTAAAAGATTATTCAGCATTTTTTCATCCTTAAACAGGTCAAATTTATTATCAGCATTTATTGATGTTAATTATTGTACTTTAAACGCTTTTGAAATCAATTCGATTTCTCAGACCCAAAATGATATTTTCTTTTTGTCGCTTTTTCATTGAAAGTTCAATTGCAAGTTGCGAAAAACTTTGCTGTATATGAGTCTGTAAGTGTGTGTGTGTGTGTGTGAGAAAATTGCAATCAAAATAACCGCAAGCAATAAAGTTTAGTGGGCAAAGTGGTTTGGCTGCCTTGCGACAAAGCCAAACTCGTAACACAGAACTGAGAGTGGAGAGTGGAGAATGGAGAAGATTTTCCCTTAGTCCTGCTGGGCTTTGATTTCGAATTTTCCAAACTTGTTAACATTGTTATGGTTAGTTATTAGTTGTGCAGGGGCAATAATAACAACAACACCAAGAACAACAAGATAATCGAGGGTTAGTTTGGTTAGTTTCTTATTTTTGTATTGTTCTTGTACTTTTTTTTTGGGTCTGTCGTTGTGTCTCAACTACTCACAGTTTCCCTTGTTCTGGTCGTCGTCATCGTTGTCGTCGTCATCATTGACTCCTCGTCCGCCGTGTAGAGATTGCTTGGCGAATTGGAGCGCGAAGATTTCCTGCGTGGCGGTTTTAATGGCAATGCCAATTGACATTGATGCTCGGTCATTTCGATAGACTGCACTGGCTGTTGTTGCTTCTCCTCCTGCTTCTGCCCAGCATCTTGGTCACGCTCGATGCGCACCACTAGAGCTGGCGTGCTTGTGGCAACGGAACGACGCAGCGAGGAGGATGTGGTGGAGGCTTCCTCCTCTTGTTCATCCTTAAACTTAACACGCGTTGCAGCTACAGTTCCTGTTCCTGTTCCCACTCCAGGTCCCGTTGCCACTGCCGGTGCTGGCTCCTCATAGATATGCTCGCCAGGGATTGGGCCTGATTTCACACCTGGCGATGTGGAGGTCGATGACGGGGTTCTTGCGGCTTCGCGGCCGCTTTTACGTTTAATCGAACGTGCCCGCAAATTTTGCACTGCCGCACCGATGATGCCGCCGTGCGCTTCCTGCCACCGCATGCCGCCGCCAAAGAGCTCCTCCTCCCCCATATGGCGGGGTGTGCCCGGCGTTGCCGTCGACGCGGCCGTGCCCATGGAGAGCGGCGTATTGGCCATGGCCGGTGTGGCGACGGCGCTTGCCTTTTTTGGAGTAGGACGACAAAGCAGCGTGAAATTCTCTTTCGATTACTTCCTATATTGGATGTGTGGATGGGACAGTTGGGTGGTATAGTTTTGTACTTTATCGGTTTTTTTTGGTATTTTTCATTTTTTGTTTATGATTTTTTATATGTTATGCACAATTGAGAGACAGAGAGAGAAAGAGAGACATATGTTGATGTTGAGATTGGAGAGAGTTTTGGAGTTTTGTCTTTAGTTAGGATTCGATTGCTGCATGCTCGATCGGCTTATTTGATTAGTTGCGATAGATTCATCTCTTTTTCGTTTTCCTCCATGTATGCTGAGTTGTTAGTTTGCAAATCTCCTTAGTGGGGATTGATTATGAGGTAGGGGCATTCATGAAGATTGCTTTCTATTTTGTAGCTAATAATAATTAACATTGCCCTTTAACATAATGCTTTCATAAATGTTAGTTTACACTGAGCCTAATAGTATTTAATCATTATACCCGTTACTTATTAAAAATAAGTAAAAGGGGATATTGTATTCGTTGCAATGTATGTAACAGGGAGAAGGAAGCATCTCCGACCCTATAAAGTATATATATTCTTGATCAGCATCAACAGCCGAGTCGATATAGCCATGTCCGTCTGTCCGTCCGTCCGTCCGACCGTCTGTCCGTCTGTCCGTCTGTCCGTCTGTGTGAGCGCCTAGATCTCAGAGACTATAAGAGCTAGAGCAACCAAATTTGGCACACAGATTTCTATAAACCCCACGCAGGTCAAGTTTGTTTCAAAATTTTGCCACGCCCCTTTCCGCCTCCGTAAATCGCGAAAATCCACCACACGCACAGTTTTCAAGATATTATGTTTTTTTAAACGGTGAACGTTAGCTACTGTTATTACCTATCATCCTATTAAATCCCAAAAAGATCGGACAAACAGAAAGGTGGTACTGGCTGATTAAAGCTTTTAAGCAATTAAAATGCCTAAAAGCATGCAATAAAAAAATTTTAATTTGTTTATGTAAGTAACGGGTATCCTATAGTCGGGAGCTCGACTATAGCCTTTCCCACTTGTTTTCGTTTAATATCGATGCTTTTATCATTAAATTGTTGTAGATTGCTTTCGATTTTTAGCTGATGAAGAAATATGTAAGACTCGCAATAACATAATGTTTTCAGTATTGACTGTTCACATAATGATTTCATAAATGTTAATTTATACAGCGCCTAAGAGTATTTCATCAGTTTTGTCTGATAGCGATGCTTTGACTACCAAACTGTTATATAACTGAGCAGCTCAATAAGGACTGTTAAAAGTAGTATTGTAGCGAAATTAGCAGGCAGTTTTCCGATAATTTGTAACAGAGCTCGCAAATAACAATGAACACTTTCAGGGTGTCAGATAATTACAGTTTTCTAACTGACAGAACGATAAAAGGGAACAGAACAAAACGTTCATTCCTTTTTTTGCTCAGTAGGCACATCAGTCAAGCAATAACAGTTAATGTTTTCCCCTTATAGTTGTGTCATTCAAAAACTGTTTTTTTAGAGAAAACATTAAAAATTTTGTAATAGCACCCAGTGGCATTTCACATTCACAGATATGTAATAAATTGATTGATACATAAATATAATATTTTCTTATTCTTTCATTATCAGCATTTATAATGGCTTCTTTGAGTAATAAACACATTTTAAATTTACGACTACATATAATTTAGTATACCCTTAAGCAATGTTATGAACTTTTGATTACTCTTTTGAGACATATTTCTAAACAGCAGTATGCATTTAAATCTATAGATACACCCTCGGCTAAGTGTTTGGCTATTGCTAACAATTCTTTTTAACATAAAAAACAATAGTAGAAATTGTTAAAACCAAAGATAAAAAGCACTAAGTATTACCTATGTACTACACGCATACACACAATATACATATATACAGTTAAGCTTATAAGTATTGGCATTTTTATTGTGTGGGATTATTATTGCATTTTCATAGAATAAATATAGAATTCGTTAGAATGCACAAAATGCACTAGTTTCCAAAATATGACCACTAAAGTTGGCCTAATGAAAAAGCTTTCAGGCATGGGGGCAACTGAAAACCAAAAATAATAATTACTCTATACCATGTTAGTACTACAACATACCTTAAAAATATAAACTATAAACTCGGAATACAATTTTCAAATCGTTCAAAAACAAACTCAGGCATTTTTGATACCCTTGCAGCAGACTTTTGTGTCATTATAACAACCTTCGATAGAAATTACATCAGTCTCTGAACAACAACTGCACTTTATCCTTTTTGGATAGCTTATAGAGCATTTGAACAGCGCCAAAAAGGCGTTTTATGTAAGAGAAAGTGTAATTCGGAACAGTCTTGTGTAGTTCTGCAAGTGTATTCAATCTTCGGCCAAACTCGTTGATAGCTTCTTATTTCAAAAATCAAACGAAAGCGTATTTGCTAGTTGTTGTTAATAAGGCGTGTCTTTATGTCATTAACAATAGAACGAAACATAAAACGAGATTAATTTAATTATGCAATTACCTTTAATAAATAATCAAATAAATGATATGCATAATATAAAATTTGATTTATTGCTCATTTCCGATTTGTTTTTTTTTTTATATTGTAATAACTATATAATAAAGAATAATTTTCCATATTTTCGCATTTGTTCGAGTTTCGCTCGTAACATTTTTCCCAATTGTAAGTGATCTTAAAGTGTGTTTTATTTCATTTTTTTTTGTTAATTTTTTTTACTTTTTATGCGCAATTTATACAAGAAATGTTGTGGTTGTTGTTGTTGCTGATGATGTAGGTTTGTTAGTTGTTGTTGTGTAGTAGTTATTGTCATATTTCAAGTGTTAATAGTGTCGATTGTTCGGGCCGTTGTGTTCTTTATAAGTTTTTATTATGATTGAAAGAAACAACTGAAGTTTAATTAAAAATAACCGATAATCGAACAGAAATTAAATTGAAATTAGAAATAATAATCAAAACACTTAAAGCGTGCGTCTACATTATGAAAATTTTAATTAAAGTTATTATTATTAATTTGATTATATTCCTTATTTTGATTTATACGCTTCGAAATGAAACACAAATTCGATAAACGAAAAGTATAATTTTTTATCAAATGCATTTTAAAAGCGAAATTCACATGCCATTTGTTAGATTTGTTTCTCATTTTCTGATTTGCTAGTTTTTGGGTGATCTTTAAGAGGCGCAGGGGTAACACCTTGGGTGGGTGGGGCAAGGGGGTGGATGGTGGGGTGGTTGTGTTCGGTTAAAGTAGTGTGTATTTCAGTAAAGTTCTTTCATGTTACGAGTATTGTATTTGTTGGCTCTTCATTATTGATTTGGTTGGTTGAAAGGGGGGTTGGTTGGGGGGTTGTTTGTGGTCAGGGCAGACGGGGGTAGGTGCATGTGTTGTGGTTGATAGCTTACCAAAGGACTTGCAAGAATTACTCCGATCCTGCTTAGTACCGCTGGAAGACGCTGCAAAAATGTACACAAAATAATGTTCATACTCGAAAACACACTTTAAGTTTCGATTGCTTGTTGATTTTTGAATCAAGTTTTTGGGGTTGTTTTTTTTTTTGTATTTGATTCTGCGTTATTTGCGACTTAGCTGCTATTAAGTAAGAATTCTCGAATATAGTATTTCACATATCACAAAAATTGGGAACAATGTTCGATTTTTAATTGGCTTACGCAATTTCTGGTAGAACCCTTTTTTGGTTCTTGGCTGTATATAAATTAAACAAAATTTAAAATAACAACATTTATTTAAATGTTAAATGTATTAAGTGGCATATGACTGGCTGTCATTATGTATTGTTTTTTTTTTATTATTTTCGTTTGGAATCTATGAAACCTTGACGACATGTTAGATTTATGTTCAATTCTACCATGAGCATGAGAAAGCGGGCATAAAAATGCATAGAACAAGTCGAAAAATTTAACCCGAATAGAATTCTTAATCATTATCTTAAGCATGCTTTTATTTGTGTAACTTTTCCTCAAGTTTAGAATTCTAATGATTTTGCTATAAACTATTTGATGATGCAATCAATATGCCACTTTAGTTGTCAAATATTTTCATAATCGAGAAAAATACTTGACATGCTAAACTGAGTTTTATTTGAGTTCGCATTATAAATAAGTATGGAAAATGAATAAATAAATATACCCACCTAATGGCATGTATAATGCATCAAATCATTTTATAAAATATTTATATTTTAGTTTTATATTAATTGGGTGTACTAATTTTAGAGGAATAAAACGCATTTGTTAAACAAATAAATTTATGTATAATACAACATTTATTTAATAATAAAATTAAACGAAAATTATCACGTCAAATATGTGAATTTAAAAATAATTTAAAACTGAATTATCACGATTTCATCATTAACAGAAATGCAAACAAAAGAAAAATATAAAAAAAAACTGAGCATCAGCACAATAAATACACAGACATAGATAAGCTACCCCTCATTTCATACTAACAGTATGTTGAGTAAACATAAATAATTAGTTAAACAAAAATCAAATTGATAAATTATGCTTACTTTGAAGACAAGTATTTTTTGATTTGATTTTTTCTTACAGAGGACACACAAATTTACGTTTAGTATATTAAAAATTTGTAATACAAAATGCTAAAAAGGAAGGGTTTATTTTAGGGGGTGGGCGGGGGCTTTTGGGGGGAGCATAAACACAAGGTGAATTTAATAGCGAGCATTTGTTGTTGTTTGGCATCGTTAATGTACTTAATGTAAATGTTAAAAACTTATAAAAATATACAATGGAAATTTGGCTAGACAGTTTAGAGAGAGGGTGACACTAAAAGATATAGCATTTGAAGTTTGAAAAGAAGAAGACATATATAGTAATTAGGTGGAGAGACAGAGAGATACAAAGAGTAAGAGATAGAGAGAGAGAGAGAGACAGACGCAACACAATGACTGAAGTTGTTGGTTTTTTTTTTATTTTTCTGTATGACTTTTGCTCAGGTGTTTGATATCGTTGGTGTTAAAAAAAAAGTACAAAAGGCATCTTTATTGTTGTTGGTTGGTTGTTTGTGTGTGTGCTTTGTTTTGTTTGGTTTGGCTGTACGCTTATGTAAAATTCATATTTAATACAGGCCTCTCGAGTGCCCCATCATTTTAATATCTTTATCTTCAGATTTTCATGACTTTTCTTTGCTTGCAATTTAAATTACCTGTGTTACGGGATTTTCGCCGGGTCTGTAGACGACGTTGTGCAGTGGACGCTTACGGCCCACATAATTGACGCAAACGAACTCCAGCAAAGAGGCATAAATGAAGCACATACACACGCCGTCCCACACATTCATCGCCGTCAGATTGGAGACGACGGGCAGGGTGCTGCGGAAACCGTTAGAGGTAGTGAAGAAATTCAGCATTGTTGTGACACCTAATTGTTGCAATTGTTGCATTTGCATTTGCATTTGAGAGAAACAGAGAAAAGTTGCATTACCCATTTGGAACTTAATTCAAAATCGAAATGTGTTGCATTCTTTCAGGGGCAGGGACATGTGGCAGGTTTGAGGGACATGTTTCTTGAGGCGCTTTTCAATTCAAAGCATGTGTGTGTAATTTATTTGATTGTTCAGCTTAGTTTAAAATTAGTTTTGCCATCGTATTTATAGATATGTATATGTACAGAAAAGTTTGTAATTTGAGTTTAATGGTCAGCTTTGTTGGCTGCTTTGGAATTTTTTGTCTGTGGTTTGGTTTTGTGTAAAGCTTAAATACTTAAACAGCTATGTCTACAGATATAATGGGTATAAACTCTTTTATCATGGGATATTAGTTAAGAAAGAAGCACTGCATTATTTGTTGCATATTAAATATTAAATGTTTTACTTAGTTTGTGCAGAAAAGGTTGTTCGGTTAAGTTGTAAATGTTTATTAAAAAGTGCAATAGAATTACTATAGTTATTCATTTATTGCATTAATTATTTAATTATGTTTATTTTATTTTATTATTAAATATTATATTATATGTATTATAATTCTTTTTTTTTTTAGGTTTTTTTTTACTAAAATATTTATGCTCTCTAATATTATTTAATTTTTCTTGTATTTTAATTATTATTATTTATTTTTAATTGTTATTATTATATAATTAATTATTATTATTACTGATTAAATTGATGAATTTTTTATTGTAATTATATGATTAAATAATTTATTATAAATCCAATGCAACTTATTATAAGTTCATTTCAGTTCTATCCTATGTATTAAATGAAATATTTATTTCACTATCAGACTGCTATCTAATTAATGGTATATAAGTACGAATTCTATCTGTTTAAACTATTAAATATTAAAGCTTTGCCTTCTTTTAAAAATTAATTTATATAAATGGCTGCAATTGACACAAAAAGCGCATTGCATTGAAGTCATTTATCTAATTTGATATTCTGCGCATTTCCCTCGACCTGGAAATGCAATTTGCAGTAGAGCATAATCAATCTGGGCTGTCTAATTAGTTGTGTCAACAATGTGCTAGCTGCATTTGCCAGCAACGAATTTAACTATGTATTTTGGCAGGATGCGAGGAGTGTTCAGAGCACACAGTTCACAGGACGCAGGACTCGGCACTTTCATCGATTTTCAATTTGCCAACGTTGTGAACGAAGTCAAAATCTCAAAGTTGCACTCAAGCGAAATGTGGCATCAACAGAGGCAGCAAAAGCCGCTCAAGAGCTAAGCAGCTCCCAAATGAGGCACAAAGTTGGCAAAGATGTGGCAAAAGGAGCAGGACGCAAATTGCTTGGGGTTGCATTTACAAGCTGAACATTTTGATGTGACGCAAAAATGTTGCTCAACAAGAATCCATCAGCAGTCAGCGATTTGGCCAACAAAAGGGTAACGTAGACATTTCGTCATTTGGCCAAGTTAAATTTGCTGAACTAAATTGAGTCGTTTAAGTATTTAAAGCATACTTGAAGTCTTGGCTGGTCAGTTGCTGGGGCACTTAACTCAAATATTCATAAGCCAATGCTGCTACTGCTCTTAACGTGGCCAACTTACAGCATCAGCTGCCGTTGACAGTCCACGCACTGAGCGCGGGAGCTTGCCCATTTGCACATATGGCTTCTTATGCATAAATCATCATCTATAACATGCCCAACTCGACGTCATCATCATTATCATCATTATCTGCATTGCCACAGCAAAGGAACGCAACACAGCTCAAAGCAAATACCACAACACAGTCGTGTTCATGCCCATGTGTTGTTCTCCCTTTCCAGTTCGTTATCCTTTAAGCCCAGTTCCTTAGTTCCATTTGTTGTTGTCGTCTATGTTTGTTGCGTGTGTGTGTGGCTGCTGCAATGTCTGCCAGTGACACTTTTGATGATTTTGTGTTGACATTCGGTTGTCGTTCTGGGTCTTTTTCGGTGTCTGCTTCCTTTGCCATTTCATTCTAAAAGTATCGCATATTCCATAATTGCATTGCTTGTTTTATCCTTGCGTTTTCAGTATTCTGCTTTGTTGTTGTTTTTTTCCTTTGGTTCTTAGAAAATTGTCATGCCAGTCATTCAACACGATATGCAGCAGCTGCCACAGCTGTTTTTAAAGCGGAAAACTTTTTAAAATACTATTTTCTACAGCATTTTCCCTGAAAATCTCACTTATGGTTAACTTTTGAGCCAATGAAACCTTTAAAACTAACTGATAACTATGCAAGTAATCGGTAATTTACTGTCTGAAACAGCAATATTGTGTAATATATGATATAAATAATATATCTAAAAATAACACAATATACTATGATCTTCAACTATACTCAATTTCATTATAATTAATTATATTTTAGGGAATTCACTTTTTAAATACTAGGAAGCCATAAAGTATCTAACTATTACTTGTGCTTTATATTTATGAAATAATTATTAATTTTTTTTATATTTGAATTCATTTACTTATTTGTACATATTTTTTAAGCATGATATTAGTTTCATTTATTTTGTTGACCATTTAAAGTTATATATCTGTATTATGATTTTCAATCTTAAAATTCTTATAATGCTTATTAGATAAGTCTCAAAGAGAAAGTAAAGCAAGAAGTAAATAGAGACATGCAATAGCAAGTTGAAAGGATTAATGAGTTTAATAGAGGTGTGCAAAAATTTAGAATAAATATTTTTAAGTTAAACATAATGTAGTTCGAGCTATTGAAGCAAAGGAGGTAACTGAAACATAAAGAGTTAGTGAATGTATTAAAATCTAAAAAAAATCTAGCACCTAGTTACTTTTGATATATATTGTTGTTAGGGTGTAATATGAATGTGATAGATGGACCTAAGCTGGATACTAAAGTAGTCTATAATAAACTGTAGATTGAATTTATTGCCAATTGTGTTTATAGCCTGTTGGAGGAGGAGAATTGAGAGTGAAATTTCGACAAGGACTCGCTAGGATTCCACTAGCTAAGCTGCGCCTAAGATGCCGCTTCATTAGTAATAATAAGACTACGATTTTTCGGTTTGGTTTTTCACATGATTAATTTCTGTAGTACAAGTAATTATTTTTTTATTTGAAATTTTTGTTTTGTTTTTTGGATTTTGTTTTACATACCGATCATTACCCGGGCTGGCACTGCATTCCACTCCAGCCAAAATGTGATAAACGACGAGGTGACCAATATAATGCCAGGTATGAAAACGGTTGTAAAATAATACGCACGATCACGGGTAAATGTCAACTCGACCTGTAGGCAACTGTAATTACCTTAAAGTACAAGGCCAAAATCGTTGAATTTGGCACACAAATTAAAAATCTCTTAGCACACACAGAACTGTAAACGGCGAAGGACGCAGCACAATATTTAGACAGAGTCAGTGACAGATACAAAGATAGAGAGAGACAGAGAGAGAAAGACAGAAACACACATAGACTTATGACCTAACCTAGCCTAACCTATTTACCTATAGCTAAAATTCTTAACAGTGACTTATTTATTCACTTCTAGTATTAAATGAGCTACACATTTAAAGGAAAATAATAAAGGTTTAAAAAGTGACAAAATATTTGTGGTTTTGGGTTTTGGTTTCTTGACGTCCTTGGCTTTAGGGGGAAATATAGAATTGGCATTCAAGAGTCTAAAGGGGAACGGAATCCATGCAGCAAACCCTACGAAAAAATATATAACTTTTCAAGAGCTAGTGTCTCATACTTTTGCTGGGCAGTGTTAATGCATATAAATCAAAGTCTGCTAGATGGTTATTTTTGGGTATGTGTCAAACTACTTGATAAGGCGGAAATTGGGAAAATATAAATTATTACGCAATCGAAATGTGAAATAAGTATTACAAATTACGCATAAAAGGGCAATCAAAAATTATATTGCTACAAAGGCGATAGAAATCAATTCTCAATGGAGTATGCACAATTGATTTATTTATATTTAAGTTGGATTTTTTTTCGGTTTTCGTTTTAATTTTAGTGTGAAAGAGCGAGAGAGGGCAAATTTGATATACAAAAACAGATATTTGGTTAATGGTATCATTTGGTATTTTGTTTTTGATATTTCTTTTGGTATTTTGGTTTGGTATTATTTATTTGGTTGTTGTTGTTGTTTGTTACCTATCATTGATCTAGCTGGCACGGCATTCCATTCTAGCCAGAATGTTATAAAGGATGACGTCACCAATATAATGCCAGGTATAAAAACGGTGGTGAAATAGAATGCACGATCTCTGGTAAAGATTAAATCGACCCTAAGACAGCTGTAGTTCCCTATGGAATCGATTTGTTCGGCATTGTATTGGATTTGATATTTGATTTGGTTTTTTTTTTGGATTGATATTGTGCAAAGAGTTTAGGAGTTGGCCAAGTTGTTGTTTGATGTCGTAGCATTAACGTTTTGGTTAGGGGTAGATAAAGATAAGACCATTAGATAGACGAAATATATTTCAAATTTTTTGTTTATATAAGAAACCAATAGACCAAGCTACGATCCAGATTACAAGTCAAACTAACTGAAAATACCGTAAATCAAGCCAACTAAAAACTGCACTCTAAACTAAGGAACTTAAATTGTAGCTTCAATTTTTTGATTATTTTTTAACTTCAGAATTAATTTGTAGCCGCTGTAACTAAGTACGGGATATAAACCGAAATGAATTATATAAGTATGTAAAGTACTTAAAATACTAAAAAGAAAATCATAAAAACCGCCTAGAAAGCATTACACAAAAATCAAATAGAAACATCCACATTGAAATATGAAGGTTATTCACTGGTGCATAACTTACCTCGCCAACTGTTTTGATCACAGGGCGTCGTTTGATTCTTAATCAAATACGCGTTCAATGTGGTCAACGAGGGACTTTTGCGCAGCGTATCCTCATCATTCTTCCAAACGTACTTGATTTGTGATTCCTCGTAGGAAACTGAAAGAGATGAAGAGAGAAAAGTTGAAGCAGTGTAAGCTTAAGCCATTAAGTCCTTGACTTAAATCAGTTTTGTCGTAAACAAGCTCACGTACGCAGCCACGAACGCGACTCTTTGGAAGCTTAATGCTCAACGTAACTGTAAGGATGCAGAAGGATTGTAAATGCACTAATACGCGGAAAAAGAACTAAACACATTTGGAGTTTATTACTAAAGGGTTTTGAATTTAAATAAATGATATTGAGTTATTTTCTTAAACTTTGTGGTAAAAAGTTGTTAAAGATTTAATCGACATTTCATAATTTTATTGAAGTACAATCCCTATAATATAATATAACACCAGAATTTTCAAAGCTTTTAGCATTTATTTTATTTAAATAGCTTTGATAGTCCTTTCTGTTATTTAACTTAGTCATACTTAACCACAATTTTTATGTTTAATACGTACATATATATAATGAGAGAATTTCTTCCACAGTAAATTTGGTAATTTTGATATTTTAAAATTTGAACATTTCCGTATAAGTTGTTTGTACATTTCCGTACAAGTTTTTTATCTAAATAAATAGTCTTTATTTTATTCTCCCTTTCACACTTCATTTCATTGGCAAAATCGTTTGCCTTTGTCTTATAAATCAATTCACAGAGTGTCAAATACTCTGAGATTCGCACACTCACACCATGTGATAAGTCAATTTGGGTAATTAATTAATTTTGTTTAATGTTCATTGTGATACAATATAAACATACGTATACGTAATATTCTCTATATATTCTGTGAATTTGATGACCTTATTTGTTTCAAAATTACAAAGCGGCAATTGTCGGAAATTGAATCAAATCATATTTTTTGATCAAAACCAAGGGCGACAGGCAACAACAACAGGCGGTAACAAACACTTTGAGGCCCCCATCAAAGATGAAAATCTCAACGACAGCGCACGTCATATAACGGTGACTTCTCCTTCATTTCCACAAAGTAATTTATGACGTTGTGTTAGTGCCATTATTGTTGTTGTTGCTTTTGGCTTGGTTGACTGGGGTAATAGACATGACGCGCCTATGTAGGGGTCTGTGGCAACAACAACTTTTCGAGCATAATGCCTAAGACAAAAGGCTAGTACCGTGCACAGTGAGGCAATGGCCGTAAATCGATTAGCTAAAACTACAAGAATTAAATATGGTTTTTAAGTATGCAATTCAGTAAAAATAAGTAAATGTTTTAATATTTATTTTTAATTTTAAAAAGTGTTGAATCTTTTTACATATTTGAATACGTAATTAATTTTACTTTGGGCGTTCAATTATTGACAATATTTATTTAATATTTTATTATTACAATAATATCTCGATTAGTTTTTAAATTTTGGATTTTTGTCACTGAACCATCAGTTGAAAACCAATGTGCAACAATGAAAACAAAGCAAGACATTCAGCTAGCAAGCCTGCCAGGCTGCCAGCCAGTCTTGTTAGTCACTTTGTCAGCTTTGTCGGTTCAGCTTTACACACTCACACACACACACATAAGTCGTCAACACATTTACAGTTACAGTTATACAACTGTTTCCCTCGAGTGGCAGTCAACACGGTTGTGCCTTGTTCTTGTCATCATCTGCTTCATCATCGGCAACACTTTTCACATCTTCTTCAACATTTTCAACACTTTATTCTTCTCATATTGTTTACAGTGTTTTCTTTGCATATTCTTTTTTGTTTTCTCATCTAATTGCTTTATGCGCCAACAGTTATTTATGTTGTTATTATGTTTCATATGATTTGATTATTGACAATACTTGTACTTACTGCTTTCCATTGAGAACGAGCACTTTGGATCATCGAATGGAAATATGTGCAGACTGCCCTGACAGGACAATATCAAGTGACGCCTGTAAGTGAACGAATAGAGCAGAAAGTTAAGGTAAAGATTAGAGAATTAGGTATTTTAGACAAGTATTATAAAGATTATATTATACATATATTATAATATGTATTTTTAAGCACCATAGAAAAGATATAACTGGCACCGATCAATTCGTCTCAGATTATCTGTCACATATTCTTTAACTCGTTTCCATGTTTCAAAGAATAAGGAATAGTTTTATATAGTTTTCGAAAGATAAGGAATTTTTCAAATGACATATATTTAATTGGTAATGTAGAACTTAAATCGTTGTCATTATAAATTTGCTTTCAATATATATTATGTGCCTTTTCAAATTATTTGAATTTTATGAAAATATAATAAATTTGCATTGCTTTGCTCTTTAATTTACCATCTATGCTACTTAATAATACACCATGTTGTTCTGTGCCATTTCATAATTTATTTTCTACAAGTCCGTGACAGTCTTTACTTCCCTCCCTCACTTCCTATCACTATCTCTACCACTATTTCTCTTTCTCTCTCTATTTCTTTCCCTCTCTCTCCCTCTGTGCCGTTAGAAGTTAAGTCATGGCGTAGTCCAAGTTTAGCAGCTCTGTCAGTTTGAATCTGAGTTGTCCTCGCTCCGTTCCGTTTTACTATGCAAACTGAAAAACGTCAAAACAGAGAGAGGGAAAGAGAGAGAGAGAGAGAGGGAATGAAAAGCGAAAATAAGTAAATGGCAACTGCAACTTATTTTAATTGCTGGACGACACTTTTACGCTATGCAGTCAATTGGAAAAGTTCTGTTGAATTAAAAAGCAGACAAGCAAAGGCTGCCCAACTTCCCGCCTTCCATTTCCCCCTTTCTCTAGGTTTGCCTCGGTACTAACATGGCATCCTGGCAAGAAATGGCAACGGGAATCCTCTAAACGGGACGAGAATTGTTACATGTGCAAACTTTGTTTCTGAGTTTTTGTGTATCTGAGTGGCGTGTGTGTGTGTGTTTCTGTGTGTGTGAGCAAACAGTGCACGTGTGTTTTAGTTTTACCTGGCCAGGAGTTGAGTGCACACATGGATCGTTGATAGCCCGCCAGCCTGTCCAAATATTTGTAGCCATTTTTTTGCATTTTTTTGTATGTTTTCTTATACCCTTACAAAGGAAGTATTGCGGCTTTTGTAAGGAAATCTATAACAAACTTAAACAGGTTTTTTTCCAGACTTTTACAATTAATTCACAATTTATCTTGGGATGCAACACATATTTTTAATTTGAATTGATTTAATAATTTTAATTTGCTTGTTAGAATATAAAAGTTTCCTACTCTGTTTTCATTTTAAAAGTGCAATATTTATAGTTTCCCATCTTTCGGTGTCGAGTTTCTGCCTGAAACTGGAAACTGTTATTTGCTAGCATTTTTTTATGGTAAAGTATTTTTGCCTGAAACTGTAAACTGCTATTTGCTCGCATAAAAACGATTAGCATTCACATATTTCAGCTGCCGTAAAAGCAGAGTATTCTTTATTTGACTTTTCGTGCACCTACATTTCATTGTTTTCCTTTTGTCTTGTGTTCATCTTGTGCTATTTTTCATTACAGCCTCATGTTTGCCAGCTGGCTCACATTTCTTCTTGACTTTTTAATATTTCACACTGCCCATACCGAAAAGGAAAAAACAGAAGAAATTTTACAACGCTGCCCAGGAACTCATCTAATGAATATGAACTTTGTAACATTTGCATTTTAGCGCCCTCTCTTTGCACTGTACTTCTTCCCCGCAGTTTTCTTTTAAGTTATGCGACAAATCGCATAAAACGTAGACATAGGAAACAGAATTATTCATATTTAAAATATGGCGAGAAAAGAGACACACACACCTCATTGCGTACGTAATGGTCCCGTTCCGAAATATTCTTAAAGCGAAATGCATTGGTATGATGGGATCCTTGAAATCGCCATGCATAATGAAGTACGTGTCGGGCGTCCAGATGCTGTCGTGATGATGCAAAGCATTTAAGAAATCATATTGCGACTTATTGCCATATTGCAGGCGTGGATCGGTCCATTGCTGATTCAACAGGAATTCCACTTCATATTTCTGCAAATGAAATCAAAACTTGAATGGGCAAATCAACAATTGTTATTCTTAAATTGATCTTACCAAGCTGCTCTCATCGGGCGATGCTAAGCTCAAAAGCAACACATTAACATTAACTGTCAGCGTGCCTGTAAAATTTAATTCGAAATTAAAAATGATCTTATTTCCAATGATAAATCTTAAGTGCTTAAATCAAAGAAATTAAGTTTACGCAATGCTAAATAGAAATGTGAATATAATTATACTACAAATACTACAAAAATTAAACTGGTTCGTAAACTGTGCTAGCTAAAACATAGATATAAAAAACAAATCAAACATCAACTGTAAGTTCAGTTGATCAGATTAAATAGTTTAATAATTTCTGTGATTTGTTTAGGACATTTCACCAACCGCGATTATGTGGCCTCCGTGCATTTTGATTTGTAGCCATATCGGGCGATTGTAAGCCACAGCAAAAGTCTTCATCTGTAAAATTTAATGGATATGGGGCTATACAATCAGGCCATAAAAATGGACATTAGCTTTTTAACTTATTACCAAATGTAGTTTAATTTATTATTATTATTTTAAATGCATTTTTAAGCATTTTACAATTTTTGTATAGAATTTATGACTTTGAAAAACCACATTTTATTTCTCTTAAGTTGATTAAATTTTTAAATAATAATTTCTAATAACTATATGTTTAGCTAATAAGATGAAATATATGAGGTATATGTTTTACACTTTAATGTCAAACATTTGTTAATGCTCATTCAAACTTCATATATATTGAATTTACTTTTAAAGCTTATTTAAATTCGAAGACATGTATTTGAGAAATATTAAATGCACTTACTATTATTTATAAAATTGTAAGTTAAATTGAATTTTAGATTAACATCTTAGTAACTTCCTGCGTTTTTTTTGTATCTTCACCTATGAAACTGTATTGAGCTCTTAAATTTAAAAGCCCGTCAGAACGGTTACTCGCAATATATAATTATTGTGATGCCCATAAACACACAGCCCGAAATGTAATTACGATACACTTATGGCCTGGCCAATGCAACTACATAAAAACACTCGAGTCATTTTCTAAGTTTTTTCTTGCTTTCCCGCCCGGCGAAAACGTTCTGAGAAAATTGCAAGCGTTCTGTGTGCACTCTGAACCAGACTGGCCATTAAGTTTAATTGATTTTATAGTGGCAATGCGATGTCTTTGTCCTCATGGCACTTTGGGAGCATTTGGAACATTGGGAACATTGAAAGTGGTTCCCTTAACCCCGCAGTTGTCCCTACAACATCATACTTAATGACGTCAGAGACAAAAAACAAAAGATAAACCAAACAACATAATAAGTAGAAGAAAGAACAATGCTCCTTATGGCAAGTGTAGTTGCAAGTCGAAGACACTTAGTTAAATTGAATATTTAAAGTTGAGAAAAAAGGTTAAAGATGAAAAAACTTTGCAAAGCGTTTCTTACCATTTACAGGCGGCAGTAATCGTTTATCATAGCGTTTCTTCTCGAGTAATAAATCTAATATCTCCTTATCTGAACTGGATTCATCGAATCTGTACATGTGGAAAGAGTAAGGATTCAATTGAAATTAATGGCTTGACACAGATTGCTAACAATGTTAGTATATCTCAACACAATAATTAATGTATTTCTCAGAACAACAGTTTTGTATGTATATACATGTATTTAAATATACTTTTATATCAGAAAGAAAGAGAAAGTTTTTATGTTAGATGTTGTCTTATTATCATAAGAATCGAAAGGCAAGCGAAATTTAAACATATTTTTAATGCAATAATTTTTGTTAAAGGAATAATGTTAGAGTAGTGAATTGTGCGTTTAATTTTGAGGAATAAGAAAAGAGTTTTAGATGGATAGCCGATAACTGGATAAATTAGTAAAGCGGAACGGAAACATTCAAACTAAATTTAAAAACGAAAAAAATAAAATATTTACCAACAGCAGTGAAATAGATTTAGTTTTAAAGGTTGAAAGTCAGATAGTTTTTAAATTTAGTAAGAAAGAAGTTACTGTTTGATACGATAAATTCGTCTATTATAAGACAATATCAGTTAGTCATATAATATTATGCCAACACTCAAAGTCTGAATTTGTATCAGCAAAGGCAGATTGTCAGATACTAGGATACTGAATTAAAAATAATTGAAAGCATTAACAAATTAAAATACAGCCAATTTACAGCAAAATTTACACAAAAATTAATTTTAAAAAATTAATTAAAAAAAATTAACACTTTGTGCATTGCA